>BSBM01000710.1:995000-2366250 GCA_027924585.1 Larix kaempferi | reverse complement strand
CCATATGTTTCTCATTTAAGGTTGTTTGGGAGTCTAGTTTACATTCATGTTCCAGAGGGGAAGAGGACATTGCTTTGAATTTCCAATTTGAAGGGTATTCTAGTTGGATATAGTGATGCCTCTGAGGCTTACAAGATCTATGTTCCATTTTAGAGGAAGATGTTAGTGAGTCGAGATGTAAAGTTTGATGAGGATGCATGGTCTTTGAGATCCTTGATTGAGTAGGAGACAACACTTTCTATCCCAAGTGTTGATCCACAGGCTTCAAGGAGTTTGGGTTGAGGGCACACAGGTTCTAGTATAGGTACAAAGACAAAATTACCACCCAGTATAGCGAGGAATCCTAGGTGGCTTACCTATAAAATTGCAAGAGGTAGAGGAGCAAGTTGGTGCTCCAAAGACTTCTTTTCGGGTAAGACATCCTCTTAAGAAATTTCCTAGTTATGTTGCATTGATGTTTTCTATCATTGTGTTACTCACCCGTATTGACATGGGTGTCCACAGAGCTCACTTTGATTGCTCGTAAAATGATTTCGTCAGTCCTTCAACACCTTATGCAGAAGTGGGGCCACTTAGTTGTTGCTTCAGGTGAATTAATGTTGTTTCCGTACAATGCTCAATGGAAAGATCCTCCTAACTGTCAAAGTTGGACGCTGAAAGAAACTTATGCTAGTGCTGGAGATGTCTATGTTGCTGTAGGAAGTTCGACCATCTTTCGTCTAAGTGTCAAACAAGCAGATTGTTAAATTTCGCAAATTAGATGTTGGCATAATTAAAACAAAGTCCCCTCTCCTATTCAGGAAAGCATGTCTGGAAGTGTGTGTGCTGGAGTTGCTTTCATTGGAAAACATATAGTAACATGAACAAGTGCACTGAATCAAACTTGCCCTGCTGTCGCGTGACAATCGAAGCTTTTCATGTTTATCAGGATAGTGGGCAATCCATTATCCCCCCACTTGATTCTACTCAATCTATTGTCCACATGCTAGCAGTGACAAGTATAAAGGATCCTGCAGTACCACGCAGGCAGTTTACATCCTTGACGCATGAAGCTAATAGGAATGAGGATATCGATGTTAATTATTTTGCGACCTCCCCCCTAGAGTCTTTTATAATGAGTGGAGATAATTCCATTGATACTGAGACTCTAGGAGGACAAGATGCTCACTCTACTTTAGAAAGGGAACTTGGACAACTCTCAGATGCCACAAATCTAAATGAATTTGAAATTGATGACGTTTAAGATGCCACAAATGCGTTTGGTGGAGGGGCCAATGAGAGAACTGTGACTTATGGTTGATTAAAAGATCCTATCCACCATCACATACTAAAGATCAATGTGTTGAATGAGTCAATTGGTAGCTTATTACAAGGTGGAGTTCCACTCTGTATGAGTTATCTCCTGTTAAGTAGCTGTTTGGGGGTATCTTTGATACGTGGCAGATTGGAGCAACTAGCCTAAAGGGAATTCCTCTTTAAGTTGAGTTATCCACCTCACGGAGAATGAAGCGACTAGTCAACTAAGAGTTCTCTTTAATAAAGTAAAGATCCTTTGATATAAGTGGATAGTGAAGGAGGAGTCCTCTTCAATAAAGTGAGGCTTTTGGTATTCGTTGGAGAGAAAAGTGGATCTAGGATCTACTTTTTGTCATTTTTTATATTTTATTTCTTTTATTTGAAAAAGTATGAGAGGTCCATAAAAAGACCAACTCTATCCATTAGAAGGGGTTGGATTGTAGGAGGATTTCTCCCTTCTGAGGTTAATAAAAAATATAACTTGAAGGATTACTTGGACATGTATTGGAGTACTCTCTATTAGATGCATGGCGTGATCTTGTGTGGAGATTTAATGGTTGTAAGTATTGCTAGGCATTTTACTTTGAAATTTCTATGTTTGTGTTGGAGGCCATAAAAGGGTGTTGCCACCACATTGGAAGGCAAAGATTTTTAGTTCAGTACTAGTCTCTTTCCTTTGCATGTGTGCACATAAGGGTATATTGATTTTTGCATTCATTCTAGTTTGAGGGTGTAATATTGATCTTTTCATTTTGTGTGTATCGTGCACCTCCCACAGCTAGAAATGAAGAAGCAAATCCAGTTTTTTTGCACTTAACTAAACAAGGTTTGATCAATCATGCGATCTCTCCCCCTTAGTGACATATGACCCAAGGCCCTCTTGAGTTGTTCTCTTTGACTCTGTTTACCCCTTTGTTGCTTTGGCATTGGTCTTTTCGGGATTGATCTTCCCGAATCCCTTCCTTCCCTTCCCATCACTTGTTTAGTTCCATTTGTACTACTTCACCTTGCTTTGCTAGATCTAATCTCTACTTCACCTATGAGCTCCATTGTGTTAATGGTCTAGCAGTCCTATTTAGGGATGCCCCACTTGAGTTGGAGGAGAGCCAACTAGAAGTGAGGAGAGAGGAGAGCCAACCAGAAGTGAGGAGAGAGGAGTGTGGTGACAATGGCTTTTCTCTTCAAGTGCCATTGGGCTAGTGTGCCTCTTTTGGGCTTTAACACATGCACACTACTTTTGGTGGCAACATAATGGCGCCGTTGCCGGGGACAAATTCCAGTTCCTGAAATTTGAAGACTGTTCCATCGATATTTTGTGAGAGACTTTTATTGCAGATTATGCCCTTACATGGCGACTCCATTGGAGGAACAAAGCCCTTGTTCCTCTTGCAGATTTGAAGTTCTAGTTGGGTGTACAAGTGGGCACATGCAACTTGTGAAGGCTTTGGGAAGCCCACTTTGGTGACTCCACTCATTCGTTGCAAGGTATATTTCCATGGATGTTTCAAATGTATGCTGCTCATTTCTGATATGGATGATAATTTGGCTAGTACATTTCATCCCATTGATTTTTAGACATCACAGCTTTTCCTAACGATGCTTTTGACCCAGATGAGGTATATGATTATACTCCGTTTTTTCGTAGAAATGATGATTCAGTCATCTTGCATATTACATCTTTCCTAGAAGTTTTGGTTAAGTTCAACATTTTTCATGTTAATGATATAATGCTGATATTTGCTTGTACTTTGGGGGAAGATGCTTATGATTGGTTTTTTGAGGGTCTTTCTAATAAATGCATTACCTCCCTTTCAAGCTTCTTTGGGGTGTTTCTTAAGCAATGGCATGATGATGAGGGTGATATGGAAAGGTTCATTGAAGATTCACTTTCCATCTTTCCTAGGAAAGAGCATCATGTGGAATCCCTTGTACAACCTGAAGACTTGGTGAGGCTATAGAAGCCCACGTTTTTCACTCTTGAACAACGCATCCCCAATGATCCCATTGAAAAAGCATATGAAGGGCACTTGATTGAAGATATTGTTGAAGAGCCACCTCATGTTGCCATGATAGAAAACATTGAAGATTTGCAGTTGCCTCAAGTTTATTTCAGTGAAGGTAATAACACTTACATTCGAGATCTTCCTCATAAGAAGCCCTTGGATAACAAAGTTCAGTTTGAAGAGGGGATGCCCCATGCTTATTCAATCCCTCTTCAACATTATGTTGATGAAGCATGTGCTCTAACATGCTATTTGTTTGTAAACCTGAGACATGGCTCCCATCTGTATGGGGGAGTTTTCTCTTCCAGCCATACTTTGATGGCATTTCCATCTCTCATATTCATGCTACATTTGATGAAACCTTGTTTTGGTGGATAATCAAATACAGGGGAAGAGGTTTTATTATTGATGAGATGTTAAGATGGCTCCACTAGTTGTATCATTATACTTAACATGCTCTTGTTAAGAAGGCATTTTCAGCTCATATACATGCTATATTTGATGAAACCTTGTTTTGGTTGATGACCAAACACAAGGGAAGAGGTTTTATTATTGATGAGATGTTAAGATGGCTCCACTGGTTGTATCATTATACTTAACATGCTTGTCACATTTAGAGTAGGTAGGGCAAATAAGCTCTTGCATGAGCATTTACTTTTAGGATTGTTGTCTTTATCATCTCTAAATTTGTAATAAGTATGTGGTCTTGGGATGTGAATTGAGCCATCCCCACCACACATTTTCTTTTGGTTGTTTTCAAGCTGGTTTGCGAATACAAAGAGGTTGAGGTTCTCATGTACTCTCTTAAAAGAGCACATGTCCCCAAGTACGTAGGTAGGGCGAATAAGCTCTTGCATGAGCATTTACTTTTAGGATTGTTGTCTTTATCATTGCTAAATTTGTAATAAGTATGTGGTCTTGGGATGTGAATTGAGCCATCCCCACCACACATTTTCTTTTGGTTGTTTTTCAAGCCGGTTTGCGAATACCGAGAGGCTGAGGTTCTCATGTACTCTCTTAAAAGAGCACATGTCCCCAAGTAGGAGCCAGATGTTACTGCCCCATGTTGACATGGGTGTCCACAAAGCTCACTTTGAAAACTCGTAAAATGATTTCGTCAGTCCTTCAACACCTTATGCAGAAATGGGGGCACTCAACTATTGCTTTAGGTGAATTAATGTTGTTTCTGTACAATGGTCATTGGAAAGATCATCCTAACTGTCAAAGTTGGATGCTAAAAGAAACTTCTGCTAGTGCTGGAGATGTCCATGTTGCTTTAGGAAGTCCAACCATCTTCCGTCTAAGTGTCAAACAAGCATACTGTTAAATTTCGCAAATTAGATGTTGGCATAATTAAAACAAAGTCTCCCCCTCCTATTTAGGAGAGCATGTCTGGAAGTGTCTGTGCTGGAGTTGCTTTCATTGGAACACATAATAGTAACATGAACAAGTGCACTGAATCAAACCTTCGCTGTTACCATGTGACAATCGAAGCTTTTCATGTTTACCAGGATAGTGGGCAATCCATTATCCCTCCACTTGATTTTGCTCAATCTACGGTGCACATGCCAACGATGACAAGTATAAAGGATTCTGTAGTACCACGGAGGCAGTTTACATCCTTGACGCATGAAGCTAATAGAAATGAGGATACTGGTGTTAATTATTCTGTGAGCTTCCTCCTATAGTCTATTAAAATGAGTGGAGATAATTGCATTGATACTAAGACTCTGGAAGGACAAGATGCTCACTCTACTTTAGAAAGGGAACTTGGTTGGCTCTTAGATGCTACATATCTAAATGAATTTGAAATTGATGATGTTTAAGATGCCACAAATGTGTTTGGTGGAGGGGTTGATGAGAGAACCGTGACTTATGGTTGATTAAAAGATACTGTCCACCATCACATACTAAAAATCAATGTGTTGAATGAGTCAATTGGCAGTGGATTACAAGGTGGAGTTCTACTCTGTACGAGTTATCTATTGTTAAGTAGCTATTTGGGGGTATCTTTGATACGTGGCAGATTGGAGTGGCTAGCCTCAAGGGAATAACTCTTTAAGTTGAGTTATCCACCTCACGGAGAATGGAGCGGCTAGTCAACTAAGAGTTCTCTTTAATAAAGTAAAGAATTCTTTAATATACGTGGATAGTGAAGGAGGATTCCTCTTCAATAAAGTGAGGCTTTTGGTATTTGTTGGAGAGAAAAGTGGATCTAGCATCTACTTTTTCTCATTTTTTTTTATATTATATGTCTTTTATTTGAAAAAGTATGAGAGGTCCATAAAAAGACCAACTCTCTCCATTGGAAGGGTTTGGATTGGAGGAGGATTTCTCCCTTTTGAGCTTAATAAAAAACATCACTTGAAAGATTACTTGGACATGTATTGGAGTACTCTCTATTAGATGTGTGGTGTGATCTTGTGTGGAGATTTAATGGTTGTAAGTATTGCTAGGCACTTTACTTTGAAATTTCTATGTTTGTGTTGGAGGCCATAAAAGGGTGTTGCCACCACACTGGAACGTGAAGATTTTTAGTTCATTACTAGTCTCTTTCCTTTGCATGTGTGCACATATGAGTATATTGATTTTTGCATTCGATCTAGTTTGAGGGTGTAATATTGATCTTTTGTGTGTATGGTGCACCTCCCACAACTAGAAAGGAAGAAGCAAATCCAGTTTTCTTGCACTTAACTAAGCAGGGTTTGATCAATCATGTAATCTCTCCCCCTTAGTGATATATGACACATAGCCCTCTTGAGTTGTTCTATTTTGACTCCATTTTCCCCTTTGGTGGATTGGCACTAGTCTTTTTGGGATTGATCTTCCCTTCCTTCCCTACCCATCACCTGTTCAATTCCTTTTGTAGTACATGACCTTGTTATGCTAGATCTACTCTCTACTTCACCTATGAGCTCCATTGCGTTATTGGTCTAGCAATCCTATTTAGGGATGCCCCCTTGAGTTGGAGGGGAGCCAACCAGAAGTGAGGAGAGAGGAGTGTGTTGACAGTGGCTTTTCTCTTCAAGTTCCATTGGGCTAGTGTGCCTCTTTTGGGCTTTAACACATGCACACTAGTTTTGGTGGTCGATGCAAAGCCTTCTAGTTATGAGGAGGCAATATGTGAGTAGGTATGGCAGGATGTCATGGTGGAGGAGTACAACTCTATCACGAAGAATGATATGGGATATTCTGCTATGAATAAAGGGAAAATCAATTGTTTATTCCATGTGTTTGTACAAGGTGAAGAATGCAGTTGGTGGTAGCATAGAGAAGTATAAGGCTGGATTCATAGTGAGAGGATTCTCTTAGAGGGAGTTGATTGAGGAGACTTTTGCTCCAATTTTCAAGGATACTTCTATTAGGACTATTATGTCTTTAGCATCTATTTTGGTTGGTAGTTATATTAGATGGATGTAAACATAGCCTTCCTCATGATTGAGGAATAAGTGTACTCTAATCAATTGCGAGGGTTTGAGGTGCATGGACGAGAGACCCATGTGTGTAGCTTGAAGAAATCCGTTTATGGTTTGAAGCAAGCACCACATGTTTGGTACTCCATGATTGATGAATACATGTTAGGTTTGGGATTCACTAAAATATCTATAGCTCCCAGTCTTTATTATTTATTTATTTGATAGATTTGATTTGCTTGTTTTGGTCTTGTATGTAGATGACCTGATACTTATAGGGAGTTTAGAGAAGCCCATTGCATGGTGCAAGGTAGAGTTGGCATGTGAGTTCGAGAAGGTGGACTGGATTGATGCTCTATTTCTTGGGTCTAGAAGTGTGGCAGGTTACATGTGAGGTTTTCCTTGGGTAGGGAAAGTACACATTTGAGATCTTGAGGAGATTTTAGCTGATGGATTGTCAAGTTGGATTCGAATTGTGTAGATCCCTAGGTGTATGGATAGTTGATTGGATCTTTATTGTATTTGGTTAATACTAAATCTGATATATGTTTTACTATGTACACTTTGAGCCAATGTATGGTTGAGTTGAGGTAGATTCACTGGGTAGCTACAAAACATGTGCTTTTGATACTTGAAGGGCATAGTACATTATGGTTTGAAATTTGCAATGAGACAGGGAGATGATGTTGCATGGGTTTGTTGATTATGATTGGGTAGGGGATGCAAGGGACAAGAAAAGTACCTTAGGTTGTTGCTTCAATTTGGTTTTAGGAGTGACATTATCTACATTGATACAAGGAATTTTGTAAAAAAGGATTTGGTGAAGATGCGGGAATTAGAACTAGGTCTTATTCCTTTTGGGCATCAAGAAATTTGGGTTAACATTTTCCCTTGGCAATTCAATATTTGAAAGAACTAGGGAAAGGCTAAGAAACCCTAGGTTGTGTTATCCTTTGACCTAGTTAGGGCAAAGAAAGATGCCAAGGCCCAAGCAAGAGAGACTCTTCAAGAGGGATGTCTCACTAATAAGACTAGGCTATTATGCATAAAACCCTAAATTACTCTTACCTTGGATGCCTCTGGCAGTGTAAGATAAGAGATTTAAGACCTTACCATAATTGAGAAGAGAAGATGCCTCAATAGTCCTTTCACGTTAGAATAGCCTTGAAATGTAGCAAAGAAAACCTCAAACATCAACTTTGATCCTTGAAAACCCTAGAACTTGCCAATAAAGGAGGTGCTCACCACCCAATAACTAATGTACACAAGAAGATAAAGAAATAATGTCTTATTTGATCCCATGTTGGTTACAAATGAGAGGAGGGCACCTTATTTATAAGGAAGGAAGGCTAACTTAACCCTCCTCTAAGTTGACCTACCTAACTTGTCTTTAAACTGACTTTTAATGATATTTAAGGGTTTGTCTCCCACAATCCGAGGACTAAACCTCATAACAGATAAAATAATGATAAAAAATGATGAAATGCTTCAACATGATGAAAAGTTGTGCTTGGAAGGAGGACATCATGCCCCATCTGACCCCAACATGTCTTTTTCCCTTGACGCCTTCCTTCTTAGGTTGGTACGACCTCTAGAAGCTTGCTTGTGGACGATTTGCTCTTCAAGGCCATGTTGACCAAGAGGGAGGGATGATACAACAAGATAAGGTCCAAGGGGGTATAAATGAGGTGTGCTAAAGCGGGTGTGACAACTCTTACAAGCGCAATCACCTTTACAAAGCATAAACTCATAGGTGTGGCTAGGAGCCCCTGAGCCATGTGTCCTAATGGGTTCATCCCAAGGTGCACCAAACACCCACCTAGCGCATAAATGCCTGACATGATGAGGGGTTACCACCCATCAGGGTGTAGTTACCAGAGCCACAATGCCAACACTCCTTGAAATGAGGACCAAGAGGACTTGCCATGACCAGCCCAGGGGTATTGAGCCCCGCTAGAACAACACTTTTACATAAACTAGCCCCATCTTGGCCTTTTACAATGGCAAAAGGGATCCCCTCTTTGGCACATCCAATAGGGTGCGTTGTAGAGAATCTGGGGTGTAACAAGTAGGAAGCATACATTAGTGGCACCAAGTTCAGTAGAAGTAGAGGACATGGGATCCAACATTGCTAGTTGTGAAACCTTCACAAGTTGATTGCAGAGCTGACAGGTGACAGTGGAGCTTAGTATGGTCTACTGTGACAAATAGAGTTGTATCATACTCTCTGATAATCCAGTATTCCATGACTGCTCCAAGTACATAGACATTAGGTACCACTTTCTTAAGGACATGGTTAGAAAGGGCGCAATGACTCTAGAGTATGGTCCTTCAAATTTGCAGGTTGCAGATGTCTTGATTATGTCCCTAGAAAAGGTGAAGTTTGAGATGTTCAGGGATAGACTGGGTTTGGTGGAGAAAAATTTCCTTACTAAGAGGGATTGTTAGATTTTTACATTTTTTAGCTTGGATAGTATTCTTTAGCAGTGGTGTACTTATTGTAGGCTTAATCTCACTAGACTCACTTATTTTACAAGAAGCATGAGCATATGAATGTAATTGTCGTGCAGGCCCCCGGATCTTGGGCTCTTGAAAGGAAAACCGCTAAAAAATAACAGTTATCTTGGACCCTGCGAGCTCTAGAAGGAACTCGGATCAATATGCATGTTTGGACACATCTGCAATGGAACCATCCTGATGGAATCTCGTTGGATCTTAACCCTCCAATAGTGCAAGCACAACTAAGGGTTAGCAATTGGCCAGTAATACCCAGCTTTCAGGATCTCGTGGGCTGTTGTCTCACTAGCAAAATGTCCTTCAACAGGTCCATCGTGCAATTCTTTGAGGAATTTATCGACATCCTATTTCTCCAAACATCTTAGTAATACTCCATCACAATTTCTCTGAAACAAGATGCCATTTATTAGCTAATACGGGGTAAATTTCAGCCTTCAAGCTCTCTTTTGCTTTGTATGCAAACAACAAAGACTAGCGTCAGATTGCAAATACTGTGTCAGATCAATATATCAGGAGTCTGTCTGCTGCGATATATAAGACTTCCTGAGCATAGTGAGATTTCATTTTCTCAACCTTCCTCAGATGGGTTAGCTGGGCCTAGTTCTTCGGTTGCTTCCTTACATAAAACTTGTCCTTGAACTATATTTGCAGGCCTGAATTCCATATCATACTCTTGGATAACAGGCATCCAGTTTGTTCCTTTTTCGCCAAGTTCCTTTTGTAAAAATAATGATCTAACATTCATAACTACCTTGGTGTGGTTTTTAAAAGTGTAGGGAACTACATAATAGCCTTCAATACTAAGTTGCACTGATATGGATACGGGGAGGGACACAGATACGGCAAATTTTCAAAAAATATGGATATGATACGGCAAGGAAACGACATATATATATATATATATATATATAATCTAACTAAAATAGTAAAATTTAACATTCATAATTTAAATTTCAAATTAAAACTACATATTAACATATTACATTAATACATAATCATCATCAACATAAGTCAAATATACAAATTACAAAAGGAATTGAGTGGCAACCTACTATCATATTTATTGTTCAGTCTCTGAATTGAGTGGCAACCTATCTTACGGCTCACTGTCTGAAAAAACGTTTTTTTTAATATTATATATATATATAATATATATCGGTATCCTGTCTGAATTTGAAGTTTGAAGTTTCAAATTTAAAGTTTTTTTTAATATAATAAATTTATAATATATATATATACGTTGATAGCCTGATTCCTTACGACCACGATCGCTACCGCGACCACGATTCCTCATGACCACGATCACTACCACAATATTATATAATATATATTATATATATAACATATATACACTGATAACCTGATTCCTCACGACAGCTCTGCGAGTCTGCTCACGACCACGACCACGACCACGACAACGATGACTCTGTTCTGCTTCCACGACGGCTTTGCTCTGCTTCCACGATGGCGAAACAGCTCTGCTCTGCTTCCACGACAGCGAGTGCAATAGGAAAGGAGGGTTTCGAAATTTTCGGCGTCCAAAATAAAGTGGAAACGCTGCTAAAATGGATCCCGCCTTTCCAGATCCGTATCACAAAAACCTGGATCCGTTTCAGAAACCCCCGATCTGTACTGGTGATTACGGATCCGTATCAAGGCCGTATCCCATCCGAATCCGTATCAGAAACGGCGAACGGCGTTTCAGGGTGGCTATATGGCTGATTCCAGTAACTTAGCAGTTCAATACTACAAAGGCTTGTTTATCAATGATTGAATAATTCAGCTCAACCCCCTGCAGACCAGTGCTTGTAAATAAAATTGGATACTCATCCCCTTGGTTATCCTTTTGTGTTAGCACTGCTGCAAGTGAATGATTGGATGCAATTGTTGAAGTTTGGGCTGTGCAATGCTGGGGCAACAACAATTGCAGCCTTACTCTTTTTGAAAGCTTCTTTCTTAGTTGGAGTCCACTTGAAAACATCTTTCTTTATCATCTTTTGTAAAGGCTTGATTATTCAAGCAAAATCAGATACAAACCTTTGGACAAAGTTTATCTTACTGAAGAAAGATTGCATGACCTTATTATTTACGGGCATACGAGTTTGCATAATGGCTTTGGTTTGTTTTGGCTCCACCAAATTTCATCTTTCCAAATGATGGGACCAAGTAGATTACCTTTTGAAATCACGAAAATACTCGTCTTTGAATTAAGATAGATGCCATTCTTCCTACACCTTTCGAAGATCTGTTTCAGATGCAGTAGGTGGTCCGCTCTGTTCTTTGAATAAACAGTGACATCATCAAGGTAGACCACCACACTTCAGTTCATTAGCCCTTTGAAGGCTATGCTGATAGCTCGCTGGAAAGTTGGTCTGGCATTGATCAATCTGAAGGGCATTTTGTTATAGGCAAAAGTTCCCCACTTCGTATGAAATGTGGTTTTTAACTATCTGCTTCAGCTACCAGAACTTAGTTATAACTGGAAAAGCTGTCGAAAAATGAAAACATTCAGAACTTGACACAAGCTGTAAAATCTGTTCCATTGGAGGAACATGATAGTTGTCTTTATCTAATGCTTTGTTTCAATTCTGGAAATCAAAGCACAATCTGATAGCTTTCCTTTTGCAGGTAGGGCCAAGAGGACCAATAGATTAATGTCCACGACCAAAATAGGTCAAAGGGATTAGATAGTACAATGAGCATTGATAATAAATAAGGGGTGGCATCCCTGCAAAGGAGACATAAATGAAGCCAACTTAAATCAGATAGACCTTTTTCCATTTAGGTTAATGGCCCCACCTGTGCATCTGCATATATATGTGTTATTTTGAGCTAATGGCCTAATGACTACGAGTTGTTGTTGTGTACAGAATAGATTCTGAAATTACTCTAATGCTTTTATATGCATTACAGTACTGGTGCTTCTATTTTGAAGTAGCTCTGATGGTACCTTTCATTGGTTATTGTTTAAGAAAAATAGGGTTCAAGCGTATTCACTTTTGAAATATTGGTTCTGTTTAAAGATCAAAAGATTGGTCAAATTGAAAGATTGATCTAGCTGAAATTGAGATTGATTCATTAAAGATCAATGGTTAAATGCTGCTGATTTCAGTATTACAGGTCAGGAAGTTATTGATACAAGTCTTCAGCTAAACTTTAAAGTTCTTCATTTTCTTCTGCAGCCTTATGCACAAGCTGGTCTGAAAGCAAATACTCCATTGACACGACGACTATCATGCAAAGCTGTAAGTAGTGTGACATTGAAGAAAACATAATTCTTTGCTTATGGTATTTAAATTTTGAACAGTTACAATATTTCATATTTGTTTCTCTTGTGCATTTGCTGCTCTGCTTTTTGAAAGAAGAGTTACAAGATATTTTGTTTCAGGGTTTGAATAGTTATTGGCAAGTGTAATATCCCCAATTTGAAAATTTACTCAATTTGGCCAATTTTCGAACCTTGGACTAATGAAACCCCAAACTGTCCCAAATGACCCCAAATGGTTTCGAATTATGTATGGAATGGATTGAGGTATCTTAGGACACACTAATGCAGCTATTAGATGCTTGGACACTTTTAAAAGACTTCAACAACTTGCATTTACAACTGGAGAATGAAAGGCAAAGATACTAGGAAAATCGATGTTAAAACCCCCAAGGGTAGATGACTCTTTTGGCTTCCCAAATGCTCTACGACCCTCCCAACTTTTTAATCTGAGACTTGACTCTGTTAAAGGACATCAAGGACAACATGTTTGCAGCATTATATCAGGTTTTAGGGTCGAATAGGTCTCCCAAAGGACAACAGCTTCTAGAGTATATAATTTGGGTGAAAATGGTAGACAAGGGGTCTTGAATTTATGTCACAAACTATAGTAACACTTGAGGGGTCTGCATACATTATTTGAGCCATCAATTTAACTCCAGATGCAGCTCATAACATAGACAAAAATATAAAAAATATCTGATATAAAACAGGTGCAATATCATCCCAAAATCACCATGAAAATACTATGAGGGAAATGGCTCGAATCTCAGTTTTAATTGGAAATATCACATGAAGCACTTGGTATTTCGAGCTGTGGCTCTCATGATATGTGTATTACATAGTTATGCAGCAACTAACATGTCCATAAGGTCGAAATAACAATCCTCCATTAGCTAGATGCAACAAGAAGTGCGCCATCACACTTTTACATGACATTGAGAGAAAGAGGAAACTAGCTCAAATATCAATGCTACTTGGAGAAATAGTACATTAAGTGCTTAGTATTTAGAGCTGTGGCTCTCATGATCTATCCATTATAGAGTTATGCATCCATTAACAAGTTCGTAAGGTTGAAACAACAACCTTCCATTATCTATATGCAACAAAGAGTGCTCTATCTCACTTTACATGAACATTGAGAGAAAGATAGTAGAATGGGAATAGAGAAGAATGAGAGAATGTGAACTCGAACTTAGATGGGGGTTGAACCTGTATCAAAACATCTCCATGAAGCTTTGTTGAGAGGTCTGAATGGCCTCTTCACCAACCAACTTGGATGGGAATCTTGCACCCTCGAAATTGGTTCTAAGGCAGGGAGGATGACCGTGCAAGGACAAGCTTGAAGCTCTCCAAAATTGCAAAGATGCAAATAACAAATGACCAAAAGCTACTCCATTTCGACTTGGCCTCCTTTTAATAACTTTAGTTGACTCATTTACCTCCTTAGAACTCAAATTATCTCCTAATTACTCATGAAATTCGAATTAGTGGGGGTTATGACCCTTCATTGGCCCACATGACACTTGGCTCATCTTTTGTCTCCAACTCCTCTATGAATTCAAATTGGGGAATCTTTTGGATGCTTTGGAGATGTGTAACTCCTTTCATGCGCCCTCTTGGTCTATTTTTAGCTCTTACATTGTCATAGATGTCATAGAGTCTGTCATAAGTGTCATAGGTGTCATAGAATCTGTCATAAGTGTCATAATGCTTGTCATAGTCGTCATAGAATCTGTCATTGCCTATTTTTAGCCCTATGACTCTTTCTCTTCCTTCATGAATGTTACCACCTTCCTTCCAACTCGAATTTGGGGATGGCTCCATGTTTAAAGGAAGAATATTCTCTCATGTGGATCCCACATGTCCACTTATGCGCCCCCAAGTCCAACTAGGACCTAATGCCACTTCATTTTGGAGCATTTAACATTTATTCCATAATTTATTGGCCTATTTTTCCACCATCAATTTAGAATATTGAATTTTCATGAAAAACTATAGACCTTGGGGTTAAATGTCAATATTTTAGTTCTTCCACATAACTCTTAGGAATTGGGTAGGCCAACTTAATCATTTATCTGAAAATCATTGAATTGGGGACATGACAGCAAGACTGATGACTCAATATATCAGGAAAGCGTTAAGAATTTGTTGACATCAATGGCTTGATGAATGCCTTGAAGTATCTAGCTATATGCCAGGTTTAAGGAAAATAACATTATGTAATAAGTAAGTTTTTATAGTTTCTTTGCTTCCATTTCTCCTTTGGTAAACATAGAACAAATTGTTTGTTTAGGTTTCTTGAAAAGAGTCTCGGTTTTACCTTTTTGTGAGTGCCTCACTTATTTCACCCTTGCCAAAGAGCAAATAGATTGCTTAGTTGAGCAGTACCATTACCTGGGAAATTCAAATATTTGTGCAGCCACATGCCAAGCCTTCTCACAACATCCTTGTCACCTACATATATGTCAAGTACATATATGTCGAGCACCAGATTCTTAACTGTTAACAGGTTTTTTTGTTTGTCAAGAAACCAAGACATTTACTAGAAATAGCCTCCAGAAAAGCATGATAACACGCTCAAAGATAGGCGCTCAAATCAACCTGAAATATTCTCCACAAAGTTGTGAAACAAACCTCAAAGATAGGTGCACCGGCTTGCCTGAAAATAGTACACCAAGACAGGAACAGGATGCCATCAACAAAAGTGCCTTAGTCTAGCTCAAAATAACAAGTCTCTACACTTGAAAAGATCTCAGGGTAGGTGCCTAAATCTTCCATAAATAACCACAAAAATTAGTATAAAGAGAGTCCAAGGAAGGCACCTAAATCAACCCAAATTAGCACACTAGTGAGCAACAATAAAGAGGTCTAAAGAAAACACTGCTATCTAAGGGAGGATATCCTTGCTTGAGGTTTGCAATCCTGTTCTTCATGGCCTGATTTCTTATATTAAAACTAAATTTTATCTTCTTAGTGATTCCTTCCCCAAATTTTCTACTTGCTTTGCCTTTACTTAAAAGGCTTTTTCTTAAGTTTTGTCATTAGCATCTACTAATTTTTAATAGGTAAATACATCTTATATTAACAATGTTTGGATATTTTAATACTCCATCCTTGTCCTACTTGCATTATTTACCATTTGGTAGTACTTAGTGATGTTATTTGCCCCCTAGTGGTGTGCAAATGTCATCCAGGACTCAGTAGCCACCTAATGCACCCTGCATGCATGATTTTAGGACCACTAGAGGCAGTTCCCTACTTTTTAGGAGCCAACTCAGTGTTCTAGTTCAGTCCACCTGAGTTAGTCGACTCTTGTGGGGGGTTTATGTTCGGAATGCCATTGATTGTGGCCTCATGCACCCTTTCTGAGTGATTTGCATGTCAAACTCATTGATGCGCCCTCCTCGGTTAGTTAACTGATTGTGTCTTCAGTTAACTGAGTTTGGGAGCTCCGGAGCACTGATAGAGGTGACAATTACTATGCTAGATCAATTGAGTCTTGAATTCTCCTAGGTGATTCGATTTCTCTCCATTGTAACATCATTGTTGACTATATTGATTATTGGATCATGTGACATTATTCTGTTCCTATCTGAGTTCTCATGCATGATTAATTGTCTGCTCATTTTTATTGCAGTTTTCACTCTAATTCATCTTTTCTGCTCATTCTTTCTCTGTTAGGTATACTCAACTCTTAGATCTGCTGTAATTTAGAATTTGACATGGTATCAGAGCCATTGAGCGTAGGTTGAGCAGCTGCTTTCAGTAGTGCACCAGAAGCCTTTGGATTTACACAGCAAATCCTTGTGCCATTGCATTGAATTCATTGGAGAAATCCTTTGAGGTCTAGCCAGGTGTGAAGGATCCAGAAAAATGTGCCTATTGTCCTAAAGTAGTGCTCAGTAGTAGTCTATCTCCAAAAATTGAGAGTTTTTTTGCAGATTATTGAAAGTTTTTTGAGTGCAACAGTAACAACAGTTTCACCTTGTATTTGCTCCAGTAGTTCTCATGGAGAATTCAAACTCTCCTCTCTCTCTCAGGATCCTGACACCCTTCAATTACCTTGATTGGAGGGTTGATATGCAGATGGTCTTGCGCAACAAGTCACTGTATAGGGTAACAATGGGAAAGGAGGTCGAACCTCAAGCAACTGTTGAGAAGGCCAAGTATCTGAATAGATTGGATGAAGCATTCAGTTTCATGTGTATTCATATTTCCAGAGATCTACTCTTCCACCTCGATGGATTGAAGACTCCAAGAGAGTTATGGTTGAAGTTGGAGATCCTCTTTGGCAAACAAGATGAGCTAAGGGGCCATATTCTAGAGAATGAGTTGATTGCTCTTCAACCCAACAGTTTCGAAACCATCCAACAATTCTTTTCCAAATTCAAATCTTTGGTCATGCAATGCAAGTAGTGTGGCATTGAGAAGAAGGATGAGCAGTTGGTGCTATCCATTCTGAGCAAGCTAGGTCCCGAGTTCTCCATTTTTGTCTCTACCTTCCATTCAGGGTGAATGTCAGTTCCTGGTTGGAAGATGCCATCCTTAGATGTTTTCACTGAATCTCTCATTCAAGAACAAGACAAATTGATCCAGATGGGCGCCTTGAAGGCCTCCAAAAATCAAGCTCTTGTGGCTGGAGAAGCAAAAAGTGCGAATGGAAAGGGAAAGCACAAGGGCAAGGAGAAGAGGCAATTTGAACCCAAGCAAAATGCCAAGTCTAGTCCATCGGAAGGAGCCTCCAGCTCCAAGAAGGACAAACAAAAGGGATTTGAGAAATCCAAGTGTTCCTATTGGAAGAAAGGAAACCACCCAGAGAGATCTTGCATGTAGAAGAAGATAGATTAGATGGCCAAACTTCTTGAACACAACATTGCCCTCCCAGAAGGCGCAAGAGAAACTGATTTTGGAAGTGAGTCTGATGGTCATGAGAGATGCCATGCATTGAAGGCTGGATTTTCAAAATCACAAGCCTTCCTCATAGAGTTAGGAGCTTCCAACCACATGGTTGCCTCTAAAGAATCATTTTCTTCTCTAGATCTCAAAGATGGTCCGATTATTCACATGGGAGATAACTCTTTGATCTCTGCTGAAGGGAAGGACATAGTACATTTGGAGCATGGAAAGTTAAAAAATATTCTATTTGTGCCTTCTTTGTCAACAAATTTGTTGTCTGTATATCAGATGACTTGCACAGGTTCATCGAAGAAAGTGGTCTTTCGTCTTGACACAATTGAGATTGCAGAGATCCCTTCTGGGAAGATTATAGCAAAAGGGTTTGCAAACCATGCCTCCAAGGCATATGAATTCTCCCATTTTTTGCCATACTCTCTGCCTACTCCATTGGCATCTGATGAAGATCAGAGTGATATCTCTTCTAATGAAGATGAGGATCAAGATCTTGATGTTGAGAATAAAGTTCAAGGAGATCCAGATCCAGATCCAATACATGCTCCCAATCCATGGCCAAGGCCTCACAAAGTCCTTGTAACTGCTGGGAACACAGTTGGGGATCCATTTGACCATAGAACCACCAGATCTCAGTATCATGCAATCCTTGCACTATGTCATGCAGATCCACTTCTCTTAGAGAGGTGCTACATGATGGTGAGGTTTGATCCACAATCCCTTGAAGAGACTTGCCATGGGGATCTACAACCAAGTACAAATATCAATTGGTTGACAAAGGGTACTCAAAGGTTCATGATTTGGACTACAATGAACCATTCACTCCAGTAGCAAGAAGGGTTCCTGAAAGACTTATTTTGGCAAATACAACTTCGACACAGTGGGAGGTACATTAGAGGAGCAGATCCAGATCTAGCACCTGCATTGCTATCCTACATAGGAGCATATTGCCAATATTTGTGCAAAGGATTTCACTCAAGAAATTTTTTTCCTTCTCTGCTTAGTATGAAGGTTCTTTGAGTTCCCTACTGCTGTTCCTTTTTGAGGGGGGGTATTTTTCCCATGAGGTTTTTCCCCATTTCCTTGGTTCATGGATAGTTCTTTTATTTTTTATCATTTATTTGATTGTGTGGGTGACCTTTGGTCTTAGTAACCAGGGCCCAAGATGCACAAGTATGGATTAAGCAGGGGTGTTAGGATATTTTAATACTCCATCCTTGTCCTACTTGCATTATTTACCATTTGCTAGTACTTAGTGATGTTATTTCCCCCCTAGTGGTGTGCAGATGTCATCCAGGACTTAGTAGCCACCTAATGCGCCCTGCATGCATGCTTTTAGGACCACTAGAGGCAGTTCCCTACTTTTTAGGAGCCAACTCAGTGTTCTAGTTCAATCCACCTGAGTTAGCTGACTCTTGTGGGGGGTTTATGCTCCGAATGCCATTGATTGTGACCTCATGCACCCTTTTCTGAGTGATTTGCATGTCAAACTCACTGATGCGCCCTCCTTGGTCAGTTAACTGATTGTGTCTTCAGTTAACTGAATTTTGGTTGAGTTTAACTGAGTTTGGGATCTCCGGAGCATTGATAGAGGTGACAATTACTATGCTAGATCAACTAAGACTCGAATTCTCCTAGGTGATTCGAATTCTCTCCATTGGAACATCATTGTTGACTATACTGATTATTGGATCATGTGACATTATTCTGTTCCTATCTGAGTTCTCATGCATGATTAATTGTCTGCTCATTTTTCCTGCAGTTTTCACTCTAATTCATCTTTTCTGCTCATTCTTTCTCTGTGAGGTATGCTCAGCTCTTAGATCTGCTGTGATTTAGAATTTCATAAACAAAAATATATTTACAAAACTGAAAATAAAGGCAAAAAGGTATATACAAAGATGAACCATATCCTCTTCCTCGACCCTACTAGGGCAGAAATAAAATTAGAATATGCTGAAACATCTAATTTTTAGCATCTTTGAGCATAAGATAACCTTTAGCTAACAATTGCGTACATACCTCTTACAACCAAACATGACAGAAAGATTGAACATACCTCATCATAAAAAATCAATGTTTCACCAAGTTTTCGGGCAGGAGCGGGGAATCACATATGGAGACATGTGGAAGCACCCACAAATTCTAGAGAATGCCATAGGGGACTTCAGGGTGTCTATTTAAACTTAAAATATATGAAAATTGGAACATAAATCATTGATATCTTCTACATAAGAATGCACAAGTAATGTACATAATTACTTGTAATATAATAAATCATAAATGATACTTGCAATGATGTAAATAACATAAGAATCACGATTTACGAATTATATCTCATCATTGTAAGTTTAAGATAATTAATCTAAGAACATGTCAAATGACAAATGAGCATCACCGTTCAAGGTCTTGCATCACTAGTCTCTGCAGCTAGCTACTGCGGAAAGGAATATGAACCAACTGTTAGAATGTTGCTAACTGAATTAGAATCATTTGCATCCTCAAGAATACTTAATGGCCGACCAACCAACCTGAATAATGCCTCATCAATCCCTTATTTTCATCTACTTGTGCATTAGGTTTACATTCGTTTTCTTTAATTATACCTTTTTGTCTTTTTTTCCTTCAAAA
Organism: Larix kaempferi; assembly: GCA_027924585.1. Taxonomy (NCBI): domain Eukaryota; kingdom Viridiplantae; phylum Streptophyta; class Pinopsida; order Pinales; family Pinaceae; genus Larix; species Larix kaempferi. The sequence goes on along the minus strand of BSBM01000710.1, from coordinate 2,346,214 downwards.
CAATGGACTTTGGTTAGAAGGGAGCATAGGGGCGTCTTAGTTTTTGAGGGGGATATTCCCTACTAAATTGTCCCCAAAAAGGGATGTGGCGAAACATCCCCCTTGGAGTACTCATGTCCCAAGAGTACGGGGAGCATGTCCCCTATCCTTGGGATCACGTGCCTAAGTAACACTAGGGAAAACATACTTGTACTTTGACCTCCAAATAATGAACAAAGAAGTGATTTTAAGGCAATGCCCAACTCCCAAGAAAGTTGAAAACACTATGTGTAGCGTGATTGTCCAAATAGTGCTAGTCACCAATGAAGTTTCCCTTGAAACAACACCAAGTATTGATTTTGGACATATTTCCTACAACTATTTGCAAATTTGCAGTCCCAATGAATGTGCTTCATGGTCTTTGGGCGATCACATAAACAAGGGGCCAATAGTGAGCCGACTTTAAGACAAACGAGCTTTAGATGGAAACCTTTGATAAATAAAGAGCCATGCAAAGACCCGTAATTTGTAATTGAGGTGAAGAGACCAAACATTGTGCAACCTATGAATCGAGTCATCCTCAAGATTAGAAGAGGTCCATCGGGTGTTCAGAACATGGGATAGGAGATGCTTCCAGTGGAGAAGGGAGTACATCTTTTTGGAATCATAATGCTGAATCTTTTTCGTGAACTTCCACCCCCAATTCTATCACATGGGGCCCTACATATCAATATTAAGCTTGTGTAGCTCATCAGAAGGAATCATCCCCATAATATCTTTGATAACCAACTTATCAAAAGAAATGAGTGTCTTCTTCGAGGTTGGTGGTATAAGTGTCCAACTGCAACAATCATTCAACACCTAGTACCATATCCATCTCATCTAATGGTAGAGTGTAAAATTCTGTTTGTAGTTCCAAATCGTGTATTTGAATTGAGACATTATGACATCTTCCTACTTCCTTGATATTTTGTCCATCAATGATCATAAGTATGAAGTCCTTGGTGGGATACATAAAACCATTTAGCTGGTTAGCGAAATTGATGATTATACAATGATGGGTATTGTCAAAAACTACAAGTATCATTACATTTGTCCTTTTTACAATTCCATTAAGCTTTAGGGTTTTTGGTTGTAATTTCCCATCCATGGGTGCAAGTGGAACCATAGGTTTTCTTTCCTCTTTTCATAGATCTTGGGTCTTACCAACCTTCCTTAGATGAGGTGGGATATATTTTGCGATCAGTTCTTCTATGTGTTCTTTTCAAGTAATTTCTTTTTGGGGAACTTGTTGTCGCCGAGATGCACACCTGGGGGAAGGGAGCGCAGCAGAAATATTTCTAAGTTGCTCGGTGTGCCCTTGTGGGCAAGCAAAGAGTCAGGTGCTGTCACCTGATCCCAACTCCTCCATTTAGGCAAACTCCTAATGAAGCCAAGGGGGGTAGACCCTAAAAAGAGTTTCTAAGGCTCTTAAAGTTTGAATATTTAGTGATGGGAAAATTGTTTTTTAGGAGTTTTTATGAAAGAATAAAGAGATTTAAACCAAGTTGCTCACACATATGAATTGTAACACATCCACAACATATAAAATGAATGACAACAACAGATGGATAACAAATTGAAACAAAAATTCATCCACAACATGATATGATAATTAACAATATCTCATGAAAGATAATAAGCAAATAGAGAGATTGAATAATTGTTGTTGCTGAAAGACCAGTGCTAATGGAGTCACTGTTTGTTGGAGTGCTAAGAGAACCGTTGTGCGAATGCCTCTTGGTTTATTTTATTATATGATTTTGAAGATGAGGTTGAATTATTGTGGGATAAGGGGATTTCCGATATACCTTGTGGTACAAGAAATGTGTCCAGAATGTGATCTAGGTGGCTCCGTACAAGGACATGTGGGCTGGAACGGAGTCTCGCGAGCGGTGTTCAACACTACACCAACAAGGATGTAGTCTAACTGGTGCTTTGAGGTCACCTCCCAGTGGTTCCCGCGTCCTTAGTCAGAATTTCCCCACTTTCGATCATAGCGTGGCAATGCTAGATTTTCGTTGGTTTGAAACTTTGAAGGGACTTAAGTTTATTAAAATTGAAGTTTTTTAATCAAATGTGAGAAAATTGAAGAATGCGACACTTCTGCTTTTGATATCCCAAAACTATGGGTAGAGCATACACGGAGTGGGCAAAATTTATTCGTTACGATCGACTCTCCGACAAAGAGCACTCTTGATCTGAATTAGAACGAGATTCAAGAGATTTATTGAGTTGGTAAATTTTAAGATTGACTCTCCGATAGAGAGCACTCTTGATCCGCTTTAAGAGCGTGATTCAAGAGATTTTGAACACTACTTTGTTTGTTGCAAGTAAAATATTGAAAACAGGTTCTTTAATTATCTACCCAAGAATCTCTTTCATGTCCAAAGACCGTACTCGAGAGAGCAAGGGGATTAGTATGCTAAAGATGAACAAAAAAAAACTTTCCGACAGAGAGTATGCGAGAATCCAAGAATCAAAGAGAGTATGCGAGAATCCAAGAATCTGATTCTCTCAATCAAAGAGAGTATGCGAGAATCCAAGAATCTCTGGTTTCTATGACTTATAAAAACATCTCAGCTTGACAAGAAAACCTTTCAGTAGCACAAGTTCTTATAAGAGGCAAATGAACCATAAGTTGCATTATTCAAAAACTAAAAATTGACTAATGAAAAATTCTAAGTACATAAAAAGAAAGTATTGAAAAAGAAATGTTGAAAGTAAATGCTCACTTAATGAGCTTATTTTCCTACTCTAAGCATATAATAAAAAGCTAAGTAAAATGATAAATCCAATGCAACCATCTTAACATTTTATCAATATAAAAACTTTTCAACTTGTATTTGGTTACTAGCCAAAACAAGGATACCTTATTTAGAAAATGCAAACCTGCATGATAATTCTGGATTGGAGGATTGGATTGGTGATCATAGGCATATGACAGATCTTTGAAGTGTTTCCCCCAATGGTAAGTCCTCATGCAGGCCTCTTCTACCCATGACTGGATAGAGCTGAGAAAAAACTCGGAATGATAAGGCAAACCAACTACCTCATCATATTGATCTGAAGGGCCCTTCTGAAAGTAAACTTCTGTGAAAGTATATGCCTCAAGCTGCTCCAAATCATAAGGAACCTCTGAATGTGCTGATGAAAGCTGAAACTGACATTCCACTGATTGCATCATATCCAACTCTTCATTATACTGCTGATCCAAATCCTCAATACTGATACTCATTAATGGCTCTAATTGATCATAAGAAGTATCAAAATTCCCCACGGTCTCAAAACCAACACTCACTTTACTGGCTATATCATAGATGGGATTCTCAACAAGATTTTCAAAAGTCTCATAAATTGGATTTTCAATAGAAGTCAAATAGTCATCAATCCTATCTATGTCAGATATGAGAGAGTCTTCATCGTTGGCACCACATCCCTGGCTATACCCATTCTCATGTTCATAATAGTCATCCTTAGAAGGTTTGGTTTGAAAGATATTACAAGGTATAAAGTTGTCCAAGACTTCAAGAGTGTTGCCGCCTGGTTCCACACCTGGGGAAAACGCAGCAAAAGTCTTCAAGCTGCTGGTGTGGCCTTGGGGGCAAGTCAGAGTCAAGTGCTGTCACTTGGGACTCGACTCCTCCGTCTAGGCTTTCCTAGCGAAGCCAAGGGGGGTGGACCCTAAAAAATAAAAAGAAACTAAAGCCTCTAATCTAGGAGTTAGAAAAATACTTTTGATAACCAAGAACAGACAACATATACTTTGATCAAATAAAACAATCATTTATCATTTGCTTTCATTTAAAATAGCCATCATTTAATTGCACATTAGTCAACAATATAAAATAAAATTTGCAACAAGACCAGTGCCTTATAATGGAGTCAAATAACAAATGCATAAGCAGAAAAGGTAAATGTTGTGCGAGTGTTCTTGGTTTATTTTAAAAATTAATGTGGTGGTGATCTTTTTTATTAAGGCAGGTGGGTTCTCGATATACGCAAGGTACGGGGGAACATGTCCGGAATTTTGAAGCGTGGCTTCCCTCTCAGGCTTTGGGCTGAATCGGAGTCTCGAGGAGGTGTTCAGATGCTATACCAACGAGGGCAAGCCTAACGGTTTCCAAGAGGTCACTATCCAGTGTTATCCCAAGCCTTTTGGAAAATTTGCCCACGACAACAAAATGCGTGTTGTGCCGGATTTTCACAAAAAGGATTTTTGATTGGGGCGGTGTTAGATCCTATTACTAGTCATCCCCTCCTTTCTGGTGTGTACCAACTGGATCAGACTGAGCTGCAAGTTGGTCACAGAGCATACGGGAGAAGACCTTGATATTTTTATAAAAATTTTATGAATCCAAATTTTATCTTTGTTAAAACCCCAGGAGTCTCTTTTCAGGCACGTATTTTGGGCAAGCCCTCATACATAGACCCTACTTCGGGAAAGCAAGAGGGGCGTTATGAGTTTGTAAAAAAAATGTGAAAAACTAGGTTGTGAGTGGACTTGTGGCCCGCCAGTGGAACGGACCAACAAGGTTTATTTTAGTCCTAATTGATTTTATTAAATGCCGGAAAACAAAGAAATAAACTACTCTAACAATCACGCCATGAAAATGAGACGACACAGGCCACCCCTGGGGGGATGGGGTATGGGCGCTGGTTAGCCCACTTGCTCTCGTTTAATAGTTGTTTACAATGATTAGAGAAGTGCCCCAGTCTACTTAAAGTGACTTGGTGGCTTACAAAATTATAGGAAAAAATGACCGGTTTTGAAAAATATGAAAATTTGTCTTCCGAATCGCTTGGATGCTCGAAATTTCGGCAGCACTTCCTCCTACCTGTTCGTCTTTTGCTGCAAACCAGCAAGCAATAATTAGTATAAGATGCCCAAAAACACTTTAAGAGTGTCTTTGGAACACCTCCTAAAAAACCCAAAAAATTCTAAGTTAAAAACTAAGTAAAAATGACTAAAAATAACCAAGTAAAACAAGCTATGGGGCTTGTCTACCTGGGATCTCTGCTAGCCTTTAATGGCTGCAAATTTCAAGCTCTAGGGCAGCCAGATAATACTTTGAAATCAGATCTAATACTACTTCAGAAAAACTTGAAAGATTTTGACAACTTAAACCAGTTTTTGAAAAGAAAGTACTAGACAACCAAGAAGCTTTGATCTATGAACAATAAACTCTTTATAAAATAAAAAAAATAAAACTTCTTGATGACAGAATCTGATTTATTTAAGTTTTAACAGCAGTATGTAAATCAGATCCACTTTTGATTAGTAACTAGTAACCATAAAATTTGATTTTTTCTTGAATGAGAGAGAGAGAGATGGAACAAATCCTTGTTGAAAATCGAAGCTTTGAAGATGGTTGAGTGATGTTTGAAGGGACTATATCTGCAAACAATGATTAGTAAAAAGGGGAAACAAACAAGATCCTCCTTCTTGCCAACTCAAGAAATACCTGCACATCACAGATCTCACCAAAAAAAATATCAAGTGTAGATATATACTCACAAGAAACTATGATTGCATATCCATAAACAAATGAAAGACACAAAAATAATCTCTTACCAAGCACACATCACTAAGCTGCTACAATAAACAAATTGAAAACAACTTATCTCATAGATTGGTAACAATCTTTCCGATGAGCACACCACACCTTTGAAGAATGAAACTTATGCACAAGTCATCTTGGGAAATGAATCAAGATATTACATCCACATGTGAGAAAACACCACAAGCTGACCTCCAAAGTCTTCTTTTATTCAAATGAGAAAAATATTACAGTCATAAGTCTCTTGCTCCAATTCTCACTCACTAACAATGGAGAGAGTGCCTCAATATATAGAGAAAATCACCAAGTGATGGAGGGCGCACTTGCTAAATGGGTGGAAGAGTGGTGGAGGGGATGGGGCTGCCATCTCCATGTATTAAGCTGCCCATATCAGCACAACATGTGCTAACATGGCAGCACTCATTGTGCTGCTCCCTCCCTAAAGACGTGGGCTGCCAAATATGGCAAGTGCGCCCCTCCTCATGGTGAATGCGCCCCTCCTCAATGGGCACAACTCTCTCCCCAAATGGGGCTGCCAAACACCTTACAAATCAGCCCAATACCCTCCTATAATAGTGCTGGTCCAAAACTGAGTTGTCATTACTCCCAAAAATAATTAATTTTTTAAGTCATTTTTTCACTTTTTTGATTTTTTTATGACTTTTTTGGGATTTTTGATTTTTTTGGATTTTTGTGGAAAAATAATCACCCAAACATTAGAAAGAGTGGGTTTAGGGGTTTAGGGGGTGCTCTGAGTTAGAAAACGAGCACCCCTAAGGCAAAAAATACCTCCAGATGCCCCTTATAGGCCAATTACAAATTTTTTAATTGAACCATTAAAAAATGGTCTAATTTATGGAAAAAATAAAACTTGCCGAAAATTAAAAACAACCTAGGGGGACTTAGCACATGTCCATATGACTCAAAATTAACGCCTAGCATGTTCATATACATTGACCCATAGACTTTAATAATCCCCTAAGGCCCGTCAGCCTCCCCAGGCATTCCAGCTTTGGAGGAGCAGGAGAAAAACCCATTAATTATGTTATGCACTAATGCAAGACATAATAGATAGGTGAAAAAACTCCTTGGAATACCTGACTTAGCCAAAAAGTCCTAGGGAACCAAGTCTTTTACAAAACACCATGCTAGTACGTTTTGTTACAAACCCCGCAGGGCCATGGACATGTGGAAAATTTTAAAAACGGGGGCCTTTAAAAGGCCAGCTGGATATCAAATCACCAAAAATGAACATGTATCATGTTCCACTCTGCCCGCTCGCTTGATAATCCAACCAAGTACAACTTAGTTGGCAACATCTGGCTCCAACTGCGGGACGTGTGCTCGATCCAGTCTTCAGGCAAGGAGAGCATACGAGAATACCAGAATCTCCGATTTCTATGACCTGTAAAAACATCTCAACTTGACAAGAAAACCTTTCAGTAGCACAAGTTCTTATAAGAAGCCAATGAACCATAAGTTGCATTATTCAAAAACTAAAAAAATGACTAATGAAAAAATTCCAAGTACATAAAAGGAAAGTATTGAAAAATAAATGTTGAAAGTAAATGCTCACTTGATGAGCTTATTTTCCTACTCTAAGCATAACAAAATAAAATGCTAAGTAAAATGATAAATCCAATGCAACCATCTTAACATTTTATCAATATAAAAACTTTTTACCTTGTGTTTGGTTACCAGCCAAAACAATGATACCTTATTTAGAAAATGCAAACCTGCATGATAATTCTGGATTGGAGGATTGGATTGGTGATCATAGGCATATGATAGATCTTTGAAGTGCTTCCCCCAATGGTAAGTCCTCATGCAAGCCTCTTCTACCCATGACTGAATAGAGCTGAGAAAAAACTCGGAATGATAAGGCAGACCAACTACCTCATCATATTGATCTGAAGGGCTCTTCTGATAGTTCATTTCTGTGAAAATATAAGCCCCAAGCTGCTCCAAATCATAAGGAACCTCAAAATGTGCTGATGAAGGTTGAAACTGACATTCCATTGATTCCATCCTATCCAACTCTTCATTATACTGCTGATCCAAGTCTTCATTACTAATACTTATGCATGGCTCTGATTGATCATGAGAAGTATCTGTATGTTCCTCTTCCATGTCAAGATTCCCCAAGGTCTCAAAATCAACACTCCCCTCTCTTGATATATCAAAGATGGTTTTTTCTAAATCCGTCCAATAATCATCATACCCATCCTTGTAAATGAAAGGGGAGTCTTTGTCTATTGCATCACAATCCTGGCCATACCCATCCTCATCTTTGAAAAGAGTGCTTTCAAAGATATCACAAGGAAGCCAACTTTCACAATTTTTATGAGCATGATACTCATCCTCAGAAGGCTTGGTTTGAAAGATATTACAAGGTGTAAAGATGTCCAAGACTTCACCATTATGTGGAGAAAATGGAGGAGTGTCATCATAAAACCATACAAAATTCATTACAAGTTTCTTTAGAGGCTTTTGTAATGGTTTCTTCCTGAGGTGAATCTGAAGTACTAACATCATCATTTTCACTGAAGTAATCTCGAGATCCCAAATCTTCAATGGCAAATTGAGGGAGCTCTTTTGAAAAATCTTCAATTGGAAATGGAGACCCTTCATGAATTTCTTTGTCAACTTCTATAATGGCTTCTTCTTTAGGTAAATCAGGAATACATATGTGATCATCTTCATAGGTTTGAGAACACTCCATATCTTCTATGTTTTCAGTTATGGTGACAAGGGGATGGTTTTCCACAAAATCTTCAACAAAGGGTGCTTCATGGAACTCTTCGATAGGGTCATGCTGAATCTTTTCTTTAAATCCATACTGTGCTACAGGGAGATCAACACGATTGATATAACTTAGAGGCACCTCCCAATATTTATCATTTTCTGTCATGATGATACGAGGAAAGTTGGGATCTTCCTTATGATACTTAATCCAAGGTATGAACAAGAGAAAGTACCTTCTAAGGATCCTGTCCAAGTGTTCCATACTAGCTCCTTTATTATGCCATTGCCTTATAAACATTCTAAGGAGGCTCGAAAGAGAATTAATACATTTATTTGGAAGCTCTTTAGAATACCATTGATAAACAGGTCCCTGTAATGTACTAACAAACATCTCCATTATGTTATCTTCATATAAGACTTTGAAGTTAGCCACAACTTTAAGAAAAGAAAAGACATGTCGGGTTTCTACATCATCATCATCTCCCCAAAAGACCGGTAGATAATCAGATACATCTTCACCATCATGATAATTAGGGAAACCAGGGATGTCTGAGAAGTCAATGGGAGGATGTGCATCGGAAATTTGCTCACTAGACTCTTTATCATCCATTTTCAAAGATCAATAGCCTGCATTTGAAATGACCATGGGATATACCTGGTACTGAATCAGTGGAGTTGTCAAAAGGTGAGTCTTTATAGATTTTACTGTAATGGATGGACTCATCTACACACAAGCAATCTCAACAAACTATATGAGAAACAAAGGGTTTTATCCCTTCAATGGAGTCGCCATGTGAGAATAAAAATATACATATAAAACAATCTCACAAAAAATTCTATCTTTTTGTTTTTCTTTGAAAATTTATAAAAGGAAAAAAGGTTAGTGGAGTCGCCAGATGAAAAATTAAAAATCTAATCTAAAGATTCATCAAACAAAGCAAAAACAAAAAGGAAAACTCAAAAGTCGTACTCCGGGAATAAAAAGACTTATCCTCGGCAACGGCGCCAAAATGTTGCCCCCAAGGCCACACCAGCAGCTTGAAGACTTCTGCTGCGTTTTCCCCAGGTGTGGAACCAGGCGGCAACAAAGAGTATGTGGAGAAAAAGGAGAAGTGTCATCATAAACCAGACAAATTTCATCACAGGTTTCTTTAGAGGCTTCTGCATTGGTTGCTTCCCGAGGAGAATCTAAAGTACAAACGTCACCATTTTCACTGAAGTAATCTTGAAATCCCAAATCTTCAATGGCAAATTGAGGAAGCTCTTCTGAAAAATCTTCAATTGAAGACCCTTCATAAATTTCTTTGTCAACTTCTATAATGGCTTCATCTTTAGGTAAATCAGGAATACATATGTGATCATCTTCATAGATTTGAGAACACTCCATATTTTCAATGTTTTCAGCTATGGTGACAGGAGGATGGTTTTCAACAAAATCTTCAGCTAAGGGCGCTTCATGGAACTCTTCAATAGGGTCATGTTGAATCTCTTCTTCAAAGCCACGTTGTGCTATAGGGAGATCAACACGATTGATATAACTTAAAGGCACCTCCCAATATTTATCATTCTCTGTCATGATGATACGAGGAAAGTTGGGGTCTTCCTTATAATACTCAATCCAAGGTATGAACAAGAGAAAGTACCTTCTAAGGATCCTGTCCAAGTGCTCCATACTAGCTCCTTTATTATGCCATTGCCTTATAAATATTCTAAGGAGGCTCGAAAGAGAGTTACTACATTTATTTGGAAGCTCTTTAAAATACCATTGATAAACAGGTCCCTGTAATGTACTAACAAACATCTCCATTATGTTATCTTCATATAAGACTTTGAAGTTAGCCACAACTTTAAGAAAAGAAAAGACATGCCGGGTTTCTACATCATCATCATCTCCCCAAAAGACCGGTAGATAATCAGATACATCTTCACCATCATGATAATTAGGGAAACCATGGATGCCTGAGAAGTCAATGGGAGGATGTGCATCGGAAATTTGTTCACTAGAGTCTTTATCATCCATTTTCAGAGATCAATATCCTGCATTTGAAATGACCATGGGATATATCTGGTACTGAATCAGTGGAGTTGTCAAAAGGTGAGTCTTTATAGATTTTACTGTAATGGATGGACTCATCTACACACAAGCAGTCTCAACAAACTATATGAGAAACAAAGGGTTTTATCCCTTCAATGGAGTCGCCATGTGAGAATAAAAATATACATATAAAACAATCTCACAAAGAATTCTATCTTTTTGCTTTTCTTTGAAAATTTATAAAAGGAAAAAAGGTTAGTGGAGTCGCCAGATGAAAAATTAAAAATCTAATCTAAAGATTCATCAAACAAAGCAAAAACAAAAAGGAAAACTCAAAAGTCGTATTCCGGGAATAAAAAGACTTATCCCCGGCAACGACGCCAAAATGTTGCCACCTGGTTCCACACCTGGGGAAAACGCAGCAGAAGTCTTCAAGCTGCTGGTGTGGCCTTGGGGGCAAGTCAGAGTCAAGTGCTGTCACTTGGGACTCGACTCCTCCATCTAGGCTTTCCTAGCGAAGCCAAGGGGGGTGGACCCTAAGAATGAAAACAAAACTAGGGCGTCTAATCTAGGAGTTAGAAAAATATTTTTTATAACCAAGACAAAGCAGCATATACTTTTGTGAAATAAAACAATCATTCATCATTTACTCCCATTCACTATAATCATCATTCATTTGCACATTTGTCAATAATATGAAATAACATTAACATAGACCAGTGCCTTATAATGGAGTCAAAAAACAAATGCATGAGCAGAAAAGTAGATGTTGTGCGAGTGTTCTTGGTTTATTTTAAAATTAATGTGAAGGTGATCTTTTTATTATGGCAGGTGGGTTCCCAATATACGCAAGGTATGGGGGAACATGTCCGGAATTTTGAAGCGTGGCTTCCCTCTCAAGCTTGGGCTGAATCGGAGTATCAAGGAGGTGTTCAGATGCTGTACCAATGAGGGCAAGCCTAACGGTTTCCAAGAGGTCACTACTCAGTTTTGTCCCAAGCCTTTCTGAGAAATTTCCCCACGACAACAAAATATTCGTGATGTGCCGGATTTTCACATAAAGAGTTTTTATTTGGGGTGGTGTTAGCTCCTATTACTAGTCATCTCCCCCTTTTTGATGCGTACCAACTGGATTAGACTGAGCTGCAAGTCGGCCACAGAGCATACGGGAGAAGACCTTGGTATTTTTTAGAAAAATTTTATGAACCAAAATTTTATCTTTTTTAAACCCCAGGAGTCTCTTTTTAGGCACGTACTCGGGCAAACCCTTGTACAGAAACCCTACTTCGGGAAAGCAAGGGGGGCGTTTTGAGTTTGTAAAAAGAAAATGGTAAAACTACGTTTTGAGTGAACTTGTGGCCCGCCAGTGGAACGGACCAACAAGGTTGATTTTAATCCCTAGTTAGTTTTATTAAATGCCGAAAATAAAGAAGTAAACTACTCTAAAAAATCACACCATGAAAAGAGACGACACAGGCCACCCCTGGGGGGATGGGGTGTGGGCGCTGGCTAGCCCACTTGCTCTCGTTTAATTATATTTTACAATGATCAGAGAAGTGCCCCAGTCTACTTAAAGTGACTTGGCGGCTTACAATTTGTCAATGAAAAAGTAACCGGTTTTACAAAAAATTAAAATTGGTCTTCTGGATTGCCTGGATCCTTGAAATTTCGGTAGCACCTCCTCCTACCTGTTCGTCTTTTGCTGCAAACCAGCGAGCAAATATTAGTATAAAATGCCCCAAAACACTTTAAAAGTGTATTTGGAACACCTCCTAAAAACCCAAAAAAAATCTAAGTGTTAAGACTACTTAAAAAATGCAAACTTTGGCCAAGTAACACAAGCAGTGATGCTTGTTTGCTTGGGGTCTTTGCAAGCTTTATGAGCTGCAAATTACATGCTCTTGGACAGCCAAATAAACTTTTATATCAGATCTAACACTACTTTCAAACATTTCAAGACTTTAACAATTTTTTACTAGTTTCAAAATTAAGTAATGATAGATAATGAAAGATCTAATCTAATGGAAGATAAAACTTTAAACAACTAGATTAGAACTCTAAGAATGAATCAGATCTACTTAAGAATATATCAATCAAAAAATAGATCAAAGAATCACTCTTCAACCGTAACCAGTGACCAAGAAAATTTTGATTTTATAAGCTGAGGAAGAGAGAAGAGACAGAATGGCCCTTGAAACCAAAGACTTTGGAAGCTTGGAAGTGGGAAACCGAGGATGAGATCCACCAAAATGTGTACAGAAGAAGAAAATGGAGAGCAAACAAGCTATCCTCCTCTACACACCTGTCAACCTGTAGCAAACAAAACTCACAGAAAAACCATTAAACTAGAAATGCACATGGTTAGAAATTAAAATAGTATGAGTATAAACAAATGAAACATATAAACTTTGAATCTCTAACCAATATGACAAATGCAAGAACAAATTAAAACAAACAAGATTAATTGTTTCTTCCCACAAAATCGTTACCAATCCTTCCAGCAGGCTAGTAGATGGCTGGAAATTACATGCACGGAACTTGAAATTGCTACAAAATACTCCACATCAAGAGACCATGAAACCACTCACAAAAGTATCACACATATGGACCTCCAAAGTCTTTTTATTAATCAACAAAATAGCATAAGCTTAGTACATATTTCTGCTCTCTCTCCAACTAGTAACAATGAGAGAAGAGGCTGCAATATATAGAAAAACCAAGGAGGAAGGGCGTACTTGGTGAGGGGAGAGAATGGTGGAGTGGTGGCATGAATGGTGGAGGGGATAGGGCTGCCCACTCCACATTTTAAGCTGCCCATGTGAAGCACTAAGTGTGCTAGCAGCCAGCACCAAAGGTGCTGCCCCATCCATAAATCGTGGGCTGCCCACTCTTACTAATGCACCCAATTGACGGAATGTGCCCCTCCTCTTGTGGGGAAGTTACTCCCACCATTTGGGCTGCCCATATGTCATTGTTTTCATCCCAATATGCTCCTTGAATGATGCTGATCCAAAACTGACCTTCAATTACTCCAAAATCTTTTTTATTTTTTAAGTCATTTTTTCATTTTTTTGATTTTTTCATGATTTTTTTGACTTTTTTGGGTTTTTTGGCCATAGGAAAAAATTGAAGCACCCAAACATTAGGAAAAGTGGGTTTAGGGGTTAAGGGGGTGCTCTGAGTTAGAAAACGAGCACCCCTAAGGCAAAAAATACCTCCAGACGCCCCTTATAGGCCAATTACAAAATTTTTAATTGAACCATTAAAAAAATGGTCCAATTTACGGAAAAAATAAACTTTGCCGAAAATTAAAAAATAACCTAGGGGGACTTAGCACATGTCCATATGACTCAAAAACAACGCCTAGCATGTTCATATACATTGACCCATAGACTTTAACAACCCCCTAAGGCCCGTCAGCCTCCCCAGGCATTCCAGCTTTGGAGGAGCAGGAGAAAAACCCAAAAATTATGTTATGCACTAATGCAAGACATAATAACTAGGTGAAAAAACTCCTTGGAATACCTGACTTAGCCAAAAAGTCCTAGGGAACCAAGTCTTTTACAAAACACCATGGTAGTATGTTTTTATTACAAACCCCGCAGGGCCATGGACATGTGGAAAAAGTTAAAAACGGGGGCCTTTAAAAGGCCAGCTGGATATCAAATCACCAAAAATGAACATGTATCATGTTCCACTCTGCCCGCTCGCTTGATAATCCAACTAAGTACAACTTAGCTGGTAACAGAGAGCACTCTTGATCCGCTTTAAGAGCGTGATTCAAGAGATTTTGAACACTACTTGTTTGTTGCAAGTAAAATACTGAAAACAGGTTCTTTAATTATCTACCCAAGAATCTCTTTCATGTCCAAAGACCGTACTCGAGAGAGCAAGGGGATTAGTATGCTAAAGATGAACAAAAAAAAACTTTCCGATAGAGAGTACTCTTGATTCGTAAATGGCGAGATTCAAGAGATTTTGCATATGAACTTAGTAAAATAAAAAAAGATACAAAGACTAGAAATAGTAAAACTTGCAACTAATTACTTTTGCAAAAGGAAATTTTTAACGAACTCTTTTGATAACCTTGCAAAAAATATGAAATTTAATCTAGCATGCTAACTAAGCAAAAATCACAAAACAAGTAAGGGACAGGTACAGGCTTCCCCCAAATGGGGGAAGAGGGGTGTGGGAGCCGTAATCCCACTTGCTCCTTTATTGATCTTATTACAAAATTTTTATTAACCCTCCGATATAGAGTGCTCTTGATCCGCTTATGCAGCGTGATTCAAGAGACTTTAGGTCTAAGAAGGCAAAGGGATAGCAAAGGGATGAAGAAGAGGGAAATTTTTGTTTTTATGCTTTATGCTTTAGCTTTCCTTCCTTCGCTTTTTTCTGTAAAACAAACAAGAAATCAACGAACAAAGAAATTGTTAAGGTTAGTATTGGTTAGCTAAAAAGTACATGAAAATTACAATATAGTATTTGCAAAATGATAGAAAAAATTGACTTTTATTTCAAATACTAAAACTTAGATCTAGATCTTATGATTTATATCAAGCAATTTCTAGATCTATGAAGCAAAAAGACTTTAAAGATGGAACTTTTAAAATCAGACCTAAATGCTTTTCTTAACAAAACAGGGAAATAAAGTTGATTGGAATTTTTTAATTGAAGGAGGAAGAAGTGCTCAAGCCCGAGCTTGAATAAACTTGAGAAATGGAGCGCTTGCAGTACACGAGGGTATTAGATCTATAAAAGGATGGAGAAAGATAAGATGCAATTGAGCTCCGATCTCTACTCCAAGATTGGTGGTTTGCAAAAACTAAGAAAACCTTCAGACAAGCGATTAGATCTAGTATGAATTGTTGAATAAACTGAAAAGTGCATGAGTATAACTAACTACAGAATGAAACTTTTGGATCTTAGACAACTTCACATAAATAAGCAACTTGGAACTCAAATGCCTATTCTAAGGATTAACATATAATCTTCTTTCGCTAAATATTCAACACTTGCATGAAAGGAAAAAATGATTAAACATATATCACCTCGGTTTATGAGCAAAGCATTCACCACAAAGATTTTTGCACCATCAGATTGACCTCCAAAGTCTCAACTTTATTCATAAGAAGCAAAATAGCATTTACAATATATAGGCAGAGGTTCTTTGCATCCCCCTGAATGAGGGAGCAAGCCTCGCATTTTATAGCACAAGAGGAGAAGAGAGGGCGAGTTATGGCCAAGAGGGCGCACTTCTCAATCATAGGAGAGATTCGAGGCGTGATTGAACACTTAACTGAGAGCTTGGTAGGCGTGAATGAGTGAGGTGGACTCCACCAAACGAATGATAAAGCGCCATGCTCAATGAATCCGCCCACACGTGAAGAAGGATGGCACACGAGAGAGGGAGGCGCATCCACAAAAGGGGGATTGACTTGCGTTGATGTAGTTTGGTTGGTGTGAGGGATGAGGTGGCTGCCACCTCATGAGAGGGGCACCCCTCTCCCTTTGGAACTCTCGCCTAAGCATTGGAACCTTCGCCCACTCAAATCGTGAACTTGAATCCGCCCACGTGAATAAGGAAGCGCATGAGGTAGTTGTGATGTCACTCAAAACATGTGGTTTGACTTTATAACATGTGCGTACACCCACTTAGTGAGGTCGTACATCACTTAGAAACTATATGCCACCCTTTCCACATAATTTTTTAATCAATTTTTTGACTTCCTGTGCATTTTGTAGAACACTTAGTATTTAAGTGCCGTTTTGTAGCACCTTTAAGAAAAATTGCCACAAATGACAATTTGGTCGCCCGAAACTCAGAAAAAGTGTGCTTTGGGTTAAAGAGGACGCTTTGAGCGTGAAAACGAGCATCCCCACGCCAAAATCCGCCTCCAGACCAAGCTTTTATTACATTTTGAATTTTTCCAATAAAACCATTAAAAAATGGTCTAATTTTACAGAAAAAATTATTTTCACCGGAATGAAACCAAACTCCTAGGGGACCTAGTGCATGTCCATACGACTCAATTTAGATGGCTAGCATGTAAAAAATACATAGACACATAGACTTTAATAACCTCCCTAGGTCCGACCACCATGATAATACTTCAGCTTTGGAGGTATGAGTGAAAAACTCAGGTTTTATACGCCACTGAAGCGCAACGCATAATTCCTAAGGAAAAAACACTCTAGAGTATCCCCCTGATAGCAAAACCTAAGGCAAGCCAATTCTTTTACAAATTGACTATGCTTAGACCAACTTATTACAATTCCCCTATGAGGGTCTGGACATGCAATTATTACAAAGGGGCCAAAATTGGCCCTGAAAAGTCTTCTGAACTTCTGAACACTGATGATGAACATTTGACATGTTCATGAAACTGATGGCTCACAAGAAATCCAACTATGGTACAAAATAGTTGGTAACAGAACCCAATCTTCATTTTTATTTTGTTGGCTGCTTGAGATTGAAGCTAATGATATTTTTGGCATTGTTTCGACATTGTTGGATTTGAAATTGTACCCATTTGTGATTTTGTTCCCTAGGTTCAGTTTTAACTTTTCCTACTTCATTTTTGTCCACTATTTTCGAATAATGTAGTGGCTTATCTTCTCATCGGTGTCGTGGAATCTCACATTTGCGACAATTTTTACCTTTCTTTATTAATTTTAGCCATCGTCTTTTAAAATCTTCTATTGACTTGGCAATTTTGCTGCTGAATACTTTTGGTGCATCTTTTATTCATTTGTCAATTTTATACCTTGATTCTTTTTTGCGACTTCTTAATCCTATCCATAATTTGCATGGCACTATTGGCTTCTTCTTCGTAACAGTGAGCATCTAGTTGCAATTGATGGGGTGCAACTTTACAAAGAAGGTGTATGGATAGTCAAGTTGGATTTAAAAAGAACACACAGAATTTATGTGCCAGCGAGAAGTACAGACTGATGCCTAGGACAAAGTCCAATAGGTTGTTGCAAACTATATGGAAATCGTACAGTAGATTTGCAGTTGTGTAGTATGACAAGGTGGCAGCTAAGTGTATGAACCTGTGATGGTAGGAAGTACAACAGAACAATATGGACTTTTGTACAGGATTGCAGGCAGCTAAGAGGGTTGTATGGAGCAACAATTTGACGGTGATGCAGGTTGGATTTAAAAAGAACACACAGAATTTATGTGCCAGCAAGAAGTACAGACTGATGCCTAGGACAAAGTCCAATAGGTTGTTGCAAACTATATGGAAATCGTACAGTAGATTTGCAGTTGTGTAGTATGACAAGGTTGCAGCTAAGTGTATGAACCTGTGATGGTAGGAAGTGCAATAAAACAATATGGACTTTTGTACAGGATTGCAGGGAGCTAAGAGGGTTGTATGGAGCAACAATTTGAGGGTGATGCAGATTAACCCACACTTGGCAAAATCAATGGCTTTGATAGCAAATGGAATAAACAATCATGTTTATTATGAGATTGACAAATGTATTTCTGCAATGTATATAGAATATTGAGTAATAAATAATTGGTATGAATGATGATGTTACGATAAGCCTTGTAATAGTATACTTGTATGCATGTACTGGTCATGAGGTGAAAGGGTGTGTGGCCATTAACCTTTCTTTAGGGTAATTAGTATTATTTATCATCATCATCATGTTTATTACATCTAATCACAAGTTAGGCTCACATGTGGAGTGCTCCAACTCCAAGTGACACATGTCAAGCTCCAAGGTGAATACATCCAACAAGCAAGACTCCAAGGCATGAGTGCTCCACAAGGTATGTCCAGTGCTCCCCCTCCAAAGGCTTCGTAATGCTTCAATGCTCCTCCTAAGCTATGTGCTCCTTGGATTCCACCCCACCTACATGATCACTCCTTAACACAAGGGTCATCAAATCAAGTACAAGCTTCTACTTTGGCAACCAAGTGTGTCCATTCTATCTAGGGCTCAACACCTCCCTACAGGATGCCCAGCACTCCTCTTCTAAAGCAAGTTGTCCTCCCAAGAAGTAACCAACTTCCATGCGACCGTCATGGAGAATGCCACCAAGAACCATATGTCTCCAATGCTCTAAGGAGCATGCCACACAAACATCAAGACAAGGTGTAGCAATAAATAGACAATCTAACTTCAATGTGTAAGTCCATCATGGAACAACTAAGGGTCACCCATACACCCTGCACCCCACATCAATAGAAGCACCCCCAAGCATGGTGTAACCACTTTTAAAGTAACTTCAAAAGCTAACGACAAGGAACATGTAGTATTAAATTCTTAAAGTACAAGTTGAAGTTCTCCTTTATCTTTCCTTTTCTATTTTTTTACTCAAGTTTTTAATGTTACCATTAATTATTCCTAGATGTTCGAGAGTGGTTCCAACCTATGCGGACTTCATGAGAAAAAATTAGAATTTCATATCAAGAACACTAAGCACTCTATGTACTCCGATGTTGGTGGCATTGATTGCTGAACTCATTTGTCATGACCTTGGTAAAAATGTATCCTTCACTCAATCCAAAACCGCCAATTAGGCATGCTAAGCTTTCTGCCTCATTTAAATGTTTTAATGCTTGGATTCACCAATTTCCTCAAAATTGAAAGGTGTTGACTTGAGGAACAATAGGATTGATGGACTTGGATCCACAAGTAGCACCAAGCACTAGTATTGATGTCCTTGGAGGATCGAGGCAGAGCTTAGAGGCCAATGGAGTAGGTTAAGGGTACTACTGAGAGGATCCCAATATAGGGGAAGATTTTGATGATATGTAGCTATTTGTTGTAGCATGATGTATTTTCGATTCTAGAGGCCATTTAGAGCCATTTAGAGCCCCAGTGCAATATTGCTATATTCACCCTTACATGTATACACAAGCAAACTTTTCATATTTGGTGTCTAATGGTTTAGATTTACATTGACACACACACACACACACACAAACACACATAATACTAAAATTTGTATATTTTAAGTATTTTTTGTACATTGGTTCTTCAACCTGGTTTTTCGGCAGGTTCTGGTCCAGTTCCAGTCTGACCCTTGGTCAGTTCTGATAAGATTAGAACTATTAGTAGTGCAGAAATTTTCAATCATCAACTTTAAATTTGCAGGCTGATTATTGACTTCATAAACTTGTGTTTTTTTTAAACTTTACATTGATTCTTCTTTCAGCCTATGGAAAAATTTTATTTAGCCTCCTCAAAACGTATTAAAACTCTTTTAAATTTCAACTTACTAAGACAATATCATTTCATTTTGATCATTCTGTCTTTGCAGATTGCACAGCTTCTTGAGAACAGCGATAAAGATGAAGGTGTTGGTGTGCGAGCCATTGTTGAGCATGGTGTCTGGCCTTCTATTGTTGCCTGCCTTGCGGATAGGTAAGCTGGTGGTAAAAATGTTCATTTTAACTTCTTGTGTTGTCTGCTTTTAGTCATCCACAGCTGCATGTATGTTGTTTTTTTCTTTTTTGTGGTTGTTTTTGCAAAAAGGAAGATATTTTACGTAAGTAGGTTCTCTATTTTGAAATTTTTTGTTTTGTTTTTCCAGACTGGCTTACTGAGTTCTTACATTTTCTGTATCTACTTTAACATTTGTTCAGCTCTGTTTCGCTTGTTTCAAACATGTCCCGACTTCTGACAATGATTTGTCTGTCTTTATGTTCACTCTCTTTCCAAGTGATGAAAGCGTTGCAACAGCAGCTGCAGAAGCTGTGAAGAATCTTGCAAAATCAACTCGTGGTCTTGTAAGAGTTGTGCATAATTTAATTCAACGTATACCAAAAGACCATTTCTTCTCTCTCCTGGCATGCACCTGTTACGATGAAAAGATGATTATCCAGTCTCGTTCTTCTATTTATAAAGTCTTTTTGTTCACTTATACATTTGGTATATTGCTCAGGAGCTTATTTTCCCTGGTAAAGCTGAGGAAGCCACACTCTTGAAGGAATTTTCTATGAATAGTTCTTCAATGGTATGTTATCTGATAGAGCATCTGAATTGTATATTTCTTGTTTGAAGGACTCTATTGTCTGCATCTAAACCATGCCATATTTCAGATGTATTTCTTTCAAGGATAACCCTTAGAGGGTATGACTATGCTAGGCAATTATGACTCTAAAAGAATAATACACTAATATTTTCTCTGTTGTTAGCATCCAAACCATGCCATATTTCAAATGTATGTCATTAAAGGATAAACCTTAGAGGCTATGACTATGCTAGGCAATCATGACTCATAATAAAAAGAATAACGTTTTTCTTTTAAATATGAGGAGTGTGACCTCCGGTCAAATCTAGGTCACTTGGAACATCATCATCATTGAAACATCAACATCATAAAATAATCAACAACAAGACCAGTGCTGATAATGGAGTCAAATAAAGTGCAGTTGAAATGCTTGAAATAAAATGACAATGTTTTGCAAGTGTTCTTGGTAAATTTTATTATTTTTGTGGTAATGAGTGGATTATTGGGGAGGGGGATTTCCAATATATCATGAGGCATTGGAAATGTGTCCGGAATATGACAAAGGTGGGTCCTCACTTGGAAATGTGGGCTGGATTGGAGTCTTTGGGAGGTGTTCAACACTACACCAAACGAGGTTGCAATCTAACGGTATCCCGAGGTCACTACCCAGTGGTTCTTGCTTCCTTCGAGGAATTTCCCCACATAGTGTCAATAAGCGATTTTGCCGGATTTTTCGTAAATGGGAGGTTAATTGGGAAAAATGAAATAATGACTAATCACTAAGTCCCTTTCTGGTATGATCAGCATGTTCAATCAAGGCTGTAGTGATCTAGAGCATACGGGGACAGAGCCTTGTTAATTTTATGAATTTTTGAACAATGTTTTTCTTTTTTATTAAAGCCCCAAGAGTCTCTCTTCTGGTCAGTACTCGGGCAAGCCCTTATCCTGAAATCCGTACTTAAGGAAAGCAAGGGGGGTTGATTAAAACTGTAAAATTGGAAATTGTTAAAAAAATGTGAAAAAACTAGGTCCTGAGTGAACTTGTGGTCCGCGAATGGAACGGACCAACAAGGTAAATTTTAATCCTAGTTAAATTTTATTAATTGCCGAAAAAAAGAAATCTAAACTAAAAAATGCAAACCACAAAATTTGAGTCGACATAGTCTAGGTTACGGGGAAGCGCCCCCCCCCCCCCCATCGCCCCCGCTCCGGAAGCTGGATTCCGGCTGAAGCTACTCGGAAGCTCGCTTCCTTTTCGCTTTCGGTCGGGGTCTTTTTTGCAGAGTGCGGTTCTGGGCTTTTTAAAGCGCTCCCTGCCTCTGTCTCGAAGCGTTGAGGAAGCTTCGCTTCCTGATCGCTTCGCTTCCGGATCGCTTCGCTCTGCTTCCCTCTCGCTTCCGTTTTCGCTTCCCTTAGCTTCCGACAACATTTAAAAATGCTTCAGCTAGCTCCCCAAAACGCTTCCTGTGGATTCCTAAGACGCTTCGCGTCAACCCATGGAAACGAGGAGGAGTTCGAGTGGTGGGGTCCATGGTTGGAGTTTTGGAGGGAAGGAATAGGGCTTTACTAGGGATTCCTAAAGCTTTACTAGGCTTTACTAGGGATTCCTAAGCTTTACTAGGCTTTAATAGAACTTTACTAGGGATTCCCTAGTATCAGAGCTATGACTTTTGCTAGGGACATCTAAATTGTGATCCATTTAATATTTTGGAAAGAAGGCATCTATAAGTATCCATATGCAAAGCTTTGGTAGAATGGCATGCAAATGTAAGATGTACAACTCATATAGGCCCATAATCAAGCCCAATCCTCAAGTATTACCAAAACTTGTAAATAATATGTGCATAATATCTTCTACTTTGAACTTCAAATTATGTGTCACTTGATTTGTTAGAAGGAAGACACTGTTATCACATACATAGTAGCTGGGCTACCATGTCAGCAGAGCAGATATCTGCACTTTTCTGAGCTTTGCCTTTACACTTATTCAGTGAAATCAACTATGATGAGCAACATTATTTATGATCACTCACACATCAGAGCATCTTTGTATTAGACATTTACTAGACCTTATGCCAAGGCTGAGCCTTGAGACCTCAGATTTGATGACCGATATGACCTTTTGTTCCATACAAATGCAGTGCAGTTTTCAGTGTTTCAGATACAGTGTTCTCAATGGTTATAGTTGGTTCAGATTACAGATGTTGGTATATGACCCACTATATATATGATGTGCATTGATGTTATTTACCTTGTTGTTGAGGTCATTTTGATAGCACTGACTTGGTATATGGCAATTATGATCCGACAGTATATTAATGTTAAAATGAAATTGGTTGTTATGGATTATATGTATTGATTGTATTACTGACATTTGGAAACTCTTGTTTTATACTTGTTGGTCTTTACCTTCATATGAATGTGAACATGATCATCTAGTGTCTTTCTGACCTGCTAGCTTAGGCATCATTTTCACTTGTCTCCATCCATCCATTTGTCTTTTCCCCATTTATTGATCTTCACCCTGACTTACACCTTGACTTGTGATATCGAGGATCTCCTCGCTTTTGCCTCTATGTTGGACTTACACCCATGTTTATTTTGTGTCTCGGCTCTGAGTTGGCAACAAAACTTGCCCATGGTGAGTTGGATTTTATGCCTTTATCACTCTAGTCGGTTGCTTCGATGTGTGGTTTAGATTTGCGGAAGTCCCCCTAGTTGCTTGAGTTGTGTTGGCTAAAACCTGAAGCAATATTGTACTACATATGGAAATTATTGTTATATCTTGTGCAGCCCAATGAAAAGGGCTATGAAATTGAAATGAAATTCAATGCTATGTAATGTAAATGCACGCTAGATGAAAGTTGCGATTAGTTGTGCTTATAAGCACATATGAAATCCCAAGGGGTCATATTAGGCCTAAAAAGCAATGGATAAATGTATGCTAAATCTAAAGATTGCTGGCCATGAAATTCAATGAAATGAAAGGTCCTAAAAAGAGTGGTTAAATGTATGCCAAATCTAAAGACTGCTAACCTTATGTGAAACTTTTCTCATTGAGCCTGCGGGCTATGGTATGAGATGGAGTGAGGGACAACTAATTCTAAGTGTCCCCTAGAACCTCAAGTTACAGTTAGCCTGACACCTAGTTCATGGTGGTTCTAGTAGTAGACAATTTTTGCCAAGGTTGAATAAGCACTTCTTTGAACAACTTATCCATTTGTGAGACACTGCCATTCCTTGTGTACTCTTTGTCCAACACATGCTTAAGTGTGTAACACCATGTCCCTCATCCAAAGTATCATAGTGTCAAGTCAGTCAAGTCATCCCTTTCAACCTAGCCCTTGTGTCTTTAGCCTTCACCCTTTGCTAGCAATTTGATCATGTTTATAAACGAGTATATTCTTGAGATTCTTCTTGGAAGTAAGTTATTTAACTAACCTATTATTATTTATTAACTGCCAGTGAAATGATGCTTAATACTTTAGAGTCTCGCTATGAAAATGATCTAGAGAGCATGTCTTAACTATTTGCACTTGCAACAACATGGCTTCCATAGCCAAGGTCATATTTTGATCAGTTTAACAGGTTAAACCTAGTTTGACCAAGGTCAACCTTGGGATCCATGATGAGATGGACCACTTTATGTATGATGTTGATCTATGGTCCTCTATATACCTTTTGATGATTCCATATGATGGGCACAGGCTTCGAATGATGATTGATGCAGTTTTTCATGATTATTATTATTTCCAGATCATCATATTTTTACTTGTCCGGGTATGGTGGACCCTACAGATGATCCTACAGGTTATCGTGAGGTGTATGAGTACTCATCTCTAGTGGATTTGAGTCTTTTGGATCCATTGAGACACTTATCTTTTAGTTTCAGGCACTCCCAGGCAGGATATGAGCAGTTTTTCACCTGTTGACCCGTTTGGCCATGCTGATGTGGCATGTCTAGCTAGATCATTGGAGGCCAGTCGTTGCCTAGGGCGCTACAGGGGAAGGGGGCGGTCCAACCACTTGTTATTACCATATTGCCCTCCTTTCAGACATGATGGCACAGTTAGTTTCACAGCGTAGGCACCCGACAGTTTCATGGTTTTTCAAGAGGATAAAAAATGGAATAAAAAGGTCATAAAGGAATTCGATTTGGGAAATTGAGGCAAGATTTTGGCATGAGGTCTGCTCCGAGGTCATCTATGGTGTATCCCACTCCTTCCAGATCAGTTTGCAGCAATCAGTGGGGTCCACACAGACAGCAAGATGTCATTTGATGTATTTTTTTCTTTGATGAGGGGATAGGATTTGATCATTTGTGTACTTGGACATGTCATTGAGTCTCATGTTATATTATTGTGCCATGGGGTGATGCTAGTGAAGGGGAATAATACCTCCTAGCCCCACCATGTGCCCCTAGTCAGTTGTCCTAGTCATCCTATGTGGCACACACATGTGTTAGTCTCCCTTGTGTAGTGCGTCATTCCCCTTAGGGCATTTTTTGTCATGATGTCATCCCTTAGTGAGTGATCCATGTCATGTTATGTATCGACTCATCTTAGCCATTGATTATATTGTTGTATCTTTTGATCTCAACCTCTCATTTCAATAGAGGTTTAGGGTTTTGGTCTCCCTCATCCTATTTAAGGAAGAGACCCCTTATTGTAAAGGCACCTTTTGGGCTCTGGAAAACTTGGAATAAAATACTATTTTGCAGATCTACTTCTTGGCTTTGATTGGGATGCTCTTGTACATGATTATACATCTTTTGCTTTAGACATCTCTGCTTGTAACAGGTGATTTTGATAGTTACAGAGGGAGGCCGAATTGACTAGAGCAAGGAGGGCGAATTGCTTGAAGGGAAGATTGTGGGCTTCTCACATCCCCCTTGGGCATGACATTTTCATCTTGAATGGAGTTTTTCAATTGTGCTTTGTCCATTGATTTGCTTCTTTTGATATGGCATGCTTAGATCTCATTCATCTGTGGATCAAATCTAACTTATTGTAGTTTGTTTTACAGGTTGAATGTGACATTTTTCCTCCTAGGGTTTGGACATTTTTGCTTGGAATCACTTGGATCTAGCTTGGAATTGTAACTAAATGCAAGGATCATCTATGTGCAAGGTAGCCGCAAGATTTTGAGGTAAGATCTACAAGGTACGTATCCATTTCGCTTGTCTTCTATCCTATTGGTCATAAAACCCCTAAAATCAAAACCCTAGTATTTTTTTTTATTTTTCAGATCTATAGAGATCTAGCAATCACTTGGGCTTAGTAATTAAAACCCACCTTAATAATAATCTTAACAATCCTGATCTATAATTTGGTGGACATCCAACTCCATTTGCCCCTCCATCTAAGGCACTAGTCCGCTCTTAAGGCAAGTCGCACTCCTTAGGTAAGCGGCCTTTTGCTAGATCCCACACGTGGGTATTGCCAATTCTTCATTGATCCATTAGATCCACTCATTTGCAAACACCCTAGTGCCTTTCTTTTTTGATTTTGACGTTGTGGGCCCCATTTGGACCAATTTCCATATTTTAAGGGTGGTGTTGAGATATTGTAACTTCTAAGAATATTATATTTGTACTTTATTATTCCGGAGATGTTTCATTCCTCCGTGAAGACCTTATTGTATATACGGAGATGTTTTATTCCTCCGTGGAGAATGTGGTAACTTGGGTTATTAGACTTCCCTAGTGGGGCTCGACCTTGTATGAGTCATGTGGGTTAAAGGGTTATTAGACCACCCTAGTGGGGTCGGCCTAGTCAACTTTATGTTAAGTGGTTAAGTTGGGGCCGACCTAGTTAGTTTAAAAGTCAAGTCGGAGTTGTGTATAAATAGAGGAGTTGTGTTCCTCATTTAACACACATTCACTCACTTGTGATTGGCGCATAGGTGAGAGAGAGATTTGCTATGGAGGAGAAGGAGCTCATGTTTAGGGTTTACATCCTGGTATTTGTTGGTCATCTATATTGAGGAAGCTTTGCTGGGTTTTCTACCCCATGAGGGTTTCCCAGGATAAATCTGTGTCTCTTGTGTTTATGCTGTGCTTGTTGTTCTTTTAGTGATCTTGTATATGCTATTGTTGTGAAATGGAATGCAATACTGATATTTTCTATCTTAGCATATTGAATCTTAACATGGTATCAGAGCTAGCCTGAAGGAAGGCAATGCATGGCACTTACGACACTTGTCTCACTTGCGACAATTTGAAAGTTAGGGTTTCATATAGGAAAAACCAGTCATCGTGGCACTTTTGCTATAAATCCATTTTGGCAGGTCATAGATAATATCCCAGTCTCTGAAACTTCTACAGGTCATAGATAATATCCCCCTGTACCTTGTGTCCAAATGACAGCCTCAGATTCGTTGTACTTTGTGATTTATGATCCGTACAAGTTAGGGTTTCTGCCTCTTCCAGATCTCAGTCATAAACAAGTGGCCTAGGAAAAAAGGTCATATCTCGGGCTAGGAAGCTCCAAATGAAATTTCGTAAAAAGTGACAGGTAGGGCACGAACTGTAGTTTCACAGGTCCGCTTTGCAGAGGTCGAAGGTGAAACAGTGACACGTGGCACTCCTTACAAGTTTTCTATACTGTTTCATCCCATAAACAGGTCACGTTTCGACATTTGGCATAACTCTCTCTCAGAGAATCCATTTGAGGTCAGACCCGTCGGGTTGGAAAGATGACAGGTCAGGTTACCACAGGGCGAAGTTTCAGACCCTGCAGATCCGCAATTTCAGAGTTGCACCAGAAAAAATACGGCCCATCTGAAATGGCTAAACGGATGAAATCTAAGATGAGGAGGCAGAAGCTCTCACTTAGGGTTTTTAGTTCTTAGGTCTGGAAGGACCTGATACAATGTTGGAGACTCCTGATACAACATTGGAAGCTTTGATAATGGATTTGGAATCCATTTATCATAGATATTAATCCTCCATCAAAATTCTTGTGGGAGGAAGAAGATTAATGATTAGGGTTTTCAAGTAAACCCTAGCAAAGTTGGGAGACTCATAGGGCAGCGATGAAGAAGGTTTAAATGGCATTGATATTCTATCATCCTAGCACCATGAACATACATAAGATGTTTACAAGTCATCTACCTTGGATGGTTAGGGTTTTACCCTTATAGAGAAGACTACTTGACAGGTATGACTTGAGAAGACACATTTATGTTTTGAAATCTGATTCTTGATTAAGTTCGTAATATGTTTGTCTTCATGTTATTGAGGTTAGTACAATTATGATTGTTTGATAATGAATACATGTGAGTGATAGAAGACATTCATTGATTAGGTTTATGACACTTATGATTGTACTAATGCACCTGTGGTGTTGTGTGAGGATGATGTTGTCTGCTAACAAGATACAAGTACATCAAGAAAGACAAATCAAGTTCTATGAAGACAAAGACTCATAATATTTGATCGCATAGAAGCTCTACTTACGAGGTATGTATGATTTTGTTCTACTATGCTTAACCTAAGAGATATGCAGGTTCTAGCACAAAGTCTCTAAATCATTGAAGAGAACAAAGAAGATATTGTTTGGGTATGTTAAGACATAACCAAGCTTGATAATCCAGGTATGTTTTCTTATATCAAGTTAGAATCCTACTTTGTTAGGATCTAAGGTAAGTATACCTATGTATGAAATGATCATGACCATACATACTTAAGATTATTTAGAATCATAATGTTTTGATAGTATTGAGACTATACTAATGAATGTATGAGATCATGAGGATGACACTAGTGCACACTTGAGCATGCATAGTGGTCCAGGATGGATAGAAGTTCAAAGACTTATAATCATGATGCTATCATAAAGATCAATCGAGAGGCAACCACACAAACATAAAAAATAAGTATTTGAGTGGTTATTTGAATCTCTGAATAGTCAATGATATTACTCATAATAGTTGTATGCATATTTGTATTCCTAGAATATATCATGCATAGTGTAAGCTTTCATATAGCATTGAACAGTATACTACTAATATGTATATGATGGGTAAGTTGGACAAGCGTTCCATTGTTGTTTATCTAGAATGAAACCTCTTTGCTGACATGCTGAGAGCTGTGCATGCTCTTGATAGTATGTTCTGGTAGAGATGGAAGGCATCTAGATAACCACTGTATGCATACAGGATATGGAAATGTGTTGTGCCAAAGTATTGGTCAAGATAGTTTCGTAACTATGTGAATCATATTTGTATGCATAATAGGTTATCATGTCAACATGATTTGATGATTATGAAGTATTACTAATCATGTAATTAACTCTGATTTGTAGGAAAGATCATGAAGAATGATGAACACCGAACAAGTGATGGATGTTCAACAAGAAGACTTACAAATCAAACATACTATAGAAGGCTCGTGGCTAGAAGATTCTCTTAGAAAGAGGAAGAGGATCATGACGAGATGTTTGCTCCAAGTGGCTAGATAAGACTGTTCTCTTAATGGTATAATTGAAGAAGAAGTACGAATCGAGAAAATTCCCAGGATTCAATTGAAGAAAGCTCTGTACGGGTACCTAGGATCGATAGTCATTTGATGAGCTTAATGATCACCATGGGTGATGCGGATTTCAACCTTTACTACAAGGTTGAAGATGGTGTCTATATACAGATGACATTCTTCTCTTAGATGGATGCAAGAAGGAACTCACCACAGAGTTCGAATGATCTTGAGGCTCATATCAGTAGACCCATCTGACGGGAGATGGCACAGATAGATATGCAAAAGATCACTCAATGCAGAGTGTGAATGATGTTCAGTCACAGAGGGAGAATTGATAGCTTCTTGACAAGCTTGGGCTTTACCCATAGTAAAGCTGATCCTAACCCTTACCTTAAGGTTATGGATGATGAACCTATCATACTATTAATGTATATGGATGATCTCTTTCTGACAGGGAATGAGAACAGATCATGGAAAGCAAGAAGAAGCTCGCTACAGAATTTGAGATGAAAGATCTCGGATTGATGCATTACTTCCTAGGTCTGGAAGTATAGCAAGGCCCAGAAGGAATCGTTCTCATCCAGAGAAAGTATTTGATATGTTGGAATGCAAAGCCATGGCCACTTCCATGGATTCCAACTTGAATCTGTTAGCTGATGACTCATCAGAGTTAGTGGATGTGACTTTGTACAGACAAATTATTGGGTTATTGACAATGTTTTACTAACCGGTCCGGTCCGAACCGGAACCGGCCGGTTTGACCGGCCAGCATAACAAGAGCATCAAACCGGCCTTTAAACCTGACCGGGGGCCCGGTTTGGTATTGAACCGGTCCTAACCGGACCTAACCGGACTGGTTCAATGCCAAACCGGTCTGGCCGAAACTAACCGGTCCGGTCCCGTGATAAACCGGCCGGCCAGGAACCTATCACATCCGCGGGCCCAGAATACGATTTTTTGATTTTTTTTTAATTTTTTAATAAAAAAAACATAAACCCTAACCCTAATTCGCCCTCCAAAAGTTAATAAATAAGTGCCCAGCCCCCACCTTCTCATTCACTCACAATTCAAGAGCTCATTGTCTCATAATTCATTGCTGCAGTCAACTGTCAAGTAAGTAGTAACAAGTTTCTGTTTGAGTGTGTTGAGAACTTGAGTGTTCAAGACTTCAAGTTTTGGGCCTTGGCAAGGAGTGAAGTGTGTGAAGCCAGCTGACTGTGGATTGTGGAGGAGGCCGCTCAGCATCAAACTTCAAGTTCAATCATCTTCATTCCTTCAATCCAGCTGCAGATTTCATTCAACTTCAAAGTTCAACTGTTCAAGCCTTCAAGGTATGCTTCTTGTTTTTTTGAATTTTGAGTATGCTGATTGCAATTTGCTGTTGGCAACTTGGCACTGGCAGTCACTGTTTGTTTTTTTTGAGTATGCTGGCAGTCACTGTTTTTTTTTTGAGGCCAGAATAACTCTTTTTTAAGCACAGACTTCATAAAAAATGCCCAGATTTAGGAATTAGGGCTGTTCATGCCCAGATAGATTGCTGTTACAAGAAATGATGCCATTCTGCTGCCCAGGCTTGAAATTTGCTCACTGTTCACTGCTGTATGAGTCAATAGACCACCTAGAATTTATTTTAGGGTTGATTTTGACTGTTGTTTACACTCAGAACTGAACTTCAAGGCCTCTCTAGTCTCTAGTTCTACTACTGAACATCTTTCAAAACCACCCAGAATGACTTTTCTCAGCTTGCTTAGGGATGGAACGACTTCAACAGTACTATTAGTTAGGAACTTAGCCTGTTTATGCCTATGGCACTGTTTCTTTAATTTTTAAATTTGTAATTTTGTATGCAAATGCACATTGCAAAGTGCAAACTCATAATTGTTTTTTTTTCTAAATTTAAAATTTAAATCTGTTTTGCACATTTTCATTTTTTTTTCCATTGTTTTTCACTTGCAGAATCTATTTTCAAATTTCCCAATGGCTCCTAGAGTGAAAGATGCTGCATGGGTCCATGTTGAGTGTGTTGAGGGGGAAATTTTTTGCAAATATTGCCACAAACACATGGGTGGGGGGGGCATTCATAGGGTGAAGCAACACTTGGCTGGGATAAGAGGCCAAGTTCTTCCATGTGATGCACCGGATGATGTGATTGGGGAGATTAGAGCTGAGATATTAGATCAACTTAAAAAATATCAAGAAGAGAAGGTTAGGCATAAAGAAATAGAAGCTGAAATTGGGAGGAAGAGGGAACTTGCAAATGCTGCCAGGAGGGCATCTGGTTTACATGATTTTGAAGGCTCTTCCTCTGCCCCTTCTACCGTTGCTAGGGACCCCTTCCAGTATGTTCCTCCCTCTCGTCAAAAGACCCAAAACATTGGAGAAAATCAGCCTAAAAAGAAGAAGACCCTTTAGCACTATTATTCTTCACATTCCCCCTCCTTTCCAAGTGGCAATGCTTCTCAATCTCAAGTTCAACCAACCCACATTCAGCCCACCTTAGATGAGCATTGGAAGAAGCAATGCAAAGTAGTTGCTCATGAGTACATAGTTAGATGGTGGTATGATTCAGATATTCCCTTCAATGCTTCTCGCTTAGCTTATTATCAACCCATGTGGGATTCTGTTCTTGCAGCTGGTAAGGGCTTCAAAGGCCCTAGTATGCATGAGTTGAGGGGATCACTTTTGCATAAGGAAGTTATGTCCATACATGAATACTTGGAGGGTTTTAAAGAGTCATGGGCCACCTCGGGATGTACCATCATGTCAGATGGATGGACTGATATAAGGAACCGTACTATCATCAATTTCCTTGTCTCTTGCCCACAAGGAACCATGTTTTTGAAATCAGTTGACGCATCTGATAGGGTGAAAGATGCAACCCTATTATTTCAACTCTTGGATGAAGTTGTTATGGAGGTGGGGGTGGAAAATGTTGTTCAAATCATCACAGATAATGCATCTAATTATGTTCTTGCTGGTAAGATGTTAGAGAATAAACACAAAACCATATTTTGGACCCCATGTGCTGCACACTGCATAGACCTCATGCTTGAGGATATAGGCAAACTGGATTGGGTCAAGAATGTTGTAGAGCATGGAAAGAGCATTACAAAATACATCTACAACCATGCATGGGTCTTGAACCTAATGAGGAAAAGCACTGGGAACAGGGAACTTGTTAGGCCTGCCATCACGAGATTTGCAACACACTTCCTCACATTGCAATCTCTCATTTCCCAAGAACAAAACTTGCAGAAGATGTTTTCATGTGATGAATGGAATTCATCTAAGTGGGCCCGTAAGCAAGATGCAAAAGACACCAAAAAAAGAGTTAATGATAGTGCATTTTGGAAAAAAGCAGCAGAGGTTGTGAAAATTGCTGAGCCCCTTGTTAAGGTGTTGTGGTTGGTGGATGGGGAAAAATTGGCAATGGGTTACATTTATGAGGTTATGGATCAGGCAAAGGAGCAGATAAGGGCAGCATACAAAGATAGAGTAGCCAAGTATGGGCCTATTTG
The DNA here is from genome assembly GCA_027924585.1 of Larix kaempferi. NCBI lineage: Eukaryota > Viridiplantae > Streptophyta > Pinopsida > Pinales > Pinaceae > Larix > Larix kaempferi. The sequence goes on along the minus strand of BSBM01000710.1, from coordinate 2,313,885 downwards.
GGAGATCATTGATAACAGATGGAACAATCAACTCCATCGCCCTATACATGCAGCTGGGTTTTTCTTGAACCCAAAGTATCATTATAGAACTCGGCTAGGAGATGATCTAACAGGGGAGGTGAAAGATGGTTTGTATGATTGCATAGAGCGCATGATCCCTGATGAGAATGACTAGATGGAAGTACATCGACAACTTACCTCTTTCAAAAGAGCCACGGGCACTTTTGGAAAAAGCGTAGCAATAAAGATGAGAGATTGCGACCAACCAGGTAAACAATTTCAAGTTTTATTGCTTAAGACTTTAAGTTCAATTGTTTAAGCTTTAACTTTTAACTTTAAGTTGTTTATGTTCAATTCACAATCTAATTTGTTAAATTTAATTTGTCCATGCAGCAAATTGGTGGGATTCATTTGGCAGCCATTGTGGTCTATTGCAAAAGTTTGCAATTCGTATCCTTAGTCAGACTTGCAGTGCTTCCGGGTGTGAGCGCAATTGGTCCGTCTTTGAGAGGATTCACACGAAGAAAAGAAACCGTTTGGAACAAAAACGGTTGAATGATCTTGTCTTCGTGCAGTACAACCTCCGACTAAGGCGCAACCAATTGCTAAACAAAAGACCTGATACAGATCCCATTGTGTTGGATGATATTGATCCAACCTCAGAATGGGTAGAGGAGACCCAACAGCCAGAGTTTGGTCCCGATTTTGATATTGATGCAGTCACAGACACAGATGACTTGGCTTTGGATGTTGATCCATTGGGAGTAGGAGATGCAGGTGCAGAGCAGGATCCAGGCACGGCGGACAATGATGGTGGCATTGGCACTGGCAGTAGCCGACCTAGCCATACAGCCCGTGCTTCTACTAGTGCTACTGCTAGGGTCGTAGATGTCCGTGAGGAGTCCGACTCCGAGGAGTCTGAGCCATATGTTGATGTTGAGCATTCCATTTCTAGCAGTGGTGCTGAGTTTGATGATTGATTAGTTATGAGTCATGACTCATCATTGATCATGTTTTTTCATTTTGGACTGTAGACTCTAGAGGATATAGAGCCTCATTTATATTGTATTTTGTTTCAGAATTCGAGATATATGCTATGAGACTTTACTATGAGTATGTAGTGCACTTGGTGCCATTTTGTTACCCATACATGGTTTATGGATTTCCGATTTATATATATGAGTAGACTTTACAAAGTTTACATATTATGTGAATGTCAACGTGTCTACTAGTCTAATGGTTTCACTTTCAAATATGCATATTATGTGTCTAATGCTTCGAAATATAGCTTGGAATGTTAAATATAATTTTTATGATTAAAATTGTAATTTTTTTTGTATTTTTTAATAGTTCGGTTCATTGAAATCAAACCGGTCCGGTTCATTACCGGTTCCGGTTCCGGTCCGAGTTGACCCCAGACCGGTTTGATTCCCGGTTCCGGTTATTAAAACATTGGTCATTGATGTATCTGACGAATACCAGGCTAGATATATGCTTTGCTGTGAACACCTTGAGTCAGTATCTAGTGGAACCTAGATGTGTTCACTTAATAGCTACAAAGCATGTGATGAGGTACCTGAAGGGTACGATAGACTTTGGTCTATATTATCTTGGAGATCATGATTTCAGATGGTATGGCTACACAGATGCTGATTGGGCTGGAAGTGTATCAAACAGGAAGAGCACATCGGGTGGATGTTATTGTCTGGGATCTGCCATGATCTCGTGGTTTAGCAGGAAGCAGTATGGTGTGGCTCTCAGTACAGCTGAAGCAGAATATATAGCTGCTTGCTCTGCTAGTTGTGAAGCGATATGGCTTCGGAAGTTGTTATTAGGATTGTTTGACTTAGAGATGGACCCCACTATGATCCTGTGTGACAACTAGAGTTGTATCAAGATAATAGAGAATCCAGTGTTCCATGATAAGTCAAAGCACATAGAGATCCAATATTTTTATATACGGGATGTGGTGCAGAAAGGAGTTATCAAGCACAAGTATGTGAGCATTGACAAACAAGTTGCTAATATATTGACCAAACCTCTGTCCCGAGTAAAGTTTGAGTATTTCCGAGACAAGCTTGGTGTAGTTCAGAAGGACCCTCCTCGAAAGGGGGAGCGATATGGTCGCTGATGATGAGATTGCCTACATCGACGGTAAGGTCGATGATGTGGATACTTCTATCGATGATGAGGACAGTTGTATCGATGATGTGGATACTTGTATCGATGATGAGGACACTTGTATCGATGATGTGGATACTTGTATCGTTGATGAGGACACTTGGGTCAATGATGAGGTTACCGGTTTCGACGATGAGGTCAATATATGGTCCTTAGACATTATCTAAGTGGATGAGGAGGGATTGTATCATCCCTGGACTTCGGTCCCTGAATTGATCTGTAGACATATGTCTCCGAGAAATGGTCCCTAGTGGTCGAGAGGGATTGTATCATCCCTCGACACATGTCCTAAAAGAGATCCGTAGACATATGTCTCCGAGAAATGGTCCCTAGTGGACGAGAGGGATTGTATCATCCCTGGACACATGTCCTAAAAGAGATCCATAGACATATGTCTCCGAGAAAGTGGTCCCTAGTGGACGTGATAGGATTGCATCGTCCCTGAACGTTTAGTTCAAAATGTACGTGATAGGATTGCATTGTCCCTAAACATTTAGTTCAAAATTTACGTGATAGGACTGCATCGTCCTTGGACCTTTGGTCCATAATGCACGTGAGAGGACTGCATCGTCCCTGAACATTTAGTTCAAAATGTATGTGATAGGACTGCATCGTCCCTGGACCTTTGGTCCAAAATGCACGTGAGAGGACTGCATCATCCCTGAACATTTAGTTCAAAATGTACGTGATAGGACTGCATCGTCCCTGGGCCTTTGGTCCAAAATGCACGTGAGAGGACTGCATCGTCCTTGGACCTTTGGTCCAAAATGCACGTGAGAGGATTGCATCATCTCGGAACCCTTGGTTCAAAATGTACGTGAGGGGATTGCATCATCCCGGAACCCTTGGTTCAAAATGTACGTGAGGGGATTGCATCATCCCGGAACCCTTGGTTCAAAATGTACGTGGTAGGATTGCATCGTCCTTGGACTTATTTCCTAAATTGAGAGGGATTGATCATCCCGTAATTGGATCATGTGTGTTGCAGGGCATGCTGCTATGATGCTGTTGATCAGTAGATCCAGATGTTGATGTTGTTGATCAAGAGGATCCAAATGTTGATGATTGGTAGATCTAGATGTTGATGCTGTTGATCGAGAGGATCCAGATGTTGATGCTGTTGATCGAGAGATCCAGATGATGATGTTGATCGAGAGATCCAGATGATGATGTTACTGTAGCTGTTCAAGTGCTGCAGAAGATGAAGACTCAGTACTGAAGATGTTGATGTTCCAGTATAGAAGATCTTGAAGATGTTCCAGTAATTGTTTGAGTTACTGATGATGTATGAAGAAAGCTTCCAATGATTTATAGATGTATCATGTATCATGTAGTTGATGACTCCTTGCTCTTGTAGATGATGTTATAATATCCTTCTCGTTAAGGGGGAGTGTTGAGATATTGTAACTTTTAAGAATATTATATTTGCACTTTATTATTCTGGAGATGTTTCATTCCTCCGTGGAGAATGTGGTAACTTGGGTTATTAGACTTCCCTAGTGGGGGTTGGCCCTGTATGAGTCATGTGGGTTAAAGGGTTATTAGACCACCCTAGTGGGGTCGGCCCAGTCAACTTTATGTTAAGTGGTTAAGTTGGGGACGACCTAGTTAGTGTAAAAGTCAAGTCGGAGTTGTGTATAAATAGAGGAGGTGTGTTCCTCATTTAACACACATTCACTCACTTGTGATTGGCGCATAGGTGAGAGAGAGATCTGCTATGGAGGAGAAGGAGCTCATGTTTGGGGTTTACATCTTTGTATTTGCTGGTCATCTATACTGAGGAAGCTTTGCTGGGTTTTCTACCCCATGAGGGTTTCCTAGGATAAATCTATGTCTCTTGTGTTTATGCTGTGCTTGTTGTTCTTTCAGTGATCCTGTATATGCTATTGTTGTGAAATGGAATGTAATACTAATATTTTCTATCTTAGCATATTGAATCTTAACAGGTGGACCCCACTTGGATCTATTATTTAGGCACTAGATCTATCACTTTAACCCAATAAGTGGCCTTCATCTCTCCTTGGTTGAATATTTATCTTTCCTTAAGCCTCTTCAACCAAGCCCTAACCTCTTGTGTCCACTTATCATCCTAGATCTAGATCTAATCTCATCTCGGTCTCCTACTCTTTCATCATCACATTTCCCTAGGAGGTCTAGATTGGGTTCACTAGCCTTCATTGGCTAATTTAGGGTCTCCCCCTTGGTCTTGCTTAGGCTTGATCTAAAGTGAAGAGTGCCTCGGTTAACGTGACACCCAACTTGCATTGGGAATCGTGGCATCTCTTGGGTCACCTCTTTAGTTGTCTATACCTCTACCGTTAGAGACAACTACAAGTTGTGTGATAACAGACACCTAGTAGTGTTTCTTGTCAAAATTTCAACAAAATTGATGTCAATTTCTATGAGATATGGTCAATACAAGGTAGGGTTCATATCGAATTCTAGAATCCTACTAAAACAAGTAGGGTGCAGTAAATAAAGTACCTCTAAAGATTCCCCATTCAATATCACTATGGCCAGCTAAGTCATTTAACATAATACATCTTTAGGTGTTATAAGTGAAAAACAAGTTGTTTTAGGCCATATAATTTGCCCTACAAAGAAAGGATAAAAATAATCAAGTTTGGTAAATTAGGCATAACTCCACTTGGGAATATAAAAAATGAGTGAGATTATTGCATTCATGAAAAGACATTTTGGGTTGTTATAGTTTCATTTTTTAATCGAAATTGAAGTAGAAATCACATGTATGTAGCAATTATATGGTCAATTTGTAGACCATCTCCCATAGAAGGGTCTAGAACAGTACTTTAGCTTACATTTGGTATAACTTTTGATTGGAATGCCCAACTTATTATGTATCTAATATAGAAGAAGGTGTGTTAAACTTGCAAACACACAATGTGCACCAAATATGCACATGGATCATGGGTCCCAAAAGTATTATTATGATCAGTTGTACAATAACTCCTCAGATATTACTGAGAAAAGCTCCCAAAGAATTCAAGTACATCCAAGTACAATAGTTAATGTATGCAATAATGACTCTATTGACCTCTATATATATGTAATCCCATCCATCGATTCATGTAGGTTCACTGTCGGGATGACCTACTATTTACATATACATATGACCCTTTACAAGTCCCATTAGGGTCATAATATAGTAGCCCCTTCAAAAATATTTGTCCTAAAAGCTTTGAAGTTAAGGGTTCTACATTGGATGAAACCAATTAATAGGATTTCCATAGATTTTGGCTCTCTTTATGCCACTGTTGATTACTAAGGAGTAGGGATTTACTAGGGATTCCTAAGCTTTAATAGGGCTTTGCTAATTCAACATTCTACATGCATTTGTTGACATATATGCATCAAAATATATAAAAATATATATTATATAAAAAATGCTTTCGGAACGCTTCCTAACCGGAAGCTTTTGAAAATTCCGCTTTTCGCTCCCGCTCCCACTCTCGCTCCCAAGTAACCTTGGATACGATTTCCCCTGGGGGGATGGGGTGTGGGCATTGGGTAGCCCACTTGCTCTCATATAATTTTTCTTTTACAATGCAAATAGAAGTGCCCCAGTCCTTGAAAATTGACTCAAAGGCTTACAAAAATTATATAACAAGTATCCAGTTGAAGGGAAATGGTTCTTGGGTGCTCCGGATGGCTCAATCTGCTGAAAAACGGCCAGAGTTTCCTCCTACCTGTTCATAAAGTGGTGCAAAACAACAAACAAAGGTTAGTAAAAAGTGCCCAAAAACACTTAGTGAGTTTGGGTCACCACAAAAATTACTAGAAAAAATCTACTAAGTTAACCTATGATAAATCAACAGAAAATAACCGAGGAAAGCAAGCTTTCCTTGGGATCTTGGCTTGCTTGTGAGGCAGCCAATAAGATGCACTTTAAATTGCTAGATAAACATTAAAAGCATAACATATTAAGTACTGAAAGATAGAAAATTAAGCCTAAGCACTCAATTAAACTAGATCTACTCAAAATTAATTTTTAAACCCTAGATCTAGCAACATACTTAACTAAATCAGCTTCTTAAAATATTATTTTGAATTGAAACTAATCTAACTAAGCATGCAAGTAACAGTAACTAGATAGAATTTTTAAATTAAAGTGAAGGAGAGAAAGAGATAGAAACGATGTTGGAAGCTTGGGAATGTTTGAGCTATGGAGCCTGCTAGTGGAAAGTGGAGGGACTATGTCCTTATGTGCTTGAAAAGCAGTAGAAGCAAACAAGATCATCCGCATGTTCAAGCTATGAAATCTGCACAATTCACAATACTTGCAACAAGAAGATTAAATCCGGTATTTCCTACACAAGAGGTTAGAAGAGCGTGCAAATAAACAAATTATACATACAAGTTCTCAATCTCTAAGCATAGAACAATAGCAAATAAAATCAAACAAGAATTATTTATCCTATGCATTGATACCATCTTTCACCAAGGCCAAATTAATCACCACAAGATGCAACATTGAAACAATACAAAGTTACCTCATATCAATTGACAATGGTCATAGACACACATATGCTCGACACAAGAGATTTGCCTCCAAAGTTTTCTTATTCCAAAAACTATTACAATATAATAGTTACATACTTTATCAGTCCTTCGGTTGTCTCTCACTCCCCCTTCAAATGAGAGCCAAAGCCATGCTTAAATAGCCAAAATGGAGAAGATGGGTGCACTTGTCATGGAGGAGTGAGTGCGAATTGGTGGAGGGAATCAAGCCTTGAATTATGGTTTGATGGAAGGGGCTGTCTCCACGATTTGGCCTGCCAAAATCAACCGCAAATCAGCCTTGAAATAAGCTGCAAATTCCTTCATTTACAGGCCCCCCTCTTTGGGAAATGCGCCCCCCTTAATAGGAATGCACCCCCCTCTAGTGGGCACTGGATTCCCTTAACTTATGCTGCCATAAACTTGCCAAAAATCAACTCTTACTCTTCTCAATAAATTCTGACTAGTGTTATAAAAACCGGCCTGGAACCGGCAAAACCGACCGGTCCAACCGGTTGCAAGGGTTTTTCGGTCCGACCGTTTGATTCAACCCGTTTTTTACCGGTTATGTACGGAACTGTCCGGTTTCCACTAGGAACCGCCCGGTTCCGTACGGAACCGACCAGTTTTCTCAAACCGGTCAGGTTCCGTATGGAACCGGTCAGTTCCATATCGGGTCTTTCTAGGGCAAAAAACCCACGTTTTGACATTTTTTTTAATTAAAAAAAAAATTTGGGCACATCGGCCACATCCGCTAACCTACTTATCGTACAATCACTATATATTAACGTAGGGACCCTCAATTACAATCACGATTCACAATCATCTTTGGATTTTTCTAGGCTGAGCATACGAATGACGGAGTTAGGGCAGTAGGGTGTTCGGGAGTCTGGAATCAAATCTCAATTGTGAGCCATGGCACAATTGAATTTTGGTTTTATACACTCTTACTTGCTATATACATGAGAAACTTTGCAGATTTGTGTATAATGGTTTGAATTCGCATGGATGCACATGAATATATATTTATTTTTTGAAAATATGAATATTTTATGTATTTTTGCTCATTTGGTTTTTTGATCTGGTTTTTTTCCCGATTTTTGTTCGGTTCCGGTCCAGGTCCGGGTCCTGGGGCCGGCCGGTTTGACCATTGGTCCGGTTCTGATAACATTGATTTTGACTTTGATCTCTTACAAATCCCACCGAAATGGGAATTGAATTTTTTCCCCATTTTCACTTTTTTGTCATTTTTTCACACTTTTTTTACTTTTTTTTTGGGAAACGTGAAAAAATATGAAAAATAAAGTGCATGAATACTTAGGAAAGTGGGTCTTGGGTAAAGTGGGTGCTCTGAGTTTGAAAATGAGCACCCCCATGGCAAAAAAGACCCCTAGACCACACTTTTAATTTTTTAATTAAACCATTAAAAATGGTTTAGTTTTACAGGAAAAATTTATATCCGAAACATAAAAAAATCTAGGGGGACCTAGGACATGTCCATACGACTCAAAATTAGTGTCTAGCATGTTCATATACATTGAGCAATGGACTTTAATAATCTCTTAAGGCCTAACCACCACGCAAAGCATTCCAGCTTTGGAGGAGCAGGAGAAAAACTAAAAAATTATGTCCTGCTAAATCGCAAGACATAATTAATAAGTGAAAAAATTCCTTGGAATACTTGACTTGATCGACTAGTCCTAGGAAGCCAAGTCCTTTACATAAAAATACCATGCTAGCACACTTTATTACAAACCCCGCAGGGCATGGACATGTGAAGAAAAAATTAAAAAAAGGGCCCTGAAATAGGCCTGATGGACTTCAAATCATTGATAATGAACATGTAACATGTTCAACTTTTCCCGCTCACTTGAAAGTCCAGCTAAGTGCAAATTAGCTGGTAACAGGGTGTACAGTACTGAGGCATAAATACATTGGCATAGAACTTTGTAGTGACTATGGAGGAGGGATTTTCAATATCCAAGCAAGGCTGCATGCCAATGAATGTTTTCATGAGGAAGGTAAGTATATTAATGTTTAGGTCGACAAATGATCATGATCATAGTTCAACGGAAGTGAAAGAGTGCAATAGTCAAAAGCTACAATGTGGGAGTGTGGAAACATAAGTATATTAATGTCCAACAAATGATCACAAAAGTAGTTCAATGGAATTGAAATAGTACATCAGTCAAAAGGTACGATGTGGGAGTGTGAAAACATCTTGTATAGAACAAGAAATGAAGTTAAGCTCTCTAAAAGAGCATGTAAAGTAAAATGTAGTACAACATAGTGACCACGGAAATAGGACATGTGTAATACATTATATATATATATATATATATATATATTGGGCTGAATGAATGCCCATCCATCCCACTGGTTGTATTGGGTTCTTGTTCACACCTCATTAGCCACCTAGCTAGCTTAGTTAGTTAGTTTTTAATATTTATTATTAAATAATGCTTAGGTTATTTGATTGTGTCCACATGTAGACCTTCATGTAAGCCATTCAAAGGATCTTAAGACTTCTTCCTAATACAAGTTAGTATTTTGGCGTTCTCATTCCTATTGTGTTATTAAGGTATCTAGTTCTGATTATATATATTCTATTAGTTTGAGAGGTGAGGCTCAAGGAACCGTCTTTGAGCCTCACCCTTCCTATAGTAGATCAAGTAGTATCAGAGCATGGTTCTAAGACTTGATCTGAATTTTTATTTTTTATTTTTTTCAATCTTCTAATTATATATATTCTATTAGTTTGAGAGGTGAGGCTCAAAGAACCATCTTTGAGCCTCGCCCCTCCTACTGTAGATCAAGTAGTATCAGAGCATGGTCCTAAGACTTGATCTAAATTTTTATTTTTATTTTTTTCAATCTTCTCTCGGCTTTTGCAGATCCATTCTCTCTCAATCCATCTCTTTTCTACCCTAAATCCTTACTTTTTCTTTCTATTTTACTTTTTTTCTCCACCTATTGAACCTGTGGTATCTTCTACTTTTTTTGAGATTAACTCGTCCATATCTCCATGCTTTCTTGTTCCATTGCACCATAATCCTCAACCTGCCATTGTTTTCTCTCTCAGCTCTTTCCCTAGCCGCCACAACCTGATCTCACAATGCAAGACTCGATAGCCACACTTTTCGTTTTGTGTCTGCTCTATTCCCATTGTTATTTGCCCATCTAGCCGCATTTTTGCCCACCTAGACGCATTTTTTTATTCTTTCCGACTGTTGCTACAACTCTCGCTTTGCAACTCACACACCCATCTCTGCATTTCATGTCCGATATATGCCCACAATCTTTTTCTCCCTTCTCCCTCTATTCCTTGCATTCAACAACCGTCTTTCGGGCCATCTCTCGTCTTGCCCACATCCCCTTTCCTTCAGATATCAAATGCCCACATCGACGCTACCCACAACCTCTTCACGGGTACTGCCACCACTCCACTTTAGCCCTAGCTAGAATTGCCACCCAGCTCCCTTCCATCATACCTAGCGTCGCTTGTTCCAAACTCAACAAAAAAAATAAAATAAAAAAACCCAGTGGTCGTTGGTATACCGCCGCCCTCCCAAAAGACCAATCAAACAAAAAAAATTCGTGGCTATTCTCTGTTGCATCCCCAATCTCCTCCTCAAATTCACGACATCCATCAATTTCAGCCCAATTTGTTTGAAATCAATACAACATTGTTCGATTGGTTGAAATTGGTCATCATAGTCTTAATGTTGGAAACCCTAGCCACCATTCCTAGTCATGTAACTAATCCTCCATGGTGTCCGTTGATCGTCTATCAATCTTCGCACTCACCAACTCATTTTAGATCTCAACCTAGCCAAAGGAGAGATCCTGAATGTCGTCTTCTAGTTCATACTCATTGGCAGCCAAAGCCAACACAAATCCAAGTGTCCCAGTGAGCCGCCCTTTTTTCCATGCACCTTTGCCCCTTCTACTCAACTATTATCATTTTCTTTTCCTTTTTCTCCAGCCACCTTCCAACCTCCTCTCACTCCACTATCGTTGTTCTTTTACTCTCCTCATATTTTTGTCGTCTTTTCCCTAATCATGACGCCTATCTCCTCTAGTTCTCAAGCGACATACTTGAGTTCTCTTTTGACTCTCCACTGCCATTTCCTCTAATCTCAAATCGTTCCCTCTGTCACCATTTTCAGCTCCGCAGCAGTGGTCCCTTACGACAACTTTATGATTCTAGTCTAGCACCTTGTTTTCCAGAGCTCCAACAAGGATTCAAAAGTTTCTGTTAGCTTACCTCTCAACAGTTTTAGCTTGTCTCAACAATTTTGTCATTTCTAGCAGTTTCAACAGCTCTGTCCTGCAGTCTTGGGCCTCTTTCAGTTTTAGTTCCATTCCAACAGCAAACTCAACTGTGTTTGTAGAGATCTTGCCATCATTCTGAGGTTGCTATCAACTCATCTCAGGTATGCACCATACAAGGATGATTCTTCTTCACATGGCCAGATAGATGCATCAATCATGTAGCTCCGGCGTTAGGTCCGACTTCATGCCCCACCGAGACTACATTGGCTCAGCAACGTTCGGTCCGGCTCCACGCCCTGTCTGCTTCACCAACACATCTTCCATACGCATCAACATCCTCAGTGTCTTCATTCTATGACAACATAGATTAGCACCCACCTTAGTGCAACCCTCAATCTTCTCTACATACATGGTTCTAGGATTTTAGCTCAACAATATTTTCAGACTTGGTTTCAGTGTTCTTGCACTTAAACCCGGAGGAAAGCGGAGACCCTTTTTGGCTTAAACTGGGAGGAATTGGGCTGAATGAGTGCTCATCCATCTCATTGGTTGCGTCGAGAGGTGCTCTATAGCCCAGTGTGGGGGAGATCTTGTAACGTGATGTAACGGATGTAACATGTAACGTTTGTTGAATATAATAAAATGTAAAAATAAAAAGTAATAGTATGGGGGAGATCTTGTAACATGTAACGTTTTTCGAATATAATAAAATGTAAAAAGTAATAGTATGGGGGACATCTTGTAACATGTAACGGATGTAACATGTAACATTTTTGGAATATAATAAAATGTAAAAAGTAATAGTATGGGGGAGATCTTGTAACATGTAACGGATGTAACATGTAACGGATGTAACATGTAACGTTTTTCGAATATAATAAAATGTAAAAGGATGTAACATGTAATGTTTGTAAAAAGTAATAAAATGTAAAAAGTAATATATATTATGATATATTAAGTCGGCCATTAATATATATTACATGTTGTAACGTTTGTGATGTAACAAAATAATTAAAAAAATTCATGTCGGCTCATAAAATAAAAAATTATGGAAAGTATTTAAAAAAATCCATGTTGGTTCATAGAATAAAATATTATGAAAAGTAATTAAAAAATAGATGTTCGTTTATAAAATAAAAACTTAAAACTTAAACCGGGATCTATCAATCAAGAGAGATCAAATTTCTTGAGTTTAAATTTAAAAAAAGAAATACACCTCAAGAAATTGGATCCCTCTTGGTGCTTGATAGATACGGGTTTAAGATGGATCTATGCTGGTTGTATTGGGTTCTTGTTCACGCCTCATTAGCTACCTAGCTAGCTTAGTTAGTTTTTATTATTAAATAGTGCTTAGGTTATTCGACTGTGTCCACATGTGGACCTTCGTGTAAGCTATTTAAAGGATCTTAAGCCTTCTTCCTAATACAAGTTAGTATTTTGGCCTTCTCATTCCTATTGTGTTATTATCCTAGTTATCTAGTTCTGATTATATTTAGTTTATTAGTTGAGAGGTAAGGCTCAAAGAACCATCTTTGAGCCTCACCCCTCCTATATAAGATCATATATATATATATATTAAAAAAATTAACATAAAGATCCAATGCTTTTAAAAACTAGAACATTTACGAAATATTGATACATCATAGTTCATACTAATACATCATACAATGATACAAGTTATAACTAGTTACTACATCAATCATTCAATGATGAATCATGTTCAAGCACACACGAATAATAAAATTTTAGAATTATAAATTGCAGATTTCTCATTAAGTCATCAAAATCAAAATGTATTACATAGATATTGAGAGATTGCCACTTGCAAATACAAAATACAGTAAATACAAAATAGGGTAGAATCTCATAGTTGGTCAATGGTATTGGCCACTTTTAATAGTCCTCCTCCATGGAAAAATTGTCATCACTATCACTGCTCTCTCCTCCATCCTCCTCCTTTGTAACCAATCCAAGATCTCTTGTTGCATCTGCTGGTGTGGATGATGGCCCCTCAAGAGGCTCATCATCAAAAGTGATCAGCTCTAGCACTGGGTCATTATTATCGATGTTGGCTAATGCCAACTCCACATTGCCATCCAAAACCATATCATTAGGAAACACATCCCACATCTTTGTCTTTCCCTTCAACCACTCCTGCCGCTGTCTGTAAATACGATGAAGGTTGGTGTGCACATACACCATTTCCTCTACCTTAGATTGCTCAAGCCTGCTCTTTTTCAATCTGTACAAAATCCCAGATGTGCTCCAGTTCCTCTCACAACAAGAGTATGAAGTAACCTAAGAGAGGATCCTCATGGCTCACTGCTGTAGAATAGGGCATGCTACCCCATGAGTTTCCCACCAACCATAGGTCTTCTCAACCCCCTGTCTCCAAGCACATCATACCCTCCAAATCTCCCAGTGCTAGTGGAGAACTCTATGAAGCCCTCCTCCACCTGCTGAAGGGCTACTCTATCTTGATATATCCTTCTAAATGCTACCTTCCTCCCCTGTGAGATCTCTCCATCCATGTGAGGATGAGAATTTGCAAAAGGGTCCACCATTGAGCCAATCATGACTGTAGAACCTAGGATTCAATGAGTGAGCCAAGCAATGCAAAGGTGTGCAATTATTATCCCACTTGGCGATAAGAATTATCTGTGTGGTGGACCATAAGCTCTCTGTTGATGTCCCATACTCACACTCATTTTCCATAACAATGGTCTTCACAAACTCAATCATGGAATCCCACCCCTCATAAACATCTCTATTAAGATGGGTTAGTATGTGTTTGCAAACGCAACAAAGAAATAATAGGTTCCATGATCTTAATGGCAATATCTACCTGCTCCCACCAAACATCATCTAACATTGTGTCCTTGATCTTTTTGAAGCAACTTGAGTTGTCTTTCTCCAAAAAGACCAAAAATCTGAAAATAACCATGGCCCCAAGAGTGGCCTTGAACTCCCTCAACCTCTTAAGCATGATGAATGAGGAAGCAAACCGGGTATCTGCAACCTACAATAATGATAGATGTGTGCACTCTTTATATATTTGAGGGAAGTGGCATGGTTTTGTACAAAATTGTGGATATGGTGTGCATCATTGATAAGATTGCCAATCCATGTCACATTTGAAGCAATAGATTTAAGTGCTAAATTCAAAGAATGAACAATGCAAGGTGTCCAAAATATTTGTGGATATTTAACTTCCATAATCATGTTAGCAGCTTTGCAAACAAGTACATTATCCGTGATGATTTGCACACATGAATCAACACCTACTTCTTCAATAACTTTAATGAACAACTCACCCATATATCGTGCATCCTTGTATTTTCCAAGAGCATCCGTTGCTTTTAAGAAAACTGGTCCATTATGGGAAGACACCATGAAATTGATGAGTGGATGGTGTGTTGCATCCGTCCATCCATCAAAAACGATAGTAACACCGGATGTGGGCCATGATGATTTGATAGGTACAATTTTGTCCACCTCCTTTGCCTTAACCAACAATGTGGTTCTGAGCTTCTTTGAACTTGGAGGCACATACCTGGTTGGAACCCTTTCAACTAGAGTTCGATAAATCTCAATGAACAAAGGAGATCATGCAACATTAAATGAAATGAAGTTGAGATAGAAAAAGAATGTAAGGGTAAGTCAATTTCATCTTGCTTATCTTGCTAATAAATCTTGTCCATTGGACCATAAGTCGGGGATGCCCTCCTTTTTTGTGGCTGAATTTCAACCCCACTCCCAAATTTGATAGATGGATTCCTTAAGAATGCAAGAGGATCATCATGTTTTTGAACTTTCTTGCTTGTTGCTGCCACATTTCCCAAAGCAACTATATCCTCTTTTTTCAACTCATATCTTTGGGTAGTGTTACACCTTGAATTGTTATGTGTGATTAAAGCTCCAAAGAATAGGCTAGCCCAACTGCAACCTAGAGATGTTACTCACTGTCACCTCAATAGATACCTCTCTGCACTTCCGGCTATCTCTTCTTCAACTCGAGGGGGGCTTCCCTAGGATAGGATTGCTAGGCTATGGAAAATGAGGGCACAAAGGTGATTTGAAGAGAAAGCCTTAGCAAAACTTGGGGTATTCTGTTGTAGTATTGGTGATGGAAAGTTTTTGAAGACTAGTGCCAGTCCTAGGGTATATGGAGTCTATGGATAATTCCCCCTTAGCCCTTGTTCATATGTGCCTAATAAAACCCCCCTGCAGATGGCATGACAAAGCTTTTATGCAAGCAATTGATTGACTTTGTAAACCCCTATCTACGGAAGGTAGCATTCACATACACTTTATAGTACCTGCTTATGTCATACCCCAACAGATAGCACTTGCCAGATACCCCTCTTAAGATGCCAAATATCTCAGACATTCAACATAAACTAGCATATGATTAACCATGTAGTAGCACTACTCTTCAATGGAATAAGCAAATAAACTTGACAATGATAAGAGCTTACAAAATTACTCAATTAAATCCACCAAGTTGAAACCCATGAGAAGAAGATCCTTAAACTTCAATATACTTTGTGAAAGATATAATAATGAGGCTCCAAAATGAGAGAGATCTCACAATCCAACCATTACCAATGAGTGAGAGAGCCAACCCTTATATAGGTTGCAGCTCTACTTCACTTTACATTTAAAATAATATTAAAAACCCTAACCTCTAACAAACTCCTAACAACTCAAAATAAAATAATGGTCAAATACCATAAGATAACATAGGGTCCTTTATCCCTTTTACCCTTTTTATGAGAACTTAACAATTTTTTTTTAACAAACGTCCTCAAAATGTGGTTTGGACCACTTTATCTCCTTAGCAAATAACAGTAAAATAATGATGACCTTCCCATTCCCATAAAGGTGATTAGGTCCACTTCTAAAGACCACTAAGCTTCTCCAAAAGTGTTGACCCATCAAAACCTCCATGACTTAAGCATCTCATTTAAAGTGAAGGTCGCTAAGATTGATTTGAAGGTGGACAAATACCATTGCAAATAACTCCAAACGATGACCCGACACAACTAGGCTTCTCCAAAAGTGTTGACCCATCAAAACCTCCATGACTTAAGCATCTCATTTAAAGTGAAGGTCGCTAAGATTGATTTGAAGGTGGACAAATACCATTGCAAATAACTCCAAACGATGACCCGACACAATAAGCATTGTAGCATCGACCCCTTGAGCATGTGAAGACGACTTGATAATAGATAGTGGAAAAACCTCATGCTAAGGATCCTTAGCATCCAATGAAAATAACAAAATTGGTCACTAGTCAAACATTCTAGGATTCGACCTACAAAGTATAACATGAGGTAGTTCCACGATTCCAAAGCTAGAATTGAATAAGCCAAGGAGATGGTCCTATCGCAATTCACCCATGACTCCACATTATAGCAAAACCATCGAACTACTCAACAAACAAAGGTGTGGCTGCATATAACCTTGAAAGCATAAATATATGCCACTTCCAAAAGTGAATATATCGTCAGACTGTCAAATGCCCATTGACTATTTGCCAGAAATTAAAACCCATTTCAGCTCATAAATTCACGTTTTTGTAATTAAATGATGGTTTCCGAATCACTTTGTACTACAACGTTACGATGCTTTGTTTATTAGCTTGTTTCTTGGTTTATAGCTAGTTGTTAGTTAGTTGATTATGTTGGTAAGTTTCTTTAGCAAGATATAATACTTAGTATAACACAATTAATATGAAAAATGATTAATAACCTACATAGATTTGCATGGTTTTTGGTGAGGCTATCCTATCGGTTCATCCAAATAGAAGGGTGGAGAATAATGCGAACCTTCCCATATGTGTTTTTTCTAGCTGGTGGCTCAATTAAACTTGATTGCTTGTATTATTCTCCATCTTTGTGGAGATTGAGGTCGTGCTCCTTTGCTTGCCATTATTCATGGTGTTGGAGGTTTAACTAGGGAACAACCCTGCATTCTTATGTTCATGGTTGGGGGCTTAGTTGTTTTATTGAGCCTAGCCCTCCTCTCTCCATCCTTGTGAGTTAGGGTAATTCTCTACTAAATAACAAAATCTTTAAAAGTTTATTGTAACTTGTTGGAGGCAGTTTTGACTTGGATCTTTGCTCGAGTTTGATCATGGAGGGAAAACACACAACCAACTTGGCTTCAAGATATAGTGCTAGACAAAAGGTAGGCTCTCTCTATATGTTTGAACCAACATCTAATTGTCATTGCGTGATCCGTAATTGAGGGGCTTATCTCCCACTCAACTCACCAACACAAACCCTGTATACAAAATTACTCTTGTTGACTGTTTTGAGTCATTCAGAGATCTTGCTTAAAGATTTACCTCCTATCCACTCTAACCACCAGCTAGAGAATGAACTTATGAAGACACCCCAACAAAGATGTACACCACTCATCAAAGAGAAAAACGTTTTCAGGCAATTAGAATTTGCTCGACAATGTTAAAATATGCCCCAACAGTGTTAAAATGTCCAGCTGTTGATAACTAACACACCGGGCACTTCTAAATTCACCCAGCAGTGATTAAAAATGCCCCAGGCACTTCTGAATTCACGAGGCAATGATATAAACACCCCAACAATGATAAAAAACGCCCCAGGCACTTCTTAAGTCACCCAATCGTGATAAAAATGGCCCAGCAATGATGAAAACGTCCAAGCACTTCATAATTCATCCAACGGTGGTAAAAAATGCCCCAGGCACATTTACCTTCATCCAGTAGTGGTAAAAAACGCCTTAGGAACATTTACATTTATCCAACAATGGTTAAAAACACCCTAGGCAGATTCAAATTCTTCCAGCTATGGTCAAAAACGCCCCAGGCATATTTACATTCCAATAGTGAGAAAAACACCCAACAGTGGTCACAAACACCCCAGGCATATTTAAATGCATCCAAAAATCATCAAAAACGTTCCATGAACATCTAAATTCATTCAACTATTAAGAAAAACGCCCAGCAATGGAATATATTAAAAAAAATCAATTTAGAAACCACCTAAAGAGTTGCAACAACTCTTAGATGAGAGCCATTGATCTTATCACTCATAATGGAATGGACGGTGGTAGTTCCATAACTGTTGGCATTTGTATTTTGCAAGACAAATTGAAAATATGAAAGACAACCTTAATTGTTGAGAATGAATATTTAGACCATCCCATGAACCAGAGAAGTATTTAAACACAGATCAACTCCCATTATACACTAGCAATAATTAATAAAATGAACAAGAGATATCAATCAATCACATGATGGATACCGTAATTTTACCCTGGAAACCCAAATGGGAAAACCAGCTTTGAATGGTTGCTTATTATATTTGGCAATCTCTGGTTACAAGGCTGCTTATGGCTCCCTATGCATCTTCTTCTCTTCCCACCAAAAGCCCCTTCTCAGTGGAAATGAATGAACAAATAGGTAGAGCTTGGGTAATGGGAAGGCCAATAGACCTCACCTTTCGTTTCCCATTCCCCATCTTTTCTCCTATTTCATTTTTATTTTCACATTTATTTCATCTTTTTTTTCTTGCCTTGTTTACATTTTTGTTTGCCTTGTATTTTCTTTTATCTAGTGTATCACATTTAATCATTGCCAGATTACATTGCTAGTAGAAGCATTACAACCATTCATGAGTTCGGATCCATTTCGGATCATTGCGTTTGCTTCATTGTTGTGTGTTAAGGTGTAGTTAGGGTTACTATTGTCCGTGCGCACCTCTTGATTATAAAGACACCTCTTGTCTTCTTGACATGAGTGTTAGTTTTTGGTAGCTCGGCAACTACTTCTACGTTGGGGGTGTCTAGCAATGTAGAAGAGGTTGAGTGTAGCTCTCTAGACAACCTTGTAATAGTGTCTTTTGTACTACTTTATGGTCAATGGTATTAGAGGGTCCATGGTATTGTGTGTCCTGTGGTATTGGGTGTCCCATGGTATTGCCCATGGTATTGACATAAAGTGATGGTATAAAAGAGTCTATTGAGAGTTGTATGTGGCACAATGAACATGAGTGAGTCATATCTCTTGCGTGTTGGTCAAGAGTAAGTCATATCTCTTGAGTGGACAAGAGTGAGTTATATCTTGTGTGACTTGTGAGTGACATAAGTGAGTCATATCTTCTGTCAAAGTTTGTCTTTTCTACTGAGGGTTTGGGCATAGTGAGGGTTAGGAGTCCGAGATCCGGTGAGTCATATCTGGAGGCCTGTCATTGTAAGTGCTGATTAACAAACCTGCAATAAAAGACAACTTTTGGCTGGTTTCCAGGGTATCTCTTGTGTTGTGGTTTTCTTTGTGTAATTGTTGCTTAGACAGTGTATTACAGTTGTTTAATGTTTCAGATCTGCAATAGTTATGTTTGCTGGTTAAAATCTGAAATTGATTAATTAATTATTAAACTGAAGCTGCTAATCCATATCTGTTTAAGAGTTAAAAATTCACACTGAGAATGAGCAATTTCTACCAATATTGATAGCTCCATCCTTTGAAACCTATTGATGCTTTTCAGTAGCAATTTGTGCATCATTATAATGCATTCATACTTGTTTATGGTTTATTGACAATGGGTAAGCCTTGAGGGTTGAACCCAACTCTTTGGTTTACATACACTCTCTGAATGCATGCCCGACTCATTTGAACTCTTGTGAGTATAAGAGAAAAGCCCAAGAGCCTTCTGTCTCTTTGTATATGCTTTACCTACCTTTGCAAACCCAAAATGATTTAAAACCACAATTATCAGCCCAGTTACAAATTGATTTGTGGCCCAATATTTAAGAAAGTTCATCGCATCATTTTCATCTATGGAAGCACCACTTCTTGCTTTGACAATAAATGGTAAGAGTCTCCAGTGGGGTAGGAATCTACAAAGTGCTTTGAAGAACTAAATCAGAATATTAGTCAAGCCCTGATCCTGGTACTACCTAACTTGCACAAGTGTTTTTAAGTAAAAACTGATTCTAGTGGGTATGCTGTGGGAGTAGTGTGAATGGAAGGGGGGGGGAATGATATAATATCATTCCAAGCTATTCCATGGAGCAGTACCTGACTACCCAAAATTTGACAAGGAAATCAATGCCTTGGTTCAATCAGTAAAGATGTGGGAGCACTGTCTGTTTGGTAATGAGATCATCATCCATAGGATTCCATACTGATCACCAGCTTTTACAATACTTGAAGACTTAGAGCAAGCTCCATCGAGGAAGACAATTGAAATGGATGGGATTTCTATAACAATTTCATTTAATAATTACATACAAGAAGGGCACTGCCATCAAGTTGGCTGATTTGCGATCCAGGCTGCCAATAACAAAGATTACAACTCTATTATGCACGTTCACCCATGATGCATAAAAAGAGGAGTATGTAGAAGATGAGCACCTCAAAGAAGTGTATCAGCAGCTATACGGTCAACGTGAACCAACAAACGTTGATTACTTTTGGGGGTTGGATAGACCCTAGTTTGACACATGTACATCCTTGCATTATAGAGTGTTCCATGTGGGGTTGCCTTGTTGGTTACTTGTATGGACATATATCCTTGTTTTAATTAGCCTTCCTAACTTACTCTATGTGTATTCTTTGTATTCTCTTGGAGAAGTCTTATAGGAAGCAAGATGCCAGGGTTCATGAGGAAACCATAGGAGCCTAATAATATGTTTTAAACTTTTATGAGGAAACCCTAGGAGAAGACAAGGAGAGAGAGAGAGAGAGAGAGAGAGAGAGAGAGAGAGAGAGACGTCTTGGATGTTCTTGGAGAGGTTTCTCTTGTGTGTTGCAAGGATTTGTGCCATGTATGTAATCTCAAGAGAAGAACATGATGTTGGGGATGATGATGGTTATTGTTGTAGTGCTAGGGTTTCTACCCTAGTAGAAGAATAGAGGGTGGAGTTAATGCCTTGCATGCTTTTGGAACCTTGTTTTAGTGGAATGTTAGTTTAGGGAAAGATCATGGAGAGACTAGCTTGATGAGTCTTGAGCTTGGTGTGATGCCTTGCTTGGAAGAGGACTTAGTATGTATCCTTGATGTTCCATGGAGGTCTTGGTGCTTGTGTTGATGTAAGAGTTGAAAACCTCTTAGTATGGACATGTAGTTTGGAGGCTAGTGCTAGAGTTGTCTTGCCATGTATTTGATGCGACATGGCTAGGCTTTATAACCCCTATGGAAGACAATAGTTCTAGTGTGGAGATCTTATGTGATACAAGTTTGTTGTATGTGGAAAGGACTTGTTGGTGTTGCTGCTAGCATGTAGAGGATCTTTGGTTGGGATTGATTCCTAGCTAGAAGAAGTTGGTGGCTAGGGTTTTCTAGTGGTTTCCCTAGCTAGGGTTTTCTTGTGATTTCCCTAGCTAGGGTTTAGAGAGCTGACTTGTATTAGCTCTGTGATGTGATAAAGTTGGGGTATGTACTTGTAATTTATCTTATATGTGTGTGTGTGTGTGAAGTTTCAATCTGTCCAAATTTTGTGTACTTTCAGATTTATTTCAGCGTATGTTATCTTTGTGATTGAGGAAATTTCATTCCTGTTCAAGCTGATTTGACATAACATATATCTGAATTGGTTAAGTGATTTATAACATATCCGGAAGATAAAGGAGCAGATTTCCTGCTGTTATATTCTGCTGTAATAAGAAATTTCAGATCTGTTATACGCCTTGAAAAGTGTGCCCTAAGGACTACCAGGTGAGTTGGGTTGAAGGGAAGGCACATATTACTGTGGTAATTTAATATTTTAAATCAGCCCTAAGGCTGAATGTTCACAAGGATTAGATTTGGGAAACCTCAATTAAATGAGGTGAAATTTCAGAATTGCATTAATTGCCGATTCTTGATATTCCAATTTCCAACCTATTGAAGTGAATCTCTTTGCCTTCGAAAAGGATGTCTATATAGGCCGAGCTACTAGTTGCTTTAGGCAAAATCCAATACTAGGAAAGTGCAAGTTTTTTTTTCATTTAGCAACATGATCTGCATAAGAATCCAACTCTCTTCTAAATTACGCAGTGTCCAGATCTTTGTGTTTACAATGTCTTTGTTATTGGGCATCTACATTCTCCACTGAATTTACACTGAATAATTTATGTTCTTGGCATGTTTGCAAATGTAGTGTGAAGTTTCCTATTATCTGGGCTGACGCTGGGCATAGTTCTAACTGGAATGAACATTTACATTGGGGTTTCTTTCACCCCACTACAAACTTCTAAACTTCACCTTAAGTTTTGGTTTTCACAATTAAGGCTCTACATGTAACTTCTGTATTGCACCTTCGTTTTGCATCAAAATCTGCTAGTGTCTTTATCTGATGTATTCTATGTAGGTCATGTCATGATGTTGGCCCTTTATATGCAAATCATCAATGGCTTCCTTCAAAGGAGCTTCTTTGAAAATTCTATTGCGCTCAAACCTTAGTATTTATAACCTGAAATATTTCATTCCTTGGAACTTTTAAAATATCAATCTCTGAACTTTTAAACCCTTGGTCTTGCCTTTGAAGTAACCGTCTTCTCTCTTCTTGAAAATTTTCTCTCCACAAAACCACCTGAGTGACTGACTATCTTCTCACTCTTGAGAATCACAGATTTTGTACTGGTATTGGTCTGATACCATATTGATCTTATTTTGCATTCACAATATTATAGACATAAACATGGAGAGAATACTAAATGTCTCGTTAATGTTGCCGCAACAAATATACAACAAAGCTAGCCTGACATAGTATAGATATAAACTTACCACTCCCTCACTATACATCATGTCTCGTTAATATTTGTAACACCATATTTGGTTATGGTGGTTTAACTGCCTAACTTCTCACCTTACATTCAATGTCTGATTGGTGACATGTTACTGACCACTAGCATGTATTTATTTTCATGTTATTACTTTAACAACCTCTACTTGTTGTTCTGACTTTGCTCTTTATTGTCTGATCTATATATGCATTTCTCAGGTGCGCATTCGAATTTTGGCTATTATTGCTGCACTATTTGGTATCTCGGATGAGGCAGCTGCTGCAGTTCACCAATCAGGTCTTCTTGGCATGTTTGAACAAGAACTTAACAGCACGACTGATATGCTTGCTACATTGAATGTCTTGGAAGTTCTGTATGAGGTACATAGAGAGCAAACGTATCTAGATTGCAAATGTTCTTAGATGAGGTGCAGTGTGATTGAGATATTAGTAATACTGTTGGATGCAAGACAGTTTTGTTTTCCATAGAAAGGTAGACTAGTATGTGTTTTAGGATCATCTTTCTGAGGAAAAGATAAACCCTGAAATCATAGTATAATAATACTGTTTAAGAATGTTGGCATTTATCTGGTTATGACAGATAATATATTGTGGATGCTAACAAACCTTTCGAGAGATTTTTTAAATGCATTTTGCTACTGGATGGTCTACTAGCTAAGTAAACTGTGCCAATTATCTTCTGAATGCCGAGGAAATCATCTATTGAAAAGAATGAGTAGCTTTTGCATCTAGTAGATGGAAACCATCATTGCATGAACTTCCATAAATTGAGTAATGAGAGAATATACTTGGATTTTACATTAGCATAGGATATTGTTAGCATATATTTTTAATTTTTTTCCCCATTGAGTGTGAAATATATTGCTTTGTGATTCTTTTATTTCAACCGACTGGTATGCAGTTTACTTTCGTACAATCACATAACTGAGACTTTCATTTTAGTGGTCTGTTTTTTCATTTGTGCTGGAATTATATGTATTTAAAATGATATAAATGGGGCATCTAACCTAAGGTATAATTATGAACATAATAATATTGGCTTTCACTAGTAATTTTTATATGTATTTGTCTGAACTTGCATTTCAAAGTGACATTGGGTTATTCTTATTGAACATCTCTTTGGGTGATTAGAATGATGTATTAAAGGCTGCCTGACATCATTTTCCATCCAAGTTTTCAAAATTTCCTTGATAGTCTTTACTTTCTTAATGTCTTTGCAGATTGTAGCAACTCCGATTGCTGCAAAGCTTCTCTTAACAAAAAGTCTGCTTCAGCGGTTAGCTGCTACCATAAGGTAAAATGTTAGCTTACAACATTTGAAACCTTTCTATATGGAGGGTTTGATTTTTCAGGATATCTGCAAATATTTCCCAAATTTGGGAAATTTTAAACCATTTGATAGGCAGGACGTTGTGTATGCATTTGCAGTAATAGTGCTGTGGATCCAATATTGCGATCAAGGTCTATGACAATTAGTGCAAGGCTTCTTTCCTCTGATAATATCTATTCTGCAGTCGATGATTTCGGTAAGCTGATGACTTCGTAGATCAAGATTTGTATGGATTGAATTGATATTTATGAACTGACTCATGCAAAACTCGTATCATCATTTCATTCTTGATTTTCACATATATTTGAAGTATGAATGTTGGTTTACATAATGTTTTGTTACTACAAGAATATTGATGTAAGTTCTGATCAAGATTCTTGTGCATTTTTGTTTATTGAGACTCGGATATTTTAAAGCTCGTGGGTCATATCTAACTGTCTTATTTCTTTTCCAGCTAAGATTGAGAGATAATCTTTGATTATTTCGAAATATAAAAAAAAATAAGAAAAAAATATAGTTCTTTCAACAATTTTTCCATTTAATTCTGAATAGTTTTTCCAATTTATGAAAGTTGGATAAAATAGTGTGGTTTCATAAGGTCAAGAATAGGGATGCACATTGCAAGTTATTGTTAGCATTCTGGTGTAATTTTTGGATGTCATTAGATATAGGATGTGTGAAAGCTCAAATTCTTTTTTTTTTTCATTTCCCTACTAACAATAGCCTGACTGGCTTTCCAACCCTTTTTGGCTTCAGACAGTCCTAGAGCCGGTCCACCAAGATGCTTTTCCACACTTGGAAATCACACAATTTTCCTCATTCTAGTTCTGGAAGAGACTATTGTTTCTATTGATGGGTCTGCCCCGATCCAAGAAGATGCACCAGCCTCTACCAACAATGAATCTCTACTGCCAGTAGATGAGGTTATGCAGGCAGGTTTGTGATGTATCTTAGAGCTGATACAAAGATCTATGTCTTTTTGGAGGGTGAGGCCTCCATCCTTGCCATTCAGACTGCCAATCTGCCGTCTTCAAGGAGTGTGTCTGAGCTGAAGCCGCTGGAGGATGGTATTTCGACTGTGTCAACTGGGGTTCAACCCAAGACTCACTATCTTATGCATGCATGTGTTCAAAGCCTTATGTAGTAAGTTAGTAACCTGATCCTAGACTTGGTACTTGAGCATTGTCTTCAAACAATGCCCTGTCGCCCTCTAATACCCCATGCAGATCCCTTGGTAAATAAGCGACAGAAACAACTCAGCCTTCTCCCGAAGAAGATTTTTTTTTTTTTCATGAACAGCAATAAGGAATATGGACAAAGAAGGCAGACTCTTGGGCATAGAGGAATTATATTTTACTTTTCGTGCAAACTGCCTGATGAGGACACATTCATTAAATTGTGTATTTTGAACTGGGAAGCTAAAGGGATCTCATTGAATTCATATCAGGATCTCAGATCTTAATACCTGTGCCCTCTGTTTAACTATGACTCTATTGTTCAACACGTGCTTCAATATGGCACTTGGAATATTGTAGGTTCACTAGCACATTTTTTAGCCCTCAAGGATAGACTTCATCTCCAACAACAGATTTCAAGTGAACTATCCTCTCTGGGTTGAAGCCTGGACTACAAGTTGATCCCCATTGTTTTGTTGACCTATTGTTTCAGAGGTACAGTAAGATTTTAATCCCTAAGGGATGAGCAATATGACTGTTGAAGGGTATATTCCCTTCTGCATCAATGACATGAGTAGTCCCTGTCCTCAACGCACGTTGGGTGTCCTCAAATTTGAAGGACACGTGTTCTCCAGCTACATAGTGTGTGGTTGTTTGGCTATCCTACAAGGTACATATTTTTGCACGGCTGGTTATTTATTATGGGCTCCCTTCTAAGGCTAGGTTAGCAAAGAGTTGGCTATCTGAACTATCCTCTCTGGGTTGAAGCCTGGACTACAAGTTGATCCCCATTGTTTTGTTGACCTATTGTTTCAGAGGTACAGTAAGATTTTAATCCCTAAGGGATGAGCAATATGACTGTTGAAGGTTATATTCCCTTCTGCATGAATGACATGAGTAGTCCCTGTCCTCAATGCACGTTGGGTGTCCTCAAATTTGAAGGACACATGTGTTCTCCAGCTACATAGTGTGTGGTTGTTTGGCTATCCTTCAAGCTACAGATTTTTGCACGGCTGGTTATTTATTATGGGCTCCCTTCCAAGGCTAGGTTAGCAAAGAGTGGGCTATCTGATGGTCTTTGTCCTGTTTGCCATCCCTTCAAAATAGTGAAGCACATGTTCTGGGATTGATAGTTTGGGAAGGGTGGTTGTAAGTACGTTTAGGATCAATGTTCTATTCCTCTCCAGGGAAGGATGCATTGGTGAGCGACCATGGTTGGTGATTGCAGCTATTTGGTTTGCTCCTTGTTAAAACAAAATCTAGCATCCCCCAAATGATGTAAAGTCCCAAGAATCAAGGAGCTACTCTTTTGTAACTTTAGGAATGCTACCCGTTGTCACCTCAGTATGTATATCAGGAAATATATGCTGATTTATCATGATTCATTTCCATGAATATGCCTTCTTCTGTTGTTAGGACCATAACCCCCCTTTCTAAATTGTTTCACTCTTGAGCAATGGTCAAAACTGGTGGTTCTTGATACACGGTGTCAAAATGACCAGATTTCAGATACAGGGCCGTTGATGGATTTCCCATAATCTAATGCCAAACATTCACTACAATATTGTATGTATATCAGGAGGTATACACTGATTTATCATGATTCATTCTCATAGATATGTCTTCTGCTGTTATTACCAACATAATCTCCCTTTCTAAAATGTTTCACTCTCAAGCGATTGTCAAAACTGGTAATTCCTGATACAGGGTGTCAAAATGATCAGATTTCAGATACAAGGCCTATGATGGATTTCCCATAATCTAATGTCGAGCATTCACGATATCATATGTATATCACAATGTCGATAAGAGAGTGCAATGTATGCACTAGATAAATTCCTTAGTAGCTAGATGGCAGTCACACACGATATGCACATTTGGGCATAAGCCATATGGCATAAACCCTTTGGGTCGTCTGCATCATTATAACAACACACAGTAGAAGGGAATCTCACCATCAAGCATTACCTATTTCACAACTTCTACTGAATACCATCATCCCTCTCCTATTTATTGCATTTTATTCACTCATAAGTCAGGTAGATGCCTTTTAAGTTTTAACTAAATTACACGGGCCCATTTTACATCATATTTCCTCATGGTTCTGCTTAATAGATAAGGAATCAACTCATTTGGGATTTACATTGATTTACTTGAGACTGTGTCAGATAGGATGCCTTTAACTTTTAACTAAATTACATGGGCCCATTTTACATCATATTTGCTCATGGTTCTGCATTAACCGATAAGGAATCAACTCATTTCCTCATGGTTCTGCATTAACAGATAAGGAATCAACTCATTTGAGATTTACATTGATTTACTTGAGACTATGTTCGGCCTGGTCTCACTCTTACATCGTGTTTGAAGATTTGTTGTCTTAGCAGCAGCGTGGGATCGGTACTTGTACCGGGCTTACTTTTCATCGAAGTCTATTGTTTTGGCTAGGCACTTACGGTAGGCTCATTGCTGGTTTGCAGGGGTCTTGGATCTTTTGGAGTCTACGGGTATTTCTATGAATTTCCTCCCTTTGTTTAGATACTCACTTGATGTACATGGCCACCTCCTACCTATAGGCAGGAGTTTAATAGGATCATTCAAGATGGAATTTACATGCAGTTTATTCAGGGGACTTAGATAGATCCATTGAGCAGGTTATGTATGAAGGTGGCCCTCTATGCATAGCATTTCCTGGAGTTGACAGGAGGACTGATCGTTCATCCTCCATACACACATCGGCATTGGATGCATGCTCTTTGTATCCACTTGGTCTTGTTCAGAGTAGGTTCCCATAGAATCCCGGTAGAGGTAGAGCACTATCTCGACTGGTCAAACCAGATTTAACAGTTGTGCTATCTTCAAGAGGTTGACATTGAGGAACACTTAATCTTTTGTTGCCCCATTTATTATGAGATTGAAGGGCAGTTCCATCCTCTTTTCAGGGAGTTACAGATCCTCTCCATTTTCTTCCGGTATCCTGACTAGCAATGCCCGGCTCTAGACATGCAGGATGCCCACAAACTCTACTCCTGGACATTATGCCCAGTCCCTAGACCAATCTTCATTTGAATGATCACTTGTTTGCAGTATTCCCATCTGCCATGGGTGCCAAGAGATTGGTTGTTAGCATCATTGCTTATGATTCCAGGTCAGTGAGCCCCTGAGGGGCTAACCCTACTTCTCAAAGACCCTACTGATGTTGCTGTTCCAGATCGCACACCAACTGTCAGGCGAAGTCACCCAAGCCTTAGCGATGGGCAAGGTCTTCCATTCATCAACATAGTGGGTAGTCTTCTATCTCCTTGCAGACAGTCTTCTATTTAGAGTTTCCTCCATTCGACAACCTCAAATGGTAGGGAAGCTAGCTCTAGCAGACCCTAACATGCTTACATTATTTTTATTCTAGATTCTAGGTCCATATATTTTTCTCCCAGATCTAGTTTCTGCTATCAATGTTCAGTGTTTAGGTCTTAGCTTAGATTGGTACTTCACTTTACTTTTATCATATTGCTTTATATAGGAGCCATTTTTGCGCTCCCACTTTATATCATCACTATTCTACTCAACCGTGGCACTTTCCAAAAATAAAATCCCCCAAAATAGATTTTCTCTGATCTACACCAAATGTCACACATATGCTTCTGTCTCTCCTCCATAAACGGCATCTTGAAGCTAATTGGTTTCCCAAAGTAGTAATCTTTTGAAAATAGAAACATTCCAAAAGGAGCAAATTACAAAATAAAAAAAAAACCGTTTTGGAAGACTATCAGATGGGCACTCAAAACTTATCAACCAGTTGATAAAAATAGTATCTAAAATAGTAACTATATGAAAGTAACAGATCTTAAAATTGTGAAGTATCATTTGAAGTAATCACTCTGCCATGCATGCTCCAAGTGTCTCATGTAACATGCATCCATGGCAACCCAACTAAAAATAGAACTGAAATCTGAACCCAAGCACTGAATATGGTATTATGGTGTCCCCCACTGTCACTGAAATCCTCTGCCAATGGAACTCGGCATAATCTTGAACTTCTGGAATCAATAGATGTACTCAGGAATATGCTGGACCATTAACATTGAATATGCATAGGCGAATTGGGGAACTATGTTAGAAAAAGGGACAAAATATCATATGACCTAAGTTACCAGGATCTTGATCTGGATCTGCCAGATTTTTGAAAAGCCAGGATTCAGATATAATGCGGAAATAGCAAGTACAAAATATATAAATATATTTTTATATATTTAAATTAGATAAAACTTATAAAAAAATTAATAAATAAACATTTTTTAAATATACAACTTGTACATATAAATAAAATTAATATAAAAAATGAAAAAATATAATTTTTTGAAATATATGACATATATACATAACACCTTTTGTTTCTAGGAAAAAAGATTGCTCTTTTATTACTAAGAAGCATAAAAATGCTTTCTTCAGGTGCTGTGGCACATATACAAAAAACTGTCCTGAATATCTCACAAAAAGCTTTGATAGTGGTCACTACTTCATAGTACCATCCTCGACAAAAAAATTCATTATCCAAAAGATCAGTTCTGACAAATCTTCCTCAAATATATTTGTGTGTTCTCAAGTTGATCACTTCATACTTTCATGTTGATCTGCCTGATCGGAGCAACAAGTGGAGGGTTGAGCTCCATAGTACTTGAGACCTAAGTCACAAGCAAGGTTACTTGGGAGCGGGAGCGGGAGCGAAAAGCGAAATTTTCAAAAGCTTCCGGTTTGGGAGCGTTTTTTATATAATATATATATTTTATATATTTTGATGCATATATGTTAACAAATGCTTGTAGAATGTTGAATTAGTTATGGAAACTCATTGGAAAGCATAAAAACATGAAATAAACCATAATACCATATAACATCATTCATCGATTATCAATCATATAGTAGTGAATTCGTCAACCATAGTTCTAGACTCTAGTTACTAGTATCTATAACATCAACCTTATAACTTCAAATTTTCAATATATAACATTTAAAAACCTGATATGGCATTTAAGTTATAATTCAGATCTTTTACTAATATTCTGTTCCTTTTTTCCTAAAAAACATGAGTAGCTGGATGCAAATAACAGAGGCACTGAAGACATTGAACATTTGACCAGTACTACTAATCTATGCTCTATCCTGTTTTGGTAAGACTGGTTAACTGGAGTTTTCAATGCAAGATAATGAATGGAGGAGATAAATTAGGATTATATCATCCATTAACAAAATATATTCAGGATTATAGATCATCATTTTTTCAATCTACAATTCATTAAACACCTAAAAGGGAGAGAGCAAGCAAAAGATATCAAAATTTGTCATTAAAATAAATGGGTGTCCTGCAATCATAACCAACCATGGAGTAGTGTTTGTCAGAAAGATCACGAATCGTAACTGGTGCAAGAGTAGAGGACAATGCAGCCTTTGCAGCCTTGTATCTTTCCCATGAAAAAGATAGATCCACAGTGAATGCCATGAAGACTGGAAGGATCCAGTCATCTTTAAAATATCTTTCCACAATTTCCCTCATTACATATCCACTGGTAAGAAGTTCTGGAGAATAACATAATAGTATAAATACACAGCCAGCTTGTGATGTTAATGCACTGCTCCACTGATCAGGGTTTGGATAGTGGCAAACTTGATTGTACAAATCATCTGTGCGCAAGTGACTAATCAGAACGTCCACAATCCGTTTGCATATAGGGAACCTTCCAAACAAGTCTTCCGGTTTTTGAACTAAAATCATAGTTGGCGTCATTGGTGATGGGGAAGCTTGACGAAAAGAAACAAAAGTGGTTACAGATGATTTCCTCTTCGTGGGTGTGAACCTACAGCGGGAGCGGTTTCGGGAGCTACGTGGAGCAAATTTGGGAGCGTTTTTTTAAGTGGTAGAGCATTTTGTAGAGCGACCGGGAGCGATTGCTCCCGATAGCTCCCTTCATCCCTACCGGACAGAGCTAGGGAGCGTTTTTTGCTCCCCTCAAAGCGTGCTCTACATTTTGCTCTGGCCTGGGAGCGAAATAGGGAGCGCACTCTGCGTTAGCTCCTGCAGCACTTTGGCTAGGAACGAGCTTCCAGAGCGGGGGCGAGGGGGGGAAGGACACTTCCCCGCAACCTTGGTCACAAGATTCGATAAATTTGAACCTTGAGGTTCAAATTTTGCCGAATCTCAAGCTGGTTCGAATCTGAAGGCAAATTTAATAAAAAATTGAAAAAATTTCAGTTGGTTTCCTAACCTTAACCTTAGTCCTAACACACCACGGTCTACCTACCTCAGTCTCGACTCCCAACCCGCTAGCGAATTTTTTCCTCTCTCCTTGCCATCGCTTAGCAAAGAAACCCTCATGATAGTGCTTAGAGCTCATGACTCCATGAGTTTCGGTCTCAGTGTTCATGAATCAGTGCTACTGCTCACAATCACCAACTCACCATTTGAGTTGCAGACTACAATCATAGACCCACGATTCTGTTGTGTCGTCGTTGAAGACTGAAGTTAATAGCTATCGAGATTAAATTTACCTAAGCAGATGAGTTGAAAATTGAAACAAACCCCTAGTCATGCGTTTCTAGTTTCGCTAGCAAATTGTTGAAGTAAATTTTTATTATTTTGTACTATATTTGGAGTAAATTGTTGAATTAAGTTTTTATTATTTTGTATTATATTTTGAGTAAACTGTTGAATTAAATTTTTATTATTTTGTACTATATATATATATTCGAATCTAAAGACGAATCTCAAACGCACCTCATCGAGAAATTCGAATTCGAATCGAATCAAATGGTTGTCGAACTCGAATTCGAATTCGAACCATGTGACTTAGCTTGAGACGGTAGAGTGGTGAGACCTCGGATTTCTTCCCAGCCCTCCTCTCTAAGAGACCGACAGACTTCTTTGAGACCGGTCCGGAGGGGACGAGCACATCAATCCACACACACCCAGAGCACCAGGAGGAACAGTTCTTGACAGATCCAAAATAGGGTGCCCCTTGCAAGCAGGATCCCTCCTCGGCCCCAACTGAACAGTGAGAGATCTATCCAGAGTTTCTTTCTTTCGATCTCGGATGTTAGGAGTATCCCTCGCTCCTACATCCCCCCCAAGATCATATAGCTGGACACCTCGAGAGTTCCAGAGGATTTTGATAGCGAGTCAGTGCCATTGACTACCAGACTCGGATTGTTTTGACTTCATCGGCTTGATGTTCACTCTTGATCATCGTGCCTTGGATATAGTTATATACATGTTTTGGAGGTGTTCTCACTACTTGTATTTTTCCCTTTTTATTTTATTTGAGTTTATCATACATATAGTTCTGGCTTTTTTTGGTCCGGAGGGGCCAAGCACATCAATCCACACACCCAGAGCACCATGAGGAACAGTTCTCGACAGATCCAAAACAGGGTGCCCCCTGCAAGCAGGATCCCTCCTCAGCCCCAACTGAGCAGTGAGAGATCTATCCATAGTTTCTATCTTTCGATCTCGGATGTTAGGAGTATCCCTCGCTCCTACATCCCCCCCAGGATCATATAGCTGGACACCTCGAGAGTTCCAGAGGACTTTGATAGCGAGTCAGTGCCATCGATTATCAGACTCGGATGTTTTTGACTTCATCGGCTTCATGTTCACTCTTGATCACCGTGCCTTGGATATAGTTATATACATGTTTTGGAGGTGTTCTCACTGCTTGTATTTTTCCTTTTTTATTTTATTTGAGTTTATCATGGATATAGTTCTGACTTTTTCTAGGAGTTGCACTCCCACATTGTACTTATACCGATTGTATCCTTTTAGTCCCATTGACCTACTTTTGTGGTCACTCGTTGGACATTAATAAAATTATCTTATCTTATGAAGAGCTTCTTTATAATCCGAGTCTGATTTCAATCACCGAGTCCTTTGTGGTGTCCATGGTGATTAATTCGCTATCAGAAACTGATAATCGCTCCTTTGAAAGAGTCTGCTGATTGATTTAGTTCTCTCCATATATGGCTTATGCTGAAACTGTTGAATACTTCTGCAATTTCGTTCAACTGAGTTGCTAATGGCATCAAATCTGTATTGTAAATCTGATGGGATCCCTACATCCAATTTACTACCAAAGATGAATCCCCCAAAACCTGTAGTTTCCTGATACCTGCCTTGTAAGCTAGCTTCAAAAGAACCTTAAGGGCCATCAGTTGTGCCTTATTGTTTCTTCCCTGTCCAACATTTGCCTTGAAAGTCATAAAGTGGGTATTGAAGAATAATAATAAACCTCCCAGACCACAAAGTTGATTCCGTCCCTGGCATTTCCCATTAAAAACTCCAGCATCTAGATTTATTGATCAACAACTCCCCAACCTGTCGGGGAATTGCTAATTTAGCATCCTCCTTGCAGAATTCAAAGACGGAAAATCATCTGAGTAAATACCTGAAAAGTTGGTTGTTGAAATGTTTTCAAACAAACTCTTGTTGCCTGTTATCCTAAGTCACCGCGTTCGGCGATTTTCCGCCATGAAAATCGAAATTTGGTGATTTTTTAAGGCAGCCGAACTGAATCGTTGAAATTTGCCGATTTTTAAAACAAATTCGCTTGTTTTTGTTTTGCCGAATCTGAAGGCAAAATAAATCGCCATAAAATCGACACGAATTTAGAAAAATCGAAAAAAAATCGTTTAGAATCGGGTTTTCCCCCTTTTTAGGGACTGCAGGGAAACCCCACTCCTTCTACCTCTGCGCGCAAAGACTCCTCTCTCCGTTTATTGCTGCAGAAACTCATCACCGCCCGTTCCAGCGTTGATTCTCCTCACTGCTCCTTCCAGCCCGTCATTCGTTCGAGTTTATTTGTTGTTTTGGAGAGAGGGATGATTTGTAGAGTTCACACTCCCGAGGGCCGAGTCGCGACTGCTGCAACTTTGCAAGTGTAGACTCCCGACAACTCTTCGCGGCTCTGTGGCTTAATCCGTGACTCCAGTGAGTGTTAACCTTATGCGTGGACGGTGGAACGTGATTGCAGTTGCTAGTGGACATGACTCACAACTACTGTGTGAGTCGTGAGTGAAGTGGCCAATCTACGCACTGAGCAGTATCCCGTGGGCAGCTGGGCTTAGTCTCGACTCTCGGCTGGAAGTGGCAACTTCAACTTCAAGTTCAGGGATCTTCATACTTCATCTATTAGTCTGCCATCGACCACAGACTTAAAGACGAGCATCAGTCGCAGACTGCAATCTCACAAGGTGCATTTGTGATTGTTCAGGCCGACAGGGTTTAGACTCTAGAGTCCAAGCTTTGGCCTCCAACACTCCAAACTCCAAGCTACTAGAAGGAACATGTAAGGTGAAAGAGGACATCCTTGTCAAAGACCTCTTGTAGGAGTGAAGAAAGTAGAAGCAAATCCATTTACTAACACTGCAAAAGAGATTGACATCACACAGCCCATATCCAATTTACCAAGTTGAGGGAGAAACCAATCTAGATCAGAAGAAGACGAATATACAGCCAACAAGTTCAATCATAATCCTTGGATTGGTCAAGTTTGACAACCATTGCACTTAACTTCTTTGATTTAATGTTGTGAAGTGCTTCTTGCGCAGCTCCTATTGCATCATGTATCTCTCCACCTTCTAAAAACCCGAACTGCTCTGGAGAGATAAAATTTAAATACATACCTACATACATAATACTTGTCTAAATTAAAATAATAACTATATAATACTTATAATTAATAACTTACATAATACTTCAATTTTTTTACTATGAAACAGTCATTATATAAACATTTATATAAGTTATTTAAAAAGCATTGGCCCCTTTCCATGTTCTGTGCCCAGTCTCCTTATATAGGTTAAAAAAAAGACAACCAAGGGGTAAGACAACCAATGATCTAAGCATTATACGCTATTAAGAGAAAGCTCACCATTGATACATATAATATTGTATATGTTTTATAGTAAAGACTGCCAACAATTTATATTGATTTTTAGTTTTAACCTTTGTAATAAGCAAAGGAAATGACTGCCATGATTTCACCACTGACCGAATTCTCCATGTTATATGGTGAATTTTACCAAGACAGTGGCAAACCCTATTTTTCGTGTCAGAATGTATCACCCTTCCCCCAATTGTATCACATCAAACTATTCCAGCCTTCCACCAATCGTAATCTCTGCTAGAGAGGGCATCATCGAGTCCCTCAGAATAGATTTCATTGGCAAGGGATACTTTTCAGAGTGGATTAGAGAGGGCATCATCATCCAGATCTGAATCTGTATCGGATTCGGGGATATACACAGATCCATCCTCCGAGGCCTGTGGATCAGGTAACTAATAGCTAATATAATAATAATTAAATAATGTCACATGGCTTTTTGTTGTATATTTGGATGGATTCGTGGACAAATAGTGACATTGTGAGCCAACTAGTCGTTGATTGACAATCTAGATCTTCTTTCTTTCTACATGTTAAATACTTGTGTTCATTTTGGCTATCAGGAAGGAAGAGACATATATCAGTAAAAAATTAGGACTTTTCCCCAGTTGTAATCCAAGATGCTAGCCTATGGCACCACAGGGCAACCAACATCCTCTTGGTTACATTTGATTTTCTTTCCAGCACATTTGAGTGACCGTATGAATGCTATTTTATGTACTCTCTTCCTGTAATTTTTTTTCCACATTCTCCTCTGTGTGCTCTATTTCCTTACATGAATGCGAGATTAGATAATAACTTAAAAAAGTCGAATAGATTCAATTTTGCAATGTACAGAATTGATCACAGATTTAGATTTAACTGCACTATTTTATTTTCATCCTTTGTGTACTGGGAGCAAATAACACTTTAGCCTTTAGGGAATCTTCCACATTGAAGTGTACATCCCAGCTCGATTTGTTATGGTTATTGAAGTGTACACCCTGGCTGGCTTGATTTGTTATGGTTCCTTTTCTTGATCAACTTTGCTTGTTCAATCTTTCTGGAAAAGGGCTTGTCACTGATTTGTCATAATTATATTTGTGTGATTACAGATGTAAAGAATGTTGTACAAGCTATTGACATGGACTTAGAGTGGTTGAAGGTTACAGATAGTAATGAACGTGAAATTGCACTTGATGCACTTGGCCAAATTGGGACAGGTAAGATTTTTTTTTTTGTTCTTTCCATTAGAGGAACTTGGAAGTTGAAGTTACACTATTTTCTTTTGGCCAAATTAATGTCGATTCAGATGATATCTTATTGTCATTTTCCTCTACACCTAAATTCTAGATATAAAGATTTCAAGTTTGCTGCTGGTTATAGTGTTATGCTGACCCGTTATAATTTAAACTGAGCACGTGGGTTGTATGGGTGAATGTAATTGTGTTATGGTCATGGGCGATTCTATGAAGTATTTGAAGTATAGCTGCTTTGGTTTGTTAGAGGAAGGATGTTACCTGCCAAATGTGCACTCAAAGTGGTAAGGCCCTAAGAATTGTAGAATTTGCACTCAAAGTGGTAAAGGATGTTATCTGTCAATTGTAGAATTTGCCCTTCCTTGGCCAACTTGCCCTCTTGGGCAGCCTTTGCTATTTAAACAAGCCACCTCACTTCCTTTTGCTCTAATTGGAGTCATTGGCTGAGAGCTTGCATTGTAATCTTTGCTTATATTTTTATGAGAATAAAGAGACTTTGGAGGTCAAGCTTGGTGTGGTTCCTGTTATCACACTATAGTACCAGGGCTACTGTACTTGTTCAGCAGATATCTGCACATTCCAGAGCTTCCATTATTCCAGAGCATGGCTATATATTTTGGATCACTCATGATCAGTGCAGTATATTATTCAGATTTATGTTAGACCTTGTGTCAAGGCTGAGCCTTGAGAGTTCAGATTTGATGACCGATGTGACCCTTTATTCCATACAGTTTCAGTTCAGTGCTTAGAGATGTATTGCAGCAGTGTTTCAGATGGCACATGATGATTATTATGATGATGTTGTATGATCTATGGATATGTTATCACTGGCTGTGGATTATTATCTTGTTGATTTAGTCATGTTTACAGCATCTGCTTGGTATATTATTCCTGATGTGGCAAACTGTTTAAGATGAATTATAAATCATAAAATGGACAATTGCTTGCACATTTAGGTCATTTAACAAAACCCACTGGTTTTTCACCTTACATAGATATGGTTTTTCCTGACACCAGTTGTTTGCTAGTGTAGGCTTCATATTCACTTGACTCCATCCACGCATGACCTTCCTATTTGACTTTAAACCTTGACCTGTCTCATTTGACTTTCGGATACCGAGGACTTCCCCATTTTTCTACCTCTGTGTTTGGACCGCATCCCTGTATATTTAGTGTCTCGGCTCTAAGTTGGTGACAAAACTTGCCTTTGGTGAGTTGGATTGTAGGCCTAAATCATTCTGATCGGTTGTCCCGATGTTTGGCATTGGCTCGAACTCCCCCTAGTCACTTGAGATGTTGTTGGCTAAAACTGAAAGCTCATGTTCTACCTATGGAAACTTATAAATTCGCCCATGGAAACTAAAAAAAAGGGCAAGAGCGATGAACAACTAAAAAAATACTCCTCGAAGAGTATAAGAAAGGTCCAAAAAGCAATGGCTCTTAAAAGTTATATCTAAACAATCGCTGACTTTATATGTATTTGAAAAACATGCCCTGGATGCAAGCTGCAACTAGTTGTGCTTATCAGCACATCTGAAATCCGAAGGGTTATGTAGGCCAAAAAGGCCATGAAATAAAATTGAATGATCCTAATGAACCTGGATCAACTTGATGTAGACATGATGCCTAAGTTGAATAAGCACTCTCTGAACAACTTATCCATTTGTGAGGCACAACCATCCTCCGTGTTATTTTGTCCAGCACAGAGTTTGTAGCTTCCCCCTTCTCCCAGTCCAAAGTATTTTTGAGTTGAGTTAGACAGGTCAACCCCTTTGCCCAACCTTGTTCCTAGCCTTCATCCTTCACTAGCAGTTTGACCATGTCCAATGGGTGAGTTTGTCATTTGAACTATTGTGCAAGTAATTTTATATAACAAAGGAATATGCTAACTTGATTAATGCCACTGAATGGATCTTATACTTTGAGCTAGGCTGTGAAAATGATTAGAGAAGCATGTCTTAGTCTACTGATGTGATTTATCCTTGGTTGTACATTATTGGGATTTGTGATGATGTGGGCCATGTATAGATGCCTATTGATGATGATTGATGGTCCCACATGCTTGATGATGATATCATATGATGGACATATGATGCAGATGATGATTGATCCAGTTCAACAGATTTATTTATTACTTCAGATCAGCAGATTGTACATTGTCCATATATGGTGGACCCTACAGCTGGCCCATTTGGGCAACCCATGGTGTATGAGTACACATTTCTAGTGGATTTGGGTCTTCTGGATCCAATGAGACACTTATCTTTCAGTTCCGGGCACTTTTG
Organism: Larix kaempferi; assembly: GCA_027924585.1. Lineage (NCBI taxonomy): Eukaryota > Viridiplantae > Streptophyta > Pinopsida > Pinales > Pinaceae > Larix > Larix kaempferi. Next base: position 2,275,182 of record BSBM01000710.1, on the reverse strand, counting down.
ACAGTGATTGATGCAGTTTTACACTTGTTGACCAGATTTGGGGCTGATTTCCCAGCCTGAGCAGCAGGGGCCCTGAGAGGCCAGTTCACCTAGGGCGCTGATGATGAAGGGGGTGGTCCAGCTACTTGTTTTTACCATTTACCCCCCCTTCTGGAGAGCCTGGTGGGCTCAGATGGACAACACAGATTCCCTAGGAGGCAGTTTTGGCACTTTCACAGTTACTGAGGCAGTTAAAAAATGGGATAAAGTGGTCACTGAGGAAATCGATTTGGGCAATTGAGGCAAGGTTTTGGCATTTGGTTTTCACAGAGGTCTTCTAGGGTGATCTCACTATCTTCCAGCCAGTTTTCACCATGTGGGTATGCCCACATTGATCACAGGAGGTCTTTTACTGCTAGTCTGTCACAGATTTTGAGGACAGATTTGATCATTTATATTATCTTGGACATATGTTATTATTTTATTGTGCCTTGGGGATGAGCTAGTAAGGATTGATGCCTCCTAGCCCCACCATGTGCTTATATTGTCATGTCCTAGTCACTATGAGGTGGATTTTGGTACTTATACTTCTCTAGTGGATGACGTCACCCTCTTTTTGTACCATTTAGTGGGGGCGCTATCATTATATTGGGTGATCCATGGGATGTATTGTTATGATTTATTGTTAGCCGTTGATTAGATCTTTTGATCTTTTAATCTTAGCCACTCATGTAAAAAGTGGTTAGGATTGTACTCTCTCCCCATCCTATTTAAGGAGGGAGCCTCTCATTGTAAAAGTCATCTAGAGATTTTTGGCTCTTGGCTCTTGGAATAAAATTTCTATCTTTTGGAGTACATGCTTGGATTGGAGTGGATGTTGGTTGTTTCGATTGTAAATGCTTTTGTCCATTGCACTGGAGGATCTATTGTAGCTATCTTGCATATTTGCCATATCTTATTTACAGGTTAAGAGGACGTTTTTGGACAAGTGCGAATTGGTGGGGAGGCTTGCCCTTCAAGCTTGGAAGAAGACGTTTTGGTTTGACAGGGAGTGGTTTTGCCTTTGTGTCAACTATTCTTTGTTTATCTCTCTCTTGCTTGTATCTACCTTCAACATGTTTAACTGATTGATGCTTTGCTCCTTGGTTTGACAGGTTAGAGGGAATCACATGTGGCTTGGGAAAATCGATTTGGCAAGAGGGCTTCAAGAATTCTCCATTTGATCTTTGGCAAAGTAATCCTCGTCTCAACTAGCATTCATCTCTTCATCCAAGTATGCTCCAAGAGGTATGATCTTCTTCTTCCTTGAATCATCCATAATTTCTAGATCATAAAAACCCTTGTTTTTGGTTTTTCGTAGATCTACTTAGATCTAGCCTTGCTTTTGAAGAGATATTGAAAACCCACCTCTATAGCATCCACCCCTAGTTGGATCTATAGTTTGGTGGTGATTGGCTTAGAATTGACACACTTTTCAAGGCAAAAAGCCCTCTTGAGCCCAAATCGCACTTCCTAGAGAGAGGCTTGTTTGGTTAGATCCAGCACATGGGTAGGTGAGTTCCCACTTGATTGGTAATCTACACACTTGATAACCTATCCCCAGATTCTTACTTTGGTGAATTCTACCTTGTGGACATCATTCCATGTTTTAAGGGGTTAAAACCCCCTTTTGAATTTCTTGGCACCTCAAAACTCAGATCTACTAAGATCTAACCCTTGGATTGACTTGGTTTTTGGGATCCACATAGATCGGGGCATAAGCCACTTGGATCTATAGTTTGGTAGCCATTGGACTTGATTTGGTCCACCTAACCCCTCTTTTAGCCCTCCTTGAGCAAAGTCGCACTACCTGGGGAAGGTGAGTTTGTCCACTTTGAGGAAGTGGGTGTTTGAGATTTTCGTAGATTTGGAACGGCCATACCTTGAAACCTAGGTCTAGAGCATCATTTTGTGACGATCTGCCTCGGGGGTAGCATTCCTTGTTTCAAGGGATTGTGGTCCACTTAGGGTCATTTCATGAAAACCTAGATCTAGCAAGATCCAACCATTCAATCTCATCTAGCCCACTTGACTTGGCTTCTAGGTGTCCCGATCTACATTTTGACATACCTTTTGACCCCATTAGCCCATTTAACAAGGCACTAGTCCTCCTCAAAGCAAGTCGCACTTCTTGGGAACTGTGTCAAACCCTAGATCTAGTACATGGGTACTCCTAAAATTAACTTAGATCCATAGATCTAATCATTACCTAACCTCTAGTACCAATTTCACACCTTAGCTTCACCTTGTGGGCCCACTTAAAGCCATTTCACACATCCCAAGAAAATAGGACCCACTTGTGTAAACATATGGTACTACACCTTGTCATCATACCCAATTATGTGGCCTAAACCATACATAGGTTGAAACACTAACAATTTCTCAAACCACCTTCAACCACACCTCAACTTCTAGGTCCACTTAGCCTTGCATTGGTTTTCGTAACTCATCATTTACTTCCCCTTAGAAACCTTTGTTTGGGTCCAATCAACTGTGATTGGTTATAGGGTCTCCCCCTAGGTCTTGTTTCACCTTGACCTAAAGCGAAGAGTGCCTCGGTTGACGTGACTCCCACCTTGCATTGAGAACCGTGGCATCTCTTGGGTCACCTCTTTAGTTGCCTGTCTCCTCTACCGTCCCGGATGGGATACCACTAGGGGCAACTACAAGTTGCGTGATAACAGTTCTGTTATCACACCATAGTAGCAGGGCTACTATTCTTGTACAGCAGATATCTGCACATTCCAGAGCTTCCATTATTCCAGAGCATGGCTATATATTTTGGATCACTCATGATCAGAGCAGTGCATTATTCAGATTTATGTATGACCTTGTGTCAAGACTGAGCCTTGAGAGTTCAGATTTGATGACTGATGTGATCACTTATCCCATTACAGTTTCAGTTCAGTGCCTAGAGATGTATTTCAGCAGTGTTTCAGATGATGCATGATGATTATTATGATGTTATATGATCTGTGGATATGTTCTCACTGACTGTGGATTATTATCTTGGTGATTTAGTCATGATCACAGCATGTGCTTGGTATATTATTCCTTATGTGGCAAACTATTTAAAATGAACTGTAAATCATAAAATGGACAATTGCTTGCACTTTTAGGTCATTTAACAAAACTTACTGGTTTTTCACCTTACATAGACATGGTCTTTCCCGACACCAGTTGTCTGCTAGTGTAGGCTCCATATTCACTTGTCTCCATTCATACATGACCTTCCTGTTTGACTTTAAACCCTGACTTGTCTCATTTGACTTTCTGATACTGAGGACTTCCCCATTTTTCTACCTCTGTGTTTGGACCGCATCCCTATTTATTCAGTGTCTCGGCTCTGAGTTGGTGACAGAACTTGCCTTTGGTGAGTTGGATTGTAGGCCTAAATCATTCTGGTCGGTTGTCCCGATGTTTGGCATTGGCTCGAACTCCCCCTAGTCACTTGAGATGTTGTTGGCTAAAACTGAAAGCTCATGTTCTACCTGTGGAAACTTAATAAATTCGCCCATGGAAACAAAAAAAAGGGCAAGAGCAATGAAAAGCTAAAAATACTCCTCGAAGAGTATAAGAAAGGTTCAAAAAGCAATGGTTCTTAAAAGTTATATCTAAACAATTGCTGACCTTATAAATATGTGAAAAACATGCCCTGGATGCAAGCTGCAACTAGTTGTGCTTCTCAGCACATCTGAAATCCGAAGGGTTATGTAGGCCAAAAAGGCCATGGAATAAAATTGAATGATCCTAATGAACCTGGATCAACTTGATGTAGACATGATGCCTAAGTTGAATAAGCACTCTCTAAACAACTTATCCATTTGTGAGACACAGCCATCCCCCGTGTTCTTTTTATCCAGCACAGAGTTTGTAGCTTCCCCCTTCTCCCAGTCCAAAGTATTTTTGAGTTAAGTTAGACAAGTCAAACCCTTGGCCCAACCTTGCTCCTAGCCTTCATCCTTCACTAGCAGTTTGACCATGTCCAATGGGTGAGTTTGTCATTTGAACTATTGTGCAAGTAATTTTATATAACAACGGAATATGTTAACTTGATTAATGCCACTGAATGGAATTTATACTTTGAGCTTAGCTGTGGGAATGATTAGAGAAGCATTGTCTTAGTCTACTGATGTGATTTATCCTTGATTATATATTCTTGGGATCCGTGATGATGTGGACCATGTATGGATGATTATTGATGATGATTTATGCGCCCACATGTTTGATGATGACATCATATGATGGACATATGATGCAGATGATGTTTGATCCAGTTCAGCAGGTTTATTATTACTTCAGATCAGCAGATTATACATTGTCCATATATGGTGGACCCTACAGCAGGCCCATTAGGGCAACCCAGGGTGTATGAGTACTCATTCCTAGTGGATTTGGGTCTTCTGGATCCATTGAGACACTTATCTTTCAGTTCCGGGCACTTCTGATAGTGATTGATGCAGTTTTACACTTGTTGACCAGATTGGGGGCTGATTTCCCAGCCTGAGCAGCAGGGGCCCCGAGAGGCCAGTTCACCTAGGGCGCTGATGATGGAGGGGGTGGTCCAGCCACTTGTTATTACCATTTACCCCCCCTTTCGGAGAGCCTGGTGGGCTCAGATGGACAGCGCTAGCACCCTAGGAGGCAGTTTTGGCACTTTCACAGTTCCCGAGGCAGTTAAAAAATGGGATAAAGTGGTCACTGAGGAAATCGATTTGGGCAATTAAGGCAAGGTTTTGGCATTTGGTCTTCACAGAGGTCTTCCAGGGTGGCATCACTATCTTCCAGTCAGTTTTCACCATGTGGGTATGGCCGGATTGATCACAGGAGGACATTTACTGCTTGACTGTCATGGATTCTGAGGACAGTTTTGATCATTTATATTATATTGGACATATTTTATTATTTTATTGTGCCTTGGGGATGAGCTAGTAAGGATTGATGCCTCCTAGCCCCACCATGTGCTTATTTTATCATGTCCTAGTCATCATGAGGTGGATCATTGTACTTTTTACCCCTCTAGTGGGATGACGTCACCCTCCATTGTACCATTTAGTGAGGGCGCTTTTGTTATATTGGGTGATCCAAGTGATATTATGTTATGGTTCATCCTAGCCATTGATTGTATGATGAGATCTTATAATCTCAACCACTCATTTGATGTAGTATTGTAGAGTGGTATAGGGTTTTGGTCTTTATTATCCTATATAAAGAGGAGACCCCCCATTGTAAAGCTCACCTTTGGAGCTCTGGAATATTGGAATAGAAGATTTTTTGTGGAGCACATCTCTCTTGCATTGTGGATTCTCTTGCATATTGAATATACAGTATCTCTTCTATGTATCATTGTGGATTTTGGTGCTTTTTCTAATCTTTTGACAGGAAAGTCGAATTGGTGGAGAGGAGGGCGACTTCATGAGGGTTATTGTTGGAGGGATCCACATATTCTCTATTGGGTTGATCTTGTGACAGGGAGTATCATTATTGTATCTTCGTGACATAGTTGATGCTTTCTATTACATCTTTCTACCATTTTCATAATCATCTTGCTTGACTTGTTTCTTTGATCTTGTCTTGTAGGAGGAGGACGATTTGGCTATCTTGGAGAAGGATGTTTTGGTTGGAACTCTTGGATCTCACTCTTGAATATACACATAGGAGAATGCTATCAATTTGCAAGGTGGCCATAAGCAATTGAGGTAAGATCTACAAGGTATGTGCCTCTTTCATCCATTCTATCTTCATTGGTCATAAAACCCAAATCAAATTAAAACCCTTGTTTTTGGTATTTCTTAGATCTACTTAGATCTAGCCTTGCTCTTGAGAAAATATTGAAAACCCACCTCTATAGCATCCACCCCTAGTTGGATCTATAGTTTGGTGGTGATTGGCTTAAAATTAACCCATTTTCCAAGGCAAAAAGCCTCTTTGGCCTAAATCGCACTCCCTTGTAAGAGGCTTGTTTGGTTAGATCTAGCACATGGGTAGGTGAGATTCCACTTGATTTGAAATCTAGACACTTGATAACCTATACCCACATCCTTACTTTGGTGAAAACTACCTTGTGGACATCTCTCCATGTTTTAAGGGGTTGAAACCCTTTTGATTTTCTTGGCACCTCAAAACTTAGATCTACTAAGATCTAGCCCTTGGATTGACTTGATCTTTTGGACACACATAGATCGGGGTACTAGCATCCCGGATCTACAATTTGGTGGCCATTGGACTTGATTTGGTCCACCAAACCCACTTTTTGGCCTTCCTTGAGCAAATCGTACCCCCTTGAAAATTTGAGTTTGTCCACTTCTAAGAGGTGGGTGTTTGAGATTTTCGTGGATTTGGAATGCCCATGCCTTGAAACCTAGGTCCATACTATCTTTTTGTCACGATCCGCTTTGAGGATTGCATTCCTTGTTTCAAGGGATTGTGGTCCACTTAGGGTAATCACTTAAAAACCTAGATCTAGTAAGATCCAACCATTAGATCTCATTCAACCCACTTGACTTGGCTTCTAGGTGTCCCGATCTACACTTTGACATACTTTTTGACCCCATTAACCCACTTAACAAGGCACTAGTCCATCACCAAGCAAGTCGCACTCCTTGGGATTTGTGTCAAACCCTAGATCTAGTACATGGGTACCCCTATAATCAACTTAGACTCATAGATCTAGCCTATATCTAACCTATAGTACCAACCTCACACCTAACTTCACCTTGTGGGCCTACCTAGAATCATTTCACATTTCCCAAGAAAACTAGACCCACTTGTGCAAACACATGGTACTATACCTAGTCATCATACCCCATCATGTGGCCTAAACCATACATAGGTTGAAACACTAACAATCTATTACACCACCTTCAACCATACCTTAACCCCTAGGTCCACTTAGCCTTGCATTGGTTTCCGTAACTCATTACTTATCTACCCTTAGAAACCTTTGTTTGGATCCAATCAACTGTGATTGGGGTATAGGGTCTCCCCCTTGGTCTAGTTACACCTTGACCTAAAGCGAAGAGTGCCTCGGTTGACGTGACACCCACCTTGCCTTGGGAACCGTGGCATCTCTTGGGTCACCTCTCTAGTTGCCTGCCTCCTCTACCGTCCCGGATGGGATACCTCTAGGGGCAACTACAAGTTGTGTGATAACAAGTTCCTTTTGTGAGTGGATGGATGTCATTGTTCTTCAATGAGGTAACATTTATTTGAGCTACTTGTTTACTCTTGCATTTTAATCTAGCTTGTTTTAAGGATTGGTAGCGATCTATAAGGAAGGTTAGACAATAGTTTTGTTGTTTTAATCTTTTATCTATGCATGTGTAGACATTTAATCTCAATGTTTCATTTGTTTATGAGCACTTTTATTTTGATTTCTTACTTGTCTATTTCTAGATTTAATCTTGTGTGCTCAAGTTGATGTGATTTGCAAGTTATCTCAGTTGGATTAAGTGGAGGATCTTGCTTGCTTCCTTCATCTTTCTAACATTCTTTTGCAGACATAGTCCCTTGGTTCCCCACTAGAAGGTCTCAAAGCTTCTTTCTCAAACAAGCTCCTTCTTATCTCCCTCTCTCTATCATTCCCTTTCTTGCTCCGGTTTCTTTATGCAATTAGAATAATAGATCTATATGTTATTGTTTTAATCATAAGTAGATCTAGTATTGTTTTTGCTGAAGATCTAGCTTAAATTTCAAGTTCTTATCATTCTTAGTCTAGATCTCTTTTATTAAGCATTTTCAAGTTATCATAATCGTTTAATTTAAAGCTCGAGTTAGAATGCTTAGATTTGAACTTAAATCTAAATCTAGCAATAATAGTGCTTAAATTTGCTTGCCATCTTAACAGAGGCAAGCAAAGATCCCATTGGACTAGCTTTTTAGCTTGTTTCGGTGGTTAATTCTTGTTTTTTTTTTCACCCTTAGCACTTAGAATTTTTTTAGTAATTTTTGTTGGCTGTCCCAAAGCACTTTTTAAGTGTTTTTGGGCATTTTCTATTAACATATGCTTGCTGTTTTGCAGCATTTTATGAGCAGGTGGGAGGAGACTTTGGCCTATTTTTGGTAGATTGGACCATCCGGAGCACCCTTGACCCATTCCCCTTCAACCGGATACTTTTTTCTATAATAAGCTTTTGAGTCCATTTTTGTAAGGACCAAGGCATTTATCCTTTCATTGTAAAAAAGAATAAATAAGAGCAAGTGGGCTATCCAACGCCCACACCCAACCCCCTAGGGGGGATCTGTGTCGACTCTAAATTTTCGTGGTTTGAATTTTTAGCTTAGTTTTACTTTTTCTGCAATTAATAAAATCAATCTAAGATAAAATTAACGTTGCTGGTTCCATTTCAACGGTGGGCCACAAGCGTATTCAGGACGTAGTTTTCTTCATTTTTTTAACAATTTGTTTTTTTTTTAAGTTTTGAGTAATATTTCCTTGCTTTCCTGATGTACGATGCCACGAAAAGAGCTTGTTTGAGTACTGGAGTTCGGTCAGAAAAGAGACTCTTGGAGTAGATTAACCAAGTAGAAAATCCTAAGTTTGCTTAATAAAATTCACTAAGGCTCCTACCCCGTATGCTCTTGACCGTTGCAGCTTAGTTTGACTAGTTGGCCAATCAGAAAGGGTGGAGTGACTAAAGTAATAGAACAATCCGAATAGTTTATCTTTGAGAACTTGGGAGGTTGCAAAGGGTGACTACTATAGAGTCAGGGGGCTACTTTAAGAAGGTTATGCCTCACTCCGTTGGACACTTGGTAAAGCCGCTTGAAGCGCTCAGTTCAAAGAGTTAAGTTCATTTGGGCCAAATCCTCAATTAAACCACTCCCTTAATACTCATTAATAATTTTAAAATTTACCAATTGAGACACTTGCAATACTTACACGACACAACATTCTCACTTATACATCAAGGCTGCATACATGCATTCCAAATCCTAGCTAGGGCACCACATGCTAGTCATTAGCAATGCCTAGTATTCCATTAGCCATGAAAACATCTCACTAAGCTTATCAAGGTAATCCTTAGAGCTCCACAATAAGCTAGCATCAAACCAACTAATCTATGCTAAGCTTTATTATTAAAATGACAGTGACTACAACAACGATATATTTTTATGCAACAAGTTTGCTCTCCTAGTTCAATTGACGAAATAGATGAAAAGTGGGGTATGAGGCAAAACACCTTCAGGAGACTCTCTCCAGTGAAGCACTTTCCCTCTAAGCAAAGTGCTCTTGACACTCAATGCTCCTACTGCTTAAGGACAATGGAGAACAAGTTCCGGGCAACTGAAACTAACATTTAATAGATCCAGGGTTGAAGGAGAATAGAGAACAATTTAGATTGACTAAAACTAACACTTAATAAGTTAATAGATCCAGGGTTAAAATGGATCTATGCTAGTTATAAGATTAACGAAAAATTCCATACCAAAGGTACGTGAATGTGCACATTTTATTACGCTTCTCAAACAATGTTCCACTCCAATTGTGGCCTTTATATGAAATTTAAAATTTGAGAACTTTGAAGGCTTAAACCATATTTTGTATGCAAAATAGTTTGAATTGTGTTAAATTGATGGCTGGAAAGCTGATTTTGAGTGAAATCTTTTTTGAAATATGAACTGTAGAAATTGTTTTGGACTGAATTCTGAAGGTGCAATATACACTTCCATTTCACTGATAGTCAGGATCATTTAATCCGTAAGTTGTTTGTGGCCTTGAACAAAGACTTCAATTATAATTTTATTCCTACTCTATTCATGTGTGTGTGTTTTTGACTGTGTATCTGTACAAGAGAGTGATAGGCAGGCTGCAAGGAAGGAGTTTCTTAGGAACAATCTTCTGGTTTTGGTGTTGTAAATTTGAAACGTGTTCATAACCATTGTATTTCAATTTTCAAATGTCTGCAGTGATACAAGGAGCTGAATTGTTACTATGCAATGCACCACCAACAGCAAGGCATGCTGTAGATGCAACTTTTTCTTATGGAAGGAGAAATATACAACTGGTGAGATTTTTTTTGTCTTAGTTGAAGCTATACAGTTTTTCTTGTGGTTTACTATGCCCTAATTTTTCTTTTTTCTTTGTATCAGACCTTGCATTAGAATTTCCTGGGGTGATTATCTAGCTATACAAAAGAATAATAACTGCAGCATCTATCTTTTTTGAGAATATGTTCTAATTTAACATAGAATTTCATCAATTCATAATAAATCTCTAGGCATATAAAATATCTAATAAACAAGCCTTAAGGGAATAGAAAATCTGAAAATCTTGTAGGGATAGAGAAGTCTGTAAATAATTGAGTGACCTTCATAGCAATACTAAACCCTACTTGCGCTGGTGCATGAAACCACTCAAATGGATAACTGTCAAATCTATTAGTAAAATTAAAAATATAGGATGTCGTCTTGGTTGTGATTTGCTAAACAATGGTAATGACAAGTGCAAGATGCAGAGTATATGCTTGTGTACATTGTTTACAATCAAATTCTTGCTTATGATCCACCTAGTCCTAGACATGGATAAATTCCTTTTCCAGTCTGTTACCAGTTAAGTTGCACTTATCTGGACTTACAAACGAGCGTGCCAATAATGAACATGGTTCATAATATTTTTTAAGCATTCAAAAGTCCATCAGGCCTTTTTCAGAGCCCTTTTTTTAAAATTTTCTTCACATGTTCATGCCCCGCGGGGTTTGTAATAAAGTGTGCTAGCATGGTATTTTTATGTAAAGGACTTGGCTTCGTAGGACTTATCAATCAAGTTGGGTATTCCAAGGAGTTTTTTCACTTATTAATTATGCTTTGCGTTTTAGCAGGGCATAATTTTTGAGTTTTTCTCCTGCTCCAAAGTTGGAATGTCTGGCGTGGTGGTTAAGCCTTAGGATAGGAGGTTATTAAAGTCCATGGGTCAATGTACATGAGCATGCTAGACACCAAAATAAAGTCATATGGACATGTGCTAGGTCCCCTAGGTGTTTTTTTTATGTTTCGGAAAAATAAAATTTTCCCGTAAAATCAAGCCATTTTTTAATGGTTTGATTAAAAAAAATTAAAATGTTATAAAAAAGTGGTTAGGGGTTGGAATTAGCCACGCTAACCCCCTTTTCCCCGAGGTACCTATCCGATGCCAACAAGGTGCACATGGGATATTATAAAAGCCACCTGCAAGTACAATAGAGGTCTGGGAGTCAAGATTTGTTGATTATTTTGTGTAAGTATGCCCTATACCACTGGAGCAATTATAACCCGTTTTTTGTGCCCATCGTGAAGTAGCGTATTAATCGAAGGAATTGAAGATGTGATGAATCATAGAATTTGTGAGTTCTTTTGTGGACAAAAAGTAATTGTAGATCTCCTGCTTCAAGATCTTGAGTGGGTGATTGTCCCTTCTGTGAAACTGCAACCATATTTTCGAAAAAAATTGAATATGGCACATTGTTTGTTGGATCATTCTCCCTCACTACATCATCTTTGTTGATCTTGACACCCCTCACTTGAAGTAAAGTTGACAAGATTTCTCAAGTCTTTTTGTGGGTCTTTTTTGAAGAAATTGGCATGGTAGAAATCCATCTATTAAACCCATAACCCACAATCACTGCTCTATGGATGCCTATTCTTTTGATTGAAAAAATGGATAAACTTAGAGAATGAAAGGCAAGAGGTAGGGTTGAAGAGAAAGAGGTCACTACTAGATTGAGCCTAGTTTTGCATTGGGTGAGAAGAATTATAGAAGGAGAATGACTGTGAAAAGGTAGTTTTCAACAATGCCCAAGGTGGATTTATGTGGTATCAGTGTCCACTTGTTCTATATGGATTTCAATCATCTACTTCATTTTATTAATATTTGAACCATGCAATGCCATATCCATGAAGAGCTGTGGCTTAGTTAACCTATTTTCAGTAGGTGTGGGTAAATTTAGCAAACAACAAGCAGATTTTATGCTTAACACGCATATGATAATTACTCTTCATAGGAATTGAGACGAACTAATTTGGTTCATATAAAAAACATTCAATATAAATAGGATGGTACACAATAAACCATAGGACAATATAATATATATAATGAATAGAATAGATGACATGATATGAGATTACAATGAGAGGGTCATATATTATTATCTATATTTCCCTAAAGGGGCGCTTTGTTGACTATTCATGAAGGGTTATGACCTTTATATATATATATATATATATATATATATATATATATATATATATAACCATAGGACAATAAAATATATATAATGAATAGAATAGATGAGATGATATGAGATTACACTGAGAGGGTTCATATGTTATTATCTATATTTCCCTAAAGGGGCGCTTTGTTGACTATTCATGAAGGGTTATGACCCTTATATATATATATATATATATATATATAAATCATTTTGTTTATTACATTGTCTACCCCTTTTTAAAGTGCTTTGTCCTCAAAACATACAAAAGTTATGTCTTGGTTCTGGCAGGTAATGTCTTCTTAAGGTTCTTCATTTTTAATTCGTCATTTGTAGATGATACAAGCTAATGTGACCTTCTAAGTATCGAGTAGAGCTGTCGAGTTTAAAAATGGTTTGTCGACCCTAATTTGATCTTTTGTGGAATTGAGCATTTATAGGATTTTTGGAGAGAACGTATTGTATTGTGATTTCCATGATGAGTCCTACCTTGAGATAGAATTATTCCAGTATGAGTATTCTTCGGAACATTGGTCAACTACTTTTGTTCAAGTTGATATACTGATTAAGGAATCAACTCTTATGATTAGGATGTTAATAAGGTATCCTTGTATATGGTGCCTTGTTCTTAAAACTCTCATCCTTGGTTACTTTTGATATTTTATCATTTGGTAAGATCTTGATTGGATCTGCATTGGCTGCCTTCTCCAGCATCTTGATTTTTACATGTGATGACTTCTTTATTTCAACAAGATCGATCATTGTTTCTTTATCAATTAAGGATTCTTTGCTAATAGATTTATCTAACTTATTCTATAGCACCTTCTTGTCATTCTTTAGCTTATTGATTTGGTTAAGTAAACTTCGATTATGAACCTTTAAGCGAGAAAGTTCTTCCTCAATTTTTGATTTGTGGACTTCTTAGTTGTGAATTTTCTATATTTTTTTCTGATAAGTCCTTGTTGAATTTTTTCTTGAGATATTGAATTTGTTGTTGATTGCATTGTTTCTCCTCTTTTAATTCCTTCAATTAAGCAAGCAACTCTTGATTATGATTTTTTAAGATATGATTATCTCCCTCTTCTATTTTTTTGTGAATTTTATCCACATTCATCTGAATTTGTAAGCTTTTAATTTACTATTGAGATTGTGCTAGAGCATCTTCTAAATTTTCAATTTGTGACAATTCATTTTGATAATCCATTACAGTTATTTGTCTTTCACAATATACGCAATTGACATCCTCATTCTCGAAGGACTCTCTACATTTAAATTCCTTTGCACAAAATGGACATTTTGCCAAAAAAGTAGAATCATTTATGGAATTCATAGTTCCCTTGACTTTGTACTATGTCTTCAATGATTTAAATAACTCGTTTATCCCTTCTTTATAGGTTTATATCTTTCGACCCCTAAATATTATTTTTCTTTTGAATTTAAGTAATAAGATAACCTTTTAACAAAAACAGAAACACCCTTGAATAATAGCTTAGGTATTATTTTTATAATACCCTTTTATAACTTTGAAATAACCTTGATACTTATTTCACATTGTTCAAATATTCTTTCTTTGCACTCTTTGATATACATATAGTTAAGTAAACTCTATTACTCCTTTGTAATTTATTGATTGCATTTTTTAACTTTATTACAAATTATCCATCCAACTGTTGTTTGACTTTGATTTGATTTAAATAACTCTTTTATCCCCTCTTTATAGGTTTATATCTTTCGATCCCTAAATATTATTTTTCTTTTGAATTTAAGTAAGGAGATAACCCTTTATAACTTTTGGATTCCACTTTCACTTAACAAAATTGCCCTTGAATAATAACTTAGGTATTATTTTTATAATTACCTTTTTATAACTTTGAAATAATCTTGATACTTATTTCACATTCTTCAAATATTGTTTCTTTGCACTCTTTGATATACACATAGTTAAGTAAGCTCTATTACTCCTCCGTAATTTGTTGATTGTATTTTTGAACTTTATTACAAATTATCCAGCAAACTGTTGTTTGACTTAGATTTCCAATAATCGTAGAGTGTATTAAATTTATTTTACCAAGTCTAGTAAAAAAGATTTTATTGGGTTGGTAGAAAAAAATTTCCCGGGTCTAGTTAAAAATATTTACTAGGTCTAGTAAAAAGATTTTATCGATAGGTAAATATTTATTAGGTTGTAATTTTTTAATTATTTTTTACCATTTTTTTACTCTTCTTTCTTCTTCTTCCTTTTATTCCCTCTTTTACAAAATGGATGTAGATTGTTCGTTGTTGATTTCCTTGATTTGATTTTGCAACAGAGTACTTCAACAAAATTTTGAAATGTCAATGGCCAAGGGCTAACACATCCAGGATGAGAGTTCAGAGAAGCTCTGAAAATTTGTAGTGGCCAAAGGCTGGATCAGAAAACAAAGCTTTGATACCAAATGAAATGAACCAATTTGGTTCTTATAGCAAATATCCAAGTAAATAGGATAGTACACAATAATCCATAGGTGGTGGATGGTGAAAAATAAGACTCAATAAACTCCATTTGGAACTGGACCTAGGGCATGGGTGTGTTACAAAACTCGGCCAAGTTCTCGCGAGTTGCTGAGAACTTGTGAGTTTTTTCGGGCGCCAAGGTGTACTAAAAAAATCGAACAAAAACTCGGGTCCGAGTTTTGCCGAGTTTTTCCTAGTCGACCTAATAACTTGGCTGCACAAAAAATAGGGGGAAAAAGTGGGGTTTAAGGCCCTAGATTGGCCATTTTTGGTCTCATTTTGACATTGAAGCGACAGAGAGAGGAGCTAAGGAGCAGGGGATCATTTCACCTAAGCCCAAGCAGGATTCTATCAATCTCAGGTTGTGGGTGAAGCAGTTTGATAGAAAATTTGATGTGAAGGCCATTTCATGGGATGGGATTGACACTACTGCTGCATGGAGGGCAAAGTGTGAGGAGCCTGTTATGGAGGCAGACCCTAATTGGCTAGAGGATGATGATGATAGTGATGATGATGATGATACAGACGCTCTGGATGAGGATTTTCCAATTCTAGAGGAGTTTCAGGCCGAGTCTGGGAGTGTGTCACGATCATCGATAGAGGGAGATAGACTCGGTGGTAGCACTGGTACTCATAGAGGAGGAGGACTGCCTCCTTGACCTACTTCTTCTTCAAGACAACCTACTTCTTCTTCAGGACGCCCTACTTCTTCTTCAAGACAACCTACTTCTTCTTCAGGACGCCCTACTTCTTCTTCAGGACATCAGTTTCAGCCACCTTCTCCAGTTTTTAGAGGAGGTTATTTTGCAGGGTCTTCTTCTAGAGGATGTCAAACTCCAGTACGAGGCCCACAAGCCTCAAGGGTACTTGCTTCTAGTTCTAGAGGAAGGGCCGTTTCCACAGCGATTACCTTTGCCCGTAAAAGGGGCAGAGGGAATCGATAGTTTATTTACTTTATTTCATTGGAGATGGCTCATAAGTTAGGATGAGGATCATGAGATACATTTGTTATATTTTTGATGACTCAGGCTTCAGGACACGATCTAGTTTTGATGTGTGATGTATCTCTAGTCATCTTATATATCTTATATATCAGTTTTCTTTCCATATTCATGTGGCAATGTGTTTATTTGATGTTATTGTTGCTTTAGATGTTTAAAAAATTGAAAAAAATTTAATATTTTTGTATTTTTTAATTTTGCCGAGTTATTGCCAATGTATTGCCGAGAAATCCTGAGACAATGTTTCTTGGACCTTGCCGATTTTTTCGCTGCACCGATGTTTGTAACATTGATCCATATAGGACAGTAAAATATATATAATGAATATAATATATGAGATGACATGGGATTACAACGAGGGGGCCCATATATATATTCCATAATGGGGCACCTTGGTGACTATTCATGAAGGGTTATGACCCTTAGAGTATTATTTTATTATTGTATATGATTTTTTTTGTTTTTTACAGAAGCAACATGATTATTTGAGATAGATGCACGTAATTTACCCCTCTTGACTTTTGATAGCTTTCTAGAACTATAAATTGACCTTTTTTTATTACATTTTTTTTTAGCATATTATTGAGTTGTTAAAACTATAATAACATATTAATAATTATTGTAACAGTTACTGTGACAACATATTGATATTACTGTAGCTATTAGCATGCCAATCTTGAATATTATTCTAGATTTTTCTGATTATAATTTTTTAACTTTTTCTTGGTATCATAGGCTATAGCTACTATTTTTTTGTATTCATCATGGAATCATTTTCCTTGAATGTTGAGGGAATTGAATTTTCCACTAAAGAGAAAAATGATCCTAAGTCTCCTCTTTGGAAATATGTTCCTCTTGCGGTGAAGATCTAAGGAGGGATGTCATTAGTATGAATTTGTAGTGAATGTAAAACAAAATTCAGAGCATTCTACGCTCGGGTGATAACACATTTAATTTGTTTGAAGAACAATGATATTCGAATATGCATTGGCCCACCTAATTTAGATGGGACAGATGGAAAGGGTTTGAGCAAGGAAATGATGGAAAAATATAAAAAAGAACACGATGAGGCAAATGCTAAATATGTAGAGTTAAACTTTGGCTTTAAATTCAAACAACCAAGAAAATTGGGAGTGGTTTCATTGTGGCCTCCATTTCTCCCTCATGAACTCAATACTCCTTCAAAGCAATTTATTTGGGACTTGTTATCACACAACTTGTAGTTGTCCCAAAAGGTGATCCTATCCAGGATGGTAGAGGCGTTGGACAACTAAAGAGGTGACCCAAGAGATGCCATGGTTCCCAATGCAATTGGTTGTCACGCTAACTGAGGCACTCTTTGCTTTAGATCTAGCCTAAGCAAGACCAATGGGGAGACCCTAGCTAACCTATGAAGGCTATCGAACCTACTCAAGACCTTCTAGGGAAATGTGAATGATGAAATAGGAAGATATCAAGAGTGGATAGATCTAGATATAGAATTGATAAGTGGACCCAAGGAGTTAGGGCTTGGTTGAAGAGGCTTATGAGATGGAAAAATGTTCAACCAATGAAAGATGAGGCCACTTAGGGGTTAAGATTAGTAGATCTAGATTCTAGATAGATCTAATGCCAAGTATAAAGACCCAAGTGGGGCCCACCCTTGAAATATGGAAAATGGTCAAAATGGGACCCACAAGGTAAGAATCAAGTGAAATGGAACTAGGAGATTTTATACTCAATGGATCTATGGATTTGAGAAGGAACAAACAATACCCACGATGTAGATCTAGCAAAAGCCCACCTACCCAACAAGTGTGACCTCCCTTGGAGAGGCCCAGTGCCTTAGATGAGGGGGTAAATGGAGTCAGATGCCCACCAAACTTTAGATCCAAGATTTATTAATTATTATCTAGGTGGGTTTTAATTATTAAGCCCCAAAAATTGCTAAATCTCACTGGATCTAAAAAATAAAAAAATGAGGGTTTGAAGTGACCAATGGGTGAAATACATGAAAATGGATACGTACCTTGTAGATCTTACCTCAAATGCTTGCGGCTACCTTGTACATTGATGATCCTTGCATATAGTTACAATTCCAAACTAGATCCAAGTGATTCCAAGCTGAACGTCCAAGCCCAAGGAGGAAAAACACCTTCCTTTGCCTGCAAAACAAACTACGTAACGTGAGATTTGATTCACAAGTAAGCAAGATCCAAGCATGGCATATAAAAATAAGTAAATCAATGGAAAAAGCACAATTGAAAAACTCCCTTCAAGATGAAAACGTCTTTCCCAAGGGGGATGTGAGAAACCCCAACAATCTTCCCTTCAAGCAATTCGCACCCCTGCAATAGTCCAATTCGACCTCCCTCTGTAACTGTCAAAATCACCTGTGAAAAGCAAAGATGTCTAAAGCAAAAGATGTATAATCATGTACAAGAGCTTCCCATCAAGCAAGAGAAGCAGATCCACAAAAATAGTATTTTATTCCAGTATTTCCAGAGCCCCAAAAGTGCCTTTACAATAGGGGGGTCTCTTCCTTAAATAGGAGAGAGACCAAAACCCTAACCACTTTATGAATTAGTGGTTGAGATCAAAAGATAAAAATAATACAATCAACGACTAAGATGAGTCAGTACAATATAATATGGATCACTCACATGAGGGGGGTGGGCACTCACTAAAAGATGCCCTAGGGGGTGCACACCACATAAAAGTGACTAAAATACAAGTGTGCCACATAAGATGACAAGGACAAGTGACTAGGAGCACATGGTGGGGCTAGGAGGCTTTATTATCCTTCACTAACATCACCCCTGGCACAATGATATAACATATGACTCAATAACATGTCCAAGTGAATAAATGATCAAATCTTGGCCCCCTCAACTGAGAGAAGAATGCATCAAATGACAACCCAGAGACTGTGTGGACCCCACTGAATGCTGCAAGCTGACCTGGAAGGACTGAGATACATCATAGATGACCTCTGAACAGACCTCATGCCAAAACCTTTCCTCAATAACCCAAATCAATTTCCTAAATGACCTTTTTATTTCATTTTTATTCCACTTGAAAAACCATCAAAATGCCTGAAACCCATTGCCGGATGCCTGGGCATAAAAACTAACTACACCATCATGTCTGGAGAGGGGGTAATATGGTAATAACAAGTGGCTGGACCACTCCTCTCCTCTATAGCGCCATAGGCAAATAAGCAAGCTCATAACACTTGTTGGACAGGCCATTTCTACATGGCAAAACTGGCCAAAAGTGGAAAGCTAATCATATCCTCTCCGAGAGTGCCTGAAACTGAATACTGAGTGTCTCAATGGACTTGGAAGGTCCAAATCCGCTAATCATATCCTCTCCGAGAGTGCCTGAAACTGAATACTGAGTGTCTCAATGGACATAGAAGGTCCAAATCCACTAAGGATGAGTACCCATACACCGTGTTGCAACCTGTAAGATCATTTGTAGCCTCATCCATACCTGGACAATAATAATATAATGGTTTGGAAATAATAATAATAAATAAAAAAGTGCATCAACCATCATTTGAAACCTGTGTCCACTGTATGGAGCCATCAAAGGTGTATCAAAGGACCATATATCATCATCATACATCATCACTGGTCCAACTCATCACTGATCCCAAGGTTGACCAGGTCAAACTGGGTTTGACCAGGTCAAGATTGATCAAAATATGACCGAGGCTGAAAAATCCTACTGCTGCAAGTGCAAATGGTTAAGACATGCTCTTTTAATCATTTTCATAGCAAGACTTAAAGTATTAAGCATCATTTCACTGGCAACTAATAAATAATATTATAAATTCAAATAATTATTTACTTTACAAAAGAACCTCAAGGATATACTCATTCTGTAGACATGATCAATTTGCTAGCAAAGGGTGAAGGTGAAAAATACAAGGCTAGGACAAAGGGGATGACTCAACTGACTCAACACTATGATACTTTGGATTAGGGAAAGGGAATACACATTTAAGCATGTGTCGGATAAAAATATACACAGGGGATGGCAGTGTCTCACAAATGGAATAAGTTGTTTAGAGGAGTGCTTATTCAACCTTGGCAAATGTCTACAAATCAGATCATTTTAATTAATTTCCTTGGCCAACAGTCTTTGGATTTAGCATATATTTAACCACTGCTTTCATTAGGCCTATACAACCCTTTTGGGGATTTCGCCTGTGCTTAGAAGCACAACTACTAAAGCTTTCATCCGGGATGCTTTCAGTTTCCACAATATTTCATTTGACAACCCTTTTGGGGATTTGACCTGTTCTTAGAAGCACAACTACTAAAGCTTTCATCCAGGGTGCTTTTAGTTTCCACAATATTTCATTTGACAACCCTTTTGGGGATTTCACCTGTGCTTAGAAGCACAACTACTAAAGCATTCATCCAAGGTGTTTTAAGTTTCCAAATTACTCAATTCACAACCCTTTTGGGGATCTTGCATGTGTTTAGCAACGCAACTACTCAAGCTTTCATCCTGGGTGTTTATTCATTTTAGTTTCCATAAATGATGGTAGTATAAATTGCTTCAGGTTTTAGCCAACGCAACTTATGCAACTAGGGGGACTTTCTACAATCAAGACCAAACATTGGGGCAATCGACTAGAGTGATCAAGGTATCAAATCCAACTCACCACAGGGTAAGTTCTGTTGCCAACTCAGAGCCGAGACACAAACTAACAGGGATGCTATCCAACACAGAGGCAAAAGTGGGGAAGTCCTCCATATCACAGGCTGAGGTGTAAGTCAGGGTAAAACCAAAAGTGGGAAAGACAACGGATGGATGGGGAAAGTGAAAATGATGCCTAAGCTAGCAAGCCATAAAAGGTGGGAATGATCATGTCCACACTCCTAAGAGGGTAAAACTAATGAGTATAAAACAAGAGCTTCTACATGTAAGTAATACAACCATTTAGATAATCAATACCAACCGTTTTTATTTTGTATAGATATACTGCCAGATCATAGCTGATCTCACTGAAACGGTGTAAAGGCAAAGCTCAAAAATATATATTGAACTGCTATGCAATCTTGGTTGCCCGACTACTATGGATGTGATAACGAGATTACTAGAAAAGAGCTTTAATATTGACGCCCAAGACATAGTAAATGAAACTATAGGTCGATTCATTTATGCAAATGGCCTTCCTTTTAACCTAGTGCAATCCCCTTATTGGGAAAGGATGATTGTATCAATTAATGAAACCCCAAGAGGCTGCAAGGCCCCTACTTATGAGAAGGTCTACACTACATTTTGATAGCTAAGAAGTTACCTTTGGAGGATCCTTTGAACGCATTTGTTATCCATGGTGCATTTCAGGGGTGTCTTCCATTACTAATGGATGGAAAGATTAGAGGAATAGGTTGTTGATCAATGTGATTGCTGATAGCCCTTAAGGGGCAGTGTTTTTAAAGGTAGTTGATTGTGAAGGGGAGCAAAAAGATGCTCAGTTCTTAGTTGACATTTTGATTGAAGCAATTGAATTTGTGGGCAAAGAAAATGTTGTCTAGGTCCTAGCAGACAATGTTAAGGTGTGTGGAACAATGGACCTAATTTTTGAAGGAAAATATCGACACATCTTTTGGACCCTTGTGCTGTACATTAATTGAACCTTATGTTGAGCAAAATGGGGAGTCAAAGCGGGTGCATTTGGTAGATTTTTGAAGAGGCAAAGGAATTTGTGAAGTTGGAGCTTCTTAGGGTACTTAAACGGTGTTTCATATTTTATAGGACTCTAAATTCTAATCTATTATCTCAATTTTTATCTCATATAAGTCATCATTCATGAATCATAATAGATAAGATATGTAATCGAGATTCTAAATTTTAGTTTATTGAAATTTTGGTACTTGCAGGTTGTTGAGATTTGTTTTGCCTCTCACATGATAGCCTTGAGGAGGTTTTTGCAAGCAAAAGAAGCCTTACCATCAATGGTATGCAATTTTATTTGGACTCAATGGAGGCAATACTAGAGTGAAAGAGCACAAGTAGCCAAGATGATGGTTGTTGATGATAAATGATGGGATATGGTGGAGTACCTCTTGGGGTTTTTTAAGTCATTTGTGGATTTCTACAAATGCTTGACATAGATATACCTAGTTTGGAGAGGCGTATGAGGGCATTAACTCCATTATAGATAAGACAAGGGAGGCCATCAATGCTATAAGGAGCAGAGCCCTGATGGAGTTTTATACAATGAAGTAAAACTGTAAAAGACATATTGACCAAAATGTGGAACAAGATAGCCACTACATTTGCACCTTTTGGCCTATGTAGTGAATGCCAAATATTCTTCTGCATAGTTGTTGAGTGATCTAGAAAGAACTGCACCAAACAAGGACCTAGAAGTGTCCTAGGGGTTTTAGAAAGCTTTTAGAAAACTATTTGTAGATTCTACTATTGGGGTTTAAATTTATACAAAGTTTTCACATTTTATAAGATCCAAGGGTTTTGGGTGTAGATGTTGAGGCCTGCATTTCGACCTGTACGACCCACGTTTCATAACTTTCCTGAGCTTGTGTGGGTCTGTAAGACTAGAAAATAGGGTTGTGTGTCACTCAGTTGGCCCCAAATACTTTTTTTTTAATTTTTAATTATGAGAATAATTTCTAATTAGATATTACTTGATTTTATTTGTGAGTGTCATTATGTTTTTCTTGCAAGACAATGTGTTTTTTTTAATATATATATATATATATATATATATATATATATATATATATATATTTTAATATTTTTTATACGGCGTTTCCCCCGACGTTTCCCCCGTCGTTTCCATTTTTGGAAGGTCACGTTTCCTGCCATACCCATTTTGGAAACTTCCAGACATTTCCCCGTTTCGTGCAACTTAGCATTGCATACATTCCATTTGTTTTTGACCAAATTCCACTAATATATAATAAGCTTCAATGTTTTTTTTTGTCCTTCAATCTTCCTTAATGTACCTCAATTCTTCATTTGAAGTATATACCCCTTTTTAAAATGAAACTTAGGTTGTTATTTATAAAATAACCCTTTTTAATATATATATATATATATATATATATATATATTTTTTTAAATACTCCCCCAATACAAATATATATAATAAAGTTTTAAATACTCAAAATCTTTAAATATATAAAATTTAAATACTCCTTACAAACCTTTTAGATATATATATACTTTTAAACTTTTTTCACCCCCTGTTTTTGGGGTTTTTTTTATATAATTGTTTTTTAATTTTATTTTTTACCTTTTTCTCAAATTGAATTGTCCGTTGACTAATTCAATATAACTGATATGGTTAACCAAGGTAATATATAATGTCGCTTATCCTTTTTAAATAAGAATTGAACTGTCCGTTCACTAATTCAATGTCTGCGATTTGGACTTGGTAATAAAATATATTACCTTAATTATAAATCTGGTTCACTTTGCCGCTTTTGTCTTTAGTTAAGAATCATCAAAGCTATGACGTATCATCCACAGTTGTGACGTATGGCAACACGATCTCCTTAGCCTTTGAAATTTGCTTTGCGGTTTCTCTAGGGGAGGGGAGCCAGTGGTGGAACGAGGAGACCAGTAGTTGAGATAGGGTGATCAGTAGTGGAAATAGTAATGGTGTTGGTTGACCTCAGTGTTGAAAAAACTATCTACTATAAGTGGTTCATTTTGAAATAAAATGAATATTTGAAATTTGGAAAATCATTTTAAGTCACATCAATGTTCAAGCATCGGTCCCAATCAAAAATACACTAAGGCACACTAAGACTAGACAACTTGGAACTTTGTGGCTGACATGGCATCATTTTGGATTCTTCACACCTCAAGACCAATATGGTTAGATAGAGAACACAACAAAGTATATGTGATAAAAATTTGGAGGAAAAACAAGCTCGGGAACATGGAGAATTAAGCTGCACCACTACCCGTAAAAAAAACGCTCACTCACTGGCATCCCTCCCCTAACTATACCAACGTCTGGATAGTTATTGGCAGTGGAAGTGTATAAGTGCAGAAATGTACGGATGTACAGTGGCTAACAGAACAACCGATTCTTAGGAATCACGAACATGACAGCGGATATCAAATGAAGCGATTTTTTCAAAATAGTGGCTCGTTAGTTCACAGATTGCTCCCTCGGCCTTCTATTACTAACTAGTCCACGATTCGATCAGTTTCCAGCAGATTGGTCACAGTTAGATTTCGATGGTCAGCGGCCCAATAATTTTGTCAATTAATATGCTCGAAGTGACCCTACCACAATTCCATGCCACAAATTTCCTGGCAATGATCTGCTCTCAAGGCGGCTTCAACTGGATTTCTCAATAGGTGGAGTGCAATGGACTGATTTTCTTCTTTCAATATGCTCCTTTTATAATCCTATTTTAATAGCTAAATCTGAATTGCAGCAAATTTATTTCCTTCTTCACTGTAATTTTTGAAGTGTAAATGGCCAAAAGCAAGATGTGGTCGACCTAATTTCAGAGAAACTCTGAACTTCTTTCTTTTCTTCTTTCTTTTTCACCTTTGGCAGCCAAAATGATTTGATTTTTTTTCTTTTCTTTAAGTAGTCTCTGAAAAGGAATGGCCAAGGGCCCTTGTGGTCAAAGACCTCGAAAGCAGAGAAACTCTGGAAATTTTTCGGTATGGCTAAAAGCTTGTATGGCCAAAGGTTAGGATCAGAAACAAAGCTCTGATACTAAATGAGACGAACAAAGTTCCTTTCTAAGGGAATATCCACTGTAGATAGGACAGAGAACAGAAATCCATATAGGAAAATATATATATTAAATATAAAATGATGAGCTGATACAATGCAAGGATAGGGCCCGTATAAATACAATCCTAAAGGCACCTTTGATGACTGTTCACAAGGGTTATGTCCCTTGGATAATTATGGTTAATTAATTATTATTATTATTATTTAATATTTATATATTTTAGGTTTGTTACATATTCAATGGAAAATATCGACAAAATTTGGTTAAACTATTGGAAAATATCGTAATTTTGAATATATCCGGATATATTACGGCAATATCATAACTGATATATTATCACTAATTTGGAAATCTTGTGATATATTGTGACGCCGGCAATAATGTCGTGATATTTGCGACACTGTACTTGTAATGTGTGAAAACCCTCAATGTGCTATAAGAGTTTGTGAATAAGCAATGTGCTAAAGTTCCTGCATACACAGTCTGCAAGTGTACTGTGTGATGCTCCTTTTGAAGATGATGATCTGTGTACATGTGTAGCTGATTGGATAAAGCTGAAACTGGGTTTGGGGGGGGATCAGTAAATCTGGTATTGTTTGATTCGTTCCTACAAATAGATATTTTTATGACTGTTAAGACAGGTCAGGAATAATGTAAAGAAAATCAAGAACATACATCACTTTGTCTGGGAGCTGATTTGTACGAGTATTTAAATTTTAGTCAAAGTTATTGAGTTTTAATGATGGAAAATATAGAATCTAAACAGCTAGGAAATAATAGCATTTAAGTGCAGACTTTTCTCAGTTATGCAGGGATAGAAAAGCATATGGGTTTCAATATTATAAACACGAAGTCAACAAATCTAAGAAACAAATAAATTATGAACTATTTTGCCGTTTTTAGATTGTTACACTGGAGCTATCCTGGAATGTAAGTATCTGGAATATAGATACTCAGTGCTGCTGTGTAGCATGCTGATTCCTGATTTCTTCACTTTATTTCTTTTACTCGTTTTGTTTTGTCTTGTGGTTTCTTCTGCTAATCATTGCAGTTATTTTATTGTTGAATTGGTTTGAAAGGCAGGTTGTATAGAGAAAAATTTCATTTTGATAGGAGTAGAAATATTCATTAGGAAAGGTTGGAAGTTCATAATTAATGTACCAATTTTTTTATTTATTTGTTATGAACAGGCCGGCACACATGCTTTGGCGTCCATTTCAGGGGAAGAGAGAAGACAAAGTACTCAATTACTCAATGATCAAGCTGAAACATGCCTCCGCAACTTAATATACACAGCAGCTGAAAACTCTTCAAAGCGATCTCCATCTGTATAAATTCCAAACCTTCATGTTCTTCATAATTCAATGTTGTCGATTGTTTTTTTTAAACCAAAACCATTAACACATTTTTTTTATGTATTTCTAGTTTTTCGTGGGTTGGGGTCCATCAAAAGTATGCAGTGTGGGTGCTGGTTGGATGCGGAATTGAATTCCGCATCAATTCCGCATCCAATGAGCGCTCCTGCTCGAAATTTGAGTAAAACCACAGGGAAAGAAGTTGAAAATACGAATAAAATAGTTTTGTCTCTTTTCCTCCAAAAGTTATAATTATTATTATATTATTTTAACTATTATTTTATTATTTTCCTTAGGAGGCCCATTTTAGACCTCAAATTTGTTCTGATGTTATTATTATATTAGTTATGGTCAGGTGACTTAGTATTAGGTTACATAATGACCACTTCATCTCCTATTTATAATAAAGAAGATTCATTTGTATAATCATCTCATCTTGTTGTGTATTTAGTAAATTGTAGAAGGAGGTTGCACCCTTGAAGAAGAAGCTTTGTATTCATTTATTTTTGTCATTATTAAGGTGTGGAATACTCTTTCTTGGTTATTTTATGCTCTTTTGGGGAATTTGGTGCATAACATACTTAGCAAGAATGTATTATAAGTGCACCTACCCAAGGCTGTTGAGAGCTACAGTGGAAAGTGAAACTTGCAAAAGCTTCCAGGAGTGGAGCGTTTTTTATAATACATATTTTAATATATTTTGATGGATATATTAAAAAAAGTAAAAAACCAATCAAAATGTCAAATTAGCTATAAAAAACATGAAAACATATATAACTATTGGATTAATGATAATCATTAAATCATCAACCATTTAATACCATATATAACATCAATTATTTAGCAGCTATAACTTATAACATTGTCATTAAATGATCAATGAGCAACCACAATGTCAACCTTCACGTTTCAAGATATAACATTTTCCATCAACAAACTCTAATAGATAACATCAGCCATGAAATGAAACAGAGCATGATATTTATTATTAAAGAGTTGTAAGATGCTATCAACAATTCAAACATCAAAGGTAGGTTCAAAGTTCAAACTAACCATCAAGAATAATGTCACCTCTTGAAATTCATGTCTATTAAATGTGGGTGTGACCTTGTCTTTCAAACCTTGCCATGAATCACTTTAAACCATACTAGCCAATGCCTCTCTTACCTTCAAAAATTGCCTGAAGGTGAGGTAGTAGCTAGCAAATATAGTCTTTGCAATCTTAAAAAGATGTGGTGGGCCATGATATGATTGGTAATAAATTTTCTCATTTTCTTCCCTCTCTTGTACAATGCACCAATCCATTTATAATTAGGGTCCTTCATCTTAATAATATCATGCATCAAAAGGTTCAATGTGTGAACCAAACACCTTGACCAAAATATGTTAGGGTACATATCCTCATTGATTGCTCCCGCAACCTTACAATTAGTAGCATTATCAATGATGACCTCTGACACAAGACGCATCCCTTAGGGTCTCCGTTTCCGTCGGACACAGATACACTAGGACATGTGTTGGACATGTTTTTGGCATTGCCCTAGATGTGTCCCACTCTAAAAACCTTTTTTCATTGCATTTTCTCACTTTTAGTTGTAGGGAAAGAGATGCCACAATCTTTCATTGTGCAAGTAAAGGGTAAAATCGAGATTTGAAGGGATTCTAAGTGTTTTGTAAGTGTTCTAGTTTCTAAAAAAAGTTGGATATATATATATATAATGTTCCCATGTCCTGTTTCCGAGGTCGTCATGTCCTATGTCAGATACTCGTATTTTCGTGTCCTATGTCTTGTTTCCGAGGTCGTCATGTCCTATGTCAGTGTTATCACACGAAGTGTAGTTGCCAACTGAAAGATCCTATCCATGATGGTAGAGGAGGACAACTAACCGGTGACACCTAAGAGGGCCTCGATTCCCAAGATGGATTGGTTGTCACGCCAATTGAGGCACTCTTCGCTTCTTGCTATCCAAGCCATAGATAACAAAAGGGGAGACCCTGATCTACTCTTAAAGAGAGAGATCTAACCCAAACACTAAATCAAGAAAATCAAACGATGAATGTAGAGTGAAGGGTGTAGAACCCTAGATTTAAGGAATGGAGCTACTGTAGAGGCTTAGGGAAGATGAGATCTGAAAGCTAATTAATTCAATTACAGTAACTCAAAATTAAGGATAAATCTAGGATATAGGTTCTAGGGTAAATGATCAAAATCAACTGCCCTGGGAAACGTGTACTTAAAATAGGGAAGTTGGTCCCAAGGAGTAGATCGAAATGGATAATGGCTTCCTAGCACAACTTGACAGTAGATATGACAATATCAAAGGTCACAAGCTTAGAAAACAAGGTTTTGATTATCCAAAAGACAAGCAAACAAGGAGGGCGCAAGCATGGAGAGATCAGTGCCTAGGGAAATGGGTAGAAGGAGTCCACAAAGCAAGATGCCCTTGAGGACCCACCTGGGGTTGGGCCTAAGGATGAAAACCCAGAATTTGTTCGCCAGAAAACCAAATAATAAAGCCTAGATAATTTTTATATTTAGTGTTTGAGCAGTAAAATTTAATGGCCAATGGTTTAGAATTTCAAACAAAAAGATCAAGTGTATATCTTACCCGAAAAATCTTGTAGATGCCTTGAAGGTGATGGTTTACCTCTACTCGATCAATTTGAGGTGATTTGACAGTGTCTCCAAGTGAAATCGATTTGCCCAAGGAAGCCAATGTGCCCCTCTCTCCTGCACAAGAAAACTACAGATGTAAGATTTGATGTTCAACAGAAAAAGACTATAACAACAAGAGAAATATCAAGAAGCATATCAATGATCACAGATACAATTGAAAACCCCTTGATACAAAGCCACTTCAAAGTGGAGCGAGTTGAGGAGCCCCTGCAAGACTGCCCAAGTTGAAATTGCCCTCCTACAGTAAAACAATGTTTCCACGAAAATATTTTGGATCCACATAAATATCTCAAATACTAGGAAAGATAAACTTTACAATCTTTATTCAAGAACAATTCACCAAGAAAGTCCAAGAGTCTCTGGAAAATTTCTCTTTATTCTGAAAGTTCCAAGAGCCAAAGGTGCCTTTACAATGAGGGGGGTCTCTTCCTTAAATAGGAATGAGAGAGACCAAAACCCTAACCACTTTTTAAATGAGTGGTGGAGATCAAAAGATATACAATAATAATCAACGACTGTGATGAGCCGGAAACACAATACATGGATCAACTCACTAATAGAGGGGGACACACTCACTAAGACGCCCTAGGGGTATGTACCACATGACAAGTGAATAAAACACATGGTGGGGCTAGGAGGTGATTATATCCTTCACTAGCATGGCCCCATGGCACAATGACAAATAATATGACTCTACAACATCACAAAGTGACCAAGTGACCAAATCGTGCCCCCCTCAAAAGCATAATAAAATATCCAAATAATAGCCCGGAGTGTGTGTGGACCCCACTGAATGGTACAAGCTGTGCCAGAAGGTATGTGATGCATCACAAAAATCCTCTGAAAAAACCTCATGCCAATTCCTTGCCTCAATTGCCCAAATCGATTTCCTCAGTGACCATTTTATTCCATTTTTAATCCTCAAAAAATCACTTGAGAAGTAATGAAATACCTGTAGCTCTCTGCCTGGTGCCCCGGGCACAAATTTGACTGTACCAAAATGTCTGGGGGTATGGTAGTATGGTAATAACAAGTGGCTGGACCCCTTACCCCCTTTGTAGCGCCCTAGGAGAACCAAATAAATATCCAACTGTGCTGTCAGGCCATTTTATAATGGCAATTCTGCAATAAAGTGACAATCTAACTGTAATCTCATTTGGAAGTGCCTGTAACTAATATCTGAGTGTGCCAATGGACTCAGTAGGTCCAAATGTACTAGAGATGAGTACTCATACATCCTGTGACCACTTGGATAATCATCTGTAGGCACAACCATGCTCGGACAAATAAAAAATAATGGTTTGTAAATAATAACAGTAAAAATCCACCAAACCATCATATGAAACCTGTGTTTGCTACATGGAAACATCAAGTGGGCATCATAGGACCATAAATAAACAATCTTGAACATCATTGGTCCAACTCATCTCAGATCCTACGGTTGCCTTGGTCAAACTGGGTTGACCATGTCAAGACAGATCAAGATAATGACCCAGGCTTAAAATGCTTGATGCTGCAAGTGCAAATGGATAAGATATGCTCTTTTAATCATTCTAATAGCAAGAGTAAAGTATAAAGTAGCATTTCAGTGGCGATTAAGCAATTAACACATCAAATATAAGTCCAAAATTAAAACAATCAATTACTCATAATAGACCTGTTATCACCTAAACTGTAGTTACCCCTGTGGATGTATCCATTAATGGATGGCAATAGGGAAGGGCAACTCAAAAGGTGCAACCACGATCACCTCGACCTCCAATAGATGGTTGTCATGCCAATCGAGGCAACCTTCGCTTTATGTTATCTAACCCAGACAATAAAGGGGGAGACTCGATCTATTCCCGACAGGAGAGATCAAAACCAAGACACCCAATCAAGTTAATACTAAGTGAAGTAAGGTGTATGGTTAATCCTAGACCTAAGGATGAAGTCACAATATAAGGGGTTCAATGATTATAGCTTTGGTTCATTATTGATGTGAGAGTGACTTATAGTATTTGAAATGAGATCCAGGATTGAAGTACTAGTTCATTGTGAGAAAATCCACTGCCTTGGGAACTGTGTCCAATGCAGGGTAGTTTAGGGGTTGAATTGGGGCTAACTAGTACAAGTGACAAGCTTGATCATGATATATGATGACATCAAAGGGTTTAATCCACCAAACAAGGATCAAACCACAAGTTAATCCCACAATCTAGGAAAGTCGAATTGATTTGGAGAGAGATCAGTGCCTTGGGAATTGGGATAATGGAGTCAAGTGAAGTTAACTTGTGGTTGATGACTCCTATTGCATGAGACAAGTGGGCAATTAAAGGTTTGATGGAGGAGTAAGTCTAGATCTAAAGATTCAAGGTTTGACTTAAGTGGACCACAATCCCTTAAAACAAGGAATGCTATCCCCAAGGCAAGATTTGACAAAGTGACATACTAGATCTAGGTTTTGAATTATGCTCGTTCTAAATCCACCAAAATCTCATGTACCCATGTCCTAGAAGTGGATCAACTCACTCTCCCAAGGAAGTGCAACTTTGCCCAAGGAGGGTAAAATGTGGGATAAATGAATCAAGACAAGTCCGATGACATCCAAACTTTAGATCCAAGTAGGTTGATCAAGTGAGAGTATGGATCTACAATTTCAAGGCAATCCAATGGCTAGATCTTACTAGATCTGAGTTTAAAGATACCAAGTGGTCCTAAATGGGGATTAAATCCCTTAAAATGTGGAATAGGGCCCACAAAGTAGAAATTGCCAAAGTAAGAGTCTAGGGGTAGGTTTTAGGGCATGTAGATCATGAATCAATCGAAATCTCAACTACCCATGAACTAGATCTAGGTCAACTCAGCTTCTCCAAGAAGTGCGCCCTCACTTGGGGAAGCCAAGTTGGCTTGGGAAGGGGATCGAATGAAGGCCAACCCTCACCAAACTATAGATCCGAGATGCCGTGGATACTATAGAGGTGGGTTTTCAAAGTTATACCCAACAACCCACTAGATTTTAGTATATCTAAGAAAATGTAACAATGGGGGTTTTGATTGATTAGGGTTTTATCAATTATGTGTTGTGCCAATGGATTGGATCAAGATAAGATAAACAAACCTGTGGATCTTACCTGGGTAACCTTGTAGATGCCTTGGTGATGATGATCTATGCAAACCCAATCAATTTGAGAAGCTTTGAGGTAGTTTTCTATGAAATCGATTTAGTCCAAGAAGCCAATGCGCCCTCTCTCCTGCACAACAAATGTCAACAATATCAGATTTGATGCAATCAAGAGATAAGACTAATGCCACAAGAGAAGTAACAGAAAGATAGCATAGATCACAATGATACTAATGATAACCCCCTGGTACAAGCAAATGCCAAGAAGATCGATTTGAAGAAGCCTTGCAAAATCGCCCTTGTTGAAGTCGCCCTCCTGTAGACAAGACAATGATTTCCAAAAAAAGATAGATCTTACCACAAATTCCAAATGCTAGGTTGCAATAGATTTTCCAATCACCATCTAAGAACACCAGATGCAAAGGAGACTACAAGAATTTCTACAAGAAAGTTTTTCTATACCAATAATCCAAGAGCCAAAGACCCCTTACAATGAGAAGCTCTCTCCTTTAAATAGGAAGGAGAGGCATCAAAATCCTAACCACTTTTTGAATGAGTGGCTAAGATTAAAAGATACAAATGTCTAATCAATGGTTGAGATGAGCTCAACAATAAAATACATGGATCACTAATAAAATATAACATAAGTGGACAAAATCGCCCTAGGAGAGGGGAATCCCACCATATCATGATGACAAAATATCATAAGAAGCTTATGGTGGGTCCAAGGGGTAATTTTAGCCACCCTTGGTCAATCCACATAGCACAATAATAATAAAATAGTCATCAATATACCAAATCGTGCCTCTATGGACAAATCGTGGGCCTCAAAAGGCCTCAGAAATCATCAGAAAGTGCCATAAGTGATGGATGCGGGTCCCAATGAAGCTAAAACTGCTGGAGGAGGTGTGGAAGACATCAACCCATCGTCATTGATCATCCCATGCCAAGACATTGCCTCAGTAGCCCAAATCGAATTCCTCAATAGCCATTTCTACCAATCCTGAAATGCCTTGGGAAGCGTGAAACTGCCCCAAACTGCCTCCTGGAGTGCCTGCGCTGTCAAGGTGAGGGCACCAGTGTGTCCGGGAGGGGGGTAATATGGTAAAAACAAGTGGCTGGACCACCCCCTCCAAGCACAGCGCCCTAGGTCAACCAAATAAAAATCCTCTCTGCTCTGACAGGGTCTCCAACAGACCAAAACTGCATTGGGTTAGCCTACTAAGGCCCAATCATCACTGTAAGTTCCCGGAACTGAAAACAGATTGTCTCATTGGACTCAGAAGGTCCAAATCCATCCAAGATGTGTACTTGTTATCATACAACTTGTAGCTGCCCCTAGTGGTATCCCATCCGGGACGGTAGAGGAGATGGACAACTAAAGAGGTGACCCAAGAGATGCCATGGTTCCCAATGCAAGGTGGGAGTCATGTCAACCGAGGCACTCTTTACTTTAAGTCAAGGTGAAACAAGACCTAGGGGGAGACCCTATAACCAATCAAAGATGATTGGACCCAAACAAAGGTTCCTAGGGATAAGTAAATGATGAGTTACGGAAACCAATGCAAGGTTAAATGGACCTAGGAGTTAAAGTATGGTTGAAGGTGGTTTGAGAAATGATTAGTGTTTTAACCAATGTATGATTTAGGCCACATGATTAGTTATGATGACAAGATATAGTACCATGTACTACACAAGTGGGTCCTATTTTCTTGGGATATGTGAAATGGATTAAAGTGGACCCACAAGGTGAAATCAAGGGATGCAATTGGCACTAGAGGATATATAATGAGTAGATCTATGGATCTAAGTTGAAATTAGGAGTACCCATGTACCGGATCTAAGGTTTGACACAATTCCCATGGAGTGCGACTTGCTTGAAGAGGACTAGTGCCTTGTTGGATGGGTTAATGGAGTCAAAAGATATGTCAAAGTGTAGATCGGGACACCTAAAGGTCAAAACAAGTGGGCTAATTGAGATAGAATGGTTGGATCTTGCTAGATCTAGGATTTCATGAAATGACCCAAGTGGACCACAATCCCTTAAAACAAGGAATGCTACCCCCAAGGCAGATCGTCACAAAATGATACTCTAGATATAGGTTTCAAGGTATGCTCGTTCCAAATCCACTGAAATCTCAACTACCCAGGTCCTAGAAGTGGGCAAACTCAGTCACCCAAGGGAGTGTGACCTTGCTCAAGGAGGGCTAAAAGGTGGATAAGATGTGTCAAATCAAGTCCAATGGCCACCAAATTGTAGATCCAAGTAGCTTAGGCACCGATCTATGTGGATCTAGAAAATTAAGTCAATCCAAGGGTTAGATCTTACTAGATCTGAGTTTTAAGGTGCCAAGTAGTTCAAAAGGGGGTTTTAATCCCTTAAAATGTGGAATGACTTAAAATGTGGAATGATGCCCACAAGGTAGAAATCACCCAAGTAAAAGTCTAGGGGTAGGTTATCAAGTGTGTAGATTGCAAATCAAGCGGGATCTCACCTACCCATATGCTAGATCTAACCCAACAAGCCTCTCCAAGGAAGTGCGATTTGGTTCAAGAGGGCTATATTGCCTTGAAAAGTGTGTCAATTTTAACCCAATCACCACCAAACTATAGATCCAACTAGGGGTGGATGCTATAGAGGTGGGTTCGTAAGATCTTTTCAAAAGCAAGGCTAGATCTAAGTAGATCTAAGAAAAACCAAAATGAGGGTTTTAATTAATTAGGGTTTGTGACCAATGAAGAGAGAATGGATGGAAAGAGGCACATACCTTGTAGATCTTACCTCAATTGCTTGTGGCCACCTTGCAAATTGATAGGATTCTCCTATGTGTATATTCAAGAGTGAGATCCAAGAGCTCCAACCAAAACGTCCTCCTCCAAGATAGCCAAATCGTCCTCCTCCTACAAGACAAGATCAAAGAAACAAGTCAAGTAAGATGATTATGAAAATGATAGAAAGATGTAATAGAAAGCATCAACTATGTCACGAAGATACAATAATGATACTCCCTGTCACAAGATCAACCCAAGAGAGAATATGTGGATCCCTCCAACAATAACCCTCAAGAAATCGCCCTCCTCTCCATCAATTCGACTTTCCTGCAAGAAGACTAGTAGAAGCACCAAAATCCACAATGATACATAGAAGAGATACTGTATACTCAATATGCAAGAGAATCCACAAGACAAGAGAGATATGCTCCACAAAGAAGTGTTCTATTCCAATATTCCAGAGCTCCAAAGGTGAGCTATACAATAGGGGGTCTCCTCCTTATATAGGATAATAAAGACCAAAACCCTATACCACTCTACAATACTACATCAAATGAGTGGTTGAGATTAAAAGATCTCCATACATGATCAATGGCTAATAATGAATCATAACAATATATCACATGGATCACCCAATATAATGATGATGCCCTAACTAAATGGTACAAAGTGAGGATGACGTCATCCGCTAGAGGGGTAAAAGTACAAAAATCCACCTCATAATGACTAGGACATGGCATAAGAAGCACATGGTGGGGCTAGGAGGCATCAATCCTTACTAGCTCATCCCCAAGGCACAATAAAATAATAAAATATGTCCAAGATAATATAAATGATCAAATCTGTGCTCAAAATCTGTGACAGACAAGTAGTAAAAGACCTCCTGTGATCGCTGTGGGCCTACCCACATGGTGAAAACTGGTTGGAAGATAGTGGGATCACCCTGGAAGACCTCTGTGAAAACCAAATGCCAAAACCTTGCCTCAATTGCCCAAATCGAATTCCTCAGTGACCACTTTATCCCATTTTTTAACTGCCTCGGTAACTGTGAAAGTGCCAAAACTGCCTCCCAGGGCATCTGCGCTGTCCAACTGAGCCCACCAGGCTCTCCAGAAGGGGGGGTAAATGGTAAAAACAAGTGGCTGGACCACCCCCTCCTCATACAGCGCTCTAGGTGAACTGGCCTCTCATGGCCCCCGCTGCTCAGGTTGGGAAATCAGCTCCAAATCTGGTCAATAAGTGTAAAACTGCATCAATCACTGTCAGAAGTGCTCGGAACTGAAAGACAAGTGTCTCATTGGATCCAGAAGACCCAAAACCACTAGGAATGTGTACTCATACACCATGGGTTGCCCTAATGGGCCAGCTGTAGGGTCCACCATATATGGATAGTGTGTAATCTGGTGATCTGAAGTAATAAATAAAACTGCTGAACTGCATCAATCATCATCTGCATCCTATGATATCATCATCAAGTATGTGGGAGCATCTATCATCATCAATAGGTATATATATATGGCCCACATCATCACGGATCCCAATAATATACAACCAAGGATAAATCACATCAGTAGACTAAGACATGCTTCTCTAATCATTCTCAGAGCCAAGCTCAATGTATAATATCTATTCAGTGGCATTAATCAAGTTAGCATATTCCTTTGTTATATAAAATTACTTGCACAATAGTTCAAATGACAAACTCACCCATTGGACATGGTCAAACTGCTAGTGAAGGATGAAGGCTAGGAACAAGGTTCGGCCAAGGGGTTGACTTATCTAACTTAACTCAAAAATACTTTGGACTGGGAGAAGGGGGAAAACTACAAACTCTGTGCTGGACAAAATAACACGGGGAATGGTTGTGCCTCACAAATGGATAAGTTGTTCAGAGAGTGCTTATTCAACTTAGGCATCATGTCTACATCAAGTTGATCCAGGTTCATTAGGATCATTCAATTTCATTTCATGGCCTTTTTGGCCTACATAACCCTTCGGATCTCAGGTGTGCTGATAAGCACAACTAGTTGCAGCTTGCATCCAGGGCATGTTTTCAAATACATATAAGGTCAGCAATTATTTAGATATAGCTTTTAAGAACCATTGCTTTTTGGACCTTTCTTATACTCTTCGAGGAGTATTTTTAGCTGTTCATCGCTCTTGTCCTTTTTAGTTTCCATGGGCGAATTTATAAGTTTCCATAAGTAGAACATGAGCTTTCAGTTTTAGCCAACAACATCTCAAGTGACTAGGGGGAGTTCGAGCCAATGCCAAACATCGGGACAACCGACCAGAATGATTTAGGCCTACAATCCAACTCACCAAAGGTAAGTTTTGTCACCAACTTAGAGTCGAGACACTGAACATACAGGGATGCGGTCCAGACACAGAGGTAGAAAAATGGGGAAGTCCTCAGTATCAGAAAGTCAAATGAGATAAGTCAAAGTTTAAAGTCAAATAGGAAAGTCATGTATGGATGGAGTCAAGTGAATATGGAGCCTACACTAGCATACAACTGGTGTCAGGAAAGACCATATCTATGTAAGGTGGAAAACCAGTGGGTTTTGTTAAATGACCTAAATGTGCAAGCAATTGTCCATTTTATGATTTATAGTTCATTTTAAACAGTTTGCCACATCAGGAATAATATACCAAGCAAATGCTGTGAACATGACTAAATCAAGAAGATAATAATCCACAGTCAATGATAAAATATCCATAGATCATACAACATCATCATAGTAATAAACATCATATACCATCTGAAACACTGCTGCAATACATCTCTAAGCACTGAACTGAAATTGTATGGGATAAAGGGTCACATCGGTCATCAAATCTGAACTCTCAAGGCTTAGCCTTGACACAAGGTCTAACATAAGTCCGAATAATACACTGCTCTGATCATGAGTGATCACAAAACATACAATCATCATAGCCATGCTCTGAATAATGGAAGCTCTGGAATGTGCAGATATCTACTAAACAAGAATAGTAGCCCTGCTACTATGGTGTGATAACAGTACTCATACACCATATGAGTCTCTGCATGATCATATAATATATCCAATATACCGGAACAAGTGAAATAATAATAATTTGTAAACGATGAAATAATGCTGTAAACCATAAATCATCATCATAACCTTGTATCTGTTGCATAGAACCATCATGTACATGTACATGGACCATATATCATCTATCCATATCATCACAAGGTCCAACCATCTCATGTCCTATGGTTGACCTTGGTCAAACTAAGTTTGACCAAGTCAACATGACCAAAGATAATTCAGACCATCATCAGAAGCTGCTGCAAAGTGTCAAAGGTTAATGCATGCTCTACAACTTATTCCAATAACAATTATAACACAAAGTAATCATTACTGGCGATCTAAATCCAAATATATAATGTCATTAATTATTATTATAACTCAGACTAGACTTTCAAGACCATACTCACTTCATAGTCGTGATCAATTTGTTAGTGAAAGGTGAAGGCTTAAAAATAAATTGGCTAGGCT
Organism: Larix kaempferi; assembly: GCA_027924585.1. Lineage (NCBI taxonomy): Eukaryota > Viridiplantae > Streptophyta > Pinopsida > Pinales > Pinaceae > Larix > Larix kaempferi. The sequence goes on along the minus strand of BSBM01000710.1, from coordinate 2,237,325 downwards.
AAGGGATGACTCACTGACTCAACATTGTGACACTTTGGATATGGGAAAGGGAATACACACCATAGTATATACTCAATGAGCAACAACACAAGGAATGGCGGTGTCTCACAAATGGATAAGTTGTTCAAAGAGGGTTTATTCACCTTTAACAGATGTGCACAATCCATAATACAAATGAGGCTAGCAATAATTTGGATATAGCATTTAAGTTCCATTGCTTTTTGGGCCTGAAGTTTCCATAGCCTTTGATCTATGTGTGTTTACAAACACATTGCATAGATTTACATTTATTTGAGGCTTTCTGCTGCAGGTGTGTTTTTAAGGCACTTGTTTACCTGAGCACTTCTAGGTGTGTCACAGACAGCTTGTTTACCTAGCTATTTACATTTCCAAAAGATATAACATTTTATTTTCATGGCCATTTTCATTTGGCATGCCTTTCATTCATGTGTGTTGAAAAACACATTGCATGAACGGGCTTTTCATACAAGATATAACATTTCATTTTTTCCAGATTTTGTATTCATGGCAGCACTAAAAGTTTCAGGTTTAGTCAACACAACTTTAGTGACTAGGGGGAATTCACAAAGAACTCCAACTCACCATAGGTAAGTTTTGTCACCAACTCAGAGCTGAGACACAATAAACAGGGAAGCTCATCCAATACAGAGGCTACAGTGGGGAAAAGATCCTCCATGTCACTAGTCAACTAGTAAGTCAGGGTGATAAACTAAAAGGTAGGCAATGGATGGATGAAGACAATGAATAATGGAGCCAACACTAGCAAGCCAAGGTATGGTGGAATGATCACCTCTATTCTCCCTAAGGAGGGTAAAACCAATGAGTATGAATAGTGAACTTCTAAGTCTGAGTAGGGACAATATAATATATATAATAAGATCAACCAGGTCCACATATCTATATGATCGGCAGATCATGATACTAAGTGCTAAGACATGTTATAAGAATAAGTATAAAAGCAATATAACCATAACACAATGATATACCTACTGAGTCATATACCTGAATGCTCATCATCTGAACCATCATCTGTCCTCTGAAACTGCTGCTGTAACTCTAGGCACTACTGACTGCTCTGTACAAATGGTATAATGGCTATATCAGTCATCTCTCTGAGTGTCCTAAGACTCAGTCATGGCAATGGGGAATACAACTGCTGTCCAAAATCTGATAGTGATCCAATATAGATGCTCATCTCAGCATCTCAATGTAAGGGAACTGGTTGAATAGTGTACTGGAATCAGAAAAATAATGTATGGTAGCCCGACTACTATATATGTGATAACAAGACCCTCAAGAATATACTCATTTCATGGATGTGACCATTTTGCTAAGAATGGGTGAAGGTGAAAAATGCAAGGCTAGGATAAGGGAATGACTTTACAAAATCAACACTATGACACTTTGGATAAAGGGAAAAGGAATACTCACTTAAGCATATGTCGGATAATATACACACAAGGAATGGCCGTGTCTCACAAATGGAATAAGTTGTTTTGAGAGGTGCTTATTCAACCTTTAGCAAATGTCTATAGTTCACATCAAAGCTGGAACCAGCTCTGTGAGGATCTTTTCTAGAACTGCCGTAACTAGGTGCACAACTAACCGTAACCTGAGGTTCTAGGGGACACTTAGAATTAGTTGTTCCTTACTCCATCTCATATCCCAACCCGTAGGCTCCGTGAGGTATTAATCATTACATTTTATCATGGCCAACAGTCTTTGGATTTGGCATATATTTAGCCACTGCTTTTTAGGCCTAATGACCCTTTGGATTTTTCATGTGCTTAGAAGCACAACTAATTGCAGCTTTTATCCAGGGTATTTTCCCATTTCATTTCATAGCCCTTTTTTTAATGTGTTGAGAAGCACAGTTTTAAATTATTTCCATGGGCTTGCACAAAAGATATAATAATAGTTCACACATGCTTGTAATGATGGTAGTACATTTTGCTTCAAGTCTAGCCAACACAACTCAGGCAACTAGGGGGATCATCCACAATCAGGACCAAACATCGAGGGCAACTAACCAGAGAGGTCAAGGCATCAAATCCAACTCACTTAAGCTCAAGAACCAACACCAACGGGTTTTCCTGGCCCAGAAGGATCAAGGCTTTGGTAAGTTCTGTTGCCAACTCAGAGCCGAGACACAAAACAATAGGGAAGCTATCCAACATAGAGGCAAAAGTGGGGAGGTCGTCCATATCACAGGCTGAGGTGTAAGTCAAGGTGAAACCAAATATGGGAGAGAACGGATGGGTGGGGAAAGTGAATGGTGATGCCATAACTAGCAAGCCATAAATGGTGGGAATGACCACGTCCATACTACTAAAGAGGGTATGACCAATGAGTATAAACAAGAATTTCTTATTTTGAATAATTAGATCACTTAGACTCTAGACAGTTCAACAAAACAACCATGTCCATATACATATATTGCCAGATCATGACCACTAGATACCTAGTCAAGCTACTGAGATGAGCAAAAGAGCAAGGAAACCATATCCAATGCCCAACCATATACCTGCATGGGCCATATACTTCTATCTATCATTTGGATCATCAATCGTCCTTGGAACACTGCTACTGTAAAGCTTTGGGCACTATCACATTGCTCTGTATGGAAAAAGAATGGTCACCTTAGTCATCAAATCTGAGGTCATGAGGCTCGGTCATGGCATAAGGTTCATCATATCTGATCTGGGCTGCTCTGATACATGATTGATCACCAAAAGTACAGCTCATCATGGGATGATCTCATAAAAAATGTGTAAAGGCCTAGCTAAAAAATATACAGGAAACTGCTCTGCAATCATGGTAGCCCGACTACTATGGATGTGATAACTGTTAGATACTCGTATTTTCGTGTCCTCCATGTCCCAAGTTCTCATGTCAAATGACTTAGATGATGATCTAAAGGATTTTATATGGCCCAATCTCTAGAGTGGTTTAATTAATGGTTTTGCAATATTAATACCAATCTTGTATATATTTCATATTTATATATATCAATGTTCCACCAAGTTTTCGAGACGTGGGAGCGTGAGGAAACATACATGGGGGACGTGTGGAGACCCCCCCCAAATTTTAGGAAAATTTGGGCGATGAGGAGATATCAAGGTCCCTAACATAGGGGGCTCTGTCTCCAAAATTATTTAAAAAATATAAATCCCAACATATTAACATAACAATGCCTCATCCCATCACCATTTAAATACTAAATATTATAGTCATCATTGTGCAATGTAAACGCGATCGTCGATATGATTTATCATATTTCAGTATTTGAATTTCACATATTGGGATCCTATTCATCAATAGCACCCTTTCTAGGCTCTAGACCTGGCCTCTACGAGTCTACCTCGAATCTCAAAGTTGATCCTCCAAGGACATTAGTCAATACCCTACAATTTAAATTTTTTTGATGAAACTTCCTAATCCAAGTTTTAAAATAAGGTAGAAAATTTAAAAATCTTCCCATGCTTAATAAATGATTTTGCTTGAGTGAAGGATACATTTTTATTTAAGGTCATGATAGAGGATTTCAACAATCAGCACAACCAACATCAAGGTACATAGAGGGGTTGATGTGCTTATTAAATGCCAATCCCATATCCTCATACATGATGGAATCCAATGGAAACGTTGCAATCCTGAAATCTTGAATATTGTCTTAAGCTTGTTGAATTCTGAATGGGATCTAAAATTCTACTTTTTGCATATGAAGTCCGATGAGGTTGGAACCACTCTCAAATATCCTGAAACAATTAATGGTAATGTTAAAATTTTAAGTAAAAGGATAGAAATTAAAGGTAAGGAGAATGCCACTTTTAGTTTAAGAATTTAATATTACTAGTTAATGTTGAATAACTCAACAAATGCCAAAGTCTGAAACCATAAATACTAAATCAGAAATTAGACATCAGGTTCTCAAAAAAAAATTAAAAAATTGAGGGGTGGGTGGGGCACCCAAATGCCCCCCTCTCTGTGAAATTTGCCTTCATGCATTTCATAGAAAGGGGGGCGTTGTGAAACATTTCACTAGGCACCCCCCTTGTCCTAGGGGCGTTCCCTCGACCCTGCAGGCAGCAGGACACACCCTTGTGGAACACCGATATATATATGCCCCTGTTCATTGTTTCCGAGGTCATTGTGTCCCATGTCAGATACTCATATTTTCCGTGCCCTCCATGTCCAATGTCCTCATGTTAAGTGATTTAGATGATGATTTAAATGACATTATATGACCTGATCCCTTGAATGGTTTTAGTTAAAGGTTCTGCAATACTAATACCAATATTGTAATGATTTGAGTAGTCATGGGCTAAAAGGAAGGTCACACTGCTAGTAGACACCTCAACAATATTTATCAATAGCTTGCCTTCAACAATTGCTCAACCATTAGATACAACGGATACCCCATAATCAGTCCAATCATTTGTAAATTGTCCTAGTGTTATGGATTTTTGCTCTTTCCTTGTCAAATCTTGTGGTTTTTCCTTTGTCTTACTCGGGGCTCCTTTATCCTTTAAGGGAACCACTAATGGCTTGTACCATTTCATGCCAATAGGGTGAGTGAAGAACATTGAATGCTAAGAAACCAGATTCGTCCAAAAGGGCCTACATGTCCCGTGGGGGTGTGTCGGACACGGACACGACGATGTGAAATCGTGTCCGAAATCAGGACACGACCAAAAGTCGTGTCGGACACGATTTCACATCATGTCCCCGGCTGTGCGTCGCGTGTCCCAAAAACAGGACACGTTTTCCGCGGAAAAGAGCGCTCGAGTTTAGTTTAAAACCGATTTTCATTTTCTTTTTGTCATTTGCAAGTGTGGAGAAGGTTAAGAGTGGCTTTTATGTGCAGGTGAAGGAGATTTGAAGGTTATCCAAGGGAATCCAAGTGCATTGGGGATGGATTTGTGGAGAGGATTGCAAGCTTAACCATCAAACAATAAAGGGAATGTCTCAATCAGCTAGGGCAGGAGCTAAGGGGCAAAGGAAAGGGAGAAACACACCATCTAGTGCCTCCCCTCCTACTCCTCCAAGCACAAGCGCTTCTCCTCCTCCTTCAAGTGCTCCATGTGTTGCTAGTGGAGCTCATGCTATTGCTCCATTTAACCCCATTTTAGCAAGACAACAAGCCCAAGAAAAAAAATACCCTTTGTGGAAGTATGTGACAAGGAAAGATGGGCCTGGGGTAAAGCTTGGTGGGGGAGGCAATGTGTCTTGGAGATGCAACTTTTGCAAGAATGAGTTCAAGAGCACATATTACCTGGTTAAGGGCCATTTGTTAGCCCTTCCTTCTTGTGGGATTTCTTCATGCAAAGCGGTGAGTGTTAACCAAAGGAGGGATATGGAAAGAGAGGATCATGTTGGCTTAGGGAAGGTGGCAGCAGCAAGCAAGAAAAAAGAGGAGGATCCTCTTCCATTCTTGAGGAAATCCTCTAGCACCAAGCCTCCATTTCCACCTAGCATTCATGGGAGTGGGGATACTTATCAAACAAGAAAGAGGCAATCTCCAAGTGGTCCAATGGATAGGATTTTCCAACAAGAGGCGCGAGAAGAGGTGAACCTTACCATTGCATTCTATTTCTACCTCAACTTTATCTCATTCAATGTTGCACAGGAACCATTGTTTATTGAGATGTGTCGAAGTCTCATGGAACGAGCTCCAAGTGGTTATGTGTCTCCTGGTTCAGAGAAGCTTAGAACCACAGTGTTGGTTAAAGCAAAGAAGGAGGTAGATAAAATTATTGAGCCAATTAGATCAACATGGCCCTCATCCGGTGGGAGTATTGTTTCTGATGGATGGACGGATCCAACATGCCATCCACTCATCAATTTCATGGTATCTTCCCAAAATGAACTGGTGTTCTTGAAAGTGGTGGATGCTCTTGGGAAATACAAGGATGCACAATATATGGGTGAGTTATTCATCAAAACCATTGAAGAAGTAGGTGTTGATTCTTGTGTACAAATCATCACAGACAATGCACCTGTTTGCAAGGCTGCTGGCATGATTGTGGAAGCTAAATATCCACAGGTATGTTCATTTTGGACACCTTTCATTTCTAATTTGCTCATTGTTTGAATTTGGTCATTGCAATGTTAGTGTTGTAGTCATTTATACTTGCTTTTATTGCTCTTACAGGTTTTATGGACACCTTACATTGTCCATTCCTTGAATTTAGCACTGAAATCCATTGCTTCAGATGTGACATGGATTGGCAACCTTATTGAGAATGCACGCCATATCCGTAACTTTGTACAAAACCACACAAATGCCCTCACCATCTGCAAAGAGTACACACAGCTTTCATTGCTGAAGAGTGCAGATACTCGGTTTGCTTCCTCATTCATCATGCTCAAGAGGTTGAGGGAGGTCAAAACTAGTCTTGGGTCCATGGTGATTTCAGAGTTTTGGTCTTTTATGAGAAAGACGGATCAGCTTGCTTCACAAAAGGTGAAGGACACGATGTTAAATGATGGTTGGTGGGACATGGTAGATCATGGCATTAAGATCATGGAGCCAATCATTTCTTTGTTGCAGTTTGCAGACATGGACCAGCCTATCCTAGCAGAGATGTTTATGAGGGGTGGGATTCCATGATTGAGTCCATGAGGTCCATTGTCATGGAGAATGAGTGTCCCGAGTTTGGGACATCGACATAGAACATATGGACCATGATTCAAGATACTCTTATCTCCAGGTGGGATAAGAATTGCACACCTTTGCATTGCTTGGCCCATTCCTTGAACCCCAAGTTCTACACTCAGGAGTGGCTCACTGGTGGACCGGGGCCCTCACACAGAGTCCCTCCTCACATGGATGGAGAGATTGCACATGGGAGGAAGATAACACTTAGACGGCTATTTCAGGATAGAGACCTACTTGAGGAGGTGGTGGAGGGATTTGTAGATTTTTCCACTGGCACTGGGAGATTTGGAGGCTATGAGGTGCTTAGAGACATGGGGGTTAAGAAACCCTATGTTTGGTGGGCAACTCATGGGGCAACATGCCCTATTCTACAGAAGTTAGCCTTGAGGGTCATCTCTCAAGTTACATCATCCTCTTGTTGTGAGAGGAATTGGAGCACATATGGGAACTTGTACAGTGTGAAGAAGAGCATGCTTGAGCAGTCCAGGGCAGAGACGATGGTGTATGTGCACTCCAACCTTCGTCTTATTTACAGGAAGAGGGAGGAGTGGGTGAAAGGAAAAACAAAGATGTGGAATGTCTTTCCTGATGATATGGATTTGGACAACAGTACTGAGTTGGCATTAGCCAACATGGATCTTAATGATCGAGTGCTAGAGCCAGTCACTTTTGATGATGGTGATCATATGGAGGGGTCATCCTCCACAGCAACAGATGCAGATCGTCAGATGGGTAGAGAGGAGGAGGAGGAGGAGGAGGAGGATGAGGATCAGGGCAGTGCCAGTGATGAGTTTGTTGATTAATGCATGGAGGAGGACTATTGACATATGGGATTCTTCCATCTTGATCCACCCCTTTTTGTATTTACTATTAGTCTATTTGGCATTTCCCAGTGCCCAGTGGCATTCCGACATATATGTAATACATTTTGATTTTGATGACTTAATGAGAAATATGGTTCCGATATGTATCTATGTGTCTCATTGTGATTTGTGAATCACAAATGTGTTGTTATTTTCGAATGACATGTGTAATCATTAATGTGTTTTGATTCTAATTTCTATTGAATATTTGTAAATGTTCTAGTTTCTAAATTTTTTTGGATCTATATGTATATATTTTTAAATTTTAATATATTTAAAATATATATATATGTTTATAAAACATGTCCTTCGTGTCCTGATTTCGGGGGTCACTGTGTCCGTGTCGGACACTCATATTTTCGTGTCCTTCGTGTCTTCGTGTCGGGTGACTTAGATTGAATGGTATGCCACATGCATAGAGAAACCTGAAAAGTTTGGCATGCACATCATCCTTGTAACCTTCGCCAAGGAAATTTGATATTGTTCTGTGCATAGGCAAGAATCCAATACTGTGGGGGGATGGGGATCAACCACCCAACATTCTATGTGAGTCTGAGGTCTCAGATTCAATCCTTGATTTTTTGAATTTGTTTTGTGTAGCCTCCTCTTCCTCCTTATACCTTTTTCTCTCTTTCATTGGCACTTGGTCATGCGTTTTCACTCCCATAGTCGTACCTTCACCTCATGGCATAATCTGGCATAGATGCTTTTTCACATGGTTATATGAAGTTATGAACCTATGTAAGTTTTTGTAAAATGGAGGCATATAAACTTTGTGGTTCCACCCCCTTTCCCTCCCCCATGCTTTCTCACATACTTCACATGGGTGTTGAAGTCTCTCTATGTTTTTGTCCATCATCACTACTAACTTCATTATCATTATCCTCTTCCATTTTTTCCTCCTCTCCACATTATGTGCCACTTCCTACTTCCTCTAATGGTGTGGGTTGGAGAGCACTCTTAATTGTTGGGGTGCAATACAAGCAATGGGACCCTGGAATAATTTTTGTCTCATTTGTTTCAATTTTTTGGGGAAACAAGAAGTATGGGAGATGGATTTCCTACTTAATAAAGTGATTTTTATCAGAGTAGTGCAACAGCAAGCATGGTGGTTCCTATCTAAAATCTTCATGGAAACTCAAAGACTCAAGGTTGGGCAATTCAATGGAAACTTCAAAGAATTATACAGAAAGCAGGTTCTTGAACACCCATGTTTGAAATTGCTCGAGGACAAACAATATTGGGAAGGGAGGATTTGTCATGTCCCAAATTTGGCATTGGGTCACAATGGCTTAATCAAATTGGCCCTATTCATTAGAGTTTGTCAAATTGATACTAAAGGTCAAATAATTGCCAAGGAGGAAAATTACTAGTTTCCTAGGTTTGGGGTGGAAGCTTTGGGATTTGGAATAATAGGGATAATAAATGATGTTGGAACATTAGGATGGCATAAATATTTAATAAAGGAGATAAATAAATATATAGAAGTGAAAATCAAAGTGGCATTTGATCATGAAGACACATGGAGGAAGTGGGACCCACACAAGCTAGAATTTATGTGCCACATGGCATTCTCTTCTTGCAATTTCGAATCCATGGGAAGCGTAATGTTCTTGGAATGAGTTATAAGGTCAATAATACTTGGCATGAGTCAATGAGGTCGAAATATAGAGGAAGAGTAACTCCCATGGAAGAGGAAGAGGCAATTTGGAGTTAGTGAGACACTTGGGCTAGATTCCCTAGCTCTATGACAACAATGATGAAGATGCTATGACACAAATCAGACCTGAAGGTTGACATATGACGTATATGACATGTCAGGGTTAAAAATAGACTCCAAGAGGTCGCTCAAGGGTGTTAGGACAACTAAGATGCTTCTACATGTGATTTGGTGGAAGTGGGAGACTAGGAATTGTTGTACAAGTGGTGTCCTTTGGAATCTCTTCCCAACATGAGTTGGCATGAGTCTCTTGGAAGGAATTCGACCCATGGAGGACATTAGAACTTTATAAATGTCAATAACAAATAATGAAACCAGTTTTTGATCATTTGTAGAATTTACAATTGCATTGAGAGAGAGCTAGTGGATGACTAGTTTCTTGTCTTAGCCAATTTCGAGGGTGAAAGATTCCCATCCAAGTTGGTAATTGGAAAGGCCATTCAAACCTTTCATTTGGAGCTTTAATGGAGTCTTTATTTGCAAGTGTAAGCTACAGGGAAGCTCATGGTTTCTTCTATTGCAGCACATTCTCTCAACCATTTCCAGTTTTGATGGCATATTCTTGATCCTTAAGGGAGGGCATTTTTGGTGAGCTATTGTACTCTTTGGGGGAACTTCTTATGCCCCATTTCTTTTGTAATATGAAGTAAATACTCTGTTCTTCATCTCCAGAAAGTTTCATGTCGAAATTCCAAGTAGAAATATATAAATCTCATTTTTAATGAAAGATAAGTGCCATTTCCCCACTACATTGATGTATAGCATGATAATGCTGATGATTTCGAATGAATGGATGGTTCTCTGATACATTTATGATTAATAGACTGCCATGGATGTATTTTACAAGTTTCATATACTGTACTTGATCATTTGAAGTATTTTTACTCAGTTTAATTGCACTGGGAGAAAAAATAGTGCCATTTCCCCAATGGTCGAATTGGTGATTTTTGCAGCTGAATGAGAGAGGGTTGGAACAGAGATAATAATCAATTAATGATGCACATGAGACCTTAATAACATCCTTGAGACATCCCCTACCTCTGTTCAGAAATTTGAGTGGGTTTGGAGGCATTTGGGAAGCCAATTTCAGTACTTACCCCAGGGGGGATTTGAACCCCAAATTACTAGTAAAATTGCATACTTGGTCCAGAATATTAAGAAAGTTTGCAGAGGTCTTTTGGTGGCCATATCTCAGCCCTGAACATCATATTCAATTCCTAATATCATTCACACACCTTCCTTGAAGATTTGAAGGCATTTGGAGTCAATTTGAGACCTAGAGACCAATACTAGTCAAAGGAAAATTACTAGTAAAGTTCCCTACATTGACCAAAATTGAAAGAGGATTTGCAGAAGTATTTTAAAGGTCTAAAAGAATCCCTGAAACACATATTTATGTTCTAACATCATCCATATACCTTCTCAAAATATTTGGGAGCAATTGGAGCAATTTGGGGACCTAAAGCTCAAAACTAGTCAAAGGTCTAACTAGGAAAAAAAGTGAAAAATTATCATTTTAATAAAATTCCTAACAAGGGACATTATAGTGGTATCAGAGCATGGTCCTTGCACCTGTGGATTAGGTACATACATTCAAGAATAATTTGCAACCATGTCTTACTATTATGATGAATCCTATGAGTACAATTCTTATGAGGAATATGCAGATGCTTATGAGCAATATGAAGCAGAATGTGAACGGTACGAGGAAGAGGTGCCATCATGCAAAACTTCTTACAATTTCAGGAGAAATGAAGATTATTCGTATGAATTTAAATCTGATGAATATGAGTGTGTCACACCAACCAAGGATAATTCTATGAATGAGTTCCAAAGATGGAAAGCAACATATAACACCTTGCCCCAACAATATCAAAAATATCAAGAATATCTTGCTTTGAGCAAAAATACACAAAATGTCATGTCTTTTGAGTACTTTGCTGAACATATTTTTGAAAATAGGCCCAAAAATGAAGATGTGGAGTTAGTAAAGAAAGGTTTATGCCCTTCTTGTAAAGAACCTTGGAGAGAATATCATATATGTGTGTAGAAAATGATGTCCTACTTGAGGAGAGCTTTTGGGAATTCTTCAAAAAGAGATTCCAAAGATATTGATCCTAAGAAAAACAAGGGGCAAAATGCATTAGCTTGCTTGAAGGAGCAAAAAGAAGAGACTTCACAAGAGCATGAAGAAGATTCTATTGAAAATATGGAAGATCATTTCGAGACACCTTCTAGCTTAGACATGAAGCAAAGAGCATCTACTGATGGATACTTAAACTATGAAGGAGTACCTACTGATGGGTGCTCATACCTCTATGTTGGTGACATAGAGATCGCTTTTGAAAGTGTTGCTACAAGCCCAAGTTCCATTAAGCATGATAATGAAGACCTTGTAGTATTTGAAGAAGAACCAAGATCAACTTCCCCATCACCACTTGAGCTTCATGAAGTTGGTCCAAGCAAAAATGAAGAAGATGAGGAGGTTCATTTGCAAGAGCCTCATTTTCTTGAAGAATCCTTAAAGATGAATGAAAAGAAGATCCAAGAGTCCCTTAGCATTCTCCATGACACTCAAGCATTGGTGTCAAATTCTTGTTGGAGAGCTACTTCATTGGAGGAAACATCCTTCCTTGAAGACATGGAGAAGATTCAAAGAGCAATGTGCCACATCAAAGGTAATTTCATGTCTTTGCCTTTTGATAGAAACCATTTGTTTGAGCTTAATGAATTGTTACATGATGCATACTTGAAGAATAATGAAGATAATCATAAGCTCACAATTAAAAATGAACAACTTCTTGAAAAGTTGCAAGATACTTGTTTTTCCTCCTATATTTCAAATTGTCAAATGGTAGTTTGTTTGGAGGATTCTCATAACATGGTGGATCATGAGAAATGTGGAAATTTGAATGTGCTTAATGTGTTTGAAGATAAACTTGAAGAGATCCAAACACTTGATGTGATGGAAGAGGAACTTGAATTGTCTCTTGATGAAGGTTATGCAATTTTTAAAGAAGAGCATGATTCCTCTACATTGGCACTAATCTACAACAAAGGTTTCACACTTTTGAAGGAGTTGCATGATACTAACCATATGGATCATTTCCATGATGAAACTTCTGCACTTTTTGATCATTTGGGTGAGTTAGTTAATTCTCCTACATCCTACAATTCCATGTTTTGCAGCATTAGTGTCAATGAAGAATGGGTGAAAGGGTTTTTTTTATGGTGCCACATGAGGAGTATGGAACTCCTATATTTACTTTTTATGAAGATATGGTAGGAGCACATTCTTATTCACATTTGCAGCAGCATCCTTTGTTACTTTATGATGATGCACCTATGATATGCATTTGAGTCACTTGAAGACTCATGGGTTTTCTTGCTCAACTCTTGATTCATTTGATGTTGGAGGAACTTCGTCCAACACCTGGGTGAATAAATTTATGATTGGAGAACATTTTTGTTGGCAACCACATACTTTGTTATATCTTTGTGATTCTCACATTCAGGGATGTCTGGGTGAGACTTCTTTGAGTCATTTGAAGTCTCCTTGTTTTTTCTGCTCATTATTGGGTTCAGATTTTAGTGGAGATTCTTCATTCACTTCTTGGATGAAAGAATACATTGTTGAATATTTTGATGCATATCAAATCCTTTTGGAGCAGCATTATAGGACATGGGATACTCACCTATGTCATTGGAGCAGATTTGATTGGTCACTAGAAGTTTGTATGCATTTAGAAAATGGTGGTCTACTTGCTTGGAGGTATAAGCACTTTCATGATTATTTGATGAAGCACCTCCTTGATGTACATTTTCATTATGTTGTTATGTACTTTGATGATATATATTTTGTACTCATGATGTTTGGAAGAATGCATACAAGAAAATGGGATCCAAGAATCCTCTTATCTAATGGTGTGGGTTGGAGAGCACTCTTAATTGTTGGGGTGCAATACAAGCAATGGGACCCTAGAATAATTTTTGTCTCATTTGTTTCAATTTTTTGGGGAAACAAAAAGTATGGGAAATGGATTTCCCACTTAATAAAGTGATTTTTATCAGAGTAGTGTAGCAGCAAGCATGGTGGTTCCTATCTAAAATCTTCATGGAAACTCAAAGACTCAAGGTTGGGCAATTCAATGGAAACTTCAAAGAATTATACAGAAAGCAGGTTCTTCAACACCCATGTTTGAAATTGCTTAAGGACAAGCAATATTGGGAAGGGAGGATTTGTCATGTCCCAAATTTGGCATTGGGTCACAATGGCCTAATCAAATTGGCCCTATTCATTAGAGTTTGTCAAATTGATGCTAAAGGTCAAATAATTGCCAAGGAGGAAAATTACTAGTTTCCTAGGTTTGGGGTGGAAGCTTTGGGATTTGGAATAATGGGGATAATAAATGATGTTGTAACATTAGGATGGCATAAATATTTAATAAAGGAGATAAATAAATATATACAAGTGAAAATCAAAGTGGCATTTGATTATGAAGACACATGGAAGAAGTGGGACCCACACAAGCTAGAATTTATGTGCCTCATGGCATCCTCTTCTTGCAATTTCGAACCCATGGGAAGCCTAATGTTCTTGGGATGAGTTATAAGATCAATAATACTTGGCATGAGTCAATGACGTCGAAATATAGAGGAAGAGTAACTCCCATGGAAGAGGAAGAGGCAATTTGGAGCTGGTGAGACACTTGGGCTAGATTCCCTAGCTCTATGACAACAATGATGAAGATGCTATGACACCTATTACACAAATCAGACTTGAAGGCTGACATATGCTGTATATGACATGTCAGGGCTAAAAATAGACTCCAAGAGGTCGCTCAAGGGTGTTAGGACAACTAAGATGCTTCCACATGTGATTTGGTGGAAGTGGGAGACTAGGAATTGTTGTACAAGTGGCGTCCTTTGGAATCTCTTCCCAACTTGAGTTGGCATGAGTCTCTTGGAGGGAATTCGATCCATGGAGGACATTAGAACTTTATAAATGTCAATAACAAATAATGAAACTAATTTTTGATCATTTGTAGAATTTGCAATTGCATTTGTGTAGAGGGAGAGCTAGTGGATGACTAGTTTCTTGCCTTAGCCAATTTCGAGGGTGAAAGATTCCCATCCAAGTTGGTGATTGGAAAGGCCATTCAAACCTTTCATTTGGAGCTTTAATAGAGTCTTTATTTGCAAGTGTAAGCTACAGGGAAGCTCATGGTTTCTTCTATTGCAACACATTCTCTCAACCATTTCCAGTTTTGATGGCATATTCTTGATCCTTGAAGGAGGGAGTTTTTGGTGAGCTATTGTACTCTTTGGGGGAGCTTCTCATGCCCCATTTCTTTTGTACTATGAAGTAAATACTCTATTCTTCATCTCCAGAAAGTTTCATGTCGAAATTCCAAGTAGAAATATATAAATCTCATTTTTAATGAAAGAACAGTGCCATTTCCCCACTACATTGATGTATAGCATGATAATGTTGATGATTTCGAATGAATGGATGGTTCTCTGATACATTTATGATTAATAGACTGCCATGGATGTATTTTACAAGTTTCATGTACTGTACTTGAGCATTTGAAGTATTTTTACTCAGTTTAATTGCATTGGGAGAAGAAATAGTGCCATTTTCCCAATGGTCGAATTGGTGATTTTTGCAGCTGAATGGGAGAGGGTTGGAACATAGATAATAATCAATTAATGATGCACATGAGACCTTAATAACATCCTTGAGACATCCCCTACCTCTGTTCAGAAATTTGAGTGGGTTTGGAGGCATTTGGGAAGCCAGTTTCAGTACTTACCCCAGGGGGATTTGAACCCCAAATTACTAGTAAAATTGCATACCTGGTCTAGAATATTAAGAGAGTTTGCAGAGGTCTTTTGGTGGCCATATCTCATCCCTGAACATCATATTCAATTCCTAATATCATTCATACACCTTCCTTGAAGATTTGAAGGCATTTGGAGTCAATTTGAGACCTAGAGACCAATACTAGTCAAAGGGAAATTACTAGTAAAGTTCCCTACATTGGCCAGAATTGAAAGAGGATTTGCAGAAGTATTTTAAAGGTCTAAAAGAATCTCAAAAACACATATTTATGTTCTAACATCATCCATATACCTTCTCAAAATATTTGGGAGCAATTGGAGCAATTTGGGGACCTAGAGCTCAAAACTAGTCAAAGGTCTAACTAGGAAAAAAAGTGAAAAATTATCATTTTAATAAAATTCCTAACAAGGGACATTACACTCGGGATTGTTGAGGCTTCGACGCTCCTTGTTTTGGCAGGGAGCATGCTCCAAAAAGGGAGCGTGCTTCAGGAGCAAAGCATTGGGGGCTAGGTGGGGCGCTCCCCCGCATCGTAGCACTTACCCAAGCATAGAGAAACATGAATCTATATAGAAAATCCCAATGATAAATATAAGAGAAAAAGGAGTGATGTTACTTGATTCAGTGTTTCATAGCTGTAAGACAAGGAGATTTCAACAATAGGAGATAGTATTAATATATAGAAGATATCCTCATCCACAAGAATGCTTTATTCATCCATACAATAGCTCCAAAGAAAAATACTAAACAACATTTCGAGAGCTCAATATACAAACTTCCAACAACCATTACAAATGGAGGAGCCTTGCCTTTATAATGGTCCAGGCTTAAAACCTCTATCATAAAATGTTAATATGTAAGCTAAAACCTAGGTGTAGTCTAGGAATGCATAAACTAGCAATATCCACTTAACTAACTTAGTGGAGAAGTCAAACAAATGATAAAATACTAATGGCAATGCCACACGTACAAATCTAATTACATGAAAGCTCAATAAGGTGGGACGAATCCTCAAATAAAGTGGTGTTTGACCAAGCAACCACTCCAACTTCCTCCTAGATCTCCTCAATGCAAGTTGCTCCACTAACTAAATCCTCAAGCAATGGCAATGACCTCCTCAACATAGTGGGTGAGGTCTCCAAGTAAAACCTTTTTCAAGTTGCATGTGCAGCTTTTCAAGGTGACATGTCCATCTAAACGAGCATAGAATATTCAATGATGTGGTCTCCAAGGTGTAACTAGTCCTCCAAATAGGTGCCAACAGTTATATCCCCAAATGTGAGGGGTCAAGCCACTAACAATATCATAAATCCATGTGCTAGGAAGCAACTAACACCTTCAAGAGAGGGGACGACCCCATCAACTCGAGCAAAATATCCATAAAATATACAATGTTCCTCAACATATGTGCCACCATGATGAGTGCTCCAACTAATCAAGGCTCAACCAATAATATGAACACCTCCAAGTGAAAATACTAGCCAAATAAGGAAGAGTGCTCCACCTAATAAAGGCTCAACCACTAATATGAACACCTCCAAGTGGAAATACTAGCCAAATAAGTAAGAGTGCTCCTTGTGTAAGCCTGCAATCAAGTCAAAAGATGGTCAAATCAACCATTAAAATGTTGTAATCATCCTCCACATGTGTGCCCAAGTTGAGTACTCCACATAGAGTCATAGTATATGCCATAATAAAGTGGAACGTGTGTGGAATACATCAATATCTACTAGGGAGCTCACACTAGGAAGCTTCCAACATAACAAACCGCATCAAATACATCCAAACCATGCTAGGACCATGTAAAAAGAGATCAATACGCCAGACACTACACAAATTGGTGATATAAACCATCTAAGTGTGCCACTCTCATGCCAAACAAACCCAATATGCTAAGGAGATCATCCCCTAGGCATTTCCATCTCAACTTATGAATCATGTCCCGTCGCCTAGCACAACATAAGAAAGGGGGACAATGTGGAATGTCCCCTACTTAGACTATGCACCAACTTGTGATCCAAATGGTGAAATATCATAGTACCCATGTTGCTCAATAATAACCACCCAAAAGAATGCTGCTAGGCTCCGGGGCATAAGCAAATAACTTTGCACCAGCAACTTACTCTAGACACGTTGCACCCACCATAGTGGTTGTCAGTTGGATGTACCATAAGGGAAATTGCCATCTAAAGTGTGTGCATCCATCGAATAGCCCTTGTATCTATCTACTAAATCATCTATGTCATCAAGAGATTCCTATCATGTGCAATTGGATCATGATGAAATAACCTCATGCAACATGAGGGTTAACATTACTAATTTTTTATTATTATTTCCCAATAATTGTTGATTTAATTTTTTCTCGATCTTTGTCGATTACAGTTATTTCATCTATGATTGGCACACCTTCAAAGCCACTCTAACAATGAACCTACAATTATTTCATCTATGATTGGCACACTTCCAAAGCCACCCTAACAATGAACCTACCAACAGTCTTTCCAATTAGCTGGAAAATTGGATCTTCCTAGGATATAAGCAGCAAGTGAGGAGCCAAAACCAAACTGGGATTGTTGTCAAGAGGATTTCTTTTGTGAATTGAACTCCATCGACCAACGGTTTGGATATAACCCTTGGGGCCCCAGGAAGTAAGGCCCACTTCTGAAGATCAGGTTATGGTCCTCCTTTCACTGAAATAACAAGGCTATGTATCCCCAATTGCAAAGAAAAAAATTGACAAAGTCCTTCATTAGAGTAATTCAGTGTTTACTATTTACTTATCTTGAGTTCGATAGCCCTTGGCCATTGTCCCATGAATTTCTTGACTAGGGATTTTTTGTGAACACACGGGCTATTCTCTGAGGGGTAGCAGTTGTGATATTTACCTCTGGAATCTCTGCCAGCTTCCTCATGAGTTGTTGATGGTCTGAGCAAGCCTTCCTTCCTTCCTTCAATGATTCCACAAGGAGCTGGAAGTCTACTACCCCCTTCTCAAAATTTTGGGCATTGGATCCTCCAACCACTCCCATGAGGATCGGATCATGGTGCTCAACTGGACTTCTGTAACGAAGGAAGGAAGCAATTTAGGGGGAGAGCTCTAGCTGCAAGCGGAGGCTTTGACCAAGCTTTGCCTTCCCTCAGCTTTCTAAACCTAATACAGATGAGTAGTCATTATATGTTGTGGAGTAGTCATTATATGTTGTGCCTTTGTGGTTTGCACAATAAATACATGAATTTATTATGTTTTTCTACTATTATTGGTTTGAGATGCAACTTCTGTAATATGTATAGTCCTTGTTCTGCCTATTATAATTTTTTCCGCCGCTGCCTCTTTGTTGATGCCTTCCTCGATCTCTATGTCTGGCTGCTAAAGCTTTATCTACATCTTTGTCTTCATACATCTTTAATTGCTGCTCCTCTTGTAGAAGTATAACAACCACCTTCTAAAATGGTGAAACTGTGGTTCTGGATAAGATGTGCAAAGAAGTTTCTTATGTGGTATACACCTTGTAAAAGTTGTTTAACAACATTGTTACAAGATCCTTGTCCTGGATTGTTTCACCAATTGCTAGCAACCGATCAGTGAGTTCCTTCATTTTGGGAACATGGTCTGTTACTATATTATTTTCAAATATCTTTCAAGTTTCAACCTATCAACTATTTTCTAAGCAGAGGAACTGTCAATTGATCCGTTAGAGTTCTCGTATAATGATTTTGAGTTGTTCCAGGCTTCATCCACAGTATCAATACCTTGAATATAAGGTAAAATCTTGTCCACCACACCAAATGTGATAATTAAAAATGCTTCTTTGTCTTTCTTCCAGGTTCTTTTCATGGGATTTGATTTTGTTTCATCCTAATACAAGTTCCCACGGGTCCTATGACAAGAGTGATTGAATCTCATGCTTCCAGGCAGGATATTTTTTCCATCCAACTTATGTGAGTCAAGCAGCATGTAACTCTGAATTCCAGACATCCTTTTATTAATCAAGGAATGAATTAAAAATGGAGCAGTTATAAATCAGAAAACGTAATTGTACCTTGATGCTTTGAGGCTTGTGCACATTTAAAAACAACTCATGCTTTGTACAGTTTATTCCAAGATCCAATAAATCAACCTCCAATACACCAGCTCAGCATCTTCAAACCTCAAACTCGATCAAGCACCAGGCAACAATCTCCTTTTCCAGTCACCTGTTTTTAAGATCAGCAACAAGAAGCACAACTGACCTCTTGAGTTTGGCTTCGTTACGTAAAATATCAATGCTGGCGATGGGTGTATTTTGTACCATGTCTTGATCTCATTGCTTCTCTTTGCTGATGACAGTCCTTCTAGACTTCTCGCCTGATGATCCGATAAATTCCCATAAAATGTTTGGGAAACAACCCAGAAACATCTACAAAAGTTTTGAGAACCAGGGATATCTCTAAATACTTTGGAATCTCCTGGATGTTTCTGCGGAGTTCCCACAACATTTCATGAACGGGGAATGTGGGGAAGGAAATTTTACAGTATGATAAATTTTGTACACTCTTAGGGATATTTTTTCATGCAATGGCAGAGCTGAAGAAAAATAAAAAAAGAATTCCGTTAAGATATACTTCTGTACATGTCTTCTTTCTTAGTCCACATTCTATAAAGAGAATTGAACTCATTTCATGAATAGACTAACTTTGACACTCTGCAAAACATGAACAGCATTCAATGTTACAAAAACCGAACCGGTGGTTGAACCGGCCAACCCTGAGAATCGGAACTGGAGCAAAACCGGAAACAGATCACAAAACCGGTCCACCAAAAATACATAAAATATTCAAATTTTGAAAAATTATATATATATATTCATGTGCATCCATGTGAATTCCAACCATTATATACAAAATATGCAAAGTTTCTCATTTATATAGCAAATAAGAGTGCATAGAACCAAAACTCGGAGTTTGGAAGGACTCCAATGAATAGTGTGAGTGAAAGAGAGGGGGTGGGGGTCTTTTTATAGCTTCATGGGAGTGTTTAGGGTTGTCCACATTCATCCCCCCAACACCAACTTCCCTTTTCAAAAAAATGATTTTGGTCGGCCGTACGGCTGCTGTATGGACCGGTCGGTTTCATGATGAAAACCGGTTCCGCTCGGTTCTGACCAGTTCGGTGACCAAACCGGACGGTTCAGTACGGAACCGGACAAAAGCGGTTCGAGAGGGTGGTTTGGATCGGAAAGTCACCGGAACTGGTCTGACCAGCAGGTTTTCCCTAAACCAGTCCGGTTTTTGTAACCTACGAGGGTTTCAAGTGTATCACTCTTGTTGCTTCTGCACATTAAATCTGTGTACAGATTTAAATCTGTTTTGCCTGCTTGTCTGAAGTTATTGTGCTTTAGCATCTGCTATTAAATCTATCTGCTGTTTTCTGCCGTAATTCCCTGTGATGATGATTAAACTGTTGCCTGCAGGGTTTGCTTTGGTCACTTCTGCAGCAGGATCCAGACATACGATTAGCTGTAAGATTATTTAATTTCAAGGAAAATTCATGAATACTATTTTCTGTTTATAAATATAAGAAATGCTATTTTACTAGTACTGCAGTTTGATCCAGTGGAATTGTACATTTTGTATTTGATCTTGACTGGTTACTTCTCTTATTTTCTGTATTTATGACATGTTAATACATACTTCTTGCTCATGTAATAGGCATATCGATTGATAGCTGGATTAGTTACTCGACTGTGGTGTTTATGGGAAGTTTGTGCTAAACCAGAAATAATCGACTTGGTCACAAATCCACACTCCGAAACCACAAAAATAGGTTGATTTTAATTCTTGTTACTTGAATAAGCAGTGGAGTGATAAGGTTTATACCATGCAATGCATGAGGTTATATTTTTAAGTTTGATGCCACTTCAGGTATGGAGTTTCGCCATTCATGCTGTGTGGCAATCAGCAATGCACTGTTGTCTTCTAGTTATAGGAATGATCCTGCATTTTCTGACGTGTCTGAAAAGGTAGTTTTCTCTTTCCCACATTTTGGAATTTGTATAAATGCTTATTCTGCTGACCTTGCAACTATTTCCATGTTCTCACAATTAAATTCCTTGTTCATATGCTTAGTTTTGTATTAACATCTCGAGTGACATAAAAACGTTCTCTTTCCTACAGTTGCAGGCAGCAGTCAGAAGGGGTCCATATCTCGCAAAAGAGTTTGTTGCGCCTAAGCCACTGGTTGCCACAGAAGAGAGATATTGATAGCTGACTTTAACTCAAAAGCAACCATTGAAACATTCTTCTCTTAAAGTGATTAAACTAAAAATCCTCCTTCCAGGGAAAATAATCCTGGAATAGATGTCTTTGGGATATTTTTGCATTGTTGAAGAGGAAGGCGTACAATTCTTATTTTGTACATTTCTTCTAGAAAGTCTATCTTGGAATAAACATTTTTGATGAATATTGATTAATAGTTATCACAACATAAAAAATCATTTTACAAAATCACCCAAGTGTACGAGCTCCATCCATGATGAACATCATAACTATGGCCTTCTAGGAATAAGTTGCACAACGTATCACTATACATTTGCAAACCCTACTCCATCTTTACACTTCATGTTGGCGTATCTTATAGTCTCTCCATGGTATCTTACATATTCTTTCTTGTAGCTTCTAGTCTCCCCAAAGTACCTTACTCCATCTTTACACTTCATGTTGACGTATCTTATAGTTTCTCCGGACTATCATTCATATTCTTTCATGTAGTTTCTTTCTTATACCGTGACATGACATATGCATGTGCTCGTTATGGTAATCATTAAAAATTCATGTATTCCATAACTATGGAACTCCTCTTCTCACTTGGGACATGGTGCATCGTAACTTAACACTTGTCATCATGCTCACTCTCAGTTTAAGAGGACACCTAACACATATTTTAAACACTTCCCGCTACCAATATTATGAGGTTTGTTGCGTTCAGACAAAGTTATTTCAGCCTAGTAAATGTCCAAAAATGTCTTTGTTGGGCGCATTTCAACTTGTTATCTCAAAATTGGTATCTTTCATAGTTTGTTTTGGGAGTGTAAAAATCACGTATTCAATATTGTATCAAGAAACAAAGCAACGATACCAGGCATGTCTTCTGTTTGCATGTATTTGTTAATCTTCTGTTTGCATGTATTTGTTAATTTTTTTCTCATGTTTTGTAGTTGTCTCTATTATCATTTGTTTTTATATGCATATCAACTATTATCATTTGTTTTTATATGAACATCAACCATTTATCTGTAGCAAATTTTGTTCTCACACTACAAGTAGTAGTGACATAACATGCACATAAACACATTTACTGGTTTTAACTTTTATCACATAGAACATTTGACACTCATGACATGAGGATCACCGTACATGCCCAAAACAATGAACCACCCAAAAAAACATTTTCTTTTATGATAATAATAATAATTAAAAAAATCTTTTATCCTAAAGGTAAAGGTCAAAAGACATGCAGCCATTTAGCTTGTGATCAATCAATCAATGTATATAAGTATATAGTTATGAGGTTTAATATATAGAATTAATGTATATAAGTATATAGTTATGAAGTTTATGTTGATGTAGAATCTAAGAAACCGGATTTGCTCAAAACCTCAACGTGTCGCGTCAGGATCGAATCGGACACGATTCGGTCTAAATTCGTGTCCGATTCGAACTTTGAGCAAATCCGTTTTCGGGACACGATGGGAAAAGGAATCGGACTCGAAATGTGAGTGTGTCCCGACTGTCGGACACGAACCGAGAAAACAGGACACGTAAATTGCGGAAAAAGGCATCCGGGTTTGCTTTAAAACAAAATTTTGGCTTTCTTTTTGTCATTTTCAAGGAAGCAATTGGTTGAGAGTGAGTTGTATGTGCAAGTGAAGGAGATTTGAAGGCTATCCATTGTTTCCAAGTGATTCCAAGTGCATTCCGGTAGATTTGTGGAGAGGATTGCAAGCTTAACCATCACACAAGAAAAGGAATGTCTCAATCAGCTAAGGCAGGAGGTAGGGGGCAAAGGAAATGGAGAAATGCACCATCTAGGGCCTCCCCTCCTATTCCACCAAGCACAAGCGGTTCTCCTCCTCTGTCAAGTGCTCCATCGGCTGCTAGTGGAGCTCATTCTATGGCTCCATTTAACCCTGTTTTAGCAAGACAACAAGCGCAAGAAAAAAAATACCCTTTGTGGAAGTATGTGACAAGGAAAGATGGGCCCGGGGAAAAGCTTGGTGGCGGAGGCAATGTGTCTTGGAGATGCAATTTTTGCAAACATGAGTTCATGAGCACATATTTCCGGGTTAAGGGCCATTTGTTGGCCCTTCCTTCTTGAGGGATTTCTTCATGCAAAGCGGTGAGTGTTAACCAAAGGAAGGATATGGAAAGAGAGGATCATGTTGCCTTAGGGAAGGTGGCAGCAGCAAGCAAGAAAAAAGAGGATGATCCTCTTCCATTTTTTAGGAAATCCTCTAGCACCAAGCCTCCATTTCCACCTAGCATTCATGGGTGTGGGGATACTTATCAAACAAGAAAGAGGCAATCTACAGGTGGTCCAGTGGATAGGACTTTCCAACAAGAGGCGCGAGAAGAGGTAGACCATACCATTGCATTTTTCTTCTACCTCAACTTAATCTCATTCAATGTTGCATGGTCACCATTGTATTTTGAGACGGTTTGAACTATCTTGGAATGAGCTCCAAGTGGTTATGTGCCTCCTGGTTCAGAGAAGCTTAGACCCACATTGTTGGTTAAAACAAAGAAGGAGGTAGATAAAATCCTTGAGCAAATTAGAACAACATGGCCCTCATGCGGTGTGAGTATTGTTTCTGATGGATGGACAGATCCCGCACGCCATCCACTCATCAATTTCTTGGTATCTTCCCAAAATGGACCGTCGTTCTTGAAAGTGGTGGATGCTCTTGGGAAATACAAGGATGCACAATTTATGGGTGATTTATTCATCAAAACCATTGAAGAAGTAGGTGTCGATTCATGTGTACAAATCATCACGGACAATGCACCTATTTGCAAGGCTGCTGGCATGATTGTGGAAGCTAAATATCCACAGGTATGTTCATTTTGGACACCTTTCATTTCTAATTTGCTCATTGTTTGAATTTGGCCATTGCAATGTTAGTGTCAATGTTAGTGTTGTGGAGTCATTAATACATGCTTTTATTGCTCTTACAGGTTTTTTGGACACCTTGCATTGTCCATTCCTTGAATTTAGCATTGAAAGCCATTGCTTCGGATGTGACATGGATTGGCAACCTTATTGAGGATACACGCGATATCTGTATCTTTGTACAAAACCACACAAATGCCCTCACCATCTACAAACAGTACACACAGCTTGCATTGCTGAAGATTGCAGATACTCGGTTTGCTTCCTCATTCATCATGCTCAAGAGGTTGAGGGAGGTCAAAACCGCTCTTGGGTCCATGGTGATTTCAAAGTTTTGGGCTTTTTGGAGAAAGACGGATCAGGCTGCTTCACAAAAGGTGAAGGACACAGTGTTAGATGATGGTTGGTAGGACACGGTAAATCTTAGCATTAAGATCATGGAGCCAATCATTTCTTTGTTGCGGTTTGCAGACACAGACCAACCCATCCTAGCAGAGGTTTGTGAGGGGTGGGATTCCATGATTGAGTCCACGAGGTCCATTGTCATGGAGAATGAGTGTCCCGAGTATGGGACATCGGCAAAGAACTTATGGACCATTATTTGAGATATTCTTATCTCCAGGTGAGATAAGAATTGCACACCTTTGCATTGCTTGGCCCACTCCTTGAACCCAAAGTTCTACACTCAGGAGTGGCTCACTAGTGGATCGGGGGCCTCACACAGAGTCCCTCCTCACATGGATGTAGAGATTGCAAATGGGAGGAAGATAGCACTTAGATGGCTATTTCAGGATAGAGACATGCTTGAGGAGGCGGAGGAGGGCTTTGTAGATTTTTCCACTGGCACTAGGAGATTTGGAGGCTATGATGTGCTTAAAGATAGGGAGGGTAAGAAACCCTATGCTTGGTGGGAAACTCATGGGGCAACATCCACTATTCTACAAAAGTTAGCCTTCAGGGTCATCTCTCAAGTTGCATCATCCTCTTGTTGTAAGAGGAATTGGAGCACATATGGGAACTTGTACAGTGTGAAGAAGAGCAGGCTTGAGCAGTCCAGGGCAAAGTCGATGGTGTATGTGCACTCCAACCTTCGTCTTATTTACAGGCAGAGGGAGGAGTGGGTGAAGGGAAAGACAAAGATGTGGGATGTCTTTCCTGATGATATGGGTTTGGACAGCAGTACTGAGTTGGCATTAGCCAACATGGATCTTAATGATCCAGTGCTAGAGCCGGTCACTTTTGATTGTAGTGATCGTATAGTGGGGTCATCCTCCACAGCAGCAAATGCAGATCGTCAGATGGGCAGAGAGGAGGAGGAGGGGGAGGAGGATGAGGAGGATGAGGATCAAGGCAGTGGCAGTGATGAGTATGTTGATTCAAGCATGGAGGAGGACTACTGACATATGGGATTCTCCCATCTTGATCCACCCGTTTTTGTATTTACTATTAGTCTATTTGGCATTTGCCAGTGCCCAGTGGCATTCCGACATATATGTATACATTTTGATTTTGATGACTTAATGAGAAATATGGTTTCGACATGCATCTGTGTCTCATAATTCATTGTGATTTGTGAATGACAAATGTGTTGTGATTCGTGAATACTGAATCGTGATTTGTGAATGATAATGTGTAATCATTAATGTGTTTTTATTCTAATTTCTATTGAATATTTGTAAATGTTCTAGTTTCTAAAAAATTTTGGATCTATATGTCTATATTTTAAAATATATATATATATATATATATATATATATATATAAAACGTGTCCTGATTCTGGGGGTCACCGTGTCTGTGTTGGACTCGTATTTTCGTGTCCTTCGTGTCCCGTGTCCTCGTGGCAGGTGACTTAGTGTAGAATCAATGTATATAAGTATATAGTTATGAGGTTTAATATATAGAATTAATGTATATAAGTATATAGTTATGAAGTTTATGTTGATGAAGTATATAAGGGGGAATTATACATTCACTCACGGGGCTATGCTAGTGGTGATTGGCCCAAGGGTGCTCTCACATTGCCTGCTCCAATAGGGAGTGATCTATTCTATATTAGAGTGAGTTGACTTGTTTATTTGATAGCCGATTTCATCTCCTTGTGAAATATATAAGTCTAATCTAATGTTGAATTTAACATCGGCTCTAAGAAGTGTCCAAGACTTTTTATAGTAGGGTCAAATCAACTTTAGAGCTCTATGCGTGAATAGGTGTGCATGCGAGGAGATGAACATCAACAAGGACAACTTTTCTATGATGAAGAAATAACCAAGAAGTCAAGTCAACCATTGAAGAAGTCCAACATAGCATTGAAGAGGTCCCAGAAGAAAATTGAAGTCAAGAAGACAAGTCTGTCTGAAGATAAAATGAAAGATGAAGACCAAAAGAACAAGTCGGCCCCATTGAGGAAAGAGTCAAATGAACTGAAGAATATAAATAGTGTTCACTCACATCATTTTTATCATCACAACATCTTCTCTTCTCTGCTCCACTTGTGCACACCTCCAAAGAAGGCCTAGCAAAGGCAAGGAGCAATAATTTTGTGTTCTCTTCTCTGTAGAAGTTCGCTACCCTTGTCAGGGTTTCTTGTGAAGGAGGGTGAACCTCTCATGTGCTAGGGTTCATCTTCATGAATGGTATTGTACTTGAATTGGATTGATTTCTTCTAAGGTTGGCTGGGTTTTCTCCCTTTTGGGTTTCCTGGGATAAAATATGTTTCTTTGTTTTTGCTGCAATTTAATTTGATATTTTCAGCGTGCATTTATTCAATGAAACTGTGGGATGAATTGTGAAATGAATGTTTGAAGTTATTGTGAGATATTTGTCAAGATCTGAAAATAGATTAAAAATTCAACATGGTATTAAAGTAGTGTTGAAGACAGTCGTGGCACAAAACTGCCGAAAAAGTAGGCTCGAAAAATTAGGGTCCGAAAAAGTAGGCCCAAAAAGTCAGGGTCCGAAAAAATAGGCCAGTAAAATTAGAGTCCGAAAAAGTAGACCTGAAAAATTAGGGTCCGAAAAAAATAGGCCAAAAATTAGGGTCTGTAAAAGTAGGCTTGAAAAATTAGGGTACGAAAAATAGGCCCAAAAAATTAGGGTTTGAATTCAGTGTCCTAAAGGTCGCCTTGGCAGGGAGCCAGATTTCAGTTTTGTCAAATTTCAGTTTTGACCTAATTTTTGCTAGGACTAGGGAGAATCAGATTTCTGTCAAGATGGTGTCTAGTCCCAGATTAGAAGACAGGTTGGATGATGTTGAGATTGCAGATGAACTCCAATATTCTTTTGTCTCCTCTCTTAATGGCACTATTACAGATAGTAGTGATACTTGGTCAATAGACAATAGTGCTTCCAGGCACATGACAGTTCAAGAACAAAAGAAGGATCTTTCAAAGATCAATTGCTACAATTGCCACGCAATTGTTCACTATTCTTATCAATGTCTTCAAAAGAAAAGGAAGGGAAAGCAACATGCATCAAAAGATGAGGTTGATAAGCATCCACCACAGAAGAAGACAAAACTTGATGTTGAAGCATCTTGATTGATAAGAAGAGGCCTTGACAAAGAAGACAAGTCTACACTTGCATACCAACTATCACAAAGAGGTCTTCCAAAGCTTCAAGTAGAGCTTGAGGATATTAGCAGGGGATGTACACTTGGCAAGAATGCCAAGGTATCTTTTCGAGTAGTGATGGTAGATCCAAGGGGATCTTAGATTAGGTTCCTTCAAGGCTCAGGCAAAGAACTTGACAAAGAAGAAGATCAAGGTTTTTGAGGTGAGTATACATCCAAGGACTTCCACAAGGAGGCAGGGATCAAGAGGGAGTCAACAACAAAGACAAGTATTTAATGCTTTAAGCAATGAATTTTACTTAAATTGAATTGATATTTTGTTGATGAATAGAATAATTGCATAAATGTTACTGGTTAACTAATGTGGAAAATTATGTCATGTATTGTAGGACAGGTTCATTATGAAGGTTGTCAAAGTGATGATCCATGACCAAGATTTACCCATGTTCTTATGGGAAGAGGCATCCAGTACAACAATGTATGCTCTCATATTTCTTGTGAGTGACAACAGTGAGTCATATCCTCTATAAGTCAAGAGTGAGTCTTATCTCTTCAATGGACAAGAGTGAGTCATATCTCTTGTGAGTGACAGAAGTGAGTCATATCTTCTGTAAGTAAGGAGTGAGTTATATCTCTTATGGTGGCCAGTACAAAATGAGAGTCGGGAGTCTAAGATCTGGTGAATCATATCCAGAGGCCTGTCGGGATGGAGAGAGGCGTGCAACTCCCAGTGATACTTTCAGGGAGATAGTTTCGAGACCAGAGAGGAAGTGAGTGGTGACTTCCAAGTGGATCTATAAGATCAAGCATGCAGTCTAGATTAGCATAAGGGCTGAGCCAATTTGCAGACTCAGAGAGAGTCATGGATGATATTCAGTGTTCTTGAGTGAGCAGGAGGCTCGTCTTAGTAGGCCCACTTGGTGGGAGATGACACGGATGGATACATGGGTATCAACAGTGCAGAAGGCAACATGTTGCTTCAATACAAGATACTCAGATGCAGAGGGAGAAAAATACTCAGTTGCAGATGGAGCAGGGTGCTCCAGCACATAGAGAGTAGCTGCAACACAGTTTATTGATGATGGAGGAGATGAAGGATCTCGGCCAGATGCTTTATTTCTTGGGATTGGAGGTGTGGTAGAGACTAGGAAAGATCTTCCTTAGTCAGGGGAAGTACATAGTTGAGATCTTGAGAGATTCGAGATGATGGACTGCAAATCCATGGCTACACCTATGATGACAAATCTGAAAAAGCTGAGTGATTCCGCTTCAGATTCAAATTCGATGGATCCCACTATATGCAGGTAGACAAATCTGAAGAAGTTGAGTGATTCCGCTTCAGATTTAGATTTGGTGGATCCCACTATGTACAAGCAACTGATTGGATTTGGTTAACATCAGACCAAATATTTGCTTTGTAGTGAACACCCTAAGCCAGTTTATGGTTGAGCTGAGGCATTTACATTGGGTTGCAGCAAAGCATGTGTTGAGGCACTTGCATGGTACAAATGGATATGGTCTGAGAGATGTCTCGGGTGGTGAAGAGAGGCTACAGTTATACAGATTTTGATTGAGTGGGGAGTGCAGTGAATAGAAAAAGCACCTACGGGTGTTGCTTCAACTTGAGATCAGCTATGATATCCTAGTTTTGCAGGAAGCAGACATCTGTTGCACTCAATACAGTAGATGCAAAGTATATCGTAGCTAGTGTCGCAGGTCATAAAGCGGTGTGGCTTCAGAAGCTTCTTGCAGGACTATTTGATCAAGAGATCAAATAGCACTTCATCTAAGACATGGTGTAGAAGGGAGCATTGAAGTTCCAGTACATATTCACAGATGAGCAGATAGCTGACATTCTCACCAAGCCTTTGTATACTTCAGAGACAAGCTTGGCGCGATGGAGAATGCCTCCCTCAATGAGAGGGAGTGTTGATGGTTCTACATATGAGCAGTATGGGGGAGACATTTATTCACGGGGCTATGCTCGTGGTGAATGGCCCAGACATATAGATGAGCGGTATGGGGTAGACATTGCAATATGGGGCGGACATTCACTCACGGGGCTATGCTCATGTTGAATGGCCCAGACATACATATGAGCAGTATGGGGTAGACATTCACTCATGGAGCTATGCTAGTGGTGAATGGCCTAGACATACAGATGAGCAACATCGAGCAGACATTTATTCACAAGCAGACATTTATTCACGGGGCTATGCTAGTGGTAAATGATACATTCACTCATGGGGCTATGCTAGTGGTGAATGGCCCAGGTGCAATGTTTCTCCATATAGCCATTTTGGTTAGGAGTGGAAGACTCGAGGTGCAGATTATGAATAGACGTGCATGTGAGGATATGAACATCAATAATGACAACTTTTCTATGATGAAGAAATAACCAAAAAGTCAAGTCAACTATTGAAGAAGCCCCAGAAGAAAATTGAAGACAAGAAGACAAGTTGGCCTGAAGATAAAAATGAAAGATGAAGACCAAAAGAACAAGTCGGCCTTAGTGAAATTGTACAAGTCGGCCCCATTGAGGAAAAAGTCAAGTGAACTGAATAATATAAATAGTGTTCACTCCATTTTTATCATCACAACATCTTCTCTTCTCCGCTCCTCTTGTGTACACCTCCAAAGAAGGCCTAGCAAAGGCAAGAAGCAATAATTTTGAGTTCTCTTATTCTCTCTAGAAGTCTACCTTTGTTAGGGTTTCTTGTGAAGGAGGGTGAACCTCTCATGTGTAAGAAAAGTTGGCTGGGTTTTCTTCCTTTTGGGTTTCCCATGATAAAATATTTGTGTCTCTTGTGCATGGTTATCTTTCTATGATCTTTTGTTTCTGCTGCAATTTAAGTTGATATTTTCAGTTTGCAATTATTTAATGAAAGTGTGGGAGGAAATGAAATGTGAAATAATTATCAAGATCTAAAAATAGATTAAAATTTCAACAATGTATAGAGTCAATGTTTATAAGTTAGTTATAAGGTTTATTGTACTGATCATCAATTCATATCAATCATTTATTCCTAAATATTTTATTCTATAATTGCCGTAATGATATATTGATTTTGTAATAATTGCGGTCAAATTTAAATTAATTCCTTAAATTGTTGCTCTATATAGCCCTAAATTCTTATTCTTATCTCATGCATTCACAGCCGCCACTGCTACACTCAATGGTAATTATATCATAGTCTGTCATACTTTGTCATAGTCGTTATACGCATCACAATTGCCAATTAAAAAATTGGTCAAGGTGTCAGTCGACCCACTTATTCCATACTAAGTGGATCGATCTTTCATGTCTCTATACCGCCGCCCCTAGGTGTACACTCCACTTTTTTTTTTTTTTTCGTTCTATACATTTTATTTTTTCCAAAAATCTGGTCTCCTCAAATTATTTATTTGTTTTACTCGAGAATTTTCATATATGAAAGTTGGTTCCCTCTTATACAGTCAATTTTTTAACAAAAAAAAATCAGAACCTTCTGTATAGTTAAATATGTACCTCGCACTGCTGTAGAGGACATTTTTACACAGCAGGAATCCTCCGGAAAAAGATGTCGGAGGATTAACAAGATTCAAGAGTTTTATGTGGATATTCTGCAAAATTGATGGCAGAATCCAACTCGGAAGTTGCTGATGTAAACTAAACAAATGACCAATATGAGTAAAACTCTAATAAGTTTGGAAGTTGCCCTTGGTACAAGGACAACATTTATTGCTTGAAGTATTATTCACTTTCCTAGGAGATAAACAAGTTGTAGAAAATATAAGTTAGGATATTAGACACTTATAAGTTAGTTAAGATCAGTTTGTTAAATATATTCATTAGGTAAAGTGTGTTTCTTTAATATGCATTAGTATGCATTTGTACATGTGTAATCCGACAGTTACGATATGTTCTTGACATAGAGTAATCCGACTATTCATTTTCTCCTTGATCTTAACATCCATTGATCTGTGGCTTAACACATGTTTGGTCCATGATCTTTAGTTAAAGAGCATGAAAGGTCATTTGCTAGTTGATCGATTATGAGAAGCTCATTTGTAATATTCTTTTTCTTTTCCATAATAGCATTGCTTCAAGTATCTATTTGGTTGGGGTTGAGGGTTATATCATGTAAAAACATTGGTGTTAATCTGTGATATGTTTGTGTGAGCGGTTTCTTAAGGTGTTCGGTCTCTTGGAAATATCATGTGTAGTCGCACATGGTATAAGAGTTCTTATGAAGTTTATCTTCCATTGGTGATCTAGATCTTGAATAAGTGTTGTCCAAGTTGCCAAACCAGATGTAAGTCACTTTTGTGTGATTGGTAGTCAAGCATGAGACCATATTACTGATAAAAACATAAAGCATTTTACCTAAAGGTGAAAAATGCATATTTGTTGGATATTCTAAAGATGTCAAAGACTATAGACTTCTTTAGCCAAAATCTCATGATATAATTATTAGAAGAGGTTAAATTTGATGAAAATATCTTGCCCTACATGCCTAATTCGGCGTTTGTTCCATCCGTGACTTGCGAGCCATCTTCGACGCTTGTACCATCTTCTACTCCCAACTTCCTTGACAGTGTTCCTACTTTGGCTTTTGATGTTGTCAGTGAGGATGAAAATCCATCTATGTTTGCTGATATTCCTCCAGTTGCACCAGAACAATAGCTTACTCTATGGGTTCGTTCAACATGCAAAGCGGATGGTGATCTTGTTGGTGATCCTAGAGATCAACGTTGAACATGTTCTCAGTTCCAGCGAGCCACTTCTCCTTTGGATCAAGTTTTAGAGAATCATGATCCAAAGATATTTGCAAAAGCTTTAGGGAATCCAGATTGGAACGCAATTATGGATGACGGATATCATTCCTTAATGGTGAATGATACTTGGGACATTGTACTTCTCCCGAAAGGAAGAATTTTTTTTAGATGTAAATGGGTTTATAGAACTAAGTATGCATCAGATGGAAGTGTTAAAAGATTGAAGGAAAGGTTAGTTGCCAAAATATTTTCCCAAGTAGAAGGAATTGACCATAATGAAACCTTTGCCTCTGTCACCAAAATGAACTCCATCCGCCATGTTCTTTCCTTACAACCTTACATAAATGGGAAGTCCATCAAATGGATGTCAAGTCCGCCTTCTTGCATGGGGATTTGCAGGAAGAAATTTACATGGAACAATCTCTTGGCTATGTTTAAAATTACTCTAGCCTTGTTTGTCACTTTAAGAAATCTTTGTATGGTCTTAAGCAAGCTCCTCAATCCTGGCATGCCAAAATGGATAGCTTTCTCCTTAGCATTGTTTTTTCTAGATGCCATTATGATCCCAATGTCTATACCAAGAAAGTAGGAAACCATCTCATCATCCTTGTTCTTAAATATCTCATCATCTTTGTTCTTTATGTTGATGACCTTATTCTTACTAGTAGTGACCATAAACATTTAATCCATGTGAAATCTAGTCTTAAGAATAAATTTGAAATGAAAGACTTAGGATGTTTGCATTATTTTCTTGGCCTCCAAGTCTTGCAAACCAAAGACATAATCTTTCTTTCTCAGTCTAGTTATGCCTTTGACCTTCTTTGCCGCTTTCACGTGAAAGATAGTAAGTTAGTCCCATCTCCCTTCCAACCCGGAGTCAAACTTTCTGCCACTTGCACTTCACCTGAAGCAGATGCCACCTTGTATAGTAAGCTTGTTTATAGTCTCTTATACTTGAGTTGTACTTGTCCTGATCTTTCATTTAACATTGGTCTTTTTGTCCGCTATATGGAAACACCCCATGAAATCCATTGGAAAACAACAAAAGGATACTTCGATATATTCAAGGCAAAGTTCAGTTTGGTATTAATTACAGTTTGGGGGGACTCCTTTGTTGGTTGGTTTCACTATTTCAGATTGGGCTGGCGATCCTGATGATCGAAAGTCTATTGCAGATTATGTTTTCATTCTCAGTTTCAAACCTATCACTTGGGCTTGTAAGAAACAACAAGATCTTGCTATTTCTTCAATAATAGCAGAGTATCGAGCCACATTTAATGCAAGTCAGGAAGCTTTATGGCTTCGAAAGATCCTTTCAGAGTTTGGATTCAAGCAGCAGCGTTCGACTACCCTTTGGTGTGATAATCAGAGTGCCATCAAGCTCTCGAAAGATCCAATTCAACATGAGTGCAACAAACACATTGAGCTACATATGCACTTCATAAGAAAGCTTGTTAATGATCAAGTTCTTGAAGTGCTCTTTTTCCCTTCAAATGATCAAGTTGTAGACATCTTCACAAAGTCTCTTACTGAAGCAAAGTTTTTTAAACTTCGATCAATCTCAAGAGTTCAAGAATTTGTCATTAAGGGGGGATAGGTTCTAATGCCTCCCTTCTCCTACAGTGTCAGTTTTGCAAATCCTTCACTCCTATCCCATGTTGTTCTTAAGGGGGGATGTTATGATATTTAGACACTTCGGAGTTAGTTAAGATCAACTTGTTAAATATATCCATTAGGTAAACTGTGTTTCTTTAGTATGCATTTGTACATATGTAATTCGACTGTCACAATATGTTCTTGACATAAAGTGATATGACAATTCATCTTCTCCTCGATCTTAACCATCATTTATCCGTGGCTTAACACCCGAATGGTCCATGATATTTATTAAAGAGCATAGAGGGTCGTTTGCTAGTTGATCGATTATGAGAAGTTCATTTGTAATATTTTTTTTCTTTTGCATAATAATATTGCCTCAAGTAGCTATTTGGTTGAGGTCGTGGAGTGTTTCCCTCGTTAAGAGTTTAAACCACATAAAAACATCGGTGTGTTGATATGTGATATGTCTGTGTAAGTGATTGCTCAAGGTGTTCAGTCTCTTGGAAATATCATGTGTAGTCAAACAATATATAGTCCATTTTTTTGTTTTATAAAGTCTATTTAGTAAAAGGTAAATTCCAAAATTTCTATACATTTTTTATAAAGAAAAAAATTAAAGTGGGTCTCGCAAAGAAGGCAACAACAAAGATGTTCATTTTTACGAAAATGAAGCCCATATGCCACACAAATTATGGATATGATTGAGAAG
Source organism: Larix kaempferi (assembly GCA_027924585.1). Lineage (NCBI taxonomy): Eukaryota > Viridiplantae > Streptophyta > Pinopsida > Pinales > Pinaceae > Larix > Larix kaempferi. Next base: position 2,202,435 of record BSBM01000710.1, on the reverse strand, counting down.
TTAGAAATAGAATTAGGAGAAAAAAACATACATATTAATAGGAAATGGGGACAAAATTAACAAGTTAATTGAGGATTATGAAACTCAATAAGAGGCATCAACAACAATAAAGTGTTGAGGATAACTAATTAGCATAGAGAAGGGGTTGATCGGCGAGATGAGTGAATGATAGAATTTAGAACTTACAAAAATCCACCAATTAGTCTAAACTTGTCCATCACAATTCATGAAAGAAGTCAGAAAAATACAAATAAACTTAGTAAGATCACAAATTGAGACACCAAAAATAAATGATGAAATAATGAAACCAACTTAGTTACATTCTCATTAGCTTTGCAGCCAACACAATAGAAATAAACAAGATTGTCTCAAAAATAAACTACTAATAAAAAAGACCAAATATAATAACCAACTACAAAGTATACTCCAACTCATTTAAGGAACCAAGAACCTAGTAAAGAGGGAGGAAAACTAATTACGACCATGATAGAAATAAACAAGATTGTCTCAAAAAGAAACTATTAATAAAAAGGACCAAATATAATAACCAACGACAAAGTATACTCTTCATTTAAGGAACCAAGAACCTAGTAAAAAGGGAGGAAAACTAATTAGGACCATGATAGGCATAATAGCATTGAAAACCTTGAAGCTCAAGGAAATTATAAATGATCAAAACACAATGATAATTGTAGGTTTTGACAATAGAAACATAATGATACTTGTAAACTTGGCAATAGTCATAATGTGTTAAATGGTTGATGTAGTTGGGCATTTATACAACCAACCTTGAAGAACTGTGAATGAAATTTAACTATCAAGGACAATATTATGAATTATTTGGAGTGAATGAAATTTAACTATCAAGGACAATATTATGAATTATTTGGAGTTGAATGAAATTTAACTATTTAAATATTATGAATTATTTGGAGTTGAAAGTTTCCATCACAAATTGTTTTCAATTATTGAAAAAAGTACAAGAAATATAGACAAACATGCAACATATATATATGGTGCTACATGCTAAAGGGTTGATGGAGACGGTAACTTATTCCATTAGCCTTGAATAAAATTGCATGGAATTTAACTAGAAATTAAAACAATATAAATTATTTGGGGTTGAAAGTTACTGTCAGAAGAAAATTGATTTCCAACTAATGGAAAAGCTCAAGAAACATAGACGAACATATAACATATATGGTGTTAGGTGCTAAATGTTTGACATAGTTGGGCACTTATACCACCAACTTTGAAGAATAATTTATAAAATTTAATTGTCAAGGGCAACACTATAAATTATTTGGGGTGTGAAATTTCTCATCCTAAGAAAAGTGATTTTCAACTAATAGAAGAAGCTCAAGAAATGAAGATGAATTTATAACAACAAAAGCAAGAGAATGATATTATCAAGGAGCATTGATATTTCACATTAAAAAACCAGTTCAAAAGGATTCAAAATATGATGCATATATTACAGAGGATTCTCACTATCATTCAAATAAGGGATTAAGTCAAACCCCTACATCTAGATAAAGATTCTACCAAGAAAGCATGCTCAATTACAAAGAATCACCTAGTTTGATAAGTTTTCTATTATTCCTTTGGCCATCTCAATATAAGAGCATCTTGAAGAAACCAAGTAGGGCAATAGTGGATGGGATCCCATTATGGATGATTCTGATCTCGCAAATAAAGGATGGGGGCCTCCTCTTGACGATAAGGACCCTCTATTTGACACAAGTTTGGTCCTTAAAGCATCTTGATCTTTCTGGCCATTTTGGCTAGTTGTCTAGAATCTAAGTAAAGAAAATTGTTGAGTGACAAAGAAACCAAATGGAGATTAAAAAGCAGGGCCACTTGGCTTGAATTAAGAGATGAGAATACTTGATATTTTCACAAACTTGCAACTTGCAAGGAAAATATAAATACAATTTGGGAGTTAGCGAATCAGGAAGAAGTTGTTAGACACTTCAAGGATTGCACTCATATAGCAGTAAGGAATTTTATGATTTATAAAAAACTAGAGGGGTCCAACATTGTTGAGACTATCAAGGTAACATCATACTTCCTTAGAGTTGTAAGAGAAAAGGATGCTAATGAGATGTATGAGGAAGTATGTTTGATTGAATTATTAATGGTTTTGTCTTCCTTTAAGAAGGATACGAATCCGAGTCATTATGGCTAGACGATGGAATTTTTCCTTGGTTTCTTTGATTTGTTAGGTGTGATTTACTTAGGGTAGTGAAGAAGGTAAAGGTTGCTGAATTGTTTTTAGGATCCTTCAATTCCACCTTTATTGCCTTGATCCCTAGGGTGGATAAGCTTGCTTCTTTTAACAATTTTAGGCCCATATCTCATATTATTTCAAACTTTTTGGGTATTAGATTGAAAAAATCCTCTTAGATATTATATCTCTTGAACAATTCAACTTTTTAGAGGGAAGGTAGATGCATGAATCCATCAATTCAACCCAAGAAAGGATTCATTCCATTATACTAAAAAAAATCTTAGCGATGGTGCTAAAGCTAGACCTATTAAAGTTTTTTGACATGACATGTTGGTTATAAAGGCTCTTGGTAAGTTATATGGATTTTAGTTTTGTTGTGTGAAAAACAATCCTATGATTGGGGTGAGGTCACCAACATACTAGGTTTTCTAAGATAGACATCTAGAGTTTTACAGTAAGATTCAAACAAAACCATACAAAGAGTTTGAAAGATAGAGAATGATGCACCTCGCTTATGATGTTCTATCCTAGATTTCTTTGCTCCTTAATATGCTTCGAATATTCTCCAGCTTACCCAAGCTTCAGCCCTCAAAACAAATAAAAACAACCGTCCTCAAACACATTTGACAATAATAAAGACTATTTATAAATTGAAATAAGAACACAAATATAAATCTACAAATCAACTTTCAATATGCAAAATGCTAATTTATTCATCAAACATGAAATTAAACTCAGAATTTGGGAAGGGAAAGATGTCCAATCTCCATTGAAATAGTGGAAATGAATACAATATTACTTCTTCTTTGCTTCGGCACCTCGCGAAACCTTGACTCTGGGTCTCATGCTTCTCTTCTCCAATAATCTCAAGCAAACCTCCAATGTATAAGGGTTTGAAACTAACTAGGGTAGCCGTTTCAGAACATGGATAGCAAAGGGATAGAGTTTGGAAATTCCTCTAGCATAAAAATACTTAGGCCAAAAGTACCCATTCATGACTCATCTCCTTTGTTTTTTTATAGTCAATGAATATAGTTACCATCTAGTAGAAAGCAATTGTAAATTAGGGGGTAGTTACCAAACCACCCAAATTGCCCCTAATTTGAACATTTATTTATTTTTTGGAATTTTTTTTTGGGGGGGGATGTTGGCAATGTAAAGGTAACAAGTGATTTAATCCCTTGCAAACCAAAGGAAACACGTGATTTCAAGAGTTTGGTGAAAAACACTAGCAATATGAAGGCAAGGAGGGATTAAATAACAGATTGACATATCATTAGGAGCGATTTTGTCTCAAAACTCTATTACAAAGTTTGTAAGTGCTACAGAATCACTAAATGACTAAGGCCATAGTATCAGATACCAAATCGAGCCCCTTCCATCCATAGTGTCCTTTTGTGTGAGCGATAGTCGAAATTTGAAGTGTCATCATGAAACTGTTGTCACGGACATAGAAGTCTTGATTTGGACTATAACAACTTTGTTAATAGTTAACTAGATCATGGATGTCTAAACTTTATTTCTTTTGTTGTTCTTATAAATGGGTATGCATCTCCTTTCTTTGTCCTTCTAGCGGGCTCATACAAGGCTTCCCTATGTCCCCCTATTGGTTCTTACTTAAGGCTAAGGGGCTTATTAGAGTTATTAAGGATGTCAACATCCTTTTTTTTTAGTGTGGTTCACAACTAGTTTGGCAACAAGAATTCTTTTTGGAGTGAATAATGATAAGGTTGGTACGCGAGGGTTGATTAGGTATCCTATCCTTCTCAATACTAAATATCCCTCAATCGTTTAATTTCATCTTGAAGGAAAGGTAACATGTTGCTCATGCTCAAAAGAAGGTAGCTCAGTGGCCAATCATTTAGGTACCTACCCTGGTGGCTCTCGTAGGAGGGAAGATACATATAGAAGTAGGATGACTAGAGTTTCTCCCTATGTCTTTCTCTATAATTGTGTCATTCACATATTCACTCACTTGCTTGGTGGAGTTCATGAGATCCCATTAAGTGTTTGGAAGGCCCTAGTTCAATTTTCTACTTCTTTATCAATGTGTTGGCACCCCAACAACTTCCCCTTTATTTTTCAAAATCAAGGGTCCCCCCATGTAAATTTTGAAAATATTTTGTTTTGGTTTTATTTTATCTTATCTTCTTTGCTTTGGTCGATGGTTGTTTGGATTTCATTGAATAAGGATTTGGTGATGTAGATATCTTTTTCGTTGGCATCTTTTGTCCCTTTAGTTGATGAACAACACCTACTTAGTCTTACTTGAGCTTATTTGAGCTAAGCATATCCTTCGGTTTGGCTTGGTTGGTTTTATATGATGTTTCGACAATTGTAACAAATTTTGGTTTGTCAGTGCATTTGTGAATTAACGACCACTTTGATAAATCATGATTAATTAACTAAAAGCTCAATTGTAATAATTTTGATTTATATCTTGAAAGAGTTTATATCAAATAACGAGACCATGCTCTTACTTCTGAATTTGAATGATCCACTGACTTTTGCAAGTCTTTAACATTTGATTAAAATTCTTAGCTTTCATGAAATTGAGATTTGACGATTTGCTTTATCTTTACTGCATTGGTCTTCTGGCTTTGTGATGACTTATTGATGCTTCCATGTCCTTATTTGAGATTATTCATGGTACTTATTTCATTTTGGCTTGGTTGAATTACCTTAATCCTTCTATATTCTTACGAAACTTTTCGATTCTTAAATGTATCAACGAATAATTGTATACTTTGATGGATTTTAATAATTCAATTAAGTACTCAATTTTATACTTTCAATCTTCGTCTTACAAATTTGCATTTTAAAGAAATAGAACTTTAACATTGGTTTCAATTTTGAAATGATTATTGAATGCTACTAGCTTTAAATTTTTTATGAAAACTTATCCTTTTGTGAGATGTTATAATTTTAGGACAAAGTTTAAATAATTTACTTAAAGCTTATTTTATAATTCTCTTATATCCTAGAGAACATGTTTGGAAACTATGGAAGGAGTCAATGATTCCCATTCATGAATTGAAGTATTATTTTGCACAAAAAAAATTAACTCTCCTTGTTGATAAACTACTTTTGATTCTTATTTAGATGACTTATTAATGTTTATATATATGGAAGTATTTAATTTCTTCCAGTCATCTAATTCTGATCTAAAAGTAATATAATGTTCATACAATATCTTTTGAAAATTCAATATTTGTTAATTATTATTATTGTTTATTGAAAGACAATATTAATGATTTATTTATTTAATTGGATTTGATATAATAAACACAAGGCACTATTTACAATGTTAATGCATTATAGTTGCATGGAAACCCTAATATGTTGTTGCTGTCGAGTGAATGATGAAGTTACAAAAACGGATCGCGCACCTGTCAGAGAGATGTTTTTGCGTGAAATATTGTGAACAAACCGTGAGGAATTAGCGCAAACCGTTGAAAACCCACTTCCCAATGAGCTCCTTTATCCCTTAGCGTGGAAAGTTTTGGAAATCACTCAACAGTTTGGGAGAAAATTGTGCTCTAACAGAGGTGAATTTTCCAGAAATTCGTTGCGGCCGGTTTGGCATCCAGTTGAACGAACCAGACATATGGGGATTTGATCCTATCCTTCCCACTACTCTTCACTTCTATAAATTCGACCTCAAAATTCTGAAAGAGGGAGGAGGGTCTCCAGAGACCAGAGGATCAATTTTATTTTCTTTGTATTTTCTTTTGTAAAGTTTCTTTCAAACAAGTCAGCATGGAAGCACTCACAGCCAGAAGTTGGTAGATCAACATGTTTATGAAGAAATGATGCTCCAGATGTATTTACAGAACTGTCTTGTAAGCTTTGTACAAATTTTTCTTTCACAGAGCAATATTAATTGACTGTTTATATTGGTTATCATTATTTCTCAATGAAATTAAGTAAATTTTAGGAACTTAGTTCTTTGGTACGCTTACTTTTTTTTAAGATCATAATATCTTGAAGTTTATTCTAGAAATTATGATTACTTTATCATTTGATCTATTGACAGAAAAATTGATTTAGATTTTCATAACTTAAAGCCTCTAACAATTTTCATGATCTTACTCTGTTGATTGACAGGATCTTTGAAGCTATTTAGATATGCCATATTTTTTATTCTAGAATTTCTTCTCAATTTAAAATTATTACATGTTCAACTTATGTGTGCAAATTGAGTCAATGTTAGTTTCAATCATGCTCCTGATCAGGACAAGTTAGATCTAATAGATAGAATTAAAGATAAATTATTTTACAAGTTTGTTTCAAAACATAAAGCTACAGGTTTAATAGCTGATAAATATGTGTGTTTTAACAGCTGTTAAATTTGTGTGTTTCCAACTTTTGGAATTTGCATCATAAATTAGTTAGATATTGCATATTAATTATATAACATATTTAGGGTTTTAATTGCATGTTTCATAACTCATATCATAAAACAGTGAGACTCTCGTTAAGAGAGCAAAACATAGATTAGATATAGACAACAAGCTTTGACTTAATAGTTTTTAAATAGAAATTCTAGTTTAAATATATTAGTATAACCTGTAGATTAATAGTTAGTTTTAACTTAGTAGTTTTCATTATAATTTAGTTTAACTTTTAAATTTGTTAATTAGTTTGGGACACCTTTTTTCTAAGTTTAAGTAGTAGGATTCTCCTTAAGAGAGTGAAACTTAGATGGTAACATGACCATAACCTGTGAGAATTAGCCATACCAGACACACTGGGGGATGCTTTAAGCACCTTGTGTGGGTTAGTTCTCCTTAGTTGGCCTTGGTCATAAAATCCGGCCAACAAATGGTGCTAGAAGGAGGGCCATGAGGTAAAATAAGTGGTTTTATTTTTAATAACAATTTATCCTCTCTCTCTTTGATTTTTCAGCTTTTATATTTTTACTCTTCTTCGTCATTACATATATGCTTAAGGGCTAGTTAGATGAAAAGATAGCCATTTTAAGAGTCAATTTATCTTGATTGTTTATCATTCATGGCTCATGCCCAAATACCTGTTTGGGAATCAGTTTTTCATTTTAAATTAGCTAATAATTCCAATGAGACAGTCAACTTCTTGTCAAAACTTGAATTTGATGGTGAAGGTGATATATTTCCAAGAAAACACCTCAAGAAGTTTTTGTGTAAATGTATCAAACATAAGATTGTTGATCTAAGTGCTACGTGCAGGTTATTTCCTCTTACTCTCAAAGGACGAATCAAATGCTGGTCGGAGACATTTCCACCTGATTTCTTTTCTACATGGTTTCAATTTGCACATGAATTTTTAGATACTTTCAAGGATTATGATTCTAATAAACTATGCAGTGAATTGCAGGCTCTTCGAAGGAAGAAAGGTGAGTCTTCACAAGAATTTTCGGTAAGACTTTCTCATATTCTTTACAAATTTCATATTGTTGATTTACCTTCTGAACTTGACCTTTTAAATTTTGTTTTGAACTCTCATACTTCTCATATTCAACAAAATCAAGACGTTTGTCAAAAGGATGTTTCAACAGATCATTTACCAACCCTTCAAGAAGCTTCTTTCTCTATCATTTCAGATATTTCTATAAATTCTACTCAACCCCAAAATGAGAAGATTCAAGTAGAAGAGATGTCTTCTTTGTCTAATCATTATTCTCCATCATTACTTTTTGGAAGAGAAATTCATATTTCTTTTATCCAAAATATTGAACCTATATATATTAAGGAATCAAATAGGGAAGAACATATTCATGATGAATTTATTTGTAGAGATAGGGAAGTTGATTATCTTAACGAACAGTAAATATTCTTATGCTATTATTACGAAAATAGATCAAGATGATTTAATTATAAAGCAAACTATATGTTCATCATTTTCTGATTTTTGTACTAATTCTTCTTTCGATCCAATTATCAATGAACACAAATATGTTAATAATAATTTTATGTGTTCTGGTACTTCAATAGAATAGGCTGGAGAAGATGACATGAATCTTAATTATTTGATTAAATTTTGTTCAGGAAAAGGGATTGATCTTTTTCAAGAGCATGCTAATAAAAGTTTTGATTTACATGAAGGATTATCAATTAATCTTGATCTCAAAACATCACCAAATTATGTTGAAAATGACCAAGTAATAAAAGAGAAATCGTTTGGAAATTTGAATGATAATGATCTTTTTAAGTTGAGAGACTCTTTTAATTTCCTCACTTCTAATTCTTACTTTTCTATTTATCCTTATTTATTTTCTAATTTTGATATGCATGAGATTCCATCAAATTTAGCTAACTATGTGCCTTCAAAATCACATTTTTATGAGATATCTAACATTGGTGATTCACTTATTAAGCATGAAGTTGAGGGATTGGGACATATTTCATTATTAGATCGTCATCTGATACAATCTTTTAAAGAGAAAGAGGGTTCATCGCAAGATAGTTATAGTCATCCAATTTTTTATTAGATCAACACACCAATTTTTGTTGAAACTAAAAATGTTTGTTCTCATCAGAATCACTTATATGGGAGATCTAATTTTAGTAGTGATAATAAAATCTTTGTCAAAGAGTTTCCTATAACTTGTGATCACCAAAAACTTGCATCTTTTTCAATTGATTCACCTTTAGTTGTTGGCTCTTTTAACGAGATTACTTCTTTTGATATTAGGCCACTACCAATTCATTCACCTATTACATCATTTCATGATAATACTATGTTTTTGAAACCAATTCTTCAATTTGTTAGTGTGACTAATGCTAGTAATTTGTTTCTTCAAGTTGATTCTCCTAAGATATATTTGCCACATATGAATTTCATGTTGTTAGGTCATATTTTGCATTTTGATTTCCATGACAAGATTGCAGAATGGCTTGAAGATTCTTATCTTAAAAGAATTTATGAAGTTGGTAAATTTGTCTTATCATTACATGTAAATAGAATTTCAAATGGTAAGGATGATAGATTTGGTTTTAGTTTTATCTTATTGACATATCATTTCTGGTTGCTAATTCGAAATCTTATCATTTTTGCAGGATTACAAATGCTTCGATAGTACCACTGGATATTTCATTTTACTTGATTGTGTTGTATATTTGATTTCATTGTACATATGTATAGATTTAGTTTTAGAGGTATATTTAGATTCAGTTTTGTCTGTTTGTTTTCCTTTGGTACAAGTAGGTTGCTTTCTTTTCTATAATGTACAATTAATGAGCGATGTGTTGATTGTCGATGAGGGCGAGTTGAGTTGTCATTTTAGGGAAGTACTCATTTATATTCCTATCTCTTTCGATTATTTTGTCTTGCTTATGATTTTATTCGTCAGTCATTCCATTTCAAGTCTTATCTCTAACTAACGATAAATTATTAAGACCTAATGATGAAATTTTTACACCTGATTGTTTAACTAAAATCTTTGAAAGGACAAATCTATATAATAATAAAAAGATGGTAAAGAGTTATTTTCAATTTTTCACTCTCTTCTAAATTGCAACTCTCTCACTTTGTAATTATTGTTATAAACTGCACTATTTATTTTGTTTTTCCTTTTGTAAATATTGTTGAATAAAGGGTATCATTTATTCAAACTTTTCATCTATTAATTAAATCAATTTTATCATGATCCTAAGAAAAGATGAAATTTTTAACAATTGAATGATTTCGCAATATTCAAAATTTTTGAAACTTGACATCAATAACGAGCTTATGATGCTTCTTGTAAAATCATTATATTTGTTTCATGATATCTATTCTAACATGCATATTATATTCGCATCTCTTGTTCCTATTTATATTTGACCTTTTTTTATGAAATTACTAAAAGCTTAATCCTTTATATTTCCATATCGTGGTCAAATTAAATATTGGGAGATTTGTCGTCATCCGTTATTTGCTTTGGTAGGTGTTTGCTTGGCTTTCATTGAATAAGGATTTGGTGAGTATATATCTTTGTCGTTGACTTATTTTGGCCCTTTAGTTGATGAACAACACCTACTTAGTCTTACTTGAGCTTATTTGAGTAATCATATCCTTCAGTTTGACTTGGTTGGTTTTATATGATGCTTCGACAATTGTAACAAATTTTGGTTTGTCGGGTGTGTTTCCAAATTAACGACCATTTTGATAAATCATAATTAATTAACTAAAAGCTCAATTGTAATAATCCTGATTTACTTCTTGAAAGAGTTTATATCAAATAACGTGACCATGCTCTTACTTTTGAATTTGGATGATCCATTGACTTTTGCAAGCCTTTAACATTTGATTAAAATTCTTACCTTTCATGACATGGAGATTTGACGATTTGCTTTATCTTTACCGCATTGGTCTTCTGGCTTCGTGATAACTTATTGATGCTTCCATGTCCTTATTTGAGGTTATTCATGGTACTTATTTCATTTAGGATTGGATGAATTACCTTAATCCTTCTATATTCTTGTGAATTTTCGATTCTTAAATGTATCAACGAATAATTGTATGCTTTGATGGATTTTAATAATTCAATTAAGTACTCAATTTTATACTTTCAATCCTCGTCTTACAAATTTGCATTTTAAAGAAATAGAACTTTAACCTTGGTTTCAATTTTGAAAGGATTATTGAATGTTACTAGCTTTAAATGTTTTATGAAAACTTGTCCTTTTGTGAGATGTTATAATTTTAGGACAGTTTAAATAATTTACTTAAAGCTTATTTTATAATTCTCGTATATCCTAGAGAAGATGTTTGGAAACTATGGAAGGAGTTAATGATTCTCATTCTTGAAGTGAAGTATTATTTTGCACAAAAAATAATTAACTCTCCTTGTTGATAAACTAATTTTGATTCTTATTTAGATGGCTTATTAATGTCTATATATATGGAAGTATTTAATTTTTTCCAGTCATCTAATTATGATCTAAAAGTAATATAGTGTTCATACAATATATTTTGAAAATTCAATATTTGTTAATTATTATTATTGTTTATTCAAAGACAATATTAATAATTTATTTATTTAATTGGATTTGATATAATAAACACAAGGCACTATTTACAATGTTAATGCATTATAGTTGCACGGAAACCCTAATATGTTGTTGCTATCATGTGAATGATGAAGTTAAAAAACGGATCGCGCACCTGTCAGAGAGATGTTTTTGCGTGGAGGATTGTGAAACAACCGTGAGGAATTAGCTCAAATAGTTGAAAACCCACTTCCCAAATGGGATCCTTTACAACTTATTAGGGGGAGTTTTTGAAATCGCTCAACAATTTGGGAGAAATCATGCCCTAACAGAGGTGAATTTTCCAGAAATTCGTTGCGGTCGGTTTGGTATCCAGTTGAACGAACCGGACATCTGGGGATTTGATACTATCCTTCCCACTGCTCTTCACTTCTATAAATTCGACCTCAGAAGTCTGAGAGAGGGAGGATGGTCTCCAGAGACCAGAGGATGAATTTTATTTTCTCTGTATTTTCTTTTGTAAAGTTTCTTTCAAAGAAGTCAGCATGGAAGCACTCCTAGCTAACAGTTGGTAGATCAACATGTTTATGAACAAATGTGGCTCCATATGTATTTGCAGAACTGTTTTGTAAGCTTTGTACAAAGTTTTATTTTACAGAGCAATATAAATTGACTGTTTATATTGGTTATCATTATTTCTCAATGAAATTAAGTAAATTTCAGGAACTTAGTTCTTTGGTACGCTTACTTTTTTTTAAGATCATAATCTCTTGAAGTTTATTCTGGAAATTATGATTACTTTATCATTTGATCTATTGATAGAAAAATTGATTTAGATTTGCATAACTTAAAGCCTCTAACAATTTTCATGATCTTACTATGTTAATTGGAAGGATCTTTGAAGCTATTTAGATATGCCATATTTTTTATTGTAGAATTTCTTCTCAATTTAAAATTATTACATGTTTAATTTATGTATGCAAATTGAGTCATTGTTAGTTTCAATCATGCTCTTGTTCAGGACATGTTAGATCTAATAGATAGAATTAAAGATAAATTATTTTACAATTTTGTTTCAAAACGGAAAGCTACAGGTTTAACATCTATTAAATCTGTGCGTTTTAACAACTGTTAAATCTGTCTGTTTCCAACTTTTGGAATTTGCATCATAAATTAGTTAGATATTGCATATTAGTTATTTAAGATATTTAGGGTTTTAATTGCATGTTTCAAAACTCATATCATTAAACAGTGAGACTCTCGTTAAGAGAGAAAAACATAGATTAGATATAGACAACAAGCTTTGATTTAATAGTTTTTAAATATAAATTTCATTTTAAATAGATTAGTATAACCTATATAGTAATAGTTAGTTTTAACTTAGTAGTTTTCATTAGAATTTAGTTTAAATTTTAAATTTGTTAATTAGTGTAGGACACCCTTTTTCTAAGTTTAAGTAGTAGGATTCTCCTTAAGAGAGTGAAACTTAGATGGTAGCAGGACCATAACCTGCGAGAATTAGCCATACCAAACATATAGGGGGTTGCTTTAAGCACCTTGTGTGGATCAGTTCTCCTTAGTTGGCCTTGGTCATAAAATCCGGCCAACACAATGGTGGACATCACTACCACTAGTTGGGGAAGATTTGAGAAGGTTTTTAGTTTCACATTCTTCTATTTTGTATCGCTCTCCTTCTAGGACTAATGAGTCTTTTTCTTTCTAGGGTGTTCGTTTTTCACATTAGTTCTTTGCTTAGTTAGATCACTTGTTGCAACCACTTTTCACTTTTTGTTTAATTATGTAATCATTTAGAATTAATGTGATTTGTTTGAGCTCCCTTTCATTAGTCCTACATAGATTTATTGAGGTAGTGATTATTATTTTGTGTTAAGATTGGTCCTTTGAGGTACCCTAGATGAATTCAAAAATTATCCTCCCTCTTTAGGATTCCTAGACAACCATTATTCCACCTCAGTGTGTGAGAACCAAACAACTTCCCGCCTCCTTTAGTTCCCCTTTAGGATCATCAGACTTGGGTTCTTCGTAGCATGGATCGTCACCTTCATCTAGTGCCACTAATCCATTTGATAGCTCAATAACCAACATGTCTGGTGCTATCCCAACCTCTAGTGTAATTCCTACCAGTTGTAGACTCCCCTAGAGGAAACCCATCAAGTGGAAACACCAACCAAAATTTCGATGGTAACACAACCTCATACCTTATTACCATGTTGAGCCTTCCTTCCATGACCAGTCAATGACCCCATTCGACATGACCATACATGCCCTCAAATGCCAATCAAGTTACCTTTGGACATCCCCAAGTTTGAAGGTAAAGCAATAGAAGACCCTTCCAACCATATAATGTCCTTCCATCTATGGTGCTCCTATTATAACATTATGGATGATTCCATCCATTTGTGTTTATTCCAAAGGACCCTTACTAGAGTAGCAACAAAGTGGTACATGAAATATCCCTTGGTAACACATCCTAACTTTGTGTCCTTAGCCTAGACTATCAAATGAATGAAGGTGGGAGGAGAGGAATACCTTACCCACTTATTATTTTTTTATTATGTATTCATTTTCACTAATGGGTCATTGATTAAAGGGCACATTACATATGCATTGTAAATCCATATGCATGGAGATAAATTTACAAAAGTCTTCAATTAGTTTCAATGAAATTATTTAAATTTCATCCCTACTTTGAAGACTGTATTCCCTTTTGAAAGTCTATATTTAGACACAGTGATCAAATATTTGGGTTTTAACCAAATGGGTACATCAAGCAAGATTGGCAATGGCTCCTAGGAAGAACTAAGAAAAAACATAAACTTTTGGTGTAACAGGTGGTTGTCAAGTTGTGGGAGATTGAATTTGGTGAAGTTTGTGCTTGATGCAATCGTTGTATATTGGCACTCCTTAGCACATATATCTAAGGGGATTTTGGAAAATATAAGGAAAACATGTTTTAATTTTCTTTGGAAGGAAATAACTAAGTGGGGTTTACCAACTTATTGAATGGCAAACACTTTCATAGTTTAAAAGTGTAGGCTAGGGTATCAAACTTATACATCTATTTAGCATTTCTTTGGTGGGAAAAAGGTTTTGGAATCTTATTAATAGGGATGGTCTATGGAAGATGATCATTGAACAAAAGTACCTCTCTCCAAGAACTTTGCTAGATTGGATTTGGAATGATATAAAGAGCACAAAATATGGTTCTAATGACTAGAAAGCATTAGTCCTAGCTTTTGCCATCATTGGACAATTTTTAGCATGGAGGGTAGGAAATGGAAGGCTTGTTTGTATTGGAACCAATGTTGTACTTGGTTGTGGAAATTATATTTTTCTTCCAACAAATCTATTAACTCTTCTACATGAACACTGAATATTTACATCAAACAATTTTTTGACAATAACACTATAGAATTATGGCATCATAGATGGCTTGGTTGTCAACATAAGCTCGTGGATTGGATGGTGACCCTTTTACTATGTGGGACTCTTATCTTTAAGAATTAAGAAAATTTCATATTAGGCTAATTGAAGAAGCTAACAATTTGGGATGGTCTCTAAATAAAACAAGAGGTTCTTACACTATGAAATTGGGTTATATTGCCTTAAGATATGAAGAGAGACAAGATTCGATGTGATTGTGGTCCAATAAGTGAAAATTAAATGCCCCTAAAATATTTATCACTCACATGTGGTTAGCACTAAATAAATAGGGTATTGATTTGGTAATTAATGCAAAGAAGATATGTACAAGGTCCTATCTTTTGTATTACGTAGTAATAATGATGAAACTATAACACCTACCCATCTATTACTATGCTTCACACTTCCGTTTCAAAGGAAAGATCTCAGGGACAATAAAGCCATCCCAATTATGGTACTGTGAGGTGGATGGTTAGCACAAAATGATCTATTGTTTGATTAGAAATATTTTCCTCCATTTCAAGCACTTAATAAGGACACTGCCCATAAGATCCCTAGTCAAGTGGTAATATTTTAGATTGATAAGTCCACCCCATGTGGATTTTTTGTGGAGCATACCAAGGAGACGACTGCAAATGCAATTGAAGAGGTCTATTGTTTATGGATGAGAAATTAATACAAATTTAAAGCATGCCTGGGACAAGGCTAAAACAACTATGTAGAGCTCATGACACTTAGAGCCTTGATGATGGTGGTGGTTACAAGAGGTATTTCTAGGTTACAAGTTTTTGTGGATTCTTAAGTAGTTGCTCTATTTCAAGCACTTAATAAGGACACTACCCATAAGATCCCCCCTCAAGTGGAAATATTGTAAATTGATAAGTCCACCCTGTTGGCACCAGTTTTGTCTTAGTTGAAGTGGAAGGGATAGACCCTTGAGAAATAATGGAGAGGGCCTCGGTATCTTAAACCCTATGACCCAAAAGGGCGCAGATCCCATTTTGAAGGCTTATTCCTAAGTCCCGAATGAGAATGATAAATAAGCCTAAGTTTTAACATTGCATAAGGGGCTAAAGGCATGAAAATCCGCTCGAAGTTAAGTGGGAACAGGAATCAACAACGCAGAGCTGCAGTGATGGTGACCAATGACCGAGAAGCAGCTTCGCGAAAGAAGTAGGGTACATTTTAAACTGAGGCAGAAAGGTTAGCCCACGAGAAAATTGGAAAGTTGATCGACGGGTAAAAGGACATATCTACGGGCAGCATTAACTTCGTCGATTTGACGTGCCCAGGGAATGGACACTTCCAGATTTGTGAACTTTTGGTAGGCCCTGCATGTTACAACGGTGTAGATTGAGCGGGGTCGAGATCTACGGTTGTAGATTTGTTCACAATTTGAACCTACACGGAGCATCAACGTGGTCCCAATTTGAGAACCTGGTAGGGGCCGCATCTTCGGACGATTGGGATGTGGAATGGGCCCAGATCAATAATTACCATTGGACGCACAGATTAAAGTGCAGGAGAAGTGGCATGTGGAAAGATTAGAGGCCACGAAGAGTTGTAGAGCCAAAAGGTGAGGGATATCTACAGCTCGGGTTTAATCACACAAATGGAGGGCTCAGAGAATCTTTTCACTACGATAAGTGCAAGAATGATAAGGGAAAGCGAAATAATATAAAATACCGCTGCATGGGGACTTGGGTATCGTTCGACAAGTGCATCGGAAAGCGACAGATGACTGTGCAGAAGTCGACAACTCAACCATCTCTCAACCTAGCTGTCGATAACCAGGTAAGCTTCTTGTCTCCATACTAAAGTATTTAAATGGTTGAATTGAGTGAGATAGAGCCCCCAGGATCTGAGTGCCGGAGGATAGGGGATTTGTTTGAGGATAAGGAGGCCAATATTTATGACACATTGCTGACAAACTACTTCACAGAGACAGCTGAGGACAGGTTGAAGTTGATTAGGGAGGGGAATGTTGATGTCCATAAGGTTTACCAGACCTTTTTCAATTTGTTCGCAATTGACCAAACCTCGAATTGTCCAGAGTTTTTCGACTAGTGCGCCACCCATTATTCCTCTTTTCAGAGGGTGATTGTGGATGCAGCCAGGTCTAAGATCTTGTGCCAGATCAACCCCTTCACTGTCAGAAAGGCCCTAGCAATCCTGGATGAATTCTATCAAAAGGATAAAGAATACAGAGAAGAAACCTTGGTTCAATATTTCAGACAGGCCCCAATCGACCTTAAGGAAACTTTCTTCCATTGTAGCCTGCAGCCAAATACCTCCTTCCAGAACCAGCTTTTCCCTGATGAAGCCATTCTGTTCACAGAAGAGTCCAAATGTGCCATTACCATGTTGGCCCAATTCTTAGGATTAGATAATGACATGTACATCACTGAGCCCTTAATAAGCCTAATGTTTGTCATGAGCACATGTCCCCTAGAATCTGAAGCCCCCAATCAGTCCACCTAGTGTGCCTGTGTTAGGTTTGATGAAGCCTTAGCTGAGAGTATCCATGCTCAACTAGCAGATTTCCCCAGGACTAGAAGCTTTAGGTTTCAGTCGTACCTAATGAAGATGTTCTTGTCATTCAATGAAGAGAATTTGTAGATCCTTGAGAAGCTTCTCACCCGGGAAATGTATATTGACTACAACATATTCGTGAATGACCTCATATCAGAAGTATACCATGTTTTCTTCCAAAGGAAACTACCTAGGGTATTAGTAGAAATGAAAGAGTTGTTGCAACCTTCTCCAAAGATGAGGATTGGTGACTGGTTCCTTTTAGAACACAGCACTGCAATTAGAGTCTATGGGTTTTCCCATGCACCATATGTACTACCATCTTTCCTCACCCCCATACTATTTACATTGTAATTCATCAGAAAAAAGCTGAGGGTGGAGATTGAGCATTTATTGGATGACAAGAAGGCCTCAGACATCAATTTTCCATGGATTGTAGGCCCATTCACTGTTAAAATCAAGGCTTCCCTTCCAACCATTGAAGGCATGATGAGAGACATGGGGTTCAGATCAAAGGCAGCCATCAATTATGACCCACACCACATCATATCAGAAAGATGAAAGGAGACTAACAGGAAAGATTTTGTACATTTCGAACTTGCTGTTAACACCCAAAAAGTGCTCACTAGCTCATTCCCTTATTCACATGACCCATTTGTCCACTTTTCCACCATTTGAGCCTCTAAAACCATCAAAAGGTCACCAAAAGACCACAATACACCTTTTTCCCTCAAAATATATATTTTTCCTCCAAAAAAAACACAAAAAACCCTCAAAAAGGGTCCAAAATTCCCAAAAAATATTAAAAGGGAATAAAAATATAAAAAATATTCAAAAAAGGAAAAAGAGGGGAAAAGAGACCTAAACCATGTTGGTTAATACCATTGGTTTCCTCAAAACCATAATGGTATTCCCCATCACCAAAAACTATAAAAAGGTGATAGGGGCTTCTCACTTTCCATCCACATTTCATCCTATCCTTATGCTGCCAAATTCCCTTTGAGAGCCATTGCCTCCCATTTCGAGTTTGAAGAATCCCATTGAAGCTTTGGAGAATAAGAGACCATTGGATATTGGATCTTCTCAACCTTGAAGTTGCTCAACACCCATCATCCTCACCATTTGAGGTAATACAAAATCAAATGTTTTTCGAGTTATTGTTTTTCCATATATCTTATTGCTTATATTTCGAAATCTAGTTTTTTATTTATTTGCACATGCTTAGATTATATTAGTTTATTCATAGTTTTTTTTGTTTTATATTGAAACTGCTATTACAAGTTAATAGGTGCATCCTTGCACATGCTTGGTTGAAAAACCAAGCAACAGTTTTTGGCGACTCCGCTGGGTTTCGAACTTTAAATTTTTGTTTTAGATCTTCGTCTTTTACTAGTTTTACTATTACAATTTGCAGATCTGCCATACTAGATAGCATATTCATTGTTGCCCTAGCTTTTGGCCCTTTCTGCAGCCTTTAACAGCCCAAAATTTCACTTTTTGGTTTCGTTTTCGGCGACCATTTTTTCGTTTTCACGTCGCGACTTTTCGCCCGACAGTCGCACGGCTCATCGCAACCTTGCGGCCTTTTTCCGCACTACACATCACGGCTTCGCGACATTTTTCCATGCTGCACATCGCGGCGTCGCGGCCTTTTTCCGCGCTGCACATCGCGACTGTGCACCTAAAACCCGCGATGCTGCTGTTTTTCGCACGACCGAATTTTTAGAAAAATTTCTGCTGCGTTTTTTCCCATTTAGCCTATTTCGTCCAGCATCATTTTTTCTGCAATTTTTTCCAGCATTCTGTTTTAATTCTTGCAGCAATAGTAAATCATTTTCTATTACATATGCTCAATTAAAATCTTTTTAAAAATTTTCAACAAGTGAAAGAAAGGTTTTTTAGCACTGTGTTTAGATCATGGATTTCACTTCTTTGCAAATTTCGAACCATCTTTCCGATTTGCTCAATAGTTTTTCCCAAGCAAGCACTTAGAAATCCATTTATTTCTTGCAATTTTTTCGATATTTGCTTTCCTTTAAAAAATTATTTTAGAAGTCCATAATTTTTGAATTATTTTTGTTAAAGCATTTACATTTCAGAAAAAGCCTTTTCTTTTTTTGCAAATTGAAATCGTCTTGTTTTTAATTTGCAATCAATCGCCCAAGCGAGGAAAATTCGTTTTCAGTTAAATAATCACACTTGCACCCAATTTGCCAGATTTTTAATTAACTGAGCCTTAAAATCTACCTAAACTCAACAAACACTTTAACCCCACTTGGGGAACACTTGAAGAATCTTGTAGCTAGGTAGGATTGGGGGGATAGGTGTTCCAATAACACCCCTCAATTATTTACATCTGAGACATAGTGGTTGACTTTTAGGGTCCCAAAAATCCCTTATTATTTGTTGACACGGTTATACACCAATTTATCGAGAAGGCCTCTCCCTTAGGAGGGTTGAAGTAGACAGACTGGTTCTGGAAGCCTGAGTGGAATACCGCTATCCATTTAGTAACCGAAGGATACCTTTCACAATTCTCGGTGTACCACCCCTATGGGAGTACAGCGGCGATAGAACCAAACTGCAGATTCACCCAACCGAGCATGTCATGAACGGGGTATCTTAGTGGCCAATTTTTAGGATTGTCTACCCAGTGTCCCTCCCGGTAGGGGGATATCTAGCCTTTGATTCCACTACTCATATTGTTTGACTTAGATTTCATCACCTTGCAGAGGATATGTTTCATTGAATCATAATACCACTTTTAGTTAGGCGTTTTAATGCTCTGCTACCCCCCTTGGTCTAGTGAACACCACTTTTTTCTAGGAGCCACTTGATTTTTAATATTTTGACCACTTTTCTTGATTCCTCCACTTATTATAGCACAGTTGTTATAGTAAGTGCTTTTGAGGTTGGTTGTTGGCCTGAGAGCCATTGTTTTTTCACACTCCCCTCCTGCACACATAGTGGCATTAGGGTCTTGAGTTTTTTATCTCACCACCATCCATTGGCATTTCTAGACATCTCTCACCATTGAGAACTTAAGACGATCTCACCGTTTTCAGGGGGAACCCCCTCAGTTCGGTACACTTGACTCTACACGTCATAGACGTAGAGCGTTAATCCTTGACTCCACACGTCATCGGCATAGAACCCAGTCATCTGATTCTGACGCGCCTCATTTTACATCTGATTCTGAGGCTGAATTCGAACACCCTACTGAGACATCACCAACCAACCCCATGGCTAGATCACAATATGACCCCCTTTTCACCAGTTCTGTTGGAGCTACATCAATAAACCCCAATACTGCCGTGACAACCATGGTAGCCACAACCCATTAGGCATGCCTAGTATGGGGGACACCCCCCCTTTAGGCATGCCCAACATAGGACCACCACCTATATTAGGTATGCCCAACATGGGTGTCACCCCCCCCCTCATCGCCACTACCCAAATCCCAGTAATTACTGGAACCATTCCTAATCCATCTGCAACCCATGTTGCACTTGGGAGCACAGGCCCCTCCCACACCACATCGGTTGGAGGACACATCCCTTTCACACCTAACATACCCTTAGGGGGCACTGTACCAATCCACAATGCTACCATTACCAATTATCCCCCAGTGACCATGCCACACCCATCTGCCAGTCTGCCATACATGGCTAGTCTAAACTTACCAGACCTGGCAAGGTTAACCAATGAACCTATTAGACACGACCCTACGTGGCCCCCCATGCCCACAAAACTTCCCTCAGATATCCCAAAATTTGAAGGAAAATCTAGGGAAGATCCCCAAAACCACATCATGTCGTTTCACCTATGGTGTTCCTCTAACTCCATAGTAGATGATTCCATTAGAGTGAGACTTTTACAAAGAAATTTCATCGGCTCTGCAGCCAAATGGTACATTGAGCAGCCACATGGGACTCACAACACATTTACATCCCTCGCCTCAACCTTCCTCCAGTTCTTTCAACTACCTGTACGCTATGATGCAGGAGTGGAAATACTTTTGTTTTGTAGACAGAACACCGCTACACACATCACCGATCATATCCATGAGTGGCATAAGCGCCGTAGCCTCTGCAAGATAAAACTTGATGACCGTATCTTTTTGGATTGGTTCCTCAAATCACTCCTCCCCCTCATAGCCAAAGATGTAGCTTTTGAATGACCCCATTCAGAAGAAGAAGCCATCTTAAAAGCTCAGCAGTTCAACCTCATATATGCCCAATCAGGATATCTATACACTATGTTACCCGATGCCCCGCACGACGATCCATCCCGCCATGATGCGCCGGGGGCATCCCATGTCGCCGACGGTATTATCGGTCAGGTTATGGTGCAAAACAAACCTTTTACCGTGATGAGTACAAACAATGCCCCAGACCTTTCTAGGGCTACATCTCATTCCGGAGCTACAACTTCGTACGCTCTAGTAATACATACCCACCACACTCACGGACCCTCATGTCCACCACAGTGTTACGGGAAAGCACCATCAACTTATCTGCCAACTCCATATTATAACCAGCAGGCCGACTAGACTATGTTTCAACCACAAGCCCAAGTGGCTCATTATCCTCAACAAGCAACACCTCTTGCTCCAACACTTCCAGTAGCTCAAGGTTACCCACAACCGCAACAAACACCAGGACCAGCTCAGAACCCTCCTGCCTACTACCCACCGCAACCCGCTCCAGAGCCGGCACGACCTCAAAACCCACCTACTGCCCAAGGGCATGTCTATGCACAGCAAAACCAACCTCCAAACTAGAACAACCAGCGTAACCAAGGAGGTCAACAAAATCGCGGAAGAGGGTGTAACCGCGGAAACAACC
The DNA here is from genome assembly GCA_027924585.1 of Larix kaempferi. Classification (NCBI taxonomy): domain Eukaryota; kingdom Viridiplantae; phylum Streptophyta; class Pinopsida; order Pinales; family Pinaceae; genus Larix; species Larix kaempferi. The sequence goes on along the minus strand of BSBM01000710.1, from coordinate 2,180,431 downwards.
AGCAACACAACCAAGGTGCACCACCACCTAATCCTCCAAATAATAATAATGCTACTCCCCCCAACCAAAACCCTAATCATCCACCAAAACAAGCCAAAAATCATAACTTGAGAACAAACCATCCATGTTCCATATGTGGAGTCTACGGCCATTACACACATAATTGACCCCATTTAGATCGAGCGCGTCAACTCTGGACCGACGACGCCCAACGGAAAGGACATGTTGCGCAACCAGTACCCCCTCCTCAGCCACAACCCATGATATTGCAAAATCCCTTACCAAACCAAGGCACGGTAAACACTCGTCTGAACGATCCCCCTCAAGGATTCGCTGCACCACAGTAGCAAATTACCTACGCAACCATCGATTACCAGCGTGCAAAGTCCAACACTCACCATTTGCTAATGATGTCATCAAATGATGTCAATCTTCAAACCCATCGAAATCAGTACGGATCCGCCCCTGAGGGCACACCTACCGACCCATTGTCGAGTACTCTCCCAACCGATCAACCGCTTCGCATACCCAATATGCCCATGGACGGGGGTCCCAAAGCACCTCGTTTTCCTTTGAGACGAATTAACAATAACCCCAACGCTCGTGCAACTTCCAACTATAACATTGTAGAAAACTTAGCCCAGTCCCCTGCCGCTATGTCCGCTCTTGAAATCTTAAAAAATTGTCCTGCACAGAGAAAAATGTTGTTATCTGCCATTGGTGCCATAAATCCTAACAACTCTAACATGATGGCTTTTGACTTAGAACAAGTTGAACCTCGCCTGCCTTCATCTCTAGCTTTTCAAGTTTCCGTCTCCATTCGCAACCTCGTCGTTCATCGATGCGTAATCGATGAAGGGGCCTCTACCTACGTTATGTCGACTTTCGTATGGCAGAAACTTGGATCCCCAACGCTACAACCGTCAACTACCGCATTGCGAGCTTACAACGGCCGTGGAGCCCAACCGCAAGGTTTGTTAATAAACGTACCCATACAGCTTGGGGGGAAATTGGTTCTCATAGATATAGAGGTCACTAACGCCCAACTTGATTACAATCTCCTTCTGGGACGAAGCTACATGTATAAAATGAAAGCTGTCACTTCTTCAGTTTTCCGCATCATGATGTTTCCCCATGAAGGACGCGTAGTTAAAATCGACCAGATTACATACTATGATCCCAATGCCCCCGCAGCACTAGAAAATGTTCTTCCCATGATCGAACAACCCGTTCTCAGTGCACTGACATCATTGGTATCATCAGTTGGCCCCGGGATATATTCGGATACTCCCATGACCAGCACTTTCCCGTCAATCCCACCTCCTCTCCAGGTAACTAAAAAATCCGATTTGTGCACCTTATCGCACAATGAACAACAACATCCTCAACAACCTCAACCACTGCCACAAGCACCCATTATGCCTAGTCATATCGGAACAACACCGATTCACATAATCCTGTTCTTGTTCCCATTTTCAGGAGTTATCAGCACGCCAGTAATGGCTACACTTAACCTTCCAGGTTTAACATTAGGAATACCTGTATGGTACTTACCTTCCCCAACTCCCCCACCAACTCCAACCGTTGTCCTATAACCGGTACAACCTATGAATATGTCGAATCATCCACCACCTGGCATACCAAACCCCCAAAATTTCCCACCACCTGGTGGTTCGAAGCCCCAAAATCGATCAATTCCAAAAGGGGGCACTACATCGACATCTAGTTATGTCCCCCCTCAATCCCACAACACTGGGGGCAGAGGTCCACCAACCTACAACACTGCACCCACAACTCGCACCCCCCCAGTGACGCCCAAATTAGCTAAGAATCCCCCAACCCGTGTGCTCGCTAAGGGATCCTTGTGCGACGATATTGGCCACGCTACTCACCTATGTCCACAACTACCAGCACTTCAAGAACATATGAATATGTTGGATGATGACACCAACGTTCTAGTCGTTAAATTAGAATTACCACCTCAACCTCGTGATAAATCATTGTGCACAAACCACCCTTGTGCAATATGCGGAATCTACGGCCATTATTCATATCACTGCCCCGATCTCCCAGATTACATATCAGCACTATACAAGATGAATAATGCTGACCTAGAGATATCCCCCCCACTTATTGAGGAAATATTCCCTCCAGAATCGTCCCATTCTGAATAAATCAATACCATTTATATGATTTCAACTACCTATAAACCCAAACAAATTCATTTAATGGAACACTACTTCCGTACCGATGAAGAAATCCTAGAAACACTCACTGCACCGGACTACCCTTGGGATGATATGCACCATCGATCATACTTCCTCCCTAAAGCGTCTATGTCCACCGCGGCAAACCAACTATCTGTTGAATCTAATGACTTCTTACCAACCAAGGTTGATTGGTTCAAGGACCCAATCCCAGCTCCAGAAGCCTTTGAAGAAGGTAATATGGCTGACATTTCGCCCATTATAAAAATTGACATCTCCACCACCCCCGGAAAACCCGAGCTTATCTCTTTAGGTGCATCTTGCACTGAAAAAGAAACCCAAGCTTATAAGAAACTCTTCCAATAATTTCGAGATGTCTTAGCTTGGTCTTATACTGAGATGCCTGGTCTTGATCCTACCATCGTAGAACATCACATAGACACTTGGCCCAACATATCACCGGTCCGCCAGAAACAACGTCCCATTCACCCATCCAAGCTTCCAGCCGTCAAAGAAGAAATCGAGAAGCTTCGAGCAGCATGTTTCATATACCCGATTGCATATACCACCTGGGTTTCAAACCCAGTACCAGTCAATAAGAAAGTCGACACCATCCACGTCTGTACTGACTTCTGTGACCTCAACCTTACTTGTCCCAAAGACAACTTCCCCACACCATTTATTAACCAACTAATCGATGAGTGTGCAGGGCATGAGGTACTTTCTTTTATGGATGGTTTCTCCAGATACAACCAAATCAAAATCCGTAAAGAAGATCAATACAAGACCGCTTTTACAACCCCATGGGGCACTTTCGCCTACCGCGTCATGCCTTTCGGTCTCAAGAACGCAGGAGCCACTTTCCAACGTGCCATGAATTATTGCTTTCACGATCTACATAAAATCATAAAAGTTTATCTAGACAACCTCACCGCTCGATCTAAGAAATGGTCGGACCATTTGGACGATCTTCGACAAGTTTTCTTGTGTTGTCGAAAATACAACATCTGCTTGAACCCACTCAAATGTGTCTTTTGTGTTACAGCAGGTCACCTGCTAGGGTTTGTCATTTCAGAAAAAGGGATCACTGTTGACCCTCTAAAAGTTCAAGCCATAGTGGACCTCCCCTCACCACGTACACTAAGACAGCTTCAAAGCCTCGAGGGGAAGTCCAACTTCCTTCGTTGTTTCATCCCAGACTATGCCACCACTTACATGGTTTCCTCCGTTTGCTACGCCTCCATACCCACTTCGTATGGGACAACCAAGTAGAAGGAGCTTTCACGGATCTGAAAAAAACACTTACCAGTGCCCCGTTGATTTCTCCACTAGATTTCACAAGAGAATTTACCCTTTACATTTCAGCATCCAATTACGCCATCTCTGGAGTCCTCGTCCAAGAAGTCTCCGCTCGCCAAGAGCATGTCATTTACTATGTGAGCCAAACTTTATCAGGCCCACCATTACACTACCCGCATGAAGAGAAGATGGCCCTTACCGTCGTCTTTTCAGTACAAAAGCTATGACATTACATTCTCCTCAGCCACACCATGGTTGTGGCTAATTCCAATCCAATGGTCTATCTCTTGAATCGTCGCCTTCTACAATGCCATGTTGCCAAATGGGTGATCATCTTACAAGAATATGACCTGACGTTTAAAACCCCGAAGAGCACCAAAGCATTATCACTTGCTCAACTCATTATGGACTTACCATCATCGTCGTCATCACCAACTATCCATACTGATATAATCAACGAACATTTTTTCATCATCTCGTCCGACGACCCTTGGTATGGCGACATTTTGGTATACCTTTGCACACAGAAATTTCGACCCAACATTGACCATGACGGACGTCGTCACATCCGTCACCATGCTCCCTGTTATCTCCTCTTGGGTGATGTACTCTATCGATGTGGCGTCGACATAATCTTACGATGATGCCTTTCCCAAGATGAAGCAGAACAAGTCCTTAACGACTGTCATAGCGGTGCCTGCGGCGGCCATTTCTCTGGAATGGACACTTCCCAAAAGGTAATCCGCGCAGGTTATTTTTGGCCATCATTATTCATTGATTGCATCACAGCAGTCAAACACTGCCAAAACTGCCAGCTCTTTTCCCCAAAGGCAAGAACCCCCCCCCCCCCCCGCCCCCCTTCATCCAGTCGTCACCGCTGGACCATTTTGCAAATGGGCCATCGACTTCATGGATTGCAATCCCACATCAGCCGGCGGTCACAAACACATTATTGTGGTTGTTGATTACTTTACCAAATGGGCGGAAGCCATGCCTACTTACAATTGCAAAGCCGACACTGCAGCACGTTTTTTCCTCAACCATGTTATTGCTCGTTTCGGAGTACCAAAACAACTCGTCTCAGACCACGGCTCTCACTTCGAAGACTCCGTTTGGAGAGAGGTGTCCACACTCCTTAAGTTTGAACACCATTTTTCCTCCGCCTACTACCCCCAAGGGAACGGCCAAGTTGAAGTTGTTAACAAAATTTTGAAGACTATCCTCCAACGCACCATCGACAAACATAAATCCAATTGGCATCACATGATTTTTCCCGCATTATGGGCTCATCGCACGTCGACCAAGACCGCCACCGGCTTTACCCCATTCCATTTAGTTCATGGCGTGGAACCTGTCCTCCCCATTGAATGCCAGATACCAACATTACAAATTTCTGTAGAACTTCTCCCTGATACATCAGTGACTGAAGAATGCTTACTTCTTTTAAAGCAAGCCGACGAAGATCGCCGCGCAGCTCTCCAAACAATCTAAGCCGCCAAGAACAGATCTAAAATTCATTACGATAAGCATGTTCACCCACAAGCATTTAGTGAAGGCGACCTCATACTTTCCTATGATCAAGCTCATGACAAAACGAGAAAAGGAAAGTTTGTGTCCATGTGGCAAAGCCCATATATTATACACACCTGCCTCGGATAGGGGGCATATATTCTGACCGACTCAAAAGGAAACCCCCTATGCAACCCAAGTAATGGGTTGTACCTCAAGCGATTTTACCCATAGAAAATATAATGGACACCATAGTCCACAATTGTACAGTCTTATTTTCTTTTTTACAAAAAAAAAAAAAAAAAAAAATACAAAATCCTAAAAATTTGTTTTTCCTGCATGACCACAGATGGATCTTGTTCCACTTTGCTACGTTGGCTTCGCTAATGGTGCAAGCCATTAGTCTCCCAATCTCGCCTCCGCAGCTTGGGTAATATATTCCCCTTCACATGAGTTGATCCACATCGACGGAGTGTGCATAGGTGCCGCCACAAACAACCAAGCTGAGTACAACGTCGTGACCGGTCTCCTGGCCGTTGCTCTCCAAATGAGCATAAGTCACCTTAGCGTTTTCTTGGACTGCCAGCTCCTTGTTTTCCAGCTCAACAATATTTACCAGGTACGCGATCCCTATCTATTCAGAAAATTCCTACGCACTAAACAAATGATTTGACAATTTGAGTCCATTTCATTCACACATGTCCCAAGGAATCTCAATAGTATAGCAGACCATATGGCAAACAACATTCTAGATTGGCACACCAATCAAACCATGTAGAAAAAACAAAATTTGCATCCACGTGCATAACATGTGCCTCGACGGGCATACAAACACAAACATACACCAGATATATATGACATGCCTCCACGGGCTACACAAGATATATATGACAAGCCTCCATGGGAAAAACAAATATGTGCCTCCACGGGCATATACAAAAAATAAAATGTTGCATCCACGTGCATAACATGTGCCTCCACGGGCATACAAAAATCAAACATGCCTCCACGGGAAAACAAATAGACAAAATGTGCATCCACGTGCATACACGACTATATACCAAAACATATATATATATATATATATATATCATCATAATAGTCACCATGTCATAGGTGCCCTCAGCACCCGTATACAAAAATACATAGCCGTACAAAAAAGGTACATCCCCATATGCTCATCAGCATTTGGAGGCAAATATATGATCACCTAGTCATCATGATCCCCGGGATCCTCTGGCTCCTCCTCCGCTGGCTCCTTCTCTGTGTGCCACATTGGCCGTCGTCCGTTTTTGACGATTTTTATATCGCCGGATTCAGTTTTCCGCGCGTGATGATGCTTGAGATCATTTCTCGCTCTCACCCCCATAATTTTTGGGCATTTTTTCAAAATGCCACTCATCGCCTCGATCTGCGTGCCACATCGATCGTTTCCCATTTTTCACGATCTTTATGTCGCTGGATTCATCTTTTCATGCTCGTGACGATGCTCAAGATCATTCCTCGCTCTCACCAATACCTTTTTTGTTCGGTATAATTTTATCCCTTTTTCGGGTTGAGCAATTCTTTTACGAAAAAGGCACTTAGGGAGTTTCTGTTAAGCTCTTTTCTGACTCCTAAAACAATGAAAAGATCGTCGAGCAACCATGCTTCCTTTCATGCTCACTAAAAGTATTTGAAAGGGCGTCTACCTAGTATAAGTTTACCCCTTTTCCGGACCTTGTAGACTAATTGCGAAAAATGAATACTCTAGTCACATCAGCTAGAAGAGTTCTCCATTTGCATCATTTTATGCTTTTTCGGGCCTTGGAGACTAACTTACGAAAAAGAACACTAATGGAGTCTACTTACTACTTTCAGACTCTCAAAAAATGAAAGAAACCACGAGCAATCACCGTCTTAGGCTCGTATAAATCCACAGGACGGTACTCCACCACCACTGCAGAGTCTTCTTATCGTTTTCAGACTCCCTAAAAATGAAAACACTTACGAGCATGAACAGTCCTGGGCTCACATAAATCCACAGGATAGTACCATTTTAGAGCACACTTTTATCCCTTCTTGGAGCTCATTAAAAATACAAAGAAGGACCCAATGGTGCTTCTCGGCGCCACAACAGATCATGTCTACCCATGCGGCAGCTCCCCATTTTGGTTGCCTTTGTTCAGAGTATTCTGCACTATGTCACCCCGATAATTCCCCTACAGCACCCATCAGTTGAACCCCCCCAAATCACTCCAGTCTGCAATACATATCCTTGATCCCTTAAAGCTATGATTCCCACTCCTAAAAAGCAGTTCCCTATGCTGCCAGGTCAACCATGTCATCATGCTCTGAACAAAGGATGTTTGAATCCACCCACTTTATGACCCCAGTTATTTCCCATCCCCACAGTATGACAATCCTACCATAAGTATTATCACACTTCAGTTGTACACCTCGTGCTCTTATCAAGGAAACATCATTGCCTTGGTAGTTGTCGGTCTCCCTCTGTCAACGCCAGCCAAATCTATTCCAGAGGATAGACCTAGAGGTCCCTGTGCCTTGGACTCATCACCATTTGTGATGAGTGTCTACAGGTCATTTCCAAAAGAGTCCTCAGTGCCTCTCCAAATGATTGTTTCTCACATGGTCGACTTCAACACCTTGATTGCATCGTTGAGACTCATATAGGGTATCGGCCCTTTCAGTTATTTGTTGAAGACCCCGGATATCACCTAACTCTTCCACATTTAAGAGACTACTTATAGAAACAACCAGTTACATTTTTTCTATGGAGATCCGGGTTGCGCTTGGCGATAGTATTCAGATGTACCCCAATTTTATACTCCCTCGAGTATTCAGTTAGAGATACTCTTCAGGAATTGACTCACAGTCATTAAGACCCTACAGTTTCAGCAGTTCATCGGCCCTTCTGATACCTTATTCAGAACGATTGTTGCTTTATTCCAGTGTATCAGTTATTGAGATCAGTCATGGTATGACCATGAGTACGTCCATTGTGTCCCCTCTGGACCATTATGATGTACCAACAGTTTTTCTTTTATGTATTATTCAGGAACCACTTCTTGGGCCTAATTGTTATGTATATATCTTGATACGAGCATGGGTATGCCCGCCTCGTCCATAATCACAGACTATTCCTCATTCATTTTGAGGCCATGTATTTTTTCAGTTGTTGCATCTTCCAAGGGGTCGTTGCTCCAGTCTCCAACCAGTCTCTTCTCTTCTCCAAACCTCAGGAAAAAGACAAAAGAACTATGATGTCTATCGTCCATACGATGAGCTCCTGCCCTCACACATCAGGGGGCAATCTGTTAACACCCAAAAAGTGCTAACTAGCTCATTCCCTTATTCACATGACCCATTTGTCCACTTTTCCACCATTTGAGCCTCTAAAACCATCAAAAGGTCACCAAAAGACCACAATACACCTTTTTCCCCTCAAAATATATATTTTTCCTCAAAACAAAACACAAAAAACCCTCAAAAAGGGTCCAAAATTACCAAAAAATATTAAAAGGGAATAAAAATATAAAAAATATTCAAAAAATGAAAAAGAGGGAAAAAGAGACCTAAACCATGTTGGTTAATACCATTGGTTTCCTCAAAACCATAACCGTATTCCCCATCACCAAAAACTATAAAAAGGTGATAGGGGCTCCTCACTTTCCATCCACATTTCATCCTATCCTTATGCTGCCAAATTCCCTTTGAGAGCCATTGCCTCCCATTTCGAGTTTGAAGAATCCCATTGAAGCCTTGGAGAAGAAGAGACCATTGGATATTGGAGCTTCTCAACCTTAGAGTTGCTCAACACCCATCATCCTCACTATTTGAGGTAATACAAAAACAAATTCTTTTAAATTTCTTATCGTATTTGCTTATTGTTATCAATCTAGTTCTTTATTTTTCTTATACATGTTAATGTTAGATTAGATTCAGTTTATTGTTATTTGCTTTTCATTCGAGACTGCTATTACAAGTTAATAGGCGCATCCTTGCATATGCTTGGTTGAAAAACCAAGCAACACTTGCAGGTCTAACTGAGACTACAAATTTGTTAGAGTATGTTGGAAAAAGTCAGATGGAGGTGGATTCACCCGATGACTCCACCTCCCTGGTATCAAAGACCACTTTCCCAACCCCTATCTCCTCCATCCTGGTCCCAGTAGTTGAAGATATTGTACCCCTTTCTAGTGGCTCTGGGGAATCTAGTAAGTTAGGAGGCACTGACCCCATGGAGGTGGATACAGATGCAGAGAGCCTCCAAAAGGCAGAAAACAGAAGAACCTGAGCAGCAGTTGGTGGCAGTAAAAACAGTTCAAGCCAAAAAGAAGCAAGTGAAGATCCAGGTACCTGCCTTTGAGGTCAGGGAGTATGTATTCAACCAGGGATCCACTAAACCTGCTGCAACAAGCAAGAGCAGATTTGGACTACTGAAGGAGTATAAGGAGAGCACAGAAGCAGCCCCAGAAGAGACTAAACTGTATGAAGAAGTGAGGAAAATTTCCAATAAGGAGGTGTCTTTGATGACTAGCAGAAGCCATGCCCAGAATGTTGATGTATATGTAACTTCAGAATGTATTTCATATATATGTATATTGTATTCCTATAGAGATGTTATTATTCCTCTATACGGAAGTGTCGTCATTTATATTGTAAGTATCGTAACTTATACTTGATGGGTTATTAGACCACCTTGTTGGGGTCGTCCCTGTATAAGTCATGTGGGTCAAAGGGTTATTAGACCACCCTATTAGGGGTCGTCCATGTGGGTCAAAGGGTTATTAGACCATCCTAGTGGGGGTCGGCCCAGTCAGCATTATGTTAAGTGGTTAAGTTGAGGCCGACCTAGTTGAGTAAAGGTCAAGTCAAGTTAGTGTATAAATAGAGAGCATGTCTCTCTCATTTTACACATTCTATTCTCTCACTCACACTTGGCAGAGTGGCGCACTTGTGGAGGAGGAGGCTCTACTGCTAGGAGAAGACTATCTCTTGTATTTTGGTTGTATCATTGCTCTATCTATCTCTGAGGAAGTTATTGGGGTTTTTCACCTTTATGGTTTTCTCCAAGTAAACACTGTGTCTCTTGTGTGCTTGCATTGTTGTGTCCATGATTGATATGCTGTAGATTTTCTGTACATGTTGTTCTCTCAGTTAAGATCCTATATCAGATTGAAGTAAATTCTGAAAATTTAACATGGTATCATAGCTAGCCTGAAAGAAGGCATGATATGGCATGTATGACACTTGTTGCACTTACGATGCTAGGGCTTGATATAGAAAAAACAAGTCATCATAGCACTTTCGCTATAAATCTGTTTTGAAGAAGTTTTCAGATCTGAAACTTTTACAAGTCTAAGATGAGATCCCCATGTACCTTGTGTCCAAAGGACAACCTCTAATTCGTTGTACTTTGTGATTTATGATCTGTACAATATAGGGTTTCTGCCTCTTCTAGATCTGAGTCAAAATCAGGTGACCTTGGGAAAAAGGTCATAACTTGGGCTAGGAAGCTCCAAATGAAATTTCATAAAAAGTGACAAGTAGTACACAGACTGTACTATCTCAAGAAAAATTTTCAGAGGCCGAAGTTGAACCAGTGACACATGGCACGCCGTACAAGTTCGCTCTCCTGTATTATCCCATAAAAAGGTCACGTTGTGACACTTGGAATAACTCTCTCTCAAAGAATCCAATTGAGGTCAGACCTATCGAGATGGAAAGATAACAGGTCAGTATATCTCAGGAAAATTTTGCAGAGGCCGAAGTTGAAACAGTGACACGTGGCACTCCGTACAATTTCGCTCTCCTGTATTATCCCATAAACAGGTCACGTTGTGACACTTGGCATAACTCTCTCTAAGAGAATCCAATTGAGGTCAAACCTGTCGAGATGGAAAGATAACAGGTCGGGTCATCTCAGAAAAAAGTTTCAGACCTTGTGGATCAAAAAGTTCGGAGTTACACCAGAAACAATCAAGTACTTATTTCTGTCAAAACAGAATTATTTTTTAGTACCTTCATTCATGGCTTCCGGAATTTAGGGCTTCGAAGAAAGTCGGAATTTTTGTAATCGGAGACCACAACTGGATGCTAGTCATCAAAATAGAAATTTAGAGACCAAGATCATATTTTTTGGTTGGGCAGAAGGCCGGGATTGATCAAACCTCGGTTCGGGACTTTGATCGGAAAGATGGAAAATTAGGGCTTCTGCAAAAATTGGAATTTTGGAAATCTATGGCCACGGCTGGAAGCTCCTCAGAAAAAACGAAGCTTAGAGTTTTGAATCAAATCTTTTGGTTGGGTGAAGCTCTAGGAAACTCAAACCCTAATTCAGGGTCCTCAACAGTGAATCCAGAAATCTAAAAGGCAATTTTGAGGGGTGAAACTTTGCAGTTTTCAAATTCTGAATATACCAGCTTGATCAGCTCATCAAGGCATATATTTCTATCATTTCGAAAGTTTGAATTTTTGGGGTTTCTCTGACAAACCCTAATCCAGCTCCAGATCCAGTTCTTGCAAATCAAGTGGATTGGGTTAATCCTAGAAGAAGATGGATTGGTCACTTGCATAAGTGAAGAAGTTCCTGTTTCAGAGGGAGATGAGGCTAAGGCCTTACATAAGAAGATTACAAGCAATATCAACAAGTATGACTTATCCAGGTATGTTTTGAGATTTGTTCATGATTAAGTTTATGGTATATTTGTCTTCATATTATTATGGTTAGTACAATCTTGATTAAATCTAGACTTGTCATATCACCTTAATAAAATTATGAATGCACGATAAAAGATATTCATTGATTAGGGTGTTGACACTTATGATTGTACTAATGCATTATGGTGTTGTATTGGGTTTATGTTGTCTGCTAACACAAAAGGTACACCAAGAAAGTCAAATCATGTTCTACTTCAAGAACATATTCTCATGGTGACATGAATACAAAGATTCATCCATTGTCATGGATCACATAGAAGATCTACTTTCGAGGTATGTATAACTTGGTTCTACAATGGTTAACTTATGAGACATGCAGGTTACTAGCACAAGTCACTGAAGAGAACCAGAAGACATTATGCGGGTATGTTAGACATAACTAGCTAGCATGCTAATCCAGGTATGTTTTTCCTATATCAAGCTAGAATCCTACCTTATGTTAGGATCTTATACTGTTGTGTTGTTGATAATGATTATTCATGAAGTCATAGGTTTGAATAGTCATGGCTGTATGCATATTATGTTTCTTACCATAATTGATGATATGACTAACCAGAAGAATCATGAAGGTATAGGTTTGAGTAATCATGGGTTTATTCATTGATGATTTAACTAATCAGAAGAGTCCTATGATCAAATAAGAATATGCATGAGTAAAAGAAGACTTCCCTGAAACCTTGAATACTAATGTTTATTATCTGTGAATGATCATGACTATACATGTTTAAGATTATTGTGTTTTGATAGTATTAATATTATACTAATAAATGTGTGATTATGTATGAGACCTCAAGGATAACACAATGATGATACTGATAAGCATGCATAGTGATTAAAGATGGATGTAAGTTCAAGAATAGGTAATCCAGGAAGCAAAGATCAAGAGGGAGCACACTCCAGTTGTTCCTGCAAGAAAGCAAAGGAGCACACTTCAGTAGTTTATGCAAGGATGCAGATATTCAGAGGGAGTTGACCATCTTTCTACATTCCACAACAGAAAGGTGTAGAAGAAGCTACTTCAGCAGCTCCTGCAAGGAAGCAAAGACTCGGAGGGAGTCCACCCAGCAACCATACAAAGATAAGTATTTGGATTGTCATTTCTTACATAATGTTATTCAATGATGTATATGCTTATGTTCCTAAAATTAGGTTGTGTATTATGCATATGAGAATAGTTGCATTGATGAACAGTATACTACTAATATACATGGGTAAGTGGCCTATGGCACTGTACAACATTCCATTGCTACTTATCTAGAATGAAACCTCTTTGGTGACATGTTGGGAGTTGTGCACACTCTTAACAATGTTCTGGTAGAGATTGGAAGGAATCTAGAAAGTTACGGGATATGAATAAATGTTGTATTGAAGCATTGGCTAAGATAATTGCATGACTGTATGACATATTTCTTTATGTGTAAGAATTTGTTCTAAAAACTATGAGATGTTTTATAATCATGCAATTTAACTTGTTGTGTAGGAAAGATCGTATGCCATCACCTACAAAAGAAGAACTACAACATTTGTTCAGCAACAAAATTATCTATTGAAGATATTGAAGTTCCCAGGATATGGGAAGAATGCCATGATCCGTCGATCATGAAGAATGATGTTTGGGATGTAGTCCCAAGACCTGAAGGGAAGTTTGTTATGACTTCCATATGGATCTATCAAGATCAAGCATGCTGCAGATGGCAGCATAGAGAAATATAAAAGTGATGAAATAGAAGATACACCAGATGGATTTCAAGACAGCTTTCTTGAATGGTGTAGTTGAAGAAGAAGTGTATGTGGAGCAGCCACTTGGTTCTGAGACACATGACAGGGAGTCATATATGTGCAGAACTTGGGTATGATGCACCACTTTCTAGTTATGGAGGTGTGTCAGAGTGCAGATGGAATCTTCCTTGGACAAGGGAAGTATGCAGTAGAGAACCTGAAGAGGTTCGGGATGATGGACTGCGAGGCTATGGCAACGAACCTGAAGCTTCTGTGTGATGCTTCATCTGAACCAGTTGATTTCACTATGTATCGTTAGATGATTGGGTCCTTGATGTACCTGACGAACATGAGACCAGATATTTGCTTTGCGGTGAACACATTGAGCCAGTTCCTGACAGATCCGAGGAGTGTTCACCTAGTTGTTGTAAAGCATATTCTGAGGTACCTGAAAGGTACAGTGGATTATGGGCTCAAGTATGAAGCGAATCAAAATTTTAACCTGCAGGGTTATGTTGATTCAGATTGGGTAGGCAGTGCTGCAGATAGGAAGAGCACATCTGGGTGCTACTTCAGTATGGGATCAAGTGTGATCTCTTGGTTTAGTAGGAAGTAGTCCTGCATAGCACTGAGTACAGCTGAGGAAGAGTATGTTGCATCCTGTTCAGGTAGTTGTGAGGCAGTATGGCTATGGAAGCTACTGTCTGAGTTATTTGATCTCCCGTTGGATGCTACTAGTATCTTTTTTGATAACCAGAGTTGTGTGAAGCTGTCCGAGAACCCAGTGTTTCATGACAGGTCAAAACACATAGAGATCAAATATCACTATATCAGGGATATGGTGTAGAGATGAGCCGTGAAGCTCCTGTATATTGCGACGGACGAGCAAATTGCAGATGTGCTGACAAAGCCACTAGCCAGGGTGAAGTTCGAGTACTTCAGGGAGAGGCTTGGTGTTCTTCAGATTGATGACACTTCGAGGAAAAAGTGATGGACACATTTGCAGAAGCCATTCCAAGCATGTTGGAAGGAGGATCCTTCACATGGCTATGGATGTAAGCGCTGGATGATGAGCATCAGGACGATGCTCCAGTTACTTCTATGTATATGCATCAGGAGGATACTGGATATGATCAATTGGATCATGTATATGTATGTACGCATCATGTTGGATGCTAGGTATGATCAGTTGGATCATTTATATGTATATGTATGAACGCATCATGTTGGATGCTAGATATGATCAATTGGATCATTTATATGTATATGTATGTATGCATCATGTTGGATGCTGGATATGATCGGTTGGATCATTTGTATGTATTTTGTATAAGCATCATGTTGGATGCTTGGACCATGTATATGTATATGTATCAGGTGGATACATTGTATGATCAGGTAGATCATGTATGATCATGTGGATCATGTATTTGTATTTGTATCAGGTGGATACATTGTATGATCAGGTGGATCATGTATGATGATATGTATCAGGTAGATACTTGGTATGCATCAGGTAGATGCATGATATGATCAGGATGATCGTGGATGACGAGCTTCAGGATGTTGCTCCAGATGACTTGCAGCAGGATGTTGCAGTGATGATGATCAGGATGATCATGTATACATCAGGATGATGTATGGTGAGTATCAGGTTGATACTCTATGGTCGTGGATCAGGTTGTGCAGATGAGCATATAATTTGGCCCTGGGAGATTTGCATATAGTCTTTTGAGGTTTTGCCTATGGCATATAATTTGGCCCTGGGATATCTGGAAAATGCTCTTTCGAGGTTTTTCTTTGGGAGGACATATAATTTGGCCCTGGGAGATCTGCAGATAGTCTTTCGAGGTTTTTCCTGTGGCATATAATCTGGCCCTGGGATATCTGGCAGATGCTCTTTCGAGGTTTTGTCCTATGGCATATAATATGTCCCTGGGAGATCCGATAGGTTGGGCTGTGTGCCCGTAATAAGTCCTGGGATGCTCTTGCGAGGTTTTGCCATGACCACATATAATCTGTCCCTGGGAGATCCTATAGGTAGAGCTGTGTTCTCGTAACAGCCTGGGATGCTCTTGTGAGGTTTTGTGGTGACCACATATAATCTGTCCCTGGGAGATCCTATAGGTAGAGATGTGTGCTCGTAACAGCTTGGGATGCTCTTGCGAGGTTTTTTGGTGAGGTCACATATAATATGGCCCTGGGAGATCCTATAGGTAGAACCATGTGCTCGTAACATCCTGGGATGCTCTTTTGAGGTTTTGTGACGCACGTAATAAGTCCTGAGGATTCCACAGTATGGCCAGTGATGACGAAGACCTGCAGGTGGTGGGCCTACATCTAGTATGAAAAAGGACTGGCTCTATAGAACTTCTTCTGACGAGTAGATTCAGAGATTGATTGAGATAGCAGCAGCAGTGACGATGATGATGACTCGATGACGATTATCCAGTGACGATGATCCAGAGAAGAAGACTTGTGCTAGAAGACCTGTGTCGAGAAATACCTTCCTAGTTAAGAGGGAGTGTTGATGTATATGTAACTTCGGAATGTATTTCATATATATGTATATTGTATTCCTATAGAGATGTTATTATTCCTCTATACGGAAGTGTCGTCATTTATATTGTAAGTATCGTAACTTATACTTGATGGGTTATTAGACCACCTTGTTGGCGTCGGCCCTGTATAAGTCATGTGGGTCAAAGGGTTATTAGACCACCCTATTGGGGGTCGGCCATGTAGGTCAAAGGGTTATTAGACCATCCTAGTGGGGGTCGGCCCAGTCCGCATTATGTTAAGTGGTTAAGTTGAGGCCGACCTAGTTGAGTAAAGGTCAAGTCAAGTTAGTGTATAAATAGAGAGTGTGTCTCTCTCATTTTACACATTCTATTCTCTCACTCACACTTGGGAGAGTGGCACACTTGTGGAGGAGGAGGCTCTACTGCTAGGAGAAGACTATCTCTTGTATTTTGGTTGCATCATTGCTCTATCTATCTTTGAGGAAGTTATTGGGGTTTTTCACCTTTATGGTTTTCCCCAAGTAAACTCTGTGTCTCTTGTGTGCTTGCATTGTTGTGTCCATGATTGATATGTTGTAGATTTGTTGTACATGTTGTTCTCTCAGTTAAGATCCTAGATCAGATTGAAGTAAATTCTGAAAATTTAACACAGAACACCCTAAACTTGGCCCTGGCCACAAAAAACAAAGCAACTGAATTGAGGGTAAACTTGGAGGACATCCCTATGCCAGATGTGATAAATTTACACAAAGATACTGGTGATGTCATTTATAAAAAATTGTTGAAAGCTTCCTTGGAGCTGTCTAAAGTGCAAGCCAACAAGAGCAAGGTTCAAAATCAGCTCAGATTGGAAAAAGTGGAAAATAAGTCTCTGGAGGCACAAACCAAAAAGCTCCAAGCTGCATTATTGGCTACTTAGAGCCAAGAGGAAAAAAGAGATAGCATACAAATATTGTTGGATGAGAAATACAAAACCATCCAATCATTAAAACAAAAGTTAAAAATTCCCTCCACCCAGCTAGTGGAAGCATCTGAGCTAGCAGAGTTGGAAGAGAAGAGAGAAAAGCTCCAAGGGAAGCTAACAGACTGTGAAGCTAGGCTGTTGAAGTTTAAAGAGAAGGAGAAGTTGTGGCTGAGTGATATGGCTCTCATGGTGGAGAGTGAAAAGAAGTGGAAAGCTAAGTCTGAAGAGCTCGAAAAGCAGCTACAAGGGAAGAATCAGGAATTGGAAAACATGGCCACACCTTCCTCCATAGAAGCTCGTGGCTTCTCCCTTGTGGGAGCCATGGCTCAAGCAAGCCTAAAGGACATGGAAGTAGAAAGGTTAAAGAAACAAAATATAAATCTGAAAACCTTGATGACAAAGGCTGAACAGGAAAAGGAGGCTTGGGAAACCAAGTACCAGGAGATAGAAGTAAAAAATGGAGAGTTAGTGAAGCAGGCCACAGGTCAGACCTCCCTGCAGGAAGCAAAGCAGGTCATATGGGATGATATTATTGCAGAGGCCGAAAAGATAAGGCCATATATGGACTTCATTTTGGACAAAGGGGCTGTAATCAAGTCATCCAAGCAAAGTATAGTAGCTGCAAATGAGAAATTGAATAAAAAACCTATGGAGCATGCTCAAAGAGCCATAGAATTTTTGAATGGTTTATCTGAAGATCATGTTAAGGAAGCCATCATAAAGGATAGGGTTTCCACCATTATCTAGGCCAAAAGAGTGCTACATAAGCATCAACAGGTGAATACCATCCAAGCAAGGGTAGACATCTTAGCACATCAAGTGAAACTTTTCAGAGAGGTGTTTGATCCATTGTTCAAGAAGTGACTTCCCCTCTTTTGGGAGGAGGATGTCACCATGAACACCCAAGAAGAGTATCAGGGCAAGTTGTGGGAGTGCGGATTGAATCATGAGGACTTTGCATACATGGACCAGCCATTGACAGGAAAAACAGTGGTGGAGAAGTTGACAAAAGATTTTGAGCTAGTTTGGGTTTTCAAAGAGGCATGTGCACACTTCAGGAGCTGCTCATATAAGGATCACACAGAGATGGGAGTGCTATTGAAGGAAGTGGCCACGTAAGAGCTGCCAGTTGTTGAACAATGGAAGATCGTGGAAAAGTATGGCAAGGCAAAGTTGACACTACATCCCTAAAGATTCGAGCATCATGGAGAGCTACAGCATGGAGACTTAGTCACCTAGGTTTTTGGTTATTTACCACAGTTAATTACTAGCTGTCAGATGCTTAGGGACACTTGTAGAAGGTTGTTTAGCCTATTTTTGTCAGCATCTAATTTTTTTTGTAACTAATCCTCGAGATGGGTAAGCCCAGCTGTGTAGGTGGAACGAATTTTGTAACCCTTTCTATTAGGGTGGCTCGAGCCTAAGGGCCGAATGATATCTATATATTCAGATGTAATAAACAGAGCAAAGGGTTGATTCCGAGATAACAGGGCCCTTTTTTATTGTGAAGACCGCTTTTAATATAAATTGGCTGAACCGAGCAAGCATTTTGAGCAGAGATTCCTATGTTATTCAATTTGCAATCTGTATCTTCTCCTTCTTCATGTGAATTTTTTCCTTGTTATCTACTTCATAATGTTTTCTTTCATGTATGGATAAGTGTGTATTGAGGCAAAATTCATATAAATATGCTATGTTTCTTTGATTCCAAGCATCCACAATCATTTTCTGCTAAAGTTAATATAGAATTCATTTAAAAATGATCTGTGTTGATGGACTGTGCTTATTTTATTCCTTATCACCAGACCAACAGCTCTTTGACTGTAAATGAGTAGCTACCTTTCCTCTGTTATGAATTATTTGCAAAGCATTGCCACTTTATCATCATAAATATTTTTGACTCCATTGCACAATGAGTTTTCACCTTGTTTCAACCAATCTACAATTTAATTCTAGTTTTAATTCATATATCTGGCCTTATTAAAATACCATTGAGAGATCCCTCTCTAGAGAGATAGAATCCAGCTCATCTTTCCTAAAGTGGTTCTGTGTGTTACCTCAAAGAGGCCTTTCCACAACCTTAGGGTCGATTTGGGTGCTAACACACCCCATGTGGCTTTTTTGTGGAGCATACCAAGGAGACGATTGTAGATGCAATTTAGGAGGTTTATTGTTCATGGATGAGACATTAATACAAATACAAATCATGCCTAGGAAAAGGCTCAAACAACTATGTAGAGCTCATGGAACTTAGAGCCTTGATGATGGTGGTGGTTACAAGAGGTATTTCTAGGTTACAACTTTTTGGGGATTCATTGATTATAATTAAATGGATGAAATACAAACAACATATCCGTACCATTTCTTTACCAATTTTGGCCATCCAAATCAAGAAAAATTATGCTCAATGTGTGAAGATTTCTTTCACACACATCTACAAGGAGTTGAATGAGGAGGTTGATAGACTTTCTAAACTTGGGTTACTATTGGATCTAAGGTTCTTGTTGTTGGAAGAGCACTGCAAAAGGATTTCCACTTAGGTTGGACAAGCTTTCTGACTAGCTTATATATTATTCATAATGATCTTTAAATTTTAGAAAATTCTAAAGTTTGTATTTGGTTACTTTTTTCCAAATCCTAGAAGATTGTATATTTTCACAATAGTTGTGGAGACAATCATTTTTTCCATCATTATGTACATGTGATGGAAAAATAGTCTACCATAATATGTTGTTTCAATTCAGTCTATAAGAGGCTATGATATATTATACTTTTTGATGTACTTACTGCCTAGGCACATGAATATGTACTTAGTGCCTAGGAGTCACATATTATAATGTAATGGTGAATTTAATTAATGACACAAGTCATTAATGAGTAGAGAATTTAGGTCAATCAAGAGGTAAAACTATCTAGGTAGTGAATAAAAGGAGGTCAACCTCATTGTATCAATCGACTTGAATAATGAAATAATTTTCTTATCTTTCATATCTCATGGGAATTTGATACACACTCAAAAGGACTTAGAAATTGCTACGTATTCTCACTTTTCCAATCATTTCAAGGATCATGGAAACAATGATATTTCCTCTCAGATTAAGGTGATTACTCATCTTCCTGCTTTCTTTTATGTGGATGAGGACGATAAAATAGGGTTGTTGAGCCCAGAATTGGCCCTTTTTGACCATCATTTATCATCTTCCCTTCCCTTGTCTTACACCAATTACCTTGGCAATTCAACTTATTGCCCTTATCTATTCCCCAAATTACCAAGGTATGGCCGATTATTGTTTTATTGTGTTAATACTTATGATTGTGATGATTAAAGCTGTGCATCTCTTAATCTGTGCTAACATGATGCGATTTATGAAGGTAGTAAGACAATAGACTGCAGGAAGATCGGAGCTGAACAAGTCATGAAGGAACGTTCATCGCTTGTGGAAGGTTCCTTGGGGTTCAAATCGTCAATCAAGGCACAGTCGTGGCAGGGTAGCTGTAACAGAAGAACTATCTTAAGTATGTCGCTGCTCAAATCCAGCTGTGAGCTGGAAGGACCGTCACTCTTGGGATAATTAATACTTCTCTCATATTTGGATATTTCAGTTCTGCCACGCATTGTAACAGCTAGATTATTTAGGGCGCCTGAAGATCAGAGATCTTCATGGCTGCCCAATTATAGGTTTAGATGTTGCAAATTGTATGTATAAATATGGGGAATTGCCTCGACCAAGGGGTTGGACAGCAATTAATTAATTTATCTTGTATTAGCAGTCAAGCCGAAACTGTGTACTCATCCTTCTGTTAATATACGGAGTTACTTCTGAGTTAAAGAGAGTGTTGTTCAACCAGCGTCTCTGTGTGAAGACTGGGCCCGTCTTCCACAGAGATTGCTGTGTTAATTTAGGATTTCAGCTTTCTTGTTGTGTGATGCTTTGATCTTTCTTTTTGTACGCAGCAGCAATATTCATTGTGTGGATTTCTCAGTAATGATTATATTTTCGTGAGATTGGTGAATGGTATCGCATAACAGTCGATTGAGTCAGGTTTGTTTTACATATTTCAATTTCTGTTCACACTGCTGTGTTCATCCTATAGCTGAGACGTAATCCCAGGAGCTCTTACAAATTAGCTTTCCTGTTATGTGTTGATTGATTTATATTTTGCAATTCAGTTTTTCAGAACAGTTGCTTCAATCTCCTTCATTAAAGTTCTAGAGTAATGTTCAGATCATGCTTTATGATTCCCAGCTTGATTAGATTAGACAAGTGATTATTTTGGAATGTGAATGAGATTTCCCTCCTGCAATCGTTGATTAGATCTGATATCAATTCAGCTTGATGCATAATAGAAAAGAATTGTAGTATAGCGGTTAGAAGGCAATTGGGATTGCTTAGATTCTTGGGATGAACATGGATGATAGAAGATAAAGGTATTCACTTCTAATGGTTTTGTGTTTAAGCATATATTGTGCACTTGTCCTTTGAAATAAAAAGACTTTCTCGGGTTGACAATAAATTTCATACGCTCTGTGTGTTTGATATTTAATTATCTGCAATTAGAGTGCTTGACATTTTGGCGCCGTTGCCGGGGAAGGATGAAAATTAAACACTAGTCATTAGTTGTATTTGATAATTGCTTTTAGTCAGTCTTTTGGTCGTTTTTTTTGAAATGATCTGCTTCGCATGAATACGAGGAGGGTAAAACGCGATCAACTCCCAACCCCCAAAACCCCACAACTTACTAACAATGCAGGTGGTTCGGGTCGTGGTCGAGGTCCACCGCTGGGTAGAAGAACATTCATCGACGACCTTGTTGACAAAACGGATTCAGTTGTCAGATCTCGTCAACGGGAGATTCCTATCAGAAGAGGCCCTGCTGATTCTAGAGCGCCAGCATCAGGATCTACAGTGGAAAATACAGGAGCAGTTGTGATTCCTGCGTATACTCCTGCTAAAGAAGGGACAGCTGATCCAGCTGTTGCAACCGAAGAATACGCAGCTGTTGCAACTGAAGAATACGCAGTTGTTACAACGGAAGAATACGCAGCTGTTACAACTGAAGAATACGCAGCTGTTACAACCGAGGAATACGCAGCTGTTACAACTGAGGTAAGGGACAAAGGAACAACCGAAGGAGAAGATACAGAAGAAAAGATGAATAATAGACATGAGAACGAAGAAGAAGAAGCAGTGGTACAATACCATCATGAAGATGATTCCCCGCCAGAAACTATGGCTACATTGCAATTCCCAATACAGCAGCTAGAGGGGACAGCTCCTATGAAAAACATTTCACCGTCGGTGTTACCCCGCTTCCATGGCAGGGCGGCAGAGGATCCAGACGAATTCCTGTTTGAATTCGATATCCTCTGTCGCAGCTATGATTATGTCACAGATGCTCAAAAGTTGAAGCTTTTTCCTGCCACCCTGAAGGACAATGCATTACGATGGTTCATGAGCCTTGGGGGAGGAACTGTTGCTAATTGGAATAAGATGAAGCAAGTATTCCTGGAAAAATATCAAGAATATTGTAACACCAGGGACAAAAGGGAGGAGTTATTCAAGATGGTACAGAAGGAGGATGAAAGTTTGGAGGATTTTGTGGAGAGGTTGCTGTACAATGTGCAGAGAGCTGGACAGACGAACATGGGACTAGATGTGCTTAAGATAATCTTGCTTCGAGGAATCAGGGAGGATTGTTTAGACATGCTAAATTTATTAGGAAAGGGGGATATCTCTAAAGAATCTTTTGAGACAATTGTGGAATTATGTAAGAGATATTCCAGGGGATCTTCAAGGCATAATAAGCAGCATAAACAAGATAACCTGGAACGTGATGTCTTCGACAGAACTCAGAAGTCATCCAATGGGGGAGCTACACATGCAGAGATAGGCAATCTTCTTGAAAACTTTAAAACAGAAATGATGAGCTCTATCTCTTCAGAGATTGACGTCTTGAAGGCCAAGCAAAGACAGGCAGTGGAGGATCTCACACTAGGGGTGTTTTGTCCCCGATGTAGAAAGACTCATCCACTGAAAGAATGCCCTCTTGACAAAGTACAAGTGTGTCAGCTGTGCGAGCTGAATCATGATATGAAAGAGTGCCCCACGTTGCCCCAAGTGAAGGCTGTTCTGCAGGCATCAACTCCAGAGGTGGATTCAGCCTACTTCATTGCACAGAAGAAACCCTGGCAACCCCGGAATCAAGGTATGTCTCCCGATTCATTTCCATTTTTGAATAATTTGAATAATTGGAATACTAATATGCAAAATGTGAATACACAATTCCCTTCAAATTATGCTCAGTGGAATTCCCCTCAACCTACGATGCAAGGATATAATTCATGGAGTCTTTGGACACAGCCTCCACACCAACCTACTTCATGGTCTCCTGGATGGAGGAACTTCCATCCTGGGAACCAGTTTCCTCAACCACCTCACCCTCAACAGTTACCGTATCCTCCATATCCTCAATTTCATCAATATCCTCAATACCCACCTCAGCAGTCGCAGCTGCAGCTGCAAAATAATCCTGTGCCTAACATACCAATACGGCCTCAGCTTCCTGCCCAACCTAACCCTAACCCAAATAATAAAACAGTCCAGCAATTGGAAGCTCTCAATATGCCGGCCTACTCTCTCTCCCCTGTACCTTGTAATGATATTCGCTTACGGTCTGGAAAGATAGTAGAACGTGTAACTGCAGAAAATACTCCACCAACTGTGTATGACAAAGGAGAGAGTTCCCAGCATCCATTTGATCCGGTTCCTATCACTGAAGATGCTGAGCATCCCTCAGATGGGAGGGTTGAAACATTAAACGATGAAGTGGATAACACGCAGCCTACCCAGTTGGTAAGGCAACCACCTTACCCTGAGAGATTGATGCTGCCACAAAGAGGGGGGCAACCTCAGTTCAATCTCTTAGGAGAATTGAAGAACCTTTATGTTAAGATTCCCCTTTTACAAGCTCTTCAAGATGTACCTATCTATGCTAGAACTGTTCGGGACCTGTGCACTAAAAGACCGGGAAGGAAACCCAGAGATCCTCCTACTGTTCATGTTATAGGGAATTTATCCACTTTAATGACTGGAAAAACCCCTATAACCAAGTATGAGGATCCCGGCAATCCTACTGTCACTGTACACATAGGACAAACACAGATACCCAACGTACTAGTAGATTTAGGAGCTGCGATTAATGTTATAACAATGGAGACTGTAAAGAAGCTCGGATTCACCAATATTAGACCGACCCCTACTATCTTAGAATTGGCAGACAGATCCACTATCAGACCCGAAGGGATTTTGGACGACCTTGTTATTTCAGTAGACTCATGGGAATACCCTGCCGATTTTCTGGTATTACAACCAAAATCACAGCTGGGGGGACATCCATTGATTTTGGGGAGGCCCTGGTTGGCTACAGCCGATGCTTGTATCAGCTGTCGATCAGGATCTATGACTATATCTGATGGCATGGAAACCAAAAACCTCACCCTGTACCCTCCAGCACGGCCGAGTCTAGAAACTGAAACCTCCCTTTGGATAGAACAGGAAGAAGAGGAAGATGTTCAGCCATTACTAACAATAGGGAAGGCACTAACCTTCAAAAACGAAACAGAAGACGATGCCATTAATAATTTCATTAGCGAACCTGCTTCAGTAGACAAGGAAGTTTATCAACTCCTGAACAGTACCCTCGGTAAAGAAGAACAAGAACAGCTTACGGAGGAAGCACTAGCCAATGACACAAACATAATCCCAGTATTGAAAAACTCGAAAATCATTCCTATTGAGGTAGAACCTGGGAGAACTTTGAACATCAATCCTGGTCTCTCCTCAGAAGAACAAAAGCGCCTAACCAATCTCTTGAAGGAACGTAAGGGGGCATTCGCCTGGGAGTATACAGACATGAAGGGTATTCCCTCTAGTCTGTGCACTCATCATATTTATATTAAAAACGACTCCCGGCCTGTATGTCAACCCCAACGACGCATGAACCCCAATCTGAGGGATATAGTGAAGGAAGAAATCCAGAAACTCTTGGACGCAGGATTCATCTATCCTATCTCAGACAGTGAGTGGGTTTCCCCACTTGTAATTGTACCCAAGAAAAATGGTAAATGGAGAGTCTGTGTCGATTATAGGGAGCTGAACAAAGCTACACAAAAGGATCATTTTCCTCTGCCCTTTATTGACCAGGTACTTGATACCCTATCTGGGAAGAAGTTCTTCTCCTTCCTGGATGGGTTCAGTGGGTACAATCAAATTCAGATTGCTCCAGAGGATCAGGATAAGACCACCTTCACTTGCCCTTGGGGAACGTTCGCCTACAGGGTGCTTCCCTTTGGATTGTGCAATGCACCTGCAACGTTCCAAAGAGCTGTGATTGGCATATTTTCTGAATTGGTTAATGATAGCATGGAAGTTTTTATGGATGATTTTACTCCTTATGGCAGGGATTTTGAGGAAGCACTGGAAAACTTGAAGAAAGTTTTAATTCGCTGTGAACAGGCTCGCCTCTCACTAAGCACTGAAAAATGCCACATGATGATGAGTGAGGGAGTGGTATTAGGACATTTCATCTCTACTGACGGTATTCAAGTGGATCCTTCAAAAATTAAGGTGATAAAGAATATACCAACTCCTTCAACTCAGAAAGAGGTGCGAAGTTTTCTGGGACATGCTGGGTATTACAGGAGATTTATAGAAAACTTCTCCAAACTTGCTTCTCCTTTGTTTTCATTGTTAATGAAGGACGCACAGTTTGTATGGAGTACAGCATGCCAGACAGCATTTGATAAGCTTAAAGAGAAACTGTCCACAGCCCCTATTTTGAGGGGACCTAATTGGACCATACCTTTCCACATTTCTTCAGATGCTTCTGATACCGCCATTGGAGCAGTACTAGGACAGCAAGATGGTCAAGTACCTTATGCTATTTATTATGTTAGTAAAAACTTAGCCCCTGCTGAACTAAACTACACTGTTACTGAGAAAGAATTCCTTGCTATTGTTTATTCTATTAATAAGTTTCGGCATTACATTACTGGGTATCCTACATTTGTGCATACTGACCACTCTGCCATTAAGTATTTAATGAATAAACCTGTCACTAATGCCAGAGTAACCAGGTGGCTTTTATTATTACAGGAATTTGATATTACTATTATAGATAAACCTGGAAAAGAAAATGTTGTTGCTGAGTTTTTATCACGATTTACTAACAGTGATGACAGTTCACCTGTTGAGGATGCTTTCCCGGATGAACATTTATTCGCACTCTCAGCTCTTTCACCCTGGTATGCAGATGTTGCTAATTATTTGGCTGCAGGGAAGCTTCCGCCACATATGTCTAAACGAGAGAAAAGAAAAATTATTCAGCAAAGTGCCAGGTATTGTTGGCTCAAAGGCCATCTCTTTTACACAGGACCTGATCTTGAAATTAGAAGATGTGTAAGGGAAGATGAGATCTTTCATATACTGAAGGCCTGTCACGATGAACCTTGCGGAGGACACTTTGCAGACAAAAGAACAGGGCATAAGGCATTGCGGATGGGCTATTATTGGCCGACACTGTTCAGAGATGCTAAAAGATATGTTCAGTCCTGTGACAGCTGCCAAAGGATGGGCCAACCTAATAAGACAGATCAGATGCCTTTACAGCCCCAAGTGGTACTAGAACCGTTTGATAGATGGGCATTGGACTTCGTTGGTCCTATCAACCCTCCTTCCAAACAGAAGGTTTACATCCTGGTGTGTACAGATTACATGACTAAGTGGGTAGAAGCTGTAGCTTTGGCCAAGGCAAATGACCAGGCGGTGATTGATTTCCTGTACAGTGAAGTTTTTACCCGGTTTGGGGTACCAAAGGATGTAGTTACCGATGGGGGACCACAATTTATTTCACACCAATTTGAATCCTTGCTCCGGAAGTATCATGTGCAGCACAAGATAGCTTCACCCTATCATCCCCAGGCCAATGGTCAAGTGGAAAGCACTAATAAAGTTATTGAAGCAATCCTTACTAAAACAGTTAAAAGCCATCGAAGGGATTGGGCTGACAGACTTCCAGAAGCACTGTGGGCATATCGCACGACTTGGCGCAACACCACGGGATTTTCTCCCTATGATCTGGTGTATGGTAAGAGTGCCATCTTTCCAATTGAATTTGAGATCAAGACCCTGAAAACAGCCATTGAAATGAACCTGGATGTAACAGAAGCCCGGAAAAGAAGATTGAATCAATTAAATGAATTGGATGAGAAACGGTTAGCTGCGGTAGACCAGACTGTGCTGCTTCAGCAACAGAGATCTAATTGGCATGACCGATTCATCAAAAAGAAAATCTTCCGTGAAGGAGACTGGGCACTATTATACGACTCCAGATTCAAAAAGGATTTCAAAGGGAAATTACGCACAAGATGGCTGGGTCCATATTTGGTTGACAGGGTATTTGACAACGGCACTGTCCGCCTGGTCACCATTGATGAAAACCGTATACCATTACTTGCTAATGGCCACAGACTGCGACTGTATCGGAAGCCCATTTCGAAAGATGCATTCATTTCACAGATTGCTGCTGATCCAAACTACCAATTGGCACCAGAGCAGGAACATTTCTCTACCTTTGCCAAATCTTAAACTGAAAATTATATTTGATGTACATAAATAATTTCTTGCTGTAGCGTATAGTTGTCGTTTTCTTTCTCTTTGCATTTGATCTCTTTGCTTGCTGTTGTCTTTTAAAAAAAAAAAATTCAAGGAAGCGCCAGGAGGACGATCAGTTTGGGCCCGTAATGAAAATCTCCCTGTGCTGTCCTTGAGTTAAAAAAAAAAAAAAAAAAAAAATTGCAGCTGCAACATATTTTCCGGCAGCTGCAACATATTTTCCGGCAGCTGCAACATATTTTTCGGCAGCTGTCTATCCTTTTCCGGTAACCTTATTCTCCTTTTCCCGGTAGCCATAATGCCCTTTTTCCGACAGCCGTCCACCTTCTCGGCAGCTGCAACATCGGCAGCTGCAACATCGGCAACTGCAACATCGGCGGCTGCGACATTAGCGGTTGCAACATTAGCGGCTGCAACATCGGCGGCTGCAACATTAGCGGCTGCAACATCGGCGGCTGCAACTCCAGTTTCCGCGGCTGCCACCTCATCGTCCCCATGGCTGCCATCTCATCGCCCCCACGGCTGCCATCTCATTTTCCGCAGCTGCCACTCCATTTACTAGCCACGGCCATTTCACTTCCCGGTAGCCGTAATGTCCTTTTTCCGTCCGCCGTCAAAGCTTTTCCAACAGCTGCAACTCCGGCAGCTGCAATTTCGGCGGCTGTAACTTCGGCGGCTGCAACATCTTTTTCCCGCAGCTGCCACATCATTTCCCGACAGCTGCCACATTATTTCCAGACGGCTGCCACCTCATTGACCAAGTCACCTCCACATCATTTCTACGTAGCTGCCATTTCTTTCCAGCGGCTGCGACATATTTCCCATAGTCGTAAAATCTTTTCCCGCCAGCTGTAAGTTTTTTTTCCCGCCGCCGTAAAATTTTCCCGTGACAGCCGTAATTTTCCCTGATATCGTAAATCTTTTTCCGGTTGCCGCGAATTCTTTTCTGGTGGCTGTAACTTCTTTCCTGCCAGCTGCAACAAGCTTTTTCATCGGCCGTGTGATCATTTCTTTGGCAACTTGCAGTGGTAACTCCCGTGTTAACAGAAGGATTGTTCAACCTGCTAATTATGATGCTGATTCACCCCAGTCCTGCCGGCGAACTCATCATTTTAACCCGGAGGATGCGACGCCTTGTGTTTTACCGGCGAAGGAAATCAGTGCCTTATCCGAGTCATCATGATCCCACGTCTGATTGTGCACGCGTTCGGCTCCGTGACGTCACCAACTCCATGCTCCACCAGTTTTCGCAGCCTTCCGACGCACAGTTTTATGAGGTATGGCTTTCATTTATCACGTGATTAAGTATTGATATCATTTAAACGAGATTGGCCGTACCTTCACTCGCACCACCATTTATATCTGATTAAACCCTTCCCGCGTACGACGTAATAATAATAACTGCCACCCTCCCCAATTCGGCATGAAAATTTTAAACTCTTCTCTGCGCTTAACTTTCCGAATTAGTTCATTCGCTCAACGTCTCCGCTCAACGATTCGTGCATTCTCTGCGCTGCAACTTCCATTCTGGATCCTGTACTCTGTCGAACAGCAGTTTCATCTTGCAGCCAGGACCATGGGCATTCCAGTTCGCCATGAACCTTTCAATACTCGGGAACTTAGACGGAATCTGCAGGTTCTGGCCATTTTTCAAGCTGCTGGCTGGGTCGAATTCTTTGAACGATTGGACGGATTCGATCGGGACGCAGCCCTGCAATTTGCCTTGAATCTTACTAAAACACACTCCACGGTGTGGGGGCTGTGTATAGATGTTTCGGAGGTCATTATATCCGAGGTTACAGCTATCCCGTTGGTGGGAAAACCCTGGTTTAACCGTCGAGTTCCTGCAACAGTTGCACGGGAAGAATTTTTACTTCCAGGGGAGCAAGTTGAAGCATCCAGGAGAGGGATTGCATTGAAGTCACTGCCGCAGCCATGGGACCAGGTCGCTATCTTCCTCAAGAAATACATAACTTGCGAAGGTAGATACCAAACTGTGTACAACTCTGAACTTCCTTTGCTTTCTCATCTCCGTCATGGCATTTTGTTGAATATTCCATTTTATCTATTGCACGACTTGCGTCATATGGCAACATTTGTTCAGTCTGCAAAGCACCCACTGTCCTCCCTCACCCACCATAGCCTTATTAAGTTAATTATTGTAAGAACCCTGGCCCAACATAATATAACATGGGAGCAATTCATTACCCGACCACAGCAACCTGTTCCCTTGAGGGTCATTCCATTACAGCAATTACCGGTTCCGCCACAACAGGAGGACCGGAGTTCCTCCAGTGAAGTTGGGGGGAGGGATGCCACGGAAGAATAACAACAGGGGGCACAGGCAGGACCATCCGGGAGGGATGAAACGGAAGAAGAACAACAGGGGGCACAGGCAGGACCATCAGGGGTTGACAAAACCACAGAGGAAGAAAAACCCGAGGCACAGGCAGAGCCATTTGAGGTGTATGAATCCCCAGCACAAGCAGAACCAGTGGGGGATGACACTGCATTTGAAAGAGAGCGAGGGGAAGCACAAACAGAGCCATCAGGCGACAATGTAGATGAAACCCTCGTGAAAAACCTAGATAACAGGGCAGCTCCGGCAGCAGAAGGTGAAATTGGAGCAGCATCAAATGCTGCGACAATGGAACCTGAAGATGACGGAGCCAGAGCAATGGAAGAAGATATTGAGCTGGTCACAATCGAGTCCTCACCGGAATGGGCAGGAGGAGCAGTTGTGATTGAAGAAGAACAGCATGGGGGGCAGGGAAATATTCCTTTAACTTCAGTTTTACCTCCCTATATTCCAGTTCCACGAGAAGAAACATTACAAAAAGGGAAGTCACAAAAGAAAACGCCACAGAAAAGGAAGAGGGCCACCAATGAGTTTGATTTAGTGGCACCAATCAGAAGGAAACGAACTCGGTCAATCACAGCAGCAGAGGCAGCTAGAACAAAATGGGCAACCTTAGAAACACAGGTTGAACCCCCAATCCTTACACCAAAACCGAGGGATGCCCCACAAGGACCAGCGGAGGAAGAACCTGGAGTTGAGGGACTCTTGTATGAAAATGCAATGCTGAAAGAGGACCTCCAAGCACTTAGAAAGGAGCTGGAAACATGGAAGGAAGTTTGCAGAAAGCAGGGTGGAAGAAAGATGTATACATTAATAGAGGCTGCAGACCAAGTGGAGGAATCAGCTTCTGCTGGAGCTGGAGAAAAGGATGAGCGAATACTCTGCCCCACCTGTGGTGAGATCTTTGAGGAAGCAGGCCATAAAATTTTACTTAGCACCTATTCAGCACAACAGCCTGTAGCCACAGAAGGGAAAGCAGTGGAGAAAGAGGATGCTGCAACACAAGAACCAGCACCTTTAAACATCCTTGCTGCAGCTGCTACTTCCCATGATGCAGAAGTTATAGAACAGATGGGAGAAGAACAGGGAGTGGAGGATGCCCTGGAAATTTATGAGGAATGTATGGCAATCCCAAATTGCTCCCACAACACAAAAATCATAGAACAGATGGGAGAAGAACGGGAAATGAGGGATGCTCTGGAGCTTATAAAAGAATATAGTGAGACTCCAGAATGTTCCCTTGATACAGAGATCATGGAGCTGAAGGATACTTTGGAGGATAGTGAAGAATTTTGTGCTGTAACCCCAGAACGTTCCCAGGACACAATAAT
Source organism: Larix kaempferi (assembly GCA_027924585.1). Classification (NCBI taxonomy): domain Eukaryota; kingdom Viridiplantae; phylum Streptophyta; class Pinopsida; order Pinales; family Pinaceae; genus Larix; species Larix kaempferi. The sequence goes on along the minus strand of BSBM01000710.1, from coordinate 2,149,125 downwards.
TTTAGAAGAAGAAACGGAAAGGCAGGACAGTGATAAGTTGGAACAGGATGCTGCAACACAAGAACCAGCAACCCTGAATAGAACTGTCCAACCGGCTGAGCAGACAGTAGAAGAAGCTGGGACAGAGGATACTTTGGCATTCAATGATGAACTCTGGGTTGTAACCCCAGAGAGCTCCCATGATACAGAACTCATAGAAGAGGAGCTGCAGCAGAGGAAGGATGAAGAGGTAAGCCAGGATGTTGTTACACAAGAACCAACATCCTTGGAGGCTGCGACAAAAACTCCTGAATTGCAGCTGGGAGATAACCTGGGAGTGGATATCATCCCTGACACACAGTGGAGTGACAATGAACAGGTACAGACACCATGCTCAGGTGACACTGAAATCCTGGAGGAGGAGCTGCAAATTGAAAAGGATATTCAGTCTCAGCAGCAGAATGACAAAGAAGACACTGCTACACAAGAACCAGTGTCTCCAAAAGCAATAAAGGTAGCTGCTGAAGATGGGTTAAAGGATGTTGCTGTTACACAAGAACCAGCAACTCTCCTGTTAACATTAAACGCGCTGGAGGACACTGTCCCACAAGAACCAGTGCTTCCACCTCCTACAGGTGTCATTGAGTTGGATTCAGATTGAGGGTGTCTTTTCAACTTCCCCAGGCATCGCATAAGAGAACTACAGAAAGATTCCCACCACACCAAGTGCATTCTCAGATATCAGCAAGTAGCAGTGGAAGGGAAAACAGTGAAGTTGGAAGATGCCGGGTTGCTCACAGAGGCTTTTCAAAAAGGTAGATGAGGTGCCTGATTTACCTACATTCCTTCCTCTCTCCTGGACAGAGCTCAGTTCAAGATTCAGATGCAGGTTGTTGCATGAGGACATGCAACAGGGTAGTTGGGGGGAGATGTTGAGCCCAGAATTGGCCCTTTTTGACCATCATTTATCATCTTCCCTTCCCTTGTCTTACACCAATTACCTTGGCAATTCAACTTATTGCCCTTATCTATTCCCCAAATTACCAAGGTATGGCCGATTATTGTTTTATTGTGTTAATACTTATGATTGTGATGATTAAAGCTGTGCATCTCTTAATCTGTGCTAACATGATGCGATTTATGAAGGTAGTAAGACAATAGACTGCAGGAAGATCGGAGCTGAACAAGTCATGAAGGAACGTTCATCGCTTGTGGAAGGTTCCTTGGGGTTCAAATCGTCAATCAAGGCACAGTCGTGGCAGGGTAGCTGTAACAGAAGAACTATCTTAAGTATGTCGCTGCTCAAATCCAGCTGTGAGCTGGAAGGGCCGTCACTCTTGGGATAATTAATACTTCTCTCATATTTGGATATTTCAGTTCTGCCACGCATTGTAACAGCTAGATTATTTAGGGCGCCTGAAGATCAGATATCTTCATGGCTGCCCAATTATAGGTTTAGATGTTGCAAATTGTATGTATAAATATGGGGAATTGCCTCGACCAAGGGGTTGGACAGCAATTAATTAATTTATCTTGTATTAGCAGTCAAGCCGAAACTGTGTACTCATCCTTCTGTTAATATACGGAGTTACTTCTGAGTTAAAGAGAGTGTTGTTCAACCAGCGTCTCTGTGTGAAGACTGGGCCCGTCTTCCACAGAGATTGCTGTGTTAATTTAGGATTTCAGCTTTCTTGTTGTGTGATGCTTTGATCTTTCTTTTTGTACGCAGCAGCAATATTCATTGTGTGGATTTCTCAGTAATGATTATATTTTCGTGAGATTGGTGAATGGTATCGCATAACAGTCGACTGAGTCAGGTTTGTTTTACATATTTCAATTTCTGTTCACACTGCTGTGTTCATCCTATAGCTGAGACGTAATCCCAGGAGCTCTTACAAATTAGCTTTCCTGTTATGTGTTGATTGATTTATATTTTGCAATTCATTTTTTCAGAACAGTTGCTTCAATCTCCTTCATTAAAGTTCTAGAGTAATGTTCAGATCATGCTTTATGATTCCCAGCTTGATTAGATTAGACAAGTGATTATTTTGGAATGTGAATGAGATTTCCCTCCTGCAATCGTTGATTAGATCTGATATCAATTCTGCTTGATGCATAATAGAAAAGAATTGTAGTATAGCGGTTAGAAGGCAATTGGGATTGCTTAGATTCTTGGGATGAACATGGATGATAGAAGATAAAGGTATTCACTTCTAATGGTTTTGTGTTTAAGCATATATTGTGCACTTGTCCTTTGAAATAAAAAGACTTTCTCGGGTTGACAATAAATTTCATACGCTCTGTGTGTTTGATATACACTCAAAAGGACTTAGAAATTGCTACGTATTCTCACTTTTCCAATCATTTCAAGGATCATGGCAACAATGATATTTCCTCTCAGATTAAGGTGATTACTCATCTTCCTGCTTTCTTTTATGTGGATGAGGACGATAAAATAGGGTATCCTCTCACTGTGAAGGAAATTGAGGATGTCTTAAAGCAGCTTGCAAAAGATAAGAGCCCCGGGCTTGATGGATGGTGGAACTCTTTGTTGCTTTCTTTGATTTGATGGGTATGGATTTATTGGAAATGGTGGAGAAGTTCAAATTTGAGGGCTATGTTTATGGACCCAATAATTCCACTTTTATTACCCTTATTCCTAAATGCAACAAACCTAAGTGCTTCTCATATTTTATACCTATTTCTCTTTGCAATCTCATTTACAAAATCATCACTAAGATCATATCTAATAGACTGAGACCAAAGTTGGTTTAGTGTATGGCCAAGGAGCAATTTGGTTTTTTAGAAAATAGACAAATTCTGGATGTTCTTGGTGTCACTCAGGAATGCTTACACTCCATTAAATCAAAAAATATGGAATCCTTAATCTTGAAAATGGATCTGTTGAAATCATATGATAGAGTTAATTGGGTCTTCCTCGGATTGATCCTTCTTCAGATAGTCCTCCCAATCTTCATGGTTAATTGGATAATGGCTTGTGTATCATCAACATGTTTTGCAGTAATTATAAATGGATCCCCCGCAAATTTCTTCAATATCTCTTAGGGATTAAGAAAAGGCTGTCCTCTTTCCCCTCTTTTGTTCCTTCTGGTTATTGAGGGTCTCAGTAGATTAATATCAGTGGAAAAATCTAAAGGAAATTTGATGTTAATTTTTTTATCTTTAATTCAAAATTGCAATAGTACTTGAAATCAATGAACAATCATAAATATAAGCATTCACATATGTCACATAAATTTACCTTGGGGAAACCCTCTATAACGTGAGGGAGAAAACCCCAGCAAAATATTCTTTAGTTTATTGATTGATAGCAGCGAATGACTTGCTTCACAAGCAGATTACAGCAAGCACCCCTGGTGCATATATTGGATCAAGAGAGAAGATAGAAGAATAGAACTCAGAATAATATCTTGCACATAGAAAAGCACTCTGCCTTCAAGAGAGAAGAGAATTCACTTCACATTGAATTACATCAATCCTATATATATATATATATATATATATATATATATATATATATATATATATATATATTATTCTCATGCTTCGACTTCTATTTTTATCTTCTGAATTCCGGATGAACTCACCCTCCATCTGGATGCTAGACCACTTAGTTAGTTGGCTAACTTAAGTGTCGTCATGCAAGTGTCGTAACTCAAGTGTCATCATGCAAACACTTAGTTAACTATATCTTCTTTGTTATCAATTAGTTAACTCTTTTAACTAAAGTCTTTCTTGTTAACATCACTGAAGTGATCAATTCAAGTTCTCCTTTAATTGATTGAAGTCTTCTTTGTTAACATCACTTAAATTTAACAATTCGAGTTCTCTTTATTTAAATGAAGTCTTTATCATCATTGAAGTGTGCAAATCGAATTCTCTCTTATCTTATCACATCTTATCTTGATCTCTTGTCTTATTTGCATTGTCCACATGTACCAACTTAATTAATTATGATATCAAATATACTAAGGATATTTTCCCAATGATGTGATCATCTTCTTCTACTATCGTTCCAAGTGGTCATATGCTAAAGTAATTCACTCTAGAGGTGGCCAGTCTCTAGAGGATACTTAATAGCTCAACCATGATTAGTAGTACATCACACACCATTCATCATTCAACATGCAAAGCATTACCACAACACATGAGGATCTGTCTTGACACACAAGACCTTAGCCTTAACAATCAATACTGTACAACATCATCACTTTGACATACAAAATACTTACCTCAACACATGAGGCTTATCCATTCTTGAGTCCAACTCAAGATTCTTCTCCAAGTTTCCTGAGTCCAACTCAAGATCCTATAAGGACTACCTCGACACACGAGGCTCAATATTGACACACAAGATTGACTTGGAGAATGACTCATGATGTTGTAACTTTAACAATTGAAGGGTATAAAAATTTTATCTACTCTGTTTATCACTCACTTATTATTTGTGGATTATGTTGTTTTGTTTGGGAAGGGCACAATTGAGGAATGGTATTATTTGGTTGAGATCATTTCTTTATTTTGTGGAGCTTCAGGAATGGAGTTGAGTTCCTCTAAAACTACCTTCATCATAAATAAAGTGGATGATGACACTTTTGCTTAGATTTCTACCTTTATTCCTTTTCAAGTGGTAGATTTGAATGATGGCATTAAGTACTTGGGGTATTACTTGAAACCTAATAATTAAAAAGTTAAAGATTGTTTTTGGCTTGCCAAAAAAGTGGAGAAGAGGATAGGGAGATGGACTTACAGGTTTTTATCATTGGGAGGTAGACTTACCTTAGTTAAAGTTGTGTTATCGGTATCCCTGTGTACCGGTTCTCTCTTGCTCAGGTGCCTCAAGCCATTCTTTAGTTGATCAGGAAAAAGATGTTTAATTTCTTGTGGTATGGATCTTCTTTGGGGGATAAAACACATCTTGTTAGATGGAATAAAATTGCTAAGCCTGAATCCTTAGGTGGCTGGGACATTAAGAACATACACTGGTTTAATATTTCTATCAGTTTGAAAATTATGTGGAGGGGTCTCTTTGGATCTGGGTTGTGGAGCGATGTGCTCAAGGAAAACTATCTAAAAGGAAATCTTGTTGGATGGATAAAAAATTCAGTTAAAAAGGTTTGGGATGTTTCTAATTTTTGGAAAGGATTTGTTAGGGATTTTTCATGGATTAGTAGGGGACTATATTTGGAGTGTTGGTAATGGTTCAATGGTCCTTGTTGGCATTCATCCAATTGTTGGAAATTAGAAAAATTATGTTATTGATTATTACATACTGGATTACCTTGCAGAGTTTGGTTTCCATACATTCGAACACATTAAGAGACCTCTTTGGTTGGAGCCCTCAGATTCATATTGGCTGAGTGCAAAGGATTTGGGACTGGGAAGTATATGGGTTGATAAATGGAATGCCTATATTTTTTCACTAAATAGAGAAGGTATTAGGTTAACAAACAAAGAGGATGAATTGGTATGGTCATTAAATCCCTCTATAGGACATGTGTCTGCTAAAGATGCCTATTCTGAGATTGCAAATTATCTGTCTAATGTTGGGTCAAAATGGTGGTATAGTAGAATCTGGAAGTGACACATGCCACTAAAACTCAAATGCTTCCTTTGGCAGCTTATTTGTGAAAACTGCATACTGACTTGGGACAATCTCCTTCATAGGGGATGGTGTGGTCCAAATTTTTGTGCTCTATCAAACAAGACTGTGAGACTGCAAATCATATATTTGTGCATTGTACTTTCAGTAAGAAGGTTTGGCAAGCTGTTATTGCAGATCTAGATATACAACAGGACTAGGGTAGCAATTATGTGGAAGGGAACATGGAGCAGTGGGTTAGAATGTAACCGACTCAATATGCTTCTTGTTTTCATTTGTTGGGACATATGGAAATCTAGGATTTTTTATATCTTTGAAGATAAACCTCTGAATGTTTCTACAAGTTGCTTAAGAATATTTAGCATGTATAAGAAATATGTTTCTATTGTTATTAAGATTGAGTCTCGATCTATTTCTCATCCTACAATTTCTAATTATGCAACATGTTTCTTTGATAGTGTTGAAAAGTGTGGCATTTATGGCGCAAGGATGTTTTTACAGATCAATGAAAATCATCATTTCAAATTGTGGGTGAATTGTGGGTTGGACTCTAATACAAAAGAAGAATTAATGAGCCTTTAGTGCTTATTGAAATTTGCTTCTTCAGTTGGAATTGATTCATTGCGTGTTTTTGGTGACTCATTGGTCATTGTCAATTGGGCTCTTAAGGAATTCAACCTACAGGTCCTTCATTTGGTTCAATGGTGCTCAAGGGTTAATGTGCTTATGGATTCCTTTATGGACTACAAAATCAATCATGTTTATAGAGAACATAATGTCGTAGCTGATGGACTCTCCAAATCTGCTCTTGAGGAATCTGAAGGTTTTCTTAATTGGGAAGAATATATTGAAGACTGTCTCACCTACAAAGACTCTATTTTTTTCTGAAGTAGATAGTTGTTCTTTTGCTATATGGAAAGATTATTATTTGCACTTTTTTGTATATGTGGATATTTGGATAGTATAGTGCATAGGGATCTTTGATTATCAATCTGTTGATAGTCATTTTTCTACAAGGATGTATGGCAGTATGATATGATTGTAGGTTGATATGATGCTTTATGATTGACTCTTTATTTTTGGTAGATGTCAAAAAACTGGAATTTTATGTACTCTTTGATTCTCCATAAATAACAAGAGACATGTTTTTTTCTTCTTTAAAAAAACTACAATAATTATGTTTTAAATTGAGGAATGATATTTTATATTGACATTTTCCCTCATTTCAAGGATGGTATTTAGCGTGAATCAGATTCTTAAGGCTAAAGACCTATACAACAATATACTCATTAAGAACTCAACATGTCACTTGTGGTATTTGATCCTGGGTGGAGAGGATAACACTCCTCTCAATCACCCATTCTAGATCCAATTTACGAGAAGGAAGCACTTTGTAATGGTCAAGGGATCAACCATTATCCACAAGTCAAAGTTTTAAGATGCAATGTGGATAAAATTGCATAGAATGAAATTTATATGGATTATTATAATCATAGCGTGGGAGACATTTTTATGTCTATGTATTTGTTGTACATGCCATCTTGGAGTAGTGATATTTATGGAGCTACCATCCCTTATCGAATGGATTTTTATGATTAATTTCTGAGAATCTGAGTCGAATCCTAACATCTAGATAGAATGTCTCAACTCCGATATCGATATAACAGGATGGATTAGAGAATGGAAAGATGGCCATTTTTTTATCACTATAATTCTCAAGAATGTTTTTCCCAACCCAATATTGATTTATGGAGTTATTTTTTTCTCTAGACTCTGCAAACAATGCATTACATGTTATATATTCCTTGTTGATAGTTATATTTATCTAACCATGATAATAGACATGTGAATGACACCTTGTTGGTAATAGGCATACAAACAGGCATATTGTTGAAGTTATACTTAGATATTGTAAGTGCTTTTATTGCTTTTCTAATTTTTTCATAAGAAAAATATAGTTAAGACAATATAAATAATATATATGTCATTTAGATTTGAGTATTATCTTAAGTGGTCATGCGCCAAATGTGAGATCTCTTCCTCAAAGTAGGGAGGTCGCAAGTCCAACTCTCTTCAATTTCCTCAGGACAAAGTGCTTGGAACTTAGACACCATCGACTTTACACTGGGTACCATCCTCTAAATAAGGAGAAGTGCCAAGAGTTTCCCCGATAATTATTTTCCAAAATATATATATATATATATATATATATCGGGGGGGGGGGGGCGCTTATGCTATAAACATGGGTCTCATATGTAAATTTGACTTCTACTAGATAGGCTCTGACCTTAAATTAAATTATTTTTATTATTATATCATGCTTTGTATTTTCAATATTTTAGAGAAAATTATACTATTTGCAAATGATGTGTATCTCTCATTTGCAAATTGTATATTGCTCTAAAATGTTAAAAATGCAAGGCATGATATAATAATAAAAATAATTTAATTTAAGGTCAGAGCCTATCTAATAAAAGTCAAATTGACGTATGAGACCTTGTGTTTATGGATAAGGGACCCCTACAACATAAATGACAAAAATAAATAAAAAGCATGTCAACTATAAACATAGACATAGGTTCGTGGTACATACAAAATCATTCATTCATTATGCCAAATTGTTTGATTAGTAAAAATATATGTAGAAAGACAAACAATTTAATTTTTTCAATAAGTGTTTTGTATTAAGAAGAAAAAATGTTGAGTGATCTCAACTATTCATCTAGATGGTTCATTCATCATCTTCTACTTTAGTCTTTCAATTGTTAATGAAAATATTTCAATTTGTTCCAATCTTTGAATTTGTTAACTCACTAATTGTAACATTTTTTTGTATTTTGTTATATTACATCGATAGGTGTTTATATCTTAGAATTTGGGGTGGACTACCATCTATGTTTTTCCTAGATTGAAGGAGGATGGGACAAGTGTATTGTCGAGAATGATTTTATGGTCTTCGTTCAAAATTCAAAATAAACAATTAAAAAAAAAAAAAAAATATATATATATATATATATATATATATATATATATATATATATATATAATAACTAGTAGTTGATGCATGGATAATTCATAGCTCATGCATAGATAAAGGTAGTGACAGACAACCCATTTAACTAAAGAAAATAACAAGTTGAGGCATAGACAATAGGTGATTACAACTAAGCATGGAGAACAAGTAACATATAACTTGTTCATGGCACTTAACGTGTGACCTATTGGTATTCATCGACCACAAATTAAGTGATTGGTAATAATTGAATCATACAGTTGAAGAGTTGAGGTATATCAATATACCAAGTGGTAAGTTGTCAAGGAAAGGTTTTAAAAAACTTAATCACCATTTTGGTTTTATACATTTAATTCCAATATGGTTAGGGTTATCCTCCCACGTTGTTCCAATTGTCAAGTAGATTTAGCTATCTCTCATTTTGTCAATTTTATTTTTAAAAAATTTAATTACCATTTTGATTTTATACATTTAATTCCAATATGGTTAGGGCTATCCTTTCCCACGTTGTTCCAACCGTCAAGTGGATTTAAATATCTCTCATTTTGTTAAACTTTTTTTTGAAAGTGGGCTGCTTGGTTGAACCCTTCACCACCTCATTTCGCTAATTTTGTATTTTGGTTGGAAGTGGGTTGCTCGGTTGAACTCTTCACCACCCATAAAGAAATCATTTATGACTGCTTTTTTTGTGTTTTTCTTTCCCCATAATGGGATATTTCAATATCTCCTTTTTAAGAGTAGGGTCCAAATAATTTGGGCATGTATTTTTAAATCGTTGATCCATATTGTGAGAAGGTCGGGAGCATTCCATTTGTATTGATCACTTGCCATTAAAATAGTAAGGTAGCATTTATGAATTTGCTACGTTTTAGATTGATTATTTTCCTTCGTTCTAAAGTGGTATTTCAATTTCTCTTTTTTAATAGAGTTGGTTTTATGGTTACACGATCTATCTTTTTTTAATACTTTCAGGCAGAGATTATATGTTCGACACTAATTTCAATTAATTTGACAGTGATAATTACCAAATATTATGTTTTACAAAGTTATTAGGAAAAAGATTATTTTTAAATTATTTTTATTACGTTTTATTTCAAATTTTACTGAACAATAACTCTAGATGTGACACTTTTTTTTATCATTGAGCCTATTACTAAAAATTACAAAATAAAAACAATATTCTTGAAACTTTAAACTTTACAAAATATTTATTGACTCAATCTGACATAGCCTTTTCTGGAAGCTTTTAGTTTACTGAAGATTTTAGTTTCCCTAAGCACAAAGTAATACTTAATAGGGCATAAATGTTTTTGGGTGGATCAAGCAACCTAGTTCAGTGTCCAACAAATAATGGATGTGAATCCATTCATCACCAAGTGGCAGACATGCTCAACATCACTTAACCACCAGCCTAAATAGGGGAGAACAAGAAGCAGCAACCTAGAAATGGTATGGACATGATGCAGCCTTAGACAACGATGAAGATGAAGATTGGAGGATATGAGTAGAAATTAAGTAGCGCTAGGCCGAGGCACGAGCATTGAAAGTGGTTCGGGGCACGACCATGGAAAGTGAAAATAATTCGTGGATACCGTCACATGTGTACAGGTTGCTTCGTATCTTTCTATCAACAATCAAATGCCATAGTAATGAAAACTTAATGGGCTTTGGTAGTAAACATGCACTTAAATGCCACCTCTGCACAATCCCTTCAATTCATACCTTTGCAAAATATCTTCAGAGTTCACATGAAGCAATCTTTGTATCTCTTTTGATATTCATTATGAATAAAAAAGTATACAAAGCTTCACATCTGTCCAATAAAGGACTCCCATCCATAGGATAATACAAAGAGTATCTAGAAATATCAAAACAACTCAAAATGTTGAGAACTAGAAAGTCATACTAACAAGCAGCCATATCAAAATGATACTATACTTCAAAAAAAGGAAAATGACCTTCATTTTCCAGTATGTTATCTATAAATTCCTCCCAGAATAGAGATCCTTCCTCCAAAAGCAAGGCATCCTTTGATAGTGAATCTGCATCTTCATTCAATTCTCTATAGATGTGTTCAATAGTCCATCGATGAAAGTTCTTGAAAATTTATTTAATTCTGTAGCAACAATGAGAGAGAGCAATAGATTGGAGAGATGCCTTATTTTGTGCTCAATTAACCACTATAAGGGAATCACCAAATATTTTGAGTGGGTCGATGTTGATAAGGTACCATAAAGAAAGAATTTCATCCCTGGCATTAGTACTTGTTCCTCCATGCATCTTCAATTTAAAGAAATGAGAATGATTCATAATAAGGAGTGCTCTAGCAACACAAAAGCCATCAACCGCAATACCATCAAAGAAGCCATGAGCATCATCAATAATTGGAAGGGCCACTATTCTAATCTTTGTGGGTTTGATAATATCTCGGCATATTTCATTATACATAACGCCTAATTCATTAAAATTGGACATATTGTAGTCCAATTCACTTTGAATACGGGTCAAAAACAACCTTTCTGAACCCCAAAATCAAGGTTTCTAAATTGTAAAATATGGTTCCAAAAGTGCCAAATCTAGGTTCCAAAATCATACTTTTGCTTTTGATATTGCCACTTTTGGAATTGGTTTTTGTGCTTTTCCGATATGATAAATATGATAATGGCACTTTTAGAACTTGATTTTTCCCTTTTGGAAGGCTACTTTTGACACTTCCAATACTTAAATTTGCAATTTTGAAAACCGATTTTGACACTTTCAAGCTATGACTTTGCACTTTCGAAAACCAAACTCGACACTTTACAAGTATTATAATCACAGTGCATTTGGACATACTAGTACAAACAAACATTCAAGTGTATTATTTAACAAAATACTTTCATTTTTTTCACAATTGGCCTCACATCACTTACGCCATTCAGGTGCAGCAAGCAAGGCCATAATCGATCTAACAAGAATGTGTCATTGACATCTTGGCAAGTATACGTTTTTGTTATAATATAGTTCCATTCATGGTTACAAACATGTTTTTATTTCTACTCATCTACAATCATTGTATTTGTAGCATCCCAACCATGGATCAAAATGTCCCAAACTTTGTTTAAAGGTTTGAGAAATACATAAGGATTTCCATCACCATGATAACCCTCTCTGGCTATGCAAGAACAATATTGTTGTGTTAAAATTACTCTAAATTGTTCCCTTTCCAATCTTGTTCTTTCTAATAATCTTGGAAAATTCTCGTCAACGATTTTTTGTTGTGCAGATGTCCATACCCCAACTTCAAATATACTAAATCATTTTTCAAAAAATTCCCTAAATACTGAACATATAAAATAATACGTTGTGGTTGATTTGATATCCAGTGTTGTGGAAATCCGAATTTCTTCTTTTTATAAATTGTGTGTAACAAACCTCCATTGAAATCTAAAATAATCAATGGCTTACTAGTAACAAATCTTCTAGTATCTGCAAACAAAAAACAAAACACACAACCCAGTCAATAAAATATTGTGTTTCAATGTTTCTAAGTATATTGCTTGCTTGGAGTCATTTTCTGTGACTTTCTTGTGAAATAGAAAACCTTCCATTTCTAATATCAATAACATTTTTGTATGGGGAGATGCACAGAAATATTGCTTGTCATGATATATTTCGGAATAATTTTGTTTTACCAATTTAGGTATAAAATAATATTTGTCTCTTACCTGTCAATGATCGACCAACATTCGAGTGGTGAGTAACATTGCTAGAGATACCGCATTTATCCACCAAGCCCTCGCTTGGTTATTTATTATCCGAGGATCCCATCTCCAATGTGATTTGTTGGCTAATATCCACGGACATTGTCTATCACAGCTTTCGTTGTGGATGATCCACATGTTCAAAATCAATCCAATCATCTTGACTTGGTGATCTGAAAATCTTTCAGGATTGTTTTAACCATAAAATTGCATGTGAAATTTGTATGTAAATTCTCATAAAAATGGCTTTTAAAGATGAATTTTAAATGCTTAAATCAACCACATAAGCAAAGAAACAAATATGCAAACCAGAAATTTGTAGACAGCAAATGATAATGGATTTCACCCTTCTTGGGCTACGTCTCCAAGCCACTTCCAATGATAAGGCCGATCTTATTAAGTCTTCAAAGCTTACATATATGAGTTTCTGGAAACACCTCTAAGTTCTGATAGACAAACTCAGAAACAGACTGCACCACTTCATTCCTCTCGAAATTCTGAGAAAATGAGTATAAAGTCGACTATGTTTTCCCAAGGCCTCCTCTGGCACACAAATCGAGAAAACTTTGCCCTGCAACTGTATAGACTATACGGATTCCCACCTCGGGAAGCATTCCCATTAATTATTGTAACCTACCTCGATAACTGTACAATTTACCTGCCTAGGGATTTGTGCATAAACGCGCCTGTACATACCTTTTCATGGCTCCAAAACATGGTTTAAATAGTGGTTTTGGGTATGATTTTGGAGGGTCACACGCCCATTTGGAGCCCCGATCTCCGCCTTAAATTCATAAACAAAATTGTCGCTTACCAATTAACAAATGGGCTTTGGCCCAGTGGTAAAACGGTGTGTTATGGGGGTAGAGGTCTCGGGGTCAAACCCGTGGGCCTCCCCTTCCAGTGTGATTTTGTTATGTTCGTTCGGCGGTGGTTTAGTTGCGGTGGAATTGTATTGTGACTTGGCTTGTGTGTTGGAAATTTGTTATGTGGTGTTGGATCCGTCGATTTAGTTGGCATGTGGTGGTGTTGTAACCGTTGTATTGGATTGTTGCTTGTTGTGTTGGCACTCCATGTAATGGCCTTGGCATTGGCCAAGGGGTCGAGGGCCTAGCCCTCGATCCCGCCCCTTTTCTCCAATACGAACTCCATTCAATTTTATATACAAGTTGTGATCCTAGAGTGTTAAGAACCAATGGTGGGAGCCCTGGATAGGAGGGCTTGGTGGAGACACTGGTGGTCCTGGAGGTCGTCGGTTCGATTCCCATGGTCTCCACCAATGTTTGGTAAATTGTACAACTATATGGCCAATAGGGCTGCCACATGGTAGACCCTGATTGGTCCAAATAACTTGTCATGTCATCAAACTATCCACGTGGAACCCTGTGGGTTTGCCACGTGTCTCCAACGCTGAATTTTCCATGCCATGTGGAACCCTGTGGGTGTGCCACGTGGCCCATTTTTTGCCCCTTTTTACAGAAATTTTACCCTTTTGCTGAATTTTTGAAACTCAATATCTTTTGCGTCTGGAGGTCGTTTCACGCAAAACCAACGTTGTCGGAAAGCTCCTGACGAGATCTACACATCTGTAAGCTTATTTACATATTTTGAAGACTTTAATTTTGATCAAACTCTGAGATCCTCCTGGATCAAACCTTCCCACTAGGAAGATTTTGGGCCACCAAAAGCATGAGATCATTCAGAAAACAAGTGAGGGTACAGCTCCCTCACTCTTCTGGTCTCTATCCATCGTGATTTGCTTGGATGCATTCCTTTTATCCCCACACGAAGAAATTCCATGTCACCTCTTCGTGAATATCTGACCTTCTTTCCAAGTATAACATCTTCTTGAATTCATTGAGATATTCAGGAGCAAACTAATCTACAGAAGGTACTTGAACCTATTCATATTGTTCCACAATCATAAGAGGCTCATACAGTTTCAAGTTTTCCACATTAACAACATAATACATTTTCATATAAGGAGGCAAATCTAACCGAAATGCATTATTACCAACTTGATCCAAAATTGTAAAAGGTCCATACCTGATTGGTTTCAACTTTCCACCTCCACCTTGGAGTTGATCTTTACTAATATGAAGCCATACTTGATCACCAATTTGGAAATGATGATCCACCCGATGTTTGTCATGTCTTTCTTTATACTTGGCATAACTTGATTCCAACTGCTCTTGTATTGCTTGATGTATTAACTGGATCTGATGAATAAACTTCAAAGCTTTATCCACATCAACTTAACCATATCCCACTAGATCTTTCCCATAAACAAATTCTAAGGGAGACTTTGGAAAATAACCAAAACATGTCTCGAAAGGAGAGTTTTGTGTTTAATAGTGCATAGTTGTGTTGTAGGCATGTTGAACATAATGCAACTATTCATCCCACAGCTTGGGATGCTTGGCACAATATCCTCGAAGAAGATGTACTACTGTTTGATTGACCACTTCAGTTTGTCCATCAATTTGTGGATGAAATGATGTGCTCTTCTTTAGATTTTTGTCCATAAGTTCCCATAAAGATGACCAAAATTTTCCAAGGAAGCAAGAATCTCGATCAGATATAACAGAAGTAGGTAGTCCAAAATGGACTCATACATGCTAGAAGAACAAATGAGCATTCATTCAGCTGTGATCTGTTTTTACAAGGCATTAGAATGCACATTTTACTGAATCTATCCACAACAACATATAAGTAATCATGTCCTTTTCTAGACATTGGTAACCTTCCTACAAAATCCATTGAAACACTTTCCCATGGACGAGAAGGAACAGGAAGTGGTGTGTACAAGCCTAATTTTTTGTTACTTGGATAACTTGTTGCACACATAACACATCCTTTTATATACTTGGACACAATATCATTCATTCGAGGCCAATAACAAAACTTTTGTAATTTTGCTACAGTTTTTCCTACACCAAAGTGCCCTGAAATGAGAGAAGTGTGAACTTCTCTTATCACATGTACTCTTTCACTTTGTGGAATACAGATCTTTTCAAGATGATACAACAACTTGTCATGAATATGATAATTCAATTCTTCGTTTTGAGCACCATGTTTTAGCGATTCACATACTTCTTTATAGTCTTCATCCTTAGTGTATTGTTCAACATAACTTGAATGTACCAAAGGACTTTGTTGAATAACAATAGAATCATTTGCTGGGGTTCTTGATAACATATCTGCAACTTTGTTCTGAATACCTTTCTTATACTTAATGATCAAATGAAATTGTTGTAGAAAACCCATCCACCATGTTAATGATCAGTATGTATAATTGTTTCCTTACCCATTACGTAATGTTTCCACTTCTTCACACTTTGTACTAATGCATACAATTCTTTATCACAGGTTGGATAGTTAATTATTGATTTAGAGAAGGTTTCGGAATGATAGCATATTGTTTTTTTAAGTTGCATTAATACTGCCCCCATGGCATAAACACTAGCATCAGTCTCTATCTCAAATGGCTGTTGTAGATCCGACAGTGAAAGTACTAGAGTTGTACTGATCATTTATTTCAGAGTGTCGAAGGCCTTCTATGATTTTCCTTCCCACTGAAAGACTCTGTTCATACATGTCAAAGCATGTAATGGAGAAGCTACGAAGTAGAAGTTAGCAATAAAATTCCTCCAGTATTGGGATGCTCCCAAAAAGCTTCTTACCTCGGTTACATTATTTGGCTTGGGCCAATTCACAATGACCTCAACTTTAGAGGGATCAATTCTCAATTCACCACCCCCTACAATGTAACCTAGATACACTAAAGATGTCTTCCCAAACTCACATTTGGACATCTTTGAGTACAATTTTTCCCTTACAAGTACATCCAAAACTTTTTTGACATGCTTGACATGTTGTTCCCAAGTAAGATTGAAAATCAAAATATCATCTAAGTAGGCTATGACAAAGTCATGAATGAAGGGCCTAAAAACATCATTCATCACCCTCATAAATGTTGCGGGTGCATTACAAATCCCAAAGGGAATTACCATCCATTCATACAATCCCTATTTAGTTTTGAAAGTAGTCTTCCAAATATCATTGTCATGAATTCTAGTTTGATGATAGCCACTTCTTAAGTCTAATTTAGTCAAATAAGTTGCATTCTTAAGTTGATCCAAAATATCATCAATCTGGGGAAGAGGATACCTGTTCTTAATTGTGATTTTGTTTAGTGCCATGTAATCAACACACATACGCCATGTTCCATCCTTCTTTGGCACCAAAAAAATTGGTGAACCGCATGGAGAGGAGCTTGGTCGAATGTCCCCTCTTTCAAGCAATTCCTGAACCTGCTTCTTTATCTCTGCATTTTCAATTACTGAAGACATGTACATGCCAATGTTAGGGAGTGGTGTATCCTGCTGTAAGAGAATCTCATGTTGGATTTATGTTTTTGGAGGTAATCCTTTAGGTTCTTGAAACAAGACATCATAATCAGTTACAACTTTAGTCAAGTATTTTTTAAATCTTGAATCACATCCTTTAAAAGATTCACTTTGACCAACATCATTTGCTTTAACAATCATAAGAATAAAATTCTTACTAGCATTTAATAGCCTCTTCATTTGACTTGCAGAAACTAATGAAAGATTAGTTTTTATGCGATGTGCATGAACAACATATTCAATACCATCTTTAGTGAGCTGATACCTATTATCTTCCCTATAAAAGGTAGCCTTCCTATCATAAAGATAAGGACTTCCCAACACAATACCATAGATATCCAATGGAACCACATCTAGATCTACTTCATCAACAAATCCAGAAGCAATAGCAAACCTAAGTCTACTATGTTTTGTCACTTGTAATTGTGCATTATCACATACCCATCCAAGTGGATATGGCTTTGGGTGTAACTTAGTTTCCAAATGAATTTTTTTAACTATCTCATCTGAAATGAGATTGGCTTGTGATCCATTATCAAAAAGAGTATCTATTTTTGTATGCTTAGATATTATTCTTATGTGAAATAACTCACTTCTCTTTCTTTCGTCAACAACGGATTCATGATTTGTATTAGAAGTAGGACTTTTACCTTGTAGGCCCGTAGCAACAATCTTAGTCTCATCCCCTGAGTCAGATCCCAAATCATGTTGGATGGCTATAGCAGTGGTCTTCTTGTCCTCCTTATTCTGAAACTTCTCAGGCTTGAGCTCCAGATGAAGCCTCCAACATTTGGATGCATCGTGACCCTTTTTCTGGCAATGTGAGCATGTAGGTTTATCTCCTTCTTTCTTCACTATAGATGTATGCTTACCTTTCCCCTTACCTTTGAATTTGTTTCCATCAGGTTTGTAAGGTTTCTTGGAAAAAATTTCATTTTCATTCTTCCCCTTTGACTCCATATGAGTCGCGTGAACGCATACCTCATCATGGTTAGTTGGATTAAACATAAGTATCATATGATGTAAATAACTATGTAATCCACTTATGAACTTGATAATAATTTCTTGAGTGTAGATAGGTATACCAAGTATTAAAGATCTCTTTCGAAATTCGTGTGTGTACTCTTGCAAACTTTGTCCCTTACCTTGCCTCAAATTTTGCCAATCCATCATGGCTTGCTGCATGTAGCCTAGTGGGTATAATTTCTTCTTTAATGCTGAAGTGAACTCATGCCAAGAGGATATGATATTTCCTTTTGAGGACAAATCCTTTTGAGTTATACTCTCCCACCATATGAGAGCAGTCCCTCTAAGTCGAAGAGAAGCGAACTGAATTTTGAAGCTATCTTCAGTGAAATTTTGAATCCTACAATAAACCTCTATTTGACGGATCCAATTATCCAACTTATAAGCATTAAGTTCTCCATTATAAATAGGTAAATCAAACTTAATATCAAGCTTTAATTGAGGCACATTGAAATTAACTTTTTGTTTTTTAGGTGAGGAATTTAAAGATCCATCAAGAAAAGATGGTGAAGATGGAGGCATTTTAGGAGGTTCCTCACCACCTCCTTCTTCTTTACCTTTAGCATGAGAAGAACCATCTTGTTCTCCTTTCTTTCAATCTTAATAAAGCTCTTCCACCATACTTTGCATCTTCATGAAAGATTTAAGGAAGTCTCATTTAGATGGAATTGAAGAAGTCCCATCTTCTCCTTTTTTTGAAGCCATTCTTCCTCTTCTTGAACCAATCTCTGGATCAAATTATTCAAGCTCTCCTTCACCTCTATGAAGCCTTTCTCTTGATAACATAAACAAACTCATAATGCAGTGGTTAAGCTTCTCTGATACCAAACTTGATCTGAAAATCTTTCAGGATCTTTTTAACCATAAAATTGCATGTGAAATTTGTATGTAAATTCTCATAAAAATGGCTTTTCAAGATAAATTTTAAATGCTTAAATCAATCACATAAGCAAAGAAACAAATATGCAAACCATAAATTTGTAGACAACAGACGATAACAGAGTTCACCCTTCTTGGGCTACGTCTCTAGGCCACGTCCAATGAGAAGGACGATCTTATTAAGTCTTCAAAGCTTACATATATGAGTTTCTGGAAACACCTCTGAGTTCTGAAATTCAAACTCAGAAATAGTGACTGCACCACTGTGTTCCTATCGAAATTATGAGAAAAATGAGTATAAAGTCGATTTCCTTAGGCCTCCTCTGGCACGTAAATCGAGAAAACTTTTCCATGCAACTGTACGAACTGTATGGATTCCCACCTTGGGAAGTGTGCCCTTTAATGACTGTACCTACCTCGAGAAATGTGCATTGTACCTTCCTTAGGATCTGTGCATAAACGCACCTGTACATACCTTTTCATGGCTCTAAAACATGGTTTAAATAGTGGTTTTGGGCACGAGTTTGGAGGGCCATGTGCCCATTTGGAGCCCCGATCTCCGCCTTAAATTCATAAACAACAATCGTTGCTTACCACTTAAAAAATATGCTTTGGACTAGTGGTAAAGTGATGTGTTATGGGGGCAGAGGTCCTAAGGTCAAACCCACGGGCCTCTCCCCTTCCAACGTGATTTTTTTATTTTGTTCGGAAGTGGTTTAGTTGCGGTGGCATTGTATTGTGACTTGGCTTGTGTGTTGGAAATTTGTAATGTGGTGTTGGATCTGTCGATTTAGTTGGCATGTGGTGGTGTTGTAATAGTTGTATTGGATTGGTTCTTGTTATGTTGGCACTCCATGTAATGGCCTCGGTGTTGGCCAAGGGGTCGAGGGCCTAGTCCTCGATACCGCCCCTTTTCCCCAATACGAACTCCATTCAACTTTATATACAAGTTGTGATCTTATAGTGTTAAGAACCAATGGTGGGAGACCTGGATAGGCAGGCTTGGTGGAGGCGTTGGTGGTTCTGAAGGTCGAGGGTTCGATTCCCATGGTCTCCACCAATATTTGGTAAACTATACAACTATATGGCCAACAGGGCTGACACATGGAAGACCCTGATTGGTCCAAATCACTTGCCATGTCATCAAATTGTCCACGTGGAACCCTATGGGGCTTCCACGTGTCTCCAACGCTGATTTGTCCATCCCACATGGCACCCTTTGGGTGTGCCACGTGGCCCTTTTTTTCCCTTTTTTACATCAATTTTACCCTTTTGCCGAATTTTTGAAACTCAATATCTTTTGCATCCGGAGGCCATTTCACATGAAATAAACGTTTCCAGAAAGCTCCTAAAGAGATCTCCACGTTGTAATCTTATTTAAATCTTTTGAATACTTTCATTTTGATTGAGCTCTGAGATCCTCCTAGATCACCTGGAAGTTTGCAAGTATAAATTTTATATAACTTTTTTCAAGTATTCGAGGTCACTATCCTCGTTCATAATTTAGTTAATTTAATCAGGATCTTTGAAAAATAAATTTTTACCTTCTTGTCCATTTTCCCCACCAGTTTGGTAGTTCTTTGTGGATTCTCCATCACATTCAATGTCTTCATCGGATACTATAATTTTATTGGATGATATCTTAGTGTGCTCTTTATTTAAATCTGTAGTAGAATACGAATTTGAAGAAGTTATTGAACTTAACCGACCGAGAAAAATAAAATACAATGAAATAAGACATCTCAAAATGTTAATACAAATACCTGGGTTTATATTCAATTCATGATAGAAATTGTTCATAAACAGCTCTTGTTGTACTGTCTCCACAATAGAAATAATTATTCTATATGGAGACCTGATCAACGAACGGAGAAATATACCTCTTGCATACAACGAAAGAACTGTACCTCGAGAAGAGACCAGTCTGGAAACCATGTGATCCGAGAATTCCTGTGTCCTTTCTTTTTAAAAAACATGGCTTCTCGAACTATCATTGGTAACCTTGGACAAAGGTAAATAAATCATTGGTAGGTTCTCATCCTTCCAATCCATATCCATTTGAAAAGTAGACAAATTATCCTCATCCCATCCAATTCTCCAATACTGTATAATAGAGAATCCTATAAATAAGTCATTTGAGAAATATTTATAAACTCCCTTGGTATGATTCCGCATTACCATTTTTTTTTAGTTCTCACCAAAATGTGTGAAAGATTTAGAAACCATACAGGAGTTTTCCATATCATCTAAAAAAATACAAGTACAAGACGCTTCATTTGCTTCTAAGTAGTACAACAACGCAAGCATATCTTCTTTTGTCCAGGCACTAGCACAATTACACATATCAATAATAACAAGTTCACTGTTGATTGCCACACCAAAAAATGGAATGGATCTTAGTGTGTTGACCAAAGATGCAGGATAACAACATAGACAAGCAAATTGTGAACTATCTTTGACGGATTCAATGGACATACGCATCCCCTCTTTATTGATATATATGTTCAATATTTTCTCATCATCCTTTGGTAATTTGGTACCATTATCCTCTTCAGATTCTTTCTTTTTCTTTTTTCCAAGAGATTTTGCTTGTTTATCGGAGCATAAAATACTGCACAGTTGTTGGAGATGATTTGGAGCAATTTTATAGATTTCAATGAAATTATCATCGGCGATAATCTGTGACGAAAAGTATGAACATGATGAAATTTGAAATATCCACAAATCGAATGCCTAGTTGACCTCTCGTCCTTGATTTGCTTGCAATATTGATATAAAGTCTCTCCACAAACATTTTTGTCGATTGATGTGCTCAGCCAAACTGATCCATTGATTATATTGTCTGCCACAACAGTCAATTCATCTTCATCAATATCACGCAATGTTCTTAAAAAATTAGATCCATGACTCTTTATTTTATTTTGAACAAAATCAACCTCAGTGATGTTCTTAGGTAAGCATGGCAATGAACCACTTTTGTAAAGCTCGAATACAGACATCCATTTTCTCCACAGTCGATCTAATGTCAAAACAAGAGTTAGTTTGTCTTTAAGGATTTCGTTTGTTTGAACAAAAAATATATCTATACATTCACCTTGGAAATCTTGCAAACATATAAAATTAAAGATAATATTTAATTTACTAATTTCAGAACACATGCATCAATCTACGGACTTTGATTGATAAGAAGAAAAAATCTATACATGCCAATCATTACTAGAAGCGTTTCCCTTTCCCGGGCGGGATGGCCTACTGCGGGACATCCATTTCTCCCTTGATTTTACAACTTGAGAAATGAATGGAGTGTCTGCAAATTTCTTGTTTGATAAATTTTGTTGTTTGCATAATTTGCTGATAACGTTTTGAGGAACATCTTTATGTAGAAAACAAGATGTTCGATGACGATACCTTGAATGGACCGATTGATATTTATCAGTTTCAATGATTTTTTTATGCACTCAAATAGTATGTTTCCCATCCAATATATAGAAATTTATTGAAGGCAAATTAATTTCCTCTTCATTTCTAGGAATAAATTCCAAGTTGGACTCCTTATCGAAAGGCAATAGAATAGCATCCCTCAATGTTGTTGTAAAATTTGAGACAAAAGATAAAACCATCTTTTCCATGACCTCCTCATCAAATTTTCGATATTGCAAATGCGGAGGCGCAATAACACATCTTGTTACATCAATAGAAAAAGTTTCTCATTGAACAAAAGATATTTGATCTGTTCTTGTTGAACTTCTTTTGAGCTTTCGAAGCTCTTAGTTGATTTCCGCATCATCGCTTTAGAAGGACTTGCTTTGAGTCCTTTGAAGGAAGATTTGGTCACATATTTTTCAATATGGTTGAGAAATGATCTTCTAAGGTACAAAAAAAAAATTTCATGGTCTACATTTGTCAACTTCTTTTCAATATTCATGTAATGCAATACGGACGAGGTTTTCACATCCAAGATTCTTTTCTTCCATACTGACAAAATTCATTTCTTCAAAGATGACGTGTTATTAATTCCGAACCGATTACAAACATCATACGAGGGAAACACCCACCCTTGCTTCGCACATGAAACCAAATATGAACTGGGACCACTTTTCATTTGATCTGGTCGAAAATTACAAACCATAAGATCAGTATGTATAAGGAAACACCGATCTCTCTCGATCACTTCAACTTGAACATGTAATAAATCGTTAGAAATGGGATCTGCAGATGTTAATATTCCAACTCGAGTTGGAACTCCTTCCTCATCCAAGCAGAATAGATATAAATCCTTATACAAATTATCTGGTTCATCCATCTCAACATACCATCCATGCTTGAATAAACCAAGGTTGTTATATTTTAACAAATCAAGGAACGAGATTTCCTGGTATTGACTAAGGCTCAACAACGTGGACATATTTTATCTGCAAAATAATAAATATTGTGTAGTTAATATAAGAATTCATACAATGTTTATAATTATCAATTAATGTTTGTATATTAGATGTATACTTGCAAATGTTCAGGCGAATGATCGATGGAGAAGGAATGACCGCTCCTTTCTAAAATCAATTGATTGATTAAGAACAAATCTTCTAGGATTATACATGAGAGACCAAATGTACAATTTATATAGTCATTCGAGAAAGAATTGATCATAGAAGGAGCAATCATTATTTCATATTAACTGTCATTTTAATTTGGTATTTGTGCTAGAAATAAACAGATCGAGGATATTACGGGAAGTCACATTTCAATCAAGTGCTACTCCTTACCATTTAAATGGATCTTTATTGTGGTTTGTAGAAAATGGATCGATGCAAGAAGGAACGTCCGTTCCTTTCTCAAAGCTACTTATGTCAAATTTATCTAGATAGAATATCTCCATGATATTCTTGATATTTGGAGAATATATGAAGGTGCGTCTGATCCTTATTGGGTTTTCTTTTACAAATAGTTCTATAATACAGAAAAGGTCGTTCGATCCTTCTTGGGTTCACCATTCTGGATATAGTTTAATTGTTGGATGACCATTCAGAGCTTCAATAGTTTTACACTTCTCTAATAAACGAAGGGGTGGCCGATCCTTTCACTCCATGATATTATTGATATTTGAAAGTTATAGGAAGGGGACCTTGATCCTTCTTGTGTTTACTATTTATAATAATCATACCATACAAAAAGGGTCATCCATTCATTCTTGTGTTCACCATTCAAAATATAAATAAATTGTCGGCCTAGCCTTCGTAGGTTGAATATATTTACATTTATATCATAACTGAAGTGGTGGCCGACCATTCTTGTGCTCAATATTCTTCCAGCGTTCACCATTCTGAATAAAAATGAATTATTGGCCTAGCCTTCGTAGGTTGAATATTTTTAAATTTCTCTCATAAATGAAGGGGTGACCGACCCTTCTTGTGATCAATATTCTTTTCGTAATAGTTCTATAATACAAGAAGGGTTAGTCGTTCCTTCTTATTTTCACCATTCTGGATATAGATGAATTGTTGGATGACCATTCATAGCTTCGACAGTCTTACAATTAAGTCTACTAAACGAATGGGCAGTCATTCCTTCCGCTCCATGATATTTTTGATATTTGGAGGATAGAAGAAGGGGCGCCCGATCCTTCTTGTGTTTACTATTCCTACTAATCCCACACTACAGGAAGGGTCGATCGTTCATTCTTGTGTTCACCATACTGGATATAGATGAATTGTTGGCCTATCCTTTGTAGATTAAATAGTTTTACATTTCTCTCATAAATGAAGGGTCGTTCGACCCTTCTTGTGCTCAATATTCTTCTAGTGTTCACCATTCTAGATATACATGAATTGTTGGCCTAGTCTTCGTAGCTTGAATATTTTTACATTTATCTCAGGGTGAAAAAATGAAGATGGGTGTCTATTTTGGGGGGTCTCGTGAGAAAATAATTCTGTTTTTTTCATGTCTTCCAACTTCGGGCGAACAAAAGTGATATTTTTGTTTAAAATTTCACTTTGCCGTAAAAAGAAAACTTTTGTAGAATTATGTTAGCTTTCTACTCATAATTTTTTCAATTTTTTTTATTAAGATTTGATATGTCGATTTCGCAAATGTTTGACAGTGTGTTCTTATAAAATGAAAAGACTACAAAAGAGTTATGATTTGTTGCACCACTAAAATCGTTGTTAGACTTGTGTTTTGCAAAAACTGAAAATGCTACGACAATCTACACACAATGTACTAGTGCCTGACTATAAGTTTGCATCCAATGGACCTCTATACTAATTATTATATTTTTTTAAAGTCGATCAATGGGGAAACTCAGTCGATTTTCAACAACCTTTTTGTTGCACCACTTTTCTCTCAATCCACTATAAAATCGAAAAATCTACGACCACCCTTTTGAAGTAGACACGTCAATGAAGAGTCCCACATTTTCTTCGATTTTTTTGGTGTTGTATTTTCAAAGTTATGGATTTTTCTTTTCGTTGTTTTTTTAAAGAGCTGAATCATAACTCGACACATGTTACGAAGATAAAACTTAAAAAATATCAGTTCTTATCTATATACAACAAAATTTATACCCTCGTAAAGTAGATTCAATGATGAATCTATTGGTATGAAGTCCGACATTCGTTTTGTTGTGTAAGAGGTGGTTTTCTCCTTCCGAAAATGGAGAAACCTGAAAATTTTGCAGAGATCTGAATCGTTCATGTTTCAGAGATTATTCGGCCGAATAATTATTCGGCCGAATAACTGTTTTCCGTAACGGCGCCGTAACTTATGGCGAAGGTTATTCGGCCGAATAACTAAACGGAAAAAAAATACGTCGGCCGGAAAAAAAAAAAAAAATAAATAAATAAATAAATAAAATAAAATTTATACTCATATAAATAAACGTAAAGTTAATTCATTATTTTCGCATGTTTGAACTTCGCATTTTTTTGTCAAACTAATTTCGGAAGGAGGAGATAATTTTTGCAAAAGGAGGTTTTTACAAGGTATGTTTCTTCTTCTTCTTTACAAAAGGCACATTGAAGGAGTTTTTTTTTCTAAGACATATTTGTAAGGAGTTTTTTTTTTTAAGGCATATTTGCAAGAAATTTTTCCAAACTATCTCTTTTCTTATTGCATTTTTACAAAGAAGACATTTTTTGCAAAAGGAGGTTTTTACAAGGTATGTTTCTTCTTCTTTTTTACAAAAGGCACATTGAAGGAGTTTTTCCAAAATATCTCTTTTTTTATTGCATTTTTACAAAGAAGACATTTTTTGCAAAAGGAGGTTTTTACAAAGTATGTTTCTTCTTTTTTCCAAAGGCACATTGAAGGAAATTTTTTTCTAAGGCATATTTGCAAGAAGTTTTTTCCAAATATTTATTTTCTTATTGTATAGTTGCAAAGAAAACATTTTTTTGAAAAAGAGATTTTTACAAAGTATGTTTCTTCTTCTTTTTTCCAAAAGACACATTGAAAGTGTTTTTTTTAAGGGATATTTGCAAGGAGTTTTTTCAAAATATTTCTTTTCTTAGACATGTTTGCAAGGAGGTTCTTTGCAAGGATGTTTTTTTTTCAAAGTAGCTTTGCACTTTTTATTTAATTGAAAGAGGTTTTTTCAAATAGTTGTTTTGCTAAGGTATTTTGCAAATGATTTTTTTCCAAAGTAGTTTTGCACTTCTTATTTATTTGAAAGGAGTTTTTTCAAATAGTTATCTTATTTTGCAAATGATTTTTTGCAAGGTAATTTTGTACTTCTTATTTCTTTGAAATGGGTTTTTTTTTAAAGAGTTATTTCTTTACAATGATATTTTCCCAGATATATTTATAAATAAGTTTTTATTCAAAGTATTTTTTTCTAGTGGTTTTTTTCGTAGATATTTTTTCAAAAAAGTATTTTTGCAATGAATTTTACAACAAAGATTTATTTACAAGGTGTTTTATTTTCTTCCTTGGCACAAGGTGTTTTTATTATTTTCCAAAGAAGATTTTTGTTCAGAGAATTTTTTCAAAGGAAAGTTAATTCCAAAGAAATCTTCTTCAAAAGACTCTTACAAAATTTTTAAAAGGTAAAGTAAATTTCAGATCATGTTTTTATAAATTCCGTACATGTTTTTAAATCTTAGTTTATTTATTTTTACTATAAAGTAACATGATTCTTTAATTTATCGTCTATAGATTAAACAACCATGGGCAATAAGAGAAAACGTCAAAGAAAAGCTGATCGTAAACGTGATGATGATGATAATAGAGAGAAACAAAAACTCAGATATATTGCCAAAAAACAAAGGGTTGCTGAAACGGAAGAGAGAACTATTGAAGATATAAATACAGATTTACATGATAATGTTGAAGAAATGGAAATTGAAAATAGAGTACAAGAAGAACAAATTGAAGTTGAAAAGAACATTGTAGAAGATGTAAATAGTGATTTACATGCTATTGTCGATGAAATCAATATTGAAGATCAAGTTCAAAATCCAGAAATTGAACCTGGTATATATATATCATATATTTTCCAAATTCATTTTTTTATAATGAATTATATTTTTTGATATATGTTAAATTAAATTTAACTTGATGTATAGGTACTTTTACTATTGATGATGAAATGTTAGAAGACATTGATTGCGACAAATATGGAGAAAAACTACCAATACATGTTGCACGATATCGTGCTACAAAATTTTATGATGAAGTTCTCAAGGATTACTCAATAGCAGGACAAGCACAAATTTTGAGATGTTTATTAGTGTCCAAGAAATTAGAAGGTGCTACATCATTATTGGGTATTCACAAAGTAACAAAAGAGTCAAAATTGAAACAAAATGTGATGAAAAATATAGGCGATGCAATAAAAAAATTTGGAAAATCCAGGAAGAAAGATATCAGTGCTGCACGTAAAGCAATTCATACAGCAATTCTTTCAGCTAGTACTAAACAAAAGCGTTTGACAACAGAACTAGCAAAAGCAGTTGGAACATCAAGAAAAACATTATACAAACATAGCAAATTCAGAATGCAAATAGATGAAAATAATGAACTTGCTTGTTGGGCAATTATTTGTAGACAACCTTACAAAGATAGATTAGGAGCAGGTGTTAAAGATATTGTACGAGAATATTGGTTGGAACATGCTCGAGTTTCACCAAATGCAAGAGATGTGATACGCAAAAGAATATCACGAAATGTATATGAAAGCCAACCAAAACATATAATGGACATGACACAAGTACAATTGTTCAATAAATTCAAGGAAGATCATCGTGGAATTAATATATCAATCACTACATTTGTGCAACAAAAACCATGGTATGTTCGACCTATAACTATACGTGATACATGTTGTTGCCGTTATCATGTGCAATTTCAGTTATATTATGACACGTTTCTTGAATTTGGTAAAATGTTTTGGACAAATTCACCACCACCGCCGACGATACGTGAATTCATATCTCAAATTTTATGTGAGAGAAATCACGATGAAGTATTTTATTCAAAGAAATGTGTCAATGGAAAACATTGTCATCATTGTGGAAATTTGGTGTTATTCCACAATAAATACCCTATCGATCATGATCAATCGTTGTCAAATGTAAATGTTGATTGGAAGAGATACGAATACATCAACTATAATACAAGTTCTAGTGATTCACGTTCCAAAAGAATTGATTTGCTAGAAGACAAGATATGCGTCACAGATTTTCTCAAAAAATTTGAAAGCGAAATTTATAAATACACCCAGCATTCACATAGAGCACGATGGCAAGATCTTCAATTCAAACAGTCTCGTGAAATTTTTCCACCCGGAACAATTTTGTCGGTGGTTGATTTTGCTGAAAACTATACATTTGCTGCACAAAAAGAAATACAGAGTGAATACTATCACTCTGACCAAGTTTCGATATTTGTCCATGTTGTATATAGACATTCTCAACAGGATGTCGATGGCATTGAAAGCACATGTGACAATCGAGATGTGATTAAAGAATATCACTTCTATATCAGCGATGATCGTACACACGACACACATTTTGTCCAACATTGTATAGAAAATATTTTCTATGACTCACTGAAAAAACGCGAAGTCAAATTCAAAGAGCATTGGATATGGTCTGATGGATGTGCGGGTCAATTTAAATCTTCACGATCATTTTTTTGGTTATGTCGACTTCATAAAGCACTGAACATTAAACATCGCTGGAATTTCTTTGAAACTGGGCATGGAAAAGGTGAGCATGATGGTGCAGGAGCATGCGTGAAAAGAGCACTTCGAAGATGGCAAATGAACTATTCTTCAGCACGGTTCCATTCAGCTGCAGAGGTTGTCCAATGGTGTCAATTAAATCTAAGCCATGATTATAATCAACAATCAAAAGACGTGCGCAGGTATGTCCACTATTTTTTTAATTTATATTATTTCTTAAAATTTTAAAAAATGTATATACTAACATTTAAGTACACATGTACACTATTTATTGTGTAGGTTTTTTTGGCTTGTTGGGGTCCAAGATATAAATAGATCAATACCATATGACGCTAGCACCATACATGGAACTAGAGATCTTCACTCTATTCAAACAAAATCATTTCACAACGTGTTTGCATTTGACAGTAGAAAGCAATCATGCTTTTGTCATATTTGCATTGAAAATGTCGAGTCTACAGAAGTTTGTGAAAACATAACAAACAACTACGTAAAAGCTTGGAGACACTCAGAGATTAATCCAAAAGGAAAAATGCCACTGGCAAGTGTTGAAGAATTAGAATCAGAAGAAATAGCAATATCGTCTGATGGCGATAGAATTTCAGATCTCGTAAGAGAAGGTAATAAACTTGCTTTTGATTTTTTAATCAATTGTTCATTCTAATCCATCGCCATAAGTAGTCAATTTAATTCATTTAAATACGCTAACACCAATCATAACTTGCACAGGAGATGTTTTCGCTGTGATTGCACCTGTAGACAACAACGAAAATGTCAAATATTATTTGATGCGATGCACTGAAGGAAAAATGAAGTTATTGGAGGACTACAACGACAACGGATTTACATACGAAAGAGGATCCATCATTTTAAAAGGCTACTTTTTTCAACAGACGCATATGACTAAAAATTATGTCTACTTTCAATATTATGAGCCCGATGTTATATGTTGTCAATATAGTCATTTAGTATGTGCATCTCGAATAAAATTGATACAAGTTCCATCAAAAAAACAGTTAAAAACCAAAAAATGGAAACTATCCATATGTGACCATGAACGGATAGTTGAAGATGGTATTCCATTGCGATGTTTTTAACTACATATCAAAAATAAATTGATCTATATTTTTGCCCATGTCAATTGTTGTGTGCAATATATTTTTTGTCCAATTATCAAAATTGTTGCGCACAGTATATTTTTTCATTGAGATTTTATGAATATTTTCTTGAATGACAACTAACACAAAAGCTTAAATGGTTGTACTTTAACATGCTTAAAAATGAATTCAAATATAATTTGAAAATTCAAAATTACTTTATTCGGGTCCCCATATGTCTATTAAACCACTAAGGGATGAGATAACGGATGTGGCTATCCCCACTCCGCCCCGAATTTTTACTTTTGGTTGATTGATACTAACAAAAAATCACAAAAAGACCTATTAAATTTTGTATTATTTTAATCCATCGAACATGTTTCTTTAATACATACTTCACCATAAATATGATCTTAAATAGATGTCTTAAAATTGTCACCAAGTTCTCCGTCCCAAATCTTTAATTTAAAATATCGCTTGTGCAAATTCACATAACTGAAATCATGGCAAATGGAGATAACGATCATTTGATTTTTAATCACAAGCAAGGATTCCAGGATTGTGAAGCTTATGCTAAATTAGAGAAATGATTATTTACAACAAATCAATGAAAATTCATCAAATTGTTGTTTAAAATCATTGCTCTAATTTAGCACAAACTTCACAATCCTGGAATCTTCGCTTATGATTAAAAAACAAAAAAACCGTTACCCCCATTTGCCATGATTTCAGCCGCATCAAATGTACCTGAACATTGAAAATAAAAATTAAATTAATTAAAAATCCATTATATCAAAATTTGAACTTAACATATATTTGCTTTTAAACTTCCTAATTCATCCATATTTCTATCAAAAATTTTAACATTCATAAACTTCTGCCCAACATTAATTCTTACCATAACATTCATTTTCAACATTGAATATTTCCTAACTTGGATTATCATTTTAAACATTTCCAACACCTCCCATTCATTCAACATTTCCTACCCTTGGGTTGCACCTATCAAGACATTTTAAACATTCATGCAAAACATATTATAATAACACTTATTCTCAACATAACAAATTGAAAACATTCCTTCTTACATAACACCTCCCATTCATTCTTTCCCAACATTCCTTTTTCTCTAACACCTCCCATTCATTTTTTCCCAACATTGATTCTTACCATAACATTCATTCTCAACATTGAACATTTCCCAACTTGGAATAACATTTTAAACATTCCTAACACTTCCCATTCATTCTTTCCCAATATTCATTCTTCCATAACATTCGAAACATTCAACATTCATTCTCATCATTCAACATCTTCTAACTTCATAACATTCATTGTCATCATTCAACATTTCCTAACCTTGGATTGCACCTATAAAAACATTTTAAACATTCATGCGAAACATATTATAAATATTATCAAAACTCATGCAAAACATATTCTAAACATTTACCAAATGAGAAATAATGGACATGTACTCATGTATATAATCCAAAAAAGAGTTGATGAACTTGTGAATTCAATGTACATATATATATAATCAAAAAATAAATACCCTCCATGTTCAAAACAACACCAATATATAGATATCAACAAAAACAATAAAGTCTGAACCACTATCCATCTAGACCAATATCTTTCCACTATTTTCCAGTGGGACCTTCCCTGGGACTCAACTCAACCTACAATACACAAAAAAACAAATTATAAATTTAGATCATAAATTATTTAAACAATTTTAAACTAAATTCAAGATATTAAGATATTAAACTCATCTACAAAACAATTCAATTATTAAAAAAATCGTACATCAAATTCTTTGAATGCATGTCCACCACTTTTTTCCCCTAGAGCCTTTCCTTTGGCTCCGAAGGATCTCAAAGAGCCAAGTTGCAACATGTACAAAAACAATTTTCAAATAAATCAAAAAAATATAAAACATTAAACTTATATCAGAGATCATTTCTAGTTCAACAAAATTACCTCGGTGCCAATATCGGCATTCATTAAAGACCCCACATCTTCGCCCCCAATTTCCAAATGGTCTCTTCCCTAAAATTTAAATTTTGTTAATAAATAAAACATAGTAGATACAAATAATAAATTAAGCAATTAACTTAAAACCAAAACAAAAAAAAATTAAAATCATTAGCTCACAAGAGATGGTAAACCATCTAAAAAGTTGGAATCTAAAGAAACCTGCATAAATAAGTCAAATTAACAATAAGATACATTGATAAATATTAAAATTCAAACAAACAAAAAAATATCAAGTTCAATCATAAATATTATAATTAAAATACCTCTCCTAAGCGCTCTTCATTTTGACTAAGATGCTCTTGGTTTTGACTACTGGAGACTCGAAAATTATGTGCATTTAACATTCTCGAAAACTGCAAACAAAATACATTTGCTTAATATAATTATTCCCATGTACCAAAAAATTCAATTCAAAATGATTAATAAAAAATCAAATAGATTGTCATAGCATAATCAACAAACCTCTCCTATGCTCGATGTGTCATTGGATAACACATCTGAAGCTATATCTCGACAAGACTTAGCATAAGCCCTGAGATCATCCATGCTCAATGCATCTACCTCGTCATTAGTCTTGTAAACAAAACTTTGACGAACAATAGCACGAGCCCTCTCTCGCCCCAAACCAACTTCTACTCCAGCAAGAGCTGAAGCTAAACCATCACCTACCGATTCCCTTCCAATTGTCCCTAGTTGAGATGTTGTCTCCATCTCTGATCTTAAATCCACAACCCTTGGTGGACGAGGTATCTCAGGTGGGGGTTGTATAGTGGTAGGGTCTCTGAGAGCGCCTTTTCGATTATATATTCTACCCTTTCCAACTCCATAAAAGTCAGAAGGAACATCAGTATAGTTAGGCTTCATACCTAAAAAAAACTCCGCATAAAAAAATCTTGCAAAATAATTAGGAACCTCATCGTTCCAAGGCAATCGACCATAAGCTGCAAGAAATCGATCATATATTAAATGTGCAATTTGAGGATGCTTGAAATATTGCACTTTCAACATTTTTCGCTTAAGGCCTTCCTTGAAATTGAACATTGAATTGGCTTGTTCTCTAGTGACTCTCTCCTTCACAACCTCCCAGTTGTCTGGACCCATAACTTGGTCCCTTCGCATCCGCATCAAATGAACAAAACCATTTGTAGTTGGTCCAAGTTCCTCATATGCATCAATGAATTTTTGCAAAGACGCCAAAACAATCTCTAGACTTTGTCGGCTCTCTGGAGGGAGATCCAAAGAACAAAGATCATTGTTCAACCTGTCATAATGGGATCTACAACTTTCAAGAATAGTTTGTTGCACAACACCTTGCCATGGAAGCTCATCAGGTAAATCAGATGGATAAGTTGATATGGGTGTACACCCCTCAGCTAGTGGAACATATGTCGTCCTAGCTCTAGGAGGATCTTCAGGACCTTGCTCTCCACCCACACCTATTCCATCATCTACAATCCTATCTTGATCTTCCCCTCGCTCCATCGAATTACGCACATCTTCTGAACGTCGCTCTGCTTCAAATATAGCCATAGTCAAGAATTAACCTTGTCCATAAATTCAAAACACAAAAAAATACAATTTATACGTTATTAAACATTAATGTTCATACCAACAGAAGGTTGAGATCGACGCTCTCCCACAGAAGATGAAGGAGAATCATTTGTACCCCTTCGAACTCGTTGATGATCAAATGATTGGGACCCATGCAATAAACTTGAACCTCTCGGTGAATTCGACAACCTTCGACTACCAACTGGAACACCAATTCCTGAGGATTGTGATGACCTCCTACGCTTTCCCTTCGAAGACTCTCTTTCCATTTGATATAACTTCTAAATTTACACAAACGTTAACATATTGAAATTGTACATGACTATTCTACAAACATCAAGCCAATATTTGATAAAAAACTACAACAAAATGTAAGTCCCCCTCCTAACTCTAATTAATTAACTAAAATTCCTTACCATCACTAATATTGCAACATAAAGATATATCTAATAATCATTTCATTATCAAATATAAGTCATAACATGATTAATTGAAGTAGTATAGTAACCTTAAAAACTTTTAATCGAACAAATATGGTTGAATTATATATGTCAATGAACAAACATCACACTAAACATATATATATATTCTTATTAAAAGAATTCTAGCTCATATTTATAATAATACAATTTACACACATTGAAGTTTTACATGTTAACTCTACAAACTTAAAAACATATCTATTAAAGATCTGCATACAAAATGTAGAGCTGGCTAAAATAGTATAACATATATATACACTTATTAAGAGATTTCTAATTTATATTTATGATAAAAAAACTTACACACATTGAAATTGTACATGTTCATTCTACAAACTTAAAAACATATCTCTTAAAGATCTGCATACAAAATGTAGAGCCACCTAAAATATTATAACTTATTTTCTTTCGTAAGTTCCTCTTCTAGCTCTAAGAACACTATTGCAGCATAAACATAACATCAATAATCATCTCATAATCATTTAATTGTAATAGTACAATAACCTTCCAAATTTTTCAATGATCACTTATGTTTTCATTATATATCTCAATAAACAAACATTCCTTCAATTTTATAAAAAAAATACCTAAGAACATCAAATTTTTAAGTGACTTTCTACATGAACTCTGTTCATGAAAAGGTTCTGTTCATAAACATGTTTTGTTCATGAACAGAGTTCATGAACTCATATAACATTCTTGTACCTCACTTAACATAGTAAAACCACCGGTTGACCATTTATAAAGATGTGTAGTATACCCTTTATTATCCTTTCATTAAAAATTAAGGAAACTTAATGAAACTCGTTCAGGATTACAGTTTAAATATCCATTTATATAAAGAAGCCATGGGGTTGCATTTCATAAGAATAAAACAAATACACGTTATGTTGTTTGATTTTCATTTTAAATATTTCAAAGCCTTACTTACTTTATACTTGCTCTTACCATTTTTATTATAAAAATGAGCATAACATGAACAAAGCTCTGTTCATGAGCAGAGCTCTGTTCATGAGCAGAGCTCTGTTCACGAACAGAACTCTGCTCATGCCATGTTAGTAAGAGAAGGTGATTCCATTAATAGCAGTAGGTAGTAAGCTATGAAACCAAACACGTGATATGATGTGTTAGTTACAGTCATTGTGTAAGCAGTATAAAGCTTATAGCTATTGTAAAGCTTGTGTTATAGTCATAGTATAAGCTGATAACCAATGGTGATACTTCATCTGTACTTACTATCTTTAACTATTAGTATAAGCCTAATTTACTCATACATTAATTCCCTAAAAAAAGCAGGTATAATAACTATAGTGCTTAAGAGAAAACAAGATAAGATTTATAGGCTATTTAGTACCTGTTCATATATAGCTCTAAGTATTTAGATCACGGCTACCAAGGATGAAATTTTATTAGGTCTAGTGGTCTGGTTAATCTTTAAAGAATTATATATTATTAAGGGCTCTTCATGGTTAGATACCTGCTAGAAGTAAGCTTCTATTTTTGTATTCAAGAGATACCACACAAAAAGTATGTATAACATGACTAGAGCTCCTAGAATTTATTGAACAATCATAAAAATAAGGGTGGACCATGATATATCATCATATATAGAAAAGTTATGAGGTTGGCAATTATATTATCTGGTAACGATTCAGCAGTAAATACAGTATCTAACACCATTAGAATGAATAACCCCATTGATACAAGACATTATAAGTTCAACTTTAGTTTGATCTCTAAGCTTCATGAACCCAGATAATATCTTATAATTAAGATAGATGATATATTAGTTAGTAATGTATTTGAAATCATCTTGAAAAGAAATGAGCAGGGTGTTTTTTAACCTCGTGTTGGAGCGGCTGCTAATTATATTCTATTTCTACTGTTGTAAAATATTGCCTAAGCCTCGTTTCTTCTTTCAGAATGGTTAATTATTAACATTAACATAAGGTAGATGGCTAGTTGATATAATCCTACTCAACTTGTAATAAAAGATCCAACCAAGCATACATCTAGTTTTATCCTATTGTGTATTAATTAGACCTACCTTAATCACTATTTTTCATCAGTAAAAAAACGTGTAATAATTTAGCTATCTTAGACTCCGGGTTTAACTTGTGAGTCTATATGGGCACTCAAACATATACCTGTGAAATATTGCACTTTTCGTTGGGTAATGACTAAGATAAAAGCTTTGATGCCTAACTATACCTGTTCCAGTTCTGTTCATGAACAGAACTCTGCCCATGAACAGAGTTCATGAGCAGAGTTCATGAACTCTGCCCATGAGCAGAGTTCATGAACAGAGTTCATGAACCCTGTTCATGCACATACAAACATCTCTAAAATCAAAATTGAATATAAATAAATTAAAACTTCTAATTTTAACCCCCAGATTTCTTTTAATTTTCTCCTAATGCCACCAACTAAAGAGCAGAATATACGTATCGATACATACCTGTATCCAAACGAACAGTTATGAAATCGTCGATCCACGACGCCGCGACTATTCGATCCACCAACGCTCCAGAAACAACTAATTCCTTCACCAAGCAACAAATAAAGTCATCAACTAAGACCTAAAACATACACAGCCAGAATCAAAACATCACCAGTGAAGGAAAAACGCACCTTTCAACGACTAGCTTTCAAGCCTGCACACAAAACCGCAACAGCGTCCACGCAGCAACACAACCGAACACACCTGCCACCCAAAACGTAACGGCCGACGAGCAACGTCCAACAAGAAACAGAAGCAAACAGCCAACAAGGCGACGAACTATCCAACGTAAAGCCGATGAGCAACAGCAGGTCGCGGGGCAGCAGCGGATGGTGGAGAAGCAGCAGGGTGGCGAACGTTACAGCAGCAGTTCGTGGAGCGTCAACAGGTCCAGGGGCAGCAGGCGGGTCATGGAATAGCGGCGGGGGTGGCAACAGAGCTACTGCGGGCCCGTTGCGGGGTCCAGAAATTTCCAGCAGGGACTGCCATATGGCAGCCGATGTTGTGTTTTTATGCAGAAAAATAGTTCGGCCGAACAATCATTCGGCCGAATAAATATTCGGCCGAATGATTGTTCGGCCGAAAAAGTGTTCGGCCGAATACTTGTTCGGCCGACGGATTATTCGGCCGAATGATTGTTCGGCCGAAAAATTGTTCGGCCGAATAAACTATTGCCCGAAAAAATTTTTCCGTCCGGCAAACGTTTTCACACATATCGAGGATCTCCGTTAGACTGGACGGAGAACTGTTTGTGGTTATTCGGCCGAATAACCTTTGCATTATTCGGCCGAATAATGTTTATTATTCGGCCGAATAATATTTATTATTCGGCCGAATAATGTTTATTATTCGGCCGAATAACTTCCGCCAAGACGATTTTGCACTCGTTTCTCACGAAAGTGTTACCCACCTTCACGTTTTCACCCCTCATAACTAAAGTGGCGAATGACCCTTCATGTGCTCAGTATTATTTTCATAATAGTTCTATAGTACAAGAAGGGTCAGTCGTTCCTTCTTGTGTTCACCATTCTGGATATAGGTGAATTATTGGATGACTATTCGTAGCTTTGACAGTTTTACAATTCTCTATTAAACGAAGGGGCGACCAATCATTTCTCTTCATGATATTCTTGACATTTGGAGGATATAAGAAGGGGTTCCCAATCCTTCTGGTGTTTACTATTTCTACTAATCCTACAATATCAGAATGGTTGACCGTTAATTCTTTTGTTCACCATTCGGGATATAGATGAATTGTCGACCTAGCCTTTGTAGATTAAATGTTTTTACATTTCTCTCGTAAATGAAGGGTCGACCGACCCTTCTTATACTCAGTATTCTTCCAGTGTTCACCATTCTGGATATACATGAATTGATGACCTAGCCTTCGTAGGTTGAATATTTTTACAATTCTCTCATAAATGAAGGGGAGACCGACCCTTCTTCTGCCCATTATTCTTTTCATAATAGTTCTATACTCCAAGAAGGGTTGGTCGATCCTTCTTGTGTCCACCATTCTGGATATAGGTGAATTGCTGGATATAGGTGTTCATAATTATCTAGTAAACAAAGGCACAGCCAATCCTTTCTCTCCATGATATTGTTGATATTTCGAAGATATAAGAAGGGGTTCTCGATCCTTCTGGTGTTTACTATTCCTACAAATCCTACAATATAGAAAGGTTCGGTCATTCATTCTTCTTTTTTTCTCTCATAAATGAAGGGTTGGTCGACCCTTGTTGTTGGAAGTCGAAATTCAGGACAAACATTTTTTATATGTTATAACTTAGTCAATGTCCCGATCCCTACTATTTACTGCGGAAGTCGGAATTCTGGAATTGTCAGCCTAGCCTTCTTAGATTAAATATTTTTATATTTTTCTCGTAAATGAAGGTTCGACTGACCCTTTTTGTGCTCAGTATTCTTCCAGTGTTCACCATTCTGGATATACATGAATTGACGACCTAGCCTTCATAGGTTGAATATTTTTACAATTCTCTCATAAATTAAGGGGCGACCGACCCTTCTTCTACGCAATATTATTTTCATAATAGTTCTATACTGCAAGAAGGGTCGGTCGATCCTTCTTATGTTCACTATTCTGGATATAGGTGAATTGTTGGATATAGGTGTTCACAATTCTCTACTAAACGAAGGGGCGGTTAATCCTTTCTCTCCATGATATTCGTGATATTTCAAGGATATAAGAAGGGGTTCCCGATCCTTCTGGTGTTTACTATTCCTGCTAATCCTACAATACAGAAAGGGTTGGTCGTTCATTCTTCTATTTTCTCTCATAAATGAAAGGTCTACCAACCCTTCTTGTCGGAATTCAAAAGTCGGGACAAACATTTTTTATATGTTATAACTTAGCTAATGTCCTGATCCCTACTATTTAC
Source organism: Larix kaempferi (assembly GCA_027924585.1). Classification (NCBI taxonomy): domain Eukaryota; kingdom Viridiplantae; phylum Streptophyta; class Pinopsida; order Pinales; family Pinaceae; genus Larix; species Larix kaempferi. The sequence continues at coordinate 2,110,207 of BSBM01000710.1, read as the reverse complement.
TGTGGAAGTCGGAAGTCGGGAAAGCAATCTTTGTATTTGATTTTTCTCATGATGTACGGGCACCGACCCACACGTAATCACATATTTTTCTGTCGATGTTCTGACGCCGATGATTTATGAAGCACCTTTATACCAGAACATCAGTAAATCTCATCTGCATGCCATTGCATCTCGGCCCGTGGTTCTACCCTACAAAGACTTGGTAAAATGGATGATTGAGTTTGTCGATATCCAGACTTCGACGTTCAAAGATGCCAACTAGCTGGTGTATGCTTCCTACAATCCTGAAAATTTCACCAGGATGTACTCATTGAAGACTCCACAGTATTTCCCAACCAAGAATTAATTAAAGCATTCGAGGCCCTTGTTGCTTGCACAACAGATCCTATTTTTTTAATAAAATGGGAACCCCTATAATTTTGATTTTCATAAGTCATATGACTTATTTTGTCTGTGTTTTAAGACTGTAATTTTATCCTGTGTTTTACTAGGTTATTTTATGTAGGGTGTTATCACTTAGATATTTTCCCAAACTGCGGGAGAAAATTTCCAAGGTAACCTCAAACCAATCTTTAGGAGTGAAAACTGGCTTTTTCAATCCAAAGGGGGCTCCCTTATGAATCTGTTATCTAATGGTCTCTCATAACAATTCATGTTTTTAAAACAATGGCCAAATATTTAGTTGCAACATACAGTTTAAGAAAGTGGTTGAATCAAAAACAAAATCCATTGGGTATGGATTCAACACACGCATTTCTCAAAATTATTTAAGAGACTGGTAGTAGGATAAATATTTCACAGAGGCAAAGTAAGTATCATTTCTCCAAACAACTAGCAATTTTAGGAATGATAGAAGATTAAAGAAAACAATACATTATCACATAGCATCTAACTAGGATGAATTATGCATTAATTTGGAAGAAACAACATTGACAATATGTAAATGTGTGAATCAGAGTATATAAAAAAAATGAATTCTAACTCACATAGTTCATTCAAATATGAGGAAAAGTGATAAGATGGTGTAATAAGAAATACATTCACAAAAGAGAAATTAACAAACTAAAGAAAGTGACAACATATGAATATATGTTTCTGATAGACCTATACTTCTTCTCTTCATTAAAGTCTTCAAAAACTATTACATCACTAAGTATTTTTCGCTCTCGGATCCAACACCGATTACTTTGTAAAATCAAAATTTATACAAAATGTTCTTTGAATAAACCCTAATTGATTCTTTGCTAAAAATAAAAATTTCAAATAAATCTCTATACTTCAAGAACATTTGTTTTGTTGTCGACCAAGCTGGTAACGTGTTGCTTTGATTTGGGATGATGTAAAAACTTAGGCAGTTAACAAAGGAACCGCAACTTAATTTCAAATTAATAAACCTGGATATTCATTCTTGATATAACCTGTATTTTGTTTTCCAATTTTTTTCAACAATTTTCCATTGCTCTTGATTTAGGATTTCATAATCCATCATTTCTTTCACCATCACCTCCAAATCTATGCATGATGTGTAACATACAGTTGGCAGATCCTTCTTAATCATTATAAATTGATCAAATATTTCAAAATCATTGGTCAATTTCTCAATTATTGTCTTTCCAATTAATCCTTTAACTAAACCCTCAAATTTAGAGTGATTCATTCAAGCCTGTACTATCAAACTGTGATAATTTTCCTGAGTCAATAATTTTCCATCATCACTCCAAAAATAAGGTAGTCCATTTTCAAAAATCCTCTAAAATAATTTCTTAAAATTTTTTACTTGAAGGATCATCTGTTGCGCTTTGACTTGTACTTCTTTGACATGATCATGCTTGCCAATAATTCTTCTTGCCCAAATTATGATTGATGATCTGTCTTTGATTCCAAAACTCTACTTATCTGATTGAGTTTGAGTGTTTAAAAAACTAACTGTATTTTGAGTTGTTTCTGAAGTCCTTTTGCTTAATGTCTTGTTTTCCACTTTACACCACTGGAGAGCTATTTTTGCTATATCATCTTTATCATCCATAAAATTCAAATGTGACCAGAATTTGGTGACTTCCACTGATATCGCATCCCATATAATGTGTTTATCTCCTTGTAATGGAAGCTTACCTGTCAATCTATCTTTTAATTCATCAACTTTCTTTTGCAACTGTTTTCTATCACTCAAAGTTTTTTTCTTTTCTTTAGAATTTAGAATTACTTCTTGCTTTAACCTCTGGTTTTCCGCTTTCAACTCTTCTATCTCTACATATTTTAGACTAATTTGTGACATAACACTGGTCAATTCCTCTGTGGAGGACTTATCCATTTGTCCTTCATATGTACATAGAGATTGATCCCTTGGCTTCTTTGGCACTTGCACAGTTCCAATCTGATTGGTATTTAACATTGAAATTTGTGACAATAATTCAATCCTTTCTTTTTCCCAAGCATATTTTTCATCTTGTAACTTTAACATTTTACCCTTGTGATCCATCATTTCTTGATATATGGATTCCTTTTCTTATTGTAATGTTGTCAACTCTGGAGATTGCACATATTGATTACTTGGCACCTTCAATTTTTTCTTGAGCATTCGAATGGTATTTTATTTTTCATCAAAGATCCTTTTGGTACACTAAGTGTTCCCTGGCTCATCTCCCACAGTCACAAGGCCCATTTGTAGTCTTTTAATATGGACCAAATTTGCTTTGTTTTCTGTCTTCTCTTGCCTCAATTTACTCTCCATCTTTGTTATCACATATTGCAATTTAGAAAAAATTTAAGTGGATCATTTGTCTATGCAATTGAGTCTTATCAGGTATATCAATCTCATCAAGCTTAATTTCCATTTGACTATAACAAGGATAATAATAAAAAATTGGTCAACTTTCTTATTTGAGGGAATAATTTCTGAGTTTCTTCCAAAGAATGCGTCTTCTTTTTTGCATACTGTGAAAGGAAATCAAATCTGGACTTGTACTGAGAGTTACTTCTAGATTCCTTTATTTTTGAAAAAGAATATTGCTGCATATTTACAGGTGGTTGTGAAATCAAAGTAGTTTTTTCTGAAACAATTAAATCTCGTTCCTCCATACTAATAATTTCCTTCTGTTGTTCCACTTTTGTTTTCTTGCTTGAAACTTCTTCATTGACTTCCATACTATCAACTTTTGAAATAGTTCTCTTATTGGTGATATCGGATTTAGCTGGTGTCTGAACCAACATTTCCAAATTGCATGTTTGTTCCATATTTACTTATTTTTTATCATGTTCAAATTTGAATAAATTTTCCATTTCTTTTAATCCTTCCATTGTTTGATGATCAAAAGCCTTGTTTCTATTTTATTGTCTTCTTTGCGATATACTTTGATGAGGATCATAATTAATCCTTTCAGCCTCTTGGAAATCCATGATCTTCAATCATTTTTCTACTATAGATAGGGCTTCCTTAGTCTTAATGATGAATGGGCCAACTTTAAGAGGGAATTTCACATTTGATGATTTTTTTAAAACACCAAAATGTTCTTCTTCTTAATGCAACCTTTATCTAATAAATTCTAAGGCAAAAACCCTTGGTGTTAAAAAGGTTGGCAACAGATATGGTGCTCCAGTAAAACCATACACTCTAATTATAGTATGTTCGTTATACAAGAACCAATCACTTGTTTGGAAATATGGTGCAGGCTGTAGCATTTCCTTCATTTCTTCTAACACTCGGGGCAATTCAGCATCAAAAATAATTATGTAAACTTCTGCCGTGATTGTATTGGTGAACTCAAACATATTGATATGTTTAGGAAGGTCATGAGAAAACATGGTACCAAGAAACTTCAATTCATAAATATTTGAACACAAGAACAGGTTTAGGAGATATGATTGATATCTGAAATGCTTCAAATAGTGGAAATTCACCAACTGAGCATAAATCGCTTCATCTAGGAATTCATCAAAATTAAAACAACATACTAGACTCGACTGTGACTAGGGTGAATTGACTTGCAAAAGGAAACCTAACATAACTTCTGTGATTCACTTATCACTATCTAGACCTAAAATTTGACTCAACAAGGATAAAACTAATTGGGTATCTTGCTGGAAGACATCAATACTCAAAGGGAAGGATAGGTTTTCATGCGACTGGCCATCTTTCAAGACATGTAATAAAAAAAAATCATTTTTCTTAAGGACTGAAATTTCTATAAGACTTTACCAAAATTTCTTCATTAAACGACTCAGGGCTTTAGGGAAATGTTTCAGGTAAACCTAGAACCTCACGGACAGTCTGCACATTGAATCGACATATAATTTTGGTTGTATTTACATTAATGATTACCCTTTTGTCCTACGAATAATTCGGCGCACACCAACCAACAAATTCGAGAAAGTGTAGGGTCTGTTCGACATAAAAATAATACAGAAAAGAACCAAAAAAATTAAATACATCCTTTCCCTGCGACTTAAACTCCATTAATTTCTCTTTATACTGCGAAATACTACCCACAGACAAAACATGGTCGAAAATATCCATTTCCCTGTCAACTACAACCTCCTCTTTTTCATCTAAACTTTCATTGAACGGAACAAGGTCTTTAATTTTCTCCATTTGAGAAAGAAACTCTAAAAATTCAAGGTTTCGAGCTTACGAACAGGAGAACCCAGGGGTTGAATTCTGTGCAGGTTGATGAAGACAAGGGAGATTTTCTAAGCGTATCCTTTTCCTCCATGCAATAATCGACAAATTCCTTTTTCAAACTTCGAACAAACATTTTATATAACATATGATTAGGTGGTTTCGGAACTTGCGATGAACGGTTTAACTTTGACCGCTTTTCATAGCAGACTCCACCAATGCTTGCCACGTGGTAAGTGGTTTAATTTATGCTCCACCTTTCCAAGTTTAACCACCGTGCACTTTCTAGTGCCAAAACCCCTTTCCACCATCGATTTGCTTCTGGGTGGATCTGCATCATAATTGATCCACCACGGGTTTACACGTTTGCAACTTTTGGTGTGAGGACCCTCTTTCCATGTGTCAGCTATGTATTTTACCAAGTGTATGTTGAGATGTCATTTGAGGCAAACGTGGAGCACCACCTCACCTCCTTGTGCTGCTTGGGGGGGGGGGGCACCATCCCTGGTTTCCAACCACTGTATCGGGTCGCGAAAAGTGGTTTTGGAAACACCTTTTCCTAGCACGTAATCTATCATTGCCGCCACACGTCCTTAATGGTTTTTAAATTGCGCGTATGTGCCTCATATTATCCCACACCCATCTTTATTAAGCGCTTTCACTCCTCCATAGATATGACGATGTGAAAGATGCGTCTAATCTTGATTAACTATAGGGTAATTAATGTCGTGCGCTTTCCATATCGACCGTTGATTTGATGATCGGAAAAGTGCACAACGGCTCCTTAAACCTATGTTGAATTGCAAGTGTGCATTCAACCTAAACCATTGATATGACCCTGTCCTGGCTCATCTTGACCGTCGAAAAATAAGCGCCTGCCGTAGAGCACCTTGGTCATCGGCTAGGGTCCTGTGTAGTTGATGCTCTAGCGCCTCTGCTTAATATTTTAAGCACTCGGGCCTATTGGCATAACTTTGTAGGCTCCCTAAGGCTTCCTTCCCTTATACTTGTTAAGCCTTCTTTAGACTCCAAACCTCATGAACTATTTACCCGATGTTCTTAGGTACTTGGGACAAAAATAATGCTGACAATGGGGTCCCTTTGTGTAGAGATTTTGTACCTTGTCCCAGATCTTTTTAGCTGATGAACACTTTCCAAATTTATCTTTCACATGATCAGATAGTCCATGCAATATGATATCCATTTCCATTGCATTATTATTTCTTATCTCCTTCCTAGCTGGAGGTTTTGGTGGTCTTTTTGGAGCGATGTAACCATTCACAACAGATTTCCAAATATCAAAACCTTGTGCATGTAAATGGAGTCTCATCCTTATAATCCAATGATCAAAATTTGATCCATAGAACAGTCGAACCCCATCTGCATAGTAGATAATTTCATGTTCATCCATGTGCTCTAGAGATCTTTGTTCCATCTATCAGACTCTCTTGAAGGAATTGACTCCAATACCAATTGTTGGAAATACTAAAAGGGGGGGGTGAATCAATATTTAGCACTTTTTAACACTTATAACCTTAAGTACAACATGTAACATTAACAATGTCATTCACGATCACATAAAACCAACACATAACATCATACACAGTGCACAAGAGATTTAATGTGGATTCGGAACCCAAACAAGAGAAAACCACATAATTCTTTTCTTATATAAAAATAACAAGATTACATTCATAGGAAGCACCCCAACACCAACTGGGAGGAACCAACCCCCTAATTTACAAGATCCAACTTGAAGTAAGATCCAACTCCCTGATTTACCAGCACCAACTAGAAGGAGGCTCCAACCCCTTAATTTATAGGCTCCAACCTGAAGGAAGCTCCAACTCCTCGATTTACTAGCTCCAACTAGAAGGAGGCTACAACCCACTGGTTTGCATAAGTTCCAAACTATAGAGAGGAATCCAATCCTCAGTAAACTCCAACTCACTAGTTTTACTAGCACCAACTAGAAGCATAGAAAATTTTAGGGGCTAATCTTATCCCATGGGCTAAATTTAGGGGTTTTAGATTTTTAATGGGCTATTTTTTTATTAAACGCCCATTAGGTATGATTAGCCCACATTTTATTTATTTATATTTAATGAATAGGAGGTTAGCCCCATCAAATTTAAAAAGGGGAGCCAAGATAAAACAATTGGGCCCCTCTAAAATGGATTTAAACCTCTTTTCGCCCACAAAAATAACTAGGAAGCTCGCATTCGCCCCCAGTTTCTAGAAATGGCAATTGCTAGGGGATCTTTCACCTTATATTGATCATGGAAATCGAAGTTGGAGTTACATTCGTCCATATTTTATGTGTTGAATCTCATTTTGCAAGTTGCTTAATGTTTACATGAGAAGGGAAGTTGATATTTACTATTCGGTCTTATATTAACCCATTTGCATCTAGGAGATTTCTAAATCCCATCACCTTAGATCCAAAGTTTCTCCAAAAAACGTGGGGATTGTGAAGCTTCCAATCGGAAATGCAACAATAAATTTTCTGTGGGCATTTGGAAAATCATGCCTGGGGGTTGGGACATCATTCATAGCCTCACATTTTGGCATGCAAAGGGGCATGAATTTCCAAGGAGAAACTTGTTGAAACATCCGAAGGCTTCACAAGGTTTTATAATTTAGTGGATGATTCACCAATATTTTAGAAGTTTTCATAATTTAGTGAAATATTCGCCAAGATTTTACAAGATTATATAATTCAATGAGAGATTCTCCAAAAAATTATATATACATAATACAACATTGATAAAATAGCCTTCATATTTTCCTATATATCATGGCGATTCGCCCAATTATTATACATAGAAATTTAGGGGGGGTTCTTAAAATTTTCCCTGACTAGAAGGAAGCCCCAAATCCCTGAGATCACAAGCACCAACCTAAAGGAGACTTCAATCTCTTATCCTTTACCCATCCTGCCACCCTGATATGAATAAGAAGAAGAATATTCCACTTCCATTGTATCACTGTCTCCATCAACCTATACCTGTATCTCTGTCGTTGTACCTGTATCACTGTCCCTGTACCTATATTTTTCATTGTCACAGTCATTGTATTGTTGACACTATCACAATCCCTATTTGTCACAATGACACAATCATTGTCTCTGTCACAATTCCACAATAACTATCTCTTTCACAATGTCAACCTGTACATGCCTCAAATCTGTCCTCCAAGAATGCTAGCAACTTCTTCCAACATATTCATCAGATGTGTGGCAAGACCAGAAAGATTCCTCCAAAGAGTGTAATCAAATCCCATAAATAATCACCAATAGAATTCATCTATTTGCACCTTCAAAACCTTACATCATAGACCTCTTAATACATTCCAAAAGAGGGATCTGATGCCAATAACATTACCATGGAATATTCCAATATAATCACCAATAATATCTATGCCAAGATAATTACCAAGATCGTCATTAAGTATGTTGATCCAATGTGCAAACAAGTTTTTTATTCTGATACCGTATGAGAACGGTATGCAAGATTTTATCAACCTTCTTCTCTTGAATTTTCATTGTCTCTGTCATTGTCACAAACCCTAACTTTCAACAAGTATAACTCTTAACATGTAATGAATAAAGATATGAAACTTTTACCACATATTCGTCAATATCTCTACGACATCTCCTCTAAGGGTCATTCTCTGAAACGTCATGGAACAAAATTTATAGTGAAAATGCCAAACTAACTTGTTTAAAGATGATTTTTTAGTCATTTAAAATCCCTGAATTCCCAGGTTGATATATTTAAAAAATATAGTGAACTAATATCTGAAATTTTAACCATATGTTCTTCAACATATATACTACATCTCCTCCAAACGGAATTATCTAAAACATTCTAGATCAAAACTTATAATGAAAATGTCAAATTGACATGTTTGAAGATTATCCAAAAACCCTAACTTTCTAAGGTCATATATTCAGAACTATAGAAAATCAGCATCTGAAATTTTTACCATAGGCACTCACAAATCTTGTCTCCATCCCATAAACATTTCACGGTTTGAAAATCCCAGAAATAAAGATATACTAAAAATTCCAAGATGACCCGAAACAAAAACAAGTAGAAATCATCACAAGATTTCATCTTCCACTAGAATTTTGGCCTTCTTCATTTCATCTTTCCCTGAAATTTGACCCTCTACTCTTGTATCTGAGCTCTTCAATTTTGGATGATAAAAATGAAAAATTTTCTCTCCTATCTATTCTACTCTAAGAGCCTTTAGCTCATTTTATGGTTACCCTTTAAGAGCCTTTAGCTTTATCTTGACTAACTCTTGACCTTTGCTCATGAACTTGAAATTGAACAACAAAGTGCAAAGGTATTTGGAAAATGACTGCCACAAATTACCCATTGGGAATTGGTGGTCCCACATCAAATCCAATTTTGCCTAATGTCAAGTTTTGATTGGATGTTGATTGTTTAAGAGGGAAATGATTTTTTTTGTCCTATATTTCCATTTTATGAGGAGAGTAAGTCTGTTATCAGTGCCCAAGCAAAATTTCTAAACCTGTTCTAGTCAACCATACCCCCCCGAGTTGTTGACTTATGATGACCTTTAACCTTCTGGGTAAATCTATTAACTAGTATGTCTGTTTAACCCTATTTTTAGCTGTTAAAATTTGTTTAAACCATTGTAATTCAGTAAAATTTCAACCTAGCCCAACATAGCTAAACCCTACAATAAAACCTAAAATGGCATTTGCATCAAAACCTAAATCTTAGAAAGTAACCCAGATTCGTTAGTGATGAGCACATCATTGACCATCACATTGACATCTATGATACTGTTATAATAGGCTCAGACCTAATTTCCACTCTTAAAGAATCCAGAGCCCAAGCAATGGTTGGTTGGGATCCCCATCACCTTTGGGAGACCAATTTGGCCAGAGCTATCTGCCCCATATAGTCTATTTTCCCGAATTCGTGGCAAGGTGCTCCATAATATATTCACCTGGTAAAAAGGCCATAACAACTGTAGATTACTCAAAAATACTCTACATTGTAAACACATAAACTATTGCTAAGATGTTGTTTTTCCTAGAACACCAAATTCTTCTACCCTTAAATTAACAGAACCTATCTATAGCATATGTATCCCACAAGCCCTTGGAAAGAAGCCAATACCTGTCTCACTATTTCGAGTAGGGGATTACAACCAGTACTCTACCTCCTCCATATGAAAACATTGTCTCCCATGAGAATGCTAGAGAGAAGATATCCCTAATTTGTACTTGGTTAGGTTATGACAATGATTTTATGGTTGATCAGGCAATTCTATGTTTTCTCAATTGTTTGAACCCAGCTCCTGCTGTCATGCCTCATAAGTTTGACTTCTGTGAATACTTATCCCAAGCCATAAACACCTTATTGTCAGATATTATTGCTCTAGAAAGGTTTAGGTACCCTTCATATATGGTTTATACGTTCCTATACCAAAATTCACAGTTCTACAGTGAGCTAAATCTGCAAACTAAGGATGAAGCTGGAAATCCCTTGCCTGTATTTGAATGGAGAAATCTCATTCTCACAAAGACAAGGAACCCAAATTATAAAGAGTTTTCCAATAATGTCATGTCAATCACTTATTCTTTAATGCATTATGCTCCTCCTCCAAGGATGTTCCCAGAAAAATAAGATGCTTTTACAATTAATCCCAGATACAAGAGTAGGGGACTGGTTATTGTATGAATATTATACAGTTTTGAGGATCTGTGGCTTTGAGGGAAAACGTTATAATCTACCTTCATTCCTTACTCCTAGATTATTTTCCATGGAATACACTAGGCAGAGGCTCATGTCTGACCACATGCATTGTGTTCATTTCAAACATCAAAGAGCATTCTTGCTACCAAGTGATGTGGGGCCATTTTTAATAAAATGATTAAATGCTCTACAATATGGATGAATATCTAAAGCAATTAATCCTAGAGCAAGCAAAATCTAGATCATATGATCCTCACCAAATCATTTCAAATATAAGGGTAGCCAACAATTTTTTTGCATATACATATGTTCCCAAGCCTCATTGGGAAATGATTACAAATAAAGAGAGCTCGAATGAAGTTTCGAGCATTTTGAAGAATTTGCAAGAGCAGGAAGATGCAAATTTGTAGCAAGGCCAAAAAAGAGGAGTTGAAGTGCTCCAAATAAACATGAATATTGATTGTGTTGATCAAGAGACTCATAGCAAGAATCCAAGAACAGAGCAAGATGAAGAATCAGAGAAAGCATTGGTCGAAGCAGAAGAAGGAGATGATATCCCATCAGAGTTGATAGATTGAGGTGATGAAACAACCATAGGTCATAAAATATTTATCACCAATCACATTCATACATTATCCCTTTGTAGAATTTCTAATTCCTCGGAGCTCATAGACATCATCACATATAACATGCCCAATTCCAACAAAGTCAAATATTCAAAATAAATACTTGGATATAAGAGATAAGGGTATGAGAGTGGTGAGAGATTTGAAGAAGCAAATATATCTAGCTGGTAAAAAATTGTTCACTGTGGAATACCATACACGAGATAGTACCTTAAGGATGTCAGTAATGCACCCTTTAATGCCCATGCCTTCATCATTTAAAGACTGGAATGCTGATGAATATGAATTCCACTTCAAACATTATGGGAAATTAGTTAAGTTGGATTTGTATAGAAAAACTAGTGACATGATCTGCAAGGAGGTGGTTCAATCTATGGTCATAGAGAAAAAGTTGAGAACAACATTGAATAAGTTTGAACAATTACTAAACGAAAAGAGAATAGCAGTCAAGGATAAACAGGTTTATATAAAAGAGATTGAAAGCAAAGTTGTGTCCTTGGGAGTAAATCCAAATGACACTTGATCCCAAGCTCAGGATTTGTTGTAAAAAAGGATAATGAGATTTCCCATCTCAGGAATCAGTTAAAGATGTCTGCAACTCAACCAGTGCAAACTCCTAAGCTAACCAAAATGAAGGAAGGAAAGTAGCACATATATGAATGTATGCTAATATTTAAAAATCCGACAGAAGAGAGGGAAAACCATATAAATGAGCTAATGTGCCAAATAGCTTCACTTGAGATACAAAGAACATCATTAGCAAACAAGCGAACTTCTCCAATTTCATCTCCAAGCTTACAAGAGATAGATCAGCCTTCAAAAGGGGAAGAGAAGATTTCAAGAGAGCCTAAGAAGCCAAACAAAGAAACAAAATGAGCACTTACATATGCAATGAAAGATCCTGACACACAGGCTCAGCAAGTAGATAACAAAGATGATAAGAGCAAAAATGATAAGATCAAAGATGTAATTTATACTGTTTTTTCAAAAATAAGTATATTTAACTTATTTAGGTTCATTTATTTTATACTATTATTTTCGGAAGTTTGCAAATTCACATTTAAAAAAAAAAATAGATATTAACATTTAATATGCAACTTCACATTTTTAAAGAGTTTTAAATATTAACATTTGATATATATTGGTATGGATATAAAACACTTTATATTAATATATTAATTTTTACTTAACAAAATTTATTTACACTTTATTTTTATTTTTAAATTAATTTCGAATAATTTATTTGTGTTTTTTAATTAAAAGGCATAATGCATACCAACAGTCGGCCTACCTGGAAGTCGGCCTACCTGTTTGGATTTATGACATCCCTACTCCCGATGTCCGATTGTTCTAGTGCGGAATTCGGAAGTAGGAAACCAAGCATTTACTTTATGCCATCCCGACCCTCGACGTCCAACTGTTCCGATTCGGAAGTCGGCAACAATTCACCTACCCCGTGGCACTCTGTAAATGCGCCACGTGTCACCCTGGTAAACTAGATATCGACATTTTAACAAAAAAAATTATAGAAATTTTGCTTCAAAGAGTTTGCTGGCAAGTGGAAATTTTGTCAGAGAAAGAGAGGTCACTCTTTCCTGAGGTTGTTCTATTTTGGGGTGTTGGAAGTAGATGCTGAGGAGAAAGAGCGTCTGCTCCTTCCTCCAGGGATTTTTTTAGGAGTGGGGAAAGTAGATATCGGCACTCTAAACAAAAATTTCATAGGAACATTGCTTCGAACAATTTGTTAGAGAAATTGTTCAAATCAATTTGTGGAAATATTCTTAGAGAAAGAGCAGCCGCTCCTTCTTCAAGTTGTTCTATTTTGGGGTGTTGAAAGAATACGGTGAGGAGAAAGAGCATTCGCTCATTTCTCCAGGCGTTCTTTTTTAGGGGTGGGGAAATTAGATATCAGCACATTAAACATAAATTTCGTAGGAACTTTGCTTCAAACAATTTTTTGGAAAGTGGAAATTTTCTCAGAGAAAGAGAGGTCGCTCTTTCCTCATGTTGTTATATTTTGGGATAATTAAAGTATATGCCGGGGAGAAAGAGCGTTCGCTCCTTCCTCCAGGGGTTCTTTTTAAGGGGTGAGGAAAGTAGATATTAGTACCTTAATCACAAATTTGATGGGAACTTTGCTTTAAACAGTTTGCTGGAAAGTGGAAATTTTCTCAGAGCAAGAGGCCTTTCCTCAAGATGTTCTATTTTGGAGTGTTGAAAGTAGATAGTGAGGAGAAAAAGCGTTCTCCCCTTCATCCAGGAGTTCTATTTTGGGGCGGGGAAAGTAGATATCAACATTTTAACAACAAAATTCATAGTAATTTTGCTTCAAAGAGTTTGCTGGCAAGCGGAAATTTTCTCAGAGAAAGAGAGACCGCTCTTTCATCAAATTGTTCTATGTTGGGATGTTGGAAGTAGATGCTGAGGATAAAGAGAATATGCTCCTTCCCTAAGGGGTTTTTTTTTTTAAATTGGGAAAAGTAGACATCGACACTTTAAACATAATTTTATAGGAACTTTGCTTCAAATGGTTTGTTGGCAAGTGGAAATGTTTTCAGAGAAAGAGTGGCCGCTCTTTCCTCAAGTTGTTATATTTTGGGGAATTCAAAGTATATGCTAAGGAGAAAGAGAATCCACTCATTTCTACAGGCACTCTTTTTAAGGGGTGGGGAAAGCAGATATCGTCACCTTTAGCACAAATTTCATAGGATTTTTCCCATAAAGAGTTTGCTGACAAGTGGAAATTTTCTCAAAGAAAGAGCGGTTGCTCTTTCCTCAAGTTGTTATATTTTGGGGTGTTGGAAGTAGATGTTGAGTAGAAAGAGAGTTAGCTCCTTCATTCATGGGTTCTTTTTAAGGGGTGTGGAAAGTAGATACCATCAGGGTCACCACAAATTTCATAGGAACCTTGCTTCAAACACTTTACTAGCAAGTGGAAATTTTCTCAGAGAAAGAGTTGTCGCTCGTTCCTCAAGTTGCTCTATTTTGTTGTGTTGAAAGTGGATGCTGAGGAGAAAGAGCAGTCGCTTCTTCTTCGAGGGGTTATTTTTTTATGGGTGCAGAAGGTACATATCGGAACTTTAGCAACAAATATCATTGGAAATTTGTTTCATCCATTTTCTTGGAAAGTATAATTTTCTCAAAGAAAGAATAGTCACTCCTTCCTCAAGTTGTTCTATTTTAGGGTGGTGAAAGCAGATGCCGAGGAGAAAGAGCCGCCACTTTATCCCCAAGTAGGTCGATTGTGGAGTTTTGGTAATTATAAAGAACATATATGATTTATGTGAAGATGTAAATAATTTAAAGAGCGTCCACCCCTACAAGGAGCATGGGGATAGGACGGAAAAGGAATGGTTGATATTTATATGTATGGAACCTTTTAGAAAAGATTCTTATCTCAGAAAGAGCGACCGATCCTTTCTCAAGGGTTTCCATTTTGGGGTTAGAGAAAGTAGATGGTCAAAATAAAGAGCCGCCACCTTTTTACCAAGTAGGTCCATTTTGGAGTTCTGAGAATTCAGCAAATTGTATATGATTTTGGTGAAGATTTCAAGAATTTTCTCAGCAAAAGAGCGGCCACTCCTTCCCTAAGTGGTTTAATTTTGGAGGTGAGGAATTTAGTAGATCATATATGATTTCAATGAAATTGTCTATTTTTCAAAGCTCGTGCGCTCCATTCATACATATTCATGTTAGACGGCTAAGGACGCCTGTCCTTTATTGATACTGCCTAATAGAATTCATAATTCAAATACGTAAAGAAAATTCATATATAATATTTAAATCTTACTAATAATATATTATCTCGATAAATATTGCCAACCTCTATGGTCCAAGGGACCCTTTTAAGAAGGAACGACCGCTCCTTCCTCAAAGAATTAGTCACCCATTCATCCATCATCGCATTGAGCACCTTCCAATGAAAACAATAGATTATCTTTTGAGCATTCAACGACACCTCCTTATCTCATGGATTTATTCTAAGTAACAATTACATTGTATCCAATTAGGAAGGATCGTCCGCTCCTTCTGAAATTGATTCCTTCTCAAAAAACAATAGCATGGTAAATCTACATGAGATTGTTGTTACTAGAGCCTACATTTAAAATGGTGTATTTGTAGGCTCTCTTGTAAGATGGCCTACAAACAATTTGCTTGACCTCAATGATGTTCCTTTGGATGTTACACTAAAAAAGAACACAGACGAAGACATGGTCAACATTTGGAAGATTTTTTAAGAATGTCCTTTACAGATTGTCCTTCCAAGTACTCCCCATTGTGAATATACAAATGTTAAAGGTAATGGAACAAGGCCATACAATTACGTAAAGCGGCAAGCTGGAACTAAAATTTCTAAAAGAAATTCAAGCTCAGTACCTTACAGGCTTGGAATTGATCAGGTTGCATTCCTTTCAAAAATTGTCACTGAACATTGTTGATCAAATCTTTGTATATCAAAAATTTCACTTCAATCGATAGTTGAATGTGTGAATAAATTTCATAGTATGAATGGAAATTCAAGAAGACAGTATGTTATAAATTCTATGGGATCAAATGCTCTTGTGGCCAAAGAAGGAGACAAGATAAAAAGAAGCATGTTACAATGAGATTAGACACAATAGAAGTCTGTCAAAATGCATGGTATAAATGCCATGGGATAAAAAGGAGCACTTTCTACAATTATAAAAACATGTTCTTGAATGGTGATGTGAGATCTGTGCATGGTAACAGTGGCTTGGAAAAATCTAGGGAAAACATTGTTGCATTGGTAGCCACTATTAATAAAATTGTAGAAGAGAATTTAGACAAATCTCCACATCTTACACGATTAATTAGTGAATATGGAACAAGGAAAACCTTGAAATTATTTCCATCTAATATGTCTCATGGTTTGCTGCGAAAAATGGCAAATGAATAAATCGAAAGTATTGGTTTGCCTCCAGTATCACAATCCTCCTTTAGCAAGGTGATGAGAGAATATTTTCGAGATGTTAAAATTTATAAAGCAAACTCCTTTTCAAGGTGTAATGAGTGCATTACAATATAGGATAGGCTAAAGGGGACCACTGATCCAGCTGCGGTGGAAAGGTTGCGAGGACATCAGGAAGATCATAATAAATATATCGCAAGTTGTCGCCAAGTGTATTATTGTCACAGATTATCTTCACAAAAAAATCCAAATACTTTTCTGAGTATTGGTCATGAAAAAATGGATAAGTCAAAGACTTCCATTCCAAGGATGGGTAAGAAGGCAAAATATTTTAATAATGTTATGAATCTTCCCATATCATTGACTAGAATGTTGACTCATGGGCACAAGACTGGGGGTTTTGGCCATTTTCGCCTCTCAATTTTAGAGATGGGATCAAATTTCACTGTGACATCCCTGGCTAAATGCTTGAAGAGTCTTCAAGAACCAGTGGTTAATAAATATGGTGATTTGTTCTACAAAAGCGGAAAATCTAAGAACCAATTGCATGATGCTCTATTGCAATCAGAGTCATATGAAAAGTGTGTGATATAAAAACAAGATGTAATTCAACATGATATATTGTGTGTTGATGGTACTGATCAATGCATGCCAAATATAAAACTACCACTCATATTGTTGTTGCAAATGGATAATTGTTCAGGCGATAACAAAACCGCTTTGTATTTGCACTTTTATCTCTTTTAACAGCAAGGAGAGTGTTGAAGATTGTTGAATTTGGATTCCTCTCGGTTGGAAACACCCATGAAGACATAGATGGAACTTATGGAAGTTTATCAGTAAAGCTAATGTGCAAGGATATATTTTCACTCTCGGAAATTATGGATACGTATAGGACATGTGAAGATCAAAATTTCTATGCCCCTTATCTAATTGATGAACTTTATGATTTTAAGAGTTTTGTGAAACCCCACCTTTTGGATGGAAATGCCAAGATCATCAGTATCAAAAAATGCCAGTTTTTTAAATTTCGGCTCATAGATAACATTCCAGTCATGCAATGGAAGGCATCACTTCGGGAGATTGATGAAATAAATAAAAAAGAATAGAAACATATATTTCATTATGTAATCGAGGGATTGAGAATGGAGGTGAAAAAATTTGGTGTCCCAAGTTAAATTATTGGGAGGCTATATATAAAGCTTTGTACAATCCCTTCGAGAGTGTTGATCAGTCAGCAACTAACTTTTGGCCACAAGCCATGATATTCATAGTAGTGAACCTACAAGCTCTGAACATGAAATTATGGATGCCTATTTGAAGGAAAATGTTTATGCTTTGCAGGATTGCTATGTTGGACCAGTATGCAACAAGCCTAGAGATGAATTCATTCCAAGAGTGGATGTTGTAAAAGGCCAAATGGTCATTTTGCAATCACCAGATCCAAATTGTGCAATATGGTTGGGTGGGGTGATTGGTAATATTTATCAAGATTCAGATGTTAGTACTCTTGGGTCTTACAAAGTAGAGGTGCAATGGTGGAAGTCAACAGGAGCATCGAAGGATCTAAAGGTCTTGTACAAAAACAACTTAAATAGAAAGCAAAAATGGGTTTTTGGTGTAAAAGAAAATATGACAATCGATGTAAATAGCATCATATGGGCATGGTCACCAAGGCTACGATGGACAGGAGAAAAAACTAGAATAAACGAGAAGGGCCATGCAGCAATTAAGGCACAACGAGAACAGATGGGGAATAGTGTTGAGAGTGGGATGGTTGTTCCTATGGATATCGTTTGATGGGATCTTAGCCCAAAAAAATTATATTTTGTTACAATCCTTCTAATATGTCTATCAACCTGGTTGGGCGAGCAAACGTCAAGCGTCTGGAACGTCCATGAGCCTCTAGGCATTTGAGGAAAATTACTACTGTGATGCAGAATACATCGTTTACTGGTTACTATTGTGTAAGTAAGTTGTGCCTATACATATTACGCAGAGAATTCCTGCCTTGTTTGGAAACTATTAAAATTATCTATGTAAAAAGCTAGATATTCTTGATACTATATCAAAAATGAAACAAGAACTGATAAACTTGTTATTCAAACAAGGACTGAATATTATAGACATTGCACTTTTTACCTTAACATATTACACATTTCCAAATGAAAATTGCATTTTTCAAATCAAAATTTGCATTTTTTTATTTGAAATTCACACTTTTTGAATTGAAATTCATAGTTTCATAATAAAAAACTGCAATTTGAGGGTTCATAAGTAGTCAAAAAACACACTATTCGAATAGAAAAACACACTTTTCAAAGCCAATATTGCCACTTTCAAAACCTAATTTTGCACTTTAGAAAGGTTGATATTGACACTTTCAAAGTCTAAATTCACACTTTTTTAGTCCAAATTTTGCCTAATAAGTCCAAATTTAATGAAATATGCGTTGCATCCTCAATACATAATTTGTTCCCAACCATAGCGTTGTAGGACGCTCTTGAAAGATTGAAACATTCCTATTCTTCCATAAAGGCCAACAAATAATTGTTGGAAGAAATCGGTGCTCCTTTCTAGAATTAATCCATTTATAGAAGTTTCAGTCAACAGTTCATTCATCATATTGCCGTGTAATATTCAATTTTGTGCAAACAGCCTTCCAAATATTTTTAGTGAAGGAACAATGTATGAAAATGTGATTGACAGACTCTTCATCTCATAAGCACAGTGGACACATGTTTGGTCCAACCCAACCTCATTTTACAAGATTGTTCCACTTAAGCACAATTTTTAAAAGGTTAAGAGTGCATGTCATTGGCCAAAATAATAAATATATAGTAAGAACAAGTTTAATTATAGATTCATATAAACTATACAAACCTTGGAAAAGGTGAAGAGAGGCTCTTATTGGCATAATAATAAAAATATGGAGCGTAAGTCTGTGATCATGTTATTGTTGTTTAGTGAGTTTTAATTGATTAAATTGTTGATATGATTGGTTTCTGGTTGTGAATAGCTAAGCACAAGTTTTGTTATCAGTTTGTATGTGGTAAGCTTTAAATTATAAGATATAATATTATATAAAATAAAGATAATAATTTTTCTAATTAAGATTATGAAAAAGTCAATTAGGGTTCTAGTTTTATATAGGTTTGAATTGAAAAAGGGAAATTAACAATACACTTTACAAATGTAAAATCCAGTAAGTCGTTGAAGTGATCAGATTGCACACAATATAAAATTATATTTCACATTTATCCTATCCTATATATTGTTTTTCTTCCTCCAAAATTAAAAAATAATTAGTTTGCTCATTATGAAAGGTCAATTATCTAGATTTCATTTGAAAAAAAAGAAACTGACAATATACTTTTACACAGAGCCAATGTAAGAGCGATCAGATTTCAAACAAAACAATATAAAACATAATAATTCACAGCCATTAAATTGCAAACAACACAATATAAAATACAATAGTTCACATGTATCCTTTTTATCTGCACATTGTTCTTCTTCCTTAAACAATTGTTTTATAACTATAATTGTATTTGTCAAACAATATAATTTTAAAATTCACGTACTGTTCCTATCTAGAGAGTTCCACAAACACTGAAATCCCAAACGTAGGTTATGATAATTATCAAGTAGATTATTATTTTGTTTCTTTTACATTATCAAGTAGAGTCTACCTTTAAGGTGTTGCCCAGTCATAAAGGAAAGGATAACAATTATAACACCTAAACTTTGGAAGAAGATAGGAAATTGAAAATCTGGCCAGCTGAAACATGTTAACCTTGCCAGACTTTTACTATGTTATATATAGATATATAATTGTTCTTGTACTTTTACACTATGTCGTTGGGTTGTATGTATTGAAATGATTTTTGGATAAACAAAATATCAGAGAGTTAAGGGGATATATAATTGTTCTTGTACTTTTACACTATGTCATTGGGTTGTATGTATCGAAATGATTTTTGGATAAACAAATATCACAGAGTTAAGGGGGACTTGTCATAAAGGGTGTAGAGGATACGTTGAACTGTGTCTACACAGTTCAAACTTTGATAAAGTAGATGGTCGGACAAACAAAATCCATCCAACTTAGCAAATGACTAGTTAAAATGTATATTAATAGATGTTTTATGGTGATGCATTATCATAAAGCAGGTAAAGCAACGCCTTTTAATCTTTACAAGATTAATTTATGCACCTTTTCACATTCCAATAATTACATGTGTGGCAATTGGAGCTCATTCAATGCATGCAACAATTACATGGTGGTGATAGGAGATCATTCAAGGCCTGTAATATAGCCACCATCTCCATCAATTTATGAACCTTTTCACATTCTAATAATTACATGCATGACTCATTCAAGGCATGCAGTATAGCTACAATCTCAATAATTACATGCATGGAAATTAGAGCTCATTCAAGGCATGCAATATAGCTACAATCTCAATAATTGCATGCATGGAAATTAGAGCTCATTCAAGGCAAGAAATATAGCCATGATTTCAATCCTCTTACTTGAGGCATTATAACCATGGAGTGGTTTCAAATGAGGCATTATTACCCTGGATTGATTCCAATTGAGTATGCAAAATTTGGAGTCAATGGCTGTGATACAACCACATGATTGGAGTATATCTGGTTAGCATATGTCTCATGTGCTTGGTTTGGTTTGGATGATAGTGATATCTAGTTTATGCTCAAGGTTATTATACAAAAAAAATCGATAGTATTATTGTTATTATTTGTGTTCTTCATTTTTTATAGGTTTATGTTCAAAGTATTATTTACTTTTTTCCAGCTCTTAAATTGAAAATATTTTTTTATGAAAAGCTTGTGTAAGGGTTTGTGCAAGTTGAATGCAACCGATAGGTTTGAAATATTGAGAGGCAAGAGATTGGCGTTTGTTAGGGACTCTTCGAATAGAAACATGTGGAGATATTTTGTTTGCATTGTTTGGATGTGTTTTCAAGATATGTGGTAGACATGATTTCAGGACACAAATTGTCTATGCATTTAGATTTGAGATATGATGTTTAATTTATGTATTCTTGATGTTTGTTGAATATGTCAAAATTGTAGGTTTTATTTTTTCTTTTTTAGATGTTATTTGTGCTTTACATTGGGAGGTTATGGTGGTTGTTGCAGACTACAATTGGAGTGTGGAATTTTTTATATCACATTTCTTAGATCAAGAAGGACAAATGCATATTGGGAACATGAAAGAGACCCTTAGGTTGGATGTGATGAATAACTTTGCTCCCAAGTACATGGAAGCATTTGATGTCATGGATACTTTGTAGTAGCATTTAAATCTAGTATTGTCCATATTTTTTTGTAATATAAGGCATGATTTTTTTCAAAAACTTGTTAATGACATTAATTGTTGCTTCTTTGAAATGTAAATATATACAATGCATCCTAGGGAAATGGAATTGAGATGGGCACTATCACAAAGAGTCTCACCCAATTTTCAACGAAAGTTATATTACAAAATATCCATCAACGATGAAGATACTTAATTCAACTAAAGTTATATTACAAAATACACATCAACAATGGAGGTACTTGAGTTTTTCATGAAAGAGATAAATACATCTATAACCTACCTAAACATTACTAGAATCACATATTACCTTAATGATTATGATTACTTTTATCATTGTTTTTTATTATCATTATAGGTTGTTCTTTTCAATATATATATTTTTTTAATATTTTTGTTGATAATAATATTATTATTGATCATCTTATTTTATTGTTAATTTTAATGTTTTTTTAATTATTATTGTTATTTTAATTTTTAATATTTTTATTTGTCTCCATAATAGAGACTATATGTTTCTATTTTCTATTATTTTGTCAACCAAATATAAATCAAATTTTATTTAAAATTTTGTATTGTTACTTAAATTATTAAATGAATGTTTGTTTGTTTTTGTTTGTTTTGTTTTAAATTTAAAAAACAAGAACTATGATGCATGAGTTCTTGTTTAATCACTTACCCATTATTTTAGTAATTTCACACTATATGTTTTTATTTTCTATTATTTTGTCAACTAAATATAAATCAAATTTTATTTAAAATTTTGTATTGTTACCTAAATTATTAAATAAATGTTTGTTTGTTTTTATTTGTTTTTTATTTTAATATAAAAAAACAAGAACTATGATGCATGAGTTCTTGTTTAATCACTAACCCATTATTTTAGTAATTTCACATTATATGTTTTTATTTTCTATTATTTTTTCAACTAAATATAAATCAAATTTTATTTAAAATTTTGTATTGTTACCTAAATTATTAAATAAATGTTTGTTTCTTTTTATTTGTTTTTTATTTTAATATAAAAAACAAGAACTATGCTGAATGAATTCTTGTTTAATCACTGACCCATTATTTTAATAATTTCAAAAATACATCCAAAGTTATTTGATTTTGTCTAAACATGTTCATCATAATTAAAATTAACCAAAAACTAATACAATCATAAATATTATTATATGTTTTGATTGTATATATAATATTTATAAATATGCAAGCCAATTGCATTTTCAATCCAAAGTCATATGTAAAATAAAACGCAAGTCTTCTCTAATCTAAGGTTAAGTCTTAAACTTTTTATTTTAAATTTCAATAAAGTCTTATCATTTTTGAGGTCTAAGATCACCGTCACTTAGTTGAATGTTATAAAACTAAAAAAAAAAAATTAAATAAATTATGAACTTATAATGTATCCAATTATAGACATGTAATTTCATTTTAAATCATATGGGACAAGAGTCTCACCAAAAAGAGTTAGTACGCGTTAATTTTAAATGCATAAGAGTTAGTGCATGTTACTTTTAAATGCATGGAAGCTTGTAAGGGATATGCTTGATCCACATTATACAACATAATTTTGTCGTTTCAGTGATTCAAATTCAGATGCATGGTGAGCATTGTCAGGTTTCTATTTAATGTCAAAATTTTCCTTATAATGGGGTTTTTTTTAATTTCAGCATTCTCAGATCTCCATTTAAGTGAAAATGTTTACCAGAGTATTACTTATAGAGGAAGTGAAAATGTTTATCAGAGTATTACTTATAGGCTTGGTTGCTCTATGACAATATTCTCATAGGTGGTTTTCGAGAAAAATGATGCATCCCAATTCATAATTTGATTGTCAAGCTCCAATATCTAGCTATAATATTCTTGTTCAGTGTCAAGCTCCATTGTATATAGGGATTTTAATTTTATTGCTCATCTTATTGATGATGATAGTTGTGTGTTTTGCTACCAATATGCAAAATTAAATAAAATAATAATGTACGTGGATACTAATGTATGTTACAATTGAATGAATGAATGGATGTCATGCACATGATAAATATATTGACTAGTAGTGGATAATAGGTAATTTACTTAGAAAAAATGAAAGAATATGCATGATCGTATGTTGTGGATGAAACTCACCCATAAGTTAGAGAGGCTAAGTGATATCCAGGTACTTGTGATACAAAATTCACCATGATTTCATGGACATCAACAAAGAAAGAGTAAGCTATGAGGCATTAATTCATGGTTTAATTGTTAGTTCGATGTGTGTTATGATATGTGGGCTAATGCAAGTTTATGCAGGAAACCAGGTTTCTCAAACTCGTCATTCAATGACGCAACTCTAAGAACCACAGTCGTAGCATGGTGTGATTATTGATAAGGTCTTTACCCTAGCTCCATTAGGAGGGATGGAGGTATTTCCCACCATTTATCCTCTAAAACTTGGAGTCATAGGAGGGTCACGTTAAGTCACACTCCCCAAGTTGTGTGATGACGACTATCGATTTCTTGTTGGGGAAGTTAGGTTAACTTAGTTGACACTTGCACTTACGGGTTTTATCAAGGGTTTAGTCAATATAGTTGACACTCCATGATATTCCAATAGAGGAACAGAGAGAAAGTAGAAGTTGGAAGTAAGTTAGGAAGGAATCCTGATTAGATTAGTAAGATTTTGGTTTAGGATTTGAGATGCCACCTTAGTTGTACTTGGTTCCTCTCACTTGTATATCATTTTTAATTCATTAAGATAAATATAAGTACAATGTTGTTTAGTGTTGATGTATTATGACTTAGTTAGTAAGATTGATCAATGTTGTGATTACTAGATTGTTGTTTTGAATGTGTGTTTACCTCGTCTTGGATGTGATTGTTATTGTTATGTCATTAATGAATTATGCATTAGAGGTGGTGATGGTTACCTATAGTACATACACAAGCTATGTGTACATTGGCCATACACACACCTTGCACGTGTACACTAGTATGAGTTAAAATTTATTGGTGATTACTTGGTTATCATGAATAATGTTGGATGGTTGTATTAAAGATTAAGATATAGTATTAATTATAGAATTACTTTGTTATCATTTAAATTGCATTGCAATAGTTACATTTCAATTGTTTTAGGTCCATTTACATTACCTTGTATTAATCACATCTAAATTGTAGGTCCATTTACATTACCTTGTATTAATCACATCTAAATTGTAATTGTGTTTCATTACATTTAATTAATTCTCATTATTATGCATTAGCTATTAATTGCATGTCATGTTATAGATGAAACATTTAATACTTGTCAACCAAATAATGATTTGAGTCATAATGGATCATCCAATAATAATTACAATAGGGGATATTTTAATATTTAATGGTATTTTGATTTTTGAGAACTATGGGTTGAGTTAATGTGAGACCATGCATTGGAGTGAGTTGTCAAGACATTATGTAGGTAGGTAAACCATTATTATTTTGTAATAATTTGACATTCCAAGGACCCTTCTCAAGAAGGGAGGAAGGCAGTGGAAAGAGGGGATGAAAAGGGAGTTTGGAGGATGAAAGGGGGGCTAGTTAATTGGCATTTGGAAGGAAGAGAGTGGAAGAAGGAAGCAATCTATGAGTAAATTAAAGATTAATACTTGAATTTGGAAATTGATTCTTGAGAGGTTCAAGGGCAGCTATTGTGGTTATTGCAGTTGTGAGCACAAAGGGCTAGGAAACCCCATAGGTTTCCTAGAGTTAGCAGCTCGACTGCTAGTTGTATGTGAGGAATAATCTCGGTTTAGGCAACATCACTTAGTTGGATTAAGGGTTGGATTACAACTACGGGACTAGTTAACTCAACCAAAAAAAAGGTATTCTAGTTGGATTAAGGGTTGGATTACAACTACGGGACTAGTTAACTCAACCAAAAAATAAGGTATTCTACTAGTTTTCATTTATTATATTATTTTTTCAGCAATGCAATTAATTGATATTGTTATGATGTGAAAGTTTATAAGAAAATTTCAAGCATTACACTCCTATGCTGCTAAAATTTTAGGAAAACTTCACAGAACATTGAAATTGAAAATCTCACATTTAGTACTTACATGATTAAATTATTTTGATGATTTTAGTTAGATTTAAATTAATAATTGTTAGTTACTTAACTCCCTTCACTAAGATGGATGTTACAATAAGGCACGGCATTACTTAAATCCAATATTACAATTAATTTCTTCCAACCAATCCTCAATGTTACTAAACTTAGAAATGACATTCTAACACAACATTATCACAACAACTCACAACTAAAATTTGGGGTTTGAGTGGGTCGCTTCGAAGGGGATTCATGGAGCTTCCTCTAGTAAGAGATGATGAAATATGAGTAATGGGTGAGCGGGAAGGAGTTGTTGGGTGGAGGACAATGTGGTTTGGGCACATGAGGAATTTTTTAAATCTAATGAGGAGTACATTTCAATGTTGTGTGAGGTCAAATCTAACCTTCGGTGTCAGACTATGGTGGATGGGATAGGTGGTGTTGGTGTCTCGTCATAGGTTCAGTACAATGAGGTGGAGAACTCAAAGGTTGGGGGTGGTACTTGTTTGCGGGATGCACTGAATCCATCTTCGGTGGTTTTCCATGATGTGTGTGAGGGTTTGTTGGTTGGTAGCAGTCCTTCTAAAGGAGTTTATGAAGTTAGAGAGGACATTATTCAGTAGGTCAAAACTTGGCCTAAGCAAGGAGGAAGAATAAGGAGATTTACAAGGGTGTCATCTAATCAAAAGCACTCATTGAAAGCTTATAGAGCCAGGTCTGATCGAAGACCTTTCATGTTAGAAAAAGATGTTAACATGGATCATGTTCTAATTCTTTCAAAGAGGGATTTAGTTGGGAAGTTGTCTTACTTCTCAATAATTAAGAAAGATATTTATGAATGGGTTACTAATCATTGGAAGCCTATCCTTGGTTACATCCCTAGGGTTAGCATTCTTATGCATAAATGGCATTGTTTCATTTTCTTACTCTGGAAGACTTGGAAAAAAATTTGTAATGGTGTGAGTTGTCGATAAAGGTCTTAGATGCTAAAGAGATGGCACCCTACTTTCAATCCTTATAAGCAGGGAAAATTTTAAGAACCCCCCCTAAATTTCTATGTATAATAAATGGGTGAATCACTATTATATATAGGAAAAAATGAAGGCTATTTCATCAATGTGATATTATGTATATATAATTTTGTGGCGAATCTCTCATTGAATTATATAATCTTGTAAAATATTGGCAAATCTTTCACTAAATTATAAAACCTTGTAAAATATCGGTGAATCTTTCACTAATTTATCCAATTAGAGGAAATTCCAACTTAAAATGGGCCTCCTAAAGAAAACGCCACATAAAAGCCATGTATGCCACATCACACTGCCATGTAAGCTAAGATAATCTTAAATTATGTAATGAGAATTAAAATATTAATTATTATATGGTACTATATAATATATTACATTATATATTTTTACCTTTTTGTTATAGTTGGTTAGATTAGTTTATTGTGTGGTACTATATAATATATTATATTATATATTTTTACTTTTAAGTTATAGTTTGTTAAGTTAGTTTATTATAAGGTATTATATATAATATATTATATTATATATTTTTATTTATATATATGGGGTTAGTTTAATATATGGTAATATATAATATATTAGATAATATATTTTTATTTTTTAATTGTATTATGTTATATATTTTTATTTTTTAATTATATTATATTATATATTTTTATTTTTTAATTATATTATATTATATATTTTTACTTTTTAGTTATAGTTTATTAGGTTATGGTACTATTTTTTTTTCCTGGAAAAAAAGCGTAATTTTATTTCATCTTGCGAGTACAAAATTACATTTAGATAGCTCAGAAAGCTTCATCGAGCCCAATCTAGTAGCAACTTTTCAGCTTCATATAATTTCAGGTACCAAGGCACCTCAAAAAAAATCCAACAAAAAACTAAAATCCTAAACCTGCCAGCCATGAATGGCTCAAATACAATGACAAAAAACCAACTCTGAATGTGTGCAGAAAAACATAAGAAAAGAAACAAAAAAGAAAAAACGATTTATCCAAAATGCTTGAAATGTTGCAGAGCCACTAGCTTCAACAATGAAACCCCAAACTGCCGTAAGTAAGCCTCTCCATGATAGATAGCCGCAGAGATGGCTCCCCTCGACAAAGAAGCAACCGCCATCTTAGAAGAGCACGAGCCCACCGACAATCTGCCGAAGTCAATGCTATTGGCAATCCACCACCGCCTGTTGGGACCCTGTGCTCCCTCCTACGCCCACCGTCGCCAACGAACCAGGCCTGGATATCCCCAATGCGCAGCATCCTCAACATCCTGTCGTCGTCAAGGAAGAACCTACCGCTGCCAAGGAAGAACGCCCAGGAAGAACCTGTCGCCACCAAGGAAGAACTGTCGCCGCCAAGAAAGAACAGCCACCGCCCGAAGAAAACCTGCCGCTGTCGAACCTGTAGCCCGCGTGCCACAATCCTTCGAAGCCTCCGTCTTCACAGGCCGAGGATGCCCAGCCCCTGTTCTGCTCCACTCATCAAGAAAACCACCGTCGCCGCCACTGGGAGGCAGGAGGAGCCCGCTCCCCAATGGGTCGTCACGCGAAGGCACCGCCACAGTTCCAAAGCGTAGGAACCAAACCCTACAGTCGGCCAAAGGCAAAAAGCAAAGCGAGGGAGGAGGAGGAAAGTGGCCATGGAGGATCCATGGCCGCCAAGATCAACTCGAGAGCCGACTTTCCAGGCTATGGTACTATATAATATATATTATATTATATATTTTTATTTTTAATTATAGTTTGCTTTAATTGGATTTAGTTATATTATATTATATATTTTAGCTTTTTAGTTATATGATATTATATATTTTTATTTTTTAGTTATAGTTGGTTATAATTTAGTTATATTTTGTTAGGATTTATTATATATATTGTTTAATAGGAATTATTATATATTATTATATATTCAAATTAAATAATTAGAAATTGCCATGTAATATTAAAGTGCTTAGTCATACATGCACCTTTTTTGAATTTTAAAGGATTTTGATTGGCTTACACATTATGACAATGATTTTCTTGAGGCCCATTTTAAGTTGACATTTCCTCTAATAGGCTTGTGAAGGATTGTCGAATCTTTCGTCAAGTTTCTCTTTGGAAAGTCATAGCCCCCGGCATGCCCAAATATGTGGCTATGAATGAAGTCCCAACCCCTGGGTATGATTCCTTAAACACCCACAAAAATGTTATTATCGCGTCGTTGATCGAAAGGTTCGCAATCTCATGTTTCTTGGGGAAACTTTGGATCTGAGGTGATGGGATTTAGAACTCTCCTAGATGCAAATGGGTCGCTATAAGACATGATAGTAAATATCAATTCCCTTCTCATGTGGACATTAGGCAACGGGAAAAACAAGATTCAACTCATAAAATATAGATGAATGTAACTCTGAATTCAATTTCCATAATTGATAGAAGGCGGAACAACCCCTAGCAACTTCCATTTCTAGAAATCAAAGGTGAATGGGAGCTTCCTAGCGATTTTCATGGGCTAACAGAGGTTTCAATCTAGTTTTAGAGGGGCGAAATTATTTTATCTTGGCTCCTCTTTTTAAATTCGATGGGGCTAACCACCTATTCATTAAAAATAAATAAATAAAATGTGGGCTAATCATACTAATGAGTGTTTAATAAAAAAATAGCCCATTAAAAATTTAAAACCCCTAAATTTAGCCC
The DNA here is from genome assembly GCA_027924585.1 of Larix kaempferi. Taxonomy (NCBI): domain Eukaryota; kingdom Viridiplantae; phylum Streptophyta; class Pinopsida; order Pinales; family Pinaceae; genus Larix; species Larix kaempferi. Next base: position 2,081,168 of record BSBM01000710.1, on the reverse strand, counting down.
ATGGGCTAAGATTAGCCCCTAAAATTTTCCATGCTTATTGCACCGAGTGAAACGAGGTGCTCTATAGCCCAGTATGGGGGAGATGTTGTAACATGTATGATGTAGCGTTACATCTAATAAAACGTAAAAAGTAATTTTTTTAATTAAAAAATAATTAAAAAAATTCATGTCGGCTCATAAAATAAAAAATTATGGAAAGTATTTAAAAAAAATCCATGTTGGTTCATAAAATAAAATATTATGAAAGTAATTAAAAAATAGATGTTCGTTTATAAAATAAAAACTTAAAACTTAAACCCAGATCTATAAATCAAGAGAGATAAAATTTCTTGAGTTTAAATTTTAAAAAAGAAATACACCTCAAGAAATTGGATCCCTCTCGGTGCTTGATAGATACGGGTTTAATATGGATCTATGCTGGTAAGGATCATTTCATCAAAAGGCATGTGTGGATGCTCCTGTTAGGCCTTCCGATAAAGCTATGGACAAAGAATGTCATTGTGGATGTGGCAAATGTGGTTGGTAAATTAATTTTCCTTGATGAAACTTCATTGATGAAGACAAACAAAAGGGTTTCTTGAGTGCTTGTGGAGATTGATTTTTCTCTTGGTATTACAGCGGAATTTGAGATCACTTGGGGGGAGAGAACTATTATCCAAAGGCTTGATTTCTAGCAGATTCCTTTCTGCTATCATATTTTCCATAATACAAGCCATTTGAAGGATAATTATCTCGGGTACCTGTCCTAAGAGGATCTTCCTACTGATGAGAATACCAGTCAAGTTCCCTCACTTAGGGTTTATTCAAAGGACAAGGTCGAGATAATGCAATCAACTAAAGTGGGAATGAGGAAGTTTTTTAAGGTAGTGATTCTCTTAGTCCAGCCAGCAATTCTTCTTTTACAGGTAAGCTCAAAAATTTATTTCCTTCTTTCTATGAAACTCTAATTTCAAAGGACACAGTTTTTTTGAATGAGGTCAAAGGGCGTTTTGAATCCTACAAAAATAAGTTGGGGATTCCTACTGTTAATTCCATAGTTACATCTGAGAAGGGTTTATCCATAGAAAATGATTGTTTGAATGTTGGGGGTGAATCTTTAATGGATAAAGGTGTGTGGAACTATTCTGATGTCGGGGATAAATATGTTGCTTCAATTTTGTTTAAAGATATGTCTCTAAGTGTAGGTGTTATTAATGGAATGGATAGGGATCAGGAGGTGGTTATTTCTCTAATTATCAGTCTTCTCTGGTGTTAAGTGACTCTACTTTTTTATCTATGGGGGAATAATGTTGAGAATTCTTTAGTTAATGTTAAAAGAGAAGTTGTTGAGGTCCCAATTTCAAGGGGTGAAAGTGATTATATCAACAATGTCAGAAATGCTCCCATTCCTTCTTATAAGTAAATCCTTCAAAAATTCTAGTTGTCGGTGTGTGGTTCTAATTCTCCAAAGAAGAAGGAGTGTTTTTTGAATTCTCCTGTTGTATACCAAAATGTTACGATTAGGAAGAAAAACAACAAAGATAAAAAAAAGTGTTTTGCGTGGGGGTTTTACTTCTTTTGGGGTGTCGGGTTCTCAAGAAGATTTATTTGTTTCTACATATTATGTCATTAGAAGTGGAGGTGATCGTTGTGATTCTACTCGATCCCTTAGAGCATTTGAGTCCTCAGCCTCTAGTTCTTTATGAATATTATATCCTTCAACGTTAGGGGGTTAGGAAGAATCCCTAAATATAATGGCCCTAGAACAGCTCTTGGAAGTGGAGAAACTAGATATTGTTTTAATTCAAGAAACAATGATATTGGGTTCTAAGGCTAGGGAGGTTTTTTTAAACTACTTCCAAGTTGGGAATGTTGTACTATTGATGCTCAGGGTCTCTCAGGTGGATTATTATCCATGTAGAATCCTAGAGTAGTTAATTTTATTTCTTTCCTAACATGTGCAAACATTCTTTTGGAGGGTCGTTACAGAGATATGGATCAAGCTCTCAAGATCCTAAACTGTTATGGCCCCTATTCTAGAAGAATGGAATTTTGGAATGATGTGGTTGAAAGTAGAATTTTGGAAGACCCTTCTTTGATTATGGGGGTGATCTTAATTTGGTTCTATCAACCAGGGATATTTGGGGTCCTAAATCCAGGTTGGATTATATGACTAGTTATTTCAACCATATTTTTAATGTAGCTCAACTCATTGATGTGGTTCCAAACCCTATGTGTCCTACTTGGAATAACGGTTGTTCTGGAGAATCAGGTGTGTCAAAATAGCTTGATCATTTCTCCCTGGGCGAAGAATTAGTAGGCATGGTTGGAAGATATAGGTCGTGGGTTGTCAATGTCAATATCTCAAATCATTTGCTAGTTTCTTTCTAGGTGGAAGATTCATTGGATAAGTTTCGTTATCTATTCAAATATAATCATGGATGGGATGACATTGAGGAATTTAAGTAGATGGTTAGAACAAAATGGGAGTCGCTCGGGCACTTTAATGATGTGTCTACAAGAATGAACTTTCTTATAAGTTGAAAGAGATCAAAAGTGCAGTTATCCTATGGGAGGAAAGTCACAAGCAAAAAATGAAAGAAGACCTAATAAATGTTGAATCAAAAATCCATTCGATGTATGCTAGGAATTCCTTGGGTGTTTTTTTTGTTAAGGAGAGGAAACGATTGGTGGGATTAGAAGCTCAAAAAAAAAAAATTGACATTGGAAGAGGAAGCATGGCGGCTCAAGATTTGGGAAATCTCGTTAAAACAAGGTGATAACAATACTTAGTTTTTTCATAGATATGTTGAGCATTGCAGGGTACATAATGTTATTTGGGAAATTAAGAGACAGGATGAAAAATATATTTTAGGTCAAAGATATCTAGAAAAACTTGTTGTTGAAATTTTTTAGACATTATTCAAGGATTTGGGGGTAAACTACATAGGGGAGCATATGCATGTAGTACAAAACCACCATAGATTATTTTTCTATGATGATGCTAGAAGTGTGGGTCATCCTGTCTCTCTGAACGAAATTGAAGATATACTTACAAATTTTGGGAAATCCAAAATCCCTAGGCCAAATGGTATGTCGATAGAGTTTTTTCTTCAGTTTTTTGATATGTTGGGGGAGGATCTGCTAAAGGTCGCTGAAGAGTCTAGAATTAAAGGAAGGATTTCAAGTGCTTTCAATTCAACCTTTATTGCATTAATTCCTAAATCTAATACCCATGCATCCTACAATGACTTCGGGGCCATTTCATTGTGTAACTTAGTTTACAAAATAATTGCCAAGATAATTACAAATCGGATCAAGTCGTTCTTGGCTACACATATGTCAAGGGACCAATTTGGGTTTCTCAGTAACAGTCATATTTTTTATGATATTGGGGTGGCTCAAGAGAGTTTGCATTGCATAAAAGTGAAGAAGTTACATGCATTAATTTTAAAATGGACTTAGTTAAATCCTACGTCAAGGTAAATTGGACTTTCTTAAGGCTAGTGTTGCTCCAAACTATATTAAATGTGGAAGTAACTGATTCGATCAGGGGGTGTGTTGTGTCGACTAATTTCTAAGTATTAGTGAATGGCTCTCCTACAACCTTTTTTCATAGTCACGGGGGTTTAAGACATGGTTATCCTTTGTCACCTTTATTATTTTTGCTTATTCTTGAAGAATTGAATAGATTAATTGTGAAGTCCAAAAGAGAAGGGAAACTCATAGGGGTTAAGATTTCACCTTTTTATATTATTACCCACCTGTTGTTTGTTGATGATGTTCTTCTTTTAGGCAATAGTTCGGTGGAGGAATGGAAGACTTTTCAGGAATTAATCAACATCTTCTGCATTGCATCAGGTATGGAAGTCAATCCTAAAAAATCAAGTTTCTTGTTCAGTGGAGTCAGGGAAGTGGTTCTGAATTAGATAAAAAGTTTATTACCTTATCAAATGGAACCCTTAGAGACTATAATTAAATATCTAGGTTTCTATTTAAAACCTAATAATTACTTGAAGAATGATTGGTTATGGCTATTGAAAAAGGTTGACAAAAGGATTCACAATTGGACATTTCAATGGCTCTCATTGGGAGATCGATTAGTCTTGATTAAATATGTTTTACAAAATATGCCTGTGTTCTGGCTATCCTTAGCCAAAATCCAAAAGTTTGTTTTAAAGAAAATTAGTCGAATCTTGTACATATTTTTGTGGTCTGGTGGAAAGAATAAGGGTTTCACTTAGTCAAATGGAAAAGGATCTCTATGCCAAAGAAGTTGGGAGGATGGGGAGAAAAAAATTGTTTTGGTTTGCGAAAGCACTTTCTATGAACAACTTATGGCATGGTTTTTTTGGACGTGGTTTCTTGAGTGATCTGCTAAAAACTAAGTACCTTAAGAACACTTATGTGATTGAGTGGCTCAGGAAAGATATAATATGGGTTCCCTTTTCATTGAATGTCTGGAGGGGTTTGTTAGATTTTGTTTCAGCAATGAATCCCTGGACCCTGGTTGGCTTGGAATATAGGTAATGGAGCTCAAGTTCGGATTGGAGTTGATCTTTCTATAGGCTCAGGTACTAATTATAAGATGTCACAAGCTATTAGGTCTTATTTGCATAATTTTGATATTTGGTATATATATCAAATTAGAAACGAGGCTCCTAGTTCAATTGATAATGAATATTGGTTGTGATCTTCGGATCTAGGGTTTCATGGTGCTCTCACGAATTAATGGTTTGAATACATAAAGGGATTAAAACATTGTGGCCTCAAGATTACATAGCATCTAAATCAAGTTGTTTGGTCATAGAACACTTCTTCGGGTCAAGTGATTGCCTCTTTGGCATATGAGGAAATTTCAATTTCAACTCATTGTGTTGATTCAAAATGGTGGCATTCGACCTTATGGAACTGGGTTGCTCCCTTAAAAATATAGTTATTTTATGGTTGGCTTTGGATATGAAAATATTGACTATGGATCACCTGAGGAAACGCAATTTCTCTAGGTCGATTCATTGCTCCATGTGATTCAGTGATGAGGAGACCATAGACCATTTGTTTGTCAAATGTATGCTTTCACGACAGGTTTGGAAGGAAGTTCTTCACAAGTCGATGTTAGTTGGGATGATACTGTATTTGAAGATGGTATTTTCCAATGGGTTTCTAGAGTGGCATTGCACAAAATATCCCTCTTTTCATTATATGGGGTATTTGAAAACTTTTTTTTTGTAACTAGGGGAATTAGCAACTGGGATGGGGATGGTACTCTCATGACACAAGGTCCAGGGGTCCAATCCGTCTGCTACCACTATACCCCTAGGTGCAACCACCGCGCCCGCCACAATGGAGCACAGGTTATCCGAGATTTGAACCAACGACCTTTGTTTCAAGGCTTACACAGGCTTGTCGATTGGTCTACACCCCGATAGGATCTTAATGAGGAGGACATGGGGGTGGGATTTGATCCACTTATGTGTCCACGGTTCACGAGATCATTTAATACAATCTCTCTAGGTGGAACCACACGTTCGACCACTACCTCAAGGTGTCCCCATGGCTCCAGGTTCGGCCCTCATTAGAATTGAACCTTGCCCACCGGTGAAAAAATCCTCGCTCTTCACCAATGGATCCAACCCCTTTGGGCATGGGGTATTTGAAAACTTAGAAATCGAGTTATATTTGATAATGCGTTGAAGGATCTTCACAATTTAAGGTTAAATATTGTTGGTTTTTATGAAGAGTTTCAAAAAGAGGAAAAAATAAAGCTTGGTCCTATAATTAAGTTCCCTATATTTCTGATATTTTTCCAATAGGTTTCTTCAATGGAGCTGCTCAAGAGGGGTTCTGTGGTGCAGGCATGGTTATCAGGCTTAAAAGTGATCATTTTTATTTTTGTTGGATGGAATGCAATGTTGGAACAAATACTCGAGATGAACTCTTGGCCATGTGGGTATTGTTGACATATGCTTCCTCTATTAATATTTTAAACTTGCAGGTAGTTGGAGACTCTAAGATCATAGTGGAGTGGGCAGCAGGAAAATATCAGCTACAGGTGGTCAACGTGGAGTACTGGAAGACAAGGATCGGAGAGAATCAAAGAATATTTCAGTTCCTATCTTTTAATCACATTTATAGACAATTCAATGTCAAAGATGATATTTTATCCAAAAAAAACAATTGATAAAGCTAAAGGAATAATATTTTGTGAAGAGTTTAGGCATATTAATTCCTGGATAAGTTAGCAGGTCTTATAGTTTAGGAAATACCTCAACTGTTTAATTCCAGATTTGATGGGTGATTGTAATAATTTTTTGTCTTCTGGTGAAACTCTTGATCAAACAGTTTGAACTTGTAAGAGTTGTTATCTGAAGGTAGGGATTTGATAGGTTGTAGAACCATAAATAAAAACTTGATTAAGTCAACGAGTAGTAGAAGAAAATTCCCAGAAAATATGAACTACTGATGTAATGATCTAACTTGTTATTATTATCTTTGATTCATAATTTATGAATATCAAATTAAATTTAAAAAAAAAACTCACAACTAAAGTGGAATATTTAATTTCTTTTTAATTCATTCCAAATATTAATTACAAACACTATTTCAAAAAATCATAAAATCAACACAGCAACACTATTCTTAAAGTACAAATTAACATTTTACATATTAATATTCTTATAATATACTTTGTTATTCTTATCTCTTTATCACTATTGCATGTGAAATCAAGTACCTTGTGATGATTGTTATAAGGGTTTTGTATTATTAATAAAGAATGTTATGATTTTGCAATCGATATGTGATTGAGGATTTCTTGATTCTTGGTGAATAGTAAGAATATGTACTTAAAAAAGTCTATTGGATGTAGCTTGGGTGGTTGGGAGGAATGATTGTTACCTTCCTCACCTAGGTTCAATTTTTGTAAGTGACATGATTCTCTTATTGAGCTTCTATGTAATGATTGAGTAGATTATGTTCTCTAACCATACCTTAATTCTCCAGAATAGCAAGTGTTAACATATTTTCAAGTAAAAGAATATTATGATTCAATTCTTCGACGACTCAAAAATATATATTTACTAAAATGGTGAGGACACCTAAATTGTGATTATGAATGTCATTTATTATGTTTCCTATTACCTTTATATCTCTCCACAACTATTTGAAAGGCATGACCTTTTACAAAGCTTCATCCTAGAACATTATTTCCATGTTTAAATGGAAGTGGTCCACATTACATGGAATTGGATTAAAGAAATTCTGAGCATTGCTTCAATTTACATAGGTTAGGTTAGTTTATAAAATCACAACATAATTAATATAAAATTATATTATTAAATTAATTAGTTGTAAAATTGAAGAGCAGAGGGAATGTGCATAACTAACTTTTTCATAGGTAAAATAAAATGAAAGATTTTACATAAATATGTAATATTTTATATAGTAAATTTTAATAAGTTTAGGATAGTATTTAATAATGATTATGAGTTATTTGTTTTTTGGTTTGGAGTATTTGGAAGTAATGTTTTGGTTTTTGAAAATAAGCTACAAAATTTTGCTAGGGTAAGTATTAAAATTTTGAACTATTTTAAAGAATTTTATAAAGAGAGGCTTTAAAGAAACTCGGAATTTGTATGCATCCTATTCTTTTTGATGAGATTGTTATTGGATATTTGAATAGATCTGCATAAAATGGTTAATGTGGGGTTGGTATGATGATTAAAATTGAAAACAATCATTACGTTCTTCTTTGGATGGGCTATGGAGTTGGTTCAAATTCAAAAGCAGAGCTACTTGCCTTGTGGGGATTCTTACAATTTGCATCTAATACATGAATTTTATTTTTACAGGTCTTTGGTGACTCTAGGATCATAGTTGATTGGGCAACAGGTAAGTCAACCTTACAAGTTTCTATTTTCGAGTAGTGGTGTGCTAAGATACATTCTCTTCAAGCTCTGTTTTCAATTATTACCTTCAAACATGTCTTCCAAGAGTTAAACTCTATAGCTGATGGGCTCTCCAAAAGAGTTGTGGGTATTGTTGAAGGTCTCTTAAATTTTGAAGAATATTGGACTTCTCTTTAATCTCAGGGCTCATATTTTGTCTATTAGGAGCTCTGTAGAGTGTTTTTTTACGGTTTTAATTCCATTTTGAAGGATAACTGTAACATTAGGTTAAGTGGATAGATGTTATACACTACATACCAGTCTAAAAAGTTTATGTGAATAGAGATATGAAAGATGTATTACTGTTCTTCCTAGTATTTTCAAAGTTTAATTGTGAACGGAAAATATTCTTTGTGATGAATATGATGTAAAGGGACAATGTAACTTTGATTCAAATTGAATATCAAAATATAGGTTTCTTTTCTTCTAGAAAAAAATAAATAAATAAATAAAAACGAAGAAAAAGAAAAAAGAAAAAAAAGAAGAAAGATGATTAAAAACTCATAGTAATCTATTCACAACTTATTAAATTACAAATCAATTTTCAATAGTTAATTAATATTGAACACTTATACTACTTCAACTCATTGTAATCGATTCACGACTTATTAAATTACAAATCAATTTTCAATAGTTAATTAATATTGAACACTTATACTACTTCTAAGGCATGGGTTTTTGGACTTTGTCATAGATATTGTGTTTTATATATATATTTTTTTAATTTTCATTAGAATATTGAGTGCTTTTGGATTTTAATCTTTATTTTTTTCGTTTTTTAATATTAATGATGATCATGATATATATTTATATAATTTATTTTTTCATGGACAAATTCTCAATATTAAAGTATAAAAACCTTGTTATGAGATATTAGATTTTCACCAATGTTTATGTTACTCCATACTCTATATAATCTATTGCTAAGTTCACTTCCACTTTACGTGCTAAGTTCACTTCCAATTCACGTGCTAGAGATGCTCCTCTACCAATGTATAATGCTCCCCTTCCTGACATTGTTGTTTTAAACATATTGTCTCATCTTTGACTAAAAACGTTAGATGAGTGAGCTATTATGCTTTTAAGAATGATTATTTGTAAAATAAACATTATATACATTTTATATATATATATTTTTCATATATAATAATAATAATAAATTATAATTCTGGATGCGAGTGATTCTAAACCCTCCACCTCAACCACTGCGCACTTGGAGCAGCTGCCACCTCGACTCGTTGTATGTGGCGACATCTTTCGCATGCACAAGCTTATCAAGAGACGAGATCAGCCACACACCTGTCTATCAGCAACGACAATCATCATGTCACCCTGGGCGTCGATGATTACTTAAGACTGGAGGACGAGGGTGATAATAACGATCTCCTTCGCGCACGTCTAGAATGACGTTCTCCCTCGGCTGGTGTGACCTGCATTCAATTCCACCACCTTCAACGAGGATGACAGACTATATCATTTATTGCCTTGGCTCTTTAAAACATTCAGTGGACATGAATTATGCTCCCACCGCCGAGTCCCGGTTATTCTCCGTGGCCAATTCTGTTGAGTTTGGGATTCTCTGGGTGGTGTACCCTGTTGTTCTCATAGCCATGATGATTCACAACAAAGGCATTTCTCGTCAAGGCAGTGGCTGAAAGAGCTCCAGTCGTTGGCCCAAGGTCGCCATGGACTGGACGGTGATGGACAGTTACGTAGAGTGCATCTCTGCGCGGACTCGCAGCCTTATCGATGGGTGGGAAGCTCGTAGAGTGGCGGCCCTTCTTGCCTCGGGCAGCAATGGTGGTGCCATAAACCACTACTGGCTGCTCAAAAATATGATGAGCACCCTAATTGAAGAGATGGAAGCAAGGTGGCAAGCCACCTCCAGCATTGTAAGAAATATCAATGCCAGTCTGAAAGAGGCCAAGGACCACTCTAATACCCTGGATGCCAATATGACATGGGGTATTTTCTCCCTGGGTAGCAACTCTGAACCGGCTGTGCAGGAAACCAATGAAGACGCTGCGACTCCTAACACCCCGACCACTGAGTCTGCAGAGAATAAATCCAAGGTCAGGAAGGACAAAGGCTCGACTCCTGCAACCCTAGCTCGTGACATTGCTCCGGATGGTTTGCGCTCTCCAGGTTCTCCCTCTCCAACTCTGCCCCCTCCGGGGACCTTTGAAGATTTCTATGCTGCTTGCCCCATCCTTGAGGAAGCACCAGAAGAGCCACTTGCAAATAGCTAAATGGGTTGTCATAGCTCCGGGTCATCTCTGTGATTTTCAGCTTTTCTGTTTTTATTTCCTGTATGGTTTAGTTTACAGCTCAGTCAGACAGTATGAGTTTTTAATTTTGAAGCAAGTCCCAGTTCTTTTATGGGCAGACCATACCCAGGGGGTCTATATTTTGTATTATGTCAGTCAATTCAGTATTTTTGAGCAATTGGGATGGTGGCTTCTTCACCTGAGGCCTCCCCAATCTACAACAAACTATTCGGCTCTCGATGTATTTCTTGGTTCTGTTAATTAAATTTCTGTCTGCAACTTACCAAAAAAAATAATAATAAATTACAAAAAAATTAAATAACTATTCATCTATATAGTCCATTGGTTGTAGCTTGGGTGGTTGGGAGGAAAGATTATTACTCTCCCCACCCAGGTTCAATTTTTGTAAGTGACATGATGCTCTTGTTGAGCCCTATTGTAATGATTGTATTTTAAGCTTTTCCTTGATTCCTTAGAATAGCAAGAATTTGATGAATAGTTAAAAAAAAGAGTAAAATTTTTTTCTTTTAAAATTAATATATTTAAAATCAAACTAATTCAAAATCACATATAATAATTAATTATTATACACAAATCTATATAAATTAATTAATATTTTTGTTATTTTTTCATTTTAAAATTAATATATTTAAAATCAAACTAATTCAAAGTCACATAATAATTAATTATTATAAACAAATCTATATAAATTAATTAATATTTTTATTACAATTGAACATTTCACCAACATTAAATATAGTGCCTTTGCATATTGACCGTTCAATATAAGTTGAAGCTTAAATAATGTTTTTATTGCATTGACTTTCCAAAAATATTAAATTTGAATATCAAGGATTCAAAATCATTCTTTGCATTTTTTTAACATTAAAAAACATGTGTTTAAAGCTTATATATATATATTCTTGAGAATCTGCAAGGAGATAACATGCAACTTGTGTTAATATTATATTACATTATTTTAGAAGTCATTATGTATCCACAAATAACAAATATTGTAAAAGGAATGCATATCATATGTCAAAATAACAAATATTGAAAAAGGAAGTCATTCTTTAAATATATCAGATTATATTTATAACATAGATATCTAATTACATCGTTAGAGAGATGAGATTATAATGACAATGTGTATAACATAGATATCTAATAATGTCTAATTGCATTATTAGAGATATCTAATTACATTATTAGAGAGATGAGATTATAATGACAAAAGGACCATTAAAATGAGTGTTATGTAAACTTTACACATATTATATTATGTAGTTAATAATTGAAATAAACAAATATAAAGAATAATTGCATACACATTATGAAATCTTATGTCAAAATAACAGATATTGTAAAATCAATAAAAACATTAAATCATATCACATGCCTCATGAATAGAAACATCAAATCATATCACCTGCCTCATGAATAGAAACATTAAATCATAGCACATGCCTCATGGGGATATAAACATTAAATCATATCACATGCCTCGTATCTTTGTAAATTGAAATATCACAAAATATTTTTTTTAATAAATTTATAAAACATTTTTTAATAAATATTGAAATATTAATAAAAAGCTATTTTGTGAAAAACAAATTTATAAAACATTTACATTTAGGATAATTTTTTGTAATTATAAAATTAATAATATCTTTAATTTAAAATTTTAATACAAAATTATCCTAAATTGAAATATTACAAAATATTTTTTTGAAAAGTAAATTTATAAAACATTTACATAATAAATATTGAAATATTAACAAAAAGCTATTTTGTGAAAAACAAATTTATAAAAATTTACATAATAAATATTAGGACAACTTTTTGTAATTATAAATACAAATAAAATTAATGATATTTTTAATTTAAAATTTCAATACAAAATTAATTTCATGAGCTTTTGCAATTAGCATACAAATGATAATAATAATACAAAATTAATTTAATGAGCTTTTGCACTTAGTATACAAATGATAATAATAAGCTTGTTTTCAATTATATAGATATAGATTAGTGAATTTATGACAAGGTTATTTGTCATTTTTTTTTAAAATGAATTAAATAAAATAAAAATATATAAAAAAGAAATTATTAATTAAAATAGATTTTATTTCGCAAGGTTATGTTGATAGTTGTGAAAAAAATTTAAATAAATTAAATGTATTTTAATCTCATATTTTATGGTAATTGTATAAATTAATATATACAAAGTTAAATTTAGTGGACATCTTTGCATGATAGATTGAATAAACCAAGTATTCAAGATTTGCACATATTGATCAGGACTTGCATTTGCATATATTAATGGATGTGTATGACAGTATGTAGAGGATTTTGAAAAGTGGGTAATTAACCTGGTCATGTGCTTTCTTGAAGTCAACCTTATCGAGCAAAGCATCCAAACTTGATGCATAATCCCATTCCATGTCGATCTCCCAAAAAAAATAGCATTGTCCAAAACTATCAGATATAAATAACACCTATATATTTTGGCCTAGCATTACCTTAGGTAGAATATGCTTGAGAAAAAGAGACAAGGTATTTGCCAAAATATTGTAGGAAGAATAGCATCGCAATTGCTCCCACTTGTTATCAACTTGTGGTCACTCCCCATTGGCAATATTTTTTTATGAAACAGATTAATGTCTACCCCTTGAAATTATTACCTAAGGTTTTTTTTGTATACTTGCAGCAACTCAAGCCCAAAAATCGCCATGTGCCCTTGAAAAACCCACATTGAAAACAATTAGTCCTAGATACTTTTATCATCGTACATTTAATGTATGGTAGAAGTCAGGTCATCTAGAGATCATGCATATTGATCACATGCCTACTTTTTATCCTCTATAACATTAACCAAAACAACATTAAATAAAGTGTTGCATGGCCACCTTTATTTCTACTATAAAGACCTGGGATCGGAAAGCCATTAATAATTAGTTACAAACCCATACTCAGTCGTCTCTTGGTTAGTCACTTAATCATTTGCCGTCTTCACAACAACTATTTTTTCACCATCTTTAATTGTCAAAGCCTTAAAAAATGCCTTAGTAGGCCTATCCCCCATCTTAAGCTAGTGTAGATGAATTCAAAGTTCTGCAATTATAACCCTATGTATTTCATCCAATATTAGGATATAATGAAGCATGTGTTCCTATACTTGTGTTTCATCATCAAAGGGGTTGAAATAGAGGGCCCAGTAACATATTCAAGTTCCTTCCAAGAAAATCAACTCCAGTTATGTCGAATGGTCTAAATTTATCATATGTAGCCCGATAAAAATGTCATAGTTCAAGCAATAATATCCTTCCACTAGTTGATGTAGCCATGCTAACCAAAAGGCCTGGATAAAATGTTTTATATGGTTTAATAAATATACAGGCAAGACAACCATGGCTCTTAAAATGAGAAACATTTAGGATATTGCACGTTCCCTGCATGTTCATTTTCCATGCCCTCGTGAAATGACCAACCAAATTTATTGATCATTAGACAAAGTGGTCATCCCAAAAAATTCCACACACTAGCTAGTGGAAGAGTCAGATTAGAAAGAGCTTTTCCTGTTTTATCTAAACTTTGAAGGATCCTCTCTTGGACCTTGCAAAAATTGTTCCATGTAAAACAAAATTCAAGAGCATCATGACAGCATATTTCTCTTAACCTTTTATCAAAAAATTATGGTAGAAGAAAGTCTCTTTGCTTTCCTTTGGGAAATCTAAACTAATTACATAGCAAAAGACAGTTCTTTTAGAGGTTGGTGCACAAAGGGGTAATTAGCTTGAGGCTGACCTGGTCCAGAATGTTGAATCTTTGGGCCCTTTAGTGGATTTGGATATTGTTTTGAAGACAGTCGGGAAAATACATCTCCAAATTTTCTATATCAATCGAACAAACTTAACAAGCGATTGGAGGTCCATCCACTTCCTATTGAAAAGGAGCGTGTGAGCATTATTTTATTGGAGGAATCTCTTGATGAAGGAGTCTTTCATAGATGCCCCACAACAACCCCACTAACTTGATTATGAAATTTGACTTCAGTGTTTACTCTAAAACAAAAATAACATAAACTCTCGCTCACCATTTTTCCATCCCCTCACTCTTACCAAAACAATGTGCATGTTAATGTCTCGAATGGGATTATTTCTGGTTTTTATTGATCTAGAGCAGAGAAAGGGAACAAGAACAAGAAGGATTTGATCACAAGTACAATTTAACTCATTTGTGACTACACGACCAAAAACATTATAAATTACAACAATTTTGATGTATCTTAAAGTGATATGGCAATAAATTACTAACATAAACTACTAATATAGTTTAGGGTAAATATATATGGCTATGTGAATATAAATTTGTAATATCGATTACTTATATGTAATTTAATTCTAGTTATAGTCATTTTAGTGTGTTTTATCATGTTCAATAGGATTTTTAATGTTGAACTTATTTTTAAGTATGAATGGATGTGTCATCCATGATTTGCAACAGTACACCAAATAACATGTAGTGTACATGTTTCTATAATATATTTATTTATTGCATATTTGATGTAGGGGACCCATATGTTTTGTGAGATCCCCTCTGTTAATGTAGGATACCCCCTTGTTTGTGCAACGCGTGGAGGGATCCTTGTCCTAGAAACAAGGTTGTCAAATTTGATTTATGAGACTCACTTATTTGTTTAGGGACATGTGCAAGGATCCATTTCCCATAAACAAGGGGGTCATACAACCCCCTTTTTTGTGAGAGAACAATCTTGTGAACCCCTTGATGTTTTTGGGACAAGGATGCCTTGCCACATCCCTAACAATCCCACTGTTTGTGGGACAAGTAATCCTCAATGGGTCCCACAAACAAGGGGGTTGGCGGGGATGCACAAAGGGATCCTTGTTTGTGGGATGCATAGAGGAATACTTGTCCTAGAAATAAGGGGGTCAAATTTGATGTTTGAGACCCCCTTGTTTGTGTAACATGTGGAGGGATCCTTATCCCACAAAGTACAACGGGGTTGTATGAACCCTTTGTTTCATGAAATAAGAGACATTATCATTAAACAAGAGAAATTGTCATCAAATGAAGATTTCATCTCGTGCCCCAAATTGCAGTCTAGGTCAATGAAAGTGTGTATTGAAATAAGAGCACTAATATGATGCAGTCAAGGTTCAATCCTCATGAGAAGTGGCAGATTCCCTATTTTCAAGGGGTCGTGATCATCCTCGGGCCATTAAGTTGGGCTAGGTGGTTGTACAATGTAAGCTTGAGTTTTTGGTTGGTAGAGTCATCCACATTGAATATATCTCATCTAGTTGTTTGGGGTAGGTCAAAAACTAAAACTCGCACCTCGGAACTCACCATAGGATATATTGGGGCAATCACTTTCATTTCCTCCTTAAGTAAATAAAAAAAAGGTAGAAATGTTTTGTTTGCCCGATCTCCTATAGTCTTAAGTATATATCTTGCACATAACATCCTATGACTAAACAAGGCTTATCTTTCCTCAACCTAGAAAACTCAACTTGAGAGGAAAGGATATATTTCCAACCAGTCGTTAACCCTAATGGGAAGAGACTATTTGATCGAGGGGAAGAAAAATATCATTTCTCCACCTATAGAATTGATAGAGATTCAATAACAAACTTTAAGTAGATTCCCACCTCTTGATAGGTAGGTGATGTACTACAGTATTAAGGGATTTTTTTTTTGACAGAAATGGCTAATAGCATAGATTATATATAAAAAAAGGAGGATTACATCAAAATAGATGGATCAGATTGCTCCCCTGTAAGAGAGACAACCATCAATCCTAATTCATCAAGTTCCAGGTGATACTTAGCATGATACCTTTATGTTCTGTGGGTACTATAGCATCTAACAAACTGTCCTAGAAGTAGTGTGCAGAAGAAAAACATTTCTAATGATCTGCCTTTTACAAAAACTGGGCATTAAGCCCAACCAAGATGCCATCAAAATTCTAAAGCCTAAACTGTGAATAACATAGTTCCTATATAGAGTTCTAGAAAGCATAGATAACATCAATAAACTAGATATCCAACCCGCGGCCAAGGTAGGCAAGCTGCTAGTGAGGACCAACGTCCATGATCGCGCCCACAGAGTCCGCAGCCATATTCTTGTCAGTGCTAAGGTCCACGAAACTACCAGTTGATTCCATGAACTTCTAAAGCTTCTCAATATTTCGGTTAATGTCCTCAAGCTCGCTGTCAGTTACTTTGAGCTTTCGGGCCTTGCAGGGGTAGGCCAAACCCAAGGTTTCCTCCAAATGATCTATTTTTTCAGCCACACAAATATTCTGAGCTTTGACCTCAGAATGAGAAGCAGTTGAAAAGTTGTAAAGGCGAGATATTACCTTCCTGAACTCAATGTTTTCTCCACAAACTAGTCTCACCTGTAGCTCCAAATGCTGCAAACGATCCAAGAACTCCACCTCAAATTTAGAGATACTACGTTTCTCGTCCTGCCTGATGACGTTTCCTACCCTTGCATGCCGACGGCAGGGGCCAAGGCCAGGGTGGCCCTCATGTTCTGCAGAATCACCCCACCTTTCTTCCAGCTGAGCTCCCCTGCCACGCACAACATTGGAGCCGTGCCCCTTCTTGCATCATCTTCCACAATTGGGGTTCTCGTCCCCCTTATAACGCCCAACTCCACGGGAATGGTGCTCCCCACCACACCCGATTTCATGGTGCGCCATTTCTTTACCAACACAGGGACCTTTCCACACTACAAACAACAAAATCAAACCCAGACCAAGCAGAGCAATAAGAGAATATGATGCAGAGTGAATCTTGTTGTGTGCCCGGAGTCGAGGTTTTATCGATTCAAGGAGTCTGCATGCCAGCCAACTGGCAGTACTATGAGGTTCATTAACTTCATGCATGCGAAGGCAGCATTCGAGAGGGAAAGAAGCCGTCATTTCTCCAAGGGAGAGTTCCCAAAAAAACTCAATTATGACGCTAATTAAATGAATATAATCCATAAGTGTGGTAGTGGATAAGGTGTAGGATCATAGGACTTAGCTCAAATTCCAACTCTTGGTTTAAGGGATCCAAATGGTTTCCAATATATCATTATCGAGCCTTAGGGTGCCATAATCTAGCCCGACTCCTATATTCGCCATCTCATCCGCTTTTTCGTTCAACCCTTGCAGAATATGAAGGAAATTGAGCTCATGAAATTCAGTACTAATACATTGTAGGAGGAGATGCATTTTGGAGGGGTCTTTCCTTTTGGCTATAATACGTCTAGCTTCTATGATTATGATTAAAGAGTCTCCGAGGATTGTGAGTTTCTTAATTCCCAGGCTGGCTGTAGTCTCCAATCCTTTGATGAGTCCTATCCATTTCGTTGCATTGTTAGTCTTCCTCCCAATGCCCCAGGCAAAGTCTTTCTACTTGTTCCCCGTGGAGTCTAGTATTACTCCCCTCGCACCTTCCAACCCTGGATTGCCCTTCGATGCACCATCAAAAAATAAAATGCTACTATCATGTTGGGTCATCCATTGTTGGAGATCATCTTTGTTTATTCTAAGCTACCATGTCAAATGTCTCTCATTCTTCAGAGGTATCGACCGAATACAGGAGCGGTACTGATGAAGAAAATCCGCCATCCAGTTTCTTTCAAGTACAGATAGGGGCTCCTGCTGAATACTAGGAATTCCTCGCGAGGAGAGGACTTCAACCCAGAGGGTCTTAGCAACAATATATACCTTTCTAGGATTGGCGATCAGACCTTCAAAGATCTCTTTGTTTCTAGCTATCCGGACTTTCCAGTTAATAAACCTTGGAAGAGCTTCCCAAGCTCTAGAGAAATCTAGCTTTCTGAAGAATGAACCATGGTAGAAGTCCTTCCAATAATTAAATACATCGCTCCATTTGGTAGGCATCACCAGATTAACTCCCAAACTACAAATAGCCAGGTTCCAAACCTCAAGCGTGAATCTACAGTTAAGGAAGAGATGATCTATTGTCTCTTCAGCATCTTTACATAAAACACATCGAGGAGGCCCCATGATTCCTCTTTTCCTCAGATTATCTGCAGTTAATGTTTTTCTATGAGAAAGAGTCTAGTAAAAAATGTTCACCTTGGGGAGACTGTCTTTACACCAAACCTTTGCCCAGTTTATATCTCCAACATCTCCTTCCTTTCTTGGTTGAACATATTGATAGCCTTCCCTCACCGTATAAGCTCCTGATCTTCCCCAACCACGTCTATCTTTGAGCTTGCAGTTGATAGGACATTGTTCTTGTAAAAGGAGGAGAAGGGCATTATAATATTCTAGCAGATGGGGGGGAAGATCTAAGTCCTTCCAGCCAATCCAACGACCACTGCTTGACCAATTGGAGATATCAAACAAAGAGTGAAGATGTCTCCTATCCATCCATATTTTGAGATGGTTTAGCTCTTGTTGATAGTTGGTTGGGGAGCTTCTTCCCAATTTATCATACCAAATCTTGATATTTTCGTCGTTTCCAACAATCCAGTCAATTTTATCTTTTAAAATGAATGCATCATTCCTAAACAAATCCCAGATAGGGGTACCTTTCTTATCCATATCAATATTATCAATGCAGCGTTTTCTAGGTCCTCTCATATATTTTTTCTGCAGAGCTTTTTTCCACCAGGCATCTTTGTCTGTTACAATCCTCCACGGAATCTTAGCCCCAAGAGCCAAATTCATGAAGCTTGGGTCTTTAACTCTAGCTCCGCCTCTATTTTTTGGATTGCAGACAATGTCCCAGTTTATGAGATGAAACTTCTTAGTATTACTCACTTTTCCCCCCTGCCAAAGAAAATTTATGAGTTCTTTATTGATTTCCTGTATAATATAACTTAGAGCAAGAGATATGGAGCAGACAGAAATCAAATAAGAGGACAAAACATACTTAATCAAGGTAAGCTTCCCTGCTGGATTTAGCCATCGAAATCCCCACCCAGATATTTTCTTTTTGATTTTATTGATCAAGCCTTGCCAATCCTCCTTCCTTTTTTTCCCTTTGAAGATTGGGACTCCAAGGTAATTGAAAGAATTCCAGTTTGTAGTTCCTTCAAAGCCAAAGATTCTAGAGATTCCAGCTAAGGTTGCCAGTCGGCAATTCCAACCATACACTTTGGATTTTAACTCATTGATTTTTCCATCCGAGGCATTTAGGAAAGAAGTGAGAGCTCTTTTGAAGCGTTCAGCTATAACAGTAGATGCCCCACCCAGTAAGATAGTATCATCAGCAAATTGTGCATTGTTAGTAGCACAGACTCCCCTAGCAATCTTGAGGCCCCTGAACTCACCCGAAATTTGAAGACTAAGAAGTCTTCGACTCAAGGAGTCTGCCACCAGGATGTAGAGAAAAGGGGAGAGAGGGCAGCCCTGCCTGAGTCCACGGGAAGCTTGGAAGAAATCAGTAGGGCGACCATTGACCAAAGGGGCTATCCAAGGTCTGCTAATACAAGCCTTGATCCATCTGACAACACTGTGAGAGAACCCAAACTTGGTCATTATTTCAAAAAGGAAGAAGTGGTTGACCCCATCAAATGCATTTGCCATGTCAAGCTTGACAGCCATACCTTGTTGCTTGCGATTCATGCTAGAATGGATGGCCTCCTGAACAATAATGATGTTGTCTAGAATTTGTCTTCCAGCAATAAACCCGCCTTGAGTCTTAGAGATAAGGTGACCCATGATCTTCTTCATTTTAGTAGCCAGGATTTTTGCCAATATTTTGTAAGAAGTGTTACAAAGAGAAATTGGACAAAAGCGATCTATAGAGAGGGAGTTCTTGTCTTTAGGGATTAAGGCCAAGAAGGACGAGTTGGTGGCTCCTCCTATATTATCCTTTTTCCTAGTCTAGTTCAACATTTTTTTCAGATCATCTTTGATTATGTCCCAAGCTGCTCTGTAAAATTTTATAGTGAACCCATTTGGCCCTAGAGATTTGTCAACTTGAAGGGACCATATTGCATCTTTGATTTCATGCTCCAAGATAGGTTTGTAAAGCTCTCATTTTTCCCCATCAGTGATGAGAGAGGGGATTTCAGAGAGAAGGTCAGCCTGCGCTAGGGGGTCTATCTCATTTTGTCTGAATATAACTCGTGGAAGTGTTGCAAAACATGCGCTTTTATCATATCTTGATCAAGAATTCTCACTCTGTTTTTATCTCTGAGCTCTTTTATCATATTACAACTTAACCTCACTTCAGTTTGCTTATGAAAGTAACTGGTGTTACTGTCCCCTCCCTTAAGCCAAAGTTGTCTGGATTTGAGCCTCCAGATCTCTTCTTCCTTGCTGGCCGCAGAGAGAATTTTGTTGTTGAGTTCTTGCTCCTAGCAAAGAAGCACTGGGGTTATTTCTGCCTTTTCCATATCAGCCTGTAGAATTGCAAGGTCAGATTGGAGAAGTTTTTTTACGAACCCCGGGCTTTTGTATTCCAATTTCACCCAACTTTTTAGCACATAGCGGACATTTATGAGCTTGCTCTCCCAAACATAGCTCGGAGAGCCAAAGCAAGGATAGTTCTAAGCTGAAGAGATTAAGGTCCAAGCTTTGTCTTCTTTCAGCCAGGAGGGATTGAACCGGAAGGGAATAGGACCAAGGTTTTCCAGGGGAGAAAGGGAAAGAGAAATAGGCTTATGGTCCAAGACGACAGAGGGAATTGCAAAGGAGGATGGGATTAATTTTTTTTGGAGGAAGGATGAGCTAACAAGAAAATGATCAAGTCTGGCAGCTATGTGCCCCACACCCAGCTGGCGGTTACTCCAAGTGAATTTTCCATTTTTTAGGCGGGGATCGATCAAATCGAGTTCAGAAAGCAGATCTTCTAGTTTTTCTCCGAAGGGGTCCCTTACCCTCATCCCACCACGCTACTCAAACTGGGAGATTGTAGTGTTGAAGTCCCCATCGAAGATGATCTCCTTATCCCTTGTGAGTTCCTTGAAACCAATAAGACTGTCTCAAAAAGGTTGTTTATCCTTGTAATGCGTGGGTCCATAGACATTGCAGACAAATAGGGAGAGGTTGTCTTCCTTGTTACAAAGCTCAATTAAAACCCAGTGATGACATTCTTGCAAGAATTTAAAAGAATACTTACTTGAGAAGAAGGATGTTATACCTCCAGATGCGCCTCTGGCGCTTATTGCATGACCCTGGCCGTTTTTCCAAAAGAGATGTGAGATAGCCAGGATCTCCACATTGCTCATTTTCGTCTCTTGGATCAGAAGGATGTCTGGTTTTTCTAAGTTGACTAGATCTTTCATTGCTTTAACTTTTATAGATCCACCAAGACCCCTGTAGTTCCAAGATACGAGCTTCATTATTTTTTCCCAGATTGCTGGCCTGCTCGAGCCCTATTATCTGGTTTCCCCTTGCAATTCTGGAGCAGCTTCATTTCCTCAATGCTTCTTTGTCTTCCTAATTCGAGCTCCCTCTCTGCTTCTTGTTCCCTATGATAGCACATAGATTTTCTTCCTCGAGTATTTAGGGGTGGCCCAGGTTCAAAAAATTCCTGAGAGCCTTTGGTAGAAGACTTCGGGGTGACTAAGAAGGGGGCTACCTTACTCTGTCGGACCGCGTCCGCCCAAGATCTTCCGGGAGGAGGAGAGGCTTCCCAACCTGAGTTTTCACTATCATTACCAAGAGGAGGGGTAATGATGCTGGTAGCCAGGAATTCATTAATCACTGGATTGGGTTCAGGGACCTCGGGCTTAGTTATTTCACCTTCTTCTACTGTGAGGGCATCGAACTGATTACCTGTCGGAATTTCTGGTTCTGGATGGATTTTTCCTTTATCTTTGGCTGGGTGATGCCTTTTTGGGTCGGACTTTGAAGCAGGGACAGTCTTCCCTTTTTTCACCTGATGCCATTCAGCTGCCTGCATTTGTTTCGGGGTTTCTTTAGCCATCTTTGGACAGTTCTTGACGAAGTGTCCATATTCATGGCACTTCTTACATTTGAAAGGTAACTGTTCATAATCCACTTTCTGTGCATATTCCCATCCATCCATACACAGTCTGACCATCTCCGGGAGGCCTTTCTCCAGGTCCACCTCCACACAGATTCTTGCACAGGAGAATAGAGGGCCTTTCGGTTCTGCTTTATCAATGTATTTCCCAAAGGAGTTCCCTATTTCCTGTAGGGATTCATTGTTCCAGCAGTGAAGGGGAAGGTGGGGCAAGCGAACTCAAACAGGGACGGCCGAGGGAACATCTTTTTCAGGATCAAAGGAGAGACTCCATCGGTTGAGATAGAGCCCCCGAGGTCCCATAAAATATGCCCGCTACAGAAGATGAGGTCCCTGTCTTCCTTTGCTTCAAACAAAAAAGTGAAAAATCCCTTGCCATAGAAGCAGTGCTGAATTCCTCCAGAGATCAAGGCCATCCAATTCTTTTTAATCCAGATATCCATGGTTTTCGGAGACGGCCAAATCCCGGTAAACTGGCCTATCAAACCTCTTTCACTAAGAGCAAGAGCCTTCAATCTTGAAGCAGTCGACATGATCTGAATCTTGGGAGCTTCAAAAAGCCGGACAAAGCCATCACCAGCCACCGGAACAGCAAAAGGGGCGGGGGAGGCGACCACCAAGGCCCTGAAGGCCTCATCCAGAAGTCGTCGGCGATCATCCGGGCTTGGATCCAGGGGGGATCCATCCCGCACAGCAGGAGGGCGCGCTTGAAGAAACCCTAGCAGCAGCGTAGGACGACGCACGCAGTTGAGCAGAGATTGGTCAAGCAAGCTTGGTGGGAGATATTAAGGGATATTCATCTTAATAAAGATTTCACATTAAGATTTACTTTTGGACGTTTTATATGTATGTATGTGGAACTGTGATTGAATCTTAGAGGCATGGGAAAATCAATTTATCTCATATCAAGCAATATAACATTTTGATGGATAAGTTTCCAACAATATTGTAATACTTGGGTAGGGTTGTAGATATGATTGATGCACCTTCAGAGTTACTAATTTTCATTATTCAAATATGAATTTTTCATGTCCATTATAAAAAATACATAACAACAAAAGGCACGACGTTCACCCATATAACCTTGCATCAAGCAAGGTTTTCTTATAAACCATGTATTATTTTAATTATGACATCAAAATGGCATGCCTAAGCGGTTTTTATTTAATCAAATTCTCACCCAGGACAACACCCATTCTTGTCAATTAGCTTGTCAAGATCATTGGCACATCCACTCGATCTAATATGTGGTGGTTAACTCTCTTCATCAAATCAACATGGAGAAGGGTTATTCAATAACAGTGTGATATGCCAATGCAAGGTAGCATTATTGTAGATGCTCCTGATATGCCAATGCAATGTAGCATTATTGTAGATGCTCCCCCGTGATTAATACCATGTAGTATTAGAACTGAAGTTCTTCCGGTTGTTGGTTGGAGCACTTTATATTCCTTTTGGGAATGGCCATAGTAATCTTAGATCATTTTTCCCTTTAAATCACTTGGGGTCAACAAAGTTTGAGATTTTAAAGATATGGAAGGATATATTAGTTTTATAGGGAATCCAAAAGAGCTTGTAAAATGATTAATCAACTTAAGATGATTTGTATAAATGAAAGCTAATGGTCAACATCATAAAGATATTTGACATATAACCTTTTTAGAACTAGTTGCAAGATTATAGGCAAGCCATTGCTACGTTTCCTAGATAAATGTTGATAGGAGAATATACATTTTGACCAACTATAATAAGCATAGTAGATAATAATATCATATATGTGTTTGCATTAAGGTGATTTTTTACTTCTTAAGGTCATACTAGCCAATCATATAATTAAAGGAAAAGATAAAATATTAAGATTGTAGCAAATCTATATGATTTATGGGTTAAGTTCACACGATGAAAATTGAACAAGAGGCAAACTCATACTTAACTATGATACGTATGATACGTCACTAGGTGTTGGCAAGGCCGTGGGAATATCATTGTTTGGTTCTAAGGACGTTCCTATATTCCATGTGTGTTTGCTAGTATACCAAACCTAGTTGAGGAATGACTCGAATGTGATGTGGATGTTTGAGTGTCCATGATGCCAATTTTTTCTTTTAAGTTATGTTTTTTAATTTTTAATTTTTAATTTTTTTTTTTTAATTTTAAAGTTATGTTTTTAATTTTTTTTCAAGATTGTTTGTTTATTTATTTATTTTTATAATAGGAAGAAGATTTTATTAACTGGTAATTATGTATTTACATACAAAGATGGTGTAGCTCGAGTTTGAATGATGTTCAAGCATCTTTAGAATATATAAAATGGTGGTAAAGAATTGTTTTTTATATATACAATTCCAAAGTATTGAAATAAAGTTCTTTGTTGCATAGATAAATAGCAAAACGCAAGATAACCAGAGCTTCAGTTTATGTTGGTGTCAATAACATTATTAACTTTGGGGATAACAACACTTTCTTCATTATTTCTAGAGTCAATAGTGTGCTACATTCTATTGGGGACTTATTGGTATCATTTTCCACTAGTTCTTCTTTTGTTGGGGAACCTTTGGATAGGATAACCCATTGAAATGAACTTCCATCCTCATGTCTAGCCATTGGTCAAGATTTGTTAGTTGATTCTAAACCAAGCTTGGATCCTTATGATCCTCCAAGAAGTGATAAACCAATAAACCCAAAATCGAGAAGACATCAAACTGGAGCAACATAATAGGGTTCCAAAAGTACACAATTGAATAGCCTCAAACAAGAAAAAAGTAAAAACATCCATCCCCAGTGCATTAGAAGATAGAAAACCTCTATAGGGATTCAAATTCTCTTAAGAGATTAAAGGGAGTGCGCTGGCACAATGTTGGCTTTCTTAGTCATGCAATACACGTCCTTATTGAATTCCTCCAAAGCATAGAAAAAAAATTAAGACTTTATCCCTACACAGAAATTTGTTCATTTGTTATTATAGACAAAGAATTGTTAACCATTGCCTGGTTCATATCAGTTCAACCACATGTTAGCTTGTGATATGATACTACCCAAGTCAAAATTATTGACTTTTCTAAGCCCCAAAATCTTGGATTATGTCCACGTCTAACACAAAGTCCAACCCAACATCTTCACATCCTAAACCGAAAGGACTATTGAATCCATATTGCGAAGGTAGGTCATTGGAATGGGGGCCAAAGTGAGGTTAACTTATCTTACCACAATCATTATTGAAACCTCTTTACTAATTGACATCTATGGATAAGTCATTTTAACTAATATTTGCAACCAAAGGTTGTTAAAATGTTGTGTTTATCTCATGGTCAATATCTATAGCCTATTTCTTATCTGAAAATCTTTCAGGATCTTTTTAACCATAAAATTGCATGTAGAATTTGCATGTTAAATCTCATAAAAATGGCTTTAAAGATGAATTTTAAATGCTTTAAATCAAACACATAAGCAAATAAAACAGATATGCAAACCAGAAATTGAAGACAGCAGATGATAACGGAGTTCACCCTTCTTGGGCTACATCTCCGGGCCACTTCCAATGAGAACGACACCTTATTAAGTCTTCAAAGCTTACATATATGAGTTTCTGGAAACACATCTGAGTTCTATCAGGAAAACTCAGAAACAAACTGCACCACTGTGTTCCTCTCAAAATTCTGAGAAAAATCAGTATAAATTCAACTATGTTTGCTTGAGGCCTCCTTTGGCATGCAAATCGAGACAACCTTTGTCTTCAACTATACGCACTGTACAAAATACCACCTCGGGAAGCGCAGCCATTAAATACTGTATGGACCTCGGGATTTGTGCATAAGATACCTTGGTATCTATGCATAAACGTGCATGTACCTTCCTCGAACTCTGTGCAAAATAGTGCTCTGTCCATCATGAAACTGTGGCTCCGAAAGGGGTTTTAAATAGTGGTTTTGGGCACGAAATGGAGAACCACGCGCCCCTTTTTGGCCCCCATTTCTAACTTCAATTCATAATGTAAATTCGTTGCTTACCACATAACTAATGGGCTTTGGCCCAGTGGTAAGTTGGTGGATTATGGGGGCAGAGGTCCCGGGGTCAAACCCATGGGCCTCTCCCCTTCCAATGTTACTTTGTTTGTTTGTTTAAACGGTGGTTCGGTGGTGTTTGTTGGACTGTGACTTGGTGCTTACTCTGTTTATTTGGTTGATACTTGGCCTATGTGTTGGCACTTCACCGTTGTGTGTTGGCATATTAGTTGGCGGCCTCAGTGTTGGCCACGGGGTCGAGGGCCTAGCCCTCGATCCCGCCCCTTTTTTCACATGGACTACAATTTCAACTTTATATACAAGTTCTACTCCATAGCTATTAAGAACCAATTTTGTTAGCTCTGTCTAGGCGGGCTTGGTGGAGGCGCAGGTGGCCTTGAAGGTCATGGGTTTGATTCCAATGGTCTCCAACATATTTTGGTAAACCATACAATATATAGTCAACAAGGCTGCAACATGGAAGACCCTGATTGGTCCAAGTCGCCTACCATGTCATCAACCTGTCCATGTGGCACCCTGTGGGGGGATGCCACATGTCTCCAATGCTGAGTTTTCCATGCCACGTGGCACCTTGTGGGTGTGCCACGTGGCCCCTTTTTTGCCCTTTTTTACATCAAAATTTACCTTTTTGTCGAATCTTTGAAACTCAATATCTTTTGCGTCCGGAGGTCGTTTCATGCGAAAGGAGTGTTTCCAGAAACTGCTAACAAGCTCTACGCGTCTGTAAGCT
This sequence comes from Larix kaempferi, assembly GCA_027924585.1. NCBI lineage: Eukaryota > Viridiplantae > Streptophyta > Pinopsida > Pinales > Pinaceae > Larix > Larix kaempferi. The sequence goes on along the minus strand of BSBM01000710.1, from coordinate 2,054,240 downwards.
TATTTACATCTTTTGAAGACTTTAATTTTGATCAAACTCTGAGATCCTCCTGGATCACTTTCCCAACCTGATTCACATGGGTGCTATGTAGTGGATGCCCATTACTTCTAGAATTTCCATCTAACATGCCTAAACAAGAAGTCACCAACTAACCCTATGATTGTATACCTCTATTGTTAAAACCTAAAAGTAACTTGTCTTAGTTTCCCACTATTGGATATGTGTTGAGCAACAACATCAATATAAGGAAAGATAGGGGCAACTTGAGATCCTAAATAATTCCCCTCAACTGCTTGGAAAAGGTCCTTTCCATGCCTTGTAATCGAGGATGCCCCAAAGGTCCAAGGAAGGACACTACATGATTCAAAATTACAATTGTACCCATGTAACTTTAATGTGCTTCAGGTTTGTATGGGAAATTATATTTGTGTATATTTCTCATTGATATCTAAAAATCCATTTCTACAATCAGAATGTTTGCATCTTTCACAATAACACTCAAATATGCAGTGCTTTGGAATTATATTTTCATTTGTATACCTCTTATTCCTTGAGGATTTTGACAATTTTCTATCATTAACAACCTAGGATAGATCATCCAAATATTTTTCATTTGGATTCTCACCTTCACAACCAGTCTCTACTCTTTTGGAATTTTTAAATCTTGTAATTGTGGGGCCTCCTTTTGTCTCTATTTGAGAATCATATCTAGGATAAACTGAACTTGGAGAATCATCATAACCATCCATATAATATTCACCACGACTACTCAAAGTTAAAATCCTTGCACTCTAGGGTACCACCAAAAATCAATTTCATTGTTGTGAAATTGCTTCCTCTTGCTTCAGAATTGCTAGACACATATCACTTTCCCTGGTTGTCATCTTTACTTGCAATCCCTTAGGTTTCTCTAACAAGGTTCTTAACCTTCAGAATATTTAGAGACATGTTTGATAAGAGCAATGAGAGCACCAATTTTCCATGTTTTCTTTAGATCATGAGGCTTCTTAGAAGGTGAAGGCCCTTGCCCTTTCATTAGGCCTAATTGTGGCCACTAATCCTTTTCTCCTTTAGTGTACCAAGGTGACAGAATACCTTTCTTTGTGGAGGGTCATAAGATCCAATTTGTTTTTGATGAAAACCCATGAACAATGCCTCAATTGTGTCATTAGTGTTTTAGACAACCACGACTGAATTCATGTTATTCTTGGGAAGAAATTAGAATTTTGAAACAAACATTCACTTAGAAACTAAGCTTTCCTTGTTGGTGTGAATATAATCATTCTTTTTTTTATAATACAACCTAGGGTGTACAAAGTTTAGAGAATACACTATTAGAATGAGTATGAATTCAAGTTTTAAAGGGTCTATGATCTATAAAAATTTTAAACAAAAACGAGTAATATTTTTGTATTAAAATGTTGAAACCAGTTGTCAGTTACAAATTCTTGTGCATCTGCTACAAGTAACAACTCTAAAGTGTTCATCCAAAAAATGCCATAGTTTAGTTCGTAAACCAAAATTTCTTCAATGGCTACAACACTTACAATATTGTTTGTACTATATACATGGATAAACTCGCCTAATAGATAAATGCAGCAAAAGATCATAGACAAAAAATAGGCCTATAGGTAACTAGAACTAAAAATTCATTTATATCCATGCCTGACATAGTTCTCCTTTTCCGAAGCAGGTCGATGGATTAAATCCTCCTCCATTGCTTTCACCTCAGTTGACGGAGTGGTCTGGATATGACTGTCTTGGTTCATACTCAACAATTTGTCAATTTTACCTCCATACTCTCTTAGCTTTCGATGTCTTCAGTCTTGGAATACAGCATAGAAATGTGAAAAGAGATTTCCCTTAAAGAATCCAATAGTCCTTCAATTCGGCCATTCAAAACCTGCAACATATGCTTGAAGTCTCCTATATCATTCCTCATGCCACTAAAGATTTCCCTACACGAAAACATTGTTCTTGATTGTTCTCAATTCACTTGAGAGCCCTCTTCCCCAAAAGCAAAAGATCAACATTCCCTTCACATTCTAGATCCCTCGTCCAAGGAGGAACTTTTACCACTAAGAGTTGATACCACAAAAGATCTTAATCCCAATTGTAATATCCCTCGTTCTTGACCCTATTATTGTACTTCAATAAAAGTGATGTAATTATGTACTAGTACTTGGGATGGAGCTCAAGGACAAGGCCTTGTTAGTGAACATTGTAGCATTTAATATCATTTTTATTTCATATTAGAACCATGCATAGCTAAAGCATGGTGACGTCATGTATGACACTATTGAATGGGCCCACCTTTTTTTCGATGTTTCATCGACGGTTTTAAGTGTCGGTAAAGGATGTTGCTACACGTCGGTGTACCGACGTCGCTTAAGATATGTGTTTTTAATCACTTAAGCGACATTTATGCCTCCTTCCCAATATCAACTACTTCTAATGAAGTGTCAACCCGCACGTTGTTGTAACGTCAACCTAGTGATGTGCGTATAGTAGATAAAAAGTCAGTTAAATGTCCAAAAAGTGACAACGGCAAAGTGATGTAATGTCGGCATAACATCCAAGAAGCCGCAACTACAAAGTGAGGAACGTCAGTCGAACGTCGTTGTAACGTCACACTAAGGATGTGCATAAAGTAGATAAAAAGTCGTTTATACATCCAAAAAGTGGCGATTGCAAAGTGACATAACGTCGTCAAAACGATTAAAAAGCCACGACTTCAAAAGTCGAACAAAAAAGGATAATATGGAGGATGGCTGTGGTGTGTATTCCTTTGATGCAACATGTGGCACTCAATTTGGATCTCTCAAGCTTTAGATATAACAGTTTTACCTAGAACATATGTTTGAGACTAGTTTTTAGACTAATAAAAATCCCTAAGTTCCACAGACTATAACTCTGAAAATATAATGGACCAAGACCTTAAATTTGTGCCACATATACTTCACTATGTCCTTTGAGACCCCTTCAAGTTTCATTGTCTAAAATGTCCCCCAAAAAAGTTATAGCAAAAATGGCTTTGATACCAAATGGTATGCACCAAATTCCTAAATGAGCATAAAATAAGAAAGAGAGAACAATCCAATGCCTCAAGAATCAAGAAAAGAGACGAATAAGAAGCCTCTTCCAGGGGGAAGCCTCCTTATACAATGTACCAAATACACAAATACACAATACAAGATGAAATGCTCCTAAAGCTAGGCCTCCTTGGTATGTATACATGAGACAAAGGGTACAACTACAACTCTAACTAACCATACAATTACAGTTAAGGTCTTAACCCAATAGAGACAATATTAATATAATAATAATAAAATATGTCACAATATATAGGGCTTAGCAAGAGGAGACATGCTAATTATTTTGTTGGTGTGAACCACCAAACCTTGTAAGCGTGGATGCATGGATGCACTCCATGAGGTCAATAAAGGTGCTAAAGATGTCCTCCAATGTCTTTAGCTTTGAAACATATGGAGTGTGTTGTTGTAAGTCGTAAAGTAGTGGTTGTAAGGCCCAAGACTTGCTAGATCACCATTATCGGTTGTTTTAACTCACATAGATTTGTTGTCTGCAAGGTATGCAAATTATCCAACTCTTCATAAACAATGGAACCCTTAACATGTGTTGGGGTCGTTGAAGGTGATATTGGAAATAACTACATTCTTAATTGATATGTAGCTTTCTTAATCTAATCCTTTGTATATCTCAACCATTGATGGATTGCACTTTTCACAAAAAAAAATAGACGTGTGTGATTAGGTCACAACAGTGAGCAAAGAGGTCTTTGAGGTGTTGTCCATTGGATGTAGCTTGGGTGGTTGGCAGGAATGATCGTTACCCTACCCACCCAAGTTCTATTGGAAATAACATGGAATTAACTACATTCTTAATTGATATGTAGCTTTCTTAATCTAATCCTTTGTATATCTCAACCATTGATGGATTGCACTTTTCACATAAAAAACTAGATGTGTGTGATTAGGTCACAACAGTGAGGTGATATTGATGGAAAGAGGTCATCGTTGAAGGTGATATTGGAAATAACTACATTCTTAATTGATATGTAGCTTTCTTAATATAATCCTTTGTATATCTCAACCATTCATGGATTGGACTTTTCACAAAAAAACCTAGATGTGTGTGATTAGGTCACAACAATGAGCAAAGAGGTCTTTGAGGTGTTGTCCATTGTATGTAGCTTGGGTGGTTGGGAGGAATGATTGTTACCCTCCCCACCCAGGTTCTATTCTTGTAAGTGACATGATGCTCTTGTTGAGCACCTATGTATTGAATATGTAAAAATTGAGTGGATTATGTAATTCTGGCCATACCTTGATTCTTCATAATAACAGGTGTTGGCATTTCTCCCGATGGATATAACCCTTAACAATGATGAACCACCAATTAAAAAAAACGTCTTTGAGATGTTGCCTTAACTCTCTCTCACTTGACTCCATAAGTTATGGCTATAGCTCTAGAAAGCATTAGCCAAGGTTGTGAGGGAAGCTAGAACTTCGAACATGTCGATAGCCTTTGTCTAAAGATTTTAAATTGCAATAGTAAAATTTTGGATCGTGCCATATCCAATTTTGTCGAAGCATGTTTCCCTTTTGCTAACTATTTTTCTACAATGTGTACTATTTAGTTTCAAAGCGTTATGTGCTTCTCTAAGCAGTATCTTCGAGGCACTCGATGCTTCTTCAATTCAACATTTTATACCATATCATATTATAAATTTACAAGTATATGCCATATCATCGAAGTTTATATATGTAATAAGGCAGTTCACTTCTCTCGTTAATCTTCATTTTATTTATACAATGTTAAAATCTTAAATTATTAAAATTTTAAGAATTTTACATTTGTAATATGGGAGTACACTTATCTGGTTAATCTATAGTCTATCTCAATATTGTTAAATTCTTAATTTATTAAATTATTAAAATTTCAAGGATTTTACAATTGTAATATGGGAGTTCACTTATCTCGTCAATTTTTAGTTTATTTAAATATTGTTAAATTCTTAAGTTCACTTATTTGATTAATCTTTACTTTATTTAAATATTTAGTTTATTTTAATATTGTTAAATTCTTAAGCTTACTTATTTGATTAATCTTTATTTTATTTAAATATTGTTAAATTTTTAATTTATTAAAATATTAGAAGATAATTTTATTTTTAGTATTTTTAATTTTAAATTAATATTTTTTGTATTTTTTTCAAACAGAAAAAAAAAACCATTAACTTGTTATTCATAGGAATCAAAGTTAACTTGTTTTAGTACATTTGAAAGCTGAAGACTGTAAACTCATTTACAGTGCTGAATATGTCAATATATACTATGCTATATATTCCAAAAACTATAGAGAACAATTCAACAAGGATATTATTTTTACAGTCATCCCTCAACAATAGTTATCATGAGTACAAAAAATAACATTTTTAGCCGTTATTAATGGAAAGACAACTTAATATACCTTAATAGATCCCTTATCCACTAAAATGTTGTCCAAAATTGATTCATAAAACACAATTCCTTAAGAAGCGCAAATAGCCTTCTTGGATAATTTATCTGCCATAATATTTGATTGACGATAAATATGTTTATATGCCATATCATTCAAAGTGGACTTAAGAAGACTAATCTTGTTGCACCAGTGGTCAAGGATAGCCACCCAAAGTGTAGTCTTCCTATATGCCCAGTCAACGGTGATCTTTGAGTCTCCCAAAACCTGTAGAGACAAATAATTCATGTTAGAAGCAAAAAAGAGAAGTTCCCATAATGCCAATAACTTTGCTCTGGTATTAGTGCTTGATCCAACGCCCATCCACAATAGGAAGCAATGCCTACTATTCAGCTGTAACCACATCCCACCACCACAAGATCCCTGTTGGGAAGCATCATTAAAATACCCCACAGGGTGAACCTCAAAAAGATATGAGTCTAATATAGTCCTGGGGACCTTTTGTTTCATTTCTTTGAAAAGTTCCTTTAAAACCCCATAATTCTTGTACTAATGCTTGAAACAGTGGGAGAAACATCCTCAAATATAATTGAAATTCTTGTTCTCCATATCCCCCAATAGATAGATAGGAAGTTATTTGTATTTTTGTGACTACTAAGAAGAAAAAGATGTTAGGTAGCCACTTTGCTTCTATTTCCTACCGATAAAGGGGGTTAATTTGAATTTCCAAACCAATTGTCAAGTGATTCGAATATGGATCTTTGCTTCCATATTAACCAATCCACTATAATTTTATAATTTCATCATAAGAATTAAAGTTCCTTGATTCCTCCTACAAGAGTCAACTAGATGTAAGCAGAAATGGTCAAAGTCATGTGCATGAAACACCTATACAAAAATAGTATTGCCCAGACACAAGATTGAAACTATGTAAGGGCTAAATGATGCATTTCCCTTACAAGGATGATTGTCTGTGGAGTCAAATATACCCCAACCCATATTAAATTATGTGACGTGTTGGATATCGTCATAATAAATATGTGTGTGTGCATGCACACATGCCTCATTTCTTCAATTCAATGAACATGTATTTTCATATTGTTCAGCTTATAAGCACATTAAATAAACAAATTTATTCAACCTATTAAATATCATCACAAGTTACATACTTTTTGCATCTTAAAAGGAAATTGCTAATTTAATTACATTGTAAGCCATTTTTATTACGAGAAAGCTTACCTAACATTTTGTCTAACAAACCAATAATAGAATGCCATTTTTCTTGTCTTCTTTGGTTAGAAAGCTTATGAGTTTGAGTTTGTTGTAGTATGTTTCATCATTTTAACCTCCACCATCAATTGATCAAGTTCCTACGTGTCCACTAGTTTACATGCCCCTCTATCCATAGCCTTTTCCATATATATGACTTTCCACCTGCATGAATGCTTCTCCAACAATCTCTTTTACCATTGTCCATCTATCTTCATCATTTGCTACTGCGTGAAGCTCCTTATTTCTATCATTTAATCATTTAACAAATTTTTTGGTGTTGTGTATTGATGTTGATGTTTTTATTTGATGGGCAAAGAATTGGTTTCCTTTTTCCCAAGTATAAAAAAGACATATATCTGTTATTATTTAAATCAATATATACAATGATTATTCAAAAGCTTATAACTTCAAGAGTCAACCTGAAGGTTTTACATAGGATAAAATGTAATTTAGTATCAAAATTCATTCCATCCTCCACTTATCGAGTACCAGAGAATTACAAAACTATAGTATCAATTACAGATATAGTCACCCCTTGTTGAATTTCCTCCACAAGACAATGACCTTCTGCAACTGTTAAAGCTGCCTTGGACAGGTAATCGACATTTGTGTTATATTCTTGAATATGTGTTTTATTTGTATGACTTCAAATGATTCCTAGAGAGCTCTTATCCTTCTCTGTCAGGCTTCCAAAATGAGTATGTTCAAACCTGCTAACCTGACAAACCAATCCACTCTAGTTTTTGAGTCCCCAACCACCATAAGCCGACTGATATCAAACCTTATGGCAACTAGCAATGTTCCTCAGAGCGCAAGAAGTTCTACTCTTGTGTGAATACATGTACCTGCACCAATTATTATCTTGTAATAGTGATCCTCACCCATCATTAACAAACCACCTGCTCCACAATGGCTGCCAGTCCCCTGAGAAGCCCCATCGAAAAAAGTGATAGGGTAAGAAATTGGAAAATCAGGAGGCTAAAACAATCTATGCTTTATTTTGACCTCAGGTTCCCTCTGCTCTGCGAAAGCCCCCAATATAGCTTGTGTAACCTTATTTATGTAGGGTTTTGCATCTTTGAATAATATTGAATTCCGACTAGTCCACAATTTCCAACAAAAGAACGCAAGCAATTCTTTAAACGAACTTTTAGCATAATTATCCATCCAAGTTTCCCAACTCTGTTCATAATTCCATGCCCCCACTGCCCCAGAAAACACAGGGCTACCATAAGTAATTTCCATATCTACAAAGCGAATTCACATTGGACAAAGAGATGACTCACTGTTTCTTCTGCCTTCAAACACAACAAACAAATGTTGGAGCCTTGCCCCCCTCTTTTAATGCAATTGTCCATAGTGAGGATCATGTTTTCCAAGAAAAGTCAGATAAATAACTTTTGTTTGAGCGGGCAATTCCAATCTCATAGTAATGTCGACCACCATCTTTCCTCTAATATCTCATCACTTGCCACCATGAATTCATACGCGAATTTTGGTTGTTACTGTCCCAATAGAGACATGAAAACTAAAATATCATCCTCATCCTTAACTAAAATATCATCCTCATCCTTTAGAAAGATACCACTATGTGCTAGGATTTTTGTATATATACTCCATTCATCAGCTAGAATACCAAAAAGTCCTAGTTCCAAAGCAGTTACCCAACCTCATCCCTTACCTAACTACATTTGCCAGATTAATATATCCCTACCTTCTTAAATGGTCTAATCGTGAATGTGATAGCTTGAAAGATCCAATTCCACCCATTAGAAGATCTTTTCCCAGTGGAATCGTCTTACCATCAGGCTTCAAATTTGAAGCCTTCAGGGCCCTTCAGAGGCCATTTTACACGTCATAGAAGACCACCTCAAATTTTACCATGCAAAAAAAAATTAATTTCATGGTAAGCCCTTCAATAATTAAATTAACCACTACGGTTTAAAATTGCAACAGAAGGGCAGCTTCAAATTTCACTCGTCGATAGTTTTCAGTGGGAAATTGGGAATGCGGCTACTAGCTAGGTGACTTTGGTGTGGGACTTGTTACTCGGTTACTCTCCAATCTCCATGTGTCCGATAATTGATGGATCATGGACCATTGGGCCTCTGATAATATCATTGACCAACTTACGTGGACGGGCTTACAATGTGCAACTCATGGCTTGAACGCTTCTAATTTCTCGTGTTAGTGGCGAGGAGTTACGTGTTTAACACATTTAATGGCAGCAACAACTTTATTAAATATGGTTGGTGGCTCATACGTGTTGTTGGCAGTGGGATTACCAATTTATCAGTTATCACATACCAATTCATCACTTCTGACTCTGTGATTTAATTGAGTATTCAATGTATAATATATTATGTTAATGTGCCCCGAATTTGGCATTTCAGACAAACTCCACAATCCAGAAACTTCTTATAATGTTGCAGGCTACCACTCTCGCCCGTGGCCCCTGCCCACGCCCTATGTTTTCTTTGTTGTATCAATTTAATCCTACCGTCTATGGCTCCCAACCTCAGACCCTTTGTTTTCTTTGTTGTATCAAGTCAATCCTATGGCTCCGGAGTCCCACCTTGTGTTTTCTTTGTTGTATCAAGTCAATGCTCAAATTCCATGATTCCATGGATCTGGCCATCAATAAATAATATTACAGGAATACAAACAAGCTTTTGCTTATACCCTGCTACACTGTGGTTGAGCTACTTCCAAGTTCCACCTACCCTATCACCTCCAGTCCTCTAGGAGAGTTTGCAGAGTTAAGCTACCAATGTCACCCTGCCATAAACATATATAAAGAAATTTGTTTTCTTTGAGGAGCTCAACTTCAAGGCTGACTGGATTGCTGACATCCTATGAATTTATAGGTTTGTACATCATTTTATCCATTCATGATCCCATCAATTATTTAATTTTTTTTTTATTTGATTAAAATTCAATAACTTCAAAGTTCAAACACAATATTATTATTTGATTGAAATTTTGTAACTTCAAACGGGCCTTGAAGGCTTCAAATTTGAAGCCTGGACCAGAGAGTGGGTTTGTCACAAATCTCCGTCAAAGGTTGTTCAGAACAACATTTATCGATTCCCGACCGCAGCAACAACAACAATTGCTTCTTTCTTCATATGTTCTTTGTACACGCATATGATTCCATGTGCTCCTTTCCTTTCCCTATTTTCCAATGTCACCCTATTGAAGCTCTTGAGAATTTAGCCGTCCTTTAACTTTCCTGAAATTGAGGGGACAAGGAAGACCATTGTTTTGACTCTGAAACCTAGTGCTTCCCCGCGTAGCTGCCACTGGCCACGATTGCAGCCCTATGGGAAACATGTGTGTCCACTGCGCCCCCTAGCTTTACCAAAAAGCCTGGGGATTTGGGGAAGTTCCCACTCTGCCAGCCTCCATGCATCTAGTTAATGAGTTAGATCAAGAATCCAAACTTTGTATCTAAAACTATATTGCATGAGCGATTTTCCCCAATTGCTCAGTCGTCGACTCGACACTTTGGTACACGGTTTAATATTCTTGGGATTTATTAATATGAAAACCATCGATGCTACTACACTTACAACCCCAACTAGATATCGAATTTCAATATGATTGAGAATATGCAACAACATCTAGTGAAGGACAATGTTGAAAGCTGGCAATTTTCTTAGAATGCCCAATGCCCACTCCTACATTCGACTGTACGAACTGGGACAAAAATGTTTTTGTAATCTTGATTTTTAGAATGATAGTGCTACTTTAACTTTTGATTTTGTTGCCCTCATCGATTGGTCTTGAATAGAACGGGAACTTCAACCATATAACAAGAACTTCAACCACCTATGTGTCTCCTCTCTACTTGGTATGCCTACATTTTACTTATGCTTCACAACCCATCCTCTACTCTGTCATACCACAGAGTTATTATGTATAACGAGATCTAGGGGGGGCAATATAGAGAAGAGGCATCCAGGGTCCTTAATCAGCTATTGAGAACAAAATTTTCCTGGAGTCCGATAGTTCTCTTTGCTCAAACCATAACATAGCATGCATCATGTAAGGAGCGCTTAAACTTATTCTATCCCAAGTACATGTGGCATTCATAGTGTTGAATGAAAAATTAAAACATATATTGTTGTCATTGGCATTCAATTCTGTTGTAGGGTACACAATTAGAGTGACAAAGAAACTTGCTACTGGTTTTCAATCCAATCCAAATTCTTTGTTGAATTGTTCTCTCTGATAGACTTGCGTGAAGGAGGATTATAAATGGCATAGGCAACACAGATGTTTGATAGAGGTGCATGAAAGTGAATTATGGTCCTCAATTCAACGAAGTAAAAAAAATTTACCATTCATATTCTTTCCCTTCACCTTTTTTACTGCCTTTCTGCATACATCTCTATTGCTCACTAATTTAGCAACAGATACAGACCAGACTCAATGTCCAATGTTTTTGGCTTACATGATCATTTTTTCCATTGTTAAGTAGGCTAGATTTTATGTAGGCTGGAATTTATATTAGTTTGAAGAACAGTTGCTAGTGATTTACAAATATTGAACTTTTCCAAGAATAAGCATCGTGTTGCTTTTAGAAGAGTTGAAGAACCCAATTCTTCATCGAGCTTGTATTGTTCGAAGCAGCCTAGGAACCCATTTTAAGAGGTATTAAATATTATTAATTGGTTAAAAGTTGAATTGGAATTGGGATAGCAAGCTAACTGTAGTTGCACTGATGCAGAAAAAAAAAATCTATAAAATTAGTTATGGCTATTCACACTGAACATCTGGAAAGTGGATTTTCCGTGTGTCTTTTAAGTTATGTTTCACTAATAAATTCCTCGTGTTCAGGCAGATCATGAAAGAGTAAAATAGTATTAATTTTGGTTGTAAGGATGAAAGTTGGATTGGAATGGGGTTAGCAAGTTAACGATATTATTATATTGGTTAAAAGTTTAAGAGGCAAGGTCAATTTGGGAAACTACTGAGACGACAAAGGTGGCATAGTGATTTAGAGACTGAGCCGCTAGATCGGACAAAATATGGTTAAGTAAACAATGAAATTTTGATGTACTAGTACATTTTCAAATGAAAAGAATGACTTATTTTTACATGTCAATATTGAAGGGTTCAATATATCATAGCCCTTCAAAGTGAAATGGGAGCCCACCCTTCAAATTTGATCCCTGCTTACCATTACCAACTTTCCAATCTAACCAACGCTCCACGACCGGGAAAGCATTTAATAATCCATTCGAGAAATTTGAAATATTGGAAGAGTTTTTTTTGGAACGTGTCGATTCTAGTCCTACACCGCCATCTCCTTGATATACTTCTCTTTATCATGAGCGCATGGCACGTGGACGGTGGGAGGAATTATGCATGTAGTGCAGGAATGGAATCATAATGAACTTGAAGAGACCATTGACAATTCCAACGTTATTAAAGTGTGGGAAGTTGCATTAAAACATGGATTCCTCCCTTTCCATTCCATTAAAGCCAATTAACTAATGAAGGGATGATATATATAAAGGTGGAATCCAACGAAGTTTTCAGAAGCCATCTAAGGTTTCAAACTGTGTTCATGTTTTTAGAAAAATAGTAGGTGGAACCGTGGAAGCTCATAATCACACTATAAATAAAATGTCTTCTGAAAGCGCAATTGTAAGTTTTACTTATAATTTTAGACATCAGGGGAAGAACGATGCTTTGAAATATTTGTTTTGCTTGGACACTACAGGGTTATGCGTAATTAAAGTGTATTGTGTAAACATTTTGCTCCAAGGATTTATGGTTCGTTTACATAATATTTCAGGACTCTCGTATATACTGGATGCAAAGCTAGATAGGTTAAAGGAGATTACTGAAATGCCTCTCTTATCAGAAGCGTGTCTGAGGGGTACAAAATCAAATCTTGTTTCGATTTCAAGAAATTATAGCCTTTTGGGGTTTAGTTTACTTGCCCATCAGTGGATTGGGAAACTTTCCCTTGCATCATCCCCCTCTAGAACTTGTTCATTTTGATTAAACTTATATCTCAAAATGTTTTACAGAAAACTGTCGCAAAACATTACTTGTGGATGGCCTAGTTTCCCCAATGATAGGCCAACTGTAGTTTTTTTTATAATCTGAATTTATTTTCAATAATAGATGGTTTATATACCTCACTTACAAAAAAAAATATAAAGACATAGATGATCAACCATTATGCCAATATAAAAGGTAAATTAAGGACATGACAAGAAATATACATAACATCTTCGCAATATGCTTGTGCATATAAACCATTTACAATCGAATTCAAAAACAAATTATAAAACAAAAACAGAAAATGCAAAACAATAGTTTAAAAAATTGTACAAGCTATACATAGGCATGGAACATCAAAACTCAAACCACCAATCTACTTGATTGCTATGTATTTATAATAAACCTTAAAAGCAAGAACCAAATCTACTTTGTTAAACTAAACTAGAAATTGTTAGATCGTCATAGATCCATGGTTCCATAAGTCTTAGCAATCCATATCACATATTTGTTTAACTTATGGTGACCCATGGCTTTCCACCTTCCTAGACCTCCCATGCCATTCATCACATTTATGAAGCAATTCAATTAGTTGAGGCTAGCTTCAGGAAAGATGGGGCTTAACTATTCCAGCTTTATGAGAATAAGAGAGGTTGTATAAATAACTTGCTTTTATTGTGTTACAATGTTTTGTTATAGTGATACCTAATTTTGTATTTATAAACGAAGTATGTTTGAAAATGACTTACCAAATAATTTTGTATTCATTATGAGATGCATCACTTATAATATTGTGCAGTATACTTTTATTAAATTATGTTAAAAATAGATAATGTAAGGGCATGTTTAAACCAACTAAAATTTAGTTATTGGGTTGGCAACTACTTAATTAATTAGAGATAGAACAAAAATGAGAAAAATATCATGTAGCCAACTTAATAAAGTTAATACCTGAATAACAAGTGCACAAAGACTCAACATTATCTGTTTATATGGCACCGATGAAGTATATTCTTCGAGTTTTGTAATAGATGTTACTGCTCACACAGTGAGAACATCATAGTTTTTTTTGGGGAACATTACAGGGTAACTGTCTCTGCAGTACTACACTCCACTCTAGATGAGTGAGATGATCAATGTAATTTCGTACTCCTTGGATGAAATGAAATTACGCTTTTTTTTCGGGGAAAAAAAAAACAAGTGCACAAAGACAATGATAAATTTTGATGATTTATTAACAAAGATAAGTAGTGTTGCATAAAAGTTAATTATTTGGTTGGCAACTACATAATTAGTCAAAGATAACAAAAATGAGAAAAACAGTATGTAATATGTGTGCTAGTCCACCTAATAAAACTAATTGATTTGTTATTCATGTGTCCACAACAACCATAATAACAAGTACACAACAAGGATGACATCAATATATATATGGTTATCGAGGCATGGTTAGAAATATAATCATTGCAATAGGAGCTCATCAAGAGCAACATGTCACTTACAAGAATTCAACTTGGCTGAGGAGGAAAAAAATCATTCCTCCCAACCACCCAAGCTACAACCAATGGACATATTGTATTTGATTGTCTCTTATCCTATTTTGGGTCGATTTACATCCTTTTTTATTTTACAACATCCCTTTGTACCATTGCGAACAATTGCTAGCATATTAAACTCTTGAAAAAAGCTAGATAAAATTATTTAAAAAAAAAAAACCATGATTAAATAATGTGGAAATATCAAGAAATAATTTATGTGGATGAATAAAATTTGGACTCATAAATAAATTATAAGTGTCAAAAAGAAGTGAAAAAAGAAGAAGAAAAAAGAAAAGAAATGGTTGCATATTGCTTCGTAGGTATCTCTCAAACATGATATTTGATTTGTTTGCAAATTTGTACTCTACTCAAAATTTGTCTTGACATAGTTAAAAAAGACAACACATTTACCACTATACCACTATGTAGACTTTTTGTTATATAGACTTTTTGTTGGGAGACTTAAAAAAAAACAATAAATATCTCTCAAACATAATATTTGATTTGTTTGCAAATTTATATTCTATTCAAAATTTGTTTTTTTGTTTTTTTCAAGGTGAAAAAATATATTTTATTAATATGGAAAAAGGTGCGTCATACATTCACTTCCAAGACCCTACAGGGAAAATTGAAAAGATCATCCACATACGGGAATCCTAAACAAAATACATGTAGTCCACATTAAACTTCACCTTCGTGACCATAATCTATGCAACAGAGCGAAAGTTACAGCTAATTTTATAGTATACCCAAAACAGGTGGCAGCTTTAAGCCGCGGATAGCTTTTGAAACATCCAGCGATCAGCAGAATCGGAAAACGTTGAAACATAAGACGATCAGCAGAAGAGGAGAACGTTATCTTCGACCAGCTCACCCGCCAGGAATTCCTTACACTTGATCCTGCCATCCATCTGTCCCAGCGCTTGTTTGGACAGGTCGTCCGCCTCCACATTGTAACAACGACGGATGTGTGTAAAAACCAATTGGCCAGCCTTGAGGATCAAATTTCGAACCTTATCCAACCAGTGATGAAGGGAAAGAGGCCGCATACCAGCAGAACCACATGCCCAGTTGATTATGCATAGGGAGTTGCCAAAAATGTGTGAGATGTGAATATGTCGATTCTTCGTGAACCAGAGGAGTCCCCATAAGGCCAGAAGCTCTGATCGATATTGGAGCCCCGCCCAGCACCCATGTAGAGATGAAAGTAATGGTTACTGAACAGTTTTAAGATCATACCCACCCCGCAAATACCCTGTTGGGCCGCGCCATCGAAGAAACCGATAGGATAAGATGCATGATCATCCAGACAGGGCGGGGCACATATAAGATCACTTACAAGTGCACAAGCAGCATTAGCATGCCAGGCATAGATCCTCGCCACCATCAGTGCAATACATGGCTGAATTCTATTAAAAAGCAATCGATTGCGAGCACACCAAACTTCCCAGAGAGTGAAAAAAGCAATGAAAGTATCAACCTAAGAATGATCAAAATAGCCGTCTAAATTTTCCACAGTCGTGGGCAAATCCCAATCAGGTAGGGACTTCCATCGTTCACGCAGGCAAGCCCAAAAATGATGAAAGAAATCACATCGACCAAAGAGATGATTAATCTCCTCCTCATCCCTTTTACACAACACACAAATGCCCAGACCATTGTATCCATGTCTTTGGAGATTGGTCCACGTTAGTATTTTATTATGCAGGAGAAGCCAAACAAAACAGCTAACTTTCAAGGGGATCTTGTTATTCCATACCAAAGCACCAGATCTAAACACCCGTTGATCCGTCGTATCCTTCATCAGACTGTAATATGCTAAACTTGTCGTAACGGTACCTTGCAAGGGATTATCAGCCCAGATTAATCTATCAGGTTCCTCCATTAAGTGAATCCCTGCTCCAATCAATGCAAGTCGATAAAAAAGATCATTCCTCCATAAGCTCGGCAGGAAAATCGGTGATCTCGACCATCCCCCATCTATCAGAGTGATCATTAGATGGTACACACAAATGTTTCAAAAAAAATAAACCACGATCTTGCAAAGCCACAACAAGGTCATAGGATAACCGAAAACCTTCGTCAATCCCTAAGATCGGATCGGACCTAATAGAGATCATATTCCCACGGCCGACCTCCCAGCAAAGAGAACGCTTGAAAAGAGGCATAGCTTTGAGCAGACTACACCATATGGTGGAACCACTGTCGAGAGTACAATTGCAAGTACCCAACCATAAACCTATCTCCAAACCTTTTAAGTATTTGGCCTGTATAGTGATTCCCCATAACCCTTTTTCGAAAAGACTGCGCCATAAGCTCTTGGCACATAGAGCTAAGTTGAAAACTCTCAGGTCTTTTATTCCCTAGCCACCCAGCAGTTTAGGTCTTGAAATGGTCTTCCAGCAAACCAGGTGTGTCTTGAAGGATCCAGGTCGTCCTCACCAAATGATACAAAAGATCAGCTGGTGCAGCTTGTTAACAATACTGACAGGGACCATGAAAAGATTGAACCAGTAAACGGGAATAGATTGTAAGACCGACTGAACCAAGATGAGCCGACCACCTAGGGTTAACCATCGAGACGACCAAGTATTGATCTGACGAGCCACCTTTTTAATCAACCATAACTAATCCTTCCGACCATAAGAGTTGGGTTTGATGAAGAAACCAAGATACAACATACCTTCATCCAATTTAACATATTTATAAGGAAACGGGTCTTTCATAAAATCACAGAATGATAAATCGTCACACTGATAAATGAAGGAGGATTTAGTGCCATTAATACAAATACCGGAGGCATCATAAAAAATATCCAAGATCAAGTGGTACTGCATCCATTCGGCTTTAGTGCCCATCCCAAAAAGAAGGACATCGTCCACGAAAAAAAGATGGGAGATAAATAAAGCTCTGGCCACATGAATACCAGAGAGAAGCCCCCTCGGTTTTGCCTTATGAATCAATTGGATAAATCCTTCCATAGCCAGAATAAATAGGTACAGGGATAGCAGGCATCCATGCCTAAGCCCTCGGTTTCCATGAAATAAATTTGTAGGTGTACCATTGATGAGAATAGCAAAGCTGGCTAAAGAGTAGCAGGCATAAATTCACTATACCACCTCCGCCGAAAGACCAATCTGGATCAGAATGAATCTGAGGAAGTCCCAGTCCACACAGTCATAAGCCTTCTGCAGATCAAGTTTTAGAATGAAGGCATTCAATTTCTTACCTTTAATGGAATGCAAGCATTCTTGAGCGACCCCCACCGCATCAGAGATTTGTCGGTTCTGAAGGAATGCGAATTGTTCCCTGGATACAAAACGGCCCAAGATCGACTTGATACGTTTGGCAATGACCTTGGTAATAAACTTATAACAAAGATTGCACAACGATATTCATCAAATTTAGTTGGCTTATCCACCTTAGGAGTCATAGTGATAAATGTGCGGTTCAGCTGGTGAGGGATCCAAGCCTTGGAGCGGGACTCGTCAATGGCCATCGTCAGCTCATCCCCCAAGATGTCAAATAAGTGCAGATGGAACTCCGTCGTTAGCCCATCAGGGCCCGGGCTCTTATTGCTACTGAAACACTTTAAAATATTATTTACATCCTCCTTAGTGACCGGGCAATCAATCACTCAGGCATCCTCTTCAGAGAAGTATCGAGGAAAGTTTCCAACTGTTTCAAGCTGATGTAAGAGCCCAGGTTCCCTCTACTTGGTATAAACCCCCCGAAAATGGTCATGGGAAACCTCTTTGATGGAGCTTTCATCGGTTACCAGTAGTTTATCATTATCCATAACATCCCAGATAGCATTCAGAAGGTGCCGCTGATTGGAAAATCTCTGGAAATACTTAGTATTACGATCACCCGCCAAGAGCCAGATAGCACGGCTCTTCTGCCTCCACTCCTCTTCAAAAAATAAGAGAATATGTTCCTTTGCCACAAGAAGATCGGCCAAATATGAGCACTACTCAACCGATATCGGATAGAGGTCCGAATCAGCATGGAGTTTTCAGATTTTGTCCTCAATGTCCTCCAAATCTAAGAGGTCCCTAGATTTCTTGATCTTCACCCACGACCAAATTATGGGTTTCAACTTGTCTAAATTTTGAGTGAATCAAACTAATGATGGAGCTCTTTCAGATAGGTTCAGCTTCTCCCAGGTCTCTCGAAACCAGCAACAGAACTCGGGGTCTTTTAAAAGTCTCGGATTGAACTTGAAAGGGAAATTGACAGGCGGTTCCCGAAATCCAGCTGTAATATATCCGTCTTGTGATCAGATATTCCCACCGCATATGACCACGAACGATACTTACCAAATAGGTCACAAAGATCCTCCACGAGCAGAAAACGATCCAAATGCTTGCCTACATAATCAACCCCACAACAACCATTAGACCATGTCTGATACATGGTGTGGGGAACCACATCCACCAAATGTAATTTATCAAATAGATCAGTGAAAAACACAGCCAGAGGGTTCGAAACTTTTCTGGAACCCTAAACCTCATCAGGGCACAGCGTTAGGTTAAGGTCGCTAGCAAGAATAAGAGAGGGATCACTGAGTAGTCCCGTAGACTCAAGTCTCTCCCAGAAAGACCTTCTCCTCGAGTAAGGGCCATAAACATTCAACACACGGATCTTACAGTCACATCCGCGAAAAAAACCTTCAACTAAAATACCAGCACAAGAGACAAATGAACTAAAGTCCGCTAGCATGGGATCCCAGGCTACCAAAGTTCCCCCCGAGTGCCCGCAAGCATCCAATGCACAAACACGTCACTGCGGCTTCAACTTAAGGAAGAAAAAGATAGCATCATCGGCAGAAATCATGGTTTCTTGCAAAAGCAGCAAAGCAAGTTTAGTCAGCTCAAGGAAGCGTTTAAGAGCTGCTCTCTTGGGGCCTTAGACGTTGAAGGAGACAAGTTGCATTAAGGGACAGGGAATGGGGCATGCATACCTCTAAGAGCTTGGTTGGGAGGTGACCGGTTGAGACCTTTATCAAATAAGGAGGTGGCAGGAGGGTTCACAGAGCGACCCATTGGGACGGAAGGGGAAGACCCCCCCTTATCCCTCACGGAATCCTTCTTCTTTTTGCGCACTTTACGGATAGTCACATTTCCTCTAGGATTAGGAGAAATGAAGCCCTCCGAGAGGTCCGGAGCAGGGACAGAGGGAAAAAAGGTCAAAGGGGTAAGGTTTTTCATCGAATGCTCAGTAAGTACAAGGGAGTCAGAAATAAGCGACGGAGAGAGAGAGAGATGTCAAGCCGAGGAATCTCAGAGCAGGGCGCCACTGGCGGTGAATCAACAGCTGAAAGGGGGAGGGAAATGGGAACATCGCGCAACTCACAGGTGTCAGTCCAAGACCCAAGCGGTTTTTCAGAAGGTGCAACCATATCACCACTCGAGCATGGCTCCAGCCCAAGAGAGGTCCCCCCACACAAGATCGGCCTTGACTCTCAGTTCACCTCCATTAATTCAGAATGCACAAATAATGATAGAACCTCTGAAATGTCGGCCTTGGAAAGAAATTTTAATAAAAAAAGAATGGCATAAGTGAACTTACCCAACATAGCCAATGCCGAGTGCTGGTCCAAAGGCAAGGAGTCCTAAACCCCTTCATCCGGGGTATCAAAATTTGTCTCAACATAGTTAAAAAAGACAACGCATTACATTTACCACTATGTAGACTTTTTGTTGGAGACTTCAACAAAAAAACAATAAATTATCTACTTTGTAGTTTTTTTTTTAAATTATTTATTATATATAATTTTTGTTTAAAATTTTGAAGGAATAATTATTTTTTGAAATGTGAAAAATATTGTAATTTTGTTTTTTATAATTTCAATTTTTTGAATTTATAAAATAATAATGTTTGTATTAATTTTTTATTATTTTGAAAAATAATCATCAAATATATAATAATCACATTAAATATATAATATTTATATTAATATATTTAAATTTTAACTAAACTGAAATAAACATAAAATTTTAAATCATATTTATCAACTTTTTCACATATTGCATAATTTTGTCATATGATATTTTAATTATTTTGCATGTTATTAGTCCTTTCCACGAGGAATATGGTCAAATTATAAACTCATAGCCACATAGAGTGGCTTAAAGGATAGTTTTGAAAATAGAGTGACATAAAGGAAAGCATTATTCCTCAAATGTTAAAATGTGTCAAAAATGGTGTAGAACCTTTAAGCCAATCATATTTGAAAAGGCTTTTACGGAAAAAGTCAAGTGAAAGTATAAAGAGACTATGGAAGTAAAAGTGAGAGAATTGGCATGATCTTCACGCTAAATTAGTTTTTGTTGAGGAAAATAGGGTTTTAATGTTGTTGTTTTGAAATAAGAGTATTAATAATTATATAATAAAAAGAAATTGTGTATTATAATAATTATATTTAGGTCAATGTTATTGTATACTTTAAGTCAAAGACTGATATTCTATATTTGAAATAAAGTTAAATAGTTAGTCACAACCATGAATAGTTGACTCCATATTCAAACCTAGCAATGGGATGATTTACTATCTAAGATGTGTTTGATGTTTGTTTTATATTTAATCACTTAATGGTAAATCATTTTTTTTGGTTGGTCAAAAGGATCAATTATTCTCCATGGTCAATGTTTCAAGGAATTCCTTTGTGTTGGTCAAAATGATCAATTATTATCCAGGGTCAAAGTTTTAATATGTAAAGTGGAGAAAATTGTATAGAATGAAAGTTATATGGATAATTATTGTTATATGAAGAGAATTGAGGTGTTCATACGTTGTAGTATAGTAGATATTTATATGTCTATGCATGCCATTTTGGATTGATATAATTTATAGATTTATTGTTCTTTATCAATTGGATTTTTTATGACTAATTTATGAGATTTAAATTTGGTTGAGGCATATCTTAATATCTAGATAGAATGTCTCAACTTCGACATCAATATAATAGGACATATTACAGAGTGGAAAACCAATTATTTTTGGATCACAATAATTCTCAATATTTTTTCCCTAGCTAAATAGTGATCTATGGAGTTATGTTATGGAGTTATGTTTTCCTTAGTTATCGAAGATATTTGAGTCAATATGTTATAGAAACACTTCCATAAATATGGTCTATTAAAAGACTTTCATGAGGCTTTTGAAAGACTTGTTTAAACTTTATGTCATTATACTTTCCCATGGTACCTCAATTGATGGCTTAATAAAGTTTGTTAGCCAAGTGGGATATGCAAAGATCTTAGGCTTGTGCTTTTATATGCTAACTCATTTATCTAGTGTCTAACATAAAACAACATTTAACTTGTATTTATTTTAATTAACTAGCTTTGACCTAGTTTGGAGATGAAATCAATAAAGCGCAAAAATGTATCGCATTTCTCATGTCAATCCTATTGTTCATCCTTATGAATCAATCCAAACCAAAAAGTGGCATGCAAAACATTGGAATTGGCACCTAGAGAAATGTGATACCTCTTGGTGCTTTATCGATTCCATTTTTAACACAGGTCAAAGCTCATGTAGAGCTCACTCGTGATCATTGTAATTGCATTGTCATTGAAATCAATGCGCCAAATCTATGTTAGTCACGTGTGGGAATGAATGCATTGTAACTTCTAGAACGCAATGATAAATATTTATCTTAATTCTCTAGTTATATTTTTTTCAATGTGGTTCACGTCCCTAGAGTTCGTTGCATCCATGGATCCAAGCCAAGGGGGCCCACCCAAAGGGGCCTCACCCCCATCGGCATTACTTCGATGCCTAACCCTAAAGGACGCAGAGAACTGAACCTCCAACCTCGACCTTGTGCCATCTTGGTCCCGGAAAATCCAACCAACTGAGCTACCCCTCGAGGCTTTAATTCTCTAGTTATATATATAATAACATGTTAAAATCAAGACGTTGGGGAGTAACAAATAATAATTATTTGATAGTCGAGAGCCAAGAGCTAGCCTGAGGAGCCAAGAGCCAAAAGCTAGCCTTGATCGGGCCTCCCGCTGCTTGAGGAGGTTCCCGTGGCCTATGATTGAGCTCAATCCAGAAGAAGTCGAGCGTTCTATAAGCTGAGTCTGATCTGAGCTTTCAGCGCACTCGAGGAGCTAACTCTCCTGATCGGATCCCCCTCCTCTGGCCAGGGATTGTCCCTCAAGCCCACCCAATGGCCTCGGGAGGAGACTCTATCCCCCCTCCTCCCTCTGATCTTTCTGGCTTCTTGAAGCTGATTGCAGCTCAAGGGAAGAAGACTTTATCAGCCGCACAACAAAAATTTGTGAAAAAAATCATCGAGATCCCCAATGTAGCACTGTCGATCGAGCAACCCTGCAAAACGGATCTCAACCTGTCAAAACAAGGTTTGATTGGCAAGTTCACAGACCTGTGGCCATCCCCAAGGACCATCGAGATATGGGTTCAGAAAAAATTGGAGACCTTTGATATCGGACGAAGTAAGATCTCACTTCCTTGGAAACGGCTTCTTTACTTTCATCTTTGAAAATAAACAAGATTGTGAATTAATCTTCAGGAACAACCCATACTTCATGGGGCTGCAAGGGCTTTACATGAAAAAATGGAACCCCGATTTTGACCCAACCCAAGACATCCCATCCATGGTCCCAGTCTGGGTAAGACTTCCACAGCTACCTCTTCATTGTTGGAATCCTGAATCGCTGGAAGCTATTGGAAATACCCCTGGGAAATGTATCGACACGACATATCGAAAATATCAGTATGCTTGCGCTAGAATATGCGTTGAAGTAGATATGGAGCGTGGACTCCCAAAATCCATAAAACTTTATGTGGAAGATTGAACCCACATATAGGAATTGGATTACGAACAAATCCCCTTCAAATGCAGGTACTGTCACGAATACGAGTACTTCGCTTGATCTTGCAAGAAGAAGCCTGCATATCCTGAGATAGGAGGGAACAAGGAGCAATGGACAATAATACAAAAAAATCCCATTCCCAAATCGAGACCTAAAAATCTTACCAAAAGGTCAAATCTCAAGGAAAGTTGACTATCAACATCAAAAGGCTCCTAACAACAAAAACAGATTCAAGGCATTAGAAACTCCTGATATTCATGAAGTCCCCGAAACTCCAGAAGAAGGAGAAATCCCCGAACAACAAGAAACTCAGGAAACTCCTCAAATCCAAGTAGATCCGGAATAAGTCCAACCCCAAAGCACACCAAGCCCCAAAAGATCAGGTATGCCATCTCCCTCCTAAAAACCAAACCATTAGTCTCCCCCACATCGTCAAAAAATCTCATAGATAGATCATCCAGAAAGCTTGGACGAAAATCAAGCAAAGATCTAAGGGAAGAAGAAGTTGAGCGTGAGAAGACACAAGGAGCCCAAGCAACAATAGACATGGCATTCAGCAGGAATACCAGATCAAGACTAGAGGGAAATAAAATGGGAGACTTGGCGGGAGGAGGCCCCTCCTCTACCCACAACAATAGATAATGAAGTTGGTCTCTTGGAATTGTAGAGGACTTCTGGAAACTATTGGAAGATTTCTTGGAAGTATACACTCCACAGAATCTCATTCTCACTGGCAACCTGAATATAACCCTCTCCACAGCTGAAAAAAAGGAAAAGATATATTCAAATCCAATGTTGAAACCCTCATTCAGAAATGGGATTTGATCGATATCAAACCCAAAAAAGGAAAATACACATGGTCCAACAAGCGGTTGGGCAAAGGAAACATCATGGCCCGTCTTGATAGATTTCTCATCCAAAGCAGCCTGATGACAGAAGAGCAAACGATCACCTCAAAAATCATGGCAAACTTGATTTCGGATCACAAACCAATCCTCCTCCATTTCCAGGATGGTAAAGATCTTGGACTGATCTCATTCAGATTTAGTCCTTAATGGATTGATCATACAAGCTTCTAGGATGTTTTAAGTAAAAGTTGGAGAATTCCCATAACCGGCTCGCCCAGATTCGCATGGGAGCATAAACTCATCATCACTAAGAAAGCTTTAAAGAAGTGGTCCAAAACCTATTGCCTCCCACCCTTTGACAATAGAAAGAAAGCCATTGATGAATTGGAAAACTATCAAAACACGCTAGATGATCACCCAACTGATAGCACCGCATCACAGGAAGAATTCAAGCATCAAGTCAAAGTATATCAAGATTTTCGTAAAGAAGAGGAATACTGGAGATTAAAATCTCGCAACACTTGGATCAAATCCGACGGTAGGAACATTTCTTATTTCCACAAGCAAACCAAAGTGAGGCACTCCATCAATTACATTTCAGAAATCAAACTTGACAATGGTTCAACATCCAAAGGGAATAATAACATCAAAATCGTTGTGCATGACCACTTCTCAAGCCTCTTCACGGAGGATGACAGCAATGGAGAATACGGTGAGGATGTCCTTCTCAAGCACATCCCGAAGAGAATCACAACAGATGACAATCACGACCTGCTCAAGCCTTTCTCTGAAAAGGAGGTCATCAACGCTATTTGGTCCTTCGATCTTGACAAGGCTCCAGGACCCGACGGATACTCCATCCATTTCTACAAAGCATGTTGGCATTATATTAGAACTAATTATATGAGAATGATCAAAGACTTCCACACGAAAGCAAAGATCGGAGGCTGCACCAATTTGACATTCCTCGCTCTAATCCCAAAAGAAACAAACTCCAACTCCTTCAACAGATTTCAATGCATCTCCTTATGGAACTCATCCTACAAAATAATCTCCAAAATGCTAGCTAACAAAATGAATCCACTCCTCTCTAAGATCATCTCAGACAACCAAGGAGGCTTCTTAAAAGGAAGACAAATCCTCGACAATGTCACCCTAGTTCAAGAAGCCATTCATTCCAGCAAAATCCGCAAAGAAAAAGGTATGTTGATCAAACTCGATATGGCCAACGCCTTTGATCATATCGAGCATTATTTTCTCCTCAAAGTTATGGAACATTTTGGTTTTGAGAAACTTTTCCTCAACTGGATCTCTTCCCGCATAAGAGGTCCTTGGATCGCTCCCTTAGTAAACGGTCGCTCGACCAATTTCTTCCAAGCAACCCGTGGAATTCGACAAGGTTGCCCTCTATCTTCTTTCTTATATATTACTCTAGCTGACTCCCTCAGTCGAAAGTTGAACTTTTAACTCATAAATGGATCCTTACATGGCCTCAATTTAGCACTGAATTCCATGCCCCTTAACCATACCCTCTTCGCTGATGACTCCCTATTACTAGGAGGGGGCTCATCCATAATTGCTTGGAAATTTAAACAAAATTTGGAATGGTACTGTAAATCCACTGGGGGTAAGATCAATCTACACAAGAGTGTTGTCTACGGATGGAATTTAAGCAATACATCTGTAATGTCCCTATTCAAATAATTGCATAGTAAGACAATCCCATCAATCCTACTAGTTTCCTAGGTTGGATATTGGGCACATTTGGAATTGCAATAAGGAATGTTTAGACATTAGAAGGGTTCAAGTATTTAATAAATAGGTTGAATAAATAAATTCAAGAGAAATTCTAGGTGGCAAGTGGTTTTGAAGACATATGGAGGATGTGGGACCTGCACTAGCTTGATTTTTCAAGGACACGTGGCATCTTTCTCTTGACAATTCTAATTCATGAGAAGGTGAGCATCCTTGGATGAGTTGGTAGGCTCATACACATGGCATTTAGCATCATAGGTCGAATTTGGATGGAATGGTAACCTCCATGGAAGAGGAAGATTCAAACTAGGAGTTTGTGGACACTTGGGCTAGATTCCCTAGCTCCTATGACAACAATGATGGAGCATCTATGACATCTATGAAAAATTTCAGATCTGACCTCTGACATCTGACCTTTATGACATGTTAACCCCAAAAATAGGCTCCAAGAGGGCACTCATGGGAGTTGGAGAATCCAAAGAGACTCCTACTCGAATTGGTGGAAGGTGGAAGGCTAGGAAAGGTAGGACACATGGCAAATCTTGATCCCTTACCCTAATTCAAATTTGATTGAGTTTATGGATGGATTGGGAACCTTAGAAGGCTAAGGATGTTTATAAAATACAGGGATAAACCAAGAGAAGGGCTTTTCCTCATTGGAGAAAAATTGTATTTGTGAAGAGAGAGCTAGTGGATGACTAGTTTCTTGCCTTAGCCAATTTCGAGGGTGAAAGATTCCCATCCAAGTTGGTATTTGGAGAGGCCACTCAGGTCTTTCATGGAGCTTTAATGGAGTTTGTATTTGCAGGTATCAGCTATAGGGCAGATCGTGGTTTTGTTTAGTGCAACACCACCTCTCAACCATTTCCAGTTTTGAAGGCATATTCATGCTCCTTGAGGGATTGCGCTTTGGGTGAGCTCTTGTACTTCTTGGGAGAGCTTATCATGATGTATTTCTGATTGTAATAAGTTTATATACTCTTTTCTTCATCTTCAAAAAGTCTCAGGTCGAAATACCAAGTGGTTGTATGTAAAAATGATGATTAATGAGCAAACAATGACCATTTCCCCACTACATTGATGTATGCCATTATAATGTTGATGATTTAAAATAAAATAATGTTTCTTTGATATATTTGTGATGAATGGACTGCAATTGATGTGTATTAAAAGTTTCATATTCAGCACTTGAGCATTTGAAGTCATTATACTCAGTTTATTTGCATTTGGAGAAGATTTGGTGCCATTCCCCCAAGGGTTGAATTAGTGGTTTTTGTTGTTGTTTGGGAGAGGGTTGGAACAGACTTAATAACTAATTAATGGTGAATTTTGGACCTTAATAACATCCTTGAGACATCCCCTACTTCTGTTCATAAATTCAAGTGGGTTTGGAAGCATTTGGGAAGCCATTTTCAGTACTTACCCCAAGGGGATTTGAACCCCAAATTGCTAGTAAAATTACATACTTGGTCCAAAATATTAAGAGACTTTGCAGAAGTATTTTGGTAGCCATATATCATCCCTGAACATCATATTCAAGTCCTAATATCAGTCACATACCTTCTCAGAAGATTTGGGATCATTTGGGGCAAATTTGGGACCTAGGCATCAAAACTAGTCAAAGGTCGAAATTGGGGAAAAAGTGAAAAATTGGGCATTTTTATAAAAAATTTAAAAAGGGACATTACAACATCCGCTGTCAACATCGCCTAGATTCTCGGCATCAAAGTTCACAAACAATGGGACAAGTTCAAGTACCTCGGTCTTCCCATATCTCAAGGACTCTCAAAATTTGGAAATTGGGAAGACATCATTAACAAAATCAAATCCAAAATAAAGAATTGTGGAGGATATTGGCTCAATAAAGCCGAAAAACTGATCCTACTAAAGGCAGTCCTCTCAACCCTCCCAATCTATCAATCCTCTCTTCTGCTAGCCCCAAAGGAGTAACAGATCGCATCAACAAACTCTTAAGAGATTTTCTTTGGACAGGAGGCAAGAACAACGAGAATAAAATACACTTGGTAAATTGGAACATCATTAAGCAACCAAAGCGTTCAAGCGGCCTCCAAATTCGAGGAATCGATACCCCTCACAGATAAACATGGCTATGGGAGGCAAAATCCTTTGGCAGATTTTGCATAACAACCAACATCAAGTTAGCCGTCTGCTAAAGAATAAATATCTAACATGCAATCCCCTTAGATGCCTCGACAACAAACTGACATCCAAAGGCAACTCAATCTGGAATCTATGCAAAACCGCTTGGCAATTTTTCTTTAATGAGCTCCATTGGGTTCCCGGAAATGGGAAAGACAGTAACATTTTCACTGACAGAATTATGGGAAACAAGCCAGTCAAGGACAATTAAGAGCTCCAAGATATCGCTTATTGGCTTGCTTAACATGGAATTATCACTCTGAACGATCTCAGTGATTGGAGCCCCATCGACACTTGTCACAGTTGGAAAAATATCTCAATCCCAGCAGCTCTTGAATCCTCCAGAAACCTCCTCACAAAAATCTTGATCGGATGTGCTCCTACTCATTCCCATGACAATGATAAGCATGGTTGGGGCCCAAAAGGAAAATGCACCACTACCTTGGGATTCAGCGCACTCCAAAGTCATGAAATCTCAAGGAAAAGTCTTTGGGATTTGGTTTGGAATCCATTTGGAGTTCCAAAAATTAATTTTTTCATTTGGACTCTCGCCCATCGGAAAATACTCACTAGGGACAATCTTATCAAGAGAGGATTTATTAGACCACATTGGTGCCCCCCTATGCCACAATAATTCTGAATCCTTAGATCATCTTTTCCTTGACTGTCAGTTTGCAAAACCAGTCTGGAACCTAATTTTCCATGATCTTAACATCACCATGCCTACCTTCCATACCACCACCTGCCTCCTCAAAGACTGGAAATCCACCTACCCCTTACCCCTTTCGAATAAGAAGCTCTAGCTCCAAATCTGGGTTACCATCTCCAAGTTTACATGTTGGAAAATTTGGATAGCCATAAACAAATCAATATTCCAGGATTCCCATCTCAATCCCCTACCAGTCGCTGGACAAGCCAATATTCTAGAATGCTTGAACTCCTCCATTAACTTCTTAGGCTCTAATCTCACCACTATTGAACTAAACTGAATTGGCACCCCTCTCCCCAATCCATCAAAAGGTTTAAAACCCTGCAGCCATAACCCCCCCGGCAAATCAGGCTTTCCATTTCCAATTTTGAAGTCTGGAGAAACAAGCAAAACATTGACAATCTGCACTTTGATGGTGCCTCCAAAAAAAACCCTGGAGCAACAGGAGCAGGTGGGGTCTTGCTTTTCGCTGGAGGAACGCAGAGAACTAGATTCAGATGGGGAATAAGAACTTGCTCCAACAACCTAGCATAAGCATTAGCACTTCTGAAAGGTTGCCAAATCGCCAAAAAGCACGGGATTGAGAAACTACAAGTGTTCGGAGACTCACTTATAATTATCAAGGCTTTCAATACACACACTGTCTACAACAATTTGGCAATTGAAAGAATCATTCATCAATTCAACAAATTACGAGTACATTTGATTACTTCAAGGCTTATCACATCATGCGAAGCTTAAATCACAAAGCTGACATCGAAGCAAAAGCTGGAATTGGTTTAACATCCAGGAAAATTGAATTATCAGATGGGGAAATAGAACACCATCACATTCCCTGACCCTGAAAAATGAATCTCAGAACTTCGACTCTTTAGCCAAGCGATCGAGCACACAACAAGACAAGGATTACCAACGCATAGAATTCAATGACATCAGAATGCCCTACATTCAGTAAGATTATTGTACTGGAACTGGATCAGAATGACATTGGATTATCACTCTGATTTCATACAACACTTTAGAAGATTATTGTACTGGATCTGGATGACCTCTTGACTCCGAAATTCAGCATGACAACCATTTCCAGAAGCAACAAGTTACTCTCTCGAATCTCTGTTATGTCTAGGTGCCCGTATAACAATTGGTTTTAATTTTTCTCATACAAGTTACAGCCATCAGAATGCACTGAAGAACTTCATTATCTTGGTTATGAAGAATTTCACTATCTTTCTCATACAAGCTACAACCACATGCTGAATTAAATCCAAGCAACACATTGACGTTGGATCATGAATATTGTAACTTGTCGATTTTGGCTTCCAACCATGGCCATTCTTTTATTTTCTAATTCAAATTACCCATTTTTGTTAAAAAAAAACATGTTAAAATCAAGACATAATAAATTTGTATATACATTAAATGCACTACATATATCTCAATCACATGCATCATGATGATGAAAGCAATACATTCCATTGTTAATCATTGGAGCATGGATAAGCTACATTGGTTTTGGTAATCATATAGATGTTGAAAATAATGCACACTAACATCAAAATTAATGCATTTTAACATTCGATTGAACCATTTACAAGTTGCATATATATAGACATCGAAAACAACATATTACATCTTACATCTTCTTTGGTAGAAGTGGTATTTCTCTAAATGTGATAATGGACATGTGAAAAGACACATGGTTGGTAAAGGCATACAAAGGAACATTTTGAGGTTATACTTGATATTATAAGTGATTTTGTAGTATGTTAATTTGCTTAAAAAAAGATTGATAGGATTATATATATATATATTTGCAAATGGTATGATTTGCTTTAAAATGTTGAAATTAGAAAGCATGATATAATAAAAACAATAATATTAATACTTAAATTTAAAGTCAAAGTCTAACTGATAAAAGTCAAATTGACATATAAGACTTTCTTTTTATGGGATAAGGGACCCTTTTCACACATGACAACATAAATAAAATACAAAATATAAATTAATATCAAATTTAAAAATAAGATTCATTATGCAAAATTGTTCCATCAATAAAAATATCTCTATAAATTCAATTAATTTAAATTATTAATAATTTATTTATAATTATTTTAAAAAGAATAAATATTAATATATTATTTGGGAGTTGTTTAAAAATTCAACGATTTGGATTGGATGACCATTTTTAGTCGGAATCTGGTGTTTTTTTTATTTTATTTTGCAAAATCAAAATTTAGACGTGTTTTATCAATATTTTTTATGGTAGAAATGAATTCTCCACCCTCAAAAACTCCTAGGGCACCCAAAATTCTAGAATTTGATAGCTGTAACCTAGACTTTGAAAAATTATGGCCAAATTTTTTCAAAATCGTGCTCGGAAAATTCATCTAGTATGTTTCAAATCGTAAAATTTTTAGACTACTTGTATTATTTGATTTGGTAAATAATTGTTGATCTCTCTTATTTTCTTCATTCTTATCTTTTTGTCTCCTTTTCATCTTTATTTCTTTTACATATAAATTCACACTTCTTAAGTAAGGACGTACATTTCACTCACACTTTCTCTTCGTAATTTTTATGCTCATATCTACAAAACTAAAAGATACAATAATGTTTTGTAATTTTATTTAAATTAATTATATATATTAATTGTGGTGTTATAAACATTTATACAACTCAACTTAATTTGAATGGAGATATATAATGTTGGTGCCCAACATTAAGTTGAAATAACATTAAAAAGTAATTCTAACAAATAAATATTTTGAAGGGAGTTGTCTAAAAATTTGACGATTTGTCCCATATGGGGGCTTTCACTAGAATCCGACGTTTTTTATTTTGCAAAATTTGAATTTAACTATGTTTTAATGACGATTTTTATGGTAGAAATGGATTCAACACCATCAAAAACCCCTGGGGCACCCAAAATTTCAAAGTTTAATAGTTGTAACTAGGATTTTTAAAATTTCTGCCGAATTTTTTCAAAATTGTGCTAGAACAAATAATGAGTTATGTAGTTGACAATTGAGCCACCCTCCATTCAAATATTCCAAGGAAGAGGAAAGATCCCACAATGTTTTCCTCAGAGAGAGAGAGAGAGAGCTCAGTCATAACTAGTTTGAACAAATTATTTTAAGGGAGAGTTTGTTGCAAGGTATCTAGTTCTACTACGACTAAAATTCGAGTATGACTAAGTCATGTTATGACGTTTTTTATTTTGCAAAATTTGAATTTAACTATGTTTTAATGACGATTTTTATGGTAGAAATGGATTCAACACCATCAAAAACCCTCGGGGCACCCAAAATTTCAAAGTTTAATAGTTGTAATTGGGATTTTTAAAATTTCTTCCGAATTTTTTCAAAATCATGCTGGAACAAATAATGAGTTATGTAGTTGACAATTGAGCCACCCTCCATTCGAATATTCCAAGGAAGAGGAAAGATCCAACAATGTTTTCCTCAGAGAGAGAGAGAGAGAGAGAGAGAGAGAGAGAGAGAGTCATAACTAGTTTGACAAATTATTTTAAGGCAGAGTTTGTTGCAAGGTCTCTAGTTCTACTACGACTAAAGTTCGAGTATGACTAAGTCATGTTATGTCATTGGTGGTTGAGCCGCCCTCCATCTAGATATTTTAAAGTAGGTGGAGTCTGGTTGAACTAAATTGATTTAAGTTCAAGCATTATACAAATCCCATTGTAATTAAGTTATAACCATTATAATTTGAATTAAATTATAATTCACCTCCCACCACCTACCCTCTTGACAAAGAAAACCTTAAGGATCCATAATTTTCTTAAAGTGTAGAAACCTTAGTGAATCTTACTAATTTTTAAATTTGCAACGATAAAATGTTTGACGATATTTTTATAATATTCAAATTTCTAAGGGTTTCATATAGTTTATGGACAATTTTAGTGATAATAAAAAAAATATATCATGTGGAATGTGGGCGAATCATTTTAGAAAAAATGGAAATTAACAAACCTTTTTTTGGAAAAAAACAGCGAAAATTAGACCATGGGCTAATTTCACCCCTAAAATTTTTCCTACCTCTTGAGGGTGAAGGTATGCACTTGTTGGGGGGTGAATGCAAGTGCACACCTTCTCCCCTAGGGAGGAAGGGTGGTATGAGGGTGAAGATGTGTATAGGGGTTGGATCCACTAGTGATGCATGAGGAGCTTTTCACCGGTGATTAATGTTCAATTCCCATTAGGGCATCTGACTCCCTGAGGTTGACATGGGGTCACCCAAATGTAGTGGTTGAACGTGTGAGATTTGCATTGCACTCCTCACACTCACGTAAGTGTATCAAATCCCAACCTATTGTCATCCTTAAAACTAGACATTGGTTGTTACAACTACAACTAAAAATTGTCGAGGGGTCAACAACTTGAATGGTGGGGAGGTAAGTTTCACACTCTCCCCACCCAAGTTCAAATCCCCATTGAGACATTGGCCTATTGTGAAAAGGATAAAATTGTAGATGCCTCCTGAGATAGAGGTCCCCTTCCGTGTGCCTTGGGATACCTCAACCCTTGCTAAATCACAAGTTATCGATATATCTGGCTTATGGGATGTTGGATATACTCTTGGGTCACAGTGGCAACCAAACATATTGATCCCAAGTGTAGCCTAGGTCACTCCATCCAATTATTGTTTCTCATGGTTTAAAAAAAGGTGTGCATTGTGCACACTTTCACCCCCCACGAGGATCGGTGGTGGAGGTGCGAAAGTGTGCACTTGTCCATATCCTAACATACTAAATTATGATGAATGGTTGGGATGGGGCACCACCATGTAAAAATCCTAGGTTCAAACAACAATGGGTTTAGAGTCCTTGCTTGTGTGTGTGAGGGGATGTGTTTGACCTCTTGGAATTGGTTTCCCTCTATCATCAAAAAGACTTAAAACGTGTCTTACAATCTAAATTGATTTAAATGGATGTTAATAAGATTCTTGATATTTTTAATGATACGATACACCTTTACTCCTCATAAAAGTGGGTGATTAGGGACAATAACAAGTGCACAACTTCATCTAGACGTGAATTGAGCGATGATGAATAAGTATGTGCACTTCACCTACACATGGATTAAACGATGATGAATAAGTATGTGCATTATGCTTCACCCTTAAGATGGTAGGTGACTTGTACACTTCATACACATTGAATAAGTGTCACAAACACTTTGAGTTAGAAAAATCAAACATAACATAACTTAATGTATGAATCTTAATACCAACTTAATGTTGTTCGTGCAACATAATGTCTCTCATGGGCTCGTGTGAATTCATAACGTCTCTTATGAGCTCGTGTGAATTAATGCATTTCAAGTCTATGAATAAATGATGTTAAGAATAAAATTTAACCACCAAATTATTCATTATATCATTATAAAGCATATTGGTGGTCATATAAGGTTAAAGAATTATAAACTTGTAAAACATACTTAATACATTCAATAACATTATCAAAATTGATAAATACATTTATTCCAACGTTCAATAATATTGATTAATTTTTAAAATTCCAACCCTCAATGATATTCATTAGTTTTTCAATAAACATTTGACCTATATAATCAAAGTCGTGCCCACTAAATTATTGTACAAAATAAATGCGAAGTCCTCGGCCCAGCTTTAAGTAGTGTAATGAGAGCAATTTGATTTTAAATTCACCGTGTTGTTAAGTGCCAACATATGACGTGCATTGAATGTAGATTCTCTTTCTCAATAAAATCATTTATAAACAGGAATCTCTTTGTTCATATTGGTGTTTTTCAGTTTGAGTGGGGTAATTTTTGAATGATTTTCATTAAGTATAATGAAAGTTGAGCTTAAAGGTGGTCATGTGTTTTGTGTTTTTTTGGAAAGTTGAGCTTAAAGGTGGTCATGTGTTTTGTGTTTTCTTTGTTGTTGGGTGTTTGGTTGACATTAAATGTCAATCTTGAAAATTATTGAAAATGTAAAAAAATTGTAAATAATTAAATATCTAATTTTTTATAATAATATTTATATTTATTTTTATTTTTATCATGTTTAAATAAAAATAATTTTTTTATCAAAATAAAATTTGTTTTAATTTAAAATAAAAATAAAAAGAGGATATTTTTTATTTTTTTTAAAAATGATAATGTTGATGATGATGGTTAAGGAGTTGTCTAAAAATTCAATGATTTGGTAGTACGTACTGGGCTTTTCACCAGAATTCATCTTTTTTTATTTTATTTTGCAAAATATGAATTTTACAGTGTTTTAATGACGATTTTGATGGTAGAAACTGATTTAACACCATCAAAAAACCGGGCACCCAAAATTTCAGAGTTTGACAACTGTAACTAGGATTTTTAAAATTTATGTCATCTTTTTTCAAAATTATGCTGAAAAAATTAAAATTTTCCATTTGAAATCGTAGAACTTTTAGACTAAGTGGATGGTTAATGTTGCTATAAAGTTTTATTCATATGATCAAAAAGCTTAGAAAGAAGGGTGTCATAGTTTTGACATGTTAGAAGATTATGGAAGTTTGTATTGTAGCAAAGATCATGAAACTGAGATAGAATGTGGGTGCACTCTAAGAGAAAGTGGCTTTCATCCTCAACGGTCATAGTCTAATAGAGATGGCAAATCCTTTCCACCCACGGAGTTTTAGGAATTGTCTAGCACCTTGTTTCACTGTGAAGCTCATGAGAGTTAATTCTTATCTATGTTAATTTTCTTCTTCGAACTAGTTAAGGTAGAGAGATACTTTTGATCTTCCAAATTAGGATTAATGACCTCCTTATAGTATCTTCATCTTCTTTTAACCTCTAAATCTTTCTTGCCCCACATTTTCTCTTTAAACTTAGATGCAATAATATTTTTAATATTGTTGATATTTTGTAAAGTGGCATTTTCATCAATCCCCCAATGGTTTAACCAAGCCATGGCCTCTTTATGCCAACCTCTCTTGAGCTTCGGAATAAGGAAAGCTACATGGGAAATCTCAACAAAATTCCTCACATATCGTGGATGGTAGGTAGAGCAAACCGTCAGCCGGTAATCCAAGCCAGAAGATGTCTCAACGAAATTGAACCCAGGTGGATGGAATGAAATCCATCTAACCCCACCAATGAACCACTGTATCCTTGATTGTCAATTGGATGTCCTACACATATCATGTATGCTCATAAAATAAAAAAATTAAAACCATCATATATCCATCTTAAACCCATTTATATAATTTGTATGATTGATCGTAGTATTTATATCTAATTTCTAGATTATCTTGATTTTCAAAAACTTATAATTCATTACAATTTTTTGTAATCTCTCTCTCTCTCTCTCTCTCTAGATTTGTACTAGGGGAATCAACAACTGGGATGGGGCTAGTACTCGTGACACGGGGTCCAGGGGTCCAATCCCGTCCACTACCACTATACCCCTAGGTGCAACCACCAAGCGTGCCAAAATGGAGTATGGGTTATCCGAGGTTTGAACAAGTGACCTGTTACAAAAGTTACATGGCTTTGCCAACTAGTCTATACCCCGATGCTTTACCCCCACCATTTACAAATTCTTAATCATCATAATTTCTCATTATAAAGTTCATCACAACTATTCATTTTAAAAATAAAGGTTCAAAAATAACTCTACATTTATCAGCAAATTACATAGTTTGTAAAATGAAGATTCATACAATTTCATTGTATTTTAATGATTACTTATGAATTGTGGCTAAAATTAATTTTAATATTGTGATTTTTTTTTTTTTTTTTTTTTTTTTCATGTGGTTCACTTTAATCGGCTTAGCCGACCGCTACATCCACGAAATAATTTCCGACGGACCCGCCCCGAAGGGGTTTCCGCCCTGCGGCCGCTGCGTGCCTAACCCCAAGAGGGTCTATGAGGATGGATCCCGTGACCTCGCATGCTGGGAGGCCTAACTTCCGAGAACACAACCGATCGAACTAACTCTTGGGGCTATTTGTGATTTGATTTAATCATTATAAAATTGTTTTTAAACAACTCTACATTTATCAACAAATTACATAGTTCGTAAAAAGAAGAGTTATACAATTTCATTGTCCTGTGATGATTGCTTATGAATTGTGGCTAAATTTAATTTCAATATTGTGGTTTGATTTAATCATTATAAAATTGTTTATGAACAACTCTACATTTATTAGCAAATTACATAGGATTCATACAATTTCATTATCATTTAATGATTGCTTATGAATTATGGGTAAATTTAATTTCAATATTGTGCTTTGATTTAATCATTATAAAATTGGTTATGAATTAGGGGTAAATTTAATTTAAATACTGTGGTTTGATTTAATCATTATAGTTGGAAGTAACATAATTTTATCACATTCCAAAAGCTCAATTAGAATTCTAGATCAATAAGAATTTTAACTTTTTGCAGCAGTCCGATAATAAGAAGGAAGTTTGTTACAAAATTAGACAACCTCTCATGGTTGATATTAGACAGGGACACTCAAACTACCTTCATTTTATATGTCTTTATAATCTATATCTTTTTTTTCACAAGAAAAAGCTATACTTTATAAAGAAGTATAATAGTACAAGGAATCGGATAGAATATTCATAACTACACCCAAACAGTGCACCAAATAGTCCCGAGACCACCCAAGTCTCTCAAAAAATACAATTAAAGCCAAGACAACCAAAGCCAAGACACAACAATCATACGGGATATACCAATCCCCCAATAAGTCCACAAACCAACAAAGAACCAAAATGATAGAACCAAGATAAAAAATAAATGGATTAGAAATAATTTTAATGAATGAATTAGAAATGATTTTACATATAATTTAAAATAGCTCATATAAAAACCCCAAAAATAATGTAGTACATTAAAAACGATTTTACATATAATACTTTGTCAAATTCCAAAATAATTAATTAAAAATTGAACATTTTGACTACTCCTATTTAACTATTATCCTTTGATTGATTCCTCACAAATTATCGATCTAAACACTTAAAATACTTATTACTAAATATCACAATCTAAACACTTACCGAATATCACAATCATATAATATTTAAAAATTATTATTATTATTTTATTTTAAATAAAAATAAAAATAGCTTTCATAATTAATTATTACAATTTAATTACACACTCTTACAAAATGCCGACCGTCATGATGTAACCATGATCAGTATCTAACTACCTAGAATTTCGCATGGGAGAGAGAATAGGAGGAGAAGATTTAGGATTTTGAATATTATAAGTGTGGGCCGTGGGGGCAGGGAGATGCGTTGTAAGGAAAGTGAATGTTTTGACTTGCATTATGTGGGAGCTCACCACCGAGGAAGGAGACGAGATGAAGATGAGAGGAAGAATCAAAGAGTGGACCAACAACAACAGCAGTACCTACACACAAACTTTATCATCCCATTCCCCACTACTACTCCTGACTGAATACATACAACAACACACGCACACGCAAACACCAGTCAAACTTTCATTATTTCATTCAGACGGCCGCCGGCTCGCCCGAATGAGCAATCGCAGCCGCAATTTGGTTGAGATGAGAGAATATGGATCCCTGGGGGATCTGATTGAATGATCGAGGAGTGACCATGGTATTGGAGAATGGCGCTTAATAATCATAGCAAGGGTAAGAGCAGAGCCCAGTTGGCTGCCGAGAGCGCAATTGGAGCAATAGGTCGCGGTTACGACATCACCAACGATCTCCGATTATCGTATTGCAAGGGAGATTCCCGTCTGATCGAGCTAGACAGTGACCTCAAGCACGAAGCCCTTCTGCCTGGAGGCATTACCGTTCCCAATGTATCCAAAGCCATTAAATGCGATAAAGGGGAGCGCATGCGCTTCCGGTCCGATGTCCTGTCCTTCCAGCAGGTGGGTTATGTTCTGAAACTTTATCTCTTTGTTTTCCAATGTTGTGAAATTCTGGAGCTCCTGTTGTTTTTCTTCCTTTGGTAATTTCGCTGGGGAAGACATGGTTTTGTAAATGCCCCTTTGTGTGGCCTTCTTATGTGGGTTTGGTTTAGAATGGTCAGTCGAGTGTTCATGCTTCTGGGATCCTCATAATTACCCTATGTGAAATCATCATTTGAGGGTTTTGATGCTGGTGGGCTATTGAGCGAGGGCAACGATTGCTGGGCTTGGATTTCCTGGAGAGTATGGGGGGCGACTTTAATTGGGTTTGCTTATGTAGTAAGAAGCCTTGTTGGAATGTAAAATTAGTCGTTGAACTTTGTTGAAGACTGGATTTTGGTGGGTTTAGTCTTTTGGTTAAGGATCTATATAAGAGTTTTGGAGTTTATATTGAAGCACTCTTCTTTAGATTCTGTTTGCCACTGTGATGATTATGAATTTAATTCTCAAAGATTTCTATCATTTTCTGCAAATCATGCTCTAAAGCATGAAAACTTTAGGCACTGCTTTTTTTACTAACAGTTTGCATATTTTTAAGGATTTCCTTGGTCATTATATCAAAGTAATTTTTAGGATTTCCTTCGTCATTATATCAAAGTCGAAACTTTATGAACTACTTTTCTATAACAGTTCGTTTATTTTTGTTAAATTTTCTTAGTAATTAGTTGTAATCATCTATTGTTAGACGTTCATGAAATTATGTTATCTTTTTAAACAAAGCCAATCAATTTGTTAATCTAATTGTTATCTGTTAGTGAGAAATTGCACTTTGATTACCAAATCTTTATATTATTAGTCTCTACAAAGAAAGGAGATCATATAACCAAAATTGAATATCACTTATGTCAACAAACAACCAAGCACACATGCGAACAAGCAACTGCACATTTAAGCACGCAAAAAGAAAGTATAGAAGGGGAGGTTGAATATAGATATGATTATCTACTACGTTATAAGAAATGGGAAATGGCAACCGAGCATGAAACGGAGGCCAGACTCCAGAGTGTTTCGAGATTA
The DNA here is from genome assembly GCA_027924585.1 of Larix kaempferi. Taxonomy (NCBI): domain Eukaryota; kingdom Viridiplantae; phylum Streptophyta; class Pinopsida; order Pinales; family Pinaceae; genus Larix; species Larix kaempferi. Next base: position 2,014,668 of record BSBM01000710.1, on the reverse strand, counting down.
AAACCAACCTCCCCTTCACGCTATGCATATTATGTACATAGATATAATTTAAATATAAGTAGAGTAATGTATCAGAATGAAAATCAAATTACATTTATATTATAATGTTTATGTGTTCGTTTTATGCTTTGGTATAATAAAAAACTAAAAACCAAGGAAAATGCAAAACTAAAAATGATGGCTTATTTTTTTTGTTTTGGGAGATGCTGCCATGTACAGAGGAATGCCCAAGAAATTGTTTTTCCTCACCATTTCCATTTCTTGTCTGTCTCGGAGAAACAGTACCCTGCCATACCATTTCTGCTAACTTAGGTTATCTAATATGTGGATGTGCATGTGCGAGGTTGACTATAAGATACGTTTAAATTTTAAAATAATAATGTAAGCAAGTTTCAAAATAATAAAGACATTAGCATAGCAGTTATTCGCCATGGGTCCATACTCAAATTAAGGATATTTTGTTCACTTGATCACTCCCCAACAGTGTTGGAAATTGACTGGTAAATTGCTTGTTACGAGGCAATTTCCCTTCAAATACACCCAACAGTAAACCTCGCAACAAATAGCTTGAAATGTGGAAAACTTTCAACAATTTGATTAAAACTGTCAATTTTGACGGGTGACATCAGTTTGAAATTCCAATGCCGCTCCCCAAAGATATTTATCTCATTTTACTTGAATATTAATCTCTACATAAACCTATATTTCAATTTTCGAGGTAAACTATGCAATAACAATGTGTCAAATCTTTGAATTAATTTATCAGATATTTAAAAAAAGGAAAAAACATTGCAGTTTTCATCAAATTTGCTTGTACAACTAGTTGACAGATTTTAGTGTGAAGCAGCATGTCAATAAAATATTTTTTCATAAAGATTTTCTCTGTTCTCTAAATCCTAATTTTATTGGCAGATCGTACCCTAGTCTACACTACAACTTCATTCTTCATGGGAGGTTTTATTGTTGTATTTTAATAATAATTTAACTTTGCCGTCCTAAAGGAGGTAGCTTGATCTCGTCACGGAGATCAATTTTTATGGCTACAAACCTCTTCCACATAATACACCGCAAACAAACTTTCTGAAGGCTTCTAGCATTTTGTGAATTTGAAGTTTCGGCTGGAAATTAGGTTTACATTTTTATGTGGAATTACAATACTTTTGTATGCGATTCTACATCCACCCCAACACCATTAGTAACTGCCACTGTCTATAAAAGATATTGGATATCCCATTTAGGAGCTTGGTTTTAGTTTATTTTGGTCTCCTGTTTTGTATCTCAATGTGCCAGCTTGATTGATGCTTGCATTGAATGCAGCCTATCCAACCTTGACGAAAAGTGAAAAATATAAATGAAACAGGTCTGAGGCTTTTGCAATTATGTATATTCTGAATTATCAAGCTACGCATTTTTGAGCCACGAGATCAAAATTCTTACAGGTATTTGATATCTTTGTTGTGAAAGAAACTAACATCCGATGATTGGTATCCATACGTGAGTTCCTTTGCCTAGTAAATTGGGTAATTGACTCGTAGTTTACACTGTGTTCATATTGACTAAGGACCAGGACTTGCACATATATGAATCTCCTTTCGTTTTACTCATTTTCTCTTATCATGCAACATAATGAATTAAAATGTCATTGTTATGCCTCTGTTGCACTCATTTTTGAAAGTGGTCTGAAGGGCACATGTCCAGTGGTGGTTGGCCATGGTATATAGGCTAGTTAGCTTGTCTTTTAAATCTTAGTTTTGAGTTTGCCTAAATGTGAGGGTTCGATGTACATTGTATTGTGATTTGTTTCCTCTGTAACTATGCATAGCATGGCTGTTCAAATCCCTAAACTCAATTATATTTGTTGTGGGAATGATGTTTGCAGATGTCAGAACAATTCAATCAGGAACTCAATATATCAGGCAAAATCCCATCTGGGCTATTTAATGCCATGTTTGAATTCACGGGCTCATGGCAGAAAGATGCATCCGCTACGAAGCATCTTGCATTTGATGGATGGTTTATAAGCCTTTACAATATAGTGCTTACAAGATCACATATAGTACTGCGTGATGCAGTGAAACAAGAGGTTCCATCTGCATGGGATCCTGTAGCATTGGCTGGGTGAGTTTTCGGTCATTGCTGTTTTTCAAATATTGGGCACCGGCATTGTTTTGTACTGTGTGACTTCTCAACTTTGTCAGGAGCTGTCAACTTCTAAGACTGCAATGATTACTTCTTTCTTTGGCCTTTTATTAATTATGTTCAAGTTACTTGCAATCGATAAGTTTTTTTTTTATCATTGTGAATAATCCTTTAACACTGTAAATTCATCTTAACCCTGCATTTATAAACTGTAGATTCATCTTAACCCTGCATTTATAAATGGTCGAGAGATAAAAACTCAAAAGTATAAATCTCAATGTTTCTAATCCTTCTTGATGCCTACTATTTTCAAATATGGTCGAGAGATAAAAAACTCAAAAGTATAAACCTCAATGTTTCTAATCCTTCTTGATGCCTACTATTTTCAAATATAAGATAGACATATGCTAGTTTATTATAATTGTTGTTTAAATTTTAAATATGGTAAGTATGATAAATAATTGGTTGCCTTTTTTCTTTCTTTGGCACGCTTTTCAATTTTACCATGCCACACATGCATACACACACATGAAGTGTCACGCATCTTCACGCATCTTCCCCAGGGCTCTTTTTCTTTCTTTGGCACTCTTTTCAATTTTTTAGTGTACTATATACACGTGCACACACATGAAGTGTCATGCATCTTCCCCATGGCTCGCACTCTTTTCAATTTTTTTAGTGTACTATATACACGTGCACACACATGAAGTGTCAAGCATCTTTCCCAACTTGGGCTTTAGAGCACCTTGTTCTTTTGGTGCAGTTATTCTTTTCAATGAATAATAGATGTTGTAAATATGTTTTTGGGAATTTTTCATCAAGGGTCTAGAAATAAATTTGTTGAAAATATTATAAATTATCAAAAACTATCCACAAGCATAAACATGGATCTAAAAAACTTAAAAAATATTGGAAAAACCAACAACCTGAATAAATTGGAAAAATTAGGAAATATCTAGGAAAATTGGAGATATTTGCAACACAAATATTTAGTAAAATAAAAGGAAAGTTAAAAAGAGGAAGAAAAAAGTATCAGTATCTTTTGATTAAAATCAGATCGCGTTTATGATTTTTGAACAGTGTTTCAAATGTCATTTTCGGATGTATCGTTGAACTTTTAGAAAGAAACTTATTGTTTCAAATGTCATTTTGGGATGTATCGTTGAACTTTTAGAAAGAAACTTATTGGAAATATCAGGGAAAACATCTTAAAAATATTGGCACATTGAAAAAATACAAAATATATATTTTTTTTCATTTAAAAAAATTATAAGCAACAACGCTATCAAATAATCAATTGCCACATAAATATGAAAAGAAGACCTATACATGCAAAGAAAGCAAACTATTGCAAAAGATTTTGTATTGTTGCAACTCTATACTATGCCTTGGTAGAAGATAGAGAAACTGTAGCCTGGTTCTTGCTAGTCCACAGAATACTACCTAGACTTAGATTAAATACATATCATGAAGTAGACTTTCTTTCATCTGGTCACCGGTGTTCCTACCCAATCTGAATTTGTAAGGCTTAATAAGTTAACTGTATTGAAGTAATCTGGAAACCTGTGTAAAGATTTAAAATTTTCGACGTTTCGGACTAAGTAGCGTAGCCCATCCTCAGGAAGATGTAAATCTTGAAGAAAAATTGAAGAGCTCAAAGCCTATTAATAATAATCTTTTATGCGTTTTGGAAGAAAACCTAGTATGTGTCAGCGAGAGATGATGGCCTAATTTTTTTAAGGGTAAATTTTTTTATTAATGAAATTATTTATTAAAAAATTCTGTAATTTTTTTTTTTTAATTAATTGTTTTATTAGAAAATTTTTAAATGTTCTAAAAATTGTTTGATTATGTACCTATTAATGGCTAATGTTGTGTTTGTGGTGGTACAGCTTTTGTTAGGTTGATGACAGGGGCCCATGAGCTACTTAGGTTCCAGCCATCATCTCGATTCAGATTGTTAGGGTTTTTGGCAATTTCGATAGCTTCACGGACCCGTCTCTTGGTGTAGTGGTCAACATTGCTAATGACCCTTGCTTCTTCTATGCGGATATGGTGTTTAGAAGTGTGTGAGTGTTCTGCCAAGGACGACTTCCTTATTCTTCCATGACATATGTCTGCACTATGTTCCTTTAGTCTAGTGTAGATAGAGCGGCCTGTCTCACTGACGTAGACCTTACCACAGGTGCAGGGGATTAAGTAGACTCCTTTCCTCTTTTTCGGATCAGATTGGTCTTTTGCATGATCTAGAAGTTTGCCTATTGTGTTCGGAGGAGAGAAAGCCACCCTCATTAGTTTTCTTCTTAAGATATTAGCAATTTTGTCTGTTGTGCCTTGAATGTAAGGTACAGAGATTGTTTTGTAAGAGGTGTTGTTATTGTTCTTAGACTTTGGTCTTTTGTTGTTGCTCTTCCTAATGGATCTTTTGATCATTTTTTCGTCGTATCCATTTGTCTTGAAGACCTCTGTTAGGTGCTTGAGTTCTGAACCTAAGTTAACTGTAGTAAAGTTTCTGGATATAAACTATGTTGGAGTTTGTAAGGCTCGTCAAACTAAACCTATTGTTCTTGACAAACTCAAAACCAAAATTCAATGTCTCTTTTATATACTTAAGATTTCTCTTTGCAGCCTTATTGTGTACAATTGTTGGCAAAGTGATGAACCTGGAAACAAACTCACTATAAACTTTAAAGCCGATTTTTTTAGGATGTTGAAAGTTAGATAAATCAAACTTCCGATTGGATGTCTATACAATGATTCATTTACCTTCTTGGGATCATCTGATGATATTTTCAAACTTATTTTAACTAGATTTGTTAATGACTTACTATTAGCCATTCTATTTTGTGATCATTTGTTAGACATTAATATAATTAAGTTATGTTTTCTTATATCTCTTAAAAAAACTCTCTTACATGCATTGCTTGTGAGATGAAAATGTTCTCCTTTTTCTTGTAGATTTTGTTTAACTTCATTAATCACACACTTACCATTCCTTGTAAGTATGAAATTATCTACATAGAAAACAAGTATAACATTAACGTGACCACTTCTTTTGATATATAGGTTAAGATTCAGCACTAACAATTAACCTTACCATCTATTTTGATATATAGGGTAAGACTTGACGTACTCCTTTGAAAGGCACTCACTCTCACATGCTCATCAATCTTTAGGCATGATGCCTTAGGCGCCTGCATCAAGCCATAAAGTGCTTTCACTAGTTTGTAAACCAAATGTTCCTTGTCCTTACTACAAACCCTCTCAGTTGGATCGTATACACCTCTTATTTGAGGTTTCTATCCAATAACGCATTCTTCATATACCTAAGAATCCTCTTTGCAGCCTTATAGTGTACAACTGCCGGCAAAGTCATGAACCTGGAAACAAACTCACTATAAACTTTAAAGCTGATTTTTTGGGATGTTGAAATGTAACGTACCCTCGTTACACATACACATATCTTACAAGTATAAGACTAAAAAAAATAAAATTTTCTTTATTACGTCTTATATTAGCTTCATAAGACTCGTTAATTGCCCATAAACATAATTCAAACACAGGCAGTCCATACCCAAAAACATATCAGGGTTTAATTCTATCTTCTCGGTGAAGGCTCACAGGAATTACGATTTTAGTCATCCAGCAGGAAATATGGTTCCACTGCAATTAACATAACAAACAACAACATCCTCAGGACAACAACGTAAAACAACCTTATTCATGGGAAAACATCCAATCACACATTCAATCATTAATCCCAGATTTATGTCAATCTTTCTATGAGCAAGACATGGACTTTCTTTTTATCAAAGAAGGATATGACAACATAAGCAAACAAAAGGTGCATAATTAAGCATAACCAACTCATCATTCACATACCAATTAATACAGCAGATAGCTTATGCAATTGAAAGAAAACTCATTCATGAATACAACCTTCTAAGCAATTCATGGCTTACATTTAATTATACATTCATTCCACAATTTGAACATGTCAAGCATAATTAAACACATGAATACTAGAAATCATACACAGATACTTATCTGAATTACGCAGGAATGTGGCAACTGGCTGCATGTGAGCCACGCTCCTCCCAACCTTAGAACTTGTCTAGCCTGTACTATTTCAGCTCCCAAGTTCACCCCCAAGCCAGGATCCAGACATTAACCAGAGGTATCTTACCAATTTTTCCCCAACTCCCTATCAGAGTCTCAGGCGGAAATAACAGAGGTAAAGGATAAATATAGGGTTCAACAAACAACAATTTGGTAACCAAATCCTTGTCAATTCCGTAGTCGACCCACCTGAGTTCCTTCCCGAAATGTACAACGACACATTTCACTGCAAACGTAGGGAATCCCTCTGGGTCTCCTGCTTCCTTGCCAATTCACTGGTTAATTCGACCAAGGAATTCATAGTCAATTCAGTTATCTCAGTATAAATGTTCAGGTTCTCTCTCTGCATTTCGGGTTCGGGTTCCTCACAGGAATCTCTTTCTACTTTTTCCTTCACTCGCAGACACTTCTCTTGCACTCAACATACACTTCCCCGTGCTCTGCGTGCATTCTCCTCGGTGTTCTCCATGCATTCTGTAGACTTCCCCCACTGGCATCCCACCACCCAGGCCGTGGGTAGCATTAGCCAGCCCCATGTCCGCTTGGATCAATGAGGCTACCCCTGTGTCCCCTCTGGGATCCCACGTGGCTCTCCCAAAGGGACACGTCCTCCATGCATAATTACGGTTAGCCTCCTATTCTTCATCATTGAATAATAATTAACATTAAAAATAATCCCCCATTAAGATTATGGTTAGGAATATGGGTTTTGGGTTCATCATAAGGTTTATAGGATAAGGTTTAGGGAACAAGGTACATAAGTCTACCTTACCCCCTCACAACCCTTGGTAAATATCTGGATCCCCTCTTTAGCGTATCGCTCCACATGCAACCAGCTGGTATTTTTATTAAAATATAATTTCTCGCTATGTACATACTTCATAGCAAATTGTTCAAAATAAAATATCAGCTCTAACCTGGGCCAGGGGGTGTTACATGAAAGTTAGATAAATCAAAATTCCGATTGGGTGTCCATACAATGATTCATTTACCTTGTTGGGATCATCATCTGATGATATCTTCAAACCTAGATTTGTTGATGGCTTATTTGTAAATTTCCTTAAAATCCACTCTAGGGCTAGAGTATGCTGGATTAATTAATTAAACCCAAATTATTACTGTTAACTACACATGGATTTCTTCACTATGCAGCGGAAAATAAATACTGAAAGAAATACCAATTAATCACACCAATAGAGACAACACAATTTTTTGGGTATAAACCCCCGGACAAAACTGAAGATGGGAAAACCAGTGCAACATTCTGAGAATATATTTTATTGAGAAAATATGAAGCTAATACAATATCAGAAAATCGACTTTTGCCCAACCTAGCAAAATCGAACCACAACAAAACTCACTGAGAAAACTTGTGGAATGGCTCGGTCCCCAACGCAGCTCTACGGCCTATACGAAATCCGTACGACCTGCTGTATGGGATCCGTACGGTCTGTACGACCGTTTGTTGTATGGTCTGTATGATCTGCAGCTGTATGGTCCACCTTTGCAACTCGACCTCGACTCTCTCTTCTGTGAATTTGTTCGGTCACTTTTGCCTGGATGCTCTGTCGATCTCACTAAATTTCAGCCTCTCCGTCTTCTCTGCAAAAATTCCATCTCTCAAACTTTTCTCTTAGTCTCTGTCGGAATGTGTGTCCTCTCCACCAATTGACCTTTCTTATAACTCATTGGCTAAGCGAAAAACTTAATCTCACTATAGATCGATGGATGAGATCTTCTGGTGAGATCAATGGCCAAAATTAAATTAGCCATCACTTTATTATATTTTCACTTTCAATTTATTAAAAGTGTTCCAATAAGTCAATTAATAATTAGATCACTTTAATTAATTTTTCCAAAGTAAACTTAGGAAAAATATATTAAATACAATTGGCTTCCTTATTTAAGTCTTTTGCATGCAAGGATGCATGCAGTGCAGTAAGACCTTCCTTGTCACTTTTTAGCATTATTATCTGCCATTTTAATTTATGGTTATTTGTTGGACATTAATAAATTTATTTTATCTTATTTTATATCTCGTAAAAAAACTCTCTGACATACATTGCTTGTAAGATGAAAATGTTCTCCTTTTTCTTCTATATCTTGTTTAACTTCATTAATCGCACACCTACCCTTCCTTGTCAGTATGAAATTATCTACATAAAAAAAGGATAACATTAACGTGACCACGTCTTTTGATATATAGGTTAAGATTCAACACTAACATTAACCTTACCACTTATTTTGATATATAGGCCAAGACTTGACGCACTCCTTTGAAAGGCACTCACTGTCACATGCTCATCAATCTTTAGGTACGATGCCTTACGCGCATGCATCAAGCCATAAAGTGCTTTCACTTGTTTGCAAACCAAATGTTCCTTGACCTTTACCTCAAATTCTTTCTGTTGGATCATATACACCTCTTATTTGAGGTTTCCATCCAAGAACGCATTCTTCATGTCCATCTGGTGGACTTTCCAACCAAATTGTGCTACCAAAGTTAACACCAATCTAATTTTGCTGTCAAAGTTAATACCAACCTAATTGTGATTTTCTTCATGGTTGGGCCAAGAGTCTGCTCAAACTCAACCCCTTTCCTGATGTGCATACCCCTTTTCTATTGACTTCGCCTTATACTTTTCTATGGATCCATCTGCCTTGTATTTTGTTATCGAAGCCATTTGTAGCCAATGGGCTTTTGCTCTTCGGGCAACTCAACCAACTTTTAGGTTCTATTGTTTTGCAATGCCTCCAACTCCACGTTCATTGCAACATTCCATTCTGTACTGTTATTTGCATTTTGAACAAAACTGGTTTCAGAAGAAGAATTCAGCAACTCACTCATACAAACTAACTTTATAATATTAAAATATTTACTTGTCTCTCCTGCGTCTTCACTACAATTATATCTTCATCTCCTTTTATGAAACCTCAACTTCTTCCTCTTGCTTCTTTTCTTCCACGACTTCGTTCTCTCTCCTTCTATAGGTGATCACGACTTCCCTGCAACAACTTCCAAAGAATCTAATTCAAGCTCAGTACCATTGCTCCCTGTTGTCCATTTTCTCTGCTACCGCACTTGTAAGTTCATTAAAATTAACATCCTCACTGACAAGCATCTTCTTATCAGTAGGATCCTAAAACTCACAAGCCTTTAACAACTTCTTATAGCAAATAATGATGCACTTTCTACCTTTGTCTTCTAGCTTGTTACTCTTTTACTTTAGGAAAATGCAGAAAGGCTTTGGATAAAAACATTCTCAAATGTTGAATATCACATTTTTTGCGTAACCACACCTCTTTGAGAATCTTCCCTTCAACAGTTCAACTACATTAGTTGTGGGTTTATTCAACTTGTACAGTGCCATATTACTTATTTTTACCTAAAAACTGTTTGAGCAATCTCCTAGGGTCCTACCCATCAGCATGCACCTAACCATTTTAACTATTGTGATATTTCCAATAAAGGAAATATTATAATCTCTAATCTTGAAACAATCTTTTAATCCACATATGGTCAAATGCCTCAACTTTTTGCTCATAGCATGAGGAAGATAAAGGCAAGGTCATTTTATGTGTTTAACATGTCATTTAGCTGAAAATGTGGTCACCTATAGTATGAAGTTTTTCTAGAGAATAGTTTGGGTGTTGCTTAGCCTTGAGATTAAACTACTCGGTGTTGTAAACATCTATGCTACTAATGCATCTTGTTTTTGCTGAGTGTTAAATGCCCCAAAGTATGGCTTGGGACCTTTATGAGTTGAAATTGTTCAATCCAAAATATAAAGTAAGTGCCTCCCAATGAGGTGGAGCATTGACGAAAAGGATGCATGATATCATTGTACGAAATTGACATAAGAAAAATGCATCGCATGAGCTTTCATATACTTGGTCTGAATTTACATGTGAGCATGGTCGAATCCTTCAAAGATTGGACAGAGCCTTATCATCTGAATAAGGAGACTTTTGTATGAAATTTTTTTGGATATCATTTTGTTAATATTTGATTTTTCCCAAAGTTTTGAGCGGATGCTCCACTTGTTGTTAGGGGAGAAGTAAGAACAACTATGAATGGTCCAAGGGAGAACTGCTGCGTGGGAAAATATTAAAATAATATATAGGGTGAAATAACGGTCAAAGGGAAATTTTCAAATGTTGTAAAAAATTATAAAAGAAATGAGAAATCAAGACCAAGAAAGGTCAAAGGTTAAGACGAATGTTGGTTGAAAATAGAAAAAGTTAAAAATGGAAAATGTCTAAAATATTGAATGAATAGGTTGAGCCTTCGAGGAGACTTTTGCTTGGATTGTTCTATTACAAGACTATCCTACCACGACAAAATCAATCTTCTGTAGCCTTGGTTCCATTGCATTTTCCATCTTTGGGAGATAGATGGGCCAAAACTTGATAGGTCCACTTTTAAGCTAAGTGCCAGTTGCATACTTCTTAACACCAGATCCGCCTACATGAATCTGAATATTATCTTTAAGCATATGTTAGTGGATATTATTTGGGGTGAGCTCATTGTTACAAAGTTCACCAGTCGACATCGACGGTTCATGAACATTATATGGGATGAACTCAACCTTTAAGAGTTGGTTATTTGGCATCGATGATTGCGAGTACTGTATTCCAGAGCTTTGTTCCAGCCCTACCTTGTTCTAGAGCTGTGATGTATGAGTTTTGGGGAGTTTTCAGAGATTAGTATTCCGAGGGGACAACACAACTAGTGTTATTTTAGTAGGTTTTTAGTTTAGACTTCCAAGGTTTTATTTTTAGCAGTTCTTCCAAGACATCAGATTTACATGCAGATTTTAAAGGATGCATAGGGGATGGAGGATAGTCATATGGGAACTTTTAGATTCCTGATTCACTATTTTTAGAAATTTGAGCTTTTTCAGTAGCAGATGACAGTTGGCGACCCAGTATTGAGTTCTTCAAATGGGCACTTTTAGATTTTCGAGATTCACAATCTTAAAAGTTTCTCTTTTTAGAAGCTTCATCTTTCTTGAAATATAAAAGTAGATTTGGATACCCATTGGAGGGATGAGCATGGAGTTCTGTTCTGGTGAAGTTTGACATGTATTCGACCTCAGTGAAAGCTGGTCGAAGTTGGTCATATCTAGTCAAACCTGAGGCCTAAAAATAGGAAATTTTAGTTTTAAGAGATGATCACACTTCATAGACCTAGTATCTACGATCAAGTACAGATGGCCCGATGGGGGTGAAATTTGGTGGCAATCGAAGACTGCTGATTTTGGGTATATTTTAGCAATGTGCGTTTTTGGCATTTGACACTACTTCTGGTGACCCAATATGTTGTATAGCACCTGGGTCAAATTTCATCCCATTTTGAGAAGTTTGGTTTTTGGCCAAATTTACAGGGTCCGAAGCATTCTATAGGGAGGTTTTGTGTGGGCCTGCCATTGCCCCGCTTATTGATGAGGTGGCATGTACTTGCTATTTTGGTTGGAGGAAATTGTGGGGGCCACTCACACATGTTTGCATGGTGTAGGAGGAAAGTGCATGACTTGAGGATGCTTTTCATGATCCAAAGGCAAGGCGCTTGGCTTGAGGAGGCTCTCATGGAGGAAAAAAAGTGCATGCAATCGCAAAAGCTTGCTTTTGTAGACTTTTCCTATTGCACATGCTATTCTCATGAAGGAAAAAAAGCACATGCTTTAGGAACACCTTTTGTGCTTTGGAGGAAAGCTGCTTTTGTAGACATTTCTACTTTTGCATGGGCCGTCTATATCAAAAGGAAAGTGCATGGCATTTAAAAGCTTTGACTTAAACCAAAAGTGGACTAAGATAGCACTTTCCTCATCTAGAGCCTATGCACCCTTCTTTAGAGGAGCCTTTCTTTGACCTATGGTGGCTTTATTCCATTTTGAAAGCTATATTATCTTTGTAAACCGCCAGGCTTATTCTTTAATGACAAAAGAGGGGTAGTGAAGAGAAGGGTTGGATCTTATTGTTGGTGATTGTTTTCTCTTGAGATCTCTTGTCTTCAAGTTCACACCCCCATCTTTTGATTGGAGTGAAGGTGAGAGTCCATAGTTTTTCGGTGAGAGGTAGAAGTTACTCCAACTTAGTTCATGTGAATTCATCCTTGAACTAGGTGTGAGAAGGTGCTGCAGACGAGGTTTGTCACTCCTTGGAGCTCTTGTAGTTGGAGCTCATATTTCCCCAAACTTTGTACTTGCAGCTTTATTTGGCTGTTATATCTCACTGGTTAATTATTTACTTTTCTTCAATCCATGAATTGGTTAACATTGTGAATCATTCCCTCTTAATCAATTTTCTAACTCCATAACCCATAGAATTCAAGGCACTGCAATCGTAATTTATAATTTCCATCCCTAAAGTTGCTGTTTCTCACATTTTTACAAGCAGATCTTTACTTTTCATTGCAAAGTTTTGTGCCCTTACAGCAGATTTACATGTTTCCCAGGGCAGAAATCTATCCCTAGGTGTAAATCTGCGATTATGTTTGCTGTTTTTAGTGTTTTAATGTAGATTACAGGTCTGATATTTCAATTTACAACAAGCATTTAATACTGTTTGGCAGCATTTCTGGGTCCCTAAACCTCACAAGTTGCTTCTAGATTGCATAGGGATTCCCCTGTGGTTAGCAGGCACTAACCTGAAGTGCAGAGAGACTGCATGAGGTGATAGTGTGTATTTTTGAGTTCCTTGGAACCCCTCCAGTTTCAAGCGTTAACATTTTGGCACCATTGTCGGGGAGCGAGCCAGGATTCTTGGTATTTGTAGCATCAGTGTACTACGACATTGTGAGTGTTTATTATTGCAGAATTTGTACTCGTACTCATCTGGCAACTCCATTGGATTGAGGGTCCAGTTTGTTTGATTGATAGTTATTGCTGCATATGGTCCATGCTGCATATGTATCCTAATCCACTTCTCAGTGAGGAAAGAAAGTGGCGGAATTATTTTCCATACTATGATGGTTTGAAGGGTGAGTTAGTTAACCACATATCATAGATTTTGATGGGTTTATTGACTGTTTTGATGTAATACACGAAGATGTGTTCATGAAGCTGTTTGCAATGTCCTTGGCTTGAGACACCAAACAGCGGTTCATTCATGTTTTACCTTCAGGTTATATTACATCTTTTTAAAAGTTGCAATGAAAGTTCTTTGTAGGCTTAGGGACCCTAATGAAGATGATGATGTTTCTGAGGATGACGCTGATTTGGTCTATTATTCATCACAGAATGATGATTTGGATGATGAGGTTGTTTCTAGTACCCTTTCTCCTTCTGTTGTTGAAATACAATTGATAGTAGTTGACAAGGATGAAGTGGTTGATAAGATTCCTGCTATGACTAAAGGTATGTCTTCTTTCTATAATGATTTTATTTTAGTAGTTGTGCTGAAGTTATAAATGAAGTGCCTTTAGGGTATGACATAGAGCTTCCAGTTCACATTGAAGGTAGTTTTCCCAGCACTGAGGAGGTGATAGTAGTTGCTGTTATTTTTGAGCAGCGGAAAGAATTTGCTGATTTCGTAATGGTTTCTCAACTCGAGTTTATTTCAATATCTATTTTTGGGTTCAGTCATTGCCCAGGTTTGGGAGGTCCTGTTGACCTAGTGAGTAATACATAAAGGATTTATTTCAGAGGACAATAGAGAAGAGCTTAGAGTTTTCTGCCTTCTTTCCAGTAAGGAAATGACATTTTATAAAGTGCATAATGAATAATGTTTGGTCCCTTTGTTTTCTTTGCTTGTTGAGCACATGAAAACACATATTTGAACTAGCAGATTTCATGGTTGGCTTCTCTGGAGATTTGATTACATAAATAAAGTTTTTACGAAGTCAACTGGTTGCATGATTGGCTTCATTGGTTGTCAGAGTATGCTAATCGATCATGAGTGGCATCAAGTCCACAAAAAAAAAGAAAATAAAAAAAATGAGAAAATGGGAAAAAAAATAACAAAAGTGTTTTGATCATTTGGGTTTAGGGTTAGGTTGATAGATCCAATCCCCTTTTGATTGGATGTGCTTTTGGCATAGTTGCACGGGGACATGTCCCCTGCTAAAAAGTCAACATACCTGTTGATCTTGTGTTTTGAGGACCTTAGCACGGCTGGGGAACGTTCCCACTGCCCAGGGACATCATGGGGGACCAAGGAATGTTCAGCCCATACCTGAGCCACTTCGATTTAGAAAGCAAGAACATTTAAGGGTCGAGCTCCGAGTCCCTTGAAAATTTCGAAATACGAGGTCACCTTGTTCGACGGATTTGAAAGATGGCGAATGTCAACACTTGTGCATTAAATTCAATTATATATGCCAATATGGAGGAGTAACATGTGTGTCTTAGCTCTCGTAGGTTTGAATAAATTTACCAATATAGAGGAGTAACGTTTGTGTCTTAGCTCTCTACCCACTCGACTGCATATTTGAGAGCTAAGCTGCCTTTTCTCATTGTATTATTTTTAGATGGCACCTTTTTCTAATTGTATTGTTCTCAAATCGCAGTTGGATGTAGGTATGTTGATGCCCTAAATAGATGCCAAACGCATCTGTGAAATGGACAATGTTTACCGGTTGCATTTGCAAATGCCAAAAAATAAATGACTTGTCGTGGAAATCCTTGTGGCCCTGCTCGTGCATTGTATATTTTGCTATTTGATGGTTTCTCAAATAATTCTTACGGCTTCACAAATAACCTTACATAATACATTTACCACTCCTATGTTTTATTTGTATTTACCAGTGTAGTTAGACTTGGAGTCAACAAATACTCGGCTGGCTTGGGACTTGACAGACTCAGCGACTCGGATAAGACTCGGCAAAGACTCGACAAATATGAAAAAAATAAAAAATATGGTAACTTTTATGTACAAAAAACAAACATAATGACATTTCTAATCCATATAAGTTATAAAAACAATTCAATGCAGAAATTCATTAGATCATCTCATAAAAATTGATAATACAACATTTCATACTCCATATTTGTATGCAAAATAGTGAACTGAAAGATGATTCCTTGAACACATTCCAAAATAGTACCAAGTTCAAATACATAACTAGAAAATAAAAAAAAGATAGTGCCTCCAAGTCCAAACTCGAGTCTCATGTATGACTACGAGCAATAGAATGCCTAGTAGAGGCCCTACTAGAGCTAGTGCCAACATCACTAGACGAAAAAGTCAATTGTGATGCATGTGTGTTTGGCGTTTCGATTTCAGAAAATGGTACGCTAGAGGGACGTTTGGTCTCTTCATCAAGCCAAGTCAATTAGAAGGAGCTTCATCCTCCATTACCCAACCAGAGACTAGATCGATCTGATCCAAAAAAATTGTTTTATTGGATCCAAATCTTTTGCTCGCAACTGTTTTGTGAGCATCTGAAGGTTGTAGTATATGTAAACCAACTTCTCTAACCTCTCATGCTCCAACATGTTGTGCTTTTTGGTGTGGATGTGCTCGAATACTGACCAATTGCGCTCACAACCTGAAGCACTGCAAGGTTGACTCAGGATTCTGATGGTGAATTCCTGTAGTTGTGGTGCCTCAGTGCCACAATCTAACCACCAATGGGCTGTTATAAAAAACAGGAAAACAAAGATTGCAAGTTTTGCAATGTCAAACTTGAAAAATAATACTAGCAAAATAAAATTTAATGATTTACGAATTGAATCTTACGTAGCATTTTCTTCTCCTTGAGATGTTGTGTTGAGCTAAATCCAAACATGACAGATGATTCCTTGTACATATCTCGCTGCATATTGATTTGGTCTTGAGTCTCTTGATTGGGGTACATTGTTGGCCCGATATATGTTCTTTAAGTTTCCAAGATAGACCCAGGTTCTGCGCGGTTTAGGGAACCAATAGAACCCCTTTTCACTGGCCCTTTCGGCAACAGTCTGTGAGCAGACTAAGGTCTCACCCGAGGCGAAGTTATGGGGAGGTTGCAGAATCAGGTTTCCACAACTGGGTGATGCGTGCTTCAACAGACTGGCGAGCAACGCGCTACAAGGCTCACGCTGTAGACTGGGGGACTGCACAAAGTTCCTCCTACTTCGCGGTTCACACTTATGCTATCGCGCATCCAAGGACTGCGCGAGTCAGAATGACCACTTAGCAACAGGACAACGCAACTGAGGACTGCGCTTCCTCTTTGGCAATTAACCAACTTCGATAGACTTTACTCAGTGTAACTTAGGCATTCACAAGTATGTCAAACCATAAACCTTGCAAACTTATACAATATGATGAACTACAATGCAACTGCGCACTTTTGGTGCTTCGCTTCAAGGAATCGCACTACACAGACTTCATTGACCTAAGTGTTTACCCGTTTAACTTATGCATTCATCATGTTCAGAAATACTTCAGCATTCAACATTCGCTCATAGGCATTCAACACTTAGCACATTATTCCTATCATTCATTCTTCTGGAAAATAAACATGAAAGTAAAGATACAGATACTCATATGCAAGAACTTAACCATTCATCAAGTAAACACACATTCAGTCACACAACACAAGGATTTAACGTGGTTCACGCCTAGGATGGGAGCTACGTCCACAGGAACTGTTATATTATCATTGGGAAGGGTTCAACAGTTCCAGTCTGCGCACTCAGCTGCAGACTCTCTTCTCTCTTCGGCAGGTCTCTGCGCACACAGCTGTAGAGCCTCTTTACAATAAGTCTCTCAATAGAGATCAATATTCAACAATACTCAAAACGAAGATTAACCCATTCCCTTACAAAAGATGTCCTTTTATAGATCGTGCCCTTAGGTTACGTCTGTTACAATCATGGCGGGCTAAGCAAAACCCTAAGGTACCCAAAATGGTGCGGTTACCCCGCTAACCAGATCTGTTAGGCTCTGATAGGGACTTCACCGTCGTGGCCACCCTTCTGCACTGTCTCTGGCTTTTGACATCTTTTGACTGCGCGTGGCCACGTCGCTTTCAGTCGCTTTGCTAAACGCATGCCGACGGGTCGCTTTCATCCCGTCGTTCCTTCTCTAACGACTTCGTGCGCCCGGTTCACGTAGTGATGCCTTTGCTCGTGCGATCGGTCGCTTTCCTTCTCCGCCACTCCTTACCTGCCTCCTGGGAATCTCGGAGTATCTTAACCAAAATAGATCGCCGATCGATCTCACCGGAATTTATACCATTTTCTGTCCAAAACTCTGCCATGCTAGATCTTCGCGGAGTTGGCACTTTGCAGCGCTGTATCTCTGCAGCGCAGGAACTTCGCAGTGCTGGCTCTTTTACTTTGTCGATGCTTCACTGCGTTGTAACTTTGCAGCTCCCAAAACTGACTTGTCCAAAATTTTCTTAACTTGGGCCAGGCTCAACATACATCCTCTCAATGCATATCATCACACCTCTCATCACCTCAAGATCTTTTTCAATTTTAGATCCATCATTATAGAATATGCTCGGATTGAGATATGCCCCTGCTGCATGTAATGGTGAATGTAGCTGCCTGTCCCACCTGAAATCAATAATATCTCATATAGGAAGATATTTAGATTCACCCCTTTTATAGAAGACCTTGATGGCCTCTTTGGCCCTGTCCATCCCCTCATAAACATACCCCATTGGTGGTTTGTCACCATCCATGATCCTCAACGCTTTCACAAGTGGTTCTGTCATGCTGACAATCTCAGTGACTTCCTCCCATAAACTATCTCTATGGACAGACAAACTCATAGCCATTGCATTTGGTTTTGTGCTGTCCTTATAATGTATCCATTCCCTGCTACTAACCATCCGTTTCAATGCTTGGTACTAATTAAGAAGGCTTTGGAGGGAGAGAAAGTTTGTTGCAAATTGTGTGACAATAGGGTGACTAAGCTCACCTTCTGCATGCTCTCTCATAATGCTCAACACCCAAGCATGGTTATAAATGTACTTGGTTATTTGTTTGCACTCATGAACCACATCTTGCACCCACTCCAACTTCCCAATGTCCTCCAAAATCAAATCTATACAGTGGGAAGCACAAGGAGTCCAAAAAATAGTAGGGTATTTTGCACAAAGCAATTTACGTGCTGCCACATAATTTGCAGCGTTGTCCGTGACTACTTGGACAACATGTTTGGCCCCCACTTCTTCCACAACCTCCGCTAGCAATGTAAATATTAGATTTGCATCTTTCACATGTGAAGATGCATCAACAGATTTCAGAAACATTGTTCCTTTAGGGCAAGCCACAAGAAAATTTATGATTGTTCTAATCCTCTGATCTGTCAACCCATCTGACAAGATTGTGCAACCTGTAAACTCCTATGAGCTTTTAATGCTCTCCAACTGTGCCTTGACACACTGCAGCTCCTCATCTAGATCTTTCCCCCTAAGTGCATTGTAAGAGGGGCCTTTGTATCCAAGGCCAACGCTTGCAATGTTGAATGAGAGGCTGTCATGGTACCAAAACCTCCTCACTGCCATATCTGCCTCCTTCCTTTTCCTTTCATCAAAGTTGTCCAAGGTTGCTTGAGATCCCGGGGTTGTACAAGGAAGGAAGAAAGGAGAGGTGATAGATGGACTTGGTGCAACACTTGGTGCAAAACTTGACGAGCAACTGCCTGGAGGTCCCATTGGAGATCTGCTTATCCCTACCGTTTCAAACCTCAACCTAGATCTTTTGGCATTTCGTTCTTTGATGCCTTCCAAAGCAGCATGCATTTCCGCTATGACTTCTTCAGGGAAACCATCACAAACTACAACATCCTTGCACACAACTTGAGCTAGGTGGTGTTTTAACCTGTTTATGCCCCCATACATAGTTGTTGGATAGGAGTTGCACTTTACTTGATTGTCTTGCCTTGGGATCACCTGGACACAATGTTTCCATGCTTTATCAAGAGGCCTTCTAGGTTTTCCCTTAGGTGCCATGGATGACAATCTGATAGTCGAAAAAAATTTAAAATGAATTTTTATTTATAAATTAAAATTAAAATGATTTTTTATTTTATTTTTTAATTAAATCTAATTCATTTTTGGCAGGCTGTGGAGGTTGCCATCACAACCCACAAGCCTGTAGGTAGCCACAGGGGGTATCCTCCATGCCTGTGGGCTGTGATGACAGCCTCCACAGCCCCGAGGAGGCCTGTGTAGGCTGTAGACACAGCCCCGACGAGGCCTGTGTAGGCTTCCATCACAGTTTACAGCCTACACAGGCCTTCTCGGGGCTGTGATGGCAACCTACACAGGCCTCCTCGGGGTTGTGGAGGCTGCCATCACAGCCTGCGGCCTCCACAGCTCCGAGGAGGCTGCCATCACAGCCTGCCAATGGCCCAAAACAAAAAAAAATATAAAACTTAAAACTAAAAACAAAAAATATATATGTTTTTTTCTAAATTTATTTGTATTTTAAATTTTTTATTTAAGTTTTTTTTATTATTTTTTTTTATGTTTTGGGATTCTTGGTAGCCATTGGAGGCTGCCATCATGGCCTACAGGCCTGTAGGCCATGATGGCAACCTCCACAGGCTTGCAACACCCAAAAATAAAAAACTTAAAACAAAACTTAAATAAAACACATAAAATACTAATAAATTAAAAAAAACGTAAATAATTTTAATGAAGATTTATTTTAAATTAAAACTTAAATAAATGTTAATTTGTGTTTTTTTTATATTTTAATTTATTTTTATAGATCGGGCCTTTTGGCAGCGTGTGGAGGCTGCCAAAACGCCCAATCCATACAAATGAAATTAAAATATAAAAAAATAACATTAAAAAATTAAAATGCAATATTACAAATAAAAAAACAAAAACCACCAACCTGCTGAAGTCGGTCGGTTGATGGCAGCCTGTGGTCTCCTTCTCAGCTCGTGGTCTCAGACTCTCAGCTCGGGGTCATCTCCTTGGATTCACAGCTCAAACCCCCTCTTCTCCTCTATGTAGTGTCCACTCATGGTCTCCACTCTCCAGTGCTCCTCGAATCTCACTCTGCACATTCTCTAGTCGCTACTGCTTAGAGGTGGTGAGCAACAGATGTGAGTCCCGCCTTCTTAAAGGCCGCGTTTCCCTCCAAAATCCACAAAACTTTCTTATCCTTAAACATAGTTTTAAAATAGGGTTATATTAATTTATTAAAACTAATTTTTTATTAACCATTACAAAGAAGTTAACAATACTAGTTTGATTTATAGGATAATTACTTTAGTTATCTCTCTTTAAACAACACTCCACGTAGTTTAATTTAGGTTTTCATTAAATATCAATAAAATTAAAATTAATTAATACTCTCAATCTAATTATTAACCCTACTCTCATTTCACTGAAACCCTAATTTCTTCACAAAAAACAAAGCCGACAACATCTTATCAGATCATCTCTACGTCTCCACTATATATCTTAGTTCTTATGCTCTCCATAAGATCGACATTTACGTCCTGATGATGGATCCTGATATGGATTCGAAACGTCGACTTCGTAATATGGAAACTGTGGATTCTCCGAGACTACCTGAAACCATCAACCACAAAACTCTTGCAACATAAATCAACACACGCCGGATTTTTGGGGCAGGCCATGGACTCGCGAGTCCGACGAGTTTGAGCTGAGTTCGGCAATTAATCGCGAGTGCCTGCGAGTATGCTGAGTCTTGAGTATGGTCGACGAGTTTGTTGCGGTTACTCCATTCGCCTGCAACTCGCCAAGACTTGGCAACTCTCGCAAGTTTGCTGTGAGTCTGACTACACTGGTATTTATTATTCAGTCTTTAACATTCTACTCTTATATTATTTTGATTTATACTATATAAAATTTAAATAATAAATTATATCTATACCATTGTTAGACTTTCGGGTTACTTTGAAAGTGTTTACACCATGTTTAGGGTTCTTCATGAGGTTTGGGGCACATGGTGTTGTTTAGTTGTTGGATGGTTTGAGATAGATTGTAGCATGAGAGGTGGTGCACATCACTTCATAAGGCCCTTCTAGGGTAAAAGAGGAGCATAATGAATTTTATCCCATAAGTTGTGTGTAAAAATGAAGTGAGGAGATTGTATTTATTTGATCTCACACTCACTTTTTACAGAATAACCAAGCCTACATGCTTTAAAATGTCAATTTAAAATTACAACATGTCAACATAAAATTATAACATAAAATAATATAAAATAATATAAAATAATCAAATTTGTGGGTAACTTGGGGCATTTTCCCAGAGTTCACCCAAAAGTGACTAAAATGACTGAAAATGAGCAAAATACTCCAAACTGAAGGTTGGAGTAGGCAGGGGGGGACATCATGCCCCATTTAACCCCAACAATAGTGAAAATCCCTCAACGCCCCCCCTAAACAAACAATGTAGGACTGGAAGAATGATGACGTCAACATCAAAGACAACCAAGGAGAGAGGGCACTGCTGAACTGGAGGACCAGGAGGGTGTGGATGGTGTCCTGGAGGAGAGGCATGAGCCTCAGTGCTGACAGAAGAGCCACTAGAATGATAGAACAAGGTGGGGGTCATGTGATCTAGTGACCCACCCCTGGAAGCCCCAGACACCAACCTTCAAGTCCTTTCATGAGGCAGTCAACAATGCCACTAAGCCATAGTTCTCCCAGGAGAGGGACCAAAGGATCTGGCCATAACCTCTACTCAGAAAATGTTGGATAACACCCCTCCTTGTCAAGAAAAAAAATGACCCTCTCTCCCTGGGGCACATATGAAGGTGCGCTGGTACTAGTACCATGTAACACTGGCTCCAATTGCGGGACGAGTACTCCTCTAGAGGGTGCTCGAGAATCCATGAATCATCTGGGTACCTGTCAACCTACACACATCAAATAGCCAGGGACATCAAAATATCATGAGGTAGACACTTCCGTCTTGCTTTGCTCATCATGAAAATATGAAAAAAAACTGAATGAGCAAGCGACTAACCTATGTAGACATGAAGAACGTCAAATGCAATGCATGGGTAACAGTATATGCCTTACTCAAGTGAACTAAACCTGCCTATGCTAAACATAAGAATCAAGAATGGTTAAGTGAAATCATATCACCAATGTGACCATTTAAGTAAGCAATTCATACCTGATCCCTCATCTTTGTCTTTAGATTCTTAGAATGAATCCATGATAAGATCTCATCGATCACAAAGCAAATACGTACCAAGGTCTTCATTAGGATAGGAGATGAAGGCTGGGTGACTACGGAGGCTTGGAAGCTTTGATATTGCTGCCATAAAGAAGGATAGGTTTCACAAGCTCCATTTATCTAGGCTTCCACAGGGCTCAAGTATGGACCATTTTCATCATACATTTGTATTAAGAAAAAAATTTGGCTGAAATCGGTTGGCTTATTTTGAAGTTGGGATGCCATTATTATCGGTGGACCTTGCAAATCTTCATATGCCAGCTACAACCTGTCCCTGCACTTGCTTAAACATTTCTTTAGAGGCACAAGCATATTGCTCATCTTTATAGTAACCATGTTAGTACCCCCAATAATCTTTAAGACTTTGAAATTGTTAGCCACGTTATCTATGCCTTCACATTTCAAGCTAAAAGATAAACAATAGAAATTTTGACAATGTGAGAAGAATGTCATACCTGTCCACATACCTGTATTGGTTTTATTGAAATGCATCGTTGAAAACTTACCGATATTGGACAAAAAGAGCTGAGCACTTCTTGTAGAATGTTGTTGGTTAGGGCACACCATGGACTGGGAGACAATGGAAAAACTTTGCATATGGCCATCGACAACAGGCACCACATCTTGCATTACTACATCATCGAGCAAAGCAAAAGGGTTGATCCATTCTTCTTTGGTGGCAGAGTAAGCTTCTTCACCCACATATGTGCTCGGGAGAGGGTCTACCATGATGCTACAAGGTCTTGAAGAATCATACATCGGTGGACCAAGGAACTTCCAATAATCGTCGTCTTCCGTAAACCTGTAATTTTCTTCCAAGGAGCCAAAATATTATAAGAAACCGTAACCTGAGGATATGGAGAATTCACCATTTATGTATATTCTTTAGTTTCTTCAATTAAGGCTTCTTGCTCTTCATCTTCAGGAATCGCTTCATCTCCGGTCATAAGGGCCATTACGTCATTTACTCGGTCCTGAACAATGCTTTCTTCAAGTAAACCTTCCGAGAATTGATCTTCGTGAAGGACTGCTTCATGCTCCTCTAAGATCTGTTCATCAATATCCGTATGATCGTCCTTTATAATCTTCATGATTTCTTCCTTAGCATTGGGACCCCATTTATCGCTGAATGCCTCAACCAGTTGGAGGAAGGAAGATATCCCCTTATGAGGTAGTCTTTCATACCAAGTCTAGTTCGAAGGACATTACGAACAACTGCATACTCGTGTCCTCATTTGTGATATCCCAGCCATAAAAACTTCTTTGAATTTCATGACATGTGCTGTAACGGTATCTTTTCCCCTGTGGAATATTGGGATAGACTTCAGACAACGATATTTATCAAACCTATTTGGGTATCTTGAAATATTTGAGAAGTCAAATGGATCCAGGCCCCCCATATCTCTTGCCTTTCAGTTTTGTTCTTGTAGAGTACTTCCTTTTTTATTTTCTTCAGAAGGAGTCGCCAGGAGAGACTTGCCAAGTTAGACTTAAACAAATCTCACCGAAAGCACTGAACAAGTACGTACCTGAGATGGGTTGAATTCTTGGTGGAGTCGGCAAATAAAGTTGTTAAGTTAGTCTTTACAACAATATATATATATATATATATTTCGAGTATGAGGACGTACCTTGAAGCTTACCAATATGTCTTTCATGCACAGATTAATCACCTCAATTTATTTTGAGGTCCCCGACAGTAGCGCCAAAAATGTTACCAGCGTTGCTGGACTAACCAAATTCTTTTTAATTGGAGTCGCCAGATAAGATTTGCACGATTAGCCCTCAATAATATTTTCAAAATACCAATCCAAGACTTACCTCGAGTTTCTTACCAAGTGTCGTTTTGCCAAGGGTGTAATGACTCCGGATAAACCACTTCAATTTTTGAAATGTCCCCGGCAACGACGCCAAAAATGTTACCGTTCAAACTAGCAGGCTAGGCTTGCAAGTGAAAGGCAATCACATAAGAAACTTGGACTGCTGTCACCTTTGTCCAATCTCCTAACTTCTTTAGGATCCAATGTTGTTCCAAGGGGAGAGCCCTTTAATGTACTTGCCAAGTAGATGCCAAATTCCTTCCAAACACCTTAAAGCATAGATCAGTGCCTCTAATGGAGTCAAACACAGAGTAATAGAGAGAGTTAGGATGGTGCTTGTATAGTAGTTTTGATAGTTTTGTAGGTCTGTTTAGGGTTAAAAAAGATAGGCCGAGGATTTCACGCCCAAAATTTTAGAGCCATGAGAATTTAGGGCCAAAATTTTGGGGTTGTGAGAATTTAGGGCCGCGAAAATTTAGGGCCGAAATTTTGGTGTTGCAAGAATTTATGGCCACGATAATTTAGTGCCGAGGTTTTAGGGCTGCGAGAATTTAGGGCTGAAATTTTGGGGTCACGAGAATTATGGCCGCGAGAATTTAGGGCTGAAATTTTGTGGTCGCGAGAATTTAGGGGCGAGATTTTAGGGCCAAAATTTTAGGGAGACCAAAAATGAAAACATTATTTTTTTATATTTTTAGGGTTTTTGTTATAAAATTGCAGATCTAATTCTAACCTTAATTCTACCATGAAAATGCAAGTTTAACCTAGCAATAATATTTACAAAAATTCAAACTAGGGTTTGATGTAGAGAAAATGGACAAACTTGGGGTTTTAATGGATGCTACCCCAAACCCTAGCCTTAGAGGAAGGTGACAAGCCTTCCTCTTGGAGGTAATTCTCCTTGCTATTAGGTTAGGACTTGTTGAAACAATCTCTAGGGTTGGTTTCAAGAGTCAAAACTAGGGCAAAGTTGGAGCTCCAAGGCCAAACTTTGTAAAAACCTCCTTTTGGGAGCGTTTTTAGTATGCAATGAGGATAGAATAGTAGGCAAAAGCCTTATTCAAAGAGAATGTAGCCCTAGGGATACCATTCAATCATTCAAGATGTAAAATTGACCTACCATTCATCAAACAAACCTAAAAAATGTAAAAGACTTACTTGAGCATGAGTTATTCCAATCACTCTAGCATCCACAAAGCATTAGCAAGACAAAGAAAGCATCCAACTTCATCCAAGAGCAAGAAGAATCATCCCTTCGAGAGGTGCACATCACTTCATAAGGCCCTTCTAGGGTAAAAGAGTAGCATAATGAAGTATAATGAATTTTATCCCATAAGTTGCGTGTAAAAATGAAGGGAGGAGATTGTATTTATATGATTTCACACTCACTTTTTACAAAATAACCAAGTCTACATGCTTTAAAATGTCAATTTAAAATTAAAACATGTCAACATAAAATTAAAACATGTCAACCTAAAATTATAACATAAAATAATATAAAATAATCAAATTTGTGGGTAACTTGGGGCATTTTCCCCAGAGTTCACCCAAAAGTGACTAAAATGATTGAAAATGAGCAAAATACTCCAAATTGAAGGTTGGAGTAGGCAGGGGGGAGACATCATGCCCCATCTAACCCTAATAGTAGTGAAAATCCCTCAACGCCCCCCCTAAACAAGCAATGTAGGACTGGAAGAATGATGGTGTCATCATCAAAGACAACCAAGGAGAGAGGGTGCTGCTGAATTGGAGGACCAGGAGGGTGTGGATGGTGGCATGGAGGAGAGGCATGAGCCTCAGTGCTGACGGAAGAGCCACCGAAATGATAGAACAAGGTGGGGGTCATGTGATCCAGTGACCCACCCCTATAAGCCTCGGACACCAACCTTAGGGCTTCAAGCCCTTTCATAAGGTAATCAATAATGCCATTAAACCATAGTATTCCTAGGAGAGGGACCAAAGGATCTGGCCATAACCTTCACTCAGAAAATGCTGGATAATACCCCTCCTGGTCAAGAAAAAAAATGACCCTCTTTCCCTGGTGCTGATTGTTGAACTCCTCTGTCATGAGCTTAATAAAAATGTACCCTTCATTCAAGCAAAATCACTTATTAAGCATGGGAAGCTTTTTCTACCTTATTTTTAACGCTTGGATTAGGAAGTTTCATCAGAATTGTAGGGTGTTGAATAATGTCCTTGGAGGATCAACTTAGAGATTCGAGGTAGAGGCAAGGGCTAGAGCCTAGAGGAGTGGGGCACAAGGTGCTATTGATGAATAGGATCCCAATATAGGCAATGATTTTGATGATATGTAGTTATCTGTTGCAGCATGAAGTTTTTGGACTCTAGAGTCTAGAGGCCATTTAGAGCCTCTTTGTTTATGTATTATGGGTCAGATATGGATTGCGTTCAAGCTATACTCTATTGTGAGCGGGGAGTGGGAAGCGGGAGCAAAGCAAAAAGCAAAAAAGCTTTCGGGGTGGGAGCGTTTTTTATATAATATATATTTTTTATATATTTTGATACATATGCCAACAAAACCACATACATCCATCAGAATTCAAACCATTATACACAAATATGCAAATTTTCTCAT
Source organism: Larix kaempferi (assembly GCA_027924585.1). Taxonomy (NCBI): domain Eukaryota; kingdom Viridiplantae; phylum Streptophyta; class Pinopsida; order Pinales; family Pinaceae; genus Larix; species Larix kaempferi. The sequence goes on along the minus strand of BSBM01000710.1, from coordinate 1,987,883 downwards.
GTATATAGCAAGTAAAAGTGCATACAACCAAAATAGCATCGAGTGCAATCCATATCTGAACCAAAGTACATCAATAAATAGGCTATAAACTAGGGATTCTTCCAAAACTAGTTTTGAGGCCACCAACATCAATTTGAACAATTAGCACCACCATCATCAAGGTACATAGAGGGGTTGATGTGTTTTATTGAATGGCAATCCCAAACCCTCATACATGATAGAATCCAGTGGAAACATTGCAATCCTGAAATCCTAAAAGCCGTTAAGCTTGTTGAATTTTGAATGGGATACAAAATTCTACATTTTGCATTTGAAGTCCAATGAGGTTGGAACCACTCTCAAACATCTTGAAAGAATTAATGTTAATGTTAAAAATTTAAGTAAAAGGATATAAAATGAAAGATAAGGAGAATGTCAACTTTTACTTTAAGAATTTAATATTACCATTTAAAGCTACTGATCATTACTAAGGTTAGGTTTTTTGCTATCAGAGTAGGCTTTTCCTCCTTTATATAGCATTAGTATAGGCCTAGGGTTAGTTCCCCCCCACCCATCACTTAATTTTTTGGTTTTTTTAAAAGAAAAATTGAAAAAAAAGGAGGGAGCGTTTTTTTTTTGCAAGGAAGTGAGCTTTCTAAAAACGCTCCCGTTTAGGAAGCACGCTTTCCCAGTGCTTCTTGGACGCTTCCTTCGGAAGCGAGCTTTGGGAGCGGGGACGGGGGGAGGGGGGCTGGGGCACTCCCACGCAACGTAGCACTCAAGGCTATTTTAGTTATATACACCCTTGCTATATAGATGATAAACTTTGCATATTTGTGTATAATGGTTTGGATTCATATGGATGCACATGAATATATATGTTTTTTTTCAAAAATTGAATATTTGATGTATTTTTTGGTCTATTGCTTTTTTGGTCCGGTTTTTTCCCGGTTCAGGTCCAGTTCAGGTTTTTGGGCTTGATTGGTTCAATGATCGGTCCGGTTTTGATAACATTGTTGGGGATGCTCAGAGACTGTTCCATAGAGCTACAGGTCCCAAAAACTAAAAATAATAAAAAAAATTCCACTTGGTTTATCATATTCAAACTTATGATTCATATGTAATTTCCGCTATATATCAATGAACTTTGACGCAATGTGCATGATATAAACTTTGACGCAATGTGCATGTTTTACTATTTAATTAGTAACTTTCACTTAGTATGTTAGACTCTATAGGGTGTTACTTGCTAAACAGTGAAAATGATTTGAATTTCATATGTGTGTGTGTGTACAGTATCCCCTAAGTACACAAGCCCCCCTGTTTCAAAAAGTGGCGTTCTCTTCCTCGTCCTTGAACCCAAGTTTCTTGACAACTTAGGCTTCATCCCATGGATGTTGGACTTTAGGGTTTGGAAACCCCAGGATGTATTTGGGAAGAGGATGTTTTGCATTGGAAATAGTGTTGGAGGGATTCTTGCACTTGGAGGAGCTAGGGTTTGTTGACTAATCTTAACTAGGGCATCTTGGGTGGTTGGATTTTGTCCTATCTTTCAGAGGAGGCTATGATATGTATGTACTTCATTCATTAATCATATATATATATGGCATTTCCAGCTGTCCACATATTGTGTATATTGCAAATTTGATTTCAGTATTTTACCTTTAAGGATGGTTATTTTCAACTCTTAATTGTCTTATTGACTTGACATGAGAAAATTGTTAAGGGACTTAACACTAAGGTTGAAGATAAAAGTACAGCCATCTATTGTTGTTGTGTTTGCTGTTATATCTCTTGTATAAGAAGAGTTTTCAGATATGGGTTATGCCTGTGAAGTTGCCTTAGAAGGGTGGAAACTCATTGGAATGATTGGTATATCTTCTCCTTGAATTGTTTGAATTTTGGGGATAATAGAAGTGAATTATTGTGATTGTTCTGTTGCTGTTTTATGCATTAATTTACATCAGTCCTAAAGGTTGAAAATTCTGGGGTTAAGATCTGAGGAAGCTTCTTGGAAGAAGGTGAATTTTCAGATTTGCATTAATTGTCTAGTGCAAAGTGAAATTTCAACAACCATAAGCTTATATTTATTATAATTTATTTTATTTATAGTGAATAGTTAAAATTTTAAATATACGATATATTTAAAATTAATATACAATATATAATTTTAACTATATAATGTTATAAAAAATGTTGCCAACATCATGATATATTGCAATGTATCCTTGATGATGATATTATCGCCTTAAAATATTGCGATGTTTGGCGATATTTCAAAGATTGCGATTTTTTAAAAATATCGAAAATTTTAAAAATATTGCAAATTTTCAGGAAAAATCACAAGTTGATGGGTAAAATTGCCGGTGCACAAACAATTTGACATATAACCCAAAATGTCACTTTTATTTTTCCTCATTTTCAAAATAGATTGAAGGGGTTTGAGAGAAAAGGAGGTCTCCATCATTTTTCTTTTATCGAAGGACCATAAATAGTGTGTTTATATTTGCTATCAACAATTTATTGTGGATTGGGGATTTTGTCCCATCAATGGTTATTGTGCCTAATTGATAAAACATAATTGACTTGTGGGATAATTAAGACACATTGCTAAATCACATTGATAAGTCCCATATCTTAAATTGTGGATTTGATAATTTGTTTTGTCATATTGCTTTAGTTCATATTGAATAATCTTGTGAAGCATTGCTATTGAGTTTACCATTGCTACTAAACCCCATAAGTAAAATTCATTGGTTACGTTTGAACATCTGTTGCAATTATTTATCTATTGTGGATTTAGTAATTTGTTTTGTCATATTGCTTTAGTTCATATTGAATATTTTGTAAAGCATTGCTACTGAGTTTACCATTGCTATTGAACACCATAAGTAAATTCATTGTCAAGTTTGAACTTCCATTGTTAATGATCATCTTACATGTTTAAGCTCTCTAAAATTTAAATGTATGAGCTAAAATTACATTATATTGTGCTTAACTTTAAATACAAAGCCTGAAGTGAGAGGTTATGAGTTGAGGTAACAATGACGAGCAACCCTTGTTGCCTCCTAGGTTGTGCTAGTGGTTTGGGATCTTTTCTGCTTACGTACAAATTGGACAGCAACACAACTATCTATGTGAAGAAGTTAATTTTCTGCAATTGAATAACTTGCTTGTTTAGTTGAGAACATAAGGACAATAGTCACCTAGGATTTGGAACTTTCACATGGTATCAAAGCTTCTTTGATTGGGAGGGTCTAAAGAGTTTACAACAATAGATCAACTATTGGAAAAAACTGTCGGAACCAATTGTTGGGAACCAAGACCAATAGTTAGAGGGTTTTAGAGTTAGTGCTCATCAATTTTTGGAGTTTGTGTATTAGAGCTCAAACATGGCATTGGTTAGTCTCAGATTTGAGGATAGATTGAAAGGTGCCTCAAGTTCCATGGAAATTTAGGGTCACACTCCTCTTGGAAGAGAATGGTCTTTGGGATATTGTCAAGGATGCAGTCAGTCCATTGATAGATCTACAGGTTTTGGCAGTTCACAAGAAGAAAGAAGTGAAAGGCAAGTAGATGATCGTGGATGCTATAAAGGATCATTTGATCCCAAATATATTCAAGAAGAAGATGATAGAGGAGATGCTTGATGCTTTGATTAGCCTTTACCAAAGCAAGAACATCAATAGGAAGATGATATTGCATAATAGACACATAGCAGTAGAGATGAATAGATCTGACACAGTTATGAGTTACTTGATGAAGGCCATGCAAATTCATGATCAAATTGCAGATGTTGGGGAGAAGATCGAAATCAAAGCTAGTGAATTAGGCATTGGATGGGTTCTCATTTCAATGGGAAACATTTGTTTAGGATGTTTGCGCTTGGTAGAATCTTCCCTCATTTGAAAGATTGTGAGATGATTGTATCAAAGAGGAGGCTTGGATGGAGCCAAAGGGCGACAAATAGGGAGGTGACAATGACCATGCCCTATTTGGTCAAACAAGGAAGGGTAGGGGTAAAGGACCCAACAAGGGTAAGTTAAAGAGTGAGGATGGACGAGTCAACCTCGCAACTAGGGAAGGACTTAAGTAAAAACAAGAGCTTCATATGTCATATGCATGGCCATTATGCATCACAATGTTTGGACAAGAAGAAAGGTAAAGGGAAGTAGCAACAGAATCAAGAAGCAACCTATGTTGAAACTCAGATGAATGAGTTTGCCTCCAAGTTCGAGAAGAATTTCTCGATGATATCTTTCCTTTCTACCAATACAAGTTCGAGGAACGCTTAGTATGTCAATAGTGGGGCATCTAGCCATATGACATAAGCTTGGGAGTTATTTTCAAGTCTAAAAGAGCATGTCTCAGGACTTTAGGTCGAGTTTGGTGATGATTCCAAGTATCCAATCATAGGAATTGGTACCATTCCTTTCCAATCCGAGTTAGGTAACTCTTTAGACTTTTACAATGCGTTGTTTGTTGCAGGTCCGAGGAAGAATTTTCTTTCAGTTTCGGTAAGGGCTCTGTAGTAGAGTTCAAGAACTGCAAGTCCTTAGAATATTGAAGGAGTCTAGCCCATAATCAACTCAAGTGATCAAGGTTAGCAAAGGAAACTTATATGGGTTATAGGGTAAACCTGGTCGAGCCATGGTTTATAACACAAACAACTTGTGTGAGTCATGGCACAAGAGAATGGGGCACCTGCATCATAACGTGCTACCTATTTTGAGGGAGATAGTCACATGTTTTCCAAAAGTTCAACATTGAGTAGCAGGGATTATGCAGGGGGTGCGCACTTTGCAAGTATGCCAAGGTTGCTTTCCTGAGCAACAAGCATAGGCCTAAGGCAATTGTAGACCTAGTGCATTCAATTGTATGTGGACCAATGCCAGCAACATCAATCTTAGTAAGCATGTAGTATGTTTCCTTCATTGATGACTTCTTAGACAAAACTTGGATCTACTTCCTAAAGACCAAGGATGAGGTCTTTAGTAGGTTTCAAGAGTTTAAAGCTCTAGTCGAAAGCTAGGTAGGGAAGAAGATTAAAGTTTTGAGGTTGGACAATAGGGGTGAGTTACCTCAAGGAGTTCCAAGGTTTTTCCAAGGATGAAGGAATCAAGGAGGAATGCACTGTTTTGTACAACCCACTATAGAATGGGGTTGTAGAGTGAAAGAATTGATCCATCATAGGGGTTTCTAAGGCCATGATTCATGACTAGAGTTTTTCGATGTTTCTATGGGAAGAATCTTGCACACAATGGTCTACATTTGAAACATGTGTCCTCACAGGACAAGACACCAGAGGAGGCATTCATTGGTGTGAAGCTAGAGGTGAGTCATTTCTGCATGTTGGGTTATCTAGTATATATCCATGTACCAATAGAGAAGAGGACCAAATTGGAGACCTCCAGTAGGAAGGATTTGTTTGTTGGTTACAATGAGACTTCAAAGGACTTCAAGGTCTTTATTCCAGAGTAGAGAAAGATATTCATAAGCAAGGATGTAAAATTTGAGGAAGACTTTGCATCCAGGAAGTCTCATGAGTCTATTCTAGTGATAAAGGATGAGAAGCAAGTAGCTTCAACTGTTGAACTAGGGTCTCCAGTGACTTCTAGTTTGCAGCAACAGCTTTCATGTGCAAAGGAGGAGCCACCAAATCCTACCAGTTATGTTAGGAGACCTCCACGGTCCACTCAGACAGTGAGGGTTGCTCAGGAGCATGTTGAGGTTCCTTGGAGCACATTTAGGGAGAACATACTTTCGAAAAAGTTCCCAAATTACATGGTTTTGATGAGAAGCATCATAGGTTCTGAGCCTTCCAGTTTTTAAGAGGCAACAAACCAATAGGTTTGGAGGGATGCCATGGTGTAGGAGTACACCTCCATCATGAAGGACAATGTATGGGACATAGTGCAAAGACAGGAGGGGGGATTAGTAGTGACTTCTCGATGGATTTACAAGATCAAGCATGCGGTAGATGGCGGCATAGAGAAGTACAAAGCGAGGTTCGTGGCGAGAGGGTTCTCCTAAAAAGAGGGAGTGGACTATGAAGAGACTCTTGCTCCAGTTGCCAAGTACACTTCCAGTAGAGCAATGGTGTCTTTAGTTTCTGTTATATGATGCAGGATACGTCAGATGGATGTAAAGACAACTTTCTTGAATGGGATAATTGAGGAAGAAGTGTACATAGAGCAGTCTCAAGGCTTTGAGATCAGTCGGTAGGAGTCCCATGTTTGTAGGCTGAAAAAAGCCTTGTATGGATTCAAGCAAACATTGAGAGCATGGTATCCCAGGATCGATGGGTATTTGTTGAGTATGGGCTTCACTAGAGGTGAAGCAAATCCTAACTTATATTTTATATTTGTTGGGGTTGATCTGCTTGTTTTAGTGTTCTTTTTAGATGACCCGTTTCTTACAAGTTCAGAGAAGCTCGTTGCAGGGTGCAAGACATATATGATAGCTGAGTTCAAGATGGACATTGGCATGATCTTCTTGGGGTTAGAGGTTTGGCAAAGACCATGGGAGATTTTCCTTGGGCAAGGTAAGCATGCAGTTGAGATCTTGAAGAGGTTTCAGATGGAGGACTACAAACCTATGGCCACGCTTATGATCACTGATTTGAAGAAGGTAACAACTTTAGATTCAAAGATGGTGGATCCCATGTTGTACATGTAGTTGATATGTTCCTTGATGTATTTGGTCAACGCAAGGCTAGATATATGATTTGTAGTGAACACCTTGAGTCTGTTTATGGTGGAGGCAAGGCAAGAGCATTGGGTAGCAACAAAACATGTGCTTAGATACTTAAGGGGCACAATGGAGTATGTTCTAAAGATATCTTGGAGATGGTGAGGTGAAGTTGCGAGGATATGCAGACTCAAATTGGGTAAGTAATGCATCAGACAGGAAGAGCACACCAGGGTGTTACTTTAGCTTGGAATCAACGATGTCAACAGAGACAAAGTATATGGCAACTAGTATTGCTAGTTGTGATGCAATTTGGACTTGCAAGTTGCTTGCAAGATTATTGGATGAAGAGTTGGATCCCACGAGGATTTGCTATGATAATCATAGTTGTTTCAAACTCTTTGAGAATCTAGTGTTTCATGATAGGTCCAAGCACATCAAAGGTCATATATCACTTCATTCGAGACAGGATTCATAAGGGAAAAGTAAAGCTTCAGTATGTACCTAGAAATCAAGAGGTTGTTGATATTCTGACCAAGCCCTTAACAAAAGGGAAGTTTGAAGCATTCAAAGACAAACTTGGATTGGTGTAGAATTCCTTCTTCACTATGAGGGAGTGTTGAAGAATGTAGCTTGAATTGAACTTCCACATAGGTTCAATGTGAACGTGTTGGAAGTAGTTCGAGTTAATTTTATTTTCTAATTCACTTTAAGAATAAAGTCAAAGTCTTATATTTAGTTGATTGAGTCTAATAAAGTGTATTTATACATTAGTGATTTGGATTAATCTCAACCGTACATCTCATTGTGAGATTAGGGTTTCAACCCAAATATATAGGCAGGTCAAGATAAAGTGTTTATTACAAGTGTTTTTGGACAACGACAACAATTGAAAGGGAGAAAGCAGAGGGCATTGGTCGGGAGGAGGGTACTGTATGTACAATATAGTAAAACAATATGGATCTGTACAGTCATACGAGATTAATATAGTGGTATGGATCAGTGCAGTAGGTCCGTACAGTCGTACGGACATATTTGTATAGGGCCGTATAGTAGCAACAATTGGTTTACTCTTTTTTTTTGTGTAGGCCATACTTCTCTTCAACAGGTTGTACACCTTGGGTCAAGGTGATTTTTGTATACTATGCTGCTGCTAATTTTAAGCATCTGTGGAGGTTGCCTTGTAAGTTTTGATTAAGTTAATGATAAGCTAATTTGAAGGAGAAAATCCCTGTGCATGTGTAATTGTTTACGCTTCTGCTATTTGCTTTCCAATCATCTGTGTGATTGTTGCTATGTGAAGAAGTTAATATTCTTCAATTAAATAACTTGCTTGTTTAGTTGAGAATATAAGGAGATCAATCACCTAGGGTTTGGAATTTTCACAAATAGCACTTTCTTCTTCTAGAGCCCATGCATCCTCTCTAAAGGAGCCTTTCTTTGACTTGTGGTGGCTTTATTCCATTTTGAAAGCAGTGTTATCTTTGTAAGCCTTTGGACCTGTTATATAAAGGCAAAAGGGGTGTTGATGTATATGTAACTTCGGAATGTATTTCATATATATTTATTGTACCCTTATTAGAGATGTGTTATTCCTCTATAAGGAAGTGTCGTCATGTGGATTGACAAGTGTCGCAAGTGTGTGTACTTGCCGATGGGTTATTAGACCACCATGTGTGGGGTCAGCCCTGAAATATATATATTATAATGTGGATGTACCTAGCTAGACAAGTCGGCCCCATAAGGTCACTGGGCAAACAGGTTAGTATAAATAGAGATAAGGAGATCTCTATTTAGATCATTCGAAAAGTTATATCTCTCTCACTCAGAAAGTGGCGCACTAGTGAGGAGGAGGATCATCTGCTACTAGGAGACTATCTCAAGTGTATTTTGGTTGTACTTTGGTTGAGCCATTGCTCTCTCTATCTCTGAGGAAGTTGTGGGGTTTTTCACCTTAGGGTTTTCCCCACGGAAACTCTGTGTCTCTTGCCTCTCATGCTTTTGATTCTTGTGATGCTTATTGTGATTGTTATGCATTGATATACTGTATATGTTATTCTCTCAGTGAAGATCCTAGAGTATAGTGAATTAATGCTCAAAATTTAACAAGGGGTAATGAGGAGAGGCATTGGATCTCATTGTTGGCATTTGTTTTTTCTTGACTTCTCTAGTCTTCCCACCCCCCTTTTTGGATGAATTGAGTGGGAAAGTTCATGATTTTCAAGGAGAGGTGAGGATTACTCCCGTTAAGTTCGTGTCAATTCATCCCTAAACAAGGTGTGAGAAGGTGCTTCGGATTCTTCGAAGTGGTTTTGTAGTTGGAGCTAATATCCCCCAAAACTTTGTTGTATTTGCAAGTTTGGAATAAAGGTAACCTCTATTTGGACACTATATCTCACCAGTTAATTATGTCTTTTACTTTTCTCCAATTCATGAATTGGTTATGTTGGGAATCACTCCCTCTTAATCTATTTGTTAACTCCATAACCTATTGAATTCAAGGCATTGCAATAATAATTCATAATTTCCCTTCTTAAACTTGTTTTTCACATTTTTACATCCAAATCTTCACTTTTTAAGGCAGATTTCTGTGCCCTAACAGTAACAACATATTTACATGTTTCCCAAGGCAGAAATCCATCTCTAGGAAGCCCTGTGGGGTAGCTCAGTTGGTTGGAGCCTCTGGGACCAAGCCGTTATGAGGTTGAGGTTGAGGGTTCAATTCTTTGGGTCCTCCGTGGTTAGGCACCCAAGTTTGGTGCTAGGGATAGGCTCTGAAATAGCCTAACAAGGTGAGGCCCCTTGGATTGCTTCTCCGTGGATGTAGCGACCCGATGTTCTGGCGTGAACCACATTGAAAAAAAAAATCCATCTCTAGGTGTAAATCTACACTATGCTTTGATGCTTTTAGTGTTTTAATGCAGATTAGAATTTTGATGTTTCAATTTATAGCAAGCATTTTTCATAGTTTGGCAGTGGTCCTTTTTCCTAAAGGCTCAATATTTGCTTCTAGATTGCATAGTGATTTCCCTTGTGGTTAACAAGCACTGACCCGAAATGAAGAGAGATTGTACGAGGTGATATTGTGCATTCTCTAGTTACCTTGGAAAACCCTAATCCATCCAAGTACAACACTTGAGATTTATAACAACACTACTCTAGAGTAGGTCATATCAATAGGTACGAGAGAGAGAGAGAGAGAACCCGTGAACAATAGAGATACCGTGCTTATAGTGTAAAGAATCACAAGATCAATACAAGATGATGTTACAAATGAGGCGTGAGTTGTTACAACTCAGGAGGTGGGGCATTTCCCTTCATGAGGAGGTCCTAAGCCCACATAAATGCTAAGCAAAACCTTAGTCAACTAAAGTAATGTATGTTGACTAGGTCAACTCTTAAGCCATAACCTAGTGATACAATTAATGAGGGTACTTAAGTAACGCAAAATTATGTTGACTAGGTCAACTCTTAAGCTATAACCCAATGATACAATTAATGAGGGAACTTTAGCCATAAATGATCGCATATGAAGATTACCATCATTTCAACACCTCCCTTAATATTAACATGGGGACAAGAAGGATAATAAAGTATATAAGGAGTGGGGATACCTAGCTCAATAGAGATGCAACCGTAGTTGAAGTATAAAGGAGAGTGGGTATGAGATGAACCAACTCAAATACAAGTTTGGATGGGTATATGAAGACCCAAACATCAACCTAGAACTACTCAACTCTTGAGGAAATGCCACCATTGAACTGCTCATCATCCAAAGGCACATGATAGAGATCTGGCCATTTGATAAGGAAGTGTTGAAAGGAGGCATACACACGAGAGAGTAGATGTAAAGGGTTTGGCGTAATTGAAAGAAGAGTTTATCATAGTTGAAGTAATAGAGAGTGGATATATGATGACCCAACTCAATACAAAAGTGGACCCAAGAAGCTGAAACATTGCTAACATCAAACTACTCATCTGTTGGAGAAAATTGTCACCAACCTGCTCATCCAATGGAGTGCGAGAAGACATATCCATGTCATATTGTTCACCTACTGGGAGAGTGTCACTAATGAACTGCTCATTTGATGGATTACCGAAAGAAATGACCTATATAGAAATGAAGAATGTAGCCATTGATTTGCTCAACTGTTGGAAAAATATGGTCACTAACTTTCTCATCCAATGGAGAAGGGCCATAAGATGTATACTTGCCATATTGATCATCCACTGGGAGAGTGGCACTATTGAATTGTCCATCTAAAGAGGTGTTGAAAGAGGCATCTTGTATAGGAATGATGAATGCAGTCATTGATTAGCTCATCTACTAGAAACAATTGTCATTGACCTTCTTATCCAATGAATGAGGGTGGGAAGATATATCCCTCCATACTGTGCATCTACTGGGAGAGTGGTATTGAATTGCCCATTTGAAGAGGTGTTGGAAGAAACATCTTGTAATAGAGAGAAGATAGAAGTACTCACCTCAAACAAGATTAGTCATTTTTGAAGTGAGTGAGAAGATCCAACTCCATATATTTGAAAGAGCTTGAATGTGACTAAGCATGCTCAAATACAACAATTGTGTGGTTTTATGGATACCCAATACAAGTGAACTTCAGAGAGCGAAACTAAGAAGGAAGCTCATGTATAAGATGATAGTGGGTTTATAGATACCTAACTCCTCATAAAGAGTGATCATGGCCAAAGCATAGAATATAGGTGGCTGAAATACAAGTGAGAATTGGTGTGTAGATACTTAACTCGAAAAAATGGTGGACTGTCACTAAAATTAAGAAGTGAGAGGGTTAATGAGTACCCATCTCAACATAGGGTCAACCTTTTGCATAAGATCGTCCTTGAAGATGGACATGAGGCTAGGAAGAGAAAGCATTAGAAAGCAACCTCCCCTGGTAATGCTGAATGCAGGTTGTTTAAAGATAGATCAGAATTAACCATCACATCACTTGGTGGGACAAGGTTTGCCAACTTTACCATCTTCACGAGATCGAGACAGAGGAGCACTTCATCTTCAGGTGCTCTATCTATTACAAGATTAGAGGATGGTTTCACTTCTTTTTCAGGGATTTCCAGAGGTCTCTATCTAGGTTATTTTACTTCTCAGACCAGAGATGCTTGGCCTTGTATATAAAGGAGGTCTTTGGATTTGGATCTCACTTAGTCCACCCATTTCAACCCTGTCCAGACTCAACTTGGCTGATTTCAAATTTCTTTGTGGTGCTTCCAACAGAAAGAGGCATCGAGAGGCAGGCATACCTACATCAGATATTAGATCTGTGAGACACCAGGAGGCCACTAGTGCTAGACCAGGTAGACCCTTGCAGTCCTGTTGCCTCAGCTCCCAGGACAACTTACACCACACTAGTGGTTAGGGTAATACATCTAGGTCTTAGTCGTGAACTTCTCCATTTAGACAATGAGACATATCTCATACCTTATCTCCCAACTCTTCCAGATAATCTGTCTAGTCATATAACATGAGTTTCTTCCCTTCGGCCTCAGATGTTAGGAGAGAAGGCTTTACGGGATGTTGATCATCCCTAGGCAAGACATCCCCCTTGTAGGGATGATAGTTCTTGGCCTTCGATTCTCTGCTGCACTTGCACGTATCTGCATCATTCCTCTGTTTCACTTTTTCATGCTGTTAGGATGTAGGATTTGGATTCTTCTCAGCATAGTACGGATTTGTGTATATCATGATTTTCCAAGTGATTCTCTAGGAGATGCTTTAGCGCTCCCACTTTGCATTCTCATCGATATACTTAGTAGTCCCATTAATGTATTTGTTGTCATTTGTTGGACACTAATAAAATTATCTTTTCTTATTATCGTATCCCCAAAACACCATAGTACCGATACCAACACGGATCCACAATTGGGCAAAGAGGGTCTTTGGCAAAGATTTGGAAGGAGCCACTGAAGTGTGCTGCATGCAGGATGCCCCATAAGGACAATGATCATGGTGTGAAGGATAGAGATCCATACAATCATATGATCTACTGAAATAAGCTGAGAATCATCTGTAGAATCATCAGTGAAGTAGGGATCCTGCAGTCTTGTGAGTGGGAATCGCATCAAAGGAGGTGAACAGGGTATCCCTTCACAAACAAATGGCTACAGGCTTCTTAGAGTCACTGTGAATCACCACTAGAAGCTGAGGATTAGGCCTTGTATCACCAACTGCAATATCCATTATAAAATTATCATCTTTTGAATCTGGTATAGCCTGATCTGCAAAGTAGACCATCAGATGTGTGTCAAGGAAACAGTACGTCTGGTTAACAAAAGAAAGTCTTTGTGTAGATGTCAGGAGAACCCACTAAAGAGGCCAAGAAAGGGTTTGATTCTGGTTTGAAACCCTACAATAGAGATGATCAAATTATAAGAGGTGGATCCCTTTAGAGGCCCTAAAAAAAGAAATTTTGAACTCATGGGTCTGCAATGATAATGCCACCAGCAAAGGTTTTCAGAAAACCATAAAAAATAGCAGAAAACCACATAATTACTAGTGCTGTTCCAGAAAAACAGCAGCAAATTTTGGCTGAAATGGAGGGAAAGATAGGGTGTGTTGCCTTAGATGAGCACTGATCTGCAAAAAGAATCTCTCAAATTCGATGGAAAGCCAGAAATCACCAAGAAGAGGAGGGTGTTGGTGGTGAAGAGGGTAAAAAACCCTAAAAATGGCAGCTGGCTTGAAATGGTCTGACCCTACTTTCAGATCTGTGCTGCCCTGAAAAATGCAGTATTTGTGCTGGAAAAAGGGAGAAGAGGAGTGCTGAAAACCTTAGTTTCAGCCCTGAAAACAACATTGGATGGGGAAGAAAGAGTCACGCTAACTCTAATACCATGTTGAAATCATAGATCTACGGTGAAAACTCCAGCAAATCCTAATCCACCCAAGTGGAACACTTCAGGTGTATAACAACACTATTGAAGAGTAGATCATATCAATAGGGGAGAGAGAGAACTGATGACCAAGAGAGATATAGTGCTCGTAGGCTAAAGAATCAGTTGCAAGATCAATACAAGATGATGTTACAAATGAGGCATGAGTTGTGTATTTATATACAACTAATGAGGTGGGGTGTCTCCCTCCATGAGGAGTTTATGGGCCCACATATATGATTTGTCCAACCTTAGTCACCTAAAGTAATGTAAACGAATGTTGATTAGGTCCTCTTAAGCCATAACTTAATGATACAATTAATGAGGGGGTTTAGCCATAAATGATCACATTTGGAGATTACCATTATTCCAACCCTATAGGGGAAGTAAAGCTGCTGGTATTACCAGCATAGATCCATCTTAAACCCAGATCTATCAAGGACCGAGAGGGATCCAATTTTTCTTGAGAGTGTGAATTCTTTTTATCTTAATTTTTTTACACAATAAAAAAAAATTTACACCTCGAGATATTTGATCCCTCTCGGTTCTTGATATATCTAGGTTTAAGATCAAGTCAATATAATTTACTTGTTTTTGTTTAAGCCGACATCATTTGCATTTTTATTTCTATTTTTATGGGAACGGCTTGTTACATAACATTACACAATGTTACGCATTGCAACATCTCCTCTATATTGGGTTGTAAGCACCTCAATACTCTCGGTGCAACAAGAAGAGCTAATAAAGGAAATTTTGCAAACAAGAATCTTATAAGTGATCATATACGATGTAGAATTTGCAATCAAAGGATATGATGACTATAAGCATAGTAGATATGGTGTAGAATATGCTAGGTGCTTGAATACTTCCATAGGCTGAATGGAAGCTCCTTCCAGAGCCCAAGCAAATAATGGACAGACATTCTCATTCTCAATTGCATATGAATGCAAACTTGCTTAGTATAAGACGAGACTCAAAATTTGAGAAGCTTAGTCTCGACTCTCTAGTGTTTACTTCATTTATGATGTATGATTTAACAGAATGTGGACAGCGTATTTATACAGTGTGGCATCTATTCACTGGCCTTGCACATGGTTGAACCATATCTACCAGCATAGATCCATCTTAAACCTGGATCAATCAAGCACCATGAGGGATCCAATTTCTTTAGGTGTAATTTTTTTTTAACTTAAATTTTTTCCCTCATCCAAAAAAATTACACCTCCAGAAATTTGATCCCCCTTGGTGCTTGGTAGATCTGGGTTTAAGATGGATCTATGCTGGTTTTAATATTTTTATTTTATGAGTCGATATGGATTTTTTCAATTACTTTTCATTTGATGAACCATATCTACCAGCATAGATCCATCTTATACCTGGATCAATCAAGCACCGTGAGGGATCCAATTTCTTTAGGTGTAAATTTTTTTTAACTTAAATTTTTTCACTCATCCAAAAAAATTACACCTCCAGAAATTTGATCCCCCTTGGTGCTTGGTAGATCCGGGTTTAAGATGGATCTATGCTGGTTTTAATATTTTTATTTTATGAGTCGACATGGATTTTTTCAATTAATTTTCATTTGATTTTAATTTTTTATTTTATGAGCTGACATGAATTTTTTTAAATACTTTTTTATTTTTGGTAACATAATGCTATGTTATGTGACAACATCTCCCCCATACTGGTGGGCTGTAGAGCACCTTGCTCCTCTTGGTGCAACCAGGACATAATGGTTAAAGTTTGTATAAATGCATATCCAGCTTTTCTTTTTGGTGACATTCAGATATTCTTTAAAATTAGAGTATGAACTTTGGTTTAATATGATAGAAAAAATTTCAGAAACAGTTTTTTAAATCTAAAAGGTGGGATCTAGTAAAGCTTATTGTCATAGTCTACTCTAATCCTTTCTACACAATAGCTTTAATTTTAGTTTATTTTTTCCAATATTTGGTGTGGCCACCAGTACCTGCTTAGAAACATATATCATTCTATTACTGCATTTTTGGAAAGAATGAAATAGTTTCTGAGAGCTGTGTCATCGCGTGTGCCATTATGCTGAATATATTCAGTAAATACAAGTCGAGGGATTTAAGAATTACATCTCGAACTAACCTAGATCATTAATCTTACAACTGAACACATGAGTTTCTAATTGACCTCTGCCTGACGGATCACTATGTAGTTCTGATTACAAATTTTGTTTGGTTCATTGTACTTGTTAATCAACAATTTATTATTTTGAAGAATGCCCTCACTTTATTTGGGAGGTACCTAAAGAAAAGTTGCGCTTTGTAAATTGTATTTCTGTGCGTTCTGTTCAGATTTATTGAGAAGTATGGCACACATGTTATTATTGGTGTCAAGATGGGAGGGAAGGATGTCATTTACGTTAAACAACCTCACGCTTCAAATCTGCCGATAACAGAAGTGCAAAAAATGTTAAAGAAAGAAGCAGATGCAAGATTTTACGAGTTTGATTTGCGGATCAGTTTGGACTCTGAAGCAACATCTCAGCGAGATAAGGTACGATTTATTTCACATTTCGATGTCCTTTTTACTATGCTGATTGGCCATATACTTCTGACAGTTTGCATTGTTTAGTTGCATGGAACTGAGAAACAGATAACAAAAAAAATGAAAATTGACAGTTTAAAAATATCCTAAGAATAGGTCGTCAAGACAAATCAGGGATTTTTGAAAATTTTACAAGTAAAATTTAGTAGATTGACTGGCAGTCTGGAAACTGTAGAGTTCCCTCTATCTTGGAATATTTTGGTTGGCACGTCTAACTATTTTTGTGTGGACTAGCTGATCAGCGAAAAAGATATAGTTGCTATTTCTTTTTCAGTATGAGTTTCTGTTTCAGGGGTTGTCATTAAAAAACAAGCTTTTAGGCACTGACTTGAACCAAAGTCTGCAAATCATTATCATGAAAAATTTGTTAACATCAATGAACCCTGAACAAAATCAAGAAGAAATGGCATGTACAAGTTGTATTTATGTTGCAATTTACACGTGAAAGTCATGCTGTTTTGAAGTATTCAACTTGCCTTTTTCCTGCAATGAATTGATGTACCGATACTTGTAGGTTAAGTTAGCCTTATTGAGTTTTGAATATTTTTGAATTGTTTTATATTACAAGTTACAACTTGCATGCTACTTTAATTTAGTGAAAGGATCACATATCTTATAAAGAAATCAAGTGATGTTTTGCTTGCAATGTGATTTTTGTAACTAAGGCGGCACGTTTGTGCTTATCTGAAAGTTACACCTGTTGACTTTTCAAGATGGTTGAATTATCATTCTTTAACTAGTTTAACCATCAACTGTTTACTGCTTTGGTTAGTGTAAATCCACTATAGACTATAGTTGCTATAGTTTCTTAGCTTAGCTATTTTGGAAATCATAATATTTTTAATGTCTAATAGGTACATACTTTTCCAATTGGTCGACAATTGTTCCTCTTAGATTATTAGATTGTCTAAATATGTGCATGTAGGCCATGCATATTATGTTAATTCTTTTTGGTAGAGTTAGGGTTTTATGCAGAAGAATATAAATCGATATACTTTAATGCAAAAATTACATTTATTAAACAATTACTGAAACTAAATAGTAAAACAGTAACAAAACATAATTTTCATCTCTTTCACCTTTTCCACTTTAACACTACCAGTTGGGTCACTGTGTTAAAGTAATCTTCGGTAACATGTAATCAAAAAAATAAAATAATCAACTTGTTTAATTAGCAATAAAAGAGATAGGTAAAGATACTTACTTGGGTGTGGAACCTTTCCTGTTATATACTCAGAAATGTTACTTTCAGAAAAGACTGTGCCTCTCAAAGGCCAGTCAACTCTAGGAACCAAGTGACTCTATTATAGGGTTAGTACAAACCTGAGAGAGAGATAGAGATGACTGGGCTGAGGTACAGTCAATCAGGAGTGGTCAAAGACAGTCAAAAACATACTGGCAGTACCAAGACTTAATACAAGAGGTCTGGTCAAGAAACTCAGTACAAGATGTAATAAAAAAACACAGAAAAAATCCAGAAACAAGGATCTTTTTGTGACTACTTTTGGATAGATGGCTTCTTATGGACTGATCTCTGTTCAGTATATTTGGGCTATTGTGGACTGCTAATTGCACAGGATTTCAGCTCTCTTATGAATGCATTTTGCACAGGTCTATGATCAGACTTTTGGCTTCCTTTATGACTGAACAATGCACTATTTTGATCTAAAGAAGATACCTGAAGCTGTAGCACTTGATGAAGCTCTGATCACTGGTTACTGAAGGGGCCCAAAGATGATTATAGGCTTGAACTTGGACTAGGCAGACATCGTTGAAGGCATATCTCAGCTCCCTTTCAAAGGACAGTTGAAAGCATGGGCAACTAAAGGACCGTGTAAAGAATTTGATGGAATTCCTTTTTGTGAAATGAAGAACTTGTTGTAGAACAAAGCACAGGGTAGACTCGAAGCAAACTCTTGATTGACAGACACCTTAATGATTGGCAAATCTCCTAATGATTGAGCAAACTTTTGCTAACTTGGATGCATTGAGCAAACCTCTATATAGGTGTTGATGACAACAATAGTTGATTGAGTTGACTTGACAGAACATGAGTCAAAGAAAAGTATAGCAGATTGATGATAGGGGACGGAGGTGATGACATGAATTCATATGTAAGGCAAGTTGGGTCTTGCACCTCTTCTTAGTTGGAGCTAAGAAAACCAGGCTGGGCCTTGTTGTTATAGTTGGTGCTCTTTGGTAAGTTGCTGCTGTTGTAATCGCAAAGATTGAAGTTTTCATTGTACTTCATATCAAATTATAAATAAAGTTTACTATACTTGTCTGATGATGTGTCTCTTGTTATGATTTATGTTGATGACATGCTTATGTAGATATATGACATTTGTTGATTAGTTGATGAATGGTAATATTATGTAAATAATGAACTCTGCTTAAGTTTTGAGAAGGGAAAATTGTTAAGGGTGCTAGCACACTGATTCACCCATCCCCTCTCAGTGTGCCATTGTGTCCAACAATTGGTATTAGAGTGGGCCTTCACCACAAGCTTTGCTAGCTTGAAGGAGATCCGTGGACATACAATGGAAGGACAAGCAGAGTTCTCCAACGACGAGGTTCCAATATTTGATGTGACATATTACTTTGGATGGAGAAGCAAGATGAAAGCTTATCTAAAGAAGTTTGGTGTCTGGGAGATTGTGATTATTCCACCCATTCCGTCCAACAAGAAGACCAAGACAGCTGCACAAAAAGATGCCAAGAAGGACAACACCATTGCCTTGAAATTTCTTGTGGATGGACTCTCAAGCTTTGTCAAAGAGAATGTAGGAGAATACACTTCAGCCAAAGACCTATGGTTTAAGCTGGAAAGTGAGTACCAAAGAGGAAACCAAGACACAAAGAAGGAAACAGAAGTCAAGCCCATTGAAGACGCTAAGCAAGAAGAAAAAGAAGTGCAAGCATTAGACATCAGTGAAGGTAAGGATCTTTCTGATTGCGGTAGCATTGATTGTGATGACCTTGAAGGTGATCTTGAAGATGATAATGAAAAGATTTCCTAGCACATCTTTTAACGGACATTGATCCTAAATACAATTTGAGGCTTAAAAAGAAGATTTTGAGGTCCCTCGAAAAATACCAAAAGGAGACAATGTTATTGCTCAAGAAAATGAAACACAAGAACAAAGAGTTACAAGATGAGCTAAAAGACAAAGAAGATGAAATTGAAAGATTAAACGCCAAACTGATCAGTCAAGTAGAAGAACAAGAAGATCCTAGTGAAGATTCAAAAGAGCTTGAAGAAACAAAGAAGGCTAATGTTGATTTGAAGATTCAACTTGAGAAAGCCAAAATGATAGAAGATGTTTTGAAGAACCAGTTGGATGAAAAAGAGAAGACTTGTGAAAATTTTGAAATGGAATTGATCTCAGGAAAAAGAATGAAAAGTCAAATGCCTATGTCAAGTTCGACAACAACTTTGCCATTCTAGATGAGATCTTGAGTTGTCAAAGATCACCTTTTGACAAGACTGGTTTGGGTTACAACAAGAAAAAAGAAAACTATGAAGATAGCTCAAAGACTCCTAAGAAGACTGAAGCAAGCCCATCATCCCCCAAGAGTGAAAACCAAGATGGCTCTCATATACCTGCAAAAGACATCATAAAATTTGGAGGACATCAAGGAGTTAGTCCTACTCCTCAAAACAAGTTCAGAAAAGAGACATCCTCAAGGTGGAATCAAGCATCCAAGTATGAAAACAATTTCAATGGTTATTGCTACTCATGTAATGATTTTGGTCATAGGACATTGGATTACAAATCTCATTCAAGAAGTGTTGTGCCTCCCAACAATATGGTTGAATGTTGGACATGTAACCGTGTTGGCCATATTGCTGCAAATTGCAACATCATGAGATGCTACAATTGCTATGGATTTGGTCACAAAACCCAAGACTATGCAAGTCCAAGAAAATAACCTATGATGAGTCCCTCATACACATCAGTTAGAAGAACCTATGAACCATGGAAGACGAATAATGCAGGAAGAATTGAAGGTCAAAAGACATGTGCTCAAAGTCAAGGACACTCTCAGGTATGGATGAAAAAGAATGTATTGTTGAATGTGAATGAAGCTGATCAATGCAAAGAAGATGGCTGCCATGTGACAAGCCAAGCTTGAGGTCTTTCAAAGACCTTAGTACACCTTGAGTTCATGGAGTTGGAGGTAAATAATGGTTGCTCCAAGCAATGGAACAAGTCTAAGGATCGTAGCTATAGTTGGCATGTTGATAGGGGGAGCACGAGTAATTTGCAGTGATCTTAAGAACTCTCTTTGTACATATAGTTGAAGCAAATAAAGTGAAACAACATGGTAATGTTTGGAGGATTGTCCTTGATGCATGCTTACCTTTTATGAATTTACTAGATGATTGTTGATGCATTTCTTATATCCTCCATAAAGTGTACCAATGACTCTCTCTAGCTTTGAATATGATTGGCAAGGATGTCTTCAAGAAACACTTGTTGTTGGTATATTTTTGTATGACTTATATTGGGAATATAGTTGGTTATAATCCAGTTGGTTATCAAGATTTTATCATTATATGAATTTTGAGAAGACAAAAATTATATGCCTTGAGAAGAGCAACTGGCAGTATTGCCATGATAAGGAGCCAAGGTGAAGGACTAGAAGTAAGGGGGAGCATGTGAGCATGTGAACAGTTGCTGATTGAAAGAGGAGCAGAGAAGTACTCAGGAAGAGGAAGCAAAGAATCTCAAAGAGAGCTTCAGCCTTATCTCAGGAAGTCTTTGAAAATACAAATATTTTTTTTTTGGACATTGTGATGCTTTCAATGACTTGATGAATAAGTGTTTGGCCCTTTGTCATTAATGTCAAAGGGGGAGAGTATTTGAAGAGGTTTTGCCATCAATGACAAAGGGGGAGTTTGTTGAGCATGGTTGTCATTGATGACAAGCCATGAATGACAAAGGAGTGACAAAGGTTGATGACATGGCAAGCAGGACATGGTAGTTTGGGCATTGGAGCCCATTCACAGTTGGTGTGTGCTTTGGAGCACTAGGTGGTCCAAATGTCCCATTTTGTGGTCATTTGTGGCTTGATGGGGTCATGGAACCTTTGGATATGTTTTGAGTCATGGAGACCACACACTTGTTGATGGAGTCCACTTCAACTTGTACTTGGTAAGGAAACCATGGAGATAATAAATGTACATGCCTTTGGAGCCCCTCAACATGGCATGTAGTCCTTGCATTTTGATGGATCTTTGCTTTGAATCCCATGAGTATGTGAAGAAGACCATTGGTGGCTTGTATGAGGACCTTGACATTGGACCTTGATGTGGACTGATAATACTTGTTGTATGAACCCTTTGGAGATTTGATGAAGCTCTTATTGATGATGATTGATTGGTAATATGATTTTTGGTACCCTTATCTTATGAAGACATGATGGTGTCCAAACCATAGCACATGAAGCTTACATCCTTGAAGTCTGAAACAAGTTGGCCTAGTTAAAGGAATATCATTATTCTTGAAATTTAATTTTATGAGGTCGGCCCAATCAATATTGGGTTCAAAATGATATTATTTTTTATTTTGCAAAAGTCCTATAACATAGGTCGACTCAGTCAATAAATGTTATAAAACAAGAGTCAACATATACAAGGTCGGCCAGCTTAAATTCCTTCACGTGAATGTGTATATATATATATCAAGTTTTCCACTCTTAAAATGCAAGTTATAAGCCTCCTATCTAGCTCTAATTTTCGGGTATCACCATTTAGGCAACCGCAAAAAAAGAGGAAGTATTTCAGGTGTCTACTGAAGCAATTTGTTTGAACTCGTGACGGATTTCAACAACAGTGATCAACATCTCTGTAGCAACGAAGTATAGGAGCAGAATTATGGTTTAAGGACCTTTTTGTGACTACTTTTGGACAGATTATTTGGCTTCTTATGGGTTGATCTCTGTTCAGTATATTCGGGCTATTGTGGATTGCTAATTACATAGGATTTCAGCTCTCCTATGAATGCATTTTGCATAGGTCTATGAACAGACTTTTGGCTTCCTTTATGATTGAACAATGCACTATTTTGATCTAAAGAAGATACCTGAAGCTGCACCACTTGATGAAGCTATGATCACTGGTTACTGAAGGGGCCCGAAGATGATTATAGGCTTGAACTTGGAATAGGTAGACATCGTTGAAGGCATATCTCATCTCCCTTTCAAAGGATAGTTGAAAGCATGGGAAACTAAAGGACTGTGTAAAGAATTTGATGGAATTCCTTTTTATGAAATGAAGAACTTGTTGCAGAACAAAGCACAGGGTAGACTCAAAGCAGACTCTTGATTGACAGACACCTTAATGATTGGCAAATCTCCTGATGATTGAGCAAACCTTTGCTAACTTGGATGCATTGAGCATACCTCTATATAAGTGTTGATGACAGCAGTAGTTGATTGAGTTGACTTGATAGAACAAAAGTCAAAGAAAAGTATAGCAGATTGATGATAGGGGACTGAGGTGATGACAGGAATTCATATGTAAGGCAAGCTGGGTCTTGCACCTCTTCTTAGTTGGAGCTAAGAAAACCAGACTGGGCCCTGTTGTTAGAGTTGGTGTTCTTTGGTCAGTTGGTGCTGATGTAATCGCAAAGATTGAAGTTTTCATTGTACTTCATATCAAATTATAAATAAAGTTTACTATACTTGTTTGATGATGTGTCTTTTGTTATGATCTATGTTGATGACATGCTTATGTAGATATATGACATTTGTTGATTAGTTGATGAATGATAATATTATGTAAATAATGAACTCTACTTAAGTTTTGAGAAGGGAAAATTATTCAGGGTGCTAGCACATTGATTCAACCCCCCTCTCAGTGTGCCATTGTGTCCAACACAAAATAGGTATATGCTTGCAATAGACAAGTTAATCCTTGATGAAGAAGAGTGCGCTCAAGTATGAAGCGAATCAAGCAAGTACATTAGTGAACATAGACTCTTTGTTAAGATGCATGCAACTAAAGATCGAGATAGGTTGATTCCTATTGAATGGTGGAACATGTATGGCTCCTCTGCCACACCTTTGCATAAATTGGTGGTGAGGGTGCTTTCTTAGGTTGTTAACACTTCTTTTGTAGAGAGGTGTTGTAGCACCTATAGCTTCATCCACAATGTGAAGGGAAACAACTTGAATGTAGATTGGGTAGAAAAATTGATTTATGTGCACTACAATTTGAGGTTTTTGTCCCATTACTGTAAGACAACGAAGAATGATAGAACATATCTGACTTAGGACAACATTCTGGAGAAGGCTAATTTGGAGGATGGAGCCATAACTTTAGAGTGCTTGGAGGTTGAACTTTTGGGTGATCAGGATGGTGATTAGATTCATGCAATAGAGATGGCACCCCCAACCACCAGGAGGTTTCAAGATGCAAGAGCTTTGCCTTAAGTTTCACATTGTCTAATGTTGTGTGCAGGTCATGTAACTACTGCTGTGTTCTACGAACACTTCCAACTACTCCTACTCTTGTTATAGATCACGAGAAAATAAACTAGAAGTTAGGCAGCGAAGAAGTATAGATCATATGTGACTTGGGACAACAATCCAGAGGATGCTAATTGGGAGGATGGAGCCATAGCCTTAGAGTGCTTGGAGGTTGATTTTTTGGGTGATCAGAGTCATGCAGCAGAGATGCCACCCCCAACCACCAGTAGCTTTCTAGATGCAAGAGCTTTGCCTTTTGCTTCACAACGTCCAGTGTTGTGTGGGGGCCATGTAGCTACTGCTCGTATTCCATGGATGCTTCCACCTACTCCAACTCCTTGTTCATAAATCATGGGAAAACAACTAAAAGTTTCTCGTGACAAGAGGAAAGCTTAGTAGATATAGATCTAATTGTGTTTTCATGTTTAGCAGTAGTCTTTAGAATTTAGTACTTTGTCTTTATTATGGCCTATTGTGTAAACATTATATGAGAGTTTAAGTTTGAATTTTGAACCTACCTTCGAAGTTTGAATTGTTGACTGCATCTTACAACTTTTTGGTAATGAATATGATGCTTTGTTTCATTTTGTGGTTGATGCTATGTATTACAGTTTGTTGATGGCAAATGTTATATGTTGAAACTTGAAGGTTGATGTTGTGGTTGATGATTGATCATTTGATGACAATGTTATAAGTTATAATTGCTAGAGGATTGATGTACTAAATGGTTGATGATTTAATGATCATTAATCCAGTAGTTAGATCAATGTTTTCATGTTTTTAACAGCTAATTCAGCATTCTGAATATTTTTTTGAAATATTAGAATATGTATTATATAAAAAACCCTCCCAGATTGCTCCGATCTTGGAATATTTTTGAAAATTACACTTCACACTCCAAATTACACTTCACACTCCTTCTCCTACTGCTGCTTGCTGCGTCCGTTTTCTGCTCCCAACAGCCTTGGTTTTGGCCTAGGAGAGGTGTGTTTGGTGAAGTCCTTTTTCCCCTCAGACTGCCATGAGATTTGGAATGAGACTTGGAGTCATATCTAGTACAGTGCTCTCTATGAGTGGGAGGTATCTTAGACTCTGGAAAGGGGCAATTGTCCAATAGTCCATTAGCTCTTGGTGATGATCTGTTTCTGACTGCATATTCTGCACTAGAGCTCTTATCCAGGAAGAGTGGCATGTGCAATGATTCTCATGTGGTTCAAAATATAGGTGATGGAATGGCATTCCCAATAACAACTTCTGTATGCTCCCATACATAGAATAGTTTTTCAATACTCAAAAGATACCATGCTCTACAATGGCGACAGGCTATGAGATTCTAAGCAAAGCAAAGTACCAACCCAAGCTCAGCTACAACAAAGGATAGTCAGACATTTGAATCCAAGACTATGCAAACTTGGCAAAAGGGCAAGACCAGAAGAATTGTAACACAAGCTCATCTTCTCTACATGGCTCATGCAGAATCTTGTCCTCCCATTTGGCAAAGCCTCTTCCTTGTCGCAATCTCTTGCTGATAGAAGGATCAAGGGAAAAAGGCTTACTTCAGCTTTATAGTCATATTTATTCCAAGCCCAGTTTCTCTACCAATATTCATACTCATAGTGCCTTCTCGGTAGCTTTAACTTTTTACAAAAGGAACATTAGACACCAACTACTGTGTTAGTGGTTGCGCTTTAATTCAATTATGTTAGATCTTTAAACTGAAGGATAGACAAGCACAGCAATACACAAAAGACACAAGAAATTTCCTTGGGGAAACCATAAAGGAGAAAACCCCGCAACTTCTTCAGTAATAGATTCGTCACTAGTACAATATCAAACAAAGATAGAAAACCAAAAGATAAGATGACTTCTACAACTTCCTTCTTTCTTCTCCAACGAACTTGTCTTCTCTCCTCCTTGATGCGAACTTGCTTGGTGAGAGTGATGTCCAAATGAGAGAGGGAGCCTCTCTATTTATACTTTAAGTGAGATGGACCTAATTCCCCAATGGGGCCGACTTGCTTAACTGACTGGGCCGACCTCTCCTAGGGAGACTCGAAAATACATTTTACACTTATTCTTTTGGGGACTATTGCCCCGACTTACAATGGAGGTTTTACCTCGATATTCTTACATGACCAAATACAATAATGACATCCCCGAACGGAGGAAAAACATCTCCGACGGAGGTACAATAAAAGTACAATAAAATAATATACAAAAGAATATCTTCCGAAGTTACATTTACAACAACATACTGAACTGACGAAATAAAATTTTCAATCTAAATAGACTTTCATATCTTGCCATCTGTTCCAATCCTGCTTTCTGGTGGTCGTACAATCAGCAGAGATGTTGTGGTTTAAGATAGTATGGACTCTGGAGAACTACCATATGTAGTTGTCCCCTAGGATAGGGATGTGAACGTTCATTGCCTTTCCATCTAATAAATTGCTTGAATTTTTCTGAGGAAAATTTCAAAATACAGACATCTTTTTAAGTTTTTTGACAGTGCAGTGAGCAACAACGTTGTTTTGAAATAACGAAACAAAAGAACTATAGTTGTATTGTGCCTTGAAAGCAGTTTCTCCTTTCATCAGTGTTGAATGTTCTCATGACCCATTTTATCATTGAAAGTAATACATTGTTCTTAAAATATACATGGTGCTAACCTCACCTTCCTTCTTGTTTCTGAAATGTATGTCCACCTAACTCTGAAGAACCCTTTCTCACTTTGATTAAGTTACCATAAGAAAGGCCTAAACTACTTAATCATGCTTGCATAGGCATTTTCAGAAGCATAGCAACATGATGAGTAACTACATACTAACTGGAATTTTGGAGCTGGAATCTAACATCTAGTTCCTAATTACCTTGATCATAGCCTGTGCACCAGGAAGCCATTGTTCATCAGTTTTTGTTATAACTTATAATAGATTCTACATTTCAGCCAGAGGCACTATTACCAAAAGAGATATCTAGATTACTACTAGTTAAAACATATTCTCAAATCCTTTTCCGGTGTATTTTAGAATTAGGCACCAAAATTGGATTGTAACAATGGAAGTATTATCGCCCGCAGGGGTGTAGCTCAATCGGCGATTCGCTTGATATGAAGGAAATGTTGTAAATGGAGGTCATGAGTTCAAATCACCCCGGCTTACCCATGCCCCATGATTGCGGGCTGTGTGGGTGCACCTAGGGGTATAGTGGTAGGCGGCGGCCTAGGGTATTTTTTAAGGATTATAAAAGTATACCTAAGTATAGTATTCTAGGCGATTATTTTGGATTGAAAAAAACATATATATAGATTGGTAGGCGAATATTAAATATGAAACCAATGTTGCACGACTCGGACTCGGCAAAGACTCGGCTGGCATATGACTTGTGGACTCGGGAAAGACTCGGGAAAGAGACAGACTCGGCAAGACTCGGCAAATAGGAAAAAAATAAAATATTGTACATTTGGGACACAAAAAAGAGGTTAAAAGCATTTACAATCCATATAAGCTATAAAACTACAATTTATGCCATAATTCATAACATTGTCTCATAAAATATGATTATACTGCAGAACGCAATCAATTTTTGTATGCAAAAATTAAATAGTGATCATAAAAATAAAAAATATATAAAAAAATCAATAACTATAAATTTAAAACATATAATGTAAATACAAATTTAAAATAAATTAAAAAAAAACAAAATAAAAAATATGTAAGAAAAAGACTTATAACAAAATCTATATAATAAAAAAATATTATATATAAAATATAAAATATATATTATATAATATATAAATTTTAAAATAATAAAATTATATAACAAAATAAATAAAATTATAAATAAAAAAACTATATAACATAAACTATAAATAAAAAAAAAGTTAAAAACTATATAATAAAAATTATATAACATAAATAAACAAACAAGTCATAACATAACATTATAAAATAAATAAAAATAAAATAATTTTTTTAAACGCATTACCTGGCCCCCAAACTTACCCGGCCCGCGAAGACGATCCGCTGCCACACGAAACTTCACTGCACGATTCCTCAAGCCCTGGAGCCGATAAGAGGGGAGGGAGGGGGGTGTTTTAAAAATGATAGTCATAATAAGTTTATTAATAAGATTCCCACGTCAAAAATGCACCAGGTTGGGTTGGTCCAGATCTAGTTTGGTCTCCAATATTGATTGCCCACCTTGCCACCAGTTCAATCTCTCATTCAAGGTCGCCTACCATACCCGGATCAGTTGGAAGGTGTCGGGGTGGGGGAAATATTGATTGCATAACTTCACGAATTGGATTTGTCACTAACAGAAGCACGATAGAATCAAAATGCCGCGCGGAACCTTTAACCCGCGAAAATATTATTTTGGCATCTGTCCGTACCATACCGTGCTGTCGAGTTCCAGGCCGATTCTTTGCCGGTTATGCGGCGTGGGAGGCCGCTCGGGGAGACTCGGGAGTACTCGCGAGTCCCAGCCGAGTGGTGCTTCACTGTATGAAACATACGATTTACTACTAAAACTTGTAAATTTTGGCGAATATTATGCTAAAAAAACATATTTTATGTAAATATAGGCGATAATAGAGGCTAAAAATGACCAAATAGCGAATTTATTTTTTGAAAAAAAGTCCAAAAAATAGCCAATTGGCTAAATTTCGCCCCTAAAAATTTCCCTTGTGGTAGCGGACGGGATTGGATCCTTGGACCCCGTGTCACGCGGGTACCATCCCCTTTGTAGTTGCCGACTCCCCTAGTTACAAAAAAAATAAAAAACAATGGAAGCATTATCAAAGAAATTGGATTGTGACAATGGAAGCATGAGGAATGGATTCTCAATTCTTTGTCCAGTTGGATTATCAAACAAATTGGATTCTCAATTCTTTGTCCAGTTGGATTGTAACAATGGAAGCATTATCAAACAAATTGTTTTATTTTTATTTTTTTGTTTTTCTTTGTGTTTATGGTTTTAAGGGTCTCCTGTGTAGAGGTTAGAACTAGGATCCACCACCTTTAAATTCCGAAATAATAAAAAAGGCTATTTTTGTGGGGCTTTAATTGGAATTATCTGGTTATGTTTGGTGTCACTCTCCTCAGAATCCTTTTGGTGTATTTATTTGCAATACTCGGATCTAAGTTGCATGGAAATGGATCTAGTCCAGATATGGATCCAATGGATATTTTGAAATGTCAGGATCTGGATATGGGGAAACAACACACACACATATTTTGTCAAAATATATCATAGAAAATTAAGTTCTCTGAATATTCTAAATCCCTGTTACAATCACAGAAATGCAGATTGTTATGAAAAACTCAGATCTCTGTGTTTTAGGATGGGTGGGGGAGGGACCATTTTATAGGCAAAAGTTAGAGTTGTAGGGCCTCACATTTTGCGTTTATTTATTTATTTAATAATTAATGTATTTGTGTTTACAAAATGTCTAATTTTTGAGGATGTGTCAGCTTGATGTTTCTGGCAAGCTGCAACAGATCTCAAGCACATCCTCTGGCACTTCCAAACTGGAACTGTATCCCGAGTGGATCCAGATCCATGTCTGTGAAAACGTGGATCTGGTAACATAGGTTTGAGTAAATGGGGATTTTGCTTATCAAAGATTGATATGTGTGCATGCAGGCATTTGCATATACATCTTGTTTCTAAACTAAATTGCTGCTGTCTCTATGTCAGGTTTCAGATTCTTTAATGCATATGAACCAGCACAGATTTGTTAACTCCAACGGCACGACATCTCATTCAGTCAAAGAGGTAAAACTTGTTTGTCAAATCCTTAATAAGGAAAGCTTGAGAGACTTAGAGTGTGCTTTCTTATTTAGTATTATCTTTCCAAATCTCAGCAATGTTTTCCATTTCTTTTCAATGCCACTGATTAAGTCATATATTTGTCTGCAGGATGTCACAAAGATTTTGAGGAGGAGGGGTGGTCATGAACGGTTTCTTGACCCTAACCAAAGTCACCACCAATGGCTGACATCAGTACCGTCTGCTCCTGATGTGATATATATGTCTTTTGTCCCCATAACATCTCTTCTAAATGGAGTTCCAGGCACTGGATTTTTAAGCCATGCTGTAAATTTATACCTCCGTTGTAAGTATTCTTTCACTCTGAATCATCAGTACCATAACTTACAGGGTTTGCAACATTCTTGTAGTTTTCTCATGTTGTACTTGTAACAATGCATCTCTGGAATGATGTACTTCGGTATGGAAGGTCTCTGCATTTAAAATTTACTGATCCTTTAAGGCACAGAACATTTGTCTCGTTGCTGGGAGAGAATAGGAGAACGAATTGAGGAAAAGTATTTGAACTTCAACTTGGCCCTTTACTGGTAGTTTTACAAAATTGAGTATTTTAGTAGGGTACTTATAAGAGAACTCAATAGATATAACATCATCCTGCGATCATTTGGCACCATATTATCTAATAGAGGCAATATTTTGTTATTTCATGCATTGAAGATGAAGCATTAAGGTAGTGAAGCATGTAATGAACATTTTAGGATGTCATTCCCTCAGTAATTGGATATTAATAATAAATAAAAACAAAGTTTATAGAACCATGAGTGTGAGAGTGTCTCTGTGGTCGACTCTGGAATTGGGCGTGAAATCTAAATTTAGATCTTTCTAAAATATGTAGTCATAGCAAGTTACTTCATGATCTGCTAAAATGTGTACTTTAAATTGGACTTGAATTAATATTTTATTAAATAAAAATGGTTGTTCAGGGTTAGAAATTTCAAGGAATCAAATGATTTAACTTTATTCAACAGTGTTAGTGGCTATATTGAAATGATCCCAGAATTGTCCTAGAATGGATAACTTTATGAGATCTATTTGGCAATAAGATCCTAGGAGAAGAACACCTCTGATCTGGATTTGGGGACCCATATTGAGAGATGTTTCAACATTCAACTAGCAAGGGTTATGTACATTGTAGATTTATGATATGTCCCTACCTTCTCAAAAGCCTTGAGTGAAACGCAAAGATGCATGTCTTGTTGCTGTTTTATGAAACTCAACTAGTTTAAATGATTACATATTACTTGTAAGTATACTGATATATTTTTTAATAAGATTCTATTTTTTGTACATCGGTGGCTAGCCTCCACCACCTATCAAGGGGTGGGACACTTCTTACACTGTACAACCACCCAGCATAACTTAACAGCCCCCTTGTGAGTAGGGTGTCTGCCACTTCTTGTGAGGAATCGAACCCTGGTGGGGCCTAAAGTAATGCCCTGCTTTCACCAACCTGGCTTGCCCAAGGCTAAGGATACTATATTTCATGATTTTTAAGTTTTAACCACACTTGTTTTTTACAAAGAATGAAACATCTATTTAGTATTTTACTTAGCATGCTGTTAGCACTTGAAACCGTCTGGTAACAAGATAACTAGGAATTGGACCATTGTCACCATGGTCCGGTTCCTCTATGCTTCGGGCCACTGCATGCTAGCCACAGGAGGGACTTCCTGGATAATCTGAGCCAAAACAAGCTCAGATGTGCAAACTGCAAACGCATCTTCTTGTTTTTGGATTTATGTGTAATAATTGAGTGAACAGCAAGCTCAAAAGTGCAGATTTATGCTTAAATTTGTACTTTAAAACTCGTTTCCCATGCAAACCCGCTGTTTGTTCTTTCAAATCTGTAAGATAAACCTACAGATCTGCAAGTACTATTGCTGTAAAATGCGAAAATAAATTCTGTTTATTAATTTTAAGGTCTAAACAAACCGGTGCTCAAATCTCAAAGGTTATGGAGTTGGAAGAACAGAAAATTGCGTAAGTAGACGCTATATCTAGGTTATGCAATTCAGAAAACTAGAATTAGTAAACCATGATGAAAGGATTGACTACCAATGGTACTTCACCTTTATTCCAGAGATACAAACACAATTTCCAGATATCAAGGTTACATATAAAAAAAACTAGGGGATAGGTCCTTCCCAGCTGCTTTATCATCACCTAGAAACACAATATGATCAGAGCTTCTCCACGGAAGCGACCTCCAATATCTCACTCAAAATGCACTTGTTCAGTTTCTAGCTGAAAAGAACAATGAAGAAGCCGAAGACTAGTAAAATAAATACCCATCAAATTGTTCTCATCGACCTCTCCATCTCTTATAGATGAGTGGGATCGTGGGAGTGAACAATAGAGTGTTTCCACAAAAAGAATGAGAGAGAAGCTAAGAATAGAAGATGAGAAGGTAAGATTAGAGTGCAAGAAGAAAAATTCAAGTTGGGCGCACTAGGCCCAAGTGGAAAACAGCTGCAAAATAACACTCAAAACCTGCCAGGAATACTTCTCCAATGCAACACCTTGTCTCCAAAGGATGAATGTCAAAGCATATAAGAATAGGTTGTTGGATAATGAATTGGCATTGATGTCAACGTAGATAGTCACATCCGGCTGCGGGCATATTGGAGTCACCCTGTGTACATTTGAAGCCCCTGCGTGCATCCATGAAGCCCATGAAGTAGACGTGCAAAGAACACCGTTGATCTCGGAGGAATCAAATCCAACGGATCACATGCATTTCGCTGCGTTAACATGCACAAAGTTCAACCCAAGAATGTGACCCGAAATCCACCTTTAATTGGGCTCATAAACTTTTCAAGTCCACCATCGATCTTGGATGGGGCGATCCAACGGCCTAGGACAATTTCGCTGGGTTAAGTTCATAGTTTAAAGCTTAGGATGTGATGCGAAATCTTTATGAAATCTAGCTTAAGCACATGTTGAAGTCCACCGTTGATGTGGATTGACGAAGATTCAATGGTTTTGGATCATTTCACCGTTGAAAGATGCTTGAGGGTTAATTAAAAGGATCGGACGCGAAATATTTGTAAATCTTAGTTGACCGCTGGTTTGACATCCACTCTGTTGAACGGAGGTTTGGCAATAGTATATTTGGAGAACAATTTGGCCAAATTGCCAACTCTGGAGAATTCCAAAATTGGTTAGCTCTACGAAATAGTAATTTCTTATTAATTAAAACAAGATTGAAAAACTACGAAGATCAGTGATAAATCGATGCCATTAAAAGGATACAATATTTTTTTATGAAAATGCATGATTTTCCTAAAAAGACACAATGTTTCAAATAATAAAGTTCTTTGAAAATATATATAACCATACAAGTGAAATGTATGAAAAAGTGTCTGAAGTTTTGGTAATTGCATATCAGAAGCAAGAAAGAGGCCAGTGAGAGAGATGAAGCATTACAACAGTTCAAGCTGCCATTAAAGATCTGAAGAACTGAAGTTAAAAATTTTATAAATCAGAGGGTGGTTGGGTGGTGCTTGGGGCAGGTTGAGGCTTGCTAAGGGGGTTGTTGCCTCCTTCCAGTCGGGGCTGGAGAAATAGGGTGTTGGGGCATCCTTGTCTGTTGGAGCAGGCATAAATCCAGGGGTGTAGGTGCATCCTTTCTGTAGTGGCAGAAGAATCTAGGAGATTAAGTTCTCCATCAAGTCGGTGCTTGTAAAACAA
This sequence comes from Larix kaempferi, assembly GCA_027924585.1. Taxonomy (NCBI): domain Eukaryota; kingdom Viridiplantae; phylum Streptophyta; class Pinopsida; order Pinales; family Pinaceae; genus Larix; species Larix kaempferi. Next base: position 1,954,733 of record BSBM01000710.1, on the reverse strand, counting down.
TTTTGTAAAAGATTAGCTTATTAATAAGAATGCTTTGGTGGTTTTCCCTTTGAGGTTTCCACGATAAATGTGTGTGTTCAAATTGTTAATTGTCTTATTCATGTTGCTTATGATTATTTAGCTTGTGCTTAATACTAATTGTTTATAAAAAGTTGGAAAAAGGCAATACTAATTCACCCCCTCCTCTAAGTATTGCTGGATAAACCAACATAGGTGCCATGAAACCCCCAAAAGGTAGGCACTTTCCTTTTGCCAAAATAACCTGTCCAACTTGCTTAAAATAGCCTCTAGATGAAGCACCTCCATGCTGCCAAAGATAAGTGTCGTGTGCATAAAACAAAGCAGATTCCAAGGCTGAAAATAGGTCCCATGTACAGCGCCCCCCTTCTAGGATTAGCCATAATATGAAAACAACACATACGCCACTCATTGAACTTAATTCAAAGGCTGAAAATAGGACAAGTCATCCCAAAGCAGGGCCCACTACGTGGAGCGCTACCTCCTAGGCAATATTTAGCACATGCACATTTGAAAAGTCCAAGTAAACCTCCTCTAAGACTAGAGCGCACTTCTTCTAAGCAAAAATAGAAACTAGGTTGATGTGGAAGCTAACCAACAAAAAATACCTTTACTTGCTTTTGAAGACTCCTATGATAGACCTCAAGTGTAATTAGAAACGAACTAGGAAGTGCATGGAACTTTACTCAAACAAGGCGCACTTTTCCTCATGTGTCAATGGATAAGATGGGCTCCCTCCCCAAAGCTAGGCAATGATCTCCATGCTGCTGTTTTCTTCCAGATCTCGGGGGCTCAATCCCAAGCATGCAAGTTAAAGAAATAATTCAGTTTTGATTATTTCCAGCATTAAGATTTGAAAGGGGTCTCTACATGTGACTAGCAGACATATAATCACCAGCTAAGAGGCACCCTTTCATGCTTGAAAAGACTAAACCTGAGGCCAAATCTACCTTAATAATCACTCCTTGTATGCTTGTGTGATGGAAGTAAGCTACAGGAACAGCGCTAAACACATGCCAAAAGTGCAATTGAAACTGTCTGATAACAAGGTAACTAGGAATCAGATCACTGTCACCATGGTAAGCTTCTCTACACTTCGGGTTAGTGCGTGCTAGCCACAGGAGGAACTTCCTGGATAATCTATTTCAAAATATGAATGCTAACCTGCCAAACAAACTCAGATCTATGAAAACAGCTTGCTATTTTTTAATTTCTGCGTAATAAATAAGCAAACAGCAGGCTTGCATGGAAAACGAGTTTTGAAGTACAAATTCGTAGTGTAAATCTGCACTTTTTAGCTTGCTGCATGGAAAACGAGTTTTAAAGTACAAATTCAAGGGTACATCTGCACCTTTTAGCTTGCTGCATGGCAAAAGCGTTAAGTACAAATTCAAGCATAAATCCGCACCTTTTAGCTTTGATGTTCACTTATTTATTACGCAGGAATTGAAAACAGCAAAGCTGTTTTGGTAGATCTGAGTTTGTTTTGGTCACATGCATCTCCCACTTGAATTTGGTAACAATTCATATTGTGGGAATTGGACCATTGGTCTACTTATTTAAATTTGTCTAAGGGACACTAATGTGCCCCTTTAAGCAATACTAGGAGGTAGAATTCTTGATTGTGCTGGGGGTTCTATTTTGCATTTTCATATCCACGGCTGATCTATGATTTGGTCGTCTCCGGCTTTCCAGAAATATACAATGCCCAACTTCAATATCACTTGTTTCTCGTCTTCTGTCAACAATGTTATAGCTAATAACAACAGCAAGTAGAGTCTACAGGATTAAACTGATTCAATGTTTTAAAATAGTATGTACAATGCTACAATCTCTTATGACACATGGAAGATAAAACGCAGTTTAATTGCTTTTTCCTTTCTATATGATGATGCAATATAATCTCATTTTTCTTATGTCTTCTCTAAGATTTTTGTCATAAGCCAGCTTTAGTTATTTTAATTTTATTGAAGGCAAATTCCATTCTGAGATTTTCTTCGTTTTGCAATTTTTGGATGACTTTTAGGCAGCTCGTTTTTACTTATTTTTTCTTTTCTTTCCTAAGCAACATCCTCTAATAATTGTTTAGGTCTATGACTTTGTTCATCTGAAAATTTCAAAATAGCCAATGTGTTTACTATATGGTAATCATTAATGAATCTCTGCATTTTGATTTTCAGGAATTTTAGACTTGACAATCGTTCGTCATTGATGGATTTTTTTTTGCAAGTATTCTGCTTCTTAAACTTTTTGTTGCCACATGACTTTCTGATAGCCGCACAGTGGAGCAAAGCTGCAGAATTGAATCTCCTTAAATGATCTTGCAAGAAAAATCTCAACATTTCCCCTTGATGAAAATTCATAAATCTCCATCTCGTATTCTTTCTACTACAAATTCTGTGAACTTTCATTCATCTGGATTGATATCAAACATGCAAAATGGCACATGGATATGTACTTATAGGAATGGATGTGTTTGTCATTTTGCCAGACCGAAATGTGGGTTTTTTTTGGCTGGATACATTTCCTAAATCCTGAAACGTTGACAAAATGTGTTTGAAGCATCCCTGTAGCCCTGAAATGGCGCTTCTAAAATCTGATACGGCTTTGAAACGTTTCAGGGACATAAACCCTGCGTATGCCCTTCATTTCAGTTTCTGAAATGCTGAACGGCGTTATAGGCACCCCTGGCAGACGTTTGGTAACTTAGCTATCATATATGGTTGGTAACTTTCTCCTCACTGTGATGGGGACACTAATAGATTTACCAGGACTGTATACACGATGTTTCCTTTCTTTGAACCCCTATTTTATATAAAAGTAAATTTTACCATCAGATTTGTGCATTTTTGACAGGTGTCATGGAACATTTTTTCAAGAGCATATATTCTTACTGAGACTGGTTCACTTGAAGTGTACGGTGATTATAATATATAGTTTGAAATTCTAATTGCACTTAAATGGACTATCCATCCTGGTAGTTATAAATGCAAAATTGACCTTCAAAATCACGAGAATCATTATCGAGTTAGCATTGGTCCAAGTGCCCCTAGTTTAGCCCATGGTTCGTTCCAACTGTAAGCTCCTTTAAAGAATAATAATGAAAAACACTGTGGCCTATTTATTTTTTAAAGTATTCTACTGCTTACTGTGCATCACATATAAAGAATCACAATGCTTCCATGTTGCATATTATTGCACTGAGAGTAGTGCTTTACAGTTCAGTATGGGGAGTTGTAAAACATTACCAAAGATAAAAAATAATAACAGAAGCAAAAATAATGTGGCAACTATAACCCACATAAAAAAGAATAACATGTGAGCCCTATTATCCATTTTAAATTTGAATTTTATAAAAGTTATAAAAATTAAAACCAATATAGATCCATCTTAAATCTGGATCTACCAAGCACCGAGAAAGATCAAGTTTCTTGAGGTGTAAATTTTTTACACCAAGAAAAAAAGTTACTTTTCAACATATTTGATCCCTTTCAGTGCTTGGTAGATCCAGATTTAAGATGGATCTATGCTAATATAGATACAGAAATAACAGTGTCTCCTTATACTTAATAATGATGTCTTATAACTAAAGTTGGGCCTGAAGATGATTTATAAATTTTCATTCTCTTTCACAAATGGACTCGATGGAAAAATTCTGGAAAAAGATAGTGGGCCCTCTTTATATTGCTGTCCAATTTTTCAAGTTGTTCCTGGAATTCTCAATGTTGCACACTGTCTATGTTCTCACAGATAAGCCACCAATTGAGGAACTTCATCAGTTTTTGGAATTCCAACTGCCTAGGCAGTGGGCGCCTGTCTTCAGTGAGCTTCCTCTTGGACCACAACAAAAAGGACATGGAAATGCCTCCCTTCAATTCAGTTTAATGGGCCCCAAGCTTTATGTGAATACAAATCCAGTATGTGAAACCTTTCTTTGGAAAATTCCACAATTAGAGTTATTATGCCCCTTTTATATCTTCATGTTTTACAAAGCTTTCTGATCGGTCTATTGACAGGTTAATGTAGGTAAGAGACCTGTGACTGGAGTTCGTTTGTTCTTGGAAGGGAAGAAGTGCAATCGACTGGCAATCCATCTTCAGCATCTATCAACCTTGCCAAAACTTTTGCAATTGATCGATGATGATGAGGGTGAACGTGAAGAAGCCAGTCGTAAATACTATGAACCAGTGCAGTGGAAAAGTTTTTCTCATGTTTGTACTGCTCCCGTTGAGTGCAATGGAACACTTATAGGCGATCCAGCATCAATTGTGACTGGGGCACAGCTCGAAGTGCGTGTTGAGAAAATGAAAAAGGTCCTGTTTTTGAAGCTTCGCTTTTCAAAGGTACAAGGAGCAAACATTCGGAGATCTGAGTGGGACAATTCCCCAAACTTATGCCAAAAATCAGGTATTATCTCCACGCTGATCAGTACACATTTCACCTCGGTGCAGCAACCACCAAAGCCTGCACCTGTTGTCATAAATTCGGCTATATATCCTGGTGGTCCACCAGTGCCTGTGCAAGTACCCAAGTTATTGAAGTTTGTTGATACAACGGAGTTGACAAAGGGTCCACAGGATATGCCTGGCCACTGGGTGGTAACTGGAGCTAAATTGTGCGTAGAAGGACATAAAATATCTTTGCGAGTGAAGTATTCATTGTTAACTATGTCATTGGACGATTCAGCATAGGAGAGAGATTGATGTCTATTGAATAAACTACTTTGTGGTATAATTGACTATTTAAGTGATGTTTGTTTTATATGTGTACACCTTGTTACAACGGGATTATGAACATTCTGTAGAGGGTTTAGCATGCACAAAGAAATGCAAACTCTTCTCAGAAAACTGAAGCAACATGCCGAACAATCAGCAAAGCACAAATTCAAGCCTTTAAAGTACATCCACATAAGGTGTCTGGGTCAAAGGGAACTGTCACGGAACTTCTGCAATGACGGGCTCAAGAAAAGGGTGATGCAATTTCAGATGGGTGACAGTTGTATGTATTTTAGGGAAATGATTTTTGAACACTTATACCCAAATTGCTTTTTGATGTTTTGATAATATGCATAAACTGACTTATCAGAGTGGTCTGTTTATCTTGTTCACAACACAGATCGTTGCAATAGAGAAAAACACGTTCTTAACAGTATAGAGCAAACACGGCTATTCTAGTTTGTGTGTGGAATCCATCATGCAATATAGGCATATCAGTGGGTGTGTAGAATCATCAACCCTGCAATGTAATTCAAGATATATTAATTAGAATTATATTATATAATTGGCAAACGACACGCGAGTTATCCGAAGAGATGGATATTGTCAGTACGTTAGAAGTCATTTGATCTGATTTTCATCAACCAAATTTTGCATAGAATGCATTTGATGGATTAATAAATAACAAAAAAATACAAAAGCATATCTATAAAAATCAAAATTAAGTTAACATAAAAAAGGGAGTCAAACCAATCTTAGCACCTCATTTATCTTTATAAAGGAGTCATCCACGTTCACATAAGCCAATCTAACATCCCCATCTATACTTTATAAAACAATCATGTAAATTCATAAAGAAAAAATATAAGCACCCTCTATAAAGGGTTAATACACTCACATAGCAAAAATGTATTATGGGTTAATTCAAAATGCAATGTGGAAATTGAGAATGAATTTATCGAAAGGAAATGATTTTGAGCACTTGTTAAACTTAAATGTACCAAAACTGGTTTTGGATGTTTTTATAATATGCACAAATTGCCTTATCAGTATGGTTTGTTTATCTTGTTCACAGGACAGATTGTTGCAACAGAGAAAAACCCATTCTTAACAGTATAGAGCAAACATGGCTATTCTAACGTGTGTGGAACCCATCATGTAATGCAGGCCTATGTTATCGAGTGTATAGAATCATCTGCCATGCAATGTAGTTCTTGATATATTAATTAGAAAGACAGCATATAACTCGCAAATGACCTGCAAGTTATCTGAAATTTTCGTCAACCAGGTCTTGCATGGAGTGCGTTTGATGGATCAATAAATAACAAAAAATATAAAACATTGTTGGAAATTCTGCTTTCTTTGACTTTAAAGTCAAAACAGAAAATCGACCTTTTTAGAAGGTTTCCTAGATGATAGCTGTAGAATTTTCAGTCTTAGTACTGTTGTAAATAGTATGCAACAATAATGGAAATATCACAATAATTTACTTTTAATGGCAATTCAAGGAGAAAAGATACCGGGCAATAACATAAGTTTCAATCCCTTATGGGGCAACTTATCAGTGAATAACTAGATCTGAAAATGTACTTTTACAACAATAAATTACAACTGTAAAATCAACCCATTAGAGTCTTCATTAAATGTTATTACACTTAATAATTTGCTCCTTTACTTATGTCAAATCAACAAGACATAAATCAATGTAAATAACAATGCATAAAAAATATATAACTAAAATTCAAATTTGGAAATTGCATGATACATAAACAACAAAAAACTTCCTATGTAAGCTGAAGATGAAGTACATGTTAACAATTGGCTCTAATCTTAAGTCTGAACACACCTATATGTGCATCTCGGGATATAGTTACTGTCCTAAGTATAATGTACTTTAATTACGTCGATAGACGTTTTCTATGAGGGGGAGTTTGAAAAACACTGTAGCAGATTATGTATTGGGGATGACCTCTGATACGGTTATCTATTACATGGTGGTCATTTGATATTGTATCATATCTTATGTGTGAATAAAATATTGATTTGGGTTTCACTTTTTTCTGCCATCTTCCCGTCTCTATGGCTATCCTGATTTTCTTGGTCTTGTTATTTCCTTCAATTAGTATTTAGAGGATGCATGGTCTTAAAGGCCTGTGGTTGAATAAAAAGACTGGTGTTCAGTTTTTGATGATGATGGCCGTTTGAAAAATTAAAAGCCACAAAGGAGAATGGAAATTTAAGAAGAAAGGCTTTTCTAGAAAGATCTTGCATATCAAAATCCAACGCCTTGTTCGCATGACAGATCATGGGTTCAAACTCTAAAATTGTTGGCAGATGAATTTTTATCTTGCTCCATAAGTAAAAGACTGATATTTTTGTTAACATACATTCTGAGCAAACGGTTTCTTCAGTGTTGAATTACTGAAGTGGATTCAAGAATGTGAGGAGAATAACTTACTATTGTTCTGCAAGGGTGCTTGATGCATTAGATACACCTTAAGAAGATTGCTTGAAAGCAAGCTGATGTTGCAATTGAAGGCATGGACAAAGCTACATTTGCAAGTATGAACGACGTGTTTGAACAAACTCACTGGAAGAGTGCAATGTTCCTAGTGCAAAAGAGAACGAAGGTCTTAAGAATATCTAACGGATCATTGCCAGCCTACCTTGTCCTGGATCGATCCTGCAACCAATAGACCACTTCCAGCGTGTTGATTTCTTGAGGAAGATCGCATTAATGACTAATCTGAAGGCATCCTATCTTGTATTAATTGACAACATGAGTTCTGGTGCTTGACAACAACTATCTTTCCTATTGTGGCTTGATTATTTGAAGTGCAAATTGAAAGTAATTCAGGACAAGTTGTTGAAGAAGGAACAAAGATTTTGGTGTTTTAGGTGTACAAAATTATAGAATCTGGGCTAATTTTGAGCCCATTTTAGCTCTGATTTGAGGCTTTATTTAATATTATTGCAAGGTTCCTTCCATATTTAATCTGAATTCGGTGGAAACCAAAAAAAAACAAAACATTACCCATCTTGGAAAAATAATAAGCCTTGTATTCAGGAGAGGGCATCCACATACACAAAAGAGAAAGCTACGAACTTCAGAACAAGAATGGCCGAGTCTAACACATACAATGGCGTCATTAGAGAATGAAAACTACGGCTACACCATCGGTGAAACCATGAATTTGAGTACTGAATGTACTGTCTCGATCCACTCTATTTGTTTGTACGCTTGAATCCCACTTTGCAACTTTTGCAATGGGTATTTGGTTTTAGGTTTTTGTTATAATGCTTATATACTGCAATTGAATGGAAGGTATTTGATGAAGAAATCTAATTTACTTCATCGTTATATGGTAAAACGTGGTAAAGTGAAAGATCAAAGGCATATTTTAAATGTTAGTGAAGTGGTAAAGTTGAAGACTAACCTTCGTTGGTAAAACAAAGGCATATTTTAAATGTTTGTGAAGTGGTAAAGTTGAAGATTAACCTTCGTTGGTAAAACGCATTCAAGGCAAAGTTGAAGATTAACCTGTGTCATAGTGCCAAATTGAAGAACTTTAAATTCTTAATTGCAAATTGTAAAAGGAGTTATAAGCCTGGGCTTGTAGTTTGTCAAAATTGAGTATATAATGCGTCATAAGGTGTTTTTTAAGAGTTACACGGGGAATTGTAATTGAAATTAAATAAAATATGTTTTTATTTTCTTCAATCCTAAACCTACTTGAAATAGACTAAGGAGGTTTCAAGAATGTGTGACATGGTGTTTATTGGTCCCTTACAAATAAACCACTCACACAAAGTTACATAAAACCACACATAAAGTTACATAAAACCATACGTAATGCAAGCGAAGGAAAATAACAATTTACACTTGAACACATTGAATCTGTGCACTTTTAACCTTTTTGGAAGGTTGATTGACATCATCATCTAGAAGTTCACGAATCCATAATTGTCTTTTAGTTTTTAGAAGTCTTACTTTGGGGTGGAGTTGCAAGAAGCCCTTATGAAGTTTTGTATTTAGAGTCATACGATTGGCATATTTGTCACTTTGGAATCTATCTATGAGCGTCAGTTGATTTTGATTTGGCCCAAAATTGAATAGGGGGATCAAAGGTGTCTACTGTTTATTATTTGCAACACTTGGCATTTTTTGTGACATTGTTTTGAGTACTTGAACCGCTTCTTTGGATTAGAATGGAAAGTATTGAAGACTTGTTCAATCTTCTACACACTTTAATTCATACTACACAAGGATCAACTATTCTAAGCAATACAACTTCACTGAGGCATGTTGCTACATGTATGCACATCATGCACAAAAAAATGATCTCCTTCAAATTCAAAACAGGTTAATAATGAATGAGTTATGACATTTTTAGAATTAGGATATACTTCAACATTCTACTCCTATTTTGGAATCCTTTAAATCTTCCTTTGGATTAACAATTATTTATGTTGTGAACACTAATGATGATGTTGCTCATGACAACAAAACAAGCAGATCTCAAACAACATACAATTAACAAAGGTATTGATGAATTGGATAAAGAAACTAAGGACAAATTTAAGGATAAAAAACTTGACATTATCAGACCTTGGGAAGAGTTGTATTTCAAGAGGAACAAATTTGGCTTAGGATATGACATGACCGAATTTGACTTCTTTCATTTTCTTGATTACTCCAAACCTGTGAAGTTTGTGAGTGTTGGCTTTCTTGATGATGATTTGCCAAGGCATACTATTGATGTTAATAAGTTAGATGAATTACTTGAACATGCCGACAATGATGATGATGATGTAGTTGACATTGATGAGGATGATGCACTTGATGTCGTTATGTTGGATGACATACTTGAGCAGTTCCAACAATGTTATTGAGTTGGCTATATTGCATCACATTGTTATGATCTTACTCCATGCAATTTATGTGGGAAGACAAATCACCTTTCAGAAATGTGTTGGAAGGGAACAAAGATTCAAAGAAAATGCATACATTTTGGATGTTTAGGTACTCAACACTAGACTTTGGAAGCCAAGTTGTTGGAGCACTCTTATTGCTGAATTCATACATAGGTACAAGCATGGTTGATTGGAGAGGTTTCTACAACGATGGACATGAATGTTTTGATTTAGGAATTGATGATTCATAGCATGAATGGGGCCCACTTGATATGGTCTTTTGAGCTGAATATTGAGTCTCCAAAGTCCAGTAAAAGACAATATGATTACCTTTTTCCACTTTAAAGGGGGGTATATTGATATTGTTGATTTCTAGGTCCCATGACTTCTCACCTTTCAATTGATAAGGGGAAGGTGTTTATGATGTTAGACTTAGGTTTCAAAGCCTATGAAGTGATTTTGTAGATTATGGTTTATTCAAGATGATAGATTTAGGAAATTTTTTAAATAGGATGATAGATTCAAGACGTGATTGATGATGGGTTTATGATTGTATGATGTCGATATAAATTACTCACAAAGAGTTTTGGATTGGTCAATTTAACCTTTGGCACTTGATATTTTTGACGATTTTTAGGAGTTTAATGGTGCTTTGATGGATTTTCGGTATATTTTAATGAATGGATGGTTTGCCACATTTTGGCATTTGAGGACCTAGTCACTTGTAGATTTGTGACTTGCATGATTATTCGACATGTTTGATGACATTTAGTTTCAATATTTGGAGCAGTACTAGTTGTTCGCCTAGTTTACTTCTCAACAATCATTAGAGAGATTTTGAAGTCAAAAAATGGCCTCCTAAGAGATGTATTAAAAAAATATGAGATATATTAAAATAATATGAGTTAGGAGTTTTATGGGGTAGGTATATATGACAAGTCACCTCCTACACTATTTTCTATGCAGAATATAAATAACCATGGTTGAGTTACTTTTCAAAATTCACTAAAAATAAAATTAATAAAATAATTCTACATTGATGTGACTAAGATTCATTGTAAATTTCCAAAAATTTATTGTCCTTTATCATTTATTTGTCTTGAACTTGCAAATGAAATTAAATAATAAAAAACATTTTTTAAGAGCTATTTTTTTAATTTATGTTGACCTTTTTATTAGTACTTTTCTCATCAATTTAATATAATGTGATTTAATTGAAAATTTATTTATATGTAAAATGTTAGTAATATTATTATAATCCACATTGCATTATTATTATTATTCTGTATGCATTAAATCTATATTAATATACCTTTTTCATATTAATATCATTCATGAATTTAATTTATTTTAAAAGTACAATGATATATATATATATATATATATATATTAGTTTAGCATTATAATATTAAATAAAATGAAGTTAATACATAATTAAAAATTAAAAATATGAAAATGATAAAATTATTATTTTATGAAAAAATGTGAAAGGTATATATATATTCGTTTGGCATTATAATATTACATAGAATGGAGTGAATATATAATTTAAAATTAAAAACATGAAAATGTCAATATATTATTTTATGAAAAAATGTGAAAGGACCTTCTTTATGAATTATGAGTATTTTACTTGAAAATGACAATAATATTATTTTATGAGAAAGTGTGAAAAGACATTCATTATGAGTACTTTACTTAAAAATGACAATAATATTGTTTTATGAAAAAATGTTAAAGGACTTTCATTATGAGTACTTTACTTTATAACTTAAAAGTACTTATACCACTACCTTGGTTAACTATGGGTTTTCATCCACCATAGAAAATTTGACAAATAAATATTATTAACTCATGCAATGCCACCTCAACCATGGGGGATGATGTCATCTACTAGAATGTGATTGGTTGATTTTTATAGTACATTTTCTTTGTTTTGAGGCCCATTTTTTACCTCAAAATTTCTCTAATGTTTTTCCTAGAATTATGAATTCACTCATTGGTGAATCATTCACAACTTTTTACAGGATATAGGATTCAAGTTCTAATCGACACTTTTTATGTTAGCTAGATTATTGATATTTTTTTTATATCGATATTTGAGAGCAGTTTTATGAACACACTCGTTCACCTAATAGTCTTTAGAGTTCACATGGATGATTTTTTGACCTTGTAGAGGAAAAATGATTCTTCTGCATTTTTACTTAGCACATTGAATTGTCAAGCATTTTCAAGATATGGGATGTGTTGGGCTTGCAACCAATTCACTTCTCATCAAGGCTTTCCTCATCAATTTTGGATTCACATTAGCGAACACTTGGAGGCTATCTGACTCGTTTGTTGTACAATGAGTTTTCCATATTTGTTTTTTGGCATCCAATTTTAGTGGTTTTTTCATGTGGAAGTTCATCGATACCCATGAGATTTTAGACCATGGGTATTGTGTTGAAGACTTGGATATATTATTAGCTTTTGCACTAGTCTTTGTTGCTAGTTGATACAATCGCACAAACTTATGATTAAGGGGGGGATTGTTAGCAATTTGGCCTTGATCCTAAGTCCTAAGCCACCTACATGCGCATCCTGGGATATATTTAATTTCCTAACTATGATGCACTTTAGTTATGTATTGGGGTTGATTTTTATATGGTTATCTGTTACATCGTGGTTATTGAATATTGTACTATATATGTACCTTATGTGTAAATACAATATAGATTTTGTCTCTCGTGTTTTTCTTCCATCTTCTTGTTTGTATGGTTATCTTGATTTTCTTGCTCTTGTTATTTTCCTTAGTACAAGTACATACCATAGCTTTCTCTCAAGGCTAGTACAAAAACTCCAACTATCCAAAAATGCCTAGCTAAGGTAAATCATGAAACCCTAGCTTAACCAAGAGGATCCAAGTGCAATAATATCTCCAAGACAACCTCTAAGGCAAGATGTCCTCTTTTTTTCTTCTTCACCAATCCACCCTAGAATTTTATCAGAAAACCATAATATCTAATACCTAAGGGATAAACTATAACCATATAAATTCAAGATGCTCCTAGAAACTCCAAGAAGACCAAGAAATTTTTCTACTGAGAGAGAGAGAGAGAGAGTACAAGTACAAGTGAAGACTTGGAGAGAGGGAGAGGTTGGTGTGCACTCCTCTCCTAGTCACATTTCTACACAAGAGTGAATAAGAATGAAGATGGGTGATATGATCATCTCCAATATCTTCTTCTTTGCAAGAGAAAAACCTAGTCACAAGATTCAAGCTCCTATAAAGATGTCTCCTTTAGAATTCAAAATTTCTCCTAGGGTTCATGAAGAAACCCTATTGACTTCCTCCAAGATGCTAAGTACAAATAAATGAGTACAATGATGATATGAATGGGAAGACACTCTCCTTCCTATGAGAGGTATGAGACGCCAACAATATGATGTGGGAACAACCTCTTACAAGTAACCTATATGACCCTTGTAGGCCAACACAAGTGAGACATCCACTCCAAAGTACATGTGCCAAGATCCATGGTGATGTTGTACACAATAAGGGCTCCAAGGTGATGTAGTTATACAAGGTAAGTCCACATCCTCCGTACAAGCCTCCATGGACCAGGGTATTTTTTAAGGATTATAAAAGTATACTTGATTATAGTATTCTAGGTGATTATTTTGGATTGAAAAAAATGTATATATAGATCGGTAGGCGAATATTAAATATGAAACATACAATTTACTACTTAAATGTGTAAATTTTGGAGAATATTATGATAAAAAAACATGTTTTATGTAAATATAGGCGGTATTAGAGACTAAAAATGACCAAATAACGAATTTATTTTCTGAAAAAAAAGCCCAAAAAATAGCCAATTGGCAAAATTTCTCCCCTAAAACTTTCCCTGCCATGGACTCCGTCAATCCTCCTAAGCAATGCACTCCATTGGGTTATCTTCCCTTGCAAGAAAATTTTCAAATCCTCGGGCGTCCTTAAGCCATCTCTAATCCTCAAAACATGAATCTAAGTTGCAACATTCCATATAGGGCTTAAAGCCATCCTTGATGATGCAAACGACCCACATCCCATGTAGGGCATTCTCCTAGCAAGTGACTCCTCCATTTCCTCCCAATGAAGGGCACCCACCACATTGCCAAGAGATCTCCAATGTCGAAGGAAATAATACCAAGTGACCACCATCTTGAGCTCAAGCATTAATTAAACTATCCCAACTATGCATATCCATCATGGAAAATATCTCATGCTACAATTTATCTCAGACCATCTAGGGGTTGAACATACACCATGTACCCAAAATCTCATGAAGCACCCCAAACATGGTGTAAACACTTTTTGAATAACTTGAAATTCTAAAACTCCCTCTTTACAAGGAAATTGTTTACATTCAGACACTTGTCGACTCCCTTTGCAACTACACCAAATCTATTATTTGCAAATCCATACTCATTGCAACCTTGGAATAAACCATTGTCGTATGTGACAAGTCTGCCAACCATGTTATCACAACATCTCAATCATTTAATGAATAATGACCACTGTTACACTTAAATCTTGCCACCATAAGACTCAGTGTAAACATCCCTGAAGTTTCTATGACTAAGAGGCCAAACCTGAGAAGTTACTGACCCCCTTTCCATAGGGTGTCGCAGGTTGTTCCCTAGCAACTTGCGCCCAACTAGGTCTATCATAGGTGGTTGCCTGACCGCTTGTGCCGATGGCTCATGACACTCTTGTTTAGCATGTGCCGACCGTATCTGTCGTTGGTTGTTCCATTGCAACTCGCACCGATGTCAGTTAATGTGGATAAAGGGAATTTTCGAGCAATTTCTCGAAGGTATGTGACTTAGATCTCTATCCCTAACCTATAGGAGAGATGGCATTCGGTTCCCTAACCCTTTGGGAGGATCCCTTAGTCCTCTCCCACTATTTCTCAACCTATCCTATCCTCCTAGTCCTATATATATGAAGCTCCTTCCCATTCCAAAGGGAGGAAGGCTATAGCATCCATATGCTAGTGGAACAAGCTTAGGATATCACCATTCATCCATTGGAGGCACCCATTTCTCTTTAGAGGCATTGGCTTGGCTTGTTGGAGGAAGATTGCAATGTTAGGGCTTGGTTGTAATCCTCACTCTTCTTTGTATTCCCACTTTTTATACAGTAATACAAAACTCTTTCCATAAATTTCTTGTTGATTCATTTGATATTTATAGTTTACTTCCTTAATCGTTTACTTAGATCAATTATTGTGTAGATGTGCCATTACTGCTTGTTTGTCTCTTGCATGTTCTGACAGGTTTTGTAGCTTTGGATCTAACGACCGTGGAGCTTGGAGCGACGAGGGAGAAAGAGATCTACAGATCTGAAAGGTAAGATGTTCATGTCTCTTAATCTCTAATTTGATCTAGGAAGGTAGATTTGTATTCTGTCCTATTTGTTCTAGATTCACATTGAACTAGGGAGATCATGCCTTAAGTCTGCTTTCGGTATATTGTCCGGTAACAAATTTGGTGACCTGTTGATGCCCCGAGAATCGTAGCATCAAGCAGAAAAGGGATTCTCCCCGATGGGCAATCCCAATTAGATCGCTCACCGTTTGGTGTAGGGAATCCGTCCGATTAACGGTTCTGGCTATCGTAAGATTTAAAGTTTCCTATTCATTATACCGGTTGCGGCCCGGTCCACCATTTATGTATTTTATGTTAAAGATGAAATGCACATGCCCTAAGCTAATTTAATCTAAATGCAAAGCTTAAAGAAATCTTTATCTAAAACTGAAATTAATCTAATCTATCCTTGCAAGGAGCAAACTGTAAATCTAAGTAATGTGCTGAAAGAAAACATCTAAAGATCAACAGGTAGCCATTAAATCATACAGATGCATCTACAGAAGGAGGTAAAAGATATAAAAAGATAGCTTCTAATCTAAAAGTGATACATCCCATTACTCATTTGAGAGAGATATCATTGTACAGGAAAATAGAGAAAATCATTCATTGCACAGAAATAATTCATAGCAGCAAAGAAAGATCTCAGTGTAACATGTGAATGATACAAGAGTAGGCTAGTAAGCATCCAACACACAATTCCAGGAAAAATGTCCTCTCCAGGCTTTCAATAGGCAAAATGAATTCCTTATACATGTAGAGAAGTAGTTCACGTACAAGACAGGAAATGTCTTTTCACCTGCCAAAAGTCCCTTGCACTATTCACTATTCATCTATTTATAAGTTTACAAAATCCCTCTAGGGCTGCCACCTGGCCTTTTACAATTGTCTTTAAAGACTTTCCCAAAAATAAAACAATTCGTGGCCTCCTTTTCATAACAGAAAAAAGGACAGTTGTCCTTGTGACTCCACGCTCTAACCATAGGGACAAAATAGACAAAAACAAAACAATGCATTATGATTGGCGCATCTATCCTTGGGGTGGCGCCTCTGCTGGTGATGATGTGCCTGTGCTGGCTGCTACTGCTGCTGGCTTCTTCTCTTCCTCTGCTATATAACTAAACCATACACCAGTGTCTCTTATAACCACATTTGCTGGTGAGGGGAGCAGGATCTTCTGTGAAGTCACATGCTTACCAAGTTCTGCTTCAATACTCTGAATTTCTGCTATTGATGTCTAGTGGATCTCCTTGAGCATATTATTGTGTACTGATGATAGCCCAATGTAGTGATGAAGATCATCGGTGGCCAACACATCAATTTTCTTTACATACTCCATTTGAACGCCTAGCTCGTCCCTTAAATCTGACAGGCGTTGCTCTTTGCTTGGAAATTCATCCAGGGTCTAAGGAAAAACAATCTTGCACTTTTCATGCACTTCATGAATCTTTTGATATAGGCTATTACCTTTCCCCATCGTTCCTTGGATCTTAGCCATTAGCTTGGCGCCACAATTCTTGCAACACTCCATGAGGGCTACATCTTCCTTAAAACCATCTATAGATTTGAACGGGAGATGTTTAGGGAAATCTGCCTTCCCTTCTCTCCACTCCATCTGGCTTAAGATGTTTGCTTTTACCCGAGTGTACTTGCCTTTAAGCCTAACAGCTTCGGCATTAAATTCCTTCATCCTATCCAGCACGGTCTTGAGTTTGCAAACCTCCTCAGTAATCAGTTCTTGTGTGGCATGCATTTGTCTCAGGATGTCACAGGACTGCTCATGAAAATGAGACATATCCATCGCTCTGCTTTCTTCTTGCTCTAGCTGCTCAACCATTGACTGTTTATCTACTTACAAATGAAAAACTCTAGCTTCGGAATCATTCTTTTCTGCCTCTAGTACCATCATCTGGATTGCTAGGTGCTCCATTTCTTCTTCCAGGTGTCGATACTTCTCTGACAACTCTTTGTGGTCAGCAGACAGGCGATTATATTTGTTCACCACAAGGTCCCTGTAGGACTGCTCGTTAGCCATAGTATGTTGCAGCATACGAGATCTTCTCTTTGTTGGCTCGAACTCTTTAACCATGTCGATCACATTGTCCTCGGATGCTTTTGTTGCTGCCACGGCAGCCGATGCCATGGCCACGGGAGCCTTATTTGTATTTTGCATAACTGTGGTTTCTCATTGGGAGACAATATCTGAATGGAAAGGTCTCTTTAACCTCATTTCTGACTTTAGGACCATAGAATTTCCCTTCTTATAATATACAAATTTATCCCATCGGGACACAATATGATCTTCGGATGGGGTGAAATGGACGATCGGGAGATCTCTTATATGGATGTCTGCCTCCACAGGTGGGGTCTGTACCACCTGAGATGAGTCTATTTCCATATCTTGGGTGCTAGAACCACTCGCTTGGGTATCCTCACTGGCCTTAATTTCCTCTTCGGCTTTAAGCTGCTCCTCTTCTTCCTCATCCTTTTGCTGATTTTCAATTACCTCCCTCTGCTCTTCTTCTTGAGCTTCCTGCTGTAATCTTGCTTCCCGAGCTTCCTGCTGCAGCCTTGCTTCTTGGACCTTCAGAGCTTCTTCCTGCTCCTTTTGCAATTTATCGGCAGTGATTTTCAGGATTCTATCTGCCTCCTCTTTCAACCTTTGTTCTTCACGGGTCAAGGCCTCAGCCGCTTCCCTTTCTTTCTGCAGGTTGGCTTCTCGGGCTGTGGCAGAGCTAGAGATAGCTCCACCGGTGTGACGAAAAATCTGTAATTCAGTCATATTACTGATTCCCCTGAACACTTCTTCTTCGGCATCATAGTAATGGGCATACTCAAAATGAGCATATAACTCCTTGCAATGCTCCGCAACTTTGTTCCGTTTGTCATTCCTATGAAAGATTTCCTCACCGAAGTGAAAAGCTCTTAACTCCTGAATGAAATCTTCGGCTGCTGCAACCCCTGAGAACCTATAGGAACCTATACAGAAATGCAAGGGAGGGAAGGAAACCTTATGTTGCTTATTAAGAACTCCTCCCACTCCATCAAGGAAAACTTGTCTGGCTGCTTCTTTCAGGACTATGTAATCAGTGGCGTATCTTGGTAAGATGTATGGTGGCTTAGTACCTCCGAACATTCTGATATAGGTACCCTCTTCCGAGAAGTAGAAATCTCCATAATTTTCCATGACTTCCATGGCATTCTCTGACAAGCAATTGGGTTCTTCATTGAACATCTGCTCATACAGAGGCATAATGAATTCTTCACATATGAGCTTATAGTGCATTTTGTAATTTTGAGCCCATAGAATTTTATAAGCAGTGTATACCGGGGTGTTGGACTGATCCCATGAGCAACCTAACCTGGGGAAAATGAGTTTTTCCAAGATGCAATCAATGAGGTATGAAGACATGTAAAACTATGAATTTTTTAGGGCCAAACCTTCTTTAGCTGCGGTCACAGTGGATGCCAAACTATCTGAGAGGATAGTATCCCAATCAAAAATAGTTCCCTTAAATGCTATGTAGTGGATTATGGGGGCCAATTGTATCCTATATACAGTTTCATCAGGCATGCCAAAAATTCTGCGTAACATAAGTGCAATCAACCTAAAGGGAGGTCTCAGGCTCTGAACGTCATACTCATCATTGTCTCTCTTCCTTAGCTACTTTCCTGTGATTAACATCCTTTTAGCCATTTCGAAACTATTCATCTGTCCCAACCATGCATCGTTCAACACTTGCTGGGGACGTGAGAACTTGTAGGATGCTGCAATATAAGCTGGATGGAACGAAGCAAATGCCTCTCCCTTGTTGTCCTGCAACACTCTTGTTTCTGGGTTGGCGTGTTCCGATATCCACCTGATTACTTCTGAACAAGGGAATAACTTAGGGCGAGTAGAAGCCCTGGATATGCCAGAGGTCCTGATGTTTAGGTAGATTTGTTCTTCTTCTAAGATTACCTCTGGGATATATTGGTCTCTGATCATCCGATAAATATCTCCCCACCGGACCTCAGGAGGGACGTCTGTGGTGCACTTAGTGTCTTGAAAGAGAGTTTCAGTCCTTGGCTCTACTGGCTCTCGTTCCATCATTTTAGCTTT
Organism: Larix kaempferi; assembly: GCA_027924585.1. NCBI lineage: Eukaryota > Viridiplantae > Streptophyta > Pinopsida > Pinales > Pinaceae > Larix > Larix kaempferi. The sequence goes on along the minus strand of BSBM01000710.1, from coordinate 1,935,590 downwards.
CTTTCTGCTACCCTTCAGCATTGTAGCTTATCTCTGCCAAGCAACCATATGTGAATGAACATGAGATTGCAAATAATTATGTAGAATAGAGCAAGGCCTGAAAGACACAGGACTTAGCATGATAACGTATAATCATAATAAACTACAATGCTGCATGCTAGGGAAAGAAACAAAAAACGTAAATCACTCAAGAAACACACATTAAGGCCACCTAACTTGAACGTTCTAGGGAGGCGATGTCGGGTTCGGATAATTTTGAGTGGGCACATGGGCGTGGTAATAGGTTTGCATTGCCAAATAAGAGCCTATTGCTGGCTAACCGGATTGGGAAATCTATGGGGTTGAAGTGGCTGCTAAAATATACAAATACGGGCAACCTGAAAACGAAAGATGGTATACGACGAATGCCCATAGACCATGCAATTGACACGGTGAAAACTATCTGAGAAGATCTCGACGTAAAATCAGGGCAAAAATAACGGTAGAATCACTTACCTGGCGACTAGACGACGGCCAAACAGGGTTTGATGCAACGACCAAGATGAGCTGGAGAAAACTTGAATAATTTCCAATCGACGTCGTCCAGCAACTCGATTCAACCAATGGGTTCAAAAACAACTTCTACCACCTTTATAATGAGGTCCACGCGTGTGGCAATTAATGGGTAGGTGGTGGCAATTTAAAACGGTGCATATGGCGGGTCAAATCGTCATGAACGGAATTTAAGCCTAACTGTCAAAACCGTTGGGAAAGGGCAAGTTTCGTTCGTTTTTGTGGCATGAAACGCTGAGTTCTCCTGAAGTTGCAGCGAGCACTTGCGAGTTCCTATCACTACGCGAGGACTTGGTGTTTGAGCGAGGTATTCGCCCGTTGCGGCAAAGAAAAGAGAGTTGATCCACCATTGCGGAAAAACTTGACAAGTTCTTCCGAAAATGACAAGGCCATGGTTAGTTTGTGGCGAAATTTCTTGAGTTGGTCCACCATTGCGGGACGACTCGACGAGTTCTTTCGAAAATGGTAAGTCTTTTCCAAAAAAGTGGACGGTCGACGGACTTGGTAAGGAGATGCCTGTTGCGGCAAAACTTCATGAGTGCTTCCACCGTTGCGGGTGAACATCTCGAGTTCTCCTGAAAAAAAAAAAAAATCTAAGTGCTTCCGCCATTTCGGGAGAAAATCGCAAGTGATTCCGCTTTTTCAGGAGAAAATCGCAAGTGCTTCCACTATTTCGGGAGAAGAACTTGAGTTTTGACTTAGAAGAAAACTACAACTTAAAAAAGGCTTCTCATTGAAACAAAACTAAGTACAGGAAACTTTCCAAAGAAGACTTAAGTCCTGAGCAAACTTTCGAGGAAAATAAAAGGAGGGTCCCCAATGTCAAATACTAAAGAAATTGGGGAGGGATGTTGCTGCAACAACAATTGGTGAATCGTTGGCGAACACAGATCTCTGAAAAACAATCTTCTCGTTTATCGGAAACTATTTTAAACGCTGCTCACCCTAGGTGCAACAATCGGTTTGAGTGTTCGAATCTCGACAAAGGAAGTAGTCACTTTATCTGCTGGTCATTGGGAAAGGGGAGCTTTGATGAAGACATCCTTAAAACTTTCTAAGGGCCAGAATATGAGGTTCATTTTAGGAGATTTATCTTTCAGATGACCACTGTTATCGGACTCCACAGGATTGTAACAGCATATCGTAGACACTATTGCTCTTGTTCCTCATTCCCATGTTGCTTGCATCCTTTTGGATGTTTCATATATTTGACAGCTTTTGCTGTTTGAGCCTTCCATAAATATTCTCTTTAAAATCACGATCTTTGATTCTGGTTCCTCAATCCATAATGTCCTTTTGTGTGAGTGAAATATTTCATTGATTTATCAAGCCTCACATTGGAGAAGAACCTGGCTTGAGCTGAGTCTTTTAGACAGCTTTCTTGACTTGTGCATTTTACTTTATCTTAGCCATGCTTTGATTGAGACGAGAATTTCTGGAAAACAGACCCTTGATTGGAAGCTTTTGGCTTTTGATTTGCAGCATGGAGTCATTTCAATACCCTATTCCTTCGAGACGTGATTCCTTTCCGTGGGTCCAACTATAGTGATCTTCTTAAGAGGCTTTTAAGTGTGAGGGTGGGTGGAGCCCAAAGAAAGTGATAAAGACAATCGTAGATCTCTGCTATTTAATCAAGGGTTAGTGCGACCAGCAGAACAGGATTTCTTCATTCTGGAGAACGATCAGCAAAAGCCGAAAATGCATGGATAAACTTCCTTTTGAGGGTGTCTTCCCATTTTCACGAGTTGTGAGATTTCTTGAGAGATCTACCTTCACGAGAGGCCCAATTGCAGGCGTTTCAGAAAACAAACTGTACAAAAGGCTCAAATGCTGAGAAAATAAAACAAATTAGCTGACACAAAGAAAATAAGAGACTAAAGTAAAACAAAAGAAAAAAACTTTATTTATGTACAGAAAGCCTCAATGAGACTATGCAAAGTATTGTTTCAAGGTGAGGCCGTTGAGAGGAAGGGTTACCTCCTCTCCCTGGAGGTCTATTAGCTTGTAAGTGGATGGGTCGAGCTTTGCAGAAACTTGGTAAGGGCCTACCCATAAGTGTTGGAATTTCGTGTGCATTCCCTTGCCTTCATGATTATGGTCCCATTTCAGAACTAAATCTCCTACTTCAAAACTTCTTTTACCATACTTCCTTTTATCGAACCATCTTTTGACTGTCTTGGTGTTGATGAAATCGGTCCTTGGCTTTCTATTGGGCTTCTTCAAGTTGAAGCAAGGTATCGATCCTGGATTGTAAAACCTGACTACTAGACCCTCGAGAGACTTGGGACAACTATAATGATGGAAGTAAGATGTTGGGAGGGAGGATGGCTTCCTTGCCATAGACGAGGTTGTAAGGGAAACCCCTAACGCATTCTTTGTAGTCACCCTATCTGCCCATAAGGCATTTGGGAGAGCTATATGCCAGCTTCGTTGATTTTCAATCATAGTTTTCTTGAGAATTCAGATGAGGTTCTTATTTGAAGATTCGGCTAGTCCATTTCCCTGGGGTAGTAATTGGATGAATAATGCAATTTAATTCCTCTTTCATAAACAAATTCATTTATTTTAAAAGAAGAGAAATAAGTGGCATTATCAAATACTAAAGAAATTTTAACCCCAAACCTAATTATGATGTTCTTTTTCAAGAAAGTGATGATTGCGTCTTCATTGATCTTGTGCAATGGGGTAGCCTCTGTCCATCTGGTGAAATAGTCGGTGGCTGTCAGGATGTATCGATGTTGCAGAGAAGAATTTGGCTTTATCTCTCCGATGACATCTATACCCCACTGTTCGAAAGGTTCTAAGATGATAACCGGTTGCAAGGGCCCTGCTGCCTTTGGTACTTTTCCAGCACTCCTTTGACATATATCACAGTTCCGTGCATAAGTATGGGCATCCCGAAATAAAGTGGGCCAGTAATATCCAGCTCTAAGTATTTTGTGAGATGTTGTCTCTCCTGAATAATGTCCATCAGCAGGACCATCATGTAGCTCTTTGACAACTTTACTTGCATCCTCTTTCTCTAGACATCTGAGAAAAATTCCATCGTAATTTTTTTCTTCTGAAAAGTATTCCATGGATGATCTGATAAGCCGCTGATTTTAAACGGAGTGCCCTTCTTTGCTTAGAACTCCAGTGCTCAGGTAGGTATCCTTGTTGCAAATAGTGCACTAGATCCCTATACCATGATTAAGGAGCTGTGAAAATAGGACATACTTCGACTGAATTCAGCTCAGCTTCATTCCTCCAATGCTGCTCTTCATTAATCGGATGTTCTGTAAGCAATTTACACAGGCCTTGTCCTTTGATGATGGTGGCCGGTTTAAATTCTAAATCATATTCTTGAAGAGCTGTAACCCAGTTTCCCCTTCTCTCTCCCAGTTCCTTTTGAACGAAAAGGGATCTAACAGCTGGGTGGTGAACTATAACTTTAGTTATGTTCTTAAGAATATACGGTCTGAACTATTTTACCACTTTGAACACGACATATGCTTGTTTCTCGACCACTAGATAGTTCAGTTCATCACCTTGCAGACCAGTGCTCATAAACGAGATTGGGTATTCGTCCCTTAACTCTATCTTTTGTGTGAGCACAACTGCGAGAGAGTCATCTGAAGCAAAAGTATAGAAGATAAAATCTTTGTCAAAATCTGGGCTTCTTAAGGAAGGAGCCTTGGCTATGGATTCCTTAATGTCTCTGAATGCATCCTTTTCTAAGTCTGTCCACTTGAACTATATGCTTTGCTTGACCATTTGTTGCAAAGGTTTAACAATTTGGGTGAAATCGAGGACAAATCTTCGAACAAAATTGATAGTGCCCATAAATGTCTGCATGGATTTCTTGTTATGAGGCATGGGAATTTTATTGATAGCTTGTACCCTCTCTTGATCTATTGAAATTCCTTTCTTAGAAATGATATGACCAAGAAGTTTACCTTCAGGAACGGCAAACACACATTTCTTGGGGTTTAAAGAAATACCATATTTTTGGCAATGATAAAAAAATATGCTTCAAGTGAACAACATGGTCTTCTCTTTTCTTTGAAAAAATTGTCACATCATCTAGATAGACCACAACACAGTGGCCACCCAATCCTTGGAAGGCGATGTCCATTGCTTGCTGGAACGTGGCTCCTGCGTTTATTAGGCCAAATGACATTCTTTGATATGCGAAAGTTTCCCACTTAGTGCGGAAAGTAGTCTTAAGACGGTCTTCCTCAGCTACTAATACTTGATTGTAACCAAAGAAACCATCAAGAAGGGAGAAGAGTTCTGATCTTGATACCATCTGGAGAATTTGTTCCATTGAAGGGACGAGATAGTTGTCTTTATATGAAGCTCTGTTCAAATTTATGAAGTCCACACATAACCTTATCTCTCCTGACTTCTTTCTTATGGGAACTAGGTTATCTATCCACTCAGAATGTCGGATTTTAAAGATTATCTTAGCATCAAGTAACTTCTTGAACTCCTTTTGAATCAGAGGTTCAAGAGCAGGGTGCATCCTTCTTAATTGCTGCTGAAATGGCTTGATGCCTGCCTTCATTGGTATGACATGCTGAATAATGCGGGTGTCATTTGTTTTTAGATCTTTATAAGTCCATGCAAAAACATCCTTATATTTTCGAAACAGTTTGATGAACTTATCTCTTTCTCTTGGTGAACAACATCTGCTAAGGTTAACAAACTTTGGTTCAGCTTCGGTGCCCAGATTTACTAATTCATGCTGCATTGATGAGCTATTGGTCTTGGTATTTGCTGGTCTTTTGAACTTGCTCTGTAGATCAAACAACATTTCAAGTGACCTCACCCCCTTGGGGATGAAATTGCCTTTAGTTGCATCTTTCTTTTGTAGATCAGAATCGTGCTCTTCTTCGTCTATCACAGGTTCTTGGAACATGTCTTCGTTTGTTAGAAAACTAATAATTTGATAGTCATCATCGAAGACTCTAAAGTTTGTGATATTGTCAGGGCTAGAAGGCCTGAAAATCAATTCAATTGAGCACTTGTTATTAGTTGGCACCAATTTGGAAGCAGAAGTTGCTAATAAATCAGCTACAACGGTTTGCAGCCTAGGAACAGATTTTATATTAAAAGCATCAAAATGTGAAATCAAATCCCATACCTCAGCCTAATAACCTTTCAAATGAGGTCAAAGACAGTGAATAGTATCTCTTACCTATCTTACAACTATTTCTGAGTCACCGAAAAATTTCAAGTACTTAACATTTAAACCGATGGCTTTCTTCAATTCGTGGACTAAAGCTTCATATTCAGCAGTGTTATTAGTACAATGAAACTCTAATCTACAGGACAAGAAGTACTTGTTTCTTTCTGGATCCATCAGAACACAACCAGCTCCGGACCCTTCCATAGTTTTAGAACTGTCAAAGTATAAAGTCCAAAAAAGATCGTTTGGTTTAACTAAGTCTAAGTCAGTGACTAAGCTAACTATGTTACAGGCAATATCATCAGTCCGAGAGAAATGAAGGAGATTGGACTGTTTATTTGACTCATGGCTAATAATTTCAAATTGGTAATTACTTGGATCAATTTCTAAAAAGTAATTCCCCAAAACTGAAGACGAGAATGTTACAGCTTCGTTCTTTCCTTCTAGCTGAGTTACATTTTGTTTCATGTGTGGTTCTCTCAGAACCTTGATCTGATTTTGTCTATTCTGATATGGCAACCATAAATGGGACCAATCAGTTGCAAAGTAACCATTCAACTTTGTGGACCAGTCCCTACTCAAGATTGAACCATAAGCTTAGGGAATGTCAACTACCATTATATCAATGAACTGACACACTCTAGAATCTGCTGACAACCTAATGAGGACATCCTTCATTTCCTCGATAACTTTAACAACAGTCCTATCTAACTGAATAATCTGGGCGGGAGATGGAATTGGTTGTCCGTTAATCCTTTTACAGATAGACAGTGGCATGACATTCGAAGATGCTCCAGAATCTACCAGACAATTGTGCACATTGTGATTGAAGATTTCAAAAGTTAAAAGGAAAGGCAACGTTTGAGATTTGGATTTCCCGCCGATATTGGCTTCATTAATTTCAGGGTATTCTTGAGTGTCTGTTAATGGGGCGCTGGGCTGGGATTGAAGAGCTTGCAACAACTTGTCTCGTTGCTGGGGCAAACTGCACATATTGAAGATTGAGACATTTGCCTTTACCTTCTTTATATCTTCAATGATGTCGTATCCCGTATCACATTCTTTTACAATTCCAGTTTGATTGCCGGTTTTACTCAGTGTGACCTTCGGTTGCTGAACTGTTGTGTCAATGTTTGGCTGCTTGGCCGCTGTTGGGTTAGCTTTAGGTTGTGGTGGAATGACTGTTATGTGTCTTCTAGGTAACTCTTTTGAAATTTTAGGTTTGGGAATAGTCGAGCTTGGAACTGGATTTGCAATGGGACCTTTACTGCGAGTGATAATGTTTACAGCAGAGACTGGGCTTTCCACTGGATCATCTTCTATCAATTCAGTTAAAGGTACCCAATCCCATAGCACCATGGTAGTGTCTGGGGGCGGCTCCTCTATTTCAAGGTTTGGTTCCTCTGGAGGATCATCTTGATCTGGAATCTGCGAATCCAGCATTTGGTTCATGACTAAACTCATAGAGTTAATCCATTGTGGGCAGCTCTTTTCCGAGTGCGGCTCTTGGTGAAAGTTACATAAGTGCTCCATTCCTATCTCATTTAGATTTAGGACAGGGGAGTTTCTCACAGGTGGATGAGGCTGGTTGTTGTCTTCTCTCTTCTTGTAGAAAGGCTTGAAAGGCTTTCGAGATGTACTAGCTGCCTAATCTTTCTCGAGATCTACAATTTTATTTGACAATTTCTGCATCATCTTCACTACGTTTTCCATGTCTGCTGATGACTCTTCTTTATTTCTAGTGAGCAGCAAGGTCTTTTTATGAGTTGGTGGTTTTGTTTCTGTATCTAAGGCATGTTTAGCAATGTTGTCTGCTTCTTCTTCCACCTTCCTAGCTTCTTCAAAATTTTCTATCAAGGTGGTCTTCTTAGTTCTTTTGACGAACATTGCTATAGGACCTTCAAGTGCTGTTGTATAATATTCAACTAGAGATTCTTCTGCAGGTTTGGTTGCCTCGCTGAAATTATTCAAGAGTGTGGTGAATCTTTGGTTAAAGTCTTGAACCTTTTCTTTCTTTTCCATTCTCATGGACAATAATTATTTCATTAGTGTAGCTACAGTCTTTTGATTTCTATACTTCTTTAAAAAAGAATTTTCAAACTCTTCCCAATTGGAAATTGAGCTAGCTTATAAGCTAAAATACCAGGAAGAAACTTTTGGTTCGAATGTGTATGGGAATAGCCTACAGACTACATCTTCATGCTGTACATTTAAAAGATTCAATGCCAAATAAAAACTCTTAAGATGATCTTCAGCAGATATACCTTTCCCTGGGTCGAATTTGGGTAAAACTTTCTCTGGGTGTTTTGGCAAATTGTGGAATGGCCCAGCTAGATCTAATGCTCCCCTTGCTCTCCAAGTAGGTCTAGCCATGGTTCCTTGCGGAGAATTGTGTGGTAAATTAAGTGGAGTATTTCTTGGAGTAAAAAGCTCTCCAAGATTTTCTGGATCTTCAAAATTTTCTGGGTTTTCAAGATCAACTTCTTTCAGAGGTTCTGTGATCTCTTCCAAAGATAGATTTACAAGTTCTTCAAAATCCTGCACAAGAATTGAATCACGGGTGTACAGTCTTTCTTTTCTGGGAGTGCTTTTCCTAGGGGGACAAGCTACTGCGTTTAAACCACCCAATTGTCTAACATAGGATCATGTATGTCTTCTGAAATATTCTATTTCTGTAAAAGGTACAGCATACAATACTTCTTGATGCTCAGAGTCAAAGTTGGGGATTTCTTGATTTGTTACTTCAAGATTTGGACTATCTGAAATTATTATTACAAGCAGGTTTTCAGTAACATTTCTGACAATGGGAGAATTTCCTTTATCAGCCATGCACTTCAGGCCCTCCTTCTAGCACCAAAAACTGTTGATGTCCCAAGAATCACATCATCAAGCAGAAAAGGGATTCTCCCCAATGGGAAATCCCAATTAGATCGCTCACCGTTTGGTGTAGGGAATCCATCCAGTTAACGGTTCCAGCTACCGTAAGATTTAAAGTTTCCTATTCATTATACCGATTGTGGCTCGGTCCACCGTTTATGTATTTTATGTTAAAGATGAAATGCACATGCCCTAAGCTAATTTAATCTAAATGCAAAGCTAAAACAAATCTTTATCTAAAACTGAAATTAATCTAATCTATCCTTGCAAGGAGCAAACTCTAAATCTGAGTAATGTGCTGAAAGAAAACATCTAAAGATCAACAGGTAGCCATTAAATCACACAGATGCATCTACAACAGGAGGTAAAAGATATTAAAAGATAGCTTCTAATATAAAAGCAATACATCCCATTACTCATTTGAGAGAGATATCATTATACAGGAAAATAGAGAAAATCATTCATTGCACAGAAATAATTCATAGCAGCAAAGAAAGATCTCACTGTAACATGTGAATGATACAAGAGTAGTCTAGTAAGCATCCAATACACAATTCCAAGCAAAATGTCCTCTCCAGGATTTCGTTAGGCAAAATGAGTTCCTTATACATGCAGAGAAGTAGTTCACGTACAAGATAGGAAATGTCTTTTCACCTGCCAAAATTCCATTACACTATTCACTATTCATCTATTTATAAGTTTACAAAATGCCTCTAGGGCTGCCACTTGGCCTTTTACAATTGTCTTTAAAGACTTTCCCAAAAATAAAACAATTTGTGGCCTCCTTTTCATAACAGAAAAAAGGACAGTTGTCCTTGTGACTCCACACTCTAACCATAGGGAAAAAATAGACAAAAACAAAACAATGCATTATGACTGGCGCATCTATCCTTGGGGTGGCGCCTCTACTGGTGATGATGTGCCTGTGCTGGCTGCTACTGCTGTTGCCTTCTTCTCTTCCTCTGCTATATAACTAAACCATACACTAGTGTCTCTTATAACCACATTTGCTGGTGAGGGGAGCAGGATCTTCTGTGAAGTCACATGCTTACCAAGTTCTGCTTCAATACTCTGAATTTCTGCTATTGTTGTCTAGTGGATCTCCTTGAGCATATGATTGTGTACTGATGATAGCCCAATGTAGTGATGAAGATAATCGATGGCCAACACATCAATTTTCTTTACATACTCCATTTGAACGCCCAGCTCGTCCCTTAAATCTGACAGGCGTTGCTCTTTGCTTGGAAATTCATCCAGGGTCTAAGGAAAAAAAATCTTGCACTTTTCATGCACTTCATGAATCTTTTGATATAGGCTATTACCTTTCCCCATCGTTCCCTGGATCTTAGCCATTAGCTTGGCGCCGCAATTCCTGCAAAACTCATGAGGGCTACATCTTCCTTAAAATCGTCTACATATTTGAACGGGAGATGTTTAGAGAAATCTGCCTACCCTTCTCTCCACTCCATCTGGCTTAAGATGTTTGCTTTTACCTGAGTGTACTTGCCTTTAAGCCTAACATCTTCGGCATTAACTTCTTTCATCCTATCCAGCATGGTCTTGAGGTTGCAAACCTCCTCAGTAATCAGTTCTTGTGTGGCATGCATTTGTCTTAGGATGTCACAAGACTGCTCATGAAAAGGAGACATATCCATCACTCTGCTTTCTGCTTGCTCTAGCTGCTCAACCATTGACTATTTATCTACTTCCAAATGAAAAACTCTAGCTTCGGAATCATTCTTTTCTGCCTCTAGTACCATCATCTGGATTTCCAAGTGCTCCTTTTCTTCTTCCAGGTGTCGATACTTATCCGACAACTCTTTTGGTCAGCAGACAGGCGATTATATTTTTTCACCAAAAGGTCCCTGTAGGCCTACTCGTTAGCCACAGTATGTTGCAGCATACGAGCTCTTCTCTTTGTTGACTTGAACTCTTTAACCATGTTGATCACATTGTACTCAGATGCTTTTGCTGCTACCACGGCGGCCAATGCCATGGCCACGGGAGCCTTATTTGTATTTTGCATAACCGTGGTTTCTCACTAGGTGACAATATCTAAATGGAAAGGTCTCTTTAACCTCGTTTCTGACTTCAAGACCACATAATTTCTCTTCTTATAATATACAAATTTATCCCATCGGGACACAGTATGATCTTCAGATGGGGTGAAAGGGACGATCGGGAGATCTCTTATATGGATGTCTGCCTCCACAGGTGGGGTCTGTACCACCTGAGATGAGTCTATTTCCATATCTTGGGTGCTAGAACCACTCACTTGGGTATCTTCGCTGGCCTTAATTTCCTCTTCGGCTTTAAGTCGCCCCTCTTCTTCCTCAGCATTCTACTGATTTTCAATTACCTCCCTCTGCTCTTCTTCTTGAGCTTCCTGCTGGAATCTTGCTTCCTGAGCTTCCTGCTGCAGCCTTGCTTCTTGGAGCTTCAGAGTTTCTTCCTGCTCCTTTTGCAATTTATCGGCAGTGATTTTTAGGATTCTATCCGCCTCCTCTTTCAACCTTTGTTCTTCACGGGTCAGGGCCTCAGCCGCTTCCCTTTCTTTCTGCAGGTTGGCTTCTCGGGCTGTGGCAGAGCTAGAGCTAGCGCCACCACTGTGACGACAAATCTGTAATTCAGTCATATTACTGATTCCCCTGAACACTTCTTCTTTGGCATCATAATAATGGGCATACTCAAAATGAGCATATAACTCTTTGCAATGCTCCGCAAATTTTTTCCGTCTGTCATTCCTATGAAAGCTTGCCTCACCGAAGTGAAAAGATCTTAACTTATGAATGAACTCTTCGGCTGTTGCAACCCCTGAGAACCTATAGGAACCTATACAGAAAGGAAAAGGAGGGAAGGAAGCCTTATGTTGCTTATTAAGAACTCCTCCCACTCCATCAAGGAAAACTTGTGTGACTGCTTCTTTCAGGACTATGTAATCAATGGCGTATCTTTGTAAGATGTATGGTGGCTTAGTACCTCTGAACATTCTGATATAGGCACCCTCTTCTGAGAAGTAGAAATCTCCATAATTTTCCATGACTTCCATGGCATTCTCTGACAAGCAATTGGGTTCTTCATTGAACATCTGCTCATACAGAGGCATAATGAATTATTCACATATGAGCTTATAGTGCATTCTGTAATTTTGAGCCCATAGAATTTTATAAGCAGCGTATATCGGGGTGTTGGACTGATCCCATGAGAAACCTAACCTGGGGAAAGGGAGTTTTTCCAAGATGCAATCAATGAGGTATGAAGACATGTAAAACTCTGACCTTTTTAGGGCCAAACCGTCTTTAGCTGTGGCCACAGTGGATGCCAAACTATCTGAGAGGATAGTAACCCAATAAAAAACAGTTTCCTTAAATGCTATGTAGTGGATTATGGGGGGCCATTGTATCCTATATACAGTTCCATCAGGCATGCCGAAAATTATGCTTAACATAAGGGCAATCAACCTAAAGGGAGGTCTGAGGCTCTGAACGTCATACTCATCATTGTCTCTCTTCCTCAGCTGCTTTCCCGTGATTAACATCTTTTTAGCCATTTTGAAACTTTTCATCTGTCCCAACCATGCATCGTTCAACGCTTTCTAGGGACGTGAGAACTTGTAGGCTGCTGCAATATAAGCTGGATGGAACGAAGAAAATGCCTCTCCCTTGTTGTCCTGCAACACTCTTGTTTCTGGTTTGTCATGTTCCAATATCCACCCGATTACTTATGAACAAGGGAATAGCTTAGGGCGAGTAGAAGCCCTGGATATGCCAGAGGTCCTGATGTTTAGGTAGATTTGTTCTTCTTCTAAGAGTACCTCTGGGATATCTTGGTCTCTGATCATTTGGTAAATATCTCCCCACCGGACCTCAGGAGGGACGTCTGTGGTGCACTTAGTGTCTTGAAAGAGAGTTTCAATCCTTGGCTCTACTGGATCTGGTTCCATCATTTTAGCTTTCTTTCTGCTACCGTTCAACATTGTAGCTTATCTCTGCCAAGCAACCATACGTGAATGAACATGAGATTGCAAATAATTATGAGAGCAATGCCGAAAAGACACAGGACTTAGCATGATAACATATAATCGTAATAAACTATAATGTTGCATGTTGGGGAAAGAAACAAAAAATGTAAATCACTCAAGAAACACACATTAAGGCCACCTAACTTGAACGTTCTAGGGAGGCGATGTCGGGTTCGGATAATTTTGAGCAGGCACATGGGCATGGTAATAGGCTTGCGTTGCCAAATAAGAGCCTATTTCTGGCTAACTGGATTGGGAAATCTATGGGGCTGAAGTGGCTGCTAAAATCTACAAATACGGGCAACCTGAAAATGAAAGATGGTATACGACGAATGCCCGCAGGCCATGCAATCAACACGGTGAAAACTATCTGAGAAGATCTCGACGTAAAATCAGGGCAAAACTAATGGTAGAATCACTTACTTGGCGACGAGACGACGACCTAACAGGGTTCGATGCAGCGACCAGGATGAGCTGGAGCAAACTTGAATAATCTCCAATCGGCGTCCTCCAGCAACTCGATTCAACCAATGGGTTCAAAAACAACTTCTACCACCTTTATAATGAGGTCCACGCGTGTGGAAATTAATGGATAGGTTGTGGCAATTTAAAATGGTGCATACGGCGGGTCAAATCGTCATAAACAGAATTTAAGCCTAATCGCCAAAACTGGAGGGAAAGGGCGAGTTTCGTCCACCGTTGCGGCATGAAATGCTGAGTTCTCTCGAAGTTGCAGCGAGCACTCGCGAGTTCCTATTGCTACACGAGGATTTGGTGTTTGAGCGAGGTATTCTCTCGTTGCGGCAAAGAAAAGAGATTTGATCCACCGTTGCGGAAAAACTTGACAAGTTCTTCCGAAAATGACAAGGCCATGGTCGGTTTGCGGCAAAAGTTCTTGAGTTGGTTCGCTGTTGCGGGATGACTCTACGAGTTCTTTCGAAAATGTTAGATAAAAATGGTAAGTCTTTTCCAAAAAAGTGGACGGTCGAAGGACTTGGTAAGGAGACGCCCGTTGCGGCAAAACTTCATGAGTGCTTCTGTTGTTGCGGGTGAACATCTCGAGTTCTCCAGAAAATAAAAAAAAATCTAAGTGCTTCCGCCATTTTGGGAGAAAATCGCAAGTGCTTTCGCTGTTTCGGGAGAAAATCGCAAGTGCTTCCGCTGTTTCGGGAGAAAAACTTGCGTTTTGACTTAGAAGAAAACTGCAACTTAAAAAAAGGCTTCTCATTGAAACAAAACTAAGTATAGGAAACTTTCCAAAGAAGACTTAACTCTCGAGCAAACTTTCTAGGAAAATAAAAGGAGGGGCCCCAATGTCAAATACTAAAGAAATTGGGGAGGGATGTTGCTGCAACAACAAGACCATACTGGGGAATACGTGCATTGTTTTAAGTTTTCAGTTTGAAATTCATTTTCTTTGATTTCTTTGTGAGCCATTTCATTTGCCTCCTAAGCCTCTTTCACCACTAGATCTTCTCTTTGAAGACTCTGTTGACTTCCTTTGAGTCTGTATGTATGATTGTCAAACCTTTTGATTGCTCATTTTTGGAGATCTTTCCATCCTTGCATTGGGATTTTTCTCGGTGCACCTGGGAAGTATAGCCAGAGCGACATCCTCTCTCAGGCGCATTCTACTCCCCTGCAACCTGCGTTGTTGGCGCTTAGCTCTGATTTGCATCCTGCGCCATCGGCACAAGCCACTTGTTTTCCACTTGCGACGGGCGCTCTGAGCCTGACCACAGGCTGCGCTGAGCAGTCAAGCCTTGTGCTTGGGTCCTCTCCTCTCCAACTTTTGAGTTTGGTTTGTCTTACAAACCTTCTCTGCACTGCACCTTCCAGTCAGAGACCTTTTTTTATTTTGCATTGGTAGTGTTTGGATTTGTTCGGATTGGTTATGGGTTCCATTTTGGACAAGTTTTAGACTTGGTAGTGGAAGACACTTTAGTCTCTCCCACCTTCATCCACTTGGCCTTGCTTTTCCTCCTCTCCTGACCTAATCTAGTCTTTGCATTAGATAAGATCCTAGACCTCTTTTGCACATGTTATTTAGCTTTGCTTGCATCCGGTTGTTTTTTGAGTGTCTTGAGTGTTTTTCAGTTTATTGGAGTGCTTGTCATTTTCTTGAGAATATATGAGTGTTTAGAGTGTTGCAAATAATATTTCTTTTCAGCCATTCACGCTTAAAAACATTATTGTTATCAATTTGTAGTCTTGGCATATCATTGAAAAAATTAAAAGTACTTCATTTTTACCATTTTCAAGTGCATTTGAGAATTGTTGTAGAAATTGGTTCATGCATTGGAATTCATCATAGATCTTTTTGGAAAGTTTGAAAAAGAGTTCATCATTTGTATTTTTTCTCGAACTATGAGCCATTCATTTTCTTGAAAAATCCAAAGCATAGTCAATTTTTTTGCAAAAGTGATTCCATGCTTGAAAAAGTTATATGTACTTTTGATTTTCATGCTTTTAGGTTGCCATAGTGAAATTTGAAAAGCTAGTGTGCTCTAGATAGAAATTCTCTCTTTTTCGTCTTCTTTGGTTTCATACTAAATTGAAAAAGACAAAAGAAAATGCTTAGATTTGGTTTTGATGCTTGTTGATTTTCATGTTTTGATCAAAAAAGCGAAAAGAGTACTTTCATTGTCAAATTTGGTAGATTTGGGATTTTGTTGGAATTTGTTTTTTTGGTAAAACCACTTGGAAAAAGATTTCTCCTTCCCGTACATAGATTTCATCAAAAGAAAAGTGAATTTCTTCATGTAGTTAGGGCTTGCATTATGCTTACGTTTATGTACTCATCTCATGCATTCATCTAACCGTCTAGATAAAATTAACGGTAGAACTAGGGTAAAATCTTTAGTAAATTGTGTGTTAAGTTAGAGACGTGTTCCGACGTCTTAAAACATGGTAGCTGTCATTATTTGCTTGCACTGCATCTCGGGGGTATTGTAAGTCTTCCAGGTACCAACCGGTATATCGAAGCTCTTTCACGTACCAACCAATATATCGAAGGCTCTTTCACGTACCTTAGGGTATATCAAAAGGCACTTCACGTTCTTGGCGTATATCAAAAGGTGTTTCACGTACTCGGTAGTATATCGGAAGTGCTCGTGCCGTGCAGTTGTGCATTAGACAACACCAACACAGATTTGAGCTCCCACGTACCTTGCATATATCGGGAGACACTCTTAGGATTCTTGAAACCAACTGAGCTAACCATTTGGCCCTCTTGGCGGAGCAATACACCGAGAACAACAATCCGGGAGATTACTATGCACGTGCCATCCAGGTAGTCGGGTATTCAGGCAAGGGTACGGTTCCAATCCTCCTTGTCGCGTTTTACTATTAGACCCCGCGGTATATAGTGAGTTGAAAAGCCTTGACAATCCCGTGAGGTTCCAGAATTTTGAATCCACACCTATCACATAAGTTTGCTTACGACCTTAGTTTGTGTAGATTTTTTTGGACTGCTTTTCTTTTGTTTAGATTACACCTAGGAGAAACTCTGGTTCAGTCACTCTGGCTGACTTTCCTTGGAGAAGGTCCCGCATAATTTTTAACTTACCACCCAAATATCCCATTAACCAAGAGGTAATTTCGAGGGTAAGACTAGACCCACACGTCACGATCGTGTCACCTGAAGTAGAAAACCCTACTTTGAATGTCGGGGCACATATGTTCCCTCCAGACTCACCCACCTCCCACCTCTCAAGAGGTGAAGAGGCAAAAACTTCCACTTCACAAGACGTACCTCTCCCTCTCGTTTTACGGGGAGAGCTTGGATCTGCGGAATGGTTAAATCCCTCCTAGGACGACCCTGTATCATCTGCATTTGGTGCAACTGCACCCTTTTGGACAACATCTCTAGTCCACCAAGTGGCTCATTTTTCCATTTCGTCCCCACCCAGTTGGGCTACTCCTAACGAGCTTTTCAGACCCATTTGTGATCGCTTGGATCGATTACGTGCCATGGGTGGTGAATTTTGAAGACAAAGTCTTTCACGAAGGGCTGAAGACACAGAGATACCCACATCTCGAAAAATCCCGATTCGCTCTTTATCTTGTAACTCACCGGAACCATCCATCCACAACGTGCCCACTTATGAACCTGGTCAACCCTCACTTCCTGCAAGTACACCCCTTAGACAGGAGACCGGTTCCATACTCCAAACGACTCAACCTGTTGAAGGAAAACAGTCCAACACTCCTCTTACTACTACGAGAACATTACCCACTCCTCCCCCACCCCAAAACTTGCGGGGAGGCTACTCTTTACCCCCTACTTTCCTTACAAAAATGACAATCTCGTGGCAAATAATCAACAACCTATGTTGGGTCAACCATTGATTAATGGTCAGCACGTTGTTACTGGGGGGAAACCCTCATCTCCTAACCATAATATTGGAGGAGGAATTCCTACCGGTCATCCCATTGGAACTTCCTTACCCACTAGAGCATCCACCATGGGATTATCTCATGATGGGGGACCATCCAATTCAACTCAACCACCATGGAGTGAAGCGTATCCAGGTTATCTTAACCCTGTGTCGGGACAATTCAATCCCAGAAACGCACTCTACGGGATACCTTATCCCGAAAATCCATACACTCTATGGGGTCATAAAAATATTTCACAACATGGACCCCCACCAACCGTCCCTCAAGTACCACCACCCCTGAATTGTCCCCCCCCACCTCCTTCCGGAGGCGGCGGGCCCCCATTTAATTCTGGAGGAGGCGGACCTCTGCCTGCTAGCGAAGGACCACCTCATTCTGGAAACCATGGCCCACCCCCTCCCAGCGGTGGAGGTGGAGGCCCTCCCCCTCCCGGTGGAGGTGGAGGACCACCCTATCCCGGTGGCAGTGGTGGAGGACCACCCTATCCCAGTGGTGGTGGTGGAGGACCACCCTATTTTGGTGGAGTTGGTGGCAGAGGACCAAATCCTTCCAGTGGCGATGGTGGCGGAGGCGCCCACCCTTCCGGTGGCGGTGGTGGAGGCCCCCACCCTTCCGACGGAGGTGGTGCACCCACAACCCCTCCGGGCGGAGGCAATGGAGGTCCACCCTATCTCGATGAAGGCGGTGGAGGCCCACCTTATCCCAGTGGTGGTGACATACCCCCACCATTTGGAGGAGGCCCATCCCCTACCGGCGATGGCGGAAGACCCCGACCTTATGGAAACAGACCACCTTATTATGGCGGCAGACCTACATATGATCTGGGAGACACACCCCCTTACGGCTAGTTTCCTTCGGGAACACCCTACAACTAGTCGATGCAACGTTCCACTGGTCCATACATGCCATATCAGTACTATCAGTACCTGCGGCTGAATCAACAGCTTCCTTTTTTGGCTACATTGGACCTACCCGACCTGTCTCGTCTGACTAATGACCCTATCTTCCACGGATATAATTGGCCACCAAATTCGGTGAAACTTCCATCTAATATCCCCAAATTTGATGGAAAACCTGGTGAGGATCCAAAAAATCATGTGATAACATACCATTTATAGTGTTCATCCAACTCCTTGATGGATTAATCGATCCGTCTTAGGTTATTCCAACGGACTCTCACTAGCCCAACTGCCAAGTGGTATATTGAATTACCACCCAACTCTTTTCCATATTTCCGCTCTCTTGCTATGTCCTTTTTGACCCATTTCTAGTTTCCCATTCTCTATGAGACTAGTACGGACTTATTGACCTCTCTTCGCCAGAATACCGCAACTCATATCTCAGACCATATTCATGAGTGGCGGCAAAGACGACGTCTCATTAAGGCTCATATCCCAGACCAACTCTTAACTGATTGGTTCACAAAGTCTCTTTTACTTGTCGTAGCTCGAGATGTGGCCATGGGAGGGGCCATCATCGAGGAACAAGCTATTGCTCGTGCCCATTACTTAGACTTGGTCTATGCTCAATCGGGCACATTATATGAAATTGTTCCTGATGCACCCCGCCCTACCTACAACCCAGCGAAACCACCTAAGGGACCTCAGGCCGATGGCATCATTGGTTCCTTAACTCTCGGCTTATACTCAAACTGGTGGACCATCGAACCCCCAGGGTTCTTCCCCATCCCCACCACAGGCTAGCAGCAGCACCACCAAGTCACCCACTCCTGCCTCCACCAAAGAGGTGAATTCTGTTCAATCAGCTTCGTCTCAGAAGTCCCGTGGTAAGAAGAAAAACAAAGGCAAACCTAAGAAATCTTCCAATCAGCAGGATCCCAAACCCACCCCTGAAGACACCAAACATAAGAGGAAGTTGAAGTATCCTTGTTTATTGTGCGGTGGTCACCATTTCTCCAAGGAATGTCCTCACCGAGACGAAGTGCAGAAGTTTCTCAAAGGAAACTTTACTACCGCAGTTCTCAACGATCCCTTCCCCACTCAAAACCAACAACTGATCACTCAAACCTCTCCTTCCCATGGAGAGGCGTCCTCCACCACGTATTTTCTCATGATGCGTAGTGAGACGGTTAACTTGAACACACGTTCACGCTCATACAACTCAGTCCCTCAGAAGGAACCTGTTGGAAGTAATAGTGAAAAAGCTTCCACTTCTATTGCCGACGTCACTGTACCACACGCTTCTCTCACCATTGAGAATCCTTCTTTAGAGTCAGTGTTGCGTCCGCCTAAGAGCATGATTCGAAAAGCCATTTTCAATCCCAATGCTCGGGCAGCTGAAAACTGCAATATTGTAGAGGACTTGGCACAAGCTCCTTGTGCTATGTTGATGCTAGAAGTCTTGCAGAACTGTCCCAACTAGCGTAAGACTCTTCTCGCTGCCATTGGCACAGTCGATCTAGATTCCTCTAATACAATCATGTTCCGACTCAAGTACTTTGAACCGAGGTTTTCCCACCAGTTGGCATTTCAAGTTGCTACAAATGTTGCTGGGAAGACAATCCATCGTACCGTTTTGGACAAAGGTGCCTCTACCTCAGTCACGTCGATATCGTGTTGGAGAGCCATTGGTTCTCCCGAGTTAAACCGTTCTCCCATCACCTTGAAAGCATTTGACGGTCGTGGTTTCCAACCCCATGGGTTGTTACAAGCCTTGGCAGTCGAGTTCGGGGGTAAGACCGCAACCATTAACGTGGAAGTGGTCGTTGCCCCTTTATATTAAATCTTTTACTTAGTCATAATTGGTTTTATGCCATGACTGCAGTCGCATCATCTATATTTCGCATTGTGCAATTCCCCTAGCAAGGTTGAATTATTATCGTCGACCAATTGGACTTCTGTACACCGAACACCACTACTCATTCTGACGATAATGTTTCGTTACTCGGGAAATCTTCGCAACCATATGAGAGCGTGAGGGTCGGCCTCATAAAAGATTAAACTCTTATGGGTGTTTTTCCAACCTCGGATCCCCCTAACCATGTTGCCACGGTGAACATGATATCCTCTTTTCCCAACTCCATCAATCCATGGCTCGTACCTGGCGAAGCCACTATGCATTTGATTGGAGATACCATGTCTCTTTCACTCGCTGAACTCGCTTATGAGGCTATCCAGTCAGCACCAGAGGACCACTTGGTTGTGGCCTCTACATCCTGTTCTCTACAGTGGACGTCTTCCTTAGCCGATCCTCTGCTCTGGAATTTTCATTCCGACGAGTCCATTATGGATATTATGAGTGGGGATGACCCTCCATGGGAAGACCTCCATCATCGATCGTCTTTCCTTCCCCCATTGGATACTATGGAGAATAGCATCACCACCATTTTCATGCCGGATGTATAACGTTGCCCCCAGTCCCCGATACTTACGTATCATATAGACACTGAGGGAAACTTGGCAAACATTGAAGCCACCATCCCGATTAACATCTCAATCACTCCCAGTGTAGTAGAACACATTCGTTTAGGCCAGAAGTGTTCCCCTGAAGATATTACTACTTTCACGGCCTTATTCAAGCAATTTCGAGATGTTTTTGCTTGGACCTACGAGGAAATGCCCAGGATAGACCCTGTTATTGTTTCACATGAAATTCAAACCTATCCCGACGCTAAACCAGTCCGGCAAAAGCTACGATCGGTACACCCTTGAAAAAATGCAGCAATTAAGGCTGAAATTGAAAAGCTCTTGAAGGCCAGTTTCATCTACCCTGTTCCATTAACATAATGGGTCTCAAATGTCATCCCTGTAGCTAAGAAGCAGGGCACCATATGTGTCTGTGTTGATTATCGGGATTTGAACAAAGCTTGTCCTAAGGACAACTACCCCACTCCCTTCATCAACTAGATCATAGACAATTGTGCCGGAAGTGTCATCTTCTCGTTCATGGATGGCTTTTCCGGTTACAACCAGATTGAGATCCACTTGGCTGACCAACATAAGACAACTTTCATCTGCCCTTAGGGCACGTTTTCTTATCGCAAGCTCCATTTTGGTCGCAAAAATACTGGTGCCACATTCCATCAGGCCATGTAGTACGCTTTTCACAATGTGAAGGACTTTGTGGAACCCTATCTTGATGATCTCCCCGCCCATTCGCGACAGTGCAACTTCCACATTGTGTTGATGTATATGTAACTTCAGAATGTATTTCATATATGTATATTGTACTCCTATAGAGATGGTATTATTCCTCTATACATAAGTGTTTGTATTCCTATAGAGATGTTATTATTCCTCTATACGGAAGTGTCATTATTTATATTGTAAGTGTCGTAACTTATACTTGATGGGTTATTAGACCACCTTGTTGGGGTCGACCCTGTATAAGTCATGTGGGTCAAAGGGTTATTAGAACACCCTACTGGGGGTCGACCATGTGGTTCAAAGGGTTATTGGACCACCCTATTGGGTGTCGGCCCAGTCAGCATTGTGTTATGTGGTTAAGTTGAGGCTGACCTAGTAAAGTTTATTAGGCAAGTCAAATCACGTATAAATAGAGTGCGGGAGGCACTCTATTTCATCATTCTATTCTCACACACACTCTTTGGAGAGTGGCGCACTTGTGGAGGAGGATAAGCTGCTGCTAGGAGATGTCTATCTCTTATGCTTGGGTTGTATCATTGCTCTATCTATCTCTAAGGAAGTTATTGGGGTTTTTCACCTTTATGGTTTTCCCCAAGTAAACTATGTGTCTCTTGTGTGCTTGCATTATTGTGTCCATGATTGATATGCTGTAGATATGTTGTACATGTTGTTCTCTCAGTTAAGATCCTAGATCAGATTGAAGTAAATTCTGAAAAACTAACATGGTATCAGAGCTAGCCTGAAAGAAGGCATGGTGTGGCATGTATGACACTTGTTGCACTAGCGATGCTAGGGCTTGATATAGAAAAAAAACAGTCATCGTAGCACTTTCTCTATAAATCCATTTTGGCGAACTTTTAGGATCTGAAAATTTTATAGGTTGAAGATCAGATCCCCATGTACCTTGTTTCAAAAGGAAAACTTCTAATTCGTTGTATTTTGTGTTTTATGATCTGTACAATCTAGGGTTTCTGCCTCTTCTAGATCTGAGTCATAAACAGGTGACCTAGGAAAAAAGGTCATAACTTGGGCTAGGAAGCTCCAAATTCAATTTTGTAAAATGTGACAGGTAGCGCACGGACTTTACTTTCCCAGGTAAGTTTTTTAGAGGCCAAAACTGAACCAGTGACATGTGGCACGCCGTACAAGTTTGCTCTCTTGTTTTATCCCATAAACAGGTCACCTTGCGACACTTGGCATAATTATCTCTCAGAGAATCCATTGAGGTTAGACCTGTGGCATTGGAAATATGACAGGTCGGGATACCACAGGTATAAGTTTCAAACCCCGTGGATTCATAATTTTGGAGTTACACCAGAAACAATCAGGTGTATATTTCTGTCAAAACAGAATTGGATTTTGAGCACCTTCATTCATGGCTCTGGGAATTAGGGTTTCAGAGAAAGTTGGAATTTTTGTAATCGGAGAACACGACTAAATGCTACAGATCAAAATCAAAATTTAGAGACCAAGATCATATTTTTTTGGTTGGGCAAAAGGCCGGGCTTGATCAGACCCTAATTCGAGACTTTGATCAGAAAAGTAGAAAATTAGGGCTTCTGCAAAAATGGGAATTTTTGAGATCCGTGCCCACGGCTGGAAGCTCCTCAGAAAAATAGAAGCTTAGAGCTTTGGATCAAACCTTTTGATTGGGCAGAAGGGTGGGATTTATCTAACCCTAGTTCGAGATCCTATCCAGAAGATCCGGAAGTCTCAAAGGAAATTTTGAGGGGTGATACTTTGCAGTTTTCAAATTCTGAGTATACTAGGTTGATCAGCTCATCAAGGCGCATCTTTCTATCCTTTCAGAAGTTTGAAATTCAAATTTGAATTTTTAGGGTTTCTCTGACAAATCCTAATCCAGCTCCAAATCCAGTTCCTGCAAATCAAGTGGATTGGGTTAATCCTAGAAGAGAATGGATTGGTCACCTGCATAAGTGAAGAAGTTCCTGTTTCAGAGGGAGATGAGGCTAAGGCCTTACATAAGAAGATTGCAAGCAATCTCGACAGGTATGACTTATCCAGGTATGTTTCGAGATTTGTTCATGATTAAGTTTATGGTATGTTTGTCTTCATATTATTACGGTTAGTACAATCTTGATTAAATTTAGACTTGTCGTATCACCTTAATAAAATTATGAATGCATGATAGAAGCTATTCATTGATTAGGGTGTTGACACTTATGATTGTACTAATGCATTATGGTGTTGTATGAGATTTATGTTGTCCGCTAACATGAAAGGTACACCAAGAAAGACAAATCATGTTCTAGTTCAAGAACACATGATCATGGTGACATGAAGACAAAGATTCATCCATTGTCATGAATCACATAGAAGATCTATTTATGAGGTATGTATAACTTGATTCTATAATGGTTAACTTATGAGATGTGCATGTTACTAGCACAAGTCATTGAAGAGAACAAGAAGACATCATGTGGGTATGTTAGACTAACTAGCTAACATACTAATCCAGGTATGTTTTTCCTATATCAAGTTAGAATCCTACCTTGTGATAAGATCTCTTATATAAGTATACATTACATGATTGGTAATGATTATTCATAGGTTTGAATAAACATGGGTGTATGCATATTATGTTTCTTACCTTAATTGATGATATGACTAACCAGAAGAGTCATGAAAGTATAGGTTTGAGTAATCACGGGTTTAGGCATATTATGTTTCTTACTTTAATTTATGATATGACTAACCATAAGAGTCCTTGAATACTAATGCTTATTATTTATGTTTGAAATGATCATGACTATACATGCTTAAGATTATTGTGTTTTGATAATATTGAGAATATACTAATAAATGTATGATTATGTATGAGATCTCGAGGATATCATAATAATGATACTTGTAAGCATGCATAGTGATCGAGGATGGATATAAGTTCAAGGACAGGTAATCCAGGAAGCAAAGATCAAGAGGGAGCACACTCTAGTAGTCTCTGCAAGGATGCAGATATTCAGAGGGAGTCGACCACTTGTCACAATCCACATCAGAATGGAGTTGAAGAAAGGAAGCAAAGGCTGAGAGGGAGTAAACCCAACAAACAAACAAAGATAAGTATTTGAATTATCATTTCTTGCATATTTGATTGTTTAAATAATATTGTTCAATGATGTATATATTGATGTTCCTAGAATTAGGCTGTGTATTTTGGCATATTAGAATAATTGCATTAATGAACAGCATACTACTAATATGCATGTAATGGGTAAGTGGCCTATGGAACTGTACAACATTCCATTGCTACTTATCTAGAATGAAACCTCTTTGTTGACATGTTGAGAGTAGTGCAAAACTCTTAACAATGTTCTGGTAGAGATTGGAAGGCATCTAGAAAGTTACAGGATATGGATGAATGTTGTATTGAAGCATTGGCTAAAATAATTGCATGACTATATGACATATTTCTTTATCTGTAAGAATTTGTTCTAAAAACTATGAGAAGTTTCTAATCATTCAATTTAACTTGTTTTGTAGGAAAGATCGTATATGAGCACCTACAAAAGAAGGACTACAACATTTGTTTCAGCAACAAAGTTATCTATTGAAGATATTGAATATATTGAAGTTCCCAGGATTCAGGAAGAATGCCATGATCTAGAAGTACCAGTCAATCATGAAGAATGATGTTTGGGATGCAGTCCAAGACCTAAAGGGAAGTCTGCTGTGACTTCCAAATGGATCTATAAGATCAAGCATGTTACAGATGGTAGCATGGAGAAATACAAAGCGAGGTTTGTAGCTCATGGATTCTCCCAGAAAGAGGGATTTAGTATGAAGAGAATTCCACACGTATAGCCAGGCACACTTCCATCAGTTCAGTACTTGCTATGGCTGCAGTGATGAAATGGAAGATACACCAGATGGATGTCAAGACAGCCTTCTTGAATGGTGTAGTCGAAGAGGAAGTGTATGTGGAGCAGCCACTTAGTTTTGAGACACATGACAGGGAGTCATATGTGTGGAGATTGAAGAAAGCCTTGTATGGCTTGAAGCAAGCTCCTAGAGCTTGGTATGGTAGGATAGACAGCTTTCTATCTAGTTTGGGATTTACCAAGAGTAAAGTGGATTCCAACCTTTACTACAAGGTTGAGGAATGCAATCCAATGATACTACTTTTGTATATGGATGACGTGTTTGTTACAGGTGAGGATAGATTGATTGCCAACATGCAGCGGAAGCTTGCTGTCGAGTTCGAGATGAAGATCTTGGAGATGATGCACTACTTTCTAGGCATGGAGGTGTGGCAGAGTGCAGATGGTATCTTCCTTGGACAAGGGAAGTATGCAGTGGAGATATTGAAGAGGTTCAGGATGATGGACTGCAAGGCCATGGCCACACCTATGGCATCAAACCTAAAGCTTCTGTGTGATGCTTCATCTAATCCGGTTGATGTCACTGTGTATCGTCAGATGATTGGGTCCTTGATGTACCTGACGAACACGACGCCAGATATTTGCTTTGCGGTGAACACATTGAACTAGTTCCTGACGGATCCCAGAGGTGTTCACTTGGTTGCTGTAAAGCATATTCTGAGGTACCTGAAGGGTACAGTTGACTATGGGCTCAAGTATGATGCGAATCAAAATTTTAACTTGCAGGGTTGTGTTGATTCAGATTGGGCAGGCAGTGCTACAGATAGGAAGAGCACTTCTGGGTGCTGCTTCAGTATGGGATCATGTGTGATCTCTTGGTTTAGCAGGAAGCAGTCCTGCGTAGCACTGAGTACAACCGAAGCAGAGTATGTTGCAGCTTGTTCGATTAGTTGTGAGGCAATATGGATCTAGAAGCTACTGTCTGAGTTATTTGATCTCCCACTGGAGGCTACTGGTATATTTTGTGACAACCAGAGTTGTGTGAAGCTGTCTGAGAACCCAGTATTCCACGACAGGTTGAAACACATTGAGATCAAATATCACTATATCAGGGATATGGTGCAGAGAGGAGCAGTGAAGCTCCTGTATGTTGTGATGGATGAGTAGATTGCAGATGTACTGACGAAACCACTAGCCAGAGTGAAGTTCGAGTACTTCATAGAGAGGCTTGGTGTTCTTCATATTGATGACACTTCAAGGAAGAAGTGATGGACACATTTGCAGGAGCCATTCCGAGCATGGTGAGAGGAGGATCCTTCCATGGCTGTGGATATAAGCGTTGGATGATGAGCATTAGGACAATGCTCCAATTATTGTTCTGTATGTGTATATATGCATCATGTTGGATGCTTGATATGACCGGTTGGATCATTTATATGTATATGTATGTACGCATCATGTTGGATGTTGGATATGATCAGTTGGATCATTTATATGTATATGTATGTACGCATCATGTTGTATGCTGGATATGATCAGTTGGATCATTTATATGTATATGTAACTTCGGAATGTATTTCATATATGTATATTGTACTCCTATAGAGATGGTATTATTCCTGTATACGAAAGTGTTTGTATTCCTATAGAGATGTTATTATTCCTCTATACGGAAGTGTCGTCATTTATATTGTAAGTGTCGTAACTTATACTTGATGGGTTATTAGACCACCTTGTTGGGGTCGGCCCTGTATAAGTCATGTGGGTCAAAGTGTTATTAGACCACCCTACTGGGGGTCGACCATGTGTTTCAAAGGGTTATTGGACCACCCTATTGGGTGTTAGCCCAGTCAGCATTGTGTTATGTGGTTAAGTTGAGGCCGACCTAGTAAAGGTTATTAGGCAAGTCAAGTCAAGTATAAATAGAGTGTAGGAGGCACTCTATTTCATCATTCTATTCTCACACACACTCTTTGGAGAGTGGTGCACTTGTGGAGGAGGATAAGCTGCTGCTAGGAGATGTCTATCTCTTATGCTTGGGTTGTATCATTGCTTTATCTATCTCTGAGGAAGTTATTGGGGTTTTTCACCTTTATGGTTTTGCCCAAGTAAACTCTGTGTCTCTTGTGTGCTTGCATTATTGTGTCCATGATTGATATGCTGTAGATATGTTGTACATGTTGTTCTCTTAGTTAAGATCCTAGATCAGATTGAAGTAAATTCTGAAAAACTAACACATTGATCATCTAACAATGGTATTCCTCAGATGCAGACGATATAACATCCGTCTGAACCCTCACAAGTTTAATTTTTGCATTGAGTCTAGATGCCTCCTTGGTTTTATTGTCTTGAAAGATGGGATCCGCATTGATCCCTTGAAGGTGGAAGCCATCGTCACTCTCCCACCTCCTACTGACATCACAGAACTTCAAAGTTTGCGAGGGAAGGAAACTTACCTACGACGTTTTGTCTGTA
The DNA here is from genome assembly GCA_027924585.1 of Larix kaempferi. Lineage (NCBI taxonomy): Eukaryota > Viridiplantae > Streptophyta > Pinopsida > Pinales > Pinaceae > Larix > Larix kaempferi. Next base: position 1,908,149 of record BSBM01000710.1, on the reverse strand, counting down.
ATTTCACGCAAAAGACACAGGGTTATATGAGACTACTCAAGAAGGGTGTCCCGTTCATATGGGACGATCAAGCGCAACAATCCTTCGATAGTCTGAAACATGCCATTATGCATGCCCCTGTGCTCCAACTGCCCAATTACTACAAGGATTATATCCTTTATCTTGGTGCTTCTGCCACCACGATCGCCATGGTCTTGGTACAAGAGGACAACAACGCTAAGGAGCATGTGATCTAATACCTAAGTAAGGGTCTTATTGACTCTGAAACTCGTTATTCACATGTTGAGAAGCTCGCTCTCATGGCAGTCATTATCGTCTGAAAGTTCCGTCGCTACATACTACTCCACACCACCACCATTATCGCCAACTTGAAACCCATGTACCACGTTTTAACACGTCAAGTACTCGGGGGCAAGTCTTCACATTAGATTGTGATACTTCGGGAGTTTGATCTCCTCTTCGAGAAATCCAAGTCTAAGAAGTATTTGGTGTTCGCCGAGCTCATTTGCGATCTTCCCCGTGTTGATTTAGGATCTGAGCCCAATGATTCTCTTCCGAACTAATCATTGTTCCTCATCAGCATGTTTGACCCGTGGTATGGGGATATTACCTTATATCTCCAGACCCAACATTACAACCCCCAACTGTCTTGTGACGACCGTCGTCGTATACGCCACCACGCCAAGTATTACTTGATCGTTAGCGATACCCTGTATCGTCCGTGTATAGATTCCGTTCTTCGACGTTGTATGACACATGAGGAGGATGAACATGTCTTAAATGATTATCACTCTAGGGATTGTGGCGGTCATCTCTCTAGGATGGATACGGCCCAGAAGATACTACGCGCGGGATATTACTGGCCATCCATCTTTAAATATTGTATCGAGGCTATTAAAAAATGTCCCCCATGCCAACATTTTCAAACGAAAAAGCGCACCCATCTAGCCCCGTTACACCCGGTTATTGCCGTTGGCCCCTTTGTAAAATTGGGCATAGATTTTATGCACTGTAAGCCTACCTCGGCCGGGGGGCATGGTTACGTCATAGAAGCCGTGGATTACTTTACTAAATGGGTCGAGGCTATGCCTACATACACTGACGACGGCAAAACCGCCACACTATTCATGTTTAATCATGTTATTTCACGGTTCAGAGTCCCACAAGCCATAGTCACCGACCATGGATCTCACTTTCAGAACCATATGGTCGATGAGTTGAGCGCCAGATTGGGTTTTCGTTATGAAAACTCAACTCCTTATTACCCACAGTCCAACGGACAAGTAGAGGCCATCAACAAGGTCTTGAAAACCATGATTCAATGCATGGCGGGTACGCAAAATTCTAACTGGCATAACATGCTCTTATCCACACTATGGGCATAACGGACCTCCGTTAAGATTGCCACCGGGTTTACACCGTTCTAGTTAGTTTACGGATTGGAGGCAGTCCTACCTATAGAGTGCGAGATTCCATCTCTAAAACTCACAGTCGAACTTCTTTCGAACACCACTATCGAGGAAGAACGCTTCCTCTACCTAGTGAAACTTGACGAGACCCGCTGCGATGCTTCTCTTGCCAACGAGTCACACAAGAAGCACATCAAAGCACAATACGATAGGTCCGTTGAACCTCGTACCTTCAACGAGGGTGATTTGGTCCTCACATACGACCAAAGGCACGATAAGCCGGGGGCAGGTAAGTTCGAGTCCATGTGGCATGGATTGTACATAGTAAAACATGTTTTGGAGAAAGGAGCCTACGAACTAGAGGACTACGATGGGATATCTTTGGTTGATCCCCACAATGGGCTCTACCTAGAGAGGTACTATGCCTGATTCTTTCAAGCATAGATATCTTGTATATATTGTACATGGCGTGTGTGTTTTGTGTGGTGTGATGCTTTTGTTTTAGTGTGTCTAGGTCTTGTTTCATTTCTTATACCATGTTCTGTCTGCATGTGCAGATGGCAACTTGCTACGGATTCGCGGACGACGCTAGTCGGCATACCCATAACCTTGCTTCGGCAGCCTAGGTACTTTATTCTCCCACCGGCGAGCTTATCAGCTCAGGAGGAAGTTGTCTAGGATACGCAACCAATAACGCCGCAGAGTATCAGGTGGTTATATGACCCTAACCGATGCTCTTTCCTTGGGTATGAACCATGTTGTCATCCATTTGGATTCACAACTAGTGGTTTCTCATCTTATCCGGATTTATGCTATCCGCGACCCTACTCTACTCTGTCTCTTGAGACAAGTCCATCTTCTGGAAAGGTCCTTTGAATCTATTTAGTATCTATACATTCCATGAGACATGAATACAGTTGCAGACTCGATGGCCAACTTCATTCTAGATTGGTACATTGCACACACATAACATATGTATAAAATTAAAAATCATACATAACATGTAAATCATCCATTGTATAAGAAAACATGTAAACACGATCACATTAATCATCCATAGAACAAATAATGTATAAAGCTGCCAAAAATGTATGTATATATATATAAATCGATACAAAATGATGGTGTTGATACAAAAATTTGAAGCATGCTATCTTTCAGTAAGTCTCTACAAAATCTGAAGCTCATAAGCTTTCAGTACACACATAAGTAGAACGTGAGCATAAGCCTAATCCCTACGCTGCTCATGATAGCAAACTACAACCCTCGCCACTTTACAAAGTAGCGTGCCAAAACGGTTAGACACCCTGACGGTGTACTTCTGGTAACCCCGAGGAAGACACCCAGCTCTGGGATATCCAGTGTCAACCTCTGGAGGTTCTCATAGACCTCCTCCACCTCCTCAATGGTGTTAGTTTTTCAGAATTTACTTCAATTTGATCTAGGATCTTAACTGAGAGAACAACATGTACAGCATATCTACAACATATCAATCATGGACATAATAATGCAAGCACACAAGAGACAATAGACACACGGAGTTTCACTGGGGAAAACCATAAAGGTGAAAAACCCCACAACTTCCTCGGAGATAGATAGAGCAATGATACAACCCAAGCATAAGAGATATACTCCTAGCAGCAGCTTCTCCTCCTCCACTAGTGCGCCACTCTCCAATGAGTGTAAGAGTAGGAAGTGAATAATGAGATGAACAAATAGAGATCTCCCGCTCTCTATTTATACTTGTCCCGACTTGCTTATTACACTAGCAGGGCCGACTTCTCTAGAAGAGTCTAATAACCCATGGTTACATTAATCTGGGCTAACCCCACACTTGGTGGTCTAATAACCAATCACAGCAAGTTACGACACTTGCGACACTTGTCAATACAAATGACGACACTTCCGTATAGAGGAATAATAACATCTCTATAGGAGTGCAATATACATAGGTGAAATACATTCTGAAGTTACATATACATCAACACTCCCTCTTAACTAGGAAGGTATTTCTTGACACAGATCTGCTAGCACAAGTATTCTTCTCTGGATCATCATCATTGAATCATCGTCATCGAATCAACATCATTGTCACTGCTGCTGCTATCTCAATCAATATCCGATCTACTCATCAGAGGAAGTTCTAAAGAGCCAGTCCTTTTTCATACTGGATGTAGGCCTGCCACCTGCAGGTCTTCATCATCTACAGATCCAGCCCTTTTTCATGCTGGATGTATCATAGAGCCAACCCTTTTTCATGCTGGATGTGACCTAGAACGCATCTAGGATTTCCACCACAGAGCCAGTCCTTTTTCATACTGGATGGGACCTAGAACGCATCTAGGATTTCTACCACAGAGCCAGTCCTTTTTCATACTGTATGGGACCAAGAATGCATCTAGTATTTATACCACAGAGCCAGTCCTTTTTCATACTAGATGGGACTTAGAACGCATCTAGGATTTCCACCACAGAGCCAGTCCTTTTTTATATTGGATGGGACCTAGAACTCATCTAGGATTTTCCACCACACAACCTCGAAAGAGCATCCCGGGACTTATTACGGGCACATAGCCCAACCTATCGTATCTCCCAGGGCTACATTACATGTGGTCATGGAAAAACCTCGAAAGAGCATCGCAGGACTTATTACGTGCACACAACCCAACCTATCAGATTTCCCTTTACATGCCATAGGACAAAACCTCGAAAGAGCATCCCAGGACTTATTATGGGCACACAGCCCAACCTATCGGATCTCCCAGGGAAATATTACATGTCCTCCCAGAGCAATGCCTCGAAAGAGAATCCCATGACTGATTACGGGTACACAGCCCAACCTATCGGATCTCCCAGGTCAACTTACATGCTCATTTGTACAACCTGTCCACGGCCATAGAGCATCAACCTGATACTAATCATACATCATCTTGATGTACATCATCACATAATCATCCTGATCATCATCATAGCATCATCCTGATGCATATCATCTGGAGCAACATCCTGAAGCTTGTCATCTATGATCATTCTGATCATACAATGTATCCACCTGATACATATACAAATACATGATCCACCTGATCATAACAAGCATCCAACATGATGCATATAGAGCAGTAACTAGAGCATCGTCCTGATGCTCATCATCCAGCACTTACATCCATAGCCATGGGAAGGATCCTCCTCTCACCATGCTAGGAATGGCTCCTGCAAATGTGTCCATCACTTCTTCCTCGAAGTGTCATCAATCTGAAGAACACCAAGCCTCTCTCTAAAGTACTCAAACTTCACTCTGGCTAGTGGTTTCGTCAACACATCTACAACCTAGTCATCTGTCGCAACATACAGGAGCTTCACTGCTCCTCTCTGCACCATATCCCTGATATAGTGATATTTGATATCAATGTGCTTCGACCTGTCGTGGAACACCGGGTTCTCAGACAACTTCACACAAATCTGGTTGTCACAATAGATACCAGTAGCATCCAACGGGAGATCAAATAACTTAGACAGTAGCTTCCTTAGCCACACTGCCTCACAACTAGCCGAACAAGCTGCAACATACTCAGCTTCATCTGTACTCAGTGATACGCAGGACTACTTTCTGCTAAACCAAGAGATCACTCTTGATCCCATACTGAAGCAGCACCCATAAGTGCTCTTCCTATCTGCAGCACTGCCTGCCCAATCTAAATCAACATAAACCCGCAGGTTAAACTTTTGATTCACATCATACTTGAGCCCATAGTCAACTGTACCCTTCAGGTACCTCAAAATATGCTTTACAGCAACCATGTGAACACCTCTGGGATCCGTCAGGAACTGCCTCAATGTGTTCACCGCAAAGCAAATATTAGGTCTAATGTTTGTCAGGTACATCAAGGACCCAATCATATGATGATACATAAAGACATCAACCGGATCAGATGAAGCATCACACAGAAGCTTTAGGTTTGATGCCATAGGTGTGGCCATGGCCTTGCAGTCCATCATCCCGAACCTCTTCAGGATCTCTATTGCATACTTCCCTTGTTTAAGGAAGATCCCATCTGCACTCTGCCACACCTCCATGCCTAGAAAATAGTGCATCATTCCCAAGTCCTTCATCTTGAACTCGGCAGCAAGCTTCTTCTTCGTGTCGGCAATCAATCTATCCTCACCTGTAACAAACAGGTCATCCACATACAAAGTAGTATCAGTGGATTGCCTTCCTCAACCTTGTAGTAAAGGTTGGAATCCGCTTTACTCTTGGTAAATCCCAAACTGGATAGAAAGCTGTCTATCCTACCATACCAAGTCCTAGGAGCTTGCTTCAATCCATACAAGGCTTTCTTCAACCTGCACACATATGACTCCCTGTCATATGTCTCAAAACCAAGTTGTTGCTCCACATACACTTCCTCTTTGACTTACACCATTCAAGAAATCTATCTTTGACATCCATCTGGTGTATCTTCCATTTCATCACTACAGCCAGAGCAAGTATTGATCTGGTGGAAGTGTATCTGGCTACGAGTGCAAAAGTCTCTTCATAGTCTATTCCCTCTTTCTGAGAGAAGCCACGAGCTACAAACCTCGCTTTGTATTTTTCTATGCTAGCATCTACAACATGCTTGATCTTATAGATCCACTTGGAAGTCACAACAGACTTCCCTTCAGGTCTTGGGACTGCATCCCAAACATCATTATTCATGATCGATTGGTACTCCTCGATCATGGCATTCTTCCCGAATCCTGGGAACTTCAATATCTTCAATAGATAACTTTGTTGTTGAACAAATGTTGTAGTCCTTCTTTTGTAGGTGATGGTATACGATATTTCCTACAAAACAAGTTAAATTGCATGATTAAAAAACATCTCATAGTTTTCAGAACAAATTCTTACACATAAATAAATATGTCATACAGTCATGCAATTATCTTAGCCAATGCTTCAATACAACATTTATCCATATCCCGTAACTTTCTAGATGCCTTCCAATCTCTACCAGAACATTGTTAAGAGTGTGCACAACTCCCAACATGTCAGCAAAGAGGTTTCATTCTAGATAAGTAGCAATGGAATGTTGTATAGTGCCATAGGCCACTTACCCATCACATGCATATTAGTAGTATATTGTTCATTAATGCAATTATTCTAATATGCATAATACACACCCTAAGTCTAGGGACATAAGCATATACATCATTGAACAATATTATTTAAACAAACAAATATGCAAGAAATGAAAATTCAAATATTTATCTTTGTTTGGTTTGTAGGGTGGACTCCTTCTCAATATTTGCTTCCTTGCAGGAACTACTGGAGTGTGCTCCCTCTTGATCTTTGCTTCCTGGATTACCTATCCTTGAACTTATATCCATCCTTGATCACTTATGCATACTTACTAGTATCATCATTGTGTTATCCTCGAGGTCTCATACATACATTCATTAGTATAATAAAAAACATTATGATTCTAAGTAATCTTAAACATGTATGGTCAAGATCATTTCATACACAGATAATTTATCACAATTCTTTTACTCATGCATATTCCTATTTGACCATAGGACTTTTCTGGTTAGTCATATCAACAATCAAAGTAAGAAGCATAATATGCCTAAACCCATGATTACTCAAACCTATAACTTCATGAATAATTATTATCAATCATGCCAAGTATACTTATATAAGAAATCCTAACACAAGATAGGATTCTAACTTGATATAGGAAAAACATACCTGGATTAACATGTTAGCTAGTTATGTCTAACATACCCACATGATGTCTTCATGTTCTGTTCAATGACTTGTGCTAGTAATCTGCATATCTCATAGGTTAAACATTGTGGAACCAAATTATACATACCTCGTAAGTAGAGCTTCTATGTGATCCATGACTATGGATGAGTCTTTGTCTTTATGTCACCATGGTCATATGTTCTTGATCTAAAACTTGATTTGTATTTCTAGATGTACCTTTCATGTTAGCGGACAACATCATCCTCATACAACACCACAATGCATTAGTACAATCACAAGTGTCAAAACCCTAATCAATGAATATCTGCATTCATAATTTTATTAAGGTGATATGACAAGTCTAAAGTTAATCAAGATTGTACTAACCGTAATCAAGAAAAACATACCATAAACTTAATCATGAACAGATCTCGAAACATACCTGGATAAGTCATACCTGTCGAGATTGCTTGTAATCTTCTTTATGTAAGGCCTTAGCCTCATCTCCCTCTGAAACATGAACTTCTTCACTTATGCAGGTGACCAATCCATTCTCTTCTAGGATTAACCCAATCCACTTTATTTGTAGAAACTGGATCTGGAGTTGGATTAGGGTTTGTCAGGGAAACCCTAAAAATTCAAACTCTGAATTTCAAACTTTTGAAAGTATATAAAGATGCACCTTGATGAGTTGATCAACCTGGTATACTCAGAATTTGAAAACTGCAAAGTTTCACCCCTCAAATTTGCTTTTCAATCTTCCAGATTCACTCGGGAGGACCCTGAATTAGGGTTTGAGTTTCCCGATAGTTTGATCCAAAGCTCTAAACTTCGATTTTTCCAAGGAGCTTCCAGCTATGGTCACAGATTTCAAAAATTCCCATTTTTCCAGAAGCCCTAATTTGTCACCTTTCCGATCAAAGTCCCGAACTAGGGTTTGATCAAGCTCGGCCTTCCGCCCAACCAAAAAAGTTCGATCTTGGTCTCTAAATTTCGATTTTGATGAGGAACATCCATCCGTGGTCTCCAATTACAAAAATTCCAACTTTCTCCGAAACCCTAAATTCCCGTAGCCATGAATGAAGGTGCTCAAAATCCAATTCTGTTTTGACAAAAATATGCACCTGATTGTTTCTATTGTAACTCCAAAATTTCAGATCTACAGGGTCTGAAAATTCTTCCTGTGGTAGCCTGACCTGTTATCTTTCCAAATCCACAGGTCTGACCTCAAATGGATTCTTTGAGAGAGATTTATGCCAAGTGTCTCAATGTGACCTGTTTATGGGATAAAACAAAAGAGCGAACTTGTACGGAGTGCCACATGTCACTGGTTCAATTTCGGCCCTTGAAAATCGAACCTGTGAAAGTACAGTCCGTGACATACCTGCCACTTTTTACAAAATTTCATTTGGAGCTTCATAGCCCAAGTTGTGACCTTTTTTCCTAGGTCACCTGTTTATGACTGAGATCTAGAAGAGGCAGAAACCCTGTATTGTACAGATCATAAATCTGAAAGTACAACGAATTAGAGGCTCTCCTTCGGAAAAAAGGTACATGGGGATCTTATCTTCGACATGTAATATTTTCAGATCCTGAAACTTCGCCAAAATGAATTTATAGCGAAAGTGCTACGATGACTAGTTTTTTCTATATCAAGCCCTAGCTTCGCAAGTGCGACAAGTGTCATAAATGCCATACCATGCCTTCTTTCAGGCCAGCTCTAATAACATGTTAGTTTTTCAGAATTTACTTCAATCTGATCTAGGATCTTAACTGAGAGAACAACATGTACATCATATCTACATCATATCAATCATGGACATAATAATGTAAGCACACAAGAGACAATAGACACACAGAGTTTCACTGGGGAAAACCATAAAGGTGAAAAATCCCAAAACTTCCTCAGAGATAGATAGAGCAATGATACAACCCAAGCATAAGAGATATACTCCTAGCAGCAGCTTCTCCTCCTCCACTGGTGCGCCACTCTCCAATGAGTGTAAGAGTAAGAAGTGAATAATGAGATGAACAGATAGAGATCTCCCGCTCTCTATTTATACTTGTCCCGACTTGCCTATTACACTAGCAGTGCTGACTTCTCTAGAAGAGTCTAATAACCCATGGTTACATTAATCCGGGCCGACCCCACACTTGGTGATCTAATAACCCATCACAGAAATTTACGACACTTATCAATACAAATGACGACACTTCTGTATAGAGGAATAATAACATCTTTATAGGAGTACAATATACATAGGTGAAATACATTCCGAATTTACATATACATCAACAGATGGCATCACACTGCGCGGGACCTACAACCGACACCTCTCCTCTCCTTGCAATGAGTGAGACTCCAACTAGTCGCGATGGACCCACATCTGCACAAAATGTCGAGTCATCAGCACTACTCCAAAAAAAATCATAAAATATATAAAATGAAAAAACAAAAATTTTGTTGTTCTTACCAATGCCACCCCATTGTGCTCCCTCGGGAAGCACCAGGTCTGGATCACCTCTGAAATTTGTCCCGCTGTATGGATAATCCTCTATCATGAGGAGTTGTCCCTCCAACCAGGTGAAGAACCCTGTACTGTAGCCTATGATGGGACCCCCGCCACCATGGCAGGTCATCACCTCTGCCCATCGAATCATGTGTGGATCCCTGGCATATCGTCCATCCAAGTCCACCTGTGGACGCAGATGAGGTACCCGCTCCAATAGAAAAGATATCACCATGGACCCATATCCAAACTGTTTCAGTACCCCGCGTCGACATTTGGTCAACTGACTCTGGAGGTTGGTAAGGAGCCCCTCACACTAGTTGAATACCCGAGGACTCATGCACTCCTCCACGTACATCAACTATGACTTTCTCGCAAGGTGATCAGACTGACTCCCCGCCACCCTCACTATGGTGAAGAGCATGGTATGTAAAGCACGGTCTCGAACCTCCTTGATGGGGATCTTCCCATTAATAGCCGCAGTGCCTCCAGTGCACCAGTGATCAATCATATCATCCATTGTCCGATCACCTCCTCATGATTCGGTAAGAGATACGGGCTCCCCCCGCCGGGATAATCCTGTCAAGAAATAGATGTCCTCGACATCTATACTCAGCATATGCACTCCGATCACAAAGTGATGCTGCACCGGATACCAACACTGGATCATGTGCGTCATCAGTAGAACTTGGGCCCTCATGCGTGGCACTCGAAAGTATTTGAGTAACCCACAGTTCCTCAATGCAGCAATGCATTGAGGGTCATTTTCGTCTTGAGCATCATCCACATCGTGCTCTCGTTCTCGCCACTCGAGAACCATGTTTGTCACTGTGAACCTGTCAAAAAGGACAAATAAACACTATTAAAACTCTTTTCAATCATCAAAACTTTTTCCTTTGGGTTGGGCGTTGAGTTGTAGTTGGGCATTTGCGCCGGCGTAGGACGTCTTTGCAGACATGGCGATGTTAGTGCAAAAGGCCCTTACGGGTTTTACGATGGCGCATGGCCGTCGCAGTTCCCGTAAGGAGGGCTTGCGTTGACCCATGGACGCAATTCCCCTCACCCAAACAACTCAAAACCCTAAAAATTAATCAAAAAACATAAAACTAATCCATTGAAAAGTAGCATAGTTGAGTTTAGGCCTACCTGTCTCTGATGACTCGTGAAACGATGGACTGTAGCTCCTGGAATTAGCAAATGAAATTTGGCTCCAAATGGCACTTCACACTCTCCAAACTTGGTAAAAAACAATTGTAATTCTTTTTCACTATTCCACCCATTTTATAACCAAAAATGGAATATTCCTTTTGTAATTTGATGCTTTAGTGGGTTTTTTACTATAGTTTGGGTTATTTACTACATTTAAACGCTTGGTTAACTGTTTTGACCTAGTCTTTGAGATGCAGGAGAAGCTAGGTGCCTAATTAATTCCATTCTTCATCGTGATGATCATCTCATAAGTATTATCAGGTATGAACAACTCTTCGAGCGTCTTTTTGTCATTACTTCGCTCATTAAATTCAATTACTAATGACACCGAGCTTACTCTTTTTTCTTTCTTATGTTCGTAAAATGATGATAATAAGTCATCGAGTTATAGTTTATCACTTTTTCGGGCTCGTTAAACTCCTACAAAAAAGGAAACCCCTTGGAGTCTTTCTTTAAGCTCTTTTCAGGCTCTCTAAATACGAAAAGATCGCCAAGTGAGCTTGATGCGTTCACGCTTGTAAAATTATTTGAATGATCGTCTTCCTGGTGATAGTTTACCCCTTTTTCGGACCAGGGGACACTACTTACGGAAAATGAATACTCCAGCCAATCATGACTGGAAGAGTCCTCTCTCGCGTTGTTTTACCCTTTTCCGAGTGACGAGGCTAACCTTACGAAAAAGGACCTTTGGAGTCTTCTTTAGTTCTTTTCAGACTCTCTAAACATGAAATGACACCGAGTTTACCTTCTCTGGACTTGTTAAAAATCAACACTAAAGGGCCCGTCATGGGACGAACCCCTCCTTTCCCAGGTTCGAAAAAGGTTTGGGATTGGACTCATTTATGAGATGAGCTATACCGAGCATCTGGTTACCCTCATCAAGCTCATCAAAAAACACATGAGTCACTCATCAGTCATGATGGGGAAAAAGGAAATTTTTTGTGTTACACCTTTACCAGTGGTAGTACTTAGTCGTTCTTGAACATGGCACTCATCTACATTTGCATACTTGGGTCATCCGTTTGTCATCGAATCCTGCTAACTTCATGAGTCTTGTTACTCCTTTGGGTCATCCAAAGAATACTTCCATCATCAGTTGCATTAGGGGTTGGTGTCATTCTCGTCATGTCAATACTGCCAAGTCATGCCATGCCCATGTTCAAGATACATTCACCGCTCATCCTTTGAAGTTAGTACACCCTCCATCATGTTGGTCTAATCTGAGTCAGTCTTGCATGTTACTGTACCATCCAATCTGCTCCAAACATCTTTTATTGAGTTTCATGTCGATGATGGGAGATTCATCAAGGGCCTCCTTCGACGGGTTCATCCTTATCGACTTCAAATCAACATCCGAGGACTAAATGTAGAAACCAGTTGAGTACCTTGGGCCTGCATGCCTCAATGGCAGGTTACCTTGCTTTCACCATGAGTTTACATAATTGACTCTTGACTGAAGGATTTCATCAAGCGTTAGAATTCAACTCATTTATTCACGCTTGGTGATATGTATTGTGATACCTTGGGGATCATTGACATTAATGGTGATTTCCCTCGCACTTGTTAACGATGTACATCAATGACCGGTAATCAAGTGGTTTCTACCATGTTCGACGTCAAGACATTTGTAATCACATGGGTAGATTTGTATCATTGTGGGTTTAGTTTGAAGACCCTGGGGAGTTATGTTTTACCCAGGTTGCAATGGAGATTGTTTGAGTTATATTACACGAATCCACTTTGTATTGGTCGTGGCCATGTTATCATCTCATCATGGATCTACAATTGTGTCTAGTAGCCATGATTGTGTTCAGTTAGTCTTTACTACCATGGATCTGCATTGTATTGGTCGGAAGCCATGTTGTGAGTCATACAGGATTGTGTTGTCAGAGTTAGTTGTACTGCAACGACATCTTCCATCCGACAAGCCTTTGCCATCCTTCTATCAAAGCATTTCACCTTTCAAGTTCCAACAACTTCATGCTTTGGGGGGCATTTTGTTACACCTAAATCTTGCCACCATAAGACTCAGTGTAAACATCCCTAAAGTTTCTATGACTAAGAGGCCAAATCTGAGAAGTTACTAACCCCCTTTCCATAGGGTCTAGTTACATCGTCACAGGTTGCTCCCTAGCAACATGCTCCCAGCTAGGTCTGTCACAGGTGGTTGCCTGACCACTTGTGTCGATGGCTCATGACACCCTTGTTTAGCATGTGTCGACCGTATCCGTCATTGGTTGTCCCATTGCAACTCGCGTCGATGTCAGTTAATGTGGTAAAGGGCATCTTCGAGCGATTTCTCAAAGGTGTGTGACTTGGATCTCTATCCCTAACCTATAGGAGAGCTGGAATTCGGTTCCCTAACCCTTTAGGAGGATCCCTTAGTCCTCTCCCACTATTTCTCAACCTATCCTATCCTCCTAGTCCTATATATATGAAGCTCCTTCCCATTCCAAAGGGAGGAAGGCTATAACATCCATATGCTAGTGGAACAAGCTTAGGAGATCACCATTCATCCATTGGAGGCACCCATTTCTCCTTAGAGGCATTGGCTTGGATTATTGGAGGAAGATTGCAACGTTAGGGCTTGGTTGTAATCCTCACTCTTCTTTGTATTCCCACTTTTTATACAGTAATACAAAACTCTTTCCATAAATGTCTTGTTGATTCATTTGATATTTATAGTTTACTTCCTTAACCGTTTACTTAGATCAATTATTGTGTAGATGTGCTATTACTACTTGTTTGTCTCTTGCATGTTCTGACAGGTTTTGCAGCTTTGGATCTAACGACCGTGGAGCTTGGAGCGACGAGGGAGAAAGAGATCTATAGATCTGAAAGGTAAGATGTTCATGTCTCTTAATCTATAATTTGATCTAGGAAGGTAGATTTGTATTATGTCCTATTTGTTCTAGATTCACATTGAACTAGGGAGATCATGCCTTAATTCCGCTTTCGGTAGATTGTCCGGTAATAACCACTCGTGAATATAAAGAAAATCCCCTTGGAAAATATCACTATCAGCCACCATCATCCTCAACATCACAAACCAATATCAAAGGACACCACACCAAAATCTCCTCGAGATAACTTGCAAAGATAGGCATATCTCCATTTGAGATCACAATAGGTGGATCACATCCATCAAAGTCGGAAAGATAGAGATCCATACAAGTCAACTCCTTGATCTTGGAATACAAAAGTTGTGGAAAAGGTAACAATCCCTGCAAGATCATCATCAACGTGTCCACATGACAATACCTCTCATGTACCTCAAATTATTCAAAAATTAAACCATTAAACTTAACTTAGTCAACTCTCTCATCTTGAGAGAATCTAGATGTTAGAGTACCATCAAGGGAAACTTCCTTTGTTTGAAAGAGTCCAATATCCCCTAGTCTATACTCTATGATACTCTCTTCAACTACAATTTTGAATTCAAGCTCGAAAATATCCTCGATTGGATCATCACACCTCCCCTCCAATAAACAAATAGAAGGATCATGGATGAAATCAATCTCATCTTCACAACCCTCATCTTCTATACCACTAGAAATATCATGGATGGAAGAAATCAATGCAATATGATGAGTGTATCTCCCAGTAGTTATACCCACCTTCATTGAAGATCTAGGAATTTCTATATGCTCGTCACCTCTGAATTTGGAACAAAACTCTCCACATTCTCCTCGACCATTGAAAGATAACTTTGTACATTGAGAGATCTCACATCCTCATCAACATGAGAAACAATTTGTGTATCTACAGTCATTGTTGTATTTGTCTCTATGATCTCTCACAATGCATGTTGTAATGTGTTAGTGAGCCATCTCGGCATCCTACAAATGGAGTAGGTAAGAACATTGTATCCACACTCTTCTCACCTCAACTCTCCTAAATATGACTTGTCTCGAGTCTCTAAAACAAAAACCTCTACATTCTCCTCAATCATTGAAGGAGAATCATGTGAACTTGAATATCTCAAATCCTCATCAAATGTCACATCTCTATGCAGTGCAGTATCTCGCTATGGTTAAATATTGATCATGTAAGCTATAAAAGTATTGTTGTATCCACTAACACAATATGTTATCACAACATCTTGAATCCTAGAATCAATTAGTATAACCACAACATGTTTTGAACCTATTTCCATGACATCCCACTATGCATGCTCTACATGTGCCTCAAAGCTAAAAGGCTTATCCAATCTCTCACTGGAATGTACAAGTGCATTGGATGAACAAGTAACCTATAAAGGCCACCCTCCCTCCCCCTTCTAGCTAAAATCCTTAGACTAGATAGATTACAGTCACTAATGGTGCATTGTTGTCCCTCAAAAGGAACTATCCATTGTATATTTGTCATATAATACACTAAAAGAAGATGCTTCTTCAAATTTTGAATGAACAAAACAAAATCCAATTTAAGAACATCACCTTAAGGCATCTGAAACAAAATGGATCCAACCACCCTTGCAAGGTAAGTAACATCACCAAGCTCCTCAGTCATGCCTCCTTTTAGCTCTTGAATGTTTTTGAACAATGATTTTTTATACGTCACATGTCTTGAAGCTCCATCGTCCACAAACCATACAACACTAGACACAATACTAGAGGACAAGCAAGAGACCAAAGCCATATCCATCCTAGAAAATGTTGATGTAAATGTAACTTCAGAAGATATTCACATGTATTTTATATTGATATTATTATTGTATTTTATTTGTACTTCCGACGGAGATGTTTTTCCTCCATTCGGGAATGTCATTATTATGTTTGGTCATGCAAAGTCATTGAGATAAAACCTCCATTGTAATTCGGGGCAATAGATCCCCTAGAGTCAAATGTAAAAGGGTTAGATCCCCTACAGTCAAATGTAAAAGGGTTATTGAGTCTCCCTAGAGAATTCGGCCCAATCAGTTATAGTGAGGCCGACCTAGTTAGGTAAAAGGTCAAGTCAAAAGTAAAGTATAAATAGAGAGCCTTTCTCTCTCATTTGGACACACTACTCACTCACACAAGTTTGCATAGCAAAGGAGAGAAGACAAGTTCGTTGGAGGAGAAAGAGAGAGAGTTGAAGAAGACATATTTTGGGTTTTCCACTTTTGGCTTGATATTGTATTAGTGACGAAACCATCTTTGAGGAAGTTGCGGGGTTTTATCCTTTATGGTTTCCTCGAGGAAAACTATTGTGTCTATTGTGTTTTGTTGTGCTTGTTGTTCTTTCAGTTAAAGATCCTAGATAATATTGAATTAAAGTACAAACTCTAACATGGTATCAGAGCTTACTTGAAAACTAGGGCTTCCAAGTTTGAGGTCTTCTCTCCACAGATCATCAAGAAAAGGAGGCTAGGCTAACTCGCCCTAGGAGGGCGCATCTTTTGGAGGAAGCCGGATCAAATTCCAAGAATTCTCAATTTTAACCCAGACACTAGTGCCGAGAGAAAACTAGGGCATCAAGATTTTGGCGGTTTCCTCCATCAATTTGGAAAAAGGAGTAAATTGGACAAATCACCTTGAGGAGGCTCATCTTCTTGTCCAATCAGAAGTTCAATATTCCAACTTTGGAAAATTAGGGTTTCTCTAACAAACCTTAGGTCAACCAACTCTAGAACCAGGTTGGGCATCTCAAATTAGTAAGACCTAAATATTTTCTATTTCCATTTGAGGTACTCATTTAAAATGTCTCACCACACCAAGCTTGAGGATAAGCTTGAGGGAGCTGATAACTTACGAGCATGGAAGTATAGGATTGCCCTTGTCCTTGAAGAAAATGACTTGGAAAAATATGTTAGTGAAGAGGTTCCAGCACCAGAGGGATATGAGTCTAAGGCTATCCATAAGAAGAACTTGGTTAAAGCCAAGAGAATTATTGTTGACTCCATTAAGGATCATCTCATCCCACATGTGTCATCCTTGAAGACACCCAAGGAGATGTTCAATGCGTTGAAAAGGCTATTCAAAGGGAAGAACATCAATCATAAGATGACATTAAGGAACCAAATAAAGAACATAAAGATCCTGAACTCAGAGACCATGCAATCCTATTTCACAAGGGTCTCAAAGACCAAGGAGAAACTTGAGGCAGTTGAAGAAAAGGTAGAAGAAGGAGAGATCGTTATGACCACCTTGAATGGTCTCCCAAGACGATGGGACTCATTCAATCAAGGGATATGTGCTAGGAATAAGTTTATCACATTCAACAGACTATGGGAAGAATGTACATAGGAAGAAACTCGACTTGTGGCACGATAAGAGAAGATGGGAGCAAATGATGACCAAGCTCTCACAGTTCATGCTAGAAGAAATCACAACAAGAGGGAGCACCACCATCACAACAAGAGGGAGAACCACCATCAAAATAAGAGAGAGAACATTAGATGTTACAAAGAAGACCCAGAAGAGATCTATCCAACATTAGATGTTATGCATGTGATGAGAAGGGACACTACTCCAGAGATTGTCCCAGAAACAGAGGCTCCAACAAGAAGAGAAACAAGAAGAGACATCATGCTCACACCGCGGAAGACGATGAACCTACAAGGAAGAGAACCAGAGGAGAAGAAAGAGATGATTCTTCAAGTGATGAAGAATATGTCATGATCTCAGCACTCATGGGAACTGTTACACATGGGAGCAATGATTGGCTTGTAGATAGTGGAGCTTCCAAGCACATGATGGGATGCAAAGAATCATTTGTCAATCTATCTAAGCATGAGTCACCTCATAAGGTGAAACTTGGGGATGATTACCAATACCCCATAAAAGGAAGTGGAGAAGCTTCCTACAAGCTAGACTCCGAAAAATCTCTGAAGATGAAAGATGTGCTATATGTTACAAGACTAAAGAAGAACCTTCTCCATATCATCACTAGATGCTAAATGAGTGAGGGTTGCATTGTTGATGGGCAAGTCCTAATGTGGCCAAGATGAAAGATGATAGATGATGCAACGGTGATTAGAGAGCAAGAGGGAGGTTTTTACAAGTTGAAGGGACAACTTGAAAAAGCATTGGTTCATGACTCCATGGAACCAAGTGAACTATGGCATAGAAGGCTTGAACATGTGCACTATAGAGCACTACCTATTGCAAGAAAAGCAGTTTCAGGACTTCCAGAAATCCAGACCAAACATGAAGGCATTTTCAAAGGATGCGTGCAAGGAAAGAATGTGAAGAAGGTGTTTCCTAGCAGTGAAAGCAAAGCGAAAGGAATATTGGAGATAATCCACTCCGATGTATGTGGTCCTATGTCATCCAACTCACTTAGCGGGTATGTATATTATGTTTCCTTTATAGATGACTTTTCTCGTAAGACCTGGATTTACTTCTTGAAAAGTAAAGATGAGGTATTTAGTAAGTTCAAGGAATTCAAAGCCTTGGTCGAGAATCACACAGAGAAGAAGATCAAGACCCTTCGATCAGATAATGGTGGAGAATTCCCCTCGGAAGAATTCAAGAATATTTGCAGAGATTCCGGGATTGAGAGGGAGTTGAGCACTCCCTACAATCCTCAATGGAATGGCGTTGCAGAACGAAAGAACATAACGATAATGGAAGCAACGAAAGAAATGCTACATGACCAAGATATTCCGATGCACTTATGGGCAGAAGCTGCGAGGACAAAGGTGTATGTGCAGAACTGTACTCCTCATCAAGTACTAGATAACAAGACTCCAGAAAAAGCTTTCTCCAGTGAGAAACCAAAAGTCAGAAATATCAGGATATTTGGCTGCCTAGTATACATACACATTCCAAAGGAGAAGAGGACGAAGCTAGATCCCTCATGAAATAAGGGAATATTCGTAGGATGCATCGAAACTTCAAAGGCCTACCGAATATAATTCCCAGGATTCAAGAAGATCGACATCAGCAGAGACGTGACATTCGATGAAGACTCAACATACAACAAATCAAGAAAAATACCTATTGAAGAGATTGAAGAAACTGAAGTTCCTAGCATTAGATATTCAGCTATGGAAGAAGTATTTCCAGAAGATCATGAAGACCGCGACATGGAAGAACCACAAGAACCTGTAGATCCACCTCGTGAGAAGAAATCCCACAAGAGGTGACCAACATGGGTACAAGAGACAATAGAATATGCAGAGAAGTATGGCGCTCCAGATGGGATGCACAGAGAAAGCAAGAGACCAAGACCATACTCTAGCTATGTGGCCCTGCTGTGTGACATTATTGATAAATAACCTTCCAACTATGAGGAAGAAACAGAGAAGAAAGAATGGAAGGATGCCATGATCAAGGAGTACCAGTCAATTATGAAGAATGATGTCTGGGAGATAGTTCCAAGACCAGAAGGGAAGTCTGTTGTGACTTCGAAGTGGATCTACAAGATCAAGAATGCTGCAGATGGTAGCATTGAGAAACACACAACAAGATCTGTGGCACGTGGCTTCTCCCAGAAGGAAGGCATAGACTACGAGGATATGTTTGCACCTGTAGCCAGATAAAATTCCATGATATCTATAATTGCATTGGCAACAATGATGAAATGGAAGGTACACCATATGGACGTCAAGACGACATTCTTGAATGGTGTAGTAGAAGAGGAGGTGTACGTGGAGCAGACACTGGGATTTGAGACACATGACAGGAAGACTCATGTGTGCAAATTGAAGAAATCCTTGTACGGATTGAAGCAGGCACTCAGGACATGGTACGACAGGATGGACAATTTCCTGATGAGATTAGGCTTTACTAAGAGTAAAGCAGATTCCAACCATTACTTCAAGGTTGAATCCAAAAGTCCAGTGATACTTCTGTTATATGTAGATGACCTGTTTTTGACATGTGAGGATGAGCTCATTGTAGATGTGAAGAGGAGGCTTGCTGCAAAGTTCGAGATGAAGGACCTGGGTATGATGCATTATTTCTTAGGCATGGAGGTGTGGCAGAGTGCAGATGGAATCTTCCTTGGATAAGGGAAGTATGCAGTGGAGATTCTGAAGAGGTTCGGAATGATGGGCTGCAAGGCTATGGCCACACCCATGGCATCAAACTTGAAGCTATTGTGTGATGCTTCATCATATTTGGTTAATGCCATGATGTATCATCAGATGATTGGTTCATTGATGTACCTGACGAACACGAGACTAGACATATGATTTGTTGTGAAAACCCTGAGCTAGTTCCTGACAGATCCGAGACATGTTCACTTGATTGCTGCAAAGCATGTATTAAGGTACCTGAAGGGTACAATTGACTATGGGCTCAAGTATGAGGCAAATCAGAAGATTAACCTACATGGTTATGTTGATTCAGATTGGGCAGGTAGTGCCACAAATAGGAAGAGCACTTTAGGATGCTGCTTCAGTATGGGATTCAGTATGATCTCCTGGTTTAGTAGGAAGCAGTCGTGCGTGGCACTGAGTACAGCCGAAGCAGAGTATGTTGCAACTTGTTCGGCTAGTTGTGAGGCAGTATGGCTTAGGAAGCTACTATCGGATTTGTTTGATCTCCAATTAGAGGCGACTTGTATCTTTTGTGACAACCAGAGTTGCATGAAGTTGTCTGAGAACCCGGTGTTCCATGACAAGTCGAAGCACATTGAGATCAAGTACCATTATATCAGGGATATGGTGCAGAGAGGAGCAGTGAAGCTCCAATATGTGGCGATAGACGAGCAGATAGCCGATGTGTTGACCAATCTGTTAGCCAGAGTGAAGTTAGAGTACTTCATATAGAAGCTTGGTGTTCTCTAGATTGAGGTTCCTCCTAAGAGGGAGTGATGAGACCGGAATACACAAATGCACTAGATCCATTCTCGCTTGATGGTAGGCGTAGGTGGTCCTTGGGGCGTAATGCAGCTGGGGTGCTCCTGATTGTCCTCCCATGTTGGTAGATGTAAGGGTTGGTTCTCGTATGGTGGTAGGCGTAGGTGGTCCTTGGGACGTAATGCATCTGGGATGCGCCTGATTGTCCTCCCATACTGGAGACGTTGAGAGGTCCACCGATCATAAGACACTATGTGTGCGCCTAGGCAGGATCTCGCATAGTTGAAGGTGTAGGTTGTCCTTGGGACGTAATGCACCTGGGGTGCTCATGATTGTCCTCCCATGCTGGTAGACGCGAGTTGACTATTGGGAGACGTAATGCTCCTGGGATGCTCCTGGGATGTACCCATTAGGTGGGAGACGCAGGTGATCTGTTGGACATGAGATGTGCATCTGGGTTGTGCTCTGTGTGATGATGAGATGATATGGATACGATGAGGCGATAGTAGGAGACACAAGTGATTGTCGTGGAAATGTAATGTGTGGTCCTGGGATGTACCTACTTGATGGATTGCTCATAGATATGATGAAGAACTACATGAGGGATAGGCCTACATCCAGCATGAAAAAGGGTTGGCTCTGTAGAACTTCCTATGACGGATAGATTCGAGAGATGTCACTAATCAATGATCAACAAAATGAAGATTGTTGCAGCAACGACGATGATCCAGTGTTGATGATGATGTTCCAGCATTGATGATGATCCAACGATGATGATGTTGTCCAGAATTGTGTCCAGGATGACGATGACTGTGATGAGAGAATACCTTCCTAGTTAAGAGGGAGTGTTGATGTAAATGAAACTTCAGAAGATATTCACTTGTATTTTATATTGATATTATTATTGTATTTTATTTGTACTTCTGACAGAGATGTTTTTCCTTCGTTCAGGAATGTCATTATTATGTTTGGTCATGCAAATTCATTGAGGTAAAACCTCCATTGTAAGTCAGGGAAATAGATCCCCTAGAGTCAAATGTAAAAGGGTTATTGAGTCTCCCTAGAGAAGTCGGCCCAATCAGTTATAGTGAGGCCGACCTTGTTAGGTAAAAGGTCAAGTCAAAAGTAAAGTATAAATAGAGAGCCTTGCTCTCTCATTTGGACACACTACTCACTCACACAAGTTCGCATAGCAAAGGAGAGAAGACAAGTTTGTTGGAGGAGAAAGAGAGAGAGCTGCAGAAGACATATTTTGGGTTTTCCATTTTTGGCTTGATATTGTATTAGTGACGAAACTATCTTTGAGGAAGTTGCAGGGTTTTCTCCTTTATGGTTTCCTCGAGGAAAACTATTGTGTCTATAGTGTTTTGTTGTGCTTGTTGTTTTTCAGTTAAAGATCCTAGATAATATTGAATTAAAGTACAAAATCTAACAGAAAATATGCAATAAGAAGATCCTCCACCTATCACATGCAAAAAAAAATTGAGATCTATTGTAATAAATCAACCACCAATCATAGATCCTTTAGAGTATAGTACATGTTGAAATAAAACCATGCTAGTCAATAATCACATAGATCTACTACCTATCCTTGGAAATCACTGGAAAAAACTAACCACTTATTGTAGGGCATCCTGGACATCACACCAACTAAAAATACATCCATAACAACCATCAATTTAATAGAACCATCATTTCTCATCACGATAGAAACCTATCAAAACATATCATAGGTACAAGTGCTCATCTCAAGTACAAATAATTAATGAATGAACAAGACAAACCCCTTCTTGGGTCTAAGTCCTTCTCCAAGCAAATTAATGTATCTCATCCAATGACGACAACTAGTTCAAGTACCCATATCAAGTAAACTACAATTGAAATACAATCTCTTTCTTACTCAAGAGTGATCTTAACCATAACAAGCTTTGATACCATGTTGGAAATTCTATGTTCTTTGACTTTTAATCCAAAACATAAAATCTACATTCTTTCTAGAAGGTTTCCTATATCTTAGCCCTAGAATTTTTAGCTTTAGGACTATTGAAAAGTAAAGTATGGAACAACAACAAAAATATCACAATAATTCACTTCTAAAATCCCCAAACTTCATGGCAATTCAAGGAGAAAAGATACCAAACAATATCTAAGTTTCATCCCCTTCTAGGGCATTTTATCAGTCAATAACCATATTTAAAAATGTACTTCTACACTTAGAGTATACCAATAGTAGAATCAACCGCTTATATTCTTCATTAGATGTTAATACACTTAACAATTTGCACCTTTACTTATGTCAAATCAATAAGCATAAATAATTGTAAATAACAGTGCATAAAGAACATATATAGCTGAAATTCAAATATGGAAATTGCATAATATATGGATAGCTTTAAACTTCATATATAAGCTCAAGATGAAGTCCAAGTACATACCGTAGCCTTCTCTCAAGGTTAGTACAAAAACTTCAATTATCTAAAAATCTCTAGCTATGGTAAATCAACAAACCCTAGATCAATCAAGAATATCCAAGTGTAAGAATCTCTACAACACAACCTCGAAGGAAAGATGTCCTCCTATTCTCTTCTTGATCTTCTCCAATCCACCCTAGAGTTTTATCACAAAATCCTAATCTCCAATCTCGAAAGGATATACCCAAACCCTAGAACTCCAAGATTCTCCAAGAAACTCTAAAATGACCAAGAAACCCTAGCACCTTAAGAAAGAGAGAGAATACAAATACAAGCGAAGAGAGAGAGAGAGAGAGAGAGAGAGATGCTAGTGCACACTCCTTTCTTAATCACAACTCTACACAAGAGAGAATAATAACAAACACAAAAATGATATGATAATCTCCAATGTCTTCTTCTTCATAAGAGAAAACCCTTGTCACAATAATTAAGCTCCAACAAAGATGTCTCCTTTAGACTTCAAAACTCCTAGGGTTCACGAGGAAAACCTTGTGACTTCGTCCAACAAGCTAAATACAAAGAAAATAACACAATGATGGTATGAATGGAAATGGGAATACAATTCAATTCCTCTATTTATATGAGAGGTAAGGAAGGCCAACAATACTATGTTGGTACAAGCCCTTACAAGTGGCCTACACGAGTCTTGTAGGCCAACACAAGTAAGACATCCACTCTAAGGTACATGTGTCAAGATCCAAGGTGATGTAGCTACACAAGGTAAGTCCACATGCCTCCACCACAAACCTCGGTGGTCTCCATCGATCCTCCTAAGCATTGTTCTCCATTGGGTCAACTACCCCTTGCAAGAACACTATTGAAACCCTAGGCATCCCCAAGCCATCTCCAATCCTCCTAATATGAATCTAAGCTACTAGATGTCATTTAGGGCTTGAATCCCTCCTTCTTGATGCAAAACACTCCACATCCTATGTATGCGATGTAGGACATCCTCCTAGCAACCTCCATGGGGCTCCAATGAAGGTCCTCCACCAAATTTCCAAGAGAACTCCAATGCTAAAGGGAAGAACACCAAGCCATAACCATTATGAGGTCAAGCATCCACTAGGAAAGCTATGTCAATTATGTATATCCATCATAGCCCGTTGTGCAATCCATATCAAACTATCCAGGGAATGAACATACACCACGTACTCCATATCTCATAAAGCACCCCAAACATAATATAAACACTTTCATAATAATTTGAAAATCTAACAATCACATCATTACAAAAAAAAATATAGTTAATATAAAAAGAGAATCAACCCAATCTTAGTACCCGATTTATGCTCTATAAAGGAATCATTTAGGTTCACGTAAACCAAACTTAACATCCCCATTTATACAAGAATAATTCAATTTCATATAAAAAAAATCTTAGCACCTCCATTTATACCTTCGAAAAGAATAATATATTCACAAAACAAAAATGGATGATGAACTACTTCAAAATGCTTGATCATATAATTTTGTATTAAAAATGAATCTAAGGTTTTCACATTGTTTATATCTTAAAATGCTCTTCTCCATTATTCTTCAAATGATTTATTAAAACATTTCATTTCTAACTTAATCTCTTCAAAATATCCCTTTTCCCATTATTCTCCAAATAATTTTATAAAACATTGCATTTCTAGTTTAATCTCTTTTGAATATGAGTTACATTTACTATTTGCATTTCTAGTTTAATCTCTTTTGAATCTGAGTTACATTTACTATTTTGAAAACTATAATAGGATTCTCTTATATCAACTCTTCCTTATATATTATAATTTAAATAATTATGTATATTATTTTTTAAAAATGTTAAAACTATTAATATATAAATATAGTTGATTTTTTATACAAATATTAATTTTCTTCGTAATAATGAATATTAAAAAATATTAGAAATTAAATGTAAAATTATAAAATAATAATGTTTATTTCATTAAAAATATAATTTCTAAAAGTTTCTTTTTAACAATATGTTTTATAATTCGGTAAACAAAATTGAAACTCTATGACATAGAGAAAATGGAATTAATCATAAAAAATAATTTTTCTATTTTTTTTTCCTTGGATCACAATAGTTCTTAAATTTATAAAAATCCCATTTTAAGTCATTGTTACATTAGAACGAGCCATTAGGAACATATTTATAGGCATAACTAATATGCCATAATTAGTCCTTAAAATCCAAGATGACAAGATTAACATATTGCTCAGTTGGTTGAAGGATTTTGTGTACTTGTACTGGCCAACCACATCTCCTTTATGGTTGTATGCACCTCCAACACCTCTTGGAAGATATCCTCTAATTAGTGTAAGAGCTATCTTTCAAGTCATTGTTACATTAGAATGGGCCTCTAGGGACATATTCATAAGCATAACCGATATGCCATAATTTCCCTTGAAATCCAAGGTGACAAGATTAACAATTTGCTCAATTGATTTAAGGAGGTTGTCCACTTGTATCATCCACCCACATCCCCCATTGTGAATGTACGCACCTCCAACGCCTCTTGGAAGATATCCTCTAACCAGTTCACCACTACTTGTTGGCTATCAACAAAGAGTTTGACATTCTAGAGCAACACAAAAACTTTGTGGGCATCATTAATTCTCACAGTCTTGTCATCTTGGATATTTTGAAAAATCTAGGCCTTAACTTGAAAAGGCCTAGTCCAATTTGAATCATGGTAATATCCCACACACCCCACACATAAACTCCAACAACAATACCTCACAAAAATAGTTATCGAAGATTTGAAGTGGATGATATTTATTTATCTATGATAGTAAAATGAAACATTTGAACCTTCTAATGGAAACAAGCTGTGGTCCACAATATCATGCACACATCCTAACATACCATTTAGATCTCCAAATTTACAACCAAGTCTACAATGAGATGATGAAGTCTACGGTACACCATTCGTTCAATGAAGAACAACATTAATCAAACAATGAACTTGAACTTTCACTAGGAGCTTTTTGGGCAACAAAAAGATAGAGATAATTGACAATACCATGAGAGTCATTCTCAATATTTTTGGCCAAATGATAGTGATAACCGACAATCCTATGTTAGACATTCGTATTTCATCTTCCTTCAATGTTCTCTGTGTTGTGTTTAGAAGAAATAGTGTTAAATACTACTTGAAAAATTGCACGAGGAAATCTTGTAAGCAATATTTTGTGAATTGCAATAACCCATCAAAAGAGTTATTTTAACGTAATAGTGACAAGCTATTTTTTTCCTCTTATGATAGTTTAGATATGTGGAATCCTCACACCAAATCAAAAGAATATTTTGTAAATTAATATAATTCTTTTGATTGATATAAATATAAATGGTCATACTTTTCTTTTAGACATATTTTGTAAATTGGCAAAATTGTTCCACTTGTATTTCAGTTCTAAGGATTTGACTACTAAAGTCTACAATGTACATGTCCCACCCCCTTTCGATTTGAGCATGTGGCCTCCTAGGAGGAAACACATGTTCTTAACCGTCAAGTCCACTCAAGTTGTAGGTTCAATCATGATTTATTTGTTCATGGAAAGTGTCAATCTCATGGGGAAGTTGACTGCCATTACTACATGATAATCATATTTCAGAGTAGGCACTTTTTCCGTTATAAGGTTATAGAGCATTTATGGCAATATATACATTTATCAAAGTCATTAAACTTAAAATAAAATGTATACGTGACAAATTAAAACACATTTTAATTTACAATAGCCTAATTTTATATGTTTAAAATTTGATATTTCAAGTTGATTGTGGTAGATTCACAATATAAATGTCAATAGAGCCTAGATTGGGTGGTTGGCAGCATTGGTTGTGATACTCCTCACCCAGGTTCAAATCTAGCTTGTGACATGTTATGATGGACATTGGGGATACCTTGATTCTTCATTAATAGCTAGCGTTTGTTCTTTCTATGGATGTAGTCGTGATATCGGTGAACCACAATTTTAAAAAAAGATTCACAATATAAACACACTTTGTAAATTAAATCATTTTTCACAAAAAAAAAAAATTATAATAAGAATATATAGATACTCAAAAAGTTGGGAGTTTGAAATTTTATTATAAGGATGACATGCAACATGATTTGAGATTTTATTATAGGGATCACATGCAACATGACTATAATGTACAAAATTTAGAGGGCAATCAATTATGAGTCCTGCGAAAGTAGTGAGTATACTATTTATTTGCAAGTCAAAGAGCTTTGACTTTGCATTAGTATAGTTTCAAAGAGATTATCATGGGACATAAATCTTTGAGAGTGTGAATTTATTTTTAAAACATAAACCATACATTAAAAACATTTAATATAGGATTTTCTAAAAATGTTATGTGATAACCTTTACATTTACATGCCATTTTTTACTTTTGTTTACTAAAACATGATAAAAGAGAGATTATTTTCACTTCTCATTTGATGTTACCTATTCTATATACTTTTATTTTAATGTTTTTTATAAGGACATTTTGATGTGGCAAAATCTATAAAAAAAATGTTCTTAACATGTCTCATTTACTTTTTCAATTTCTACATTCAAGTTAAAGCTTATTTACTTACTTTCTCAGTTTTTATATTTGGTAGGGACCACTTTGTGGCATATTCACTTGTAAAGAAAAAACAATAACTCAAAATTTCCACATTTACACGAACAACGATACAATTATACTCCATGGACAAAATAAACTTATAACAAGACAATGCAATCGTGTATATGGAAATATTTAATATGATTTGCTTGATCTCAACTCTTTTGAAGTCGGAAAGTCTCCTAATTACCAAGGGCTCACATTCACAAACTCTGTCTTATGATCTTTCTATTGGAGAAGAAGCTAGTGCCATTATATCAAGGAAGTCTTGGATAAGAAATTTTCTAAAATTAGAGGACCTCTTTCTTCAATAGTGTTGCTCTATATGCTATTTAGTTGATAGAGGTTGGATTGCCTAGATTTGCCCATGTCAATCCATTTCCCTTGTAATTGGGACTTTCCATCAATAATTTTATTATCCTCTAAGTGTGTTATATGTTTTTTAGTTAGTAAAGGTTGCATTGCCTATGTTTACCTAATGTCATCCATCCCATTCTCTTTGTATGAGGACTTTGCATCAAATATAGGATGATGTAATTCTCATCATTCCACCAAGCAAGCTTGAGGTTTTTATTATTCTTTTTATTAGTGCCCTTGAAGGGACAACCTCAAAAATTTGATTAGGAAAGAAGTGCATAGGTGTTTGGTCTCAAAACTGTTAAGTTTAAACCAAATAGACTATCAAGATCACTGAAAGAAACATAATCACAAGATAGACACAGAATATACCCTGGGAAACCCTCATGGGGTAGAAAACCCAGCAAAGCTTTCCTCAATAAGATGATCAACCAAAATACAAGATGTGCTCCCTCCTACTTTGTCTCCTTAGAAAATCTCCCAGACAAGTGCGCTATCTTTCACAAGTGAGTGAGTGTGTCAAATGAGGAACATACCTCCTCTATTTATACACTACACTGACATGTATTTTACACAAGTACATGTAGGCTCGTATTTAACCATTAGGTTAAATACCCTATTATAACTGACTGGGCCGACCCCCACATGGTGGGTCTAATAACCCTAGTTACCACAACCAATCAGGAGGAATAAACATCTCCGGATTCATAGTATAATCACATTGGAGGTATGGAACATCTCCGGAATAAATAATATACAAATATAATATTCTTAGAAGTTACAATATTCAACACTCCCCCTTAACGAGAAGGATATTATAACAGCATCCGCAGGAGCAACGAGTCATACATCATACATGATACATCTATATATCATCGGAAGCTTTCTTCAGTTCATCATCATCAGTGACTCAACTAGTTACTGAAACATCGACATCACTCGATCATCAGCATCGTCATCACACGATCAGCATCGTCATCACACGATCATCAGCATCGTCATCACACGATCATCAGCATCGCCATCACATGATCAACATCGTCATCACACGATCATCAGCATCGACATCACACGATCAGCATCGTCATCACATGATCATCAGCATCGATCATCAGCATCGTCATCACACGATCAACATCATCATCACACGATCATCAGCATTGTCATCACATGATCATATTACAGGATGATCAATCCTGCTCTCTTTAGGACATAGGTCCATGGATGATACAATCCAGATCAAGTTCCAGGATGATCAATCCTTATCTCTTTAAGACAAGTCTCATGTCTAGGGACGATCTAATCCCAACCATAGTGCCAGTCCTTTTTCATACTGGATGTGACCTAGATCAGATCTAGGATTTACCGCCACAGAGCCAGTCCTCTTTCATACTGGATGTGTCACGTCTACAGAGCCAGCCCTGTTTCATGCTGGATGTATCACATCTACAGAGCCAGCCCTGTTTCATGCTGGATGTATCACATCTACAGAGCCAGCCCTGTTTCATGCTGGATGTATCACATCTACAGAGCCAGCCCTGTTTCATGCTGGATGTATCACATCTACAGAGCCAGCCATGTTTCATGCTGGATGTATCACATCTGCAGAGCCAGCCCTGTTTCATGCTGGATGTAACCTAGAGCAATTCTAGGATTTGTCACGTACATTTTGAACCGAGGTCCAGGGACGATCCAGTCCTATCATGTGCCTTTTGAATCGAAGTCCAGGGACGATCCAGTCCTATCGTGTACCTTTTGAACCAAGGTCCAGGGATGATCTAGTCCTATCGTGTACCTTTTGAACCGAGGTCCAGGGACGATCCAGTCCTATCGTGTACCTTTTGAACCGAAGTCCAGGGACAATCCAGCCCTATCGTGTACCTTTTGAACCGAGGTCCAGGGACGATCCAGTCCTATCATTCAGTTATCGGAGACCTCATGTCTACGGCTCAACTTTAGGACTAAAGTCCAGGGATGATCCAATCCCCTCACATGTTCACCAAGAACTTCATTCTCGAAGACAGACGTCTACGGCTCAACTTTAGGACTGAAGTCCAGGGATGATCCAATCCCCTCACAAAATGTATAACAAAACATGTATTCTCATCATCAAAACATGTATAACCAAAACATGTATCATCATCATCAAACATGTATATCAAGACATGTATCATCATCATCATCAAACATGTATATCAAAACATGTATCATCATCATCATCAAGCATGTATATCAAAACATGTATCATCATCATCATCAAACATGTATATCAAAACATGTATCATCATCATCAAACATGTATATCAAAACATGTATCATCATCATCATCAAACATGTATATCAAAACATGTATCATCATCATCATCAAAAATGTATATCAAAACATGTATCATCATCATCAAACATGTATATCAAAACATGTATCATCATCATCATCAAAAAATATAAGAGTCCTAAGTCTAAATAATTCTAAGTAACTAAGTGCAGTAAAAAGGTATCCTCATCATTGATGAGACAGACTAGTTATTAGATACTATGCTACTCCCCCTTTCGAGGAGGGTACCTTTTGAACTACACCAAGCTTGTCTCGGAAGTGTTCAAACTTTACTCGAGACAGAGGTTTGGTCAAGATATCAACAATTTGATCCTCAGTGCTTATATACTCGAGCTTGATAGCTCCTCTCTGCACCATATCTCGTATATAAAAGTATCGGATCTCTATGTGTTTTGACTTATCGTGAAACACATGATTTTCAGTCATCTTGATGCAGCTTTGATTATCACACATAATCACAGTGGGATCCATTTCTAAGTCAAACACTCCAGATAAAGGTTTCCAAAGCCATACTGCTTCACAGTTGGCAGAGCAGGCAGCTATATATTCTGTTTCAGCAGTACTGAGAGCCACACTAGATTGTTTCTTGCTGAACCAGGAAATCATGGCAGATCCAAGACCATAACATCCACCTGAAGTACTTTTTCTGTCTGAGACACTACCTGCCCAGTCAGAATCTGAGTAACCATATAACCTGAGTTCATGACCTCCGAGATAATATAGGCCAAAATCTAATGTACCTTTTAGGTACCTCATTACATGCTTTGCAGCTATTAAGTGGACCTTTCTAGGTTCTACTAGATACTGACTTAGGGTATTTACAGCAAAGCATATATCAGGCCTAGTATTAGTTAAGTACATCAATGATCCAATGATTTGTCTGTATAAGGTTATGTCCACTAATTCTGATGAATCATTAACTAACAACTTCAAGTTGGATTCCATGGGAGTGGCCATGGCTTTACACTCCAACATATCAAATCTTTTGAGAATCTCCACAGTATACTTACCTTGATTTAGAAAGATTCCTTTTGGTTCTTTCCATACTTCTAAGCCTAAGAAGTAGTGCATTAATCCGAGATCTTTCATCTTGAATTCTGAAGAAAGCTTCTTCTTGCTTTCAATAATTTGTTTCTCATTTCCAGTTAGAAATAGATCATCTACATATAACAACAATATAACTGGTTCATCATCCATCACCTTGAGATAAAGATTGGGGTCAGCTTTACTTTTGGTAAAGCCCATGCTAGTTAAGAAATTGTCAATCCTTCCGTACCAAGCCCTGGGAGCTTGTTTCAACCCATATAATGCCTTTTTCAGTTTGCATACATGAGTCCTTCCGTCATTAACCTCAAACCCTTGTGGTTGCTCTATGTATACTTCTTCCTCAATTACACCATTTAGAAAAGCTGTCTTAACATCCATTTGGTGTAATTTCCACTTCATCATGGATGCAAGTGCCATGATAGTTCTAATTGAAGTATACCTAGCAACTGGTGCAAATGTTTCTTCATAGTCAATTCCCTCCTTCTGAGAGAATCCTCTGGCTACAAATCTTGCCTTGTATTTTTCAATTCTACCATCTGCAGCATGTTTTATCTTGAAGATCCATTTGGAAGAAACCACACTTTTATCTTTTGGTTTGGGGACTATATCCCAAACATCATTTTTCATTATTGACTGATATTCTTCTGTCATTGCTTCTACCCATTCTTTCTTCTGAGCTGCCTCTTCATAGCTGGTAGGTAGTTGATCCACAAGATCACACATTAAAGCCATGTAGTTGGACACTAGCTTTGGTTTCTTTCTTTCTCTAGTGGAGCCTTCAGGAGCTCCATATCTTTCAGCCCCTTGAATAATATCTCTGGCCCATGCTGGCCTTCTTTTCTTAGATAAGTCTGAAATAGGAGGCTCTTGTGGTTCCAACATATCATGATCCTCTGGAGAATCATCTTCAGGAATGGGCACAGCCTCTGTGATTCTGGGAGAAGTATCTTCTTCATAGATTTCTTCAAGTTGGCACTTCCTGGATTTCTTGAGAGCTGCTTCTTCATCAAACGTTACATCTCTACTTATTTCTATGTGATGAAAACCTGGAATGTAAATTCTGAAGGCTTTGGATGATTCACAATAACCAACAAAAATCCCCTTCTTACCAGAAGGGTCCAACTTGGTTCTCTTTTCTTTTGGAATGTGGATGTACACAGGACAACCAAATATTTTAAGATGACTTACCTCAGGCTTCTTACCTGTAAACACTTCTTCTGGAGTTTTGAAATCAAGAGCACTATGAGATAATCTATTTTGCACATATACTGCTGTCTTGGCTGCTTCAACCCATAGATACATGGGAAGATCTTGGTCATGTATCATGGTCTTTACAGCTTCCATGATTGTTCTATTTTTCCTTCCAGCCACCCCATTTTGTTGGGGATTGTATGGAGTAGTTAGTTCCCTTTTAATTCCAACTTCTTTACAAAAGTCCTCAAATTCCTTTGAGGTAAATTCTCCGCCATTATCTGTTCTGAGAATTTTGATTCTCTTATCTGATAGATTTTCTATTAGAGCCTTGAACTCTTTGAATTTTCCAAAGACTTCATTCTTACCTTTCAGGAAGTATATCCAAGTTTTCCTTGAATGGTCATCAATGAATGAAAGATAGTATTCAAACCCACTTAGAGAAGTGGTGGGCATTGGTCCACATACATCTGAGTGTATTAGCTCTAAAATGTTCTTAGTCTTTGTTTCACTCTTTGGAAAGGGGTTCTTGATATTTTTCCCTTTCTTACACCCTTTACATGAGCCATCATGATCAGCTTTCAAATCTGGTAATCCTATTACTACCTTGCTTACATAGGGTAAGGCTTTATAGTTGATGTGAGCTAATCTTCTATGCCATAGCTCACTGGGGCTAGAGATCTCATGAGCAAGGGCAGCTTCTGGATGGCCCTTGAGCTTATAGAGACCTCCTTCTTCTTCACCAATAACAATTGCATCTTTAATTGTCTTTCCTTTGGACCACATGAGTACTTGTCCATCTATGAAAGCTACTCTAAAACCTTTCTTATCTAGTGCTGAGATAGAGAGAAGGTTCTTCTTTAAACCTGGTACATATAAGATGTCTTTCATCTTCAAGGGTGTTCCTGAATCTAGCTTATAGCTAGCTTCACCAATTCCTTTGATGGGATATTGGTAGTCATCTCCTAGAGATACCTTTTGTGTAGAAGACTTTTCTTCAAGATTTGAGAAGGTCTTCCTTTGACCTGTCATGTGCTTAGAAGCACCACTGTCAATGAGCCATGTATCTTCTCCAGGAGATACAGATCCAGAGAGTGCAGAGAATAGAACATATTCTTCTGGATATTCTTTCTTCACCTTATATCTTTTCCTTTTAGGCCTTACCTCTACCTCTTCTTCTTCTTCATCTTCTTCCTCTTCTTCTTCTTCACTATCATTTTCTGCCATATGTGCAAGGTGTCTTTTGTGGACAAACTTCTTCTTTTGTGAAGGACAAAATCTGGAGATGTGTCCTAGCTTATCACAGTTGTAGCATTTGATTGTGGAAAGATCTCTTACTGGAAATGGTCCTTTTCTCTTTTTAGGTCTAGAGAAGTGTTGAGATCCTTTGTGGTCAACTTTCTTGAGATGACCTATTCTTCTTCTTTTGGTATGGGTGGCCAAAGCTTGGTCATCCTCTTTGAGAAGAGCTTCTCTGTTGGCTACCCTAGCTTCTTCTTGAACACAATCCTCCCATACTATATCAAACTTCATGCTCTCTTTCCTGGCACACATGGTTTGTATGAAGGATTCCCAAGGTCTAGTGAGACCATTGAGAGCAGTGATCACAAGTTCATCCTCATCAAGAGTATCACCAATTGCATCTAGTTGTTCCTTGATTTGTGAAACCCTTGAGAAGTAGTCTTGAATGGATTCTCCTTTGTGCATCTTGGTACTCTTCAATTGAGTCCTTAGATTCATCTTCCTATTGATGTTCTTTCCTTCATACATTCTTCCTAGGGCATCATACATTTCCTTTGGAGTCTTCTTGGAGGCCACTTGGGGAATCAAGTGGTCTTTAATAGAATCAGCTATGATTCTCTTTCCCCTAATCAAATCCTTCCTGTGCTTTTCTTTGGATTCATCTCCTTCTGGTTTTGCAACTTCTTCCTTGATATAATGAGCAAGATCATTCTCTTCAAGAATGAGACCAATTCTGTATTTCCATGCCCGGAAATTCTCTATACCTTATAGCTTATCTTCAAGCTTAGTGTTTGGAGCCATCTTCTCTTGGGGGAGTCCAAGAGACAGAGTAGACTTACCTGGAAATGTTACTTTTCACTTTTCCGGAATCTGGAACAGAATTTTATCGCACTTTTGGTAGAATTAGGGTTTGACTTTCCCGAAGTTCTACCCAACCAAAAAGTTCGATCTAGGGCTCAAAAGAATGGTCTTGAGAAGGGCTATCCAGCCATGTAATCATAATTCAAAAATGCCAACTTTTTCCGGAACCCAAATTCTGACTTATCACACTTTTGGTAGAATTAGGGTTTTGATTTCCCGGAGTTCTACCCAACCAAAAAGTTCGATCTAGGGCTCAAAATAATGGTCTTGAGAAGGGCTATCCAGCCATGTAATCAGAATTCAAAAATGCCAACTTTTTTCTGAACCCAAATTCTGACTTATCGCACTTTTGGTAGAATTAGGGTTTTGATTTCCTGGAGTTCTACCCAACCAAAAAGTTCGATCTAGGGCTTAAAAGAAAGGTATTGAAGAGGGCTATCCAGACATGTAACCAAAATTCAATAATACCAACTTTTTGCTGAAACCCTAACTTTCACCGGAGAGAGAGAGAGAGGTATTCTTACCTTGTGAAAGATGTCCTATTCAGTCTAGCTCTGATACCATGTTAAGTTTAAACCAAATAGACTATCAAGATCACTGAAAGAAACATAATCACAAGATAGACATAGAATATACCCTGGGAAACCCTCATGGGGTAGAAAACCCAGCAAAGCTTTCCTCAATAAAATGATCAACCAAAATACAAGATGTGCTCCCTCCTACTTTGTCTCCTTAGCAAATCTCCTAGACAAGTGCGCTATCTTTCACAAGTGAGTGAGTGT
Source organism: Larix kaempferi (assembly GCA_027924585.1). Lineage (NCBI taxonomy): Eukaryota > Viridiplantae > Streptophyta > Pinopsida > Pinales > Pinaceae > Larix > Larix kaempferi. Next base: position 1,872,665 of record BSBM01000710.1, on the reverse strand, counting down.
GTCAAATGAGGAACATACCTCCTCTATTTATACACTACACTGACATGTATTTTACACAAGTACATGTAGGCTTGTATTTAACCATTAGGTTAAATACCCTATTATAACTGACTGGGCCGACCCCCACATAGTGGGTCTAATAACCCTAGTTACCACAACCAATCCGGAGGAATAAACATCTCCGGATTCATAGTATAATCACATCGTAGGTATGGAACATCTCCGGAATAAATAATATACAAATATAATATTCTTAGAAGTTACAATATTCAACAAAAACAAGATTTGCACATGAAAACAACTTGATTGTAATTTAACTTCTGATTAGATTACTCCATCAACATCGAAAGAGTTTTCCTTTTAAATCCTTGGGCCTAAATCCACCTCCACATAGCTCCTTACAAATATATACAAATGTTTAGAAATAGACTCCAAAGAAATTGAGATAAACTTTTGAGGTAACCCCAATTCCTTGAAGGGAATTTTCATTTTGAAAATGCGAAGGGAGGTTCACAATTCTTAGCTAAATTAGAATAGATGACAAAGTCTCTAAGAAGGAATCAAATGTTTGGTGCCATGGCCATATACATATCCCAACCTTGTCTCAAAATCAAAGACCTTGTCACAACACCTATTATTTATTATTGACAATATAAATTTTCATGATGAAAAAACTATATGTTTAAGGATGAATAAGAACACTGTCTTGTAGAAAGGTCTTTTAAGACATGCAAATTCAAGAGTGGAGCTCAAAAATTCAAGAGTTGGGAGTTCAAAATTTTATTATAAGGATCACATGCAACATGATTTGAGATTTTATTATAGGGATCACATGCAACATGACTATAATGTACAAAATTTGGAGGGCAATCAATTATGAGTCCTACGAAAGTAGTGATTATACTATTTATTTGCAAGTCAAAGAGCTTTGACTTTGCATTAGTATAGTTTCAAAGATATTATCACGGGACATAAATCTTTGAGAGTGTGAATTTATTTTTAAAACGTAAAACCTAAATTAAAAACATTCAATATAGGATTTTCTAAAAATGTTATGTGACAACCTTTACATTTACATGCCATTTTTTACTTTTGTTTACTAAAAAATTAAAAAAGAGAGATTATTTTAACTTCTCATTTAATGTTACCTATTCTATATACTTTTATTTTAATGTTTTTATAAGGACATTCTGATGTGAGAAAATCTATTAAAAAATGTTCTTAACATGTCTCATTTACTTTTTCAATTTCTACATTCAACTTAAAGCTTATTTACTTTCTCAGTTTTTATATTTGGTAGGGACCACTTTGTGGCATATTCACTTGTAAAGAAAAAATAATAACACAAAATTTCTAGCGACTTACAAGAACAACAATACAATTTTACTCCATGGTTAAAATAAACATATAACAAAACAATGCAATTGTGTATATGGAAAGATTTAATATGATTTGCTTGATCTCAACTCTTTTGAAGTCGGAAAGTCTCCTAATTACCAAGGGCTCACATTCACAAACTTTGTCTTATGATCTTTCTATTGGAGAAGAAGCTAGTGCCATTATATCAAGGAAGTCTTGGATAATAAATTTTCTAAAATTAGAGGACCTCTTTCTTCAATAGTGCTGTCCTGTATGCTATTTAGTTGATAGAGGTTGGATTGCCTAGATTTTCCCATGTCAATCCATTTTCCTTGTAATTGGGACTTTCCATCAAGAATTTTATTATCCTCTAAGTGAGTTATATGTTTTTTAGTTAGTAAAGGTTGCATTGCCTATGTTTACCTAATGTCATCCATCCCATTCTCTTTGCGTGAGGACTTTACATCAAATATAGGATGATGTAATTCTCATCATTCCACCAAGCGGGCTTGAGGTTTTTCTTATTCTTTTGGTTAGTGCCCTTGAAGGGACAACCTCAAAAATTTGCTTAGGAAAGAAGTGCATAGGTGTTTGGTCTCAAAACAAGATTTGCACATGAAAACAACTTGATTGTAATTTAACTTCTGATTAGATTACTCCATCAACATCGAAAGAGTTTTCCTTTTAAAGCCTTGGGCCTAAATCCACCTCCGCATAACTCCTTACAAAGATGTAAAAATGTTTAGAAATAGACTCCAAAGAAATTGAGATAAACTTTTGAGGTGCCCTCAATTCCTTGAAGGGAATTTTCATTTTGAAAATGCGAAGGGAGGTTCACAATTCTTAGCTAAATTATAATAGATGACAAAGTCTTTAAGAAGGGATCAAATGTTTGGTGTTGTGGCCATATACACATCCCAACCTTGTCTCAAAATCAAAGACCTTGTCACAACACCTATTATTTATTATTGACAATAGAATTTTTCACGATGAAAAAACTATATGTTTAAGGATGAATAAGAACACTGTCTTGTAGAAAGGTCTTTTAAGACATGAAAATTCAAGAGTGGAGCTCAATGAAATTTGGCCAAAATATTTTGAATTGACAAATTTTCCCACTTGCTTAGCTTAGGCTAGCTACCTAAGTTGTTCCTAGCCATGTAATCTAGTCATAGACCGTGTAAGCTAGCGAAGGGCTAGGTCGAAATCCATAGAAGAGAAATATATCTATATACATAAATTAAGTAGTAGGGATATAATAATGTGATACATAATGAGCAACAGGGAAACACAGCTTGGAAACACATGAAGAAAGTTATATATATATCCAAAGTGTCTATGGATAAGATAGAAACATAGGGAAGTACATTCACTTTATAATATTAACAATCTCAATGCTCATCCACTTGACTCCATGCCCTGGATAGACGCACCTCAGATGGATAGACCTTTGATTAAAACAACCCTTTCATTTGATATCTTTGGATCTTATATCTTTGGTTGGATTAACACGATTCAAACCTATAGAATTGCAATTCATAAGACGCATATCGAGTGGGATTTTAAAATTAAGAAGACCTTTGATCAACATCCTATATAAAGTGTTGAAAAATGCTTCTTCAATGTCAACCATTTGAGGACTTAGCTCAGCAATGACAAGCATTTTGGGATTTCCCATAAAACGACCACTAACATCCTATCTAAAGTGTTGAAAAATGCTTCTTCAATATCAACCATTAGAGGACTTAGCTTAGCAATGTCAAGCATTTTGGGATTTTCCATAAAACGACCACTATGCATTGGGAGAGACCTCTTTGAAGGAGGAGGGGGGACGAGATAGAATACCCCTTCTAAATCAAAATTAAGGGTTATAAGTGCATAACAATGTTGACCATATTTAAAAAAAACTAGAGAAAAGACCTCTATTATTTAAAATACAAAATTCAAGATAAATCCCATTATTTTCAATGAGATGATGAAGAAATTGCATTTGCCAAAGGTTTGAGAATATCATGAGAAAAACAAACTCTTAAAATAAAGAATAATTAATTTATAGTCATAAAAAATATTTTAAAATAATACATATGAATATGAATGATATTTTAATATATATTTGTTAAATTCCCGCTATCTATATCTTTAAAAAAAATTGAAACTTTCAATAAAGTTAAAGTTTATGACAAAGTTCTCATTATTCATCATCAAGTTAAATTGTAACTAATAAGTTTGACTCAATTTAAACAAAAATTTAACTAAAAAATAATTAAATTTGTATACTTTTTTAACCTTTTTTTTTTCAGCATAAATAAGCGTACTATTGCTATTCATAGGAATCAAACAGTACAATGATAGTTATGGCTCTTTTCAAAGAAGCCATATGCTAAAACTTAGGCATAAAATATCAGCCTATTCTAAAATACTAAGATGGATCCATCTATCCACATCTTCATCCAACCATTAAAAAGATTCAACAAAAAAGAAATAGAAGCAGTCGATATACAAAATTAATCATAAAAGTATAAAACACCCATGTCTTGAATGTTTTCAGCTTGCCATTCTTCCCAAATAAGATACCCTTCTTCTCCATCAAGTGCTTGCTTGGACAACTTATCAGCAAGAGAGTTGTGCTCCCTATATATATGCTCATAAGAGATAACCTGATGAAGTGAAATTTCTTTTCTGATTCGCATACACCAATGTTTGAGAGCAATAACTTTCAAATTATATTCACCAGTAGCCCACTTGATAGTTACACGAGAATCTCCAAAAACTTTGAGATTCACCAAACCGAAAATATTTTCCATCCTCAATACACACCAAAGAGCCATGAGTTCATCCTTCATATTGGTCCCAATACCACAATTTAGATGCACTGAATAATAATGATCTTCATTTAAATATACAACTCCCCTAGCCGCACAAATGCCCAAAATAGAATAGGTTGGCATATTTTATAAGAGAACTGACTGATCCTATCAACAATATGGCTTACCTTGTCATCTCTATAAAGCTGAAACAACTTCACCGCTGTCAATCCACTGTTTGTGAAATCTGGTCTTTTATCTTGAAAAATAAAATAACACAATTTCTATCATGCCATATCACCCATGCAATAAAAATAGGTAGAAGAAAAACAACTTTAGAACTCCTGTACCAGTTAAGCATGCATAATTCAAAATCACCAACAACCCACTGAGAATTACACTTTAACTTAGAATAGCAAATATTCCATACACTGGTAGTATAACTGCAGTCTACAAATAAATGTTTAGTGGATTCTGCATCTTTCATACAGAGACTTCACCTATTCGGACCGATCCATCCCCTCTTAATCAAGTTATCCCACTTCTTGAGTCTGTCTAAAAGAGCATACCATAAGAAGCATTTAATCTTCAAGGGGAATTTCCACTTCCATAACCTCTTATACCACCAGTGTTGCGGAAAGATATACTTGTCCTGGATGATTATGAAATATGCAGACTTTGCAGTCACACTACCTGTGCTAGGATTCCCAATCCAAACAATTTGATCACGTTCCATATTCAATTTACAACCTGCAGAGTTAAGTGATCTAACATTCCCGTCCCATTCCTAAGCTACTGATCCCGACAGACCCAAATCTTTAGAACAATACCAGTAACCAAAATAATTCATCACACTGTCCCTATTATGTATATTGTTCAAAGTAGTTAATCCATAATTCTTCAGGATACCCAACAACCTATCTGAAAGGACATAGGAATCCTCCATTCCTAGAATAGGATCAATAGCAACCATAATCTCTTTACCAAATCCAACCCGCCAACTGATATCTTTAGCAATCCAATCATATACCTTCAAAAAACCCCTCCAGATGGGAGAAATTCTCTAGCCAATATTCCTTGGTTTTCTGAGCCAAGAGATCACATCATTCTTAAGATATTTTACCTGCAATATTTTAGACCATAAGGTATTTCCAAAAATACCCCTCCACATACTCTTAAGTCTTAATGCAGCACTAAAGATATTCAAATCTTTGATGCCCCACCTACCAAATTTTTCAGGTCAGGACACCATCTCCCAACCAACCATAACTAACTTGGCATGATCAGCACTGCCAGTCCACAAAAAATTAAAAAACAATTTTCTCAAGGCATTGATAATAAAAGAAGGAACTTCAAGAAGGGAGAACCAATAGACGGGAATGCCAGAGAGAACAACTTTTACCAGAGTAAGCTTTCCTCCAATAGAAAGAAGACGGTAAGACCAATGTGAGATTCTGATCTCAACCTTATGCAAAAGCCATCTCCAATCTTTGATTAAATAATTGTTTGGTTTTAGATAAAAGCCCAAATACTTGAAACCATAATCCAAACAAAAGCATTTATGTGGCATATAAGCTTCAATCTCTTTTATCCTTTGCTCATTCACTTCATAATGATAGAGACAAGACTTCGAAGTGCTAACCCTCATACCCGAAGCTTTGCAAAATGTCTTAATAATTCCACTATAAAGTCTCCATTCAGCAACCGAATCCAAACCTGCCATCAAAACATCGTCTACAAATTGAAGATGTGTCAAAGTACAATCTTTAGCCTTCTTAATACCCTTAAGCAAACCAGAGTTCTTTGCTTGATTGACCAATCTGCTGAAGCCATCAATAACAAGCAGGAAAAGTAACGGGGCGAGAGGACATCCCTGGTGAAGCCCTTGAGAACATTGAAAAAAAGAAGAAGGAGCTCCATTTATCAGCACAACAATGTTCATGGATGAAATACATACCATAATCCAATTAATCACCCGAAGAAATATACCAATTTGTATCAAGATAAGCCTCAAATAAGACCAATTCACCCAATCATAAACCTTTTCCAAATCCATTTTTAAAAGTAAGGCCTTCAACTTCCGTGTCTTAATAGAATGCAACAACTCCTTAGAAACTTTTTAACTTAGTCCATACAATGATAACCAACTACCTCAAATGATAATCAAGTGGTAAGGAAGTACCAATGGTGTGTCGCAAAGTCTAAATAGGATTTGAAACGTTGATGCTTGGTCCAACTTTGCTTAACTGGGAAAATAGCGCGCCTTTTCGTAATTTGTCCCCGTCACTGCCGCAAATGTCTGGTCGGTCACACAAGGCCCCCAACCGTCAATGCCTACGACCGCATGTGGGATGGACCAACAGCTATAAATATAAACCCCCAAGGCGCTCCCCTACCAATTTTGGACGGATTGAACCAGTGGAGAAGTTAAATAGCTTGGATATCAGTATGGCGTTCATGGCTGCCGCCGGCGCGGGATCCTCTTCCACAACTACCATCACAGTTGAGGAAGGCCCACAGCAGCAACAGCAGCAGCAACAACAGGTTCTCAAGCTCCGTCTGACCCCCCGCCGCAAACAGAAGAAGGTCACATGGAAGGAAGGCACCGTCAACAATGAGTTCATGAACAAGAAGAGCTCCAAGAAGTGCTGCGTCTTCCACAAAGAGAAGTCCTTCGATGAAGATGACAGCGATGACGACAAGGATCCCAATAACCTCAACAGAAAAGGAAAAGGCGTATCAGAGGACGATTCTGCGTCATGTGACCACGGGCAGAGCAGTGTTTCCAATGGCGACCACTCTTGCTCCCATATACATTAGGGCAGATTAAAATTGTGAGTTGATGGATCCGAATTTTTGTTTTTCCTTCTTTAATTTCCACTAATAATTCATCGCTCTGCTATTTGTAATCTGCTGTTCTATAGCAGTTCAGTCCCTGGATTTTAAGAAGCTAAGACTTTTCTGTAATTTTTAATTTCGGGCTTTGGGTCATCAAACTCCCAGTAATTTTCCTTTCTGGTTTTCAAAATTTTGAAGCAATTTTATATTGCTTGGTCTATGGTTTCAGATATTGAAAATCAGAATTTCCACTCTACAGTGTCAACTGATCAGTGTAATAAACCTGCCATTTTTTAATAATAATTTTTATAACTGTGTCTTTTTAACCGATCGAAGGGATACTGTATAATTTAAAATGAAAGGCGGTCACGGTGCAAAACAAAGTCAAAAAAATTAAAATGGTTCAAACAAACTGTAGGCTTGATTTGGTTTCCAACTGATCGATGGCCAATTTTCTTTTCTGGAAATTTTGGACTAGGGACGTTTTGGTTAACATGATGGCTGGCTTCGCTATTCTTACAAATAAAGTAGTAAAAAGTTGAAAGAACATTATTTTTGATGGCAAATCTATTTGGTTCATCAAATGCAGGGTAAAATATGCCACCATTCATAATCTATCTGCTTACTGTGTAATACAGAACAGTGAATAAAGGGAGCAATGCTCCTTTTTTTAAACACTAACTCCCCATTTTCTTGGCAACCTCCTTGGATGTGTTGCTCTGGGGATTCCCAGGTAGATGAGAGACGGTGCAAGCACCAACACTTGGGGTATTGAACCAGGGCCAGTGGAGGTAAACTCCCACGGACAAAGGAGCAAATGGTTCAGCAATGCTAATGATTTCTGACAAGTTATTTTTTGTATTATCAAGTGGAGTCCGTAAAATTCTGCCTATTTTTGGAATGTATATTTTATAATTGTTTAGTTATCAAGAAAATAATAATAGGCGTTGCTCAGATTACTATGTTGTTTATGTTCTTCAAAATTGAAATTTTCGTTTGCATTTTTGTTTGATATGTAGGTCGAGGCTGGACATATTTTAAACTTTGGTCTGTCTATTAAGGCAGTGGTTTTTTGTTCCTTACAATCATCAAAGGGTTGTCCGTATCATACAGTTATTGCGCTGAAATGTAGGCCTTCAGTACACACAAGGCTCACAAGTTGTTAACCTAGTGAGGCCTTGATCAATCCTTCTAAGACTGTTAAAAATTAATTTATATTGGTTTCAGTACTTGGTTCAAGGAATGTAAAGTAAAATAACTCAACTGATATTACATAGAGCTCCTATTGTGCGTGGATTATTTCTGTTATAACTACTCTAGTGATCGGTATGTAAATATATTATATAAACATATAATGAAAATTGTTCTAGTCTATCTTCATTCTTATTTATTTTGAGGATTCTTCTCGAAAGAATTACAATGATGTTCTAAGAAAATTTACGGCAGTCACATGTATGATGACCCATTAAAACCTCCTTGGTGAATCGGTGATGAGAAGGCTCCTCTGTACGATCTGTAACACATTCAATTGTCTTTTTTGTTTGACAGTTATATAAGAATACACTTTTTCAAATCTTACCTAACCATTGGTAGCAAAGCTTTTATTGTGATATCTTGGCTATTCCTTTTTCTTTGGCAAGAGCCCCAAAGAGTGAGTTTGTCTAATTTGGGATTTGCGTCGATAATTTTCTGTGTATTTTCCTAATTAAATTCATTTGAATTTGAATGGTGGCTGTCAGCTGTCACCAAAATTCATTGGCAAACTTAAAGTTAATATGCATTATGATCCACTAAATAATAGAAAGATTAATTTATTCCACAATTGCATTGCATGCAAGAATGGGCACACTAGTGTCCTTTATATCCTAAAACAATGATAAAAAACAAACTCTGAATTGTTTTCATACTTAACCCCAAGGATCTTTTTGTTTTCGTTATAAGTTTTAAAGTTTTTTTGCTGTACCCATATGAGATTGCATGTGAATCTTATTGGAGATACATTGTGAGCCCTTGAACTTTGGATGCGTGCTTGTTGTTTTTACTCAACGGGTTTGGAAAAAAGTCTATGTACATGAACAATTTTATAGTGATAACATTTTAGTCATAGTTATTTATGATTCTTCAATTTTTGTAAAAGGTCACTTGCCCAAGAATATGTAACGAACCCACTGGCACCCTTCCTTAGATGTGAAGTGTATGTTTGGAATTCCTTTGTTAAGCACTTCATTGTAATAATAATTTATCTTGAAAGAAGGATGCCAGTTGATTTCCTTAAGATGATTCACCAACCAAAGATAGGTTCTTCTTCACAATGAGCCATTACATATCAACACAGTAGCATACTCAAACATACAACAGCCATCCTTTGTCCTCAATAGATAGATCCATCATCTTCCCTCTGATAGACATACAACTATCATGAACCATCTTTTGAACTTTTAATCAGAATTTGAATCTGTTCATTCTAACTAGTATAAGACTTCTGCATAATAGTTAGTTTTTAAGCTTGTATGTGGTATTCCTTCATTATTGGCTGATTGTCATTGCCTATATCCAAGACAATTCTACCTGCTCTTGTATCATTCTCAACAGAGTATTTTCAGCCAACACACATTTTGCATATAATCCATTCATTGCTATATTTATAACAAACATGGTATTTTTAGCCAACCCTCATTTATGCGTATAATCCATTCATTGCCATATTCATAACAACATATGAAACCATAGAGCAATTAACAGAGGTCTTGCCATATTCGTAACAAACAGAGCATTTTTAGCCAACACACATTTATGCATATAATACTATAATCCATTCATTGCCATATTCATAACAACAGCAATTCACAGGGGTCTTGTCAATTGGGCAGTAACGTAGTACCCAAAGGAATGCAATAAAACCCTGCAGGTGACCTAATGCATTTTGTGCTCATAGTTCAGCCATAAAGGTTTCAAAGTCAATGTATAAGAGATGTTTGAGGTATTTTGCAATTACACTGCGGCTATCATCAACCACCATCATCAGTGACGTTTGGATCTACTTGCAATCTTGGTTAAATTAATATTTCTTAGAGAAATTGCAACAAATGCCCTGAAAATAACTACAGGTTTTCCTTCAAGGGTGAACAATTCTTGTGTTGAAAGGTCAGTTAGTTCATGGAATTATTTGTTCCTTGAATTCCATTTGCAAGAATTTCAAGAGCATAACTCTATGCAGCTCTAGCATTTGCAACACTCCCTGTATCCCTGTGCGTATGGGTGGCTATAAACTCATGAACCCAAAGAAGATTGAAAATTTCCTGCTGCCAACTTGTAGCAAGAGACGGTCACTAGTCTTGTAGGGCTTGATTTTAGATCTCCAGTATTTTGTTATTTCTATTTAGAGCCAACTATAAAGTGCATGTAATTGTGAGAGGAATGGGATCACTTTTCAAGAAGATTAACAGGACAGGGACACTACTTGTCAGATCTTTGTTGTCTGTTTCAGTCACCTGCTTGCTCCTTACAATGTTTCTGTGAATAGATTGACAATTTGACATGGATGAATTCTCTGAATGAAATTTAAATGGGCAAGGTAAAGGTCTTTTTTAGATTTCACGGCTGCATCTTGCATGCATGACATTTCTCTTGAGACACACTAAATCTCTTGAGACACACTCACCCTACCCCTGGGATTCTATGTCACAGCACAAACTGGGAGAAACCGTTGTGTGTTAATTGCTAGAAACCAAGAAAGTGATCTAGAATGCCGCCGAATGTGAAACTTATTTGTAATTTAACTCTTCCCTCAAATGGAAAAGACTCATGTTGCTGCTGAAAACTGTATATACAAACAACTCTTTTTTTATATACTTAAGTTTTATAATCAGAACAAATTGTGAAAACAACTTATCCGTAGAGGAACCTCGAGAAAATAGTTTACAGGAATTTCATGCCTGTATTGTTTATATAACCAATATTATGTCAATGGACTAAAAACACTTGCTGCATGGCAAAGATGTATGCACAACAGTCAATATTATTTCAGTAAATGATCTATACAGGATCAGCAAAGTTATTTTCTTTGTGTTAGAAAGGAAACATAGGTATTCCATAAATCATTAGTGCACAGGTTTGATAATATGTTTTTGTAAATTGGAATTGTCTGAAAACCACTTCTCGTAGGTAGCATTATAATCTAAATTGATTTTAATTCAACCTCAGTTGATCTTTGGCTTTCTGAAGAGGAAACTATTGTTTTGCTGTTTTACTAGGTTGATAGAACCAGCTTATATGATTTTTCTCGTAAACTTGTTTTCTGGAGCACTTCTGCATGTGATTCAGTTTCACGGATGCATTTCTGGTGATAGTGTAGAAATTAACAGTTTGTGGAATATAGTGTAAGCTCCATAATAACTAGCTACATTATTAAATATTGCATGGAGAAGTTCATATTTCGATTTTTTACAAGGAAAAGACAAAATACATAGGCTTGACACTGAGTTATTTGTATTGTAAAAATACTGGTGCAGGAGACAGAATTGCATTTAAAGCACAGGCACTCAAATTTCCAGATTTAGAACAGGAATTCCATGTCATGTATAGTAGTACGTGATAAATACTACTGAAAGTCAACTGTAATTAGTCTCATTTTGTTGATAGAATTGGTAGGCTTTTGACATTGAGATGATGAGTGATTATTCTGAGAATTGAAAAACTTATGGCTCATTGAAATTATTCTGAGAATTGAAAAACTTATGGCTCATTGAAATTAAAGTCTTGAGAATGCCCAAATTTAATAGCTGGAAAATTATCTTTCTGTCTTCTTTTGGTTATTGTGCCTATGCTCTAAATGAACTCGGAGTTGGATCTGTCAATTGTTCCATCAGAAAATTGGATTTGTCACTTGTTCCATCTGAAAGTACACATTCTGCTAATCATTTTGATGTGTTGAACAACCCAATTTCATTAATAATAGACAAAACTATTGCATATTGAACTTACCCTGGAAGTTTTTAAAATAGCAGCACCAACTTAGCCCAACAATGTTTTTTTTTTGCCTTGATGTTCTAATTCACCTGACTTCTGTGTGCCTGCTCTCGCCACAATTCCTGTGTGCATATTCATGTGTTTACTCTGGCAACAATACTTGTGTGCCTGCACTGGCCACTGATCCTACTAGACAATTTTTCCTATTGTAAACAGTTTCTCCTGGGCTTCTCTTCCACCTGCAGAATATCACCAGAATTTTCTTCATGCTATGCTTAAAGTGGACGCTTAAAGAAGAGAGGGCTCTTTGGCAAATTTTTGAGATAGTGGATCAGTTTTCAGGAAAGCCACTTGCTTCAAATAGGTCAATATAGACACCGCAATGGACCTGTTGGATGAACTTATCCATCTGTGATTCTGTAGATAAAAGAGAATAAATTGTATTTTATGATACAAAAAAACTCGATATGAAATGTCTGTGACCTCTATCTCAGAATCAGAATCAGTATTGTCAGAGGTCACTACCTGACTATGACTATATAGAATAGTTGAAACCATACAACTGTGAGTACTTGGACCGTGTATACTAACATTTACATGCCTTGGGAATAAGTAAAGATGCTAACTATAAAGGTAGATTTGAGACCACTAAAACCAAAGAGAGACCATTTATGTTCATAGCATCCTGCTAAGATATAGAACTGACTTTTTTCTTCAAATCAAGACAAACTACAATAGTCTTGGAAAGCTCGATCAAATTTAAGAGGCCACTAGAGCAAGTGCTTAACTGGATGGAGTTCCCATTCCCTCCCCTTGGTGAGCTTAAATCCATTTCATTGGGATACCTTCCCTAGAGCTTCAAGAGGTAGAAAAAATGAAAACTGGTGGAATGCGTCAGCTACTCTGTAGTTTTCAACGTATCTTTTGATCATTGCATTCCCACAAAAACAGATTTTAGAAAGATGAAGTACAAGGAACTACCTATCGGAGGAAATGAAATGATAATTCAGGTGCTAGAAAGTCTTATCAGAATGATCCAAGTCCCAAAGCAAGCATGCCTTCAGCTGCAGATTTGAACATCGACTTGGGGGATGGATGATGAATGCCAGGGTACATGTGTCAGTGACAGAATTGATTAAGATCCCTTCACAAAAGGAAAAAGTACTTAAAAATTGAATTTGAAACAGTACTGGCGAAAGCAAAGGCACACAGACAGCAAGCTCAAGTTTTCTGTTTATAAGATATAGCAGCTGCTGATTTACAGAAAAGACCAATCTCAAGTTTTGATGAGTACCTTGACACTGTTCAAGCGAGAATGCAGTACCCTGACATTTTTAGATTTCTCTTATTACGATCATATCTCCCCTCTCTCTCAATATATTTGTTGATGGTTATTATTTACTTAACATTAAATTTATTAATACCTTTATTTATTTATATTTGTATGAAGTATTATATTGGTTGATATACGTTGAGGTCAGCATTATGCACATGCCGGATGTTACAATCTCTTCAATACTAGTTTGTAGAATGCACTTCTCATTTATAGCTAGAGATGTCTTTGAAAAGCGCAACAGTATTATCCCTGATAAAGAGGCAGGTTGGCTTTTAATCGAGGAAGGCAAGCTTGCCTGACAAAGGATAAACTGCTGCCATTTACTATTTGGTCTTGGGTATGTTCAACAAAATCCATTTATTCTTCTATGTAAAGTGCATTGCACCAATATGCAATAATTGAAATACTATATTTACAATTATTGATATTGTGGTGAAAGGTCCTAATGTTGGATTAGAGGCATGTGTTTCAATATTTGTTATTGTTTTTTTAGATATAGGGGAATTAGTAACTGGTTGAGATTGCTTGGTCGAGACTCATGTTCAAATCCTGCTGGTTGCCACTATAAACCTTAGGTTAATGCCAACGACTTGCAAGCCAATGCCTAGTAGGAAACTTATGACTTAACAAAGGTCGAGATGTTTGGAGACATGTCCAAAGTCGGGCTCCCACACAATGGGCCAATCTCTCTTTGGGGATTTGAACTTGGGTGGGAAGGAGTGCAAAATTTCCCTCACCATTCAAGCTATTGCCCCTTTGCTTCATTATTAGTCCCTGCCCTCGGGCTGGCAGGGACTCTAGTAATCGGTTCGCCGAACTTACAATTAAATCGCTCAAGATTCAAAAAATTATAATCTAAGTTTTAATGTGTATATTTTATTTCTACCAATAAATTGGACGAAGCCGTTATATCCACCAATCAAATGCTTTGAGGCCTTATTTGGCCTCTTTCCCATGTGCCCGGCATATGTTTTCCTCAAAACTATTGTGAAAACACATAAATTGGTGCACTGTCCCTCAATTAATTTCACGATGGCCTAAACTAATGCTAGCTGCAATCTAACATTACTTGACCAGCATTAAATGTTTACTTGACAACTGTTGGCTCGTGGCAACCTTTCTTTTAGCACTCATCATCCTTCAACAATGGTATGCCCTTCGACAACTGTTAGCTCTGGTTCAACACGTATACACCGGGTCTCGTAACTCGTTCAACACCTGTATATTGAGCATAATAGATCCATAGCAAAGAGATGAATAAACTATCACTTCAATCTGTGGAGAATGGAGTATCCCAACGGAGCCCGATAGCAAAGCTGAGTAGCCGAGTCGAGTATCCAAGTATCCCAGTTGAGTAGCCCCGCCGAGCAATCGATTCCATCTTGCCTGTCATAGATAAACTTCCTGGCTTAGTATCCCAGGAGCCCAGGCCAGCCAATTGTGTATCCCAAGCTGAGCAGCTGAGCGAATGATCCAAGCCAATGATCCCAGCCCAGCGTGAGAGGAACCTTGCAAGCAAGGTAGAAAGCAGAGGGCGAGTTGTAGTCAGTGCGGGCAGAAGCCAATGTAGAGTTGGCTTACTTTGTACAATAAAGCCCGACCTCTACTTCTTTTTCTTTTCCTGGTGTTGGATCATTGCATCTGCAAACAAAGACAAGACTGTTGTTGTTACTGCTACTTCTAGTGGTACTCGTTCACCTTTCAATTATCTTTTTTGTAGTTAGCTTCCCATTATTTCATAGCCAGAAGCATAACACAAATTGGACTAGATATAAGCAACATTTAAAATTCAGTATTATGCATTAGTTAATGGAACAGATGAAAAGAGATGACAAGTCAATAGCTTTAACCTGAAATTCAGTATTATGCAAATTAGTTAATGGAATAGATGAAAAGAAATGACAAGTCAATAGCTCTAACCTGGTAGGGATTCGATTGGCAATCAACTCCTGGACTGTATCTGTCATTGAAGTTTTAGCAACGGTCGATGAAGTTGTAGTAGTTGTCACAAATTTGTAGCAGTTGTTCCAAAGTTGACCCATTAGAATCAGGAAAAGCTGTATATGGCATTAACACATTGATTATCACAAATAGAAAAAAGATTGATTGTGTGGATACAGATACATTTTTAGGGAACATAATTTCTGAACAAATCGCGATGAGCAGGTATGTCACTTACCTCCTTTTGAGGGAAATTTCTTTGTACAACATAAATCATAGTGATATGCAAAATTGCAATTGCAATTTCAAGTGGGAAATTTCTTAGTTCTAACATAAATCACAGTATCTGTGAAAATGCCATTGCAAATTCAAGATCCAGTCCCGGGTTAAGTTAGAAGCGCCTAGAGCAAAGAGTAGTTAGAGATAACAGAGGCAAAGGTAGCAAATACCAGCTGTCTCAACAAGAGATTATACACTGCTTGACAATTGTAAGCTTCGTGCTTACATTTTTACTAGCTATTGCTTACACTCGTCCTACCTCTTTGCCACATGTTCGATTCATAACTCTTCTTTGCCATATGTTCTATTCACAGCTCGTATTCTTCCAAAAGTAAAGGTATTGTACTTATCCTGGGGTTCGACGATAAGCAGGAGGGCTTACAGTGAGGGAGCTCACGAATAGACTGATTCATATTGAGAGATGCCCATTTCCTACTATTGAGGACAGACTCCATCTTAGCATTAGTTTGGTTTATGTTTTTTTGTTTCTTTAAAGCTATGCTTCTCTGCATAGACCAAGTTATGAAGCACCGCCTTGAATGCAGACGGAAAGGTAGATCCTTCTTGTGTTGCAAAAGGAAAGGCTGAATATAGGGACCTTGTACTCCAGTTTTGGGACTATTACCTTTTTCTTTTCCATTAGATGCGAATTTCTTTTCCATTATATGCGAAAAATTATAGCAAATTTAAATATAAATTGTATAATTTCTTGAATAGATTTTGAATAACAGAACTATACTGTCTCATTCTTTCTATCAATCTTGGGATTTGGAAAAGTATCAGAGATCCCAATTAGGCGAAGACGTCCTATTTTAGCTGGTAGCACCCATGGAAAAGACAAGAAGGCTAACATCAATGAGAGCAAATGAATGTGAGTTTTCTCAAGCTTAAACTCCTGATAGATGACTGATTGAAGGACCTGGCAGTACTAGAAGATCTGGTCTGAGGTATGTCTCTGCCTATACAATGTAGCCCGCTATCAAAGTCTGGAAGAAGTCCCCTGTATGCTAGTCTTTCTATGTTGATGGATACGTGTTTTAACCCTGTCCTGGGACTGACTTTCATTGTGGTGGCACCTTCATAGCTTTAATAATGGCAACTTATGCTTTTCCTGAATAGCAAAACATTGTAGCAGACATTGTACTGTATTATGTATCATAATTCACCATATCTTTCTAGTAACATCTATCTATAATACTGTATTAGAAAATACCTCTCCTTAACTTGCTACATGTGTTGGTCATATTTCTGATTATGGTGGAAAAATTGGGTATCTTGGACTAATTTTTGTGCTTGGTCTTTGTAACGGGATCTTCAGAGTAACACATGTACTATGTTTGACTTTGAAGGTATAAGGAAATTCATTGGACACAATGTCCAAATTTGCAAGTGGTTTGGTATACGACTGATGGTGGTTATGCCAACTATTTGACATGCCAAAGAATTAATCATATATAGCCACCCAAAATAATTATCATCTATAGGTTTCTTCCAATCAAATGATATAGTTATGATAAATTTCATGCATGGTACAACAAAGATGAATTGGGGGTTAAATTACAGGGATATGGACACCAATAGACAGTACATGCATAGCATGAACTCTCCAGTCTAATTGTTATATCATCATAATGTTATAAAAACCTGGAATCCATTAATATTTTGATCTCATTCTTAATCTGTGTTTTGAGATTAAACAGGCCACAAGTTCAAATAACAACGCCTATCAAGCTACATATACTTGATTTATGTAATCCCATCAACAGATCTCAAAATACACACACAATAAGGATCACAACAGACATGGAATTTTCCATCAATGGGAAAATTGAAAGGCATTGCGCAGAAGCTACAATGGTGCAAAAGAACCCTACTTTGTACTTGGCAATGAACCCCAACCAGAATTGTAGAATGTTGGAGGTGCCTTTACAATAATCCACTCAGTTCTTGAGGCTTCAGTTTATGATAATGTACAACATGAAAAGTTGGTAGTGCAGCGCAAAATTTGCAAACACAGTAACACAGGTTTCAGTTTTGTGTGTTCATTTTTATGCACTTTTTTGGCTCAACTTTTTTTCATTTGAAAATTTTGTACTTGTGAAAGAACATTTGAATTTTGCAGTTTGAAATTTTGGGAGTATACAATAGTCATATTTAAATCCTAACAGTACAAGCTCCCATGTGACACATACAAACATTTTCTCAACAGTAATCTGTGGCTTAAGCTTCAAAACATATTTCATGTTCTGGCTATTATAATTGCTGCTGAATATAATAGAAAACAGAGTGAAAAGAGGGCTAGCTACATAAAAAGATGCATGTGAACATAATTCTGAAGAATTAAAAAGATGCGTCTAAAGATACAAGTACTTGTTGCAAAATAGTGTATGTATGAACTAAGGTTCATATTTTTCAAGATATAGCTACAGAGATTCTTGGTATTAGACTTTGGATAACAAATGAATACATGCCTTCTTTGTGACAATGCAAGAAAAGTATTTGATTACTTAATGGAAAATCCATATCTTCTAATACCTTTACCAGACACATGTTTCTTTGGGATCAGTTATTTCTAATTAAATAAATACATACATCTTCATGCATAAATTATTTATTTTAACAACTCTTAGCTATCATGTCTTCTTTTGGCTTAGCATCTTCTTTCACTTTGAATTTTTACATTACAAGATTCATTGATAAATGCATATATCTTATTGTCTTCTTTTGGCCTAGCATCTTCTTTCACTTTGAAGTTTTACATTACAAGATTCATTGATAAATGCATATATCTTATTGTCTTCTTTTGGCTTAGCATCTTCTTTCACTTTGAAGTTTTACATTACAAGATTCATTGATAAATGCATATATCTTATTGTCTTCTTTTGGCTTAGCATCTTCTTTCACTTTGAAATTTTACATTACAAGATTCATTGATAAATGCATATATCTTATTTATGACATCAACTTAGCAATATAACAACATTTTTTTCATTTTCCTTATTATTGTCTCAATATTTTATGTTGTATGGTGCTTTATTTCATTGGAAATGATAAGCTTATGAAAATTATAAGTTTTTTGTGCCAAACGTATTTCCTAGTGCCTTTCAACCATTTGATTTGTTACATGGACACTCCAATGTTGTCATCCTTCGAGCATTCTCTCTATGATTGGGCTGAACACTTGCGCGGAACTGCATGACCAAAACTCTATGATTTGGGCCGCACAGAACTTCATGACCAGAACTCTATGATCTGGGCCGAACACTTATGTGGAACTGCATGACGAACACTTATGTGGAACTGCATGATGCTTGCAGAGATGTGCTCAGCCGGCTGCACATGGCACTCTTCCACACCACCCCAATGCCAATAATAAATACAAGTGATGCACTAACGTACAAAAAAGATTGGAAGAGAGAGGATGCACAAACTATGGCATTAGAGCTTGGAAGAGAGAGGATGCATAAACTATGGCATTAGAGCTTGCCACAGGCCACAGGGACAGGTGTGTAGATGCAAGCTGTTAAATCAGTAATTTGTTTCTTCGAATTTTGCTTGATTTGCATTTTATTTTAAGTTATTTATTTGCTTTAATTTAATTTTTCCTTCTTTAGGAGATTTTCTTTAGTATTTTTATGAAATTTTGGGCTTGCTTTTGAAATTTTCAAATTTTTTAACTTTAGGTTTGTTTTTGAAAAGGGGATTAAAAGGTCACTATATCAAATAATGGACTCATAATCCATACTCTAAGAAGAGTCATGTATAATATTTACCCTGACAGCCTTAAAACCCTATGCAAAATGATAAAAAGCTGTTAAAAAGCATCAAAACAATGTTAAAGTTATTCTTGTAGCGCTGGAGCTAAAATTCACCAAAGGTGCGCTACGAGAATATCGCAACTCCAAATTTCTCCGATTTTTCAGCAAATTTTGGCACGTTTGGAATAATGAATGACTGATTATGTGTTTTAGAGAATTCATTACGTGTTGATGCAGAGAACATCATGATTTCAAGTGATTACACGTTGTGAAGAAATCGTGCTCATCATCAGCCCAGGTGTAATTCATTTTGACAGGTATCCACATGGTTTGAGGTAATGTGGGATGAATTTGTTATTTACAAGCACATTCAAAGACGGAGGACTTAGTGGAGTAGCTATAACCACTAGAAAACTGGACATCGTTGCTGATTGAACAAGCGAGAGGTTTTGAGGGCTTCACTGGAAATTAGGGCTTCCTAATTCCGTTGCTAGCATCTAAATTGAAGGTTGGAGGACGTCTGTACAACCAAGGTGACTCATCTGACAGCTCAGGTCATGATTTTAAACAACTACAGTGGCGCAATTTCAAGGTATTCCTAAAAAACCAATATAACAGTAAATTTGGGGTTTTTTTTTTCGCTTGGGCGTACTCTGTCAAAATTGATCAAAGGAAAAGTTAAATTGTGTTTTCAAATGCAATTTCGGCCAGAGAAATAGCAATTTATGATGCTCTGTGACGCCAGGCTGAATGAGGGTTGAAGATAGCAGTTTTGTTTTCTATAAAATTTAACCCTGTCAAAGCTAAGGTCATAGTGCTGTGAATAACCTGTACATTCGACAGTATTTTTAACCTCCTACAGTAATCTTCTGCTTGCAAACAATACAAAAGGATATCATTCAATTTGCAGTGATTGAAGAAGAATGGGCAGGAGTGGTAAAATAAACAGAGCTGAACCAACTGATGTAGGATGGATTGAAAAACTGTCTGACTGTGTTGAGCTGTTTCAACAAGCTGGTTGGATGGATTTTTTCAGGAAGATCGATGGGTATAATGCAAAGGTGTCCTGTAAGTTTTCCCAGGGTTTCAAGAATGACATGGTGATTTTTGATACTCTGAAATTCAAGCTGACAGTAAAACTGATTTCAGAGGCCACAGGGATTAAGGATGAGGGCGAACAATGGTTTAAGAAACTGCCCTTTGACTTTGATCCACAAAGATTTCTTTTACCAAATGTCACCCCTGATTGGAATAAAGGCATCCTTATTCAAAATTTCAGAAAGGAATGGGTTGAGCCAATCAGAATATTGCAGAGCTATGTTACTTGTGAGGGCAGGTATGCTTATGTATACAAGTATCATTTCAGATTCCTTCAGCACATGGTGGGAATGTCCAAGATGAACCTGCCATTCTTCTTTTTGAAAAGTTTGCAGAAAATGTCCAACGAGGTGAAAGGGCCAATAGATCATTCTTCTCAGTCCATCTTTCACCATGGGTTAATCAAGTTGATTACTAGCACTGTTTTGTAGCATGAAGGAAAAACCTAAGATTTCTTCATCTTTTGGTCTGGCTTTGAAGATCATAAATCAAAGAGGCAAGCAGATAAGGGTAAGGTCTTGTTGAGAAAATTAGGTCAGAAACCAAAAATTGAAGATAAAGAAGAGGTCAAAATGGAGGAAGCAGCAGAGCATGTGGAAGAAGATAATGAACCGAAGACATTCTCAGCCAGATCTAAAGGCAAGTATTCACTGTTTGAAGATAAGAAGGAACAGCCTAAACAGAACTTGGCACTTGTAGCAGATTCTCATGAAGTGAAAAATGTTGATATAAAAAAGGTTGCTGTACCTAAAGAGGAAATTCACACTCAACCGAGGAGCCTTATCACTATTCTCTCAGATGATGAGGGATATTTATTGGAAGAAGAGCAACTCATCTCCAAAACAGAAGTCAAATCTGAAATAGAATAAATCCATACTTCAGATAACAAAACAACAAAATCTAACAGGAAAAGGAATAAACTTGAAGTAGTAGAATTGGTTACTATCCAGCATCAAGGAAAGGAGCTGAAAATGATGGGAGAAGCAACATCATTTTGGAGACCTAAAACTAGGTCAAAGAACAAGCTAAGACTGAATATGAAGAAATTGCTCAATCCCAAGTTAAATACAAATGAAGTGACTGTCTTAGATGAGATATCCATAGATGATAAACCAGAACTAGATAAAATGCAGCCACAATTAAAAGAAGAAATTCCTTCAGTTGAAGCAGCAGGTGAAGAAAATCAAAAGCCTAGCATTGAAGACACTGCTACAGAACTGTTGGTTGAAGAGGCAGAAATCTTCAAAAAGCTTGATATACCTTGGAGACCTGATGAGGAACAAGATTCTACAATGGACAAATTAGCTAACTCTGACAGGGAGAATTTGCAGAAAACTGTTAAGCAATACAAACATCAGATGAGCTACATGCAAGAGTTCAATGATGGATTAATGATGGCTAATAGAAGGTTGAGAGAAGATCTACAAGATGTAAATGATAATTTTCAGGAGCTGATAGCAGATGCAAAAGAAGCACTAAAAAGAAAAAGAGCTGCTGACATGCATTGCACAGAATTGGAGAAGACAGTCCAGGACCTGCAACAAAGAAACAAGGAGCTCATCAAGAAGATAAATGACATGGAGCAGGAGCAGAAAAAGGCTAAGAGAAAAGATCAAGCATCAGATGGTATCGCTCTGTTGGCTGAAGTTGCAAAAGACCTATAAGTCAGTTGTAAATTTAGTTAGTTGTCATTAGTTAAGAAACAGATCGGTTAGTGATTTGCTATTTTGAGCATATTTTGTAACTTTGTAAATATTGTACATTTACTTTACCTCATCGAATAGGTGGAAGGCAGTTAGGGTTGGAGCCCTAACTAATTTTGTAATGATTAGTATTTAGAGGGGTTAGAAAGTCATGGAAGGGGTTCAATTTTTGGAAAGCTTCAGGAGGTCTCCAGATTACCTTTGTCTTCAGACTTGCTCAGAGCTAAGTACAATGACTCTTGTATGCATTTGATGATAGACTATGAAATATATGACACTTTATACCTTTCAATATATGTTTTAACTTCATTTTGAGTTTGTTTAACTACTGGACTGAAATATTCATTGCTAGTTCATGGTTTCTTTACTTGTGATGCTTGTCAGCCCTGAATGACTTTTAAGATTATATTCTGATTGATATTTGTTGATTATATGATGCATCTTTGTCTTTATTTGTTTATAATTTAGTTTCTTGTTTAGCTCATGAGTGTAATCCCTGTTGATCACCAAATTCACAACCAAGAAAAATATTCCAGAAACCCTAAAACCTAGTTTACTTTGTTGAGTTTTATTGGAGATTGTGTTGGCTTGTTTCTTTAGCCTTGGAAACAATTTCTGGCACAAACATCTTTGGCGCCGTTGCCGGGGACGAAGCTGAAGCATATCTTCCCTAGGATGCTTATCAGTTTTACTGGTTTAAGAGGTGGACTTAAATCAGCTCCTTTTTAAGACTATTTTCACCAAAAAGTTGTCACAGTGGCTTCTAAAGGAATTGGAACCAGAAACAGACCTACTTCTCCATTGAAACTGGGTGTGACAGACCCTGAATAGATCTTGAAAACAACAAGAAAACTCAGAAGGTCTCAATCTTTACTAGCCTCCTGTGTTTCTGACCAGTTGGGTGTTTCATTACATTCAGCTGAAACCTCACCTTGGATAAGACCTACCATCCCTGAGAGCACTTTTCAAGTTTTTACTAACCCTCAAAGTTTTCTGAAAGCTAAGACTGCTTCTCCTGGTAAAATACCTATCTTTCAGCTGAAAGTAGGAAATAATCCTTTTCAAAAGAGTTCTAGCCAAGCTTCCACATCTTCCAAGTCAGTCAGTACAAAAATGGCAGGCCAAAACCCACCCATGGATATGATGGACCGCATGGTTGTAGCTAGGTATGCGCCATTAGTCTTACCTCAGCCTTTACATGCATTGCCTGGAGGTGATTACCAGAAATATATGCCTAGGTTCAATGGACAGGGGGAAACCATTGTTGAAGAACATTGGGAGGCTTTCCTAAGTTATGCTGACAATCAAAACATTGAGATTAAAGATGTGTGGATGAGGGTATTTGTTCAAAGCCTTGATGGGGATGTAAGAAAGTGGTTTAGAGATTTTCCTGCCAACTCAATCACTATAATTGAAGAACTCCATGATCTTTTCATGAGGCAATGGGGAGATACAAAGGACCACACCTACTATATAACTGAGTTTGGAGCTCTCTGTAGGAAAAAAGACGAGACTGTTGCAGACTTTTCAAAAAGATTTAACAAGATGTACAGTAGAATTCCTGCAGAAATAAAGCCCATAGAAACATCAGCTAAACTTACTTATGCAAATGCCTTTGATCACGAGTTTTCCTTATTGTTGAGGGAAAGAAGACCTATCACCCTGCTGAACATGCAAGATGCAGCATTGGAGGTAGAATCCAATTTGCTGGCTTCAAACAGACTTAAGAAAGAAACAACACAACAGCTTTATGAAAGGAAAGGAAAGAAGGAGGCTGTTTCAGCAAGTGCTGCTCCTCAGTCTGCTGAAGCCAAGATAGATGAGATGGCCAAGCTGGTGAAGATTCTTACTGCAAAACTGAATAAGTTAGAGCTTGAGAAGAATTCTAGCAAACCTGCTCCAGAAGCTGAACGAAATCCAAATAACCAGAATCAGTTCAGAAGGCAGTTTGCTCCTAGATTTATACCAAGAGAACAAAGGAATAATGATATCCAGCGAGAAAGAAGAGAAAATGAGGACCAAAGGGTGCCACCACCTTTTCAAAACAATATGGTTGATGAAGAAGAAATTGATGATGAGTTAATCTATCAAGAGAATAATCAAGATATGAATCATTTTGGAAGGGATTGTCTGAAGGTTTTGTCACTAAGGAAGAATTTCTAAATGCAGAATACTATGATGCTGACATGTTTGAAACTGAAGAAGATTTAGGCTTAGAAAACACTGTTGCAACTGCTGATGTTCCTCAGAATGGACCTAAGAAGACCATAAATCTTAGATCAGGCCCAAAACAAGTGGTCCAAGCCCCGAAGAAGAAGGCACCTGTCCCTGCTGCACCTGTTCCTGCTAAACAAATAACTGATCCTGTCATGGAGAAGAGGCAATCTGCAGAAAAATCAAAGAAGAATGTTGAAGTTGAAGAGGTAAATAAATCTTCCCAGAATTTTAGTTTGGAGAATGAACTAGGGAAGTTAAAGATTCCTGTACCTTTGACTAAGTTAATAAGGAATCCATCATATAAAGAAACAGTTCTGAAAGTGATGAATGTACCCAGTAATCAGCTTGTTTCAGATACAGTTAACTTGCAGGAAGAAAACCCTAGAATTTTCATTGGATCAGCTCTGGCTGAGAAAACTGAAAATGAGGCTGGTGCCTCTCCTCCTTTCTATGTAACCTTGACTGTACACGAGCAAATGATTCACAATTGCCTGTTAGATTCAGGAGCATCCCATAACTTGATACCAAAAGCTGTAATGGAAGCCCTGGGCCTTAGTGTCACTAAACCTTACTATGATTTATATGCCTTTGACTCTCGAGCTGTGAAGTGTTTAGGAGTAATAAAAGGCATGGTTGTCAACCTTGCTCAGTTGCCCATGAAAAGTGTGATAATGGATGTTGTGGTAGCTGACATCACACCAAAGTTTGGCTTGCTTCTTTCTAGGTCATGGGCTAAAAAGGTTGGGGGAACCTTACAGATGGACCTCTCTTATGCCACCATTCCTGTTTTTGGTAGAGAAAATAGAAGACTTTATAGAGAGCTGCAGCTTGCTTACATAGTCACAGATGATAAAAACCCCACCAATCACCTAATGTACTATGTGGATAAAGACCTTGGTTCATGCATATTACAGTTTAGTGAAGAGGATAATTTTGCTGGTATGTTACAAGTGGAAAAAGAACAGCAAATAAAACAAAGCAGAGAAGAAGAAGATGCACTGTGGCAGTTGTACTTTGATGGATCCTCATGTAAGGAGGGTGCTGGAGCTGGAGTCTTACTTATTTCTCCTGGGGGTGAAACAGTGAAACTCATGTATAAGTTGGAATTTGTTACCACTAACAACACTGCTGAGTATGAAGCTCTGCTACTGGGATTGAAGGCTGGTAAAGATTTAGGAATTCAGCAGATTGCTGCATTTGGCGACTCCGAACTAGTTGTTCAACAGGTGAAGAAAAAATATCAAGTAAAGCAGGGTTTGCTGAAAGTATATCGGAACGAGGTATGGGATATGCTTGAAAACTATTTTATAGCATTTAATATCACTCATATTCCAAGGAATCAAAATGAGACTGCAGACTCCTTAGCTTTGGCTGCCACACATTTCAGAATCCCTAAGACCACTCAGCTAAGGTATCCCATAGAGGTGAAGTATAGACCATGTGTGCCTGATAATGTGAAGCACTGGAGAGTTTTTGAAGATGACATTGAAATCAAAAAATTTCTTGAGCTTACAGATGAGTTTTCAAATGCTCAAATTGATCAGGAAGAAGATGAGGGAGATGAATAGTTAAATGAATTTGTTGCAGAAGAGATAGCAGGTCATAAAATCATTGAGTTGAAGAGCAATTTCATTCCTAAAGGTCTAGTTCCTTTAAAAAGAATATTCACGAAGGATGATACACCTTCAAAGCCAGTAGTTCAATCTTCAGAAGACAATGTAGAGGACTACAATATTCGTTCAGCAAAACATCCCAGGATGGTAAAAATTTCTAAATTTCTAACAGTGGAACAAAGAAATAGATATATCAAGCTTTTGAAAAAACATGTAGATGCATTTGCTTGGTCTTATAAGGAATTAAAAACTTATGATACAACAACTATTCAGCACAAGGTCCCTTTGAAACCTAATGTCAAGCCTTTCAGACAGAAACTAGGAAGAATCAATCCAACTTTGTTCCCTGTAATTGAAAAAGAAATAAAGAAGCTGCTGGATGCAAAGATAATAGTGCCTCTCAGGTACTCTTCTTGGGTTGCTAATCTGGTTCCCGTTAGAAAAAAGAATGGGGAAATTAGATTATGTGTTGACTTCAGAAATCTGAATCGATCATCATTAAAAGACAATTATCCTCTTCCCAAGATTGAACAGGTTTTGCAGCAAGTAGTTGGAGCTCAGAGGATTTCTATGCTAGATGGTTTCTCAGGGTACAATAAGATTGCCATGCATCCTGATGACAAGGAAAAGACAACTTTTACAATCCCCTCGGGGACATTCATGTATGACAAGATGCCTTTTGGCTTGATGAATGCTGGAGCAACCTTTCAGAGAGCCATGGACATTGCATTTGTGGGTGAGAAAGATAAGTTTGTGGTTATCTATCTTGATGATATTACTGTATTCTCAAAATCTGATGATGAACACTTGAAGCATTTGGAGCAAACCTTCCTAAAATGCAGAAAATTTGGCCTGTCCCTGAACCCCAAAAAATCACATTTTGCTGTGCAAGAAGGTAAATTACTTAGTCACTTGGTGTCTGCCGATGGCATCAGAATAGATCCTGAAAGAGTGAAAGCAATACTGAAGATTAGTTTACCTAGGAGTAAAAAAGATGTTCAATCATTTATTGGCAAGATAAATTTTCTGCGGTGGTTTATTCCCAACTTTGCTGAAACCATTAAACAAATCACAGCCATGTTGAAAAAAGATCAAGAAGTAAAGTGGACTGCTGAGGCCAAGGTAGCATTTGAGAAAATCAAGGTAGCTCTTACTGAAGCACCTGTATTAGTAAGTCCTGATTTTACCAAAGAATTCCTTACCTTTTCATTTGCATCCGAAGACACAATTGCAGCTGTTTTACTTCAGAAGAATAAAGAGGGATTAGAACAGCGTATTGCTTTCTTCAGCAAAACTCTCAGAGATTCTGAACTGAAGTACAATATATTGGAGAAACAAGCTTATGCTCTGGTAAAGGCTTTGAAATTTTTCAGAATCTATATCCTGCATTCAAAAGTAGTTTCTTTTGTACCTAATTCTGCTGTGAAGGATGTGTTAACTCAACCTGATAGTGAAGGAAAGAGAGGTAGATGGATTGCGAAGATTATGGAGTATGATGTAGAGATCAGGCCTACTAAGCTTGTCAAGGGACAAGGTTTAGCTAAGCTGTTGGCTGAATCAAATTGTCAGGCTCTGGGATTGCATATCATGGCTGAAGAATTAGTTCCTGAAGAAGATCAAGTACTTCTGGAAAAAGAAAAGATCATGGATTTTTATTCATCATCAACTTGGTATGCAGACATTGTTCATTTTCTATTGTTTCTGCAATGTCCTGAACATTTGGATAAGAAGGCTGCCAGATCTTTAAAACTCAAGACTACTAAATATTGTTTAGTTGAAGATAGATTGTTCTGGAAGGACCCAGGTGGTATTTTGATCAGGTGTTTGGACTAATCTGAAATTGGAGAGGTGATTTCAGAGTCTCATGAAGGTGCCTGTGGAGGGCACAAGTATTGGAAAGCAACAGCTTACAAAATTTTACGAGCTGGATATTATTGGCCATCCTTGTTCACAGATGTTTACCAGCAGGTAAGAGCTTGCATTCCTTGTCAGAAATTTGCAGGTAAACATAAATTATTGTCCTTGCCTTTAAAACCTATTGCAGTAAATGCCCCTTTTCAGCAGTGGGGTCTGGATTTTATTGGAGAAATAAATCCAGCATCTTCAGGACATCATCATTGGATTCTGACTGCAACAGATATTTTTACAAAATGGGTAGAAGCCATTCGCACAAGGAATGCTACAGACAAGGTAATCATGGAATTCATTGAAGAAAATATTTTGAGCCGGTTTGGTTGTCCACAAAGATTGATAACAGATAATGCAAAGGCATTCAAATCCAAGGAAATGGTGGCCTTCTGTGAAAAAAATGGCATCATTCTGAAGCACTCAACTCCCTATTATCCTTAGGGCAATGGTCAAGCAGAATCTTCCAATAAGAATATCATTCAGAGCATTAAGAAACTGCTGAAACATAACAAAAGGTCTTGGGATTCAATGTTAAAGTATGCATTATGGGCAGATAGGATTACAGTGAAACAAGCAATTGGGACTTCTCCATTTCAGCTAGTTTATGGTACAGAGGCAGTGTTTCCTGTTCAATTGGGGATTCCAGTGATGAAATTCCTCCAGAACTCTCAAGAGGAACCGAATGATATGCAAAGGAGAATCTTTGAAATGATAGAGTTACAGCAAAGTAGAGAGAAGGGGGATGAAAAAGCACAGTTGTACAGATCCAAGATTAAAAACAGGTTTGACAGGAATATTAAAGAAGGTACTTTCATAGTAGGTGAAATGGTTCTAAGATGGGATGCAAGAAAGGAGCAAAAGGGTAAGCATGGTAAGTTTGACAATCTTTGGTTTGGCCCTTTTCTGGTATCAAAAGTTTTAGAGAACAATACTTTTATCTTGCAGTCCTTGGAAGGTGAGGAGTTGTCCAACCCTGTTAATGGACGATTCCTCAAGCATTTTTACAGTTTATAGGAGTATTTTCACTGATCATTGTACATACCGGTGAGTGAATCATAATAAGACTCCATAGCCCAATGGAAGCTTTTGCAGACAGATAGATAAAATAACAGACAGAAGGCACTGGTCTACAGGTCCTTGAAGCCTCGCAGGGAGGTCTTCATCCCGCAGCTGGAGCCAGATGTTAAATCAGTAATTTGTTTCTTCGAATTTTGTTTGATTTGCATTTTATTTTAAGTTATTTATTTGCTTTAATTTGATTTTTCCTTCTTTAGGAGATTTTCTTTAGTATTTTTATGAAATTTTGGGCTTGCTTTTGAAATTTTCAATTTTTTTAAACTTTAGGTTTGTTTTTGAAAAGGGGATTAAAAGGTCACTATATCAAATAATGGACTCATAATCCATACTTTAAGAAGAGTTATGTATAATTTTTACTCTGACAGCCTTAAAACCCTATGCAAAATGATAAAAAGCTGTTAAAAAGCATCAAAACAATGTTAAAGTTATTCTTGTAGCGCTGGAGCTAAAATTCACCAAAGGCGCGCTACGAGAATATCGCGACTCCAAATTTCTCTGATTTTTCAGCAAATTTTGGCACGCTTGGAATAATGAATGACTGATTATGTGTTTTAGAAAATTCATTATGTGTTGATGCAGAGAACATCATGATTTCAAGTGATTACACGTTGTGAGGAAATCGTGCTCATCATCAGCCCAGGTGTAATTCATTTTGACAGGTATCCACATGGTTTGAGGTAATGTGGGATGAATTTGTTATTTACAAGCACATTCAAAGACAGAGGACTTAGTGGAGTAGCTATAACCACTAGAAAACCGGACATCGTTGCTGACTGAACAAGCGAGAGGTTTTGAGGGCTTCACGGGAAATTAGGGCTTCCTAATTCCGTTGCTAGCAGCTAAATTGAAGGTTGGAGGACGTCTGTACAACCAAGGTGACTCATCTGACAGCTCAGGTCATGATTTTAAACAACTACAGTGGTACAATTTCAAGGTATTCCTAAAAAACCAATATAACAGTAAATTTGGGTTTTTTTTTCGTTGGGGCGTACTCTGTCAAAATTGATCAAAGGAAAAGTTAAATTGTGCTTTCAAATGCAATTTCGGCCAGAGAAATAGCAATTTATGATGCTCTGTGACGCCAGGCTGATTGAGGGTTGAAGATAGCAGTTTTGTTTTCTATAAAATTTAACCCTGTCAAAGCTAAAGTCATAGTGCTGTGAATAACCTGTACATTCGACAATATTTTTAACCTCCTACAGTAATCTCCTGCTTGCAAACAATACAAAAGCATATCATTCAATTTGCAGTGATTGAAGAAGAATGGGCAGGAGTGGTAAAATAAATAGAGCTGAACCAACTGATGTAGGATGGATTGAAAAACTGCCTAACTGTGTTGAGCTGTTTCAACAAGCTGGTTGGATGGATTTTTTCAGGAAGATCGATGGGTATAATGCAAAGGTGTCCTGTAAGTTTGCCCAGGGTTTCAAGAATGACATGGTGATTTTTGATACTCTGAAATTCAAGCTGACAGTAAAACTGATTTCAGAAGCCACAGGGATTAAGGATGAGGGCGAACAATGGTTTAAGAAACTGCCCTTTGACTTTGATCCACAAAGATTTCTTTTACCAAATGTCACCCCTGATTGGAATAAAGGCATCCTTATTCAAAATTTCAGAAAGGAATGGGTTGAGCCAATCAGAATATTGCAGAGCTATGTTACTTGTGAGGGCAGGTATGCTTATGTATACAAGTATCATTTCAGATTCCTTCAGCACATGGTGGGAATGCCCAAGATGAATCTGCCATTCTTCTTTTTGAAAAGTTTGCAGAAAATGTCCAACAAGGTGAAAGGGCCAATAGATCATTCTTCTCAGTCCATCTTTCACCATGGGTTAATCAAGTTGATTATTAGTACTGTTTTGCAGCATGAAGGAAAAACCTGGGATTTCTTCATCTTTTGGTCTGGCTTTGAAGATCAGAAATAAAAAAGGCAAGCAGATAAGGGTAAGGTCTTGTTGAGAAAATTAGGTTAGAAACCAAAAATTGAAGATAAAGAAGAGGTCAAAATGGAGGAAGCAGCAGAGCATGTGGAGGAAGATAATGAACCGAAGACATTCTCAGCCAGCTCTAAAGGCAAGTATTCACTGTTTGAAGATAAGAAGGAACAACCTAAACAGAACTTGGCACCTGTAGCAGATCCTCATGAAGTGAAAAATGCTGATATAAAAAAGGTTGTTGTACCTAAAGAGGAAATTCACACTCAACCGAGGAGCCCTATCACTATTCTCTCAGATGATGAGGGATATTTATTGGAAGAAGAGCAGCTCATCTCCAAAACAGAAGTCAAAGCTGAAATAGAAGAAATCCATATTTCAGATAGCAAAACAACAAAATCTAACAGGAAAAGGAATAAACTTGAAGTAGTAGAATTGGCTACTATCCAACATCAAGGAAAGGAGCTGAAAATAATGGGAGAAGCAGCATCATTTTGGAGACCTAAAACTAGGTCAAAGAACAAGCTAAGACTGAATATGAAGAAATTGCTCAATCCCAAGTTAAATACAAATGAAGTGACTGTCTTAGATGAGATATCCATAGATGATAAACCAGAACTAGATAAAATGCAGCCACAATTAAAAGAAGAAATTCCTTCAGTTGAAGCAGCAGGTGAAGAAAATCAAAAGCCTAGCATTGAAGACACTGCTACAGAACTGTTGGTTGAAGAGGCAGAAATCTTCAAAAAGCTTGATATACCTTGGAGACCTGATGAGGAACAAGATTCTACAATGGACAAATTAGCTAACTCTGACAGGGAGAATTTGCAGAAAACTGTTAAGCAATACAAACATTAGATGAGCTACATGCAAGAGGTCAATGATGGATTAATGATGGCTAACAGAAGATTGAGAGAAGATCTACAAGATGTAAATGATAATTTTCAGGAGCTGATAGCAGATGCAAAAGAAGCACTAAAAAGAAAAAGAGTTGCTGACATGCATTGCACAGAATTGGAGAAGACAGTCCAGGACCTGCAACAAAGAAACAAGGAGCTCATCAAGAAGATAAATGACATGGAGCAGGAGCAGAAAAAGGCTAAGAGAAAAGATCAAGCATCAGATGGTATCGCTCTGCTGGCTGAAGTTGCAAAAGACCTATAAGTCAGTTGTAAATTTAGTTAGTTGTCATTAGTTAAAAAACAGATCGGTTAGTGATTTGCTATTTTGAGCATATTTTGTAACTTTGTAAATATTGTACATTTACTTTACCTCATCGAATAGGTGGAAGGCAGTTAGGGTTGGAGCCCTAACTAATTTTGTAATGATTAGTATTTAGAGGGGTTAGAAAGTCATGGAGGGGGTTCGATTTTTGGAAAGCTTCAGGAGGTCTCCAGATTACCTTTGTCTTCAGACTTGCTCAGAGCTAAGTACAATGACTCTTGTATGCATTTGATGACAGACTATGAAATATATGACACTTTATACTCTTCAGTATATGTTTTAACTTCATTTTGAGTTTGTTTAACTACTGGACTGATATATTCATTGCTAGTTCATGGTTTCTTTACTTGTGATGCTTGTCAGCCCTGAATGACTTTTAAGATTATATTCTGATTGATATTTGTTGATTATATGATGCATCTTTGTCTTTATTTGTTTATAATTAAGTTTCTTGTTTAGCTCATGAGTGTAATCCCTGTTGATCACCAAATTCACATTCAGTTTCTTGTTTAGCTCATGAGTGTAATCCCTGTTGATCACCAAATTCACAACCAAGAAAAATATTCCAGAAACCCTAAAACCTAGTTTACTTTGTTGAGTTTTATTTGAGATTGTGTTGGCTTGTTTCTTTAGCCTTGGAAACAATTTCTTGCACAAACACAAGCCATAGGGACAAGAGTGTAGATGCAATGGCAAGGACTTGTTTGTTATTGTTACAATGGTCATAACAATATTGACAAGGACGGAGACATGGAATCTTTTGTTGCTAAAGGATCTAATGTTAACTTATATCTCTTGAGTAGGGGTTCTCCCTTATAGTTTGCACACATGGTTTTGCACCTTGGATGATGTGCAATATGACTCTCAACAAGCAATCAATTTTCAGATTGCTCTCTGATATTAAATTTATTATTACTTTTTTTATTATAAAATATTATATTGAGTTGATATAGACTGATCTTAGCATCATGGATAGAAGAAATGTTACAATCCCTTCAATGCTAAGCTATAGAATACACCTTGCATCTCTGTGTGCAATCAGCTTCCTTGCTATTCCTGTAGCTTGATTACACACTCAAAGTTCTTCATGATTCTGCGCAATTTTCTTGTGGAGTTGTGCCTATAGGTCCTGAATAGGCATCCATACCCAAGCCTGTTACTGAAAAGTATTTGTACTAGCCTAATTCTTGAATATTGTGGTTAAGGGTCTCAAGTTTTCGAGAAAAACAGGGTCTCAAGTGTTGTTATTATG
The DNA here is from genome assembly GCA_027924585.1 of Larix kaempferi. Classification (NCBI taxonomy): domain Eukaryota; kingdom Viridiplantae; phylum Streptophyta; class Pinopsida; order Pinales; family Pinaceae; genus Larix; species Larix kaempferi. Next base: position 1,839,352 of record BSBM01000710.1, on the reverse strand, counting down.
TAGAGAGATTTTTTTTTCATAGTGTATCAATATTATGCTATTTCAAAATTTCACATATTGATCTTAATATTTATATATTTCACTTATTGATCTCGATATTTATTTACTTTGTATTTGAATATGCATCGATTTCTTACAAACCAGTTCTACAAACACTTACCCAAGTTCATAGAGTTATGGCATTGTTACTTTCAAGTTATCCAAGTTCATAGAGTTATGGCATTGTTACTTTCAACTTACCCAAGTTTATAGAGTTATGGCATTGTTACTTTCAAGTTTCCATGAGATAATGTAGCCTAGTCCTTGCATTGAGATCTATGACTTCTTTGAGGGATCCAAGGCTTATAAAAATGATGTTTACTTACATAATTCAATTCTGAACTGATTGGAGATGTTGATATCTTTCCACTTCCCAGTGGAAAAAAATTATATGCCTATAAGATAAATAATCATTTTAATTTTTTATATAGAAACTCATGTTATATGGAAAAGGTTGAAGTTTTAAGGGCAATTCAGTGCTCAACGGCACAATAATAGGGAAATGGTACGTCATAGAAAAACAGAGAACAACTTATAATCGGCAAAACTTCTTCGACCAGCTAGCAAAAGCAAAGCTGGATCTGTATCTTCATCTCCGCTTATAATTTCTGGTAATCACAGACATAGACTCGAAAGTAACGAGAAAGCAAGATGAGCTGAACAGGACTCCCAACCAATATTAAGCGCATTATGGTGGATGGACAACGGCGGTGTAAGGCATGAAATCGGACAGATGGTGTAAGTGAGTAAGCGCATTATGGTGGATGGACAACGGCGGTGTAAGGCATGAAATCGGACAGATGGTGTAAGTGAGTATGGTATCGCTGATGGACTGTTGGGATCTATATAGGATGGACGGCTCTGATCATTTATACTTGTGCCTTGTTCCACATTTTAGTTCGAGGAAAATCATGTTCTTGAGCCTCCTCTACTGCAATTGCTTGACACGAATTGTGGTCACCATAAAGTGGGCCTTCAATGAACCCGACTCATTATTATTGATAGATTGATAGATTTGCATATCTTTATCGCCATCCACTTTTTCCGCCTAGACTAGGGCTATGGGGGCGGGCCTTACCATTGTCTCATCGTTCTGAACGTTAATCCAAATGATTTAGTAACTCTTTACCTTGATATGACCATATATCCATCCCTTCAACTTGATAGTATAAGGAAAGTTAACACGCAGAACTCAGGCGAATGAAATAAAGTCCATCTAACCCCACCAACGAACCAAAATTCCTCCAACCCCACCAACGACTACCGTGACAGCATATTTGTCACAGATCATAAATGTAACAATGAGAACTACCAGGTTTCGATTTTCATTGTGGAAACTCACACACGGTAACATGTAACAAAGGATGACACACCGCAACCCACATGTAAATTTACCAAAACAAATCTGTTGATTAGAAATGTTAATACCTGAATAATAATTACATAACCACATAATTTGGTCACAACTGTAGTTTTCAATATTCAAAGACCTGTAAATTTAATTTCTCTTAATATTTTTTCTTTGATTCTATTTCACAATTCGAGTCTGCACCGACATATATTGTCTTGGCCCAACCTACAACATCTGAACCGCCACTTTAGAGGTAGCATTGAAAGGAATTGTGAGACAAAGGTCCATTTTAACCATCTCAAACCCTAACGACTCATCCTAGGAGCACAAAGTAACCAGTCGAATGAGATGGATATTATTAATTATGAGGTATTTGAAAGTATCAATAACATCGATGAACAAGGCTTTAATCCAAAGATTAGAAGATAAAATAAACAGTAATTTTATGTCCAATTTGAAAATCATATTCGATCGTTGTTTTTCTTTAAAATTGAAAAACAATGTAGTGATACCTTGAAGTAAGTTTTGACCAATGAACGTATTGGAATCCATTATATTGCTTCACATAGAGTAGATAGAATTTATATGTAGCGTTCGTCACCGACTTTCAATTGGATGTGTATTGTTGTTCGAGATGTTAATGGATGACATTGTATATTATATGCAAAGTACAAAGAATTAATAAAAAATGGGATTTGTTTATTGATATATAAAATTTCATAAAATATTTAGCTAAATTTCATGAAACATTGGGTTTCAAAGATATTAAGTTATTATAATAACAATGCTTTTTTTTATAACTAAAACGGATAATTAATATTAAAAACAATAAAATTGGTTAAGTCATGGCTGAAGTCAAATCTGGCTAATTACATTATTCAGAATTTCCATCAGCATTTTGCTGCAAGAACTAAAATTCTTTCTTTAGTTAAATTCGCTTTCAAAATCCAAATTGTTGATCTTCCATTGAATTATTCTGCTAGCTGCGATTTCTCCCATTGCATTTGGATGAAAGTTTGTGATTTCATTTTCAAAGATGAAGCTGGATTCTTTATTTAATTGAACGCTTTCAAAATCCAAATTTCTGCCAACTGTGTTTTCATTCTTTGTATTTGATTGAAGGTTTGCAGATTCATATTCAGTGTTGAAGCTGAGTGAAGCCTCGGAGCAGATGCGTGTTAGCACAATGCCCAATATGTGTTGTCATAAACCCGTGATAGCTTGGTATCTTGATAGCAAACAATCGACAAGTAACATTTCAATGAAGGCATCCAAAGATTAGAGCTTCATGAGTCAAAGATTACAGTGAACTACTAAAACTAATTTCTCCATAACTGAGCAGAGTGTCCCCAATTTCTTCATAATGTTATCACAATGTCCCCACTACGAGTTCATAAACCTGCGCATTAGGTTGGTGTCTTGATAACAAACAATCGACAAGTAACATTTCGATGAAGGGTATCGAAGATTACAATGAAATTCTGAGTACCAAGACCAATTTCTTCATAATACTGAGCAACCAAATAATTCTTCAGAGGAACCTATTCTCCTCTTGCGGATTTGGAGTTGCTAAAACCCCCTCTCAGACCATAGCTTCTATTAACAACCCCCCTTCCTTTGCAACAATCCGTGCAGCCTGCAAAGTTTTCTGAACCATTGCTGCGATATTTGAATATATCGATTCCTTCAATAATAATTAGCGAATTTGAATTGGAGACATCATACATTTGTTGTATAATCACTCAAGGGATGTGGTGATGGCTAATTTCATTGTTGGAGAATTCAATTTTCCCGGATTTAAGACTAGTTCCAGCCTTTGCTTCCAAATCTGCTTTGTGGTTTAGATTTTTGGTGATGTGGAATGCTTTGAATTGGATGAATGTGCTTGCAATATGCTGAATTCATTGAACGATTCTTTTTAGCACCAAATTGTTGAAATCTGTACTCGAATTGAGAGCTTTGATGATCACAAAAGAATCCCCAAACACTTGTAGTCTTTCAATTCTTTGTTCTTTGGCAATCTGACAACCTTTTAACAGAGTTAAGGCTTCTGCTATGTTGTTTGAGTAGATTCCCAATCCCCATTTGTATCTTATTCTTGGCAATCCTCCGATAGACCATATAATCCCCCCTGCTCTTGTTGCTCCAGGATTTCTTTTGGATGCGCCATCGAAATGTAAACTATCCATAGACTGTTTATTCCTCCATTCTTGAAAATCAGAATTGAAGTCTGATTTGCGATGTTGGTAAGTATCGAGATCGAGAATTTATTTTTTTGCTAGGGCTTGGGGGAATGGTTCCAATCCAATTCATTTCATTTGTGCTGAGATTTGTATCTGTCCTAAGATTGGAGGAATTCAGGCACTCTATCAGCAAGCCTTTGGCTTGTCTAGCGACTTGCAGGGGGATATAATACGTTTCATGGAAAATGGCTTTGTTCCTAGCGATCCATATTTTCCAACAAGTGAATTTGGGGATGGTTATCCAGATTTGGAGCCAAAGTTTTTTTTTGGAAAGGGGGGAGGGATAGATGGATTTCCACTCCTTGAATAGGTAGGCGGTGGTATTAAACGTTGGCATGATTATATTGAGTTCTTGGAGCATGTGATTCCAGACATGTTTTCTGAAATGGCATTCCAGGAATAAATGATCTAAAGTTTCAGCATTCCTACGACATAGAGGGCACCAATGTGGCCTGATGATTCCTCTTTTGATGAGGTTGTCTCCGGTAAGTACCTTTCGGTGAGCAAGTGGCCAAATAAAGAAATTTATCTTGGGGAGTCCAAATGGATTCCATACTAACTTCCATAAGCTTTTTCTTGCAACTTCATGGGTTTGGAGAGCATTGAAGCCTAGGACTGTAGTGTAATTTCCTTTTGGACCCCATCAATGCTCATCTTTGCCCTGAAGATGAGTAGGAGCGCATCCATTCAAATTGTCAATGAGGAGGATTTTGGCGGGTTCAAGATTGGTTGGGATTGCTACGTTTTTCCAACTCTGCCAAGTGCCGAAGATGTCCCAGGAACTGAAATCGTTCAATGTTTTGATTCCTTGTTGAGCAAACCATTGTGCTATATCATGGAGCTCTTGAATATTCTGTAGCGGTCTGTTGCCCATTATTTTACTTATAAAGATGTTTATTTTTCTTCCATCGCCAGGAACAGAGTAAAGTTCTTGAGAGAAGAATTCCCATTGGCTCTACACAAGGACTAGGTCGAGGATCCTTTGGAGGTAGGCTTGCAATCAAGACATCTCAGATTATTTCCCAATAGATATTTATTTCTTAGCACTTAACTAACACGATGATGTCTATTGTGCAAATTTGCCAGAGTAGTTTGCCACCCATTGCCAAGTTTTCTTGGAAGGGGTCGTGGATTTGGAGGCCACCCGAGAGCTTTGGTTGCTTTATAATACTCCAATTCACTAAATGGAGTTTATTCACATTGTTTTTTCCTCTCGTTCAAAGAAAATCTCTTAGAAATTTGTTGATATGTTCTAACACTCCTTTAGGTGCCAGAAGGATGGAGGATTGGTAAATTGGTAGTTTTGATAAGATAGATTTTACTAGAATCATCTTTCCATCTTTGTTGAGCAAATGCCCTCCCCATCTTCTAATCTTGGATTTGATTTTAGTTATCGCTTCATCCCAAATTCCAGATTTTGATTGTCCTTATGTAATTGGGAGGCCCAAATAAATGAATTTGTCCCAGTCTTTTTGAACTTTGATACCAAGAATTCTACCGATGTTGGCTACAGAGGCATTGTTCAAATTCCAACTATAGACTGTGCTCTTGTGGAAATTGATCTTGCCTCCTGAGGTATTGTAGTACCAAGTTAGATTTTGTTTGAATTTTCAGGCAATGATGGAAGAGCCTCCACCCAATAGGAGGGAGTCATCGACAAAGAGTGTGTGATTGAGAGGCATGGAATCAGAGGCTAAATTGAGGCCCAATAGAGAGCTTGTGTTCAAGTCAGAGTTCAAATTTCGGCTAAGGGAGTCTGCCAAAAGAATGTACAAGGAGGATAGGGGACATCCTTGTCGGATTCCATGCGTGGCTTGGAAGAAATTAGTGGGGCAGCCATTTACTAAAGGGGCAATCCAAGGTCCTCTTATGCATGCTGAGATCCAGCTTATGAAGGTTTCCCCAAATCCAAAGCTTTTCATGACTTTAAAAAAGAATGAATGCTTGACACAATCGAGTGCATTGGCCATATCGAGCTTGATCAACATACCTTTTTCTTTGCGAATCTTGCTGGAATGGATAGCTTCCTGTACAAGAATGACGTTGTCGAGGATTTGTCTCCCTTCTAAGAAGCCTCCTTGATTGCCTGAGATGATTTTGTTGAGCAAAGGCTTCATTTTGTTCGCTATCATCTTTGATATTATCTTGTATGATGAGTTGCATAATGAAATTGGTCTAAATTTGCCGAAGGAGTTGGGATTGGTCTCTTTTGGGATAAGAGCCAAGAATGTGGAATTGGTGCAGCCTCCGATCTTTGCTTTTGAATGGAAATTCCTGACCATTCTTATATAATATTTTTTAATATACTGCTAGCATGCTTTGTAGAAATGTATTGAGTAGTCGTCCGGTCCAGGTGCATTGTCAGGATCAAAGGACTGGATGGTATTGATAACTTCCTTCTCAGAGAAAGGTTTGTGGAGATCTGCGTTGTCTTCAGGCGTAATACTCTTTGGGATGTGCTCAAGGAGAATTATCTCTCGTTCTTCCCCAGCATTGTCGACCTCTATGTAAAGATTTGAGAATGATTGTGTGTTGCGCTTTTAATATTTGCTTGTCCCTTGACAGTCGAACCATCATCCTTTTTATTTCCGAGATGTAGTTAATTGAGTGCCTGACTTCAGATTGTTTGTGGAAATAAGAGGTGTTCCTGTCGCCGGCTTTGAGCCAAGTACTTTAGGATTTCAATCTCTAGTATTCTTCTTCTTTACAGAAGGTTTGGTAGGTCTTAATCTGATGCGTGACCTCTTCTTGTAACGTGATATTTTTTATTGGATGTTCATCCATAGAAATTTGGCAATGTTCTAATTCATCTACAACTTTCTTTCTAGGATTAGAAGGTGGAGGGCAGTTAGATTTGGCCCATTCCTTTAGGGATTTTTTAGTTATGATAAGTTTCTGTTCCCAAACTATCTTGGGGAGCCTGAGATGGGGGTTCTCCAAGATTTGTCAGTGTGTCCCAAAAGCTTGTGTGGTCTAGCCATTCGGGATTGAACCTGAATGGAATTGGATCGAGGTCTTCATTTTCCTGAATTTGGAGTTGGATTGGCTGTGATCCGAGGCCAATTTTACCATAATATTTGAGATGATTGTTTGCCCTTCGGTCAAAAGACTACTTTGGACAAGAAATCTTTCTAATCGGGCCATTATGTTTCCATTGCCTAATCGCTTGTTGGACCAAGTAAATTTTCCCTTCTTGGGTTTGATGTCAAGCAGGTCCCATCTCTGGATAAGGGCTTCTATTTGAGATCTGAAGATATCCTTACCAGTGAGTCCTCCCTTTTTTTTGGTTGTGGAGAGGGTGATGTTCATGTCGCTAGCTAGAATGATATTTTGTGGAGCATATGCATCTAGGAAATCTTCTAGGAGTTTCCAACAATCTTTTTTTTTTTCCGGAGTATAGGTTAGGAACATACAGATTGAAGAGAGCAATTTGATTGTTTCTTTGGATATGAATGAGCTCTGTGTAGATCCAATGTTGTGTGGTGAAGGAGCTATGTAATTGGAATTTGTCTGCAAACCATAAGGTTGCAAGGCTTCCCGATGCCCCTCTAGCGCTGACTGCTAAATCTGTATTTTTCTTCCATTTTTCCTTTCCAATAGCTAGGACAACCTTTTCATCGAGTTTGGTCTCTTGGAGCAGGAGGATATCTGGCATGTCAATATTTTGGATATCTTTGACTGCTTCAAGTTTGCTGGGACTGCCCAGACCTCTGCAGTTCCAAGAGACCAGCTTCATCATTTAGTATTGTGGGTAGAGGAGGGCCCTCCCCCTACTGAATCTCCCATTTTATTCCCTGCTATTCTGTATCTGGTATTCTTGCTGAAAGCCATGTCTATTGTAGCTTGAGATCCTTGGATTTTCTCACGCTAAGCTTCTTCTTTCCTTAGGTCTTTGCTCGTTTTTCGTCCTAGCTTTTTGGATGATATGTCAGTAAGTTCTTCTAAAGATGCAAGGGAGATCATTGGTTTGGCTTTTGTAATTTCTGCATAGGAGAGTGCGTCTTTATTTGGGTTAGGTCTTTTGGGGCTTGGGGTATTCTGGGGCTGGAGGTCTTTCGGATCTTCTTGGATTTGAGGTGTTTCCTAAGATTCCTGTTGTTCAGGGATTTCTCCTTCTTCTGGGGCTTCGGGAGTTTCCTGGATTTTTGGTATTTCTATAGCTTTGAATCTATTCCTGTTGTTAGTAACCATAGAATTTTGATGCTGATGGTCTGCTTTCCTTGTACTTTGACCTTTTGGTTGGATTTTTTATCCCAATTTTGTGTTTTTTTGAATGGTTGTCCATTGTCTTTTTTCCCTCCTGCCTCCGGATATGTGGGCTTCTTCTTGCATGATTAGGAGAAATGCCCATATTCATGGAAAAACCTGCATTTTAAAGGAATTTGTTTGTAATCTAGCTCCTGTATGTGAGACCAATCTGCTAGAGTGAGGCTTATTGCTTTTGGGAGGCCATGTTCCAGATCTACTTCCACGCAGATTCTCGCACATGAATATTGGTCTTTTCGATATGTTTTATCTATGTATTTTCCGAGGGTATTTCCGATGGCTTCTAGTGATTTTGAGTTCCAACAATGGAGAGGTAGATGCAGAAGTCTCACCCAAACCAGGACAGCAGATGGGATATCTTGGGATGGGTCAAAATTTGGGTTCCATTTGTTCATGTAAAGCCCTTGTGGTCCCATGAAGTATGGCCCATTTTTGAATATGAACTCCTGATCTTGTTTGCACCCATATTTCAGTGGTTTTCAGAGAAGGCCATAGACCTGTGGATTGGCTAATCAATCCTCATTTCGACAAGTTGAGAGCTGTCTTGCAAGGTTTCTCTACCGGCAACACAACGGTGGGTATCTCATTAAGTTTTTTCATGAACTTATGTTGAGAAGCGATGAGGGTCTTCTTTCCTTAGGATGCTATGAGCTTTAGGAATTCAGGCAGATCAGAAGGGAGGGGAGGGCCATCTGCTCCTGAGGTCATTTAGTGGAGCTCGGGAGCCGAGCCCTAGCCGCAGGAGGTCGCAACATTGGAGAGGCCTTGGCTCACGTAGGGATCGAGCGTTCAACACCATTGTCTGCCTGAGTTCTTTTGGTTTGATTCTTTGTAGTTGGAGAGGCCCTAGATGGGTGCTTGCGGTAGGCTCACGCAGGGTTCGAGAGCAGGGTCACAAGGGGACGGTTGCTTGCAGCAGGCTGCTCCTAGGTTGTGCACGTGGTTTAATCATCATGCAAACAAATATATCCATCTTCCATTCAGAGTCCAGGAAAAATATTATAATAACAATGTTAATAATAATGAGTTCAGTTATTTTTATTTTGTGTTCAAGCGATTGTAAAAATCTATAGAAATCATCCAAAACTCTTTGAAATTAGTGATGGGAAATGTTATTTACTTTGCATGAAATGGAAGTGATTACAAAAAAAGAATAATTATTAAGTTAATAACTAAAAACATTGCTTAAAAAATGAGCATTTAAAAGATGGGTGAAAATAAGATAGGAGAAAAGCGCGCTACGTTGGGGTTCCTTGTGCATGCACATTTTAAAACAATCATCTCACTTTTAGACTTAGCTAATTACCCAATAGTTTGAGTTAGTTAGCTAAGAATAGAGTGAGCACTAAAATAGAACTAACTAATATTGAATTAGCCAAATATATAATATAACTCAAGCATGAAGTCCAAAGTCTAAAATAGGAGAATCCATTCAATTATACACCAGGGAGCTATGCCTGTGGGAGCAAGTGCTAATCCGTTGTTCAATGCCTTGGAAAGCATTAGAGTGATTGTACTCAAAGGTATTAATTGATTAATGGGGTTGTATTTGTAGGAACTATTTTATCTTTCTATCCAAATACCCCCAAGTGAACAGATCAACAAAGGAAGGAAGTGAAGTGCTTCGTCCCAATCATTCTCTGAACTCACACCCCTTTGGTTAGTTTAGCAAGCTGGTATCCCATAAAGTTGATCTTCACCCTCCCAACAAGCAAGTATTCATGCTTGGGAAGCACACTACATCATGATTTTTCAGTCCAAGCCCTTTTAATTGATATAGGTGTATGGATGCAGTCAGTTTGGCTCATGAGGGTATACATTCCATAAAAAGAAAAAAGATGGAGGCACTCATTCTGAAACTCGATTTGGTCAAAGCCTACGATCAGGTGGACTGGACTTATCTGAGGTTTATTCTCATCCAAATTGGCTTAATTTCTGATATTACTGATTGGATAATGGCTTGTATTGCGTCGGCTAATTTCGCAGTAATCATTAATGGGTCTCCGTCGGACTTTTTCAATGGCAATAGGGGTATCCGGCAAGGGTGTCCTCTCTCGCCCTATTTATTTATTTTGGCCATTGAGGGTTTGAGTCTATTGATAAATGATGCTAAAGCCAAGGGCTTACTGTGTGGGGTTAAAGTGGCCCATGACTGTTTCATTACTCATTCTCTGTTCGTGGACAACGTTCTTTTATTCGGCACTGCTTCGGTGGGGGAATGGCTCCAGTATAAAGAGTTGGTTGACATCTTTTGTAACGCTTCTAGGATGGAAGTCAGCCTCCCAAAATCCACTGTCATCCATCATATCAAAGACCAGGTACTCTACCCATCATTACAGAGGATTCTCCCTTATAAGTGGGTAGGTCTTGAGGAGGGGTTCAGATATTTGGGCTTTTTTTTAAAGCCAAATAGATACCGCAATACTGATTGGAAATGGCTCATTATGAAGGTTCAACATCGTATCAACACCTGGTCTTCTCGGTGGCTCTCGCTGGGGGGTTTTCTTACCCTTCTTAAATCGGTCTTGCAAGGGATTCCAGTATACTGGTTTACTCTTTTCGTTGTGCCTGGGAGTGTCTTGGCAGCTTTGAGGCAGTTATTCTTCAAGTTTCTTTGGGCTGGTAAGTTGAGTCATTCTAGATTTCATCTCGCCTCTCAGGTATCGATCTCTCTACCTCTTTCTTTGGGTGGGTGGGGCATTAAGGACCTGGGTTTATTTAATCGGGCTTTATGTGCCAAAAGTCTTTGGAGGGCACTGTTCGGTGGTGGTTTATGGGGGAAGATTATTCATAAGAAATACCTTAATCATTTGCCTGTGTCCTATTTCTTCCGAAGTCATGCTGTCAGTCTCTTAAATACATTGCCTCTTGTTCAATCGGCCCTGGCCTGGGAGGTAGGTCGTGGTACGCAAATTTTTATTGGAATTGACCCTATCTCGGGTTGCCCTTCCAATCTCTCACTATCGCCTGGGCTGTTAAGTTGTCTTCACCGAAAGAACATCATTGCGCTCAAACATGCCTTTATACACAGACCAGGGTCTTCTCTTCATTGGATTTCTGCTTCGGAGCTCCATCTGGAAGGAATGATGGCCTTGGAATGGACCACTTTTGTCCAGTACCTCACCCATGCCGGTATCACGCTTTCTGATCGAGAGGACAAGTTGGTATGGACGTCTAATTCCTCTTCTGGGATGATTACGGCTGCCTCTGCGTACCATAAGCTTATCATTTCTTCTAGTCCTCGAGATGTCCCTTGGTGGATCCCTTGGTTATGGAAAATGAAATGTCCCCGAAAGTTAAATTATTTATTTGGTTGGTCCTTATGGATAAAGTTCTCACGTGGACGAATCTGCAAAAAAGGGGTTACTGTGGACCTGGTTGTTGCGTCCTGTGTCATGCAGACACTAAGTCGATGGAGCATTTGTTTGGAATTTGTACTTTTACTAAAAGCATTGTGGGTGAGCTCTCTTCCCTCCTCAAGATACAGTTTCTCTGGCCGGATCTACCTTTGTGGGACATTTTTCAGCACTGGATTAGATCTTATCGACAGTTCGCTGCATTACTGCCTATTTGTTTCTGGGGTGTGTGGCTGGCTAGGAATAATGCTCTGTTCAATGGTGTCTCTCCATCTCCCAGCAAGGTGGCCACTGGATCTTTGGCCATTTTCATGTCTTATTGCCCCCCGGTTCATGTTCGGAGTCCTCGCATTATCGATCATGTGCTTGCGGATTTCCCTGCTCCCCGAGGGTTCTTTGATGGTGCTGCAATGGATGGGAGGTGCGGTGCTAGGGTGTACTTATTTATCAACTCCTCTCTCCATTTCCATCTATATCTTGCCGCAGGATCCGGAACAAACACTCGGGCTGAATTAATTGCACTGTGGGCATTATTGTTTTTTTCCCGTTCCAGTGATATTGGGGACCTCTGGATCTTTGGGGATTCCAAGTGTATTGTGGATTGGGCTGGAGCTGGTGGCAGCCTTCACTCCTTACATCTCAGTCATTGGATGTAGCGTTCTATACTGCTGATAAATTCCTTCGCGGAGCTACATTTCAATCATGTCTACAGGGAGCTTAACGGAGTTACTGATCAGTTGTCTAGAAGGTTATTGGGGGAGATGAATGGCATCTTGTATTGCGAGGAGTTTCACGATGGAGTACTTTTCAAGTCTTTTGAGATGCCCTACTGATTAGGTTATCTATTTCTTGGTCATTTCATTTTGCTACGTTATGAGTCAGTCTAATGCAAACATTTGAACCTATGGTGTGAGAGGCAAAATTGCTCAGCTGATTATGTTTTTTCAGATCATGTATATCGATCTTGGTATGCTCATATGTATGTTTTTGATCCCTGAAAATCAGTTGAAGAAGCATCCAGTTTTGATGTAACGATCACATCTTGTGGTCAGCTTTTATCCTTTAATATAGAAGCTGTTTTTTCTATGTGAAAAAAAAAGGGTGTAGAGCTTTGTGTCGACGAGTATTCATTATGAATGACCTAGAAAGTTACCCTCATTTGTCAGTTAAACGTGTAAAGGATATGATAGATACATTATGAATGACCCAAACCTTTTAATATGCAATATATGGCCGCCTTCTCTAAATCCCAACTAAACCTTAGAATCAAATGTGGGGACCAATCCACAAGGAGCATATGTGCACACGACAACCGTAGAGATTTGAGTCGACGGAACCCAACAACGACTAGTCAACAAGAAGGGGGTTCGGAAATGAGTGAACCAAGCAAAACTAGGTTAAGGTAATGTGGAGATACGAGACCATACCCAAGCAAAGGTAAGGTTGGGCCCAACCAATAAGAGGTGATCAGACCCATGCAATAGATAGTTTGAATTGAACAATACGTAGCTTGATGAATGGTCAACAAATTTATTTTGATCTTTAATAAAGGGTGGAAGGATATAAATCTATCCCTTGGCCCCATTCATCAACAAAAAATTATTGAACTCTTTGTATTTTTCCTAGGTAGCTCACCAAGGGGTTGATATCATTGGAAAAGTAAATGCAAGCAAATGAATATGAATACGTTGCCTTGCTTGCTTGATTTCCACCCAGGGAAGAGGTAAATTGGGGAACTATAAAACATTAGCTTTTTCATCGCTGGACAAATGATCCAGGATGATACAACACGAGGGAGGAACCTACTGGGGAGGCTGAGATTGAAAAGGTGGTAAGATAGAGGAAACATGTCTTTTAAAATGCAAGTGCTATGGAAAAAGAAATAATAAGTTAAAAACTAGAAAACGTTTCTTAGAAAATGGGCACTTGAAAGTGGGGATTAGATATCACCCCTTTGTATAATAGAGGAAAAATGATTTTATTATTTTTTTAAAAGTTTAAATGTTTTAATATTTAAATAAATATTTTTATTTATTTGTAATTACAAAGACAAAAAGCTTTAGGTTTGAAATTTAGTGTTGTAATTTGTAGTAGCAGTGGTGAGGGTGATGGAGTTGAAATTGATGGTATGGAAGAAAATGATAATAATATTATTGAAAAATGAAAGGATTAAATATATTTAATCCATGGCACCTTTGTTGTCATGCATGATGACGCTCATTGAAAATCCAGATGCACAAATCCAATACTTGCATTTGATAGATTCGATAACGTAGGTTGTAGTACAATATTAGCTAGTGGATTAAAGGCAAAATAAGGTGTTGGAATCAAATTATGTAGTGGAATAGTAGGTGTGATAGAATTTGGTAGGGGACTTGGTGGGATTTGAGATGAGATCGATTATGCAGTGAGATCACCTACCTCCTTGGTTAATTTATGGATTTGATTTGTGAGGCTGTATAATCTAACTTTGTTTTCTATGATGATATTCATCAGGTGCCTTGTTAACTTTTGGGTTATTCCAAAAGTGTTTTTTCACATAACTAGGAGAGTGCTAAATCTCCGAGTTCCTTGTGATGCCATGATGGATATATGAATGGTTCAGTTTCAGTGGATGCTTGACTTTGAATAGAATACTAGCATAAAACACTTAGGAGGTTGTTATCCTATGTGACATGGTGACTAACCCATTGATTGTATACAATGGAGTGGACCCAAACATAATGACATTAGGGTTTGTTGTTGATGATGGATGCCCCATCTAGGGCTTGGACGAATTGGAGAGCCCTATCTTGTGATAAGTTTAAGAGACATATTTTACTCGCTTGTGATACACACTTTTGGTATGTACTTGTACCTTCATTTGTTGTATATATGAAGTGTACTATGTTCAAATTGTGTACTAGCAAATGTGATTTTCAACCTATATTATATACATTGATTTAACATGGCAGTGAACGGATTTTGTTTAGTGATTTGACAAGTGAATAGAAGCTAAGAGCACATATTTATGGTTATAAAAAATGTGTTATTTATAACTTATTTTTAGATTTGTTAAATGTTGGGGATTGTGCCTTTAGGGATGGAAATATTGTTCCCTTGTACATTGTTTCGATATGTATTTACATTGGCCAGATTATGGGCATGGCTAGACAAGTGAAATAGTTGCTACTATAATTTATTTTACATTGAACCACAAGGTTGAAAGTTCACAAGAAATAAATCTAAGAAACCTCAAATAAATGAGGTGAAATTTTTGAGGTTGTTTTAATACTATTTCGAAATTTCCACATGGTATTAGCATAGATTGGATTGGGATGCCTTCATGTTGGTTTGAAGGCTTTAGATTTAAGTAGTTGAACCTTAGAGAGGTTGTTTGGTGGTGAAACCTTAGTGTGATTTAGATGAGTTGTTGTACTAGTGAAGGGTTTGATGGGTTTAAACCCTAGTTGCTCTTGTGATGACAATGTGTTTTCCCTTGTGATAGGTGGATGATCTACATCCTTGATGGATAGTATGTGATTTATTTTCAGTAGGTGTAATGCTTAGGATGACTTTTAATAGGTGGTTTATTTGTTTAAGTGGATGCTAGTATTTGGAGTGGATTGACACATGTGATAAGGATGCTTAATTTGATTATTTTACTAACTTTTGGAGCCAAGGAGGAGCTGATTCATTTGGAGTGGATTGACACATGTGACATGGATGCTTAATTTGATTATTTTACTAACTTTTGGAGCCAAGGAGGAGCTGATTCATTTTGTGATAGATTGATGATTATTCATTGATATGTTTTAGTTGACTTGTGACTCCAGGGTTTACAAGAATGGAGATTTTGTTTATTGTCAATGATTATTGCATATTTTGGGGTGCTTTTAGTGTTTTCATTTGCAGACAGTATTGGTTGTACATCTTGTACATTGTACTCATTGAGAGATTGACTATAGATGTGATAGCTAGTGTGATGCTAAGCTATTTAATATTTGAACCTATGATTTGATATTGTAATTAAGTCCATACACAAATCTATTAACCTATAGTTTTTATGTGCTCCAATGTGGTGCATACCTCAACAAACCCATGAATTGGGATTCATATTCAAGATCTGATATGATACCTTGTCTTAATGGGTTAAAATCATTTAATTGTCATTCTATGAATTTCTCTAAGAGGTAACATTCCCTGAAATCTTCCTCAAATAACTCCCATGAGATCTTAGATACATTATGGGAGCTTAACCTTTGCTAATACCCTATATGCATTAGTATTTGGAGGATGTTGGGATCCCTCTCCATGATTGAACCTCCAACATCTTCTCTATTTAGCCTATTTATGAAGGCATCAAACATGCTTCAAATAATGCATCATTGTCATCACTTCTCCTACAGGGAGATCAAGTTCCTCATTCCTTGCGAGAATGTAGAGGTGTAAGTTGCGATTGTAGTGGATGATGCATACCATGACTTCTAGTAGCCATACCTCTCCTCCCTCTTCTATCCATTTCTTAAACTTGTTATGACAACAATCATAATTCAAATATTTTATTAATGGCAATACATTTTTTTTCAATTGTAAATAAATCAATTATATTTTACTTTTAATTTGTATTTTTTTTAAACGTAATGTAGGTACAAGGCCTTAGTGTAGTAAACATAGCTCTGATACTGTATGTAACACAGTTTCCCTGATACTATATGTAACACCGTTGCCTAGTGTTAACCTCGTAATATATAACTTTAGTTACAAGAGTTGTAAAAACACTCTTAAAAATGAGATAATTTTTTTCGTCTTCATTAAAACATTTTATAACAAGTGAGAATATATATATATATATATATATTCAATTATGAATAATTGCAAATTAGTAAATACAATAGCATATATTCAAACATAATATACATTTAAAATATTTATACAACTTGAGTGGGCTTAATGGTTAAGAACATGTTAGATGGTCGTTACTATCATTACTTTGGATCTCTATGCAACTTAGCGTTAACTGTTATTAAGATATTCACAATCTCTACTATACATATATTTAGTTTCTTATGTTATTAGGATGTTTCAATCTCTCATATACACATACTTAGTTTTTTTATGAAGATTAGATTGCTTTTCACTATGAAGCTTTTAATGTTATATCACTTGCTACAATTACTTTATATATATATATATATATATATATATATTAATTGTAAACAAAAATGATATTAAAACACAGCCTTGGAATGACTCACATTTCAATTTAGAAGTAGTTGAATTTATCAACTACTTCTAAATTGGGACCGATCAATCCCTTCTTAAGCTCTAATAATTGGTAACATATATATATATATTTCAATGGAACACATCATGGGAAACCCTCAGGTACTTCCTCTCATTTCGGGGATGGTAACCAAGGTAAACCACCGGCTCTGATTACGGGGCCTAACCCGGTGGGAACATCAAGTGAGGCCCTGCATAGCCACCCGAGGATTTGACCCCGAGACCTTCTACTTGCGATTACAACACTCAACCACTTGAGCTAACCCACCGAGCTATATATATATATATATATATATATATATATATATATATATATATATGATGTATGCTATGAATTTGCTAAATCCCATGATTCTATGTTACTAATTGGTAACATAAAACCACACATATATAAATTATAATTACTAAGCTCTACTAATTGGTAACATAGAATCATAGAACCATATATATATATATATATATGATGTATGCTATGAATTGGCTAAATCCCATGGTTCTATGTTACCAATTAGTAGAGCTTAAGAGGGGATTGACCGGTCCCAATTTAGAAGTAGTTGATAAATTCAACTACTTCTAAATTGAAATGTGAGTAATACCAAGGTTGCGTTTTAATATCATTTTTGTTTACAATGAAAGCATTGATCTATTTACCAAAGATTTTTCCCAAATCAAGATTTGGACTTGATGTAGGGAAGTAAATTCTTTGTATTGTATGTATTGTATATATACACATATGAGGAATTGATTTGTTGACAATACATTTACCATAATATGCAATATCATAATTGGTTATATACATTGAAGAGATCTATTGAAAATAAAATTTATCTTGGGACACAACAAGATTGAACCATTTCTAGAGAAAATATCAACAACTCATACACACACACAATCAAATTGTGTTTTTATATATAAAGTCAATCAAATATGTGTGCTATGAGTACTCTCATTTTGTTTGAATCTTCTCAATGGGTTTGGTTAGAATCAAGATTTTTATCAATTATCAACTATGAAATGAATCTCAAATCTCACTATTGCAATTGTTTTAATTGTCAATTACTTAATGAAATTAACCAATTCATATTGTTTGATATCCCAATTAACATGAGATTGTGATTTGAATAAACATGTTTAAAATACCATGATATGAATTCTCAAACAATTGTTGAAGTTGGATCTCTCCAAAAGTTAATATAATATGACTGCTTTGTAGGTTTTCTAAAACAAATTTTCTTAAAATAAAATATATGGATCCATTATAACTTATTATCTAATATTAAAAATAGTGTATATGTTATTTTGAATGTTAAAAACATTCAAAATAATCAAATCCAGATAATAACTAATTTCTCATTCCTCAAAACTTATATCACATTAGTTATAAGATATTCTTCATTTAATATCACGGATTATATGAATTTCCCAACATTATAAACACATTTTTATTAATATTATATCAATGTTTGATGAGTCTACCCAAACCACCATATCAACTTTCAATGGATACTCTCCTTCACCACGACACCATAAATTAAGATGGAGTTGTATGAATAGTAACAAAATTAGTATAACAAAGTACAACTTCTCACACTTTTGAAGTTCCCTCTTCCAACATGAATCATGCACAAACCAAACTCTGCAACAATCACCAATGAATAATCTAGTATTATGATAACTGTCCAACATTAGCGTCTAAGTACTAAATCCTTTCTCTCTTGCTCAAGATTGTCTTTTGTAGGTTTTGTGGCCCAAGCCATTTATACAATGAAGGAAAAAATACTAATTTAATAATTACTAATTACATAATATTCACCCACCCATGTGTCACCCATGTGTCATTCAATGCAAAAGTAATTCCTTTATTTAAACTTCAAAATAAAGAATATAATTCATAAATGCAATTATTTTTCATATTTTTACTCAAATGTTCTTTTGATCATTTACTGGGTGCACAGGACGTTACTATTTTCTATTTTAACTAATATTTACTATTTTCTATTTAATTCACCCACGTCTAATTATCCTCCTACTTATTCGATGTTTCCTAAGTTTCTCTTTTTTCACCTTATGATGTGGATGAACTTTACCCTTTGGATGTCAAGGAGGAAAGATGATCGATGATGGCTATCTTCCCATGGTGGATCGTCTAAGCTCATAACCTCCATAATAGACTCATCTGATGGAAAAGTATGTAGGAGGTAGTCTAAGGATGGTGAAGAAGATTCTATCCAAGACGACAACATATAAGGGTCTGATGCCATGAGATGGTGGTCATCAGAGTCCGAATCATCTGAAATAGATTAGATTGCATGGTATGTTGCCTCATTTAAGTTAAAAGGCATTCGATCACCAGTGATTTCACACCCAGATGGACAAGGTACTACCCAAGGATCATTTGGCTTAGGGGATCATTGTACCCATGATGAAATCATATTAATCATGGCAACTGGGCGTGGAATTTATGGAAGAACTCCTATGATGAGGGAATCTTTGAGGAATCCTACACACATCCTCATCCTCATATTGAGGTTTATAATGTACCAACAAAGGAACATTGTTAGTGTTTGTTAGTACCTAGGTTTGCACCTAGGATTGTCTACTTTAAAGGACTTGAAACCCTAAAATTTAAACCAATCCTAAAGCTGTCTCAAGAATTTTGACCTAAGACAAGCATTTACCCTTGATGTTTTGCTGTGTAGTTTTAACGCTTGCTTTATTTTTTTTTATGTTTTCAACTTGATAATTAGTTAGTAAAACATGTTAAGTTGTCACAAAGTTTGCATGGAGTTTGCTTTGCTAATTAGTCTTGCAGGTATTGTTCATGGGTTCAAGCCTCATTGTAAACTAGAGAAACCTACCCAGTTTTCCTCCACACCTATAAATGAGCAGTGATTTCCAGAAATCAGCAATACTACTGCTGCCATTCAAGATTCAGCATCTGCAAGTAACATCAAGCAGGATGGGGTCAGCATAGATGAAGATTTCAGATTTTCTTCTATGTTTTCAGCATTTCATGAGCATAAATTTGATATCATTCATGGAACAATGAAGGCCGAGGACACTCATAGATCATTTGATCAGCTGAAATACGAAGATAGGGTTTTATTTGAGGTATATTTTGATGATTCTGTAGCAGCTTATCTGGAGAAGTTCCTTCATTCTTTCCAGGATCCTATTGTTGTCTACATGGAGTCAAATTTGAGCAGTAAATTTTCTGTTTTTTTTTATAAAGACAAAATTTCACAGCTGTAAGTATAAATTGTTCATGGACTTTTGGTTGTTGATCTCAGCCTCATTTTACTCCTTCATATATAATTGCAAACGAGAAGATTTTTTTGTCAATCATATGCTTACTTGGATGTTTTGGAAATTCTTTTATACATGATTGAGGAAAGTGCATCCGATTAGTGTAAGGAGATTAGTATATAAATAAGCTCGGTATTTGAGCATTTAATTATAGATTGTTTTTAGCAGTTTCGGTTTTTAGTTTTATGTATGGCAGAGTATCCCCTTGTGCGTAGTTTTGACTTGGATCAAGCTCCAACATGTTTCTCTTTTTTATCAAGATCGACATAAAGAGTTAGATGTGCATCATCAAGAAAAGTTCGATGTTTTGGATCATAGCGAAATTGTTGATGTTTTCATAACTAAAGATGCATTAGACATTTCTGCTATTTCAAACTTTGATGAAAGTCATCCTATCTATGCTGAATACCCGAATGAAGAAAATCATATGTCTATCTCAGCATGCATTGACTTGAGCAGTAGCGAGCCTATGTTTGATGAGTATGAATATGATGTTGGAGAAATAGATGAAGCAAATTAGCCTATCCAAGATGTAGCATGCATTGACTTGAGCAGTAGCGAGCCTATCTTTGATGAGTATGAATATGATGTTGGAGAAATAGATGAAGCAAATTAGCCTATCCAAGATGTTGTTCACTACCATAAAATAAATGATATTCATGCACTCTTTTCAGGAGAACAAGTGGAGTGTAGCTTGATTAATGGAGCAAAAATCACATAGGAGCATCTTGGTCTTTTGAGTCAGCTAGAAATTCTTCATATTTTTCATGATCCAATGGTTGATTGGGTGAATCGAGTTTCAACAGAAGTTTCCGACATTGCAGCAGTTGGTATGATACAAACAGGTTGTAGTAGAAAGTACAAGATGCCTATTAAATTTCTACTACAAATGTCATATTCCTTATGCATTTTCTTATTCAGCTGCATACAAGATGATCATGTAATTAGTCATATGCTTGCATGGCTTCACTATAAATCTGATTACACTTGATTAAGAAAGTTTCAAGTGGTTAGGATATGAGTGTATATAAATAAGCTCCATTTCTTTTTCAATTTAGTTTGGTGTGTAGATAAAAAATAAGACTCCTCATCCCAATGGAAAGTAAGACACTGATATGGATTTTTCAGCTATTAAGGACAATTTGATTTGCTGGATGTGTTTAGTTATAGATGATGGGCATAATAAGCAGCTTGCAAGCTTTAGAGACAAAGTTGGATCAAGGCACGTGGTCTACGGTTCTTAGTGCCTCACAATGAGGTCACTATCCCTAGTAGGATCCAGTGTTAGTACCTAGGTCTGCACTTAGGTTTGTCTACTTTAAAGGACTTGAGACCCTAAAATTTAATACAATCGTAAAGCCGCCTCAATAATTTTTACCTAAGATAAGCATTTACCCTTGATGTTCTGCTGTGTAGTTTTAATGCTTGCTTTATTCTTTTTTGTTTTCAATTTGATAATTAGTTAGTAAAGCATGTTAAGTTGGCACAAAGTTTGCAGGAGTTTTCTTTGCTAATTAGTCTTGCAAGTATTGTTCATGGGTTCAAGCCTGAGCATTTGAAAAGAGAAAATTATTCTTAACGGCTAGAGATGCCTTAAGTGAGTTGTGCTGTAGAACTGCTGAAGAATTGCGCTACGAAACTTCCTATAGGTGATTTTTTTAGAAATCACATTCCATAACAGATTCACGCCAAACCGTAAGGAATCATTTGAAATGGTTAAAACCCCACTTCAGGAAGGAGACAAATTACAAAAACCTCTCTCATTTTTTACACAAGTATCATTATTAGGGAGATGCGACTGTCTATTTGAAGCCTATTTTTTAGGTTTTCGCCAAATTCAGTGTCTCTAAAAATATGCCATGGCAAGCAGTTGAAAGGTCACTTCATCAGTTCGACTTGTACATCAATTTTATCATCTCCCTTGATCATTGCAGCCAGAACATGACGGATGAATGAATTGTTTTAAATATTTATCCATTAGAGGATCATATGTTCATATAGATCCATTATTTTTGGATCTCATATTTGTAAAACTTTCTATATATTGTAAAACTCAGTAAGAAGGAGAGGTTCGATTTTTGGATGCCGCTAAAGGACTTGTAATTTTGTAAGCATACAGTTTTATGAACTTCTGAGATTATATAAATAGTGAACTTATTGTGCCATCTTATCTGTTTACAACTGATTGTCTATTTGACCACAGAGTTTGAATGTGTTGCATAATCATGAATTACATAACTAGTAGCATATACGATGTATGTGTTTATTGCATGTGAATTGTACTCTTCTTTCATTTAGCTTCCTAGATATAACGTTGTTATATATATTGGAATGAGATGTGAATGCATGGAATTTGTAGCTTACCTCTTTCATGTATTTATTTCTAGTTGTGTTTTTATGTTTTGATACACATTCAGTTCATGGTTTGTAACCTATGAGTTCATACTCCTTCTGCTATATGTATTGTTCCAATATCATACTTAGACCTTTCTTAGCTAACCCCTTTTTCAACCACTGAGAAATAAACCAAATATTTGTCAACCTTTTTACTTAAGTTCCCTAGCTTTTCCCTGTAGCAGTCCAGTGCAGACCATAGGGATAACAACATTATTGGAATGGATGTTGGGAGTGAAAAATTCTAATTGGTCTATAGTAACAATTTTACCTTGTTGAGGAAATTGTACTAAGCGAAAAAATGAGGACGCAATTGCAGTCATCGCATAAAACCAGTTTCAACCAAGAAAAATGTTGTAATCCAAATGAGCATCGACTATTTCAACGTGAATGGAAACAATCCCCCCCCCCCTAGTTCCATGGCTAGTAAAGGTAATAGACCATATGGTTGAAAACCACGACGATTGAAGGCATTAAGTGTGGTAGGAGACTGGTTAACTTCAGGAGAACCAATAACTCTCCAACAAGACAAAGACATAATCAAAGTGGAGGCACCTTTTTCTAAAATAGTTTGATGGATGTTTTTCTCACAAATTGTCATATGGATTTGAAATGCAAGTTGGTGGGAGAGCCTCGGCTTAAAATATTCCACGTTGAACATGATAGTGTTGGAAGTTTCTGGGTCCATAGCTCCAAGGGTCAACAACAGAGTTCTATGCTGATTAGGACAGTGCTATAGAATTTCGAGAGTCGACATGGCACAATGTGCTTGAGCTAAATCCTCAACTATATTATAGTTTGGAGCAACATGAACATTTGGATTATATGTCACCTTTCGAATTGTTCTTTTTTGAGGGTGTAATACTATGCCAGGAATAGGACTCTCTATTTGAAGAGGGCCAAGAGGAGGAGGGGTGGCAGAGGGATCTTTAATTGAATCTTTCTCCTTAGAACTTTCATTGAAAGTTCTGATTTGGAATAGAATCGTATGTCTTTGACCTAGTGGTAAGGCCGACCATCTCATTGCACATGAGGAATTGGATAGTAGAGGAAGGTTCCACGTGATGGGAATTACTTTCGTTTCCCCCTTGCGAGGGGTTGACATTATGTGTGACCATTTTTTGATTATGTGGTGTGAAAGGGTCAATTAATATAGCGGGATGGGAGGAACCTTTTAAAAACTTGTTAATTTCCTCACGATGAGGAAATTCTTTGGTAAAGTGGTCACCTTCACATATCAAGCATGGGAACTTAGCCCTTCTCTTAGGCTCAGTGTCAGCATTGGTCTCTTGTGGTTTGGGGTTCTCCTACTGGTTAAAATATTTTTTAGACCTTCCTTTATTTTTCTTCTTACCTTGAGATGAAGAGGATTGGATCGCATTCACCTAAGAATATTGGATAGGAGAAGAGGAGTCTTAGTGTTGTTAACGGTCTGGTTCTGAGTTGGAGTGGAGGTTGAAAGGCCTTATTTTCCAATATATTTAGGTGCAAGATGAGTCATAATAGAACCAACTATACCATCCACAAGAGGTTCTGTAGAAGGTCTGGAAGGATCATTTGTAGGATGAGGAGCTTTGGGAATCAGAACATACAGGGTGCCTGATTGTCAATACACCGAATCTAAGTATTGGGCACGACTAATGGATTGTTCCTCAGTAACAAATCCTCCCATGGAAACATCTCTAGCGATCAGAGGCAATAAATACTTTGTGAACCGATCAACCAATAATTGATCCATGATAATAGATTTTATTAATCTACGCCTCCTCCTCCACTCATGGATATGATCAGATATGTGAGTAGAGGTGGATTGTATTAGTTATGTTAAAAGTTATGTCCTTGTCTCATAATGAATTGGTAATTGGAAATGTGTTAGGAAGGGCATCGTAAAGGAGTTAAAGTCACTAAAAGAATAACGTGGTAATTCAATATACCATTTCGTTGCAGTG
This sequence comes from Larix kaempferi, assembly GCA_027924585.1. Lineage (NCBI taxonomy): Eukaryota > Viridiplantae > Streptophyta > Pinopsida > Pinales > Pinaceae > Larix > Larix kaempferi. The sequence goes on along the minus strand of BSBM01000710.1, from coordinate 1,815,183 downwards.
ACAGTAAGGGTCCTTTGAAATAAGCTCAAATGAATGAAATCATCCATAAGAGAGATCGAGGAATACCACAAATGATAGGTCATCACGTGGTTGTTTGGATCCTCACTAGGTTTTCCGTCAAACTTGGGAATATATGAAGGTCGTTTGGTGGGTATGGAGGGCCAAATCAGATTGTGTTGAATGGGATCGTTAGTCAATCATGACAGATATGACAGATCCAAGGTGGCCATAAACGGTAATTTCCGATTTAGCTGTGGATACTAGTAATATTGATGAGGCATTGGTACTCCATTAGGACCATAAGTTGGTCCTCCCTTTAAATGGTGCTGAAGGAGTTGGGGAGTGATACCCACATATTGATGTTGAGGGGTTAGGACATTATACCCATGTATTGATGTTGAGGGGTTTGGGATGTCACGGGGTTAATTTTTTTATGAATGAGAACCCTTGTGTGGGCGGTCCCATCGAGTTAGGTTGTCCCAAAGGAACATTCTTGGCCCTCAAATAAGGAAATCTGGTATGGAGAGGTGCAGGACTAGCCACTGAAGGGATAAGCTAGTAACCAGATGGTCCCCAAGCTGAATAAATTGTCCAATTGGGTATTTTCCTAGAAGTCGTCAAATGGGACCGTTATCCCCTCGGTCGAAACTTGGCCTCCACTAAAGGGTAAATAAATATTTGGCATTGAGGGTGCACCCATACTACCCATTTGAATGGGATTCGGGTTGACAAGACCACTAGACATAAATCCTAAAGTAGTGGGATTGTTCGCCGCTTGATTGGATGAAGGGATTAACTGAAGACCAATTATTTCATGCGTTAGCAACCCAGCTGCTATTCTATCGACAACACTCAAAGGTGGCCATGGTGGGACCAATGGTCGAGTCGTAATTGTGTTTTCTAATGGAAAAGTGAACATTGTAAGTATGGAAGAATCTATTACGGAAGAAGTAGATGGCGCAGATTCCCCTTGGGATGAGGGCCCAGGGAAGTCCATGCCTAAATTTATTCTATAGGATGGCTCTGGTTGACGGTTATGAGAAAGAAGAGCATATATGAAGGTTGTTGAAGGTAACTGAACAATCGGTCGGTAAAAGTCTTCTGTCAAGTGAAGACTTGTATATGGAAGGAATCTTGACTCGTCTATAGTTTCAATCAACCCCTCAAGTTGGATTCGTTCAGAAGTGATACTCCCTTGACTTGAAAGGGATTCTTCGTGTATATTTCTCTCGATGGAGAGGTCAGGTGAGCCCTATGGTAGTTGTTCGCTATCCCCGGGTCCCAGGTCTTTGGGTCCCAAATCTTGCATTCTATGTGACCTTCTCAAACCGTGGTCCGCCAAGATGCCGACAGTGTAACTATACTTCTCTCAAAGAGCTCAAAAATCCTAATGCAACCGAGCGTGCAGAAGGAGAGATATTAAAAAAGAGGCACCTGGACCAAAAATCAGGCTCTAAAACCTGGTGCGATCGCGTGTCACAATAAGAAAGCTACATAAAAAATGCCAGAAATCCAACATGCAACACTACTTAACAAAATAAATGACCCTCTCAACTATAATGTATGAGAGCAGAGAGATGGAAACCTCAACACATAGTATCCTCTACAGGGTGATGAAATCCACAGTCAGAAAATATGAAATGAGAGATCAAATGGATCAAGGAATATCCCTCTACCGAAAGGGATCCTGGGTAAAATATCCCTAAAAGAATGGAAACTAGGATACTTTGTTCATGGCACATTCGGAAATGTATCCTGCAGATTTAGTCCTTTGACCATTGCACTATTGGTATGGAGGCCAGTAAGTAACAATGAGGACAATGAGTAGGTTTCCTTTGGTACAGAGCAGAGGGAAGTATTCCACTCAGAATTTTGGAACTAGTCTTTCCGCTTTCCCTCCAAAGGAGAGTCCCCTCGACAAATCAGTCTCAACCATGCCAAAAAGTACTAGAGGATTTTAGTTCCCTATGAGGACTACTTCTATGTTTCAGATGTAAAGTGGCAAGGGGAAGTTATTTGGATTCCTATCCCCAATTTCCTAACTAACTACACAATTCTTTTAATTTCCTCAAGCGAGGTTAATGTGTGTTTAGTTAAGTGTTAATTTTAGGGCTTGTTGTTACTCACAAGGTTATGGTAGTGAAACTAATAGAATGTAGACTTGACTCAAAACCATGCAATAATGAATGAGTATGCAAGTTTCTTCTTTCGATGAACCTCTAAGTATGTGAGAGAGAAATATGTTTTCCTTATCAAAATGCAATGCAATATTTTTACTTTTCCTTTTGATAAATGATGAAAAATACAAAATTTCCAAGCCACACACCAAGCAAATTCTAAAGTGACAAAAAGATCCTTTCAATTTTCACACCAAGATGCAAACTTCTAACTTGTTTCCTATCTTTCCAAACTTGAAAAAGACACCTCTAAATTTTCGAAGAGAAAGACTCCAATGATTTTTCCAAGCCAATGCAAGACAAAGAAAAAGCACTCAATGATCTCTTTATGACTCAAATGCACATAAAAATTGAAAGATCTTTTTTCCTTTATATGGATATAAGACCCAAAAATGACTTTAGATCAAACTAATGAAAAGAAGAATATTTTTGTTTTTGTTTTCAAGTCTTTTAATCCATCAAAAGAGACTAAAGAGAAGGCTTTTCTTTGAATCGATATGGAAGTAAAGAGACCAATCTACTTCCACAATCAATCAATAAGTAAAGAGGTAAATAAAACAAAGAAACACCCAAGACAATGAAACTCAAAAGATAAGGACGAACCAAACTTTTCAAAGTCTACCAAATCAATCCAAATTGAATTTAATGAAAGAAACATCTGATGAAAAAGAACACTCCAATCACTAAATGATTTGAAACCAAAACAAGTGGAATCGATAGCCAAAAGTAAGTTCTAGAGTGAAGAATCACTATAAATAGTAGCAATAAATACAAGAAACAAACCGTCCAAAACTCTGAGCAGAAAACCCTAGCAACAATTCCAAATTTCACACAGTGTCACAGCCTGTAAGTAAACACAGTGCGACAATCTCTAGTGTCGCAGGTATAACAAAGCCCGGGTGCGACAGTGCCGCACTGTACTCAAAAGGAAATTGTGACAGGCGAAATTAGAGTTTTAAAAAGTCAAGGATTTCAACACAACTCCGAATATTTAAGGTCTGAGAGTCGATTTGGATCACCTAATGAATCTAAAAGTCAAATTCACATAGAGACAATGCAAAAGAAACAAGATCTAAGAGGGACAAAATTCTAACAAAGCCAAAATAATCCTATGTTCTCTCTCCAGCGGAGTCACCAATTTTGTTAACGTATAATTCTGTAAGAGCGGACGCAAACTGACCTCCCTAGTTTAGACAGTTTAAACTAGAACAAAATGGAAAAAAACACATCTCTTTCTCTAAGTTCTCAAAACATAAGCATAACTCGACAAGAGGCTAACTTGTGATCTGAAGGTTGTCCTCGCTTTAGCCTTCTATCTTCTACTCCGTTGTGATCTTGGTAAAACACCTGCACAAAATAAGAGAATAAAATATACAAGTGAAATTACAAAGAACTTATGCATACAACCAAGTAAGAGTGCAACAAAAACTATAAACAAGTTATTTTGGGAAAGAAAATGTATTTACTGTATTAATAATAATAAAGAGAGAGAGAGATGAAACCAATAGCCTTGGCATTGTAGGCTTCTACCAAAGGTGGATTTTCCTCAACTTGTTTGCTTTGCTCCAAAAGAATGAGTATCAAGGAATGGATAGAACACTATGGAACTATCATAATTTCTCCGGCATTTGGCTATCAAATCAAAGATTCCACCCCCCTCCTCCATAGGATTGGGCTTGTATTTATAAGCTTAAATGGATAGTTGGGACATGAGTGGATAAGGGGAGAAAGATAGGAAAGGATCCCAAAGACTCAAGAATTCGGCTGAGATCCACCCAAATAGGAAGGGATGATTGTCCACGAGGGCTACGTCCTAGAAGCTCCTCAAAATTTCTAATTTTCAATTCGTAAAGATAGTTTTACACCCTGTATAAAAGCAACATGAGACAGTGTCATAGTCTGTGGTGATGCAACATGTGACAACAAAGAGTGTCACAGGTTGTTAGAGAGCAAGTTGCGACAAACTATCAAACTGGGGGTTTTAAGGAAAAATGAATCTCATCTCCCATGAAAGGTTTTTCATATTCTTCAGGGATTATGGAAAGGTAAAAGGTACAATATTCATCATCGTGATGATGACGAAAATTACATGTAACAAATTCCCCCCCAAAGGATGAAGTTAGAGAATAGTGATAGCTGAAATACTTTGTCAGATGAGTGTTAAGGAAAGGCATTCATTGGTCAGAAACCTGGCAACAACAAACAAGGAATTACAGTACAACAATTTATCACCTCTGAGATAGGAATCCCAAATGACTCATCGCATGTATGCCAAACAATACATTGCAGATCCATGTCAAGCAATATGGGTCATGGATACCAAAATACACCGTAGATCCATGCCAAAAAGACTCAAATATGGACATAGCTACCAAATATACATTGTAGATCTATTCCATAATGACTCAAATTTGAGCATAGCCACCATACATACATTGTGGATCTATGCAATGATACATACACAAAATACTCCATCGCAACCTGGGGAAGGAAATAATACAAGTGGATACCTATAGAAAAATCCAGGGTCTTCATCCCAATCTTGAATGGTACGATTATATCCATGTGAATATATGTTTTGGCATCGAACATGGTAGAAACCACTTGATTACCGATCTTTGTGGTATATTATTAACAAGTGCGAGGGAAATCACCATTGATGTCAAGGATTCCCAAGGTATTGTAGTACATTCCCTCAAATGTGAATTGATGAGTTGAAGTCAAACACTCAGCAGAATCTTCCAATTAGATTCCAATGATGTAAGCCTACTATTTAAAGTGAGGAAACCTGCCATTGAGGCATGCAGGTCCAAGGTACTAACTAGTTTCTAATTCTAATTCTTGGATAATGTGTTGAAGTCGACAAGAATAGACTCATCAAAGGAGGTCCATGACGTTTACCTCATCATTGACACTAAATAGGAACAAAGGATTTCCATGTGATTTGGAGTACGGAGTGACTTTGAGACTGACTCAGGGATGGCCGACACGAAAGAAGGATTAATGACTACAAAATAGGCCGACGCAAAAAAAAGGTTTATAGGTTGACTCTCTTATAACACAACGAGGTTCGACACAACATATGACTTATCTTGAACATATTGACATGAAAATTGTTTTGGTAACATTGACTCAACAATGATCACAAAAGAATGAATAGACTCATGGAGGAGTATGATTGATGAGAGACAAGCGAATTTCCCAACTTTTGTTAGAGTTTGCACTTTAATTCAATTTAACTAGGATATTTAACTGAAAGAATAAAATGCACAACAAAACACAATAGACACAATAGTTTTCCTCGGGGAAACCATAAAGGAGAAAACCCCGCAACTTCCTCAAAGATAGATTCGTCACTAATACAATATCACAAAATAGAAAACCCAAAATAAGAAGTCTTCTGCAACTCTCTCTCTTTCTCCTCCATCAAACTTGTCTTCTCTCTCTTGCTTATGTGAACTTCAGTGAGTGAGTGGTGTGTCCAAATGAGAGAGTAAGCTCTTTATTTATACTTTATGTTTGGGTGACCTTTTTCCTAATTAGGTCGGCTTGACTAACTTGAATGGGCCGACTTGTCCTAGGGAGACTTAATAATACATTTTACATGTGACTTTTGGGGAGCTATTGTCCTGACTTACAATGGAGGTTTTACCTCAATGACCTTGCATGAACAAACATAATAATGACATCCCCGAACGGAGGAAAAACATCTCCGTTGGAGGTACAAGTAAAATACAATAATAATATAAACATAAAATACAAATGAATATCTTCCGAAGTTACATTTACAACAACACCCCCTCTTAACTAGGAAGGTATTCTCTCGCCACAGTCATCATCATTTTAGACACAAATTCTGGACAACGTCATCATCGCTGGAACATCATCATCAACCATGTATCATCACCGTCGTTGTTGCAGCAATCCTCATCCCGTTGATAATTTATTAGTGACATCTCTCGAATCTATGTGTCATAATAAGTTCTACATAGCCATCCCTTTTTCATGTTGGATGTAGGCCTAGCTCTCATCTAGGTCGTCATAATATCCACGAGCAAGACATCAAGTAGGTACATCTCAAGACCACACATTACATTGCCACAACAATCACCCACGTCTCCTACTATCATCTCATCGTATCTAGATAATTTCATCACACACACAACACATCCAAGATGTACACATCATTTCCAACAGACCACCTACGTCTCCCACCCAGTGGGTACATCCCAGGATCACCCCAGGTGCATTACTTCTTTCAGCGGTCAGCTTGCATCTACCAACATGAGAGCATAGCCAGGAGCACCCCAGGTGCATTATGTCCTAAGGACCACCTACATCTTCCACCATGTGAGAACCAACCTAGGCACACACAAAGTGTCTTTGTGACTGATGGACCTCTTAGTGTCTCTAGCATGGGAGTACAGCCAGGAGCACACCAGATGCATTACGTCCCAAGGAACACCTGCATCTTCCACCATGCGAGAACCAACTCTAGTGCATCTGCGTCTTCCAGTCTCATCACTTTCTCTTTCGAGGAACCTCGATCTGGATAGCACCAAGCCTCTCTTTAAAGTACTCAAATTTCACTCTAGCTAACAACTTGGTCAACACATCGGATAAATGCTCGTCTGTCGCCACATGCTGGAGCTTCACTGCTCCTCTCTGCACCATATCCCGGATATAGTGGTACTTGATCTCAATATGATTCGACTTTTCGTGGAACACTAGGTTCTCATAAAAATTCATGCAACTATGGTTGTCATAGAAGATACAAGTCACCTCGAGCTCGGGACCAAACAAATTTTACAGTAGATTTTGAATCCATACTACCTCACAACTAACCTAACAAGCTTCAATATACTCTACTTCGGCTGTACTCATCACCACGCATGACTGCTTCCTGCTAAACTAGGAGATCATACAGAATCCCATACTGAAGCAGCATCCCAAAGTGCTCTTCCTATTTGTGGCACTGCCTGCCCTATATGAATCAACATAACCATCCAGGTTAATGCTCTAATTCGCCTCATACTTGAGCCCATACTCAACTGTACCCTTCAGGTACCTCAATATATGCTTTGCAACAATAAGGTGAACATGTCTTGGATCCGTCAAGAACTGGCTTAGGGTGTTCACATCAAAGCATATGCCAAGTCTTGTGTTCGTCAAATACATCAACGAACCAATCATCTGTCAATACATCATGGCATCAACTGTCTCTGATGAAACATCACACAGTAGCTTCAAGTTCGATGCCATTGGTGTGGCCATATCCTTGCAGTCCATCATTGTGAACTTCTTCAGAATCTCCACTGCATACTTTCCTTGAACAAGGAAGATTCCATCCACACTCTTCCACACCTCCATGCATAAGAATTAATGCATCATACCGAGGTCCTTCATCTCGAACTCTACGGCAAGCATCCTCTTTGCATCTGCAATGAGCTCATCCTCACCTGTCAGGAACATGTCATCTACATATAGCAGAAGTATCACTGGTATTCCGCCTTCAACCTTGAAGTAAAGGTTGGAATCCGCTTTACTCTTGGTAAATCCTAAGCTCATCAAGAAACTATCCATCCTGTCATACCACGCCCTGGGTTCCTGCTTCAATCCGTATAAGGATTTCTTCAACTTGCACACATGGGTCTGTCTGTCATGCGTCTCGAATCCTAGTGGATGCTCCACGTACAATTCCTCTTCAACTACACCATTCAAGAATGTTGTCTTGGCGTCCATCTGGTGTACCTTCCATTTCATTACTGCAGTGACTGCAAGTATAGATCTGATGAAAGTGTATCTTGCTATAGGTGAAAACATCTTCTCGTAGTCTATGCCTTCTTTCTGGGAGAAGCCACATGCCACAAGTATTTCCTTTGTGTTTTTCTAAGCTACCATCTGCAACATGCTTGATATTGTAGATCCATTTCAAAGTCGCAACAGACTTCCCTTCTGGTCTTGGATGATAAAAATCAGGCTTTTAAAATCCATTCAACCACCCAACAAAACCCACATTTCAGACTTAGGTAGTCACTAGTTAAATGACAATTTACAGGCACTTAAAATATGAACAACAAGCTGAAACACTCATGCTGAGATAGTTTAGCAGCAGAAAAAACAATTATAACAGTAGTCTAAAAATTGCATGCACAGTGAAATTTTGGTCAAAATAGACCCTGGAAAAACCCACAAGGGGAAAACCAGTGCACGAGCAATTTTTCATTAAGCATTTTCAGGAAAAAATCAGAGTTACAACAACAATAAAATCAACAATTAATGGACTATACCAGCACCTCGAAAGTCATGCCCACCTCGATTTTTGTGCCAAGAACAATTGTACGACCTCTATTTTGTGCCCATAATAGTAGTACGGATCAACAGTAATGTACAACCTCAACCAAGATTTTTGTGTAGCTCCTCGATTTATGTGCCCAACAAACTTCTAGAAATGTGTGCCAACTGAGATGTACAACCCAACAGTACGACCCAACAAATAAATGCGGCATAGCTTCCTTGGGATTCGATCCACCTCCTATTTGGGATGGATCCCTCACCTAGGGAATCCAGCCACCGACTAGAGAAACATGCTCTCACTAACAAAAAACTCAAAAGTACCAAAATGCTCACTCTCCTTGAAAACTGTGTCTTGCACACTACCCTAGGCTTGCTCTTATAATTTGAAAATGACTTTTCACCTTCCCAATCCCTAAATCCAACGATCAAGATCTAATCTTGTCTTGATAAGATCAAGGGATTGAATTCATTCCCTCCAAAATAAATCACTTACATTTTTAATAAAGTAATTTCACTTTATGAAATACATGCACTTTTATTTCATAAAGTCACTTTATAATAGACTAGGAACATTACATAAAAGTCACTTTATTACAAATTTATAAAAGTCAAGTGCCTAGGTAATGTAAATGCAAGGTCACTTCCGCATACAAGACAAAACTATGTGGAGTGCCTCCTGAGCTAAAAATCTAACATTGGAACTATCTCCCAAACATCATTCTTCATAATCGACTGGTACTCCTTGATCATGGCATCCTTCCATTCCTTCTTCTTTGTTGATTCTTCGTAGTTGGAAGGTTCTTTCTATATGATGTCACATAGTAGGGCCACATAGTTGGAGTATGGTCTGGGTCTCTTGCTTTTTCTATGCATCCCATCTGGAGCGCCATACTTCTCTGCATCTTGTATTGCTTCACGTTCCCATGTTGGTCTTCTCTTGTGGGAGTTCTTCTCATGAGGTGGATCTACGGGTTCTTGTGGTTCTGTTATGTCGCAATCTTCATGATATTCTCGGATTGTCTTCTAAACCGTCATCACATGTTCTATGGAACAAGTCTCGTCATTATTCTCTTGTAGGTGATGGTGCACGATCTTTCCTACAAGTCAAATTCAATTACATGATTAGAAACATTTCATGATATTCAGAACAAATTCTTATGCATAAAGACATAGGTCACATAGTTATGAAACTATCTTAGCCAAGGCTTCAACACAACATTCATCCATATCTCGCATTTATACGGTAACTTTCTAGATTCCTTCCATCTCTACCAGAGCTTCATTTAAGAGCGTGCACTATTCCCAACATGTCAACAAAGAGGTTTCATTCTAGATAAGTAGCAATGGAATGTTGTATAGTACCATAGGCCACTTATCCATCACATGCACATTAGTAGTATATTGTTCATTAATGCAAACATTCTAATATGCATAATATACATCCTAAATCTAGGAACATAAGTATGTAAACAACTGAACAATATACAAGAAATGACAATTCAAATACTTATATTTGTTTGGTTATTGGGTGGACTCCCTCTTGATATTTGTTTCCTTGTAGGAACTACTGGAGTCTCTTACGGTGTGTTTTTACTTCATCATCTGATTCTGAGGTCCTGTGCCTTTCTTGCTTATGATCGGAAATGTTGAGAAAGTATTCTACACTTGTTCTTTGTGATGGAGTAGACTTTGTGTGTCCTTTCTTCTGTATCCTAACCAATCTGAAATGGATGAGAGGCTTCCATAGAACATCGATCTTTATTTGTTTTCTGGAGTCCAACGTTGTAGTAGCTTCTCCTACTCCTTTCATGTAATACTGAAAGTCATCTCTAGATTCACCTTATGAGGTGGAACCTTCTAGATGAACACTTGTAGTTGGTTACCTTCATTACAATACATATTCTTCATCACTTGAAGAATATTCTATTGTTCTTTTGTTTGTAGGTTCATCGTCTTCAGCAGTATGAGCATGATGCCTCTTCTTGTTGGTATTCTTGGAGGAGCCTTAATTTTTGGGACAATTTCTTGAGTAGTGTCCCTTCTCATCACATGTGTAACATCTGATATTGGAGAGATCCCTTCTGGATTCATGATTCCTATTGGGCCTTCTAGATCTTTTGTGATGATGGCCCTCCTTCTTGTTATGATTCTTCTTAGTATGAGCAGTTAGGGGTTGGTCATCATTTTCTCCCATCTTCTCTTCTCTTGCGACTAGCCTAGCTTCTTCTTGTGTACATTCTTCCCATAGTATGCTGAAGGGGATCAAATTCTTCCTCGCACATATACCTTGAATGAATGAGTCCCATGATCTTGGGAGACCATTCAAGGTGGTCATAGCTATCTCTCCTTCTTCCACTTTGTCTTCTATCGCTTCAAGTTTCTCCTTGATTTGTGAGATCCTTGTGAAGTAAGATTGCATGGTCCATTAAGTTTGGATATTCACATTCTTGAGTTGGTTCCTTAAAGTCATCTCCTGATTGATGTTCTTCCCTTCCAATATCTTTGTCAAAGCATCGAACATATCCTTGGGTGTCTTCAGGGATGACACATGTGGGATGAGATGATCTCTAATGGAGTCTGCAATAATCCTCTTGGCTTGACCAAGTTCTTCTTGTGGATAGCCTTTGCCTCATCTCCCTATGGTGCTAGAACCTCCTCACTGATATACTTGTCCAAATCATTTTCTTGTAGGACAAGAGAGATTCTATACTTCCATGCTCGGAAGTTGTCTGCTCCCTCAAGATTATCCTCAAGCTTCGTGTGGTGAGTCATTTTTAAATTAGAACAACAAATGGAAATAACAAAGACTTAGGTCTTACCAATTTGAGATGCCTAACCTAGTTCTGGAGCTGGTTGGCCTAGGGTTTGTTAGAGAAGCCCTAATTTTTGAAATTTGGAATTTCGAACTTCTGATTGGATAGAAAGATGCACCTCCTCAAGGAAAGTTGAGAAATGTACTCATTTTCCCAAATTTGTGGACATAATTGCAAAATAACTGATGCCCTAGTTTTCCTCTCGGTAGTAATGACGGGGCCAAAAATGAAAACTATCGGTTTTGAATTCTACTTTCACAGGAAGATGTGTCCTCCTAGGGAGATTTTTCCAATCTACTCCTATGTTTGGATTGATGGAGGAAAACCCCCAAAACTTGATGCCCTAGTTTTCTCCGGCACTAGTGTTTGAGTCAAAAATGAAAATTCTCCGAACTGAGTTTTGCTTCCTCCAAAAGATGCGCCCTCCTAGGGTGAGTTATCCTAGCCCTCTTTTTTCGATGATCTGTGTAGAGAAGACCTTGAACTAGGAAGCCCTACTTTCCCGCTGCTACACAATGACTTCTTTTCAGGTTAGCTCTGATACCATGTTAGAGTTTGCACTTTAATTCAATTTAACTAGGATATTTAACTGAAAGAATAACAAGCACAACAAAACACAATAGACACAATAATATTCCTCAAGGAAACCATAAAGGAGAAAACCCCGCAACTTTCTCAAAGATAGATTCGTCACTAATACAATATCACAAAATAGAAAACCCAAAATAAGAAGTATTTTGCAGCTCTCTATGTTTCTCCTCCATCTAACTTTTTTTCTCTCTCTTGCTTATGCAAAATTGAGTGAGTGAGTGGTGTGTCCAAATGAGAGAGAAAAATCTCTATTTATACTTTATGTTTGGGTGACCTTTTTCTTAATTAGGTCAGCTTGACTAACTTGACTGGGCCAACCTGTCCTATGGAGACTTAATAATACATTTTACATTTGACTTTTGGGGAGCTATTGTCCCGACTTACAGTGGAGGTTTTACCTCAATGAACTTGCATGATCAAACATAACAATGACATCCCCGAACGAAGGAAAAACATCTCCGTCGGAGGTACAAGTAAAATACAATAATAATATAAATATAAAATACAAATGAATATCTTCCAAAGTTACATTTGCAACAACAACCTTGACCAAAAAGGTGAAAGGATGTCATGTTCAAGATTGAATCATTGCCATTAATACAGGTTCAAATACATATCCCTTCCCACATTTTCCCCATCATGATTGATGAGTATCTCTTTGTTTTTAACGAGCTTGAGGAGGATAACAGATGCTCGTTATAACTCATCCTTAGAATGAGTCCAATCTCACAGGTTTTACGAACCTGAGAAAGGAGGGGTTCAGTCCCATAAGGGTCCTTCGATATTTGATTTAACGAGTCCAAAGAAGGGAAACTTGGTGATTTTTCATGTTTAGAGAGTCTGAAAATATCAAAAGAAGATTCCAAATGGCTCTTTTTCGTAAAATTTAGTCTCCTCACCTGAAAAAAGAATAAAACAACACGAGAGAGGACTCTTCTAGTTAATGTTGACTATAGTATAGCTTTTTTGTAGTTAGTCCGAATGGTCCGAAAAAGGAGTAAACTATCACCAAATGGGCATCCTTTCAAGTTCTTTTACGAATGTGAAAGTGGCAAGTTCACTCGACAAACTTTTCATGTTTAAGGAGTTTAAAAAGTGCTTACAGAAAACTCCATAAAGTTTTTTTTGTAAGTTTTACGAGCCCAAAAAAATAACAAAAGTATGCTTGTCCATAGCCCATGTTCCGTAGTTGACCTATAATCTTCACAATTTGTGTCAGAAATGACTTTTGACCAAAAATATCATTACGAATTTCATAAAATGGCAAAAAATAAAACTAAAATATTCTATTTTTAGTTTAAAAAGAGGGTAAAAGTAACTTATTTTTTCCTTCTTGTTTTAACTTTGCCAAAAATAGAGAAAACCCCCCAAATTGGTTGATCCTTCAAGCGATGATTGCGAGCAAATTCGACAATGATTTTTAATCCCATCAGTTCCAAGTAAGAGATCTCTATCTCTTCTTTGTTTTCATGGTTGAAGTTTTGATTTTCATGCTAGTTTAAGCCATTTTTCAAATGATTTAAGCTATGGAAAAGTGTGCCCTAGGTGTCGCACAGGGCCCTTTCGAGAATTGCAACAATCCAAGATGTCGCAGTTCCCGAAAGGGGAAAATACGACACTTCCGCACTATATGTAATTGTGGGGTGTGAAATATGCAAAGCGTGCCCCAAAAAATAAAAAAACAATGATTTTTGCTTGAAAATTTTGGATGGGAAGCATCTAACCCTTCCTCCCTTGGCCTTATGTAGGTTTTTGACCAACAAGATGTTGGAATGGAGAGAGAGAGAGAGAGAGAGCAAGAAATGGAAGACAAAAGTTTCAGCCAATGACCTAAACACAATGCTTGCCCTCCGGGAGTCACTGGGTTGGAAAAATTCTTCCTAACTCCTGGAATGAGGGCCCAAGTCCCATTATTAGAATACTTGGTGAGAATTTGGGATGCACAAGATCTTCATTTTCAAGTGGAAGTCCACGTCCTCACTTTAGAAGTGGAAAATATCTACTTATTAACCGGGCTCTCAAGGCGAGGGGCCCATGTTTCCCTGTCTGGATCTAGAGGAGGCGGGGAAAACAATGATCCACTCATTCAACAGTACTATAATAATGTGACTAGGAAGGTTAATGGAAAGATTCCTATAATTTTTTTTATAGATCTCCCATTGAGGACAATCTTGTTCACTATTCCTCGGGTTGTTGGGAGCGCAACTCCACATCTGGAAACCAACGCTCAAATGTAATATGCGTTGTAATGTATGAACCCTACCATATTCAACTGGAGTGAAGGCCTCCTAGCAAACATGAAGGATCAACTGACCAAATGCAAAACAAGTAGTTTGAAATAGTTTGGCTATAGTTCTATTTTGGTATCCTTTTTCCTAGAGCGGGTTCCTCTTCTGCGCCCATGGGGTATAGACATGGACAGTCCGGATCCATGGGAGCCTTAGATGAGGAGGTGGGTCAATTTGATGGCCCGCCATGGTGGTGGGACCATTATCTCATATGGACCATCCTTCTTCAAATGGTTGCGGTGCAACTAATCATGATCGAGTGACTATGCCTATGCAAGGAATGATTTCCGATGAGATCCCAATTTGGTGCTTCTTGATGGAGCATATTGGAGTGATCTAGGTAAAAGGGAATTTTCATGCTTTTTTTCCTTTTTATGTATTTTGAAATATTTCAAATTTGTTTCTTTGTTTTGTAGAGACACTAATCGAAACCATTTCATGGAGATGTTGGTCCAATGAGGCCAGTCGGCACCTCACCTATCTAGAGGAGAGGCACGCATAGAGCAATAGTTGCTCAAGATCATGAAGCAGTGGAGGAACTCGAGGAGATCGAACATAACCTTGAGGGACTCACTTTAAACATCCCTAACATAGCGATGGATGAGTTACCACAGTGCTACCGACATCATACAATTGGAGTATCTGGGTGGATTGGTCGTCTGCTTCAATGGGTGGCTCAAGTTGTTATATGCTATCACGATCATCATGATTAGCTTATTTTGTGCTATCTACATGTAGCGACATATGAAAGCTGTGGGCTTCATTTTTGTCTCAATACTTTTTGTGAAAACTTTTTTTCCACACTTAATATAAAGTGATTTCTAGTGGCTTATGTACTTGTTGGAACTTATGATGTGACACTTTTGCTATGACATATACATGGATCCTATTTTGGCTATTAAATCCCTTAAATGTGTTTATTATGTGTTTGTGCTTCTCATGTGTATGCGCTAGATGCCAATTTAACTTGTAATTAGCTAAGGAATCAACAACTATGTTTAAATGTCTTGGAATATGTTGATATTGAATACATTCAAATAACCTTTTCAAGAGGTGTATCCTTTGATAAAGGAAAAGTAGATTCAGATCACGAATGAAATACACACGGTTAAGCTGTGACACCACGAGTTGGGAATCAAGGTAAATTATCATATGGTGTATGCCAAAGGAAGAAGCTTCGGTCAATATTCCTATCACGACATGGCATTTAGTGATGTTTTTAGTCGATGGACCTAAGCAAATTCCACCTAAACTCACTAACTCGTCGGTAGGGGAATAAACCACCCAAGCTGCAGAAGCTAAGTTCTGGGTGTGTCGACTAGCACCATCAACAAATATGGAATATACCAACATCTACGCATTAGAGCACAAGTCAGGATAAGTAGTCATGGATGAAATAAGATCCTTACACACAAAAGAATTAAAAAACCTAACACCACACCAAATTTATGGTACATATATACTAAGTACATATGTGGGATGACCCTGTGCATAGTAATTTTTAAGGTAGAGCCTTGTATCCCATTACAGGACTCTACTAAAGGTTCTCTATAAACATAAACCATCTCATAGCCTCCCTTTTCTAAGAATTTTTTAACGATGTGGGGGCCATACCACATGGATTCAAAATTTCCTTCCCCTAGTTTATCATGTTTTTGGTCACAAGTCAAAACTAGGTCACCTTCATTAAAAATGGGAGGCTGAATGGATTTATCATATTGAGCCTTGATGTGTTTCTTGTGTGATTCATTAGCAAGAGAAACATCATGGTAGGTCTCGTCTAGTTTGGTAAAATATAGAAAATGTCTCTTTTCCAAGGTGGTGTTTGGAAATAGTTTGACAACAAGTTAGAGTGATGGGATTTCACACTCGATAGGTAAAACAACTTCCAAACCATACACCAATTGGAATGGTGTGAATCCGATTGCAGTTTTTACTGAAGTTCTATAATCCCAAAGAGCCAAAAAAATCATCAAATTCCAGTTGGATTTATGTGTCCCCACTAGGCGTTGAATCATGGTTTTAAATACCTTATTAATGGCCTCTACTTGTCCATTTGCTTGGGGATAATAAGGGGATGAGTTTTCATGTTTAAATCCTAACTTGGAACTTAACTTAGCCATCATTTGATTCCTGAAATGGGAACCGTGATTAGTAACAATGGCTTGAGGAACTCCAAACCCAGCGATAATGTGGTTAAAAACAAAAAGTGCAGCAGTCTGACCGTTGTCAACATATGTAGGCATAGTCTCATCCCACTTAATAAAATAGTCAACAACGATGATGATGTACCCATTCCGCCTGGATGAGGTAGGATTACAATGCATGAAATCGATGCCCCATTTTGCAAAAGGGAGAACGACGATGAAAGGATGCAACCAAGTAGGATGAGAGCGCTTTTTGGGATAAAATGATTGACAAGGAGAACACTTCCTAACGGATTCCATACAATCTTTGAAAATTGAATGCCAAAAGCATCCAGCGCGTAAGATATTTTGGGTTGTATCCATGCTTGAAAGGTGACCACCACATGCTCCCGAATGACTGTCATTCAAAACATGTTCAACCTCTTCATGAGTCAAACAACGTCGTAGGCTAGAATCAATACCACATCGATAAAGGGTTTAACCAACGATGAGGTAATATTTTGTGTGGTGGTGAATGCGATGACGATCATCACGAGATAAAATAGGCTGAAAATTTTGGGTTTGGAGATATAAAATACTATCTCCATACCAAGGATCAGATGTGCTAATAAGAAACATTGACTCATCAGGAAGAGAGACAATGGGCTCGACTTCTTCATTAGTATGGGGAAGGGTGCATATACTGCTCTACAAGAACCAAATATTTCTTAGAATTAGATTTAGCGAATTCAAAATCAAACTCTTTCATGATAACAATCCAACGAGAGTACTTTCCCCCAGTACTTGACAAGTAAGGATATGGCACATGGGGTTAGCATCGGCAATGATGATTATCTTACGAAGTAAAATGTAGTGGTAGAACCTTTGGACAGATAAGACTACTGCCAAGGCCAACTTCTCTACATGGGAGTAACATATTTCAGGGCCAGTGAGGCTCTTACTCAAGTAGTAAACCACATGTTCTTGGTCGTCGTCATATTCTTGAACTAACACCATGACAAGCATGGAAGTAGATGCAGCAATGTAGAGGATCTAATCTCTAGCATAATTAGGGGAGTGCAACACTGGTGCATGTGTTAATGCATGTTTGATACTGTCAAATGAACGTTGAGCTTCGTCATCCCATATGAAAGGGACATATTTCTTCAACAATCACATGTATCCTTGTGTGATGGCCGCAAAATTACAAACGAACTGGCGCAAGAATTTTACCTTCCCTTGCAAACTTTGAAGTTGGGGAATGTTCGTGGGTGGGGGTAAAGCTATGATGGATTCAAGCTTTAAAGGATCAATTATGATCCCGTCTTTAGAGACTACAAATCCTAGTAGGCGTCCTGCTTCGACACAAAATATGTACTTGTGAGGATTCAAGCAGATATTGTAGTGGTGACATATAAGAAATATGACTCTCAAATGTTCAGTACGATCGTCTTGATGAGCCGAATGAGCAGGTAGGTCATGGAGATAAGGATCCACTATGTGCTTGATATTTTGGAAAGCATACGACATAGCCTGCTGAAAAGTAGCTCCAACATTTTTAAGACCAAAGGGGGGATTACGATAATCAAATTTTCCCCAAGGACGGATGAAAGCAGTTTTATGCTGGTCATATGGGAGTATCTCTATTTGATTATAGCCAGAAAATCCATCCATAAATGAGAAGATGATGCTTTCAGCGAAGTTATCGATAATTTGGTCAATAAAAGGAGTAGGGTAGTTGTCTTTTGGACAAGCCTTATTCAAGTCCCTATAATCAAAGAAAAATCTAATAGTTCATTGTTTTTTGCAACAGGAACAATGTTAGACACCCATTCTGTTAAAGGTACGAGATAGATAAAACCAGCTTTTAGAAGATTTTCAACTTCTGCCTTAATAGCCATAGTTTTCCAGGGGTGCACAAGCTGAAGTTTTTGCCGAACAGGTTTTGCACCAGGATAAGTTTTGATCTCATGAACTACGATAGAAGGATCAATACCTAGCATTTCCTCATAGCTCCAAGCGAATTAATCGAAAAAATATTTAAATAAGGTGGTATATGTTTTAATCTCTTCAGGGGAGCAGTTCTCATCGAGTTGGATGGGTTCTATGACACCCTGTTTCACTGATATGTCAATGGAAATAGTTTGGGTAATATTTCCTAAGTCCCCCTCTGATAACACATTTTGAGTCAAGATAGTGGATTGAGGATTTTTGATAGTATCAAGTGGAATGAGGGATTTAATGTCATGTTCTACCATTTGGATGTTAGCGAGGAAAGATGATCAACGATGGCCATCTTCCCATGGTGGCTCATCTAAGCTCATAACTTCCATAATAGACTCATCCAATGGAAAATTATGTAGGAGGTATTCTAAGGATGGTGAAGAAGAGTCTATCCAAGATGATAGAGTATAAGGGTCTAATGCCACAAGATGGTGGTCATCAGAGTTTGAATTATCTGAAACAGTGAATTGCGTGGTATGTTGCCTCATTTCAGTTAAAAGGCATTCAATCACCAATGATTTCACACTTGGATGGACTAGGTACTACCCAAGGATCATTTGGTTCAGGGGATCGTTGTACCGATGATGAAACCATATTAATCGTGGCAACTAGGTGTGGAATTTCTGGAAAAAATCCTATGATGGGGGAATATTTGAGGAGTCCTACACCCACATACTCATATTGATGTTTAGAATGTCCCAACAAGGAAAATTCTTGGCATTATTGGAATGGATGTTGGGAGTGAAAAAGTCTAATTGGTCTATAGTAACAATTTTACCTTGATTAGGAAATTGTACTAAGCGAAAAACTGAGGATGCAACTGCAATCATCGCATAAAACCGGTTTCGACCAAGCAAAATGTTGTAATCCAAAGTAGCATCGACTATTTCAGCGTGAATGGAAACATCCCCCCCCCCCCAATTCCACGAATAATAAAGGTAATAGAACATATGGTTGAAAACCATGACCCTCGAAGTCCTTAAGTGTGGTAGGAGACTGGTTAAATTCAAGAGAACCAATAGATCTACAATAAGGCAAAGACATAATCGAAGTGGAGGCACCTTCGTCTAAAACAGTTCGATGGATGTTTTTCACACAAATCGTCATATGGATTTTAAATGCAATTTGGTGGGAGAGCCTTGTCTTAAAATATTCCACGTTGAACATGATAGTGTTGGAATTTTTTTGGGTCCATGGATCCAAGGGTTGAAAACATAGTCCTACGGTGATTAAGATAGTGTTGTAGAACTTCGAGAGTCAACATGGCACAAGGTGCTTAAGCTAAATCCTCAACTATATTATAGTTTTGAGTAGCATGAGCACTTGGATTATACGTCGCCTTTTGAATTGTTCTTTTGTGAGGGTGTAATACTGTGTCAGGAATATGCCTCTCTATTTGAAGAGGGCCAATAAGAGGAGGGGTGGCAGAGGGATATTCAATTGAAGCTTTCTTCTTAGAGCTTCCATTAAAGTTTTGGTTTGGAATAGAATCGTATGTCTTTGACCTAGTGGTAAGGCCAACCGTCACATTGCACATGAGGACTTGGGAAGTAGAGGAATATTTCGCATGATGGTAATTAATTTCATTGCCCCCTTGCGGGGGGTTGAAATCATGTGTGACCATTTGTTGATTATTTGGTTGGAAAGGGTTAGTTAATACTACAGGATGGGAGGTACCTTTTAAAAACTTGTTAACTTCCTCATGATGAGAAAATTCTTTGGTAAAGTGGTCACCTTCACATATCAAGCATTGGAACTTATACTTTCTCTTAGGATTAGTGTCATCATTGGTCTCTTGGGGTTTGGGGTTCTCCTACTAGTTAGAATATTTTTTAGACTTTCCTTTATTTTTATTCTTACCTTGAGATGAAGAGGATTGGAACTCATTCACCTCAGAAGATTGGACATGAGAAGGAGGAGCCTTGGTGTCATTAACATCCTGGTTCTAAGTTGGAGTGGAGGTTGAAAGGCCTTGTTGTCCAATAAATTTAGGTGCAGGTTGAGTCTTCACATAACCAAATATACAATCCACGGGAGGTTCCGTAGAAGGTCTGGAAGGATCATTTGTAGGACGAGGAGCATTGGGAATCAAATAATACAGGGTGCCCAATTGGGAATAGACCAAATATAAGTATTGGGCACGGCTAATGGCTTATTCCTCAGTAACAAATCCTCCCATGGAAACATCTCTAGCGATCATAGACAATAAAAAATTCATGAACCAATCAACCAATAACTGATCCAAGATAATATATTTTATTAATCTATGCCTCCTTCTCCACTCATGGATGTGATCAGAGATGTGAGTAGAGGTGGATTGTCTTAGTGAAGTCAAAAGTTATGTCCTGGTCTCATAACGAATTGGTAATTGGAAATGATTCAGGAAGGAAATGACAATGGAGTTGAAGTCACTAAAAGAATAACGTGGTAATTCAATATACCATTTTGTGGAAGTGACATTAAGGGTACTTTGAAATAACCTCAAACGAACGGAATCATCCATAAGAGATTTCGAGCAACACCACAAATGAGAGGTCATCACGTGGTTGTTTGGATCCTCAAAAGGTTTTCTGTGAAACTTAGGGATATCTGAAGGCAATTTGGTGGGTAGGGAGGGCCAAAGTGAATTGTGTTGAATGGGATTGTTAGTCAACCGTGACAGATTTGGCAAATCCAAGGTGGCCATAAACGGTAACTGCCAATTCGGCTGGGGATACTAGTAATATCGATGAGGCATTGGTACTCCAGTAGGACCATACGTTGGTCCTCCCATTAAATGGGTCTGAAGGGGTTGGTTATTCATACCGACATATTAATGTTAAGGGGGTTGGGACATCGTACCATGTATTGATGTTGAGGGAGTTGGGATGTCCATGTATTGATGTTGAGGGAGTTTGGATGTCACGGGGTTAATTTGTTGATGGAATGAGAACCCTTGTGTGGGTTGTCCCATCGAGTTAGGTTGTCCCCAAGGAACATTTGTTTCCCCCTGATAAGGAAATACAGAATGGAGAGGTGCGAGACTAGCCACTTAAGGGCTAGGATGGTAACCAGATGGTCCCCAAACCGGATAAATTGTCCAATTGGGTATTTTCCTGGAAGTTGAGGTTTTCCCCCAGTCGAAACTTGGTCTCCACTAAAGGGTAAAGGAAATATTTGGCATTGAGGTTGCACCCATACTACCAATTTGAATGGGATTCGGATTGACAAGACCTCTAGAAATAAATCCTAAAGTAGCGGGATTGTTCACCACTTGATTGGACGAAGGGATTAATTGATGACCAAGTATTTCATGCGGCAGCAACCCAGATGCTATTCTAGAGGCAACACTCAAAGGTGGTTACGGTGGGACCAGTGGTCAATTTGTAATTGTGTTTTCTAAAGGAAAAGTGAACACCATAAATATGACAGAATCTATTACAGAAGAATTAGATGGTGCAGATACCACTTGGGATGAGGACCCAAGGAATTCCATGCCTAAATTTATTCTATAGGATGGTTCCAGTTGATGGTTATGAGAAATAAGAGTGTCTATAAAGGTTATTGAAGGTAACTAAAAAATCAGTCGGTAAAATCCTCCCATCGAGTGAAAACCTGCATATGGAAGGAAGCCTGACTCGTCTATAGTTTCGACCAGCCCCTTCAGTTGGATTCATTCAGGAGTGATACTCCCTTGATTCGAAAGGGATTATTCATCTATATTTCCATCATTGGAGAGGTGAGGTGAGCCCAATCGCCGTTGATCGTTATCCTCGGGTCCCATATCTTCGGTTCCCAAATCTTGCATTCTATGTGACCTTCTCAAACTGTGGTCTGCAAGGATTCCTATGGCGTAACTATACATCTCACAAAGAGATCGAAAACCCTAATGCAATCGAGCATGCAGAAGGAGAGATATAAAAAAAGAGGCACATGGGCCAAAAAGAAGGCTCTAAAACCTACTACGACTGCGTGTCACAATAAGTGAGCTGCAACAAAAATGTCAGAAATCCAACAAGTAGCACTACCTAAAAAAAAATGACCCTCTAAACTATAAGGTATGGAAGCAGGCAACCACCTAACTAAGAGCTGTAAACCTCAACTAATCGTATCCTCTGTAGGGTGATGAAATCCACAGTCAAACAATACAAAACAAGAGATCAAAATGGCCAAGGGATATCCCTCTACCGAAAGGGATCCTGGGTAAAATAGCACTAGAATAATGACAATTAGGCTACCTCGTTCATGGCACGTTCAGAAATGTATCCAACAGCTTCAGTCCTTTGACCGTTGCACTACTGGTATGGAGGCCATTAAATAACAATGAGAACAAGGAGTAGGTGTCCTTCGGTACAGAATGGAGGGAGGTATTCCACTCAGAATTCCAGAACCAGTCTTTCCACTTGCCCTCCAAAGGAGAGACCCCCACTACAAATCAGTCTCAACCGTGCCAAAAAGTACTAGAAGATTTTGGTTCCCTATGAGGAAAATTTCTATGTTTCGGATGTAAAGTGACAAGGGGGAGTTATTTGGACGCATATCCCCAATTTCCTACCTAACTACACAATTCTTTTAATTTCCTCAAGTGATTTTAATGTGTGTTTAGTTAAGTGTCAATTTTAGGGCTTGCTGTTACTCACAAGGTAATGGTAGTTAAACTGATGGAATGTAGTCTTCACTCAAAACCATGCAATAATGAATGAGTATGCAAGTTTCTTCTTTCAATGAACCTCTAATTATGTGAGAGAGAAAGATATTTTCCTATTCAAAATGAAATGCAATCTTTTTACTTTTCCTTTTGATAAATGATGAAAAAGCCAAACTTTCTAAACTAGGAACCAAGCTAATTCTAAAGTGACAAAAATATCCTTTCAATTTTCACACCAAGATGCAAACTTCTAACTTGTTTCCTATCTTTTCAAACTTGAAAAATACACCTCTAAATTTTCGAAGAGAAAGACTCCAATGATGTTTCTAAGCCAATGCAAGGCAAATACAAAGCACTCAATGATCTTTTTATGAATCAAATGTACATAAAACTTGAAACATATTTTTTCCTTTATAGGAATATAAGACCCAAAAATTACTTTAGATCAAACTAATGAAAAGAAGAAAATTTTTGTTTTTGTTTTTAAGTCTTTTAATCCAACAAAAGAGACTAAAGAGAAGGCTCTCATTTGAATCAATATGTAAGTAAAGAGATCAATCTACTGCAATCAATCAATAATTAAAGAAATAAAGGAACCAAAGAAACACCTAAGACAATGAGACTCAAAAGATAAGGATGACCCAAAATTTTCAAAGCCTATCAAAGCAATCCAAATCTGATTTAATGAAAGAAACAACTAATGAAAAAGAACATTCCAATCACTAAATGATTTGAAACCAAAACAAGTGGAATCAATAGCCAAAAGCAAGTTCTAGAGTGAAGAATCACTGTAAATAGTAGCATTAAAGCCAAGAAACAAACTATCCAAAAATCTAAGCAGAAAACCCTAGCAAAAATTCCAAATTTCACACAGTGTCGTAGTATACAAGCAACGACAATCTCTAGTGCTGCAAGTATAACAAAGCTCAGGTGTGACAATTCCGCACTCTAGTCAAAAGGAAATTGTGACAGGTGAAATCAAAGTTCCAAAAAGGCAATGATTTCGACACAACTCAAAATATTTAAGGTCTGAGAGTTGATCTGGATCACCCAATGACTCTAAAAGTCAAATTCACATAGAGACAAGGCCCAAGAAACAAGATCTAAGAGGGACAAAGTTATAACAAATCCTATGTTCTCTCCCCAACGAAGTCACCAATTTAGTTGACAGATAATTTCGTAAGTGCGGACACAAACTGACCTCCCTAGTTTAGACAATTTAAACTAGAACAAAATGGATAGAAACACATCTCTTTCTCTAAGTTCTCAAAAAATAAGCATAAATGGACAAGATGCTAACCTGTGATCTAAAGGTTCTCCTCATTTTAGCCTTCTATCTTATAATCCATTATGATCTTGGGAAAACACTTGCACAAAATAAGAGAATAAAATATACAAGTGCAATTACAAAGAACTTATGCATACAACCAAGGAAGAGTGCAACAAAAACTATAAATACGTTATTGTGGGAAATAAAATTTATTTATTGTATTAATAAATAATAAAGAGAGAGAGAGAGATGTAACCAATAGCCTTGGCATTGTAGGCTTCCTCTCAAAGGTGCCTTTGCCTCAACTTTATTTCCTTGCTCCAAAATAATGACTATCAAGGCATGGCCACAACATTATGGAACAATCAGAATTTCTCCAGCATTTGGCTATCAAATCAAATATTCCACCCCCCTCCTCCATGATTGGGATTGTATTTATAATCTCAAATGGATAGTTGGGAGACGAGAGGATAAGGGGATAAAAATAGGAAAGGATCCCAAAGACTCAGGAATTCGGCTAAGATCCATCCAAATAGGAAGGGATGACTATCCATGAGGGCTATGTACTAAAATCTCCTCGAACTTTCTGTTTTTCCCTTCATAAATACAGTGTCACACCCTCTATAAAATAAACATGACAATGTCGTAGTCTGTGGTGATGAAACCTATGACAACAAAGAGTGTCGTAGGTTGTCAGAGAGCAAGCTGCGACAACCTATCAAATTGGGGTTTTTAAGGGAAAATGAATCTCATCTCCTAGGCAGGATTATTCACATTTTTCGGGGATTATGGGAAGGGAAAAGACACACTATCCATCATGATGATGATGACTAAAATTACGTGTAACAACTATAAAGTGCAATATGAAAAGGTTGTGATGCACTTAATCACCCATTCACAAATTAGGATACCAAGAACAAGGAAAGGGTTAACTCCTTATCATGGACTCAACTGATTAAGGATGTCTCTCCATTTCTAGGGGATAGACAATGAAATGGGATCAAAATCAAGGGAATTGAGCCTACGACCTTGATTTACATCACTACCTTGAAAAAAGTCACCCAAGATACACTAATTGTCAAATTTATTTCCATATGCCAAAGTGAATCCATGAATATGGGTGTCTATTTTGGGGGGTCTTATGAGAAAATAAATCTAAATTTTTCATGTTTTTCAACTTTGGGAAAACGAAAGTGATATTTTTGTTTAGAATTTAACTTTTTAGTAAAAATAAAACCTTTAGAGAATTATGTTAGCTTTCTATTCATTATTTTTTCAAATTTTTTCATTGATATTTGATATGTCAATTTGGAAAATGTTTGACAGCATGTTCTTATAAAATGAAATGACTAATAAATAGTCATGTGTTTTGACGGGCCTGGAATCATTGTTAAACTTGTGTTTTGTAACAAAAAAATATACTGCGATAATCTACACAAAATGTATTGAGGCATGGCTATAATTTCGTAACCAATGGATCTATATACTAATTATTATAATTTTTTGAGTTAGATAAATGCAGAAGGCTTGTCGAATTTCAACATGTTTATTTTGACGAGACATTTCTCCCAATTTACTCTAAAACTAAAAAATCTAAGAATACCCTTTCGAAGTAGAGACTCCAATGAATGACCCCATATTTTTTTCAATTTTTTTATTTTGTATTTTTCAAGTTTGGATTTTTCATTTCACCACATTTTGAAAGCAATGAAACCAAATTGGACACATGTTAACACAAAAAATAATTGAAATTATCAGATCTCACCTAAACAAAACAAAATCTATACCTACGAAAAGTATATTCAATGACGAAACTAATGGTATCAGTTCCGACAATCGATTTGTAGTCATAGTAGATTGTTTTTGCCTTTCTAAAATGGAGAAGACTGAAAACAATGAAGTTTTTAGGTATCAGCCGGCATTTGGCCGAATAAATATTCGGCCAAATAATGATTTTCCATTATCAAACCATCAAAATTAACAGTAGTTGTTCAGGCGAAAAATAAAACGCAAAAAAATTCCGTCAGCCGAAAAAAATGGGGGCCTGCTTTTAGAAATTAAATTATTTGAAATTTTATAAATAAAGACTACACAAGTCATAATTTTGCATCTCTTTTTTTCATAGAGTTTTTTAGAAAAGATTTTTTAAGGGGTTTTTACAAAGGAGATTTCTTTTTTAAAGGGTTTTTTTCAAAGGATATTTCTTTACAATGAGTTTTTCTTCAAAAGAGATTTATTTCCAAGGAGTTTTTTTCAAAGGAGGTTTTTTTTCAAGGAGTTTTTTTTCAAATGAGATTTTTTTTCTAAAGAGTTTTCTTTTAAGTGACTTCTTTAACGAGATTGTTTTCCAATAAACTTCTTTAAAGTAAGTAGATTTTTTTAAGGGATTTTTTTAGAGATATTCTTTTGTAAGAGATTTCTTTAAGGAGATGTTTTTATAAGGGACTTCTTTAAGGATGTTTTTTTTACTTATCTAAGACAATTTTTTTTCTTAAAGACTCAAAGGAAAGGGAAATTTCTCTCATGGCGTTCTCTCAAAGTATCTTAAGAGATTGTTTTAAGGTGACTTTTTTCTAAAAACTTTTTTTAGGTAAAAATGTCAAAGGAAGTTTCTTTTCATGTGTTTTTATAAATGGTTGAAAGACTAAAAAAAAATAGTTATTTTTTAATCTTAAATTTTTATTTTTTTTACTATAAAGTGTTGATTCTTTAATTTAACCTCTGCATATTAAACAACTATGGGCAATAAAAAAAGCCTCCAAAGCAAAAATGATTGTAAACGAGATGATGAGGCTCATAGGGAAAGAAAAAGACTCAAATATCATGCCAAAAAAGCAAGGGTTGCACAAATAGAAGAGAGAGTTGTTGAAGATGTAAATAGATATTTACATCATAATATTGATGAAATGGATATTGAAAATCAAGTACAAGAAGAACAAATTGAAGCTGAAGAGACCATTGTTGAGTATGTAAATAGGGTTTTACATGATAATGTTGATGAAGTCAATATTGAAGATCAAGTTCAAGAACGAGAAATTGGACCTGGTATGTATATATCATGTATATTTTCTAAATCTATTTTTTTTTAATGAATTGTAATTTTCGATATATGTTAAATTAAATTTAAATGAAATGTATAGGTGCTTTCACCATTGATGATGAAATGCTGAAAAACATTGATTACGACAAATAGGGGGGAAAATAGCCATACACGTTGCACGATATTGTGCTACGCAAATTTATGATGATATTCTCCAACAATATTAATTAGCAAGACAAGCACAAATTTTGAGATGTTTATTAGTGTCCAAGAAGTTAAGAGGTGCTACGTCATTATTGGGTATTCACAAGGAAAAAAAGAGTCGAAATTGAAACATAATGTGATAGAAAATATAAGTGACTCAATAATTTTTTTTGGAAAATCCAGGAATAAAGATACCAAAGTTGCACGTAGAGCAATTCAAACAACAATTATTTCAGCTAATACTAAACAAAACATTTTACAACATAGCTGGAAAAAACAATAGGAACTTCAAGAAAGACATTATACAAACATAACAAATTCAGATTGCAAATAGATGAAAATGTTGAACTTGCTTGTTGGGCAATTATTTGTAGACAACCTTACAGAGATAGAATGAGAGAAGATGTTAAAGATATTGTACATAAATATTGGTTGGCACATGCTCAATTTTCACCAAACTCAAGGGATGTGATACGGTGAAGAGTATCAAGAAATGAATATGAAATCCATGAAAAACATATAATGGAAATGACACAAGTACAATTGTTCAATAAATTCAAGGAGGATCATCGTGGAATTAGTATGTCAATAATTACATTTGTGCAATAGAAACCATGGTATGTTAGACCTATTACTATTCGTGACACATGTTGTCGTTATCATGTGGAATTTGAATTATATTATGAAACTTTTCTTGAATTTGGTAAAATGTTTTGGACAAATTCACCACCTTCGCCCACAATATGTGAATTCATATCTCAAATTCTATGTGAGAGAGATCGCGATGAACTATTTTACAATAATAAATGTGTCATGTTTTGTAGGTTCTTCCTTTCATCAACTGTAGATGTACAAATATAAGTATTACCCTCCTTTCCTCACTGTGGTTATTTGGCTCAGATTTTGAGGTGAATGTGTTGACTCATATTTTTAATTTATTCCTGTGCATTTAACGTTGCAAGCACTACTGCTGTAAATCTCTAAGATTTTTTCTTTAAAGCTCAATAAGAAATTCTCTTGATTGGTTTTCCCCTTTGGGGTTTTTCTAGTGTCTTTGGACCAAAATATACTGTGTTAAATGTGTTTTATAGTATGTTGTTCATCAGTTATTTTTTACTGTCTTAACATGTGTGTTTCGGCTTACTATTACATCGAAATGAGTGCATGAGTTATGATTTGATTTTCTATGATTGTATAAGACTGAGATCAAAGTATTGTGAAGTGTTTGGGATATTTGTTTTTGAGATTAAGTTCATATTTTAACAAGTGTAATGGTACAATTTCCAATACTATATATTCTACATAGAAGGCCAAGTATGCACAATCTAAATCTCTAACATCATAACATTTTAACAGTTTTATATTATGTTTTTAGTGAAGAAATGAAAATGCATACATATTGATTCTTATTTTAGGAAAAATAGCATTCCAACTATCATTATATGCATTTAAAATACGTGGTAGACTCCCAAAAAATAAATTTTATACAAACTTATATACCACAATTCCAACACATGCACCCTATTATACCTAAACCAAGATATGGAAGTGGATCTCAAGAATCCTAATCTCTATGTTGATGTTAAGGTAGGCCAATAGTCTCACATACACCAATACATGATGATGTCAAAACATAATCTCACTATGCACTTACTTATAGTCTATCTACCTAATTTTTAAATTCTTTTTTTCCTCAATACTTGAAAACTTCATACAAAATGTGTCAATTTCATGCAAATGGAGTGTATGAAGGTATTTTGGAACATGTTAAGGTATTTTTACCTCTTTCTATGGATTCAATTGAATCAGGTTTCAAGTACTTGGGTTATTTTTTGAATCCAAACAACTATGTCAAGGAAGATTGGTTTTGGTTGCTAAAAAGAATGACAATAAAGTCGATAATTGGGTTTTAGATGGTTGTCCATTGGGGGGATATTGACATTAGCCAAATCTATCTTGGAAGACATCCCAGTTTATCGGCTATCCTTGGCTAAAGTGTGTTAAGTTTTTAGCAAATATGATGAGCTTTGAACTTTAAAAATTTAAGTGCGGAAATATTGAATACTTGAATCAATGAACCATTCAATCACATGAAAAATTCAACCATAACACAATATGTACCCTAGGGAAAACCATCAAAACAATGAGCATGAAAAACCCCAACAAATATTCAGAGTATAATTATGATAGATAACAGCGAATGTCTTTTACATCAAGCACCCCCGGTACAATTACAGAGCAAGAGAAAGATAAATAAGAGAAACGCGGAATAATATCATGCACGAAGAAAAGTGTGTTGCCTTCAAGAGAGAAGATAATTCACTTCACATTGAATTCATCAATCCTGTATAAAATATTTATACATACTTCACATGCATCGGCTTTTATTTTAATCTTCTGACTTCAGTATGAATTCTCCCTCCATGTGGATGCAACAATCTTGCATGAAGAAGTGCACCCCACTTCTCATGCGGTGCATTAACTCATTGATCTAATTCTTAGGATGAACTCACCCCTTAACTAAAATATTTCCCACTTAGTTAGTTGGATAACTCAAGTGTCGTCATGCAAGTGTCACAACTTAAGTGTTGTCTTTTAGTTTAACATAAGTGTTGTCTTTTAGTTTCACATAAGTGTCGACATGCAATAACACTTAGTTAACTAGATCTTATTTGTTATCATTTAGTTAACTTTCTTTAACTAATTCTTTCTTGTAACTTCACTGTAGTGATCAATTCGAGTTCTCCTTTGATTTACTGAAGTCTTCACTGAAGTTTAACAATTTGAATTCTCTCTTAATTAATTATTTTATGTGCACTTCGAATTCTTACATATCTTATCACATCTTATCTTTATCTCTTGTCTTATCTGCATGTTCCATGATCCAAAAATGACAGGATCTACTAACACTTGAATTTGCATGTGAATTATTAAACTAGTTAAATTATAAAAAGACTTGAAATAACAAGCTTATCAAAGGCTCACAAATACTCTGAAAGAATATAAATGAACAAATAATGCAAACCATAAGAATGTGGACACCATATGATAATGGAGTTCATCCCTGATGGACTACGTCTCTGAGTCCAGCTCCAATCAGGACCAATCTTATTAGTCTTCAAAAATATTTGAACATGTACAAAATACCTTCATCCTCCAACAAAAGAGACTTAGGCTTCAACAATGAATTTCTCTCTCTCCAAAAACTCTCAAGAGTGGCTAAAAGCCTCTTACAAAGCAAAAGTTTACAAAACCTTTACAAAGGCATACTGACATCTTACCATTCTCTCCTCAAACGCTTCCATCCTTTCATGTCTTCACAAAGCAAATTACATTGATTTATATAGCCAAGTCTCATAACCCATCACCACATTGCATGGGATTTGATCCCAAACTAAGTGGGATAAAGATCCACAAATTAATGGATAAAATATATGCAAATTCACCATATGATACACTTTTGAAAATGCAAAATATAAAACAAATCCAAACTAAATAATATATATGGTTATAAAACCATATTATATGGTGCATTCATTTAATTGAGTCCATATGGAGGCGCCCCCCTTTTGGAGATTTAAATCTGCTCGAAACAAACTTAAAATAATTATTTGCAAATCCCTTAACCAACGAAGCACTTGGTTCATTGGTGAAAATGTTCGTGCAGTGGGGAGGAGGTCACGGGTTCAAAACTGTGGACCTCCTCTTGTTGCGATTTTGGTTGGCATATATATGTGGTGTTGGTTTTTTGTTTGGTCGCCTATTCGATGGTGGTTTGTTACCACATTGCAATGATAAACCATAACATATGAGGCCGAGGGATTATCCCTCAGTCCCACCCATTTTTAAAAATAGACAACATTTCAACTTCAAATAGAAGTTGCAATCCATATAGACAACATTTCAACTTCAAATAGAAGTTGCAATCCATACCATCAGGTGGAAGGCACAACTAGGCGGACGATGTGGAGACTCTGGAAAAGGAGAGGTTGGGGGTTTGATCCTACCTGAATCCCATATTTTTGGTAAACCATTCTGCAACGTGGAAAATCAGATCGCCACATGGAAACCTCCGATTGGTCCACCTGGATTCTACTTGTATGCCACGTGGTTTCCATGTCACCACCCTGCTGACAGTACATGCCACGAAGTTGCCACGTGGATCTCATACACTAGTCCAACTGTCCTGCACCATGCCACATGGTTCTATGTGAGTGTGCCACATCATATCTGTACAGTGCATGTGTCACCCTTACAGTGGTGCCACGTGGCTCCCCTTTTGCTACTTTTACATGTTTTGTCGAAAGTTCAAAACTTAATAAATTTCTCATATGGAAGCTATTTTGCATGAAATGAACATCACCGAAAAGCTCTTGTCGAGCTCTACACAGATGTAAGATTCTATTTTCATTTTGAATAATTTAATTTTGATCGATATCAGAGATCCTCCTAGATCAAACCTTCCCACTGAGAAGCTTTTGGACTACCAAAATCCAGAGTCATTCAAAATTCAAGTGAGGACATGTTCGTCTCACTTGTCCCGTATCATTTGTCCATTCTTCCTGGAACTTGTACATTTGACTTATCATAATAACAATCAACATTACATTGATATTATTAAGTACATTAATCCATTTTTCAATCAAATCTACATTCAATATTATCGGAACCAACCATATACTGTTGATCAGTAGAAAGTCGAATATCAAAATTGAACATATGAAAGAGATTGTACCCATATCATGCTTATGTTTTACCATAGGAACAATATCAACTATAATAGGTTCATTGTGGTGCAACGAAAATTCATTTTCATGCTTAGGATTCTTTTCTTCCTTAAATTGCATAGACATATGTAACCTACCTAGAACTTGAAACATTTTATGTTGTGGAAAACATTACATAAAATTTATTGTAAAGTTTAATGTTATTGACAAAGGATGGTCAAGGATGACTGTAATTGAATATTATTATTATTTAATAAATTAAAATAGGAGACACTCATCTAAAGAGGACTGTTGAAGAGTGTTCACTGACCCACTATGAGGAATGAACTAGTCTAGAAGGAAATTGAAAAGTGGCAGCATCTGCACTCACTTACTAGCTGTTGCAGGAGGAAATCTCCCTAAAAATGTGCTCATGTTCCCCAAGGAATGTGGAACTGAGCAGGTGGCTCATTAAATGATATTAACTGACCCAAATACCTAGGCAGACCTATATCCATCGAATTGAGCAGGAGGCTCACCACATTTTACCTTGTGGATTGATGGAAACTGAAAAAGGTTGAGCACACAAGAGATTCGATGAGGGGAATGCTAGAATGAGTTGCGGTGTAGGACTATGAGATTATTCTGCTAAGTTTGCAGAGAGTGTTTTGCATGCACGTCTTCATGATTGCTGAGATACAAAGAGATTGTTACATACTTCTACACAGTATCTTCGTCCTGATGGTTCAGTGAACACGCTCGGGGGTCCTAAAGAAAGTAATCTTGGTTGCTTTCAGGAGATGGTTGGGAGGAACAGTCTTCTTTGGGTGTTTGTCCACCTACACAGTTAAACAGGTTCTGCATTTTTTTTTTGGTTTAGTATTTTAGTTTAAATACACTTCTGAAAGTTTCTTATGAGGTTGTAATGTTGCCTAGATATCTAAATAGTTGTTAAATATAGCAGAGTACTGAACTGATAATTTATTGTTGCATAAATGATCGAATGAATAGGATTTGGAATTTAGAAAGATGAATATAATTCTTCTCTGTATTTTTCCTTTCACTTAAAAAGTGATGTACTCTAGTAAATAGAGATTTCTAAGTAGATAGATTCGAAATGATCCAATTTTAGTGAGAAGTGATGATGTTCTTCATAAGATATCAAAAATAGATAAAAATGTTGATAGAACTTTGTTGTTTAGAACCTGATTATTTTTCAGTATATAAGATATGCTAAGTATGAATTCATAGTTGTAGATTATATTTAAATAGTAATGTTAATACATAACTGTAATATGTATATAATACATATATATATATATATATATATAATTACTATTACTATAATATGGTTTCAGAATAATTCTACACATCATATTTAAATCAATATTTATGATCTACAGGATGCAGTATAACATTTAGTATCATTCAAAATAATAACTAGAAGTAAGACAAATTATCATATATTATACACAACCGAGGTAACACCCAGTTTTAAGAATAAACAATACTAATTCTAAGTATCTATTATATGATGTTCCAATTTTTAAACCCAAATATCTCATTTAGTCGAATGACTATAATAATCCACAAAACCTAAATAAATTATAAATTTTACAAACGGGGCTCACCCAGATTAAGATAAACGTTTTACTTTGCAAACATACAGTCCCTGCATATAATTTCAGGGTCAAATCCCTTGTTACCATTTTTAATTTTAAATAAAAACCCTAAACTTCAGAACCCAAGAAAACATTTAAATAACAACAAATAGATAAATTCTTTGTAGAGCTGATTCAGTCACAAGTCGAGGGTTCGAGGCTCATGAGAGATCATCCCAAAACATTTATATATTTATAAACTTCGAATAGACCCAATAATTAAATACAAGTCGACTAAGTACCACGAGTATAAAACCGATGTAAATTATTAACACAACGACAAAGTATAGTTGAGGGATTAAACCCTGCTATTAATTAAAAACAAAGAACTTTGTGAACAGAGCTAACAATGGTATAGAGAAGTAATTACGAATTAGGGTTGTGCCCATAACTGTTTACACCAGTTCATATTTTTTATAAATAAAAACCACTTCGTTTCAAATAATCCTATCAAAGGTCGGATTCAAGGTTGAATCCCTTCGACAAACAAAAGAATAACAATCTACTACAGAGTACAAGTATAGGGTAAATATAACACCAAATCAATGGCGCATCATACTAAAAGCTTAAACATATCCAATCAATATTAAAATCGAATTCAAGAACCAACAAGAGTTTATAAATTAATATATATATTCTCTGTATGTAACGCCTACTGGCCCAAACATTTAATTGACAAATTCATTTTATAATTGTCTAATGTCCATTCTAGACCTGTAAATAACTCAAAGTATAGACAAGCATTACAGGAACCCTTAAAAGGTTATTACAACATAAATTCATGAATTTTGGTTCAGGTTGAATCCTGTTTTCATTACCAAAATCTTTACAAATAGAGCCAGTAATGGCGTAATCAAATATTCAAACCAGAAATCAGAATAATAAACAGTCTCGGCATTATCTCAAAAGGTTATATATATAAACATCGAATTCAAAGGACTTTGGTCCAAGTATAAATACAATACAGTTTGTCCATACAGCTTCACAAGAAGAACAACCTAACCCTAAACAAACCTATGCTGGTGTTTATTGTGAAAATCCTCACAACAAATCTAAGAGATGATGTATACCTCACAAGAGAATGATTATGATTAAGCAAGAAAATAGAAGAAGAGTGATCAATACAGTGTAATGAGCAACAAAATAATATGGTACAGTAGAACTCGGATAGAAGCAATAATACTTCACGCACACTAGTTAAATAATCACAATATGGACAAATAAATAGTACAATGCATGAGGATTCGAATGCCTAAGGTGGCAATTCGAATTAGCCTTCATGAAGTGATCAAAGGATCATTGGAGTGTCATCGGAGCACAACTAGTAATCTATCTCATCATCGGTGGAGTCATCAATGCACAAGTACTTTCTCTTCAGATCAAATGTGATGAGAACAAATCCAAAAGTATGAGGATGATCCTTGAACCTGTGATTCAAATCAGTTGAGTATGATCAAAATAATGAATATGCAGATAGTCTTTTGTCTTCTCCTTCGAACCATCATGGGTGAGATTGTGCCAAAAAGAACCATCAAATAATAATTGCTTGAAACCCAAATCAGATTTAAGACTTGAAGAATAGTTTCTTGAGATCTCCTTTGAACCGGTAGGGGTGAGATCAAAACTGTCATATGCATGAGAAATTATCCCAAGCGAATGGCAATGGTTTCTTGAGATCTCCTTTGAACCATAAGAGGTGAGATCAAAACCAATGGATGCATGAGAAATTATCTCAAGTGGGTGGCAATGGCCATATTCTTCAATAACCTTCTGAAAGCATGTGCTAATGATCATATAGTAGTAAATAAGAGATGATTGCTTGATAGGAGTGAATGCATTACCTCCAATAGTTGATTTTACCTCTGAAATAATCATGTGATCATGATGCAAACCAACAAACTTCGGTGCAAGAGAGGATTTAGGACCTTCTACAATATCTAGAGTGCGAGCTGGCACAAAAAGAGAAGAAAGTTGGAGCATGAGTGGAGAATATGCAAGTTCTTTGTCAACAACTTCAATATGAGATGATACTGGTTCATGATCTGAGAGACCATCAAGGGGAGTGAATGCATCACTTTGCTTGCTCTCGAAAGGGTTTGGACCAATCTCTTCATTATGTCTGCCAAATCTTTGATCTAGGTAGGCCCGTAGATCTTTTGGAGATGAAAAATCAGGGAGGTGATATAACATGCATCGAGACATAGCATACATCATGGCTGCACAAGCTATTTCTCCTTCATTTAACCAGTCATACTCTTCTTCAAAGGATTCGAACTCTCTTTCAAAACAATAATCAAAGAGACCATGTCTCTTCAAATGTGCTATCATTGGTGGTTTCCATTCATCATAATTGAATGGAGAAAGAGGAGTAATTCTTGATGAATACATAGAAGCTGTAGAGGACCTGCAAAAACAATATAGAATAACTGCAACTACTACTGCTGCAAAAATGCAGAAACTGCTACAACTATTGCACTCGAAATCTTGGTAATAACCTGCAAAAACCTCTCAAGAATGGAGATAAACAATACTCTCAAGATGCTCTGATACCATGTGAAAATCCTCACAGCAGATCTAAGAGATGATGTATACCTCACAAGAGAATGATTATGATTAAGCAATAAAATAGAAGAAGAGTGGTCAATACAGTATAATGAGCAACAGAATAATATGGTACAGTAGAACTCGGATAGAAGCAATAATACTTCACACACACTCATTAATTAATCACAATATGGACAAATAAATAGTACAATGCATGAGGATTCGAATGCTTAAGGTGGAAATTTGAATTAGCCTTCATGGAGTGATCAAAGGATCATTGGAGTGTCATCGGAGCACAACTAGTAGTCTATCTCATCATTGGGGGAGTCATCAATGCACAAGTAACTGTCAACCATCAGTTAAACTAAGTCTAACTAAGTGTGGTAGGTGTAACTGAATGTAATTGGCACATGGAGACACTAACTGAATGAAGGAGGCTCAATGGAGGGTGCATGAGGAGCTAACTGGAGTCAGAACAGGTAGTCAAGTCTCACTGGAGGTCCATCGGAGTGCTAAGGTCAGTTAAGAGTCAGTTAATCCTTAAATCAAGGAAGGAACTGAAGATAACTGAACTAAACTGATGTGGTAGGTAAGAAGGGCCCTTTCTCAACTGGTAGATGAAAGGAGGGCGCACTAAGCTCTAGGAGGGCTGAAATTGAGTGGAAGGAAGCTCCGGGGGCTTCTAACTAAGGGATAGGTGCTGGGACTGATGACTAGGATGCATGCAAATGTATGCAAACCCTAAATAATTCATGCAAACCCTAAAAGTGCATGCATGACTGAAAATGTAAATGATCAAAATACTGGTGGGACTAGGATGGAGTATAGGAATATCCTAACACCCCCCCTTAATCCATCCTGGGCCCTAGTAACTAAGACCAAAGGTCACCCAATACAGTGAATAATAACAGTCAATAAACCAAGGAAGTGGGAAAATTTCATGGGAAAGATACCCCCTCCTCAAAAACAGACTGTAAGGCACACAAAAAAAATAAATGCTCCAAACTCAAGCAGGTGTGATGCTTGGTCATATGTCTGGAGGTATCTTCTTGTTGGGAAGAAGTGTATCATGCTCAAAAAACATGTGCTTGTAATTTCTCCTCAGATCGAATGTGATGAGAACAAATCCAAAAGTATGAGGATGATCCTTGAACCTATGATTCGAATCAGCTGAGGTAGGATCAAAATCATGAATATGCAGATAGTCTTTTGTCTTCTCCTTCGAACCATCATGGGTGAGATTATGCCAAAAAGAACCATCAAATAATAATTGCTTGAAATCCAAATCAGATTTAAGACTTGAAGAATAGGTTCTTGAGATATCCTTTGAACCAATAGGGGTGAGATCAAAACTATCATATGCATGAGAAATTATCCCAAGCGAATGGCAATGGTTTCTTGAGATCTCCTTTGAACCAGAAGAGGTGAGATCAAAACCAATGGATGCATGAGAAATTATCTCAAGCGGGTGGCAATGGCCATATTCTTTAATAACCTTTTGAAAGCATGTGCTAATGATCATATAGTAGTAAATAAGAGATGATTGCTTGAGAGGAGCGAATGCATTACCTCCAATAGCTGATTTTACCTTCGAAATAATCATGTGATCATGATGCAAACCAACAGACTCTGGTGCAAGAGAGGATTTAGGACCTTCTGCAATATCTAGAGTGTGACCTAGCACAGAAAGAGAAGAAAGTTGGAGCATGAGTGGAGAATCTGCAAGTTTTTTGTCAACAACTTCAATATGAGATGATACTGGTAGGTGTAACTGAATGTAACTGGCACATGGAGACACTAACTGAATGAAGGAGGCTCATTGGAGGGCGCATGAGGAGCTAACTGAGTCAGAACAGGTAGTCAAGTCTCACTGGAGGTCCATTGGAGTGCTAAGGTCAGTTAATCCTTAAATCAAGGAAGGAACTCAGGATAACTGAACTAAACTGAAGTGGTAGGTAAGAAGGGCGCCTTTCTCAACTGGTAGATGAAAGGAGGGCACACTAAGCTCTAGGAGGGATAAAAATAAGTGGAAGGAAGTTCCGGGGGATGCTAACTAAGGGCTAGGTGCTGGGACTGATGACTAGGATGCATGCAAATGTATGCAAACTCTAAATAATGCATGCAAACCCTAAAAGTGCATGCATGACTGAAAATGTAAATGATCAAAATACTGGTGGGACTAGGATGGAGTATAGGAATATACTAACATTTATAACTTTACAACTGTGTACAAGTCAATAATTCGACCAACAAGCAAACCAAACAACATTTCCTACTTTTAACACGACCAGAGTGCTCCAGGATGGGCCGAGACTTACCAGGGTAGTCTTAAACCCTGGATTTTTCCTCTTCCTTGTTTTGATTCTTTTAAATGCTGGAACCATTAACCCAAACCACACAGTTCCTATCCAATGCATACAAAGAGAACATTGTTATGATAATCACAATGCATAAGTTGAGTATTAAGAATTTAAAAAAAAATAGGCGTGTTTTTCGAATATACCTCAACATTAAGTATAAAGTTCGACGCCAACCTCTGTTAAGAAGGGCAGCCACGAAGGTCCCTCCAGGTTCATGGCTACTGAGAGTCGAGAGCTCAGCTCTCCAAACAGTATTCAAAAATTCGAGATGCAAATACAAAACCCCCAACGAGTATTTAGGGTTTACCACACCACGTGGTGCCCAAGGATCCAAGTGTTCACGTGCTTCATTAAAGTACCACGACTGTCATCCACTAATACTTACATTTTTAGCCATAGACTATAGTTTAGGATCCCTTGCTTGCTTGTCATTGAGCCCTTAGTGAAATGCGCCCATGCCCTTAGTTTTTTGCATAGTGGGTATGCATCAAAAGTAATGCCATCACCTTGGCATTAAACCCTTAGACACGAAATGCCCCATTCCTAGAAAGTTAGGGTCATGGTTAAACCCTTAAAGAACTTCATTGTTTGTAAATAACATGTCTTCTTATAACCTCGACATCTTATAATTATAACTGGAGATAACCTCTTACCTGTAAACCTGGACAGATGGTAATTTCATTATGCATTAGCTTTAAATAGCTAAGTAAGTCTCGGGCAATCACTATAACCCCTTTCGTAAAAAAGGAAGATAATCAGTATCATAATCTCAGAAAAACATACTACAACTATGAGAACATACTATTATCTACAAGGACAAAATAGATATCGACGTCGACAAAATGAGCACTTATCATATTCAATACAGTTAAAGAGGTCCATATCCTTTATCAATGTTTTTAAGACACATTAAATAAATGTCGACTCTCATGATTAAACAAGTGTCATTAATGATTACAATGCACGGTTAAGCAGTTTAACAAAATAAGAAGTATTCCTTTATTTACAGTATAAATAATAAGAATAACTATTCATAAGTATACATTCCTCAAGTAAATGAGAAGTAGATTTTAGAGTTAACGATAGGTTATACTACTTAGAAAATTTTTAAATTTTGATGAAATTTGGAGATGTTAAATGTGGTATTAGAGTGCAAGTTCAAACACTACGCCTGAAAGTGGCTCAACTCGTGCATTCAAATTAAAAACAGAAAAAACAGATTTACTGACTTGTTTTAAATTTGTTTATGTACAGAACATTCAATATCTATTTTGTAGGTAATGGAAGGAGAAGAGGCATCTGCCGAGGATGGATCCCATCATAATGAAAAAAAATCATGAACATGAACATGTTAATGAAGAAAATATATACGTGGAATTAAATGATAATTCATCCGAACTACTTCGAACTGTTAAAGATTTAAAAGCTGAAATGAAAATTGTGAAGGAAGAAAATGAAAGAATTCTGAAGGCACAGGAAGAACTAAATCAAATATTGCTAGATAAATTTCATAATGAGGGAAAAAATAAAAGAACAGAATCTAAATATGGAACTGGAGCCATGTCTTATCAACACAAAGGTAAGAAGTTAAAATTCTCTAATAATGAAAGTAATTCCTCTTCTGAAGCTAATGTTAAAACACATAGAAAGAAACATAAGTATTTCAGTGACAACAGTGATAGTGACTGCAGTCCCAAAAAGAGGAGATACAAACCATATGAAGAAATCTTAGGAGAATTCAAAAAGATAAAACCTCCAATGTTTAATGGAGAGATAGAGAAAGGAGAAGAAGTCGAAGCATGGCTGTCGGGAATGAAGAAATACTTCCAAATTTATAACTACTCCGACAGGCTAAAAGCTAAAATGGCTAATTACAATCTAACTGGGAAGGCTGATATATGGTGGAAGGATATAAAAAGAGTAAAAAGCATTAAAGAAATGAATGTAACTTGGAGTGCTTTTAAGAGATATTTTAAAAAGAAATTTATGTCTGAACAATACTATGAAGAAAAGGCTGAAGAATTCTATGAGATAAAGTTAGGTTCTATGAACATGAAAGAGTTAAGCAGTAAATTCTTAAGTCTATTAAGATATGTGCCGTATATCATTGATGAAAATCCCAATATACAAATATTTATGAGTTGTTTTCCTTTTCACATCAAGGACAAAATTGAGTATGATAACCCTAAGACTCTTGAGGAAGCCATGAGGAAGGCAAATTTTTATTACGAACAAAGCAAAAAAAGGGAAAGTGTACCTAGCTGGAAGGTTAATAGACCAAGTAATTTCAAACAAAGAAGAAAGAATTTTAAATTTAACATGAATGTTGGAAATAAAAATTCTTGAAATTTTCCTAACAAAAATTGTCAGGGAACAAATTTCAAAAGTAATGCACAACAGAATTTTACAGCAGCAATAAACAGGGATATACCTAATAATTACATTAAAAATAATGAACAAAAAGAACCTGTAAAATGCTGGGAATGTCAAGGGCCACATTATGCAACAAATTGTCCTAACAGAAAAAGAAACGTCAGCAACATCCATACAGTGCAGGAAGAGGCAATAGTTGGTGACCTAGCAAGGGAGATGCCCAGAATCAATGCAGCATTGGAGAATTGACAGGTTGATCATCAAACCTCAATGGTCGAAATAGAAGGTGGAACTAGAAGGATATTTTCAGGTGGAACCAGATTGTATCCTCGACGGGTGATAAATTTTACTCTGGAATCGCACCATTGGACAGGTAAAGGTGCAATGGAAGCACCTTAGTCTAGATGAAGCAACCTGGGAATTGGAGAGTCATATGTGGAAAGCATATCCAATTATGTTCCAGGAAGGCTCAGATGATGATTAAGCAACATCGAGGACGACGTTGAACTTAAGAGGGGGTGTTTGTAACCTACCTAGAACTTGAAACATTTTATGCTGTGGAAAACATTACATTAAAAGTTATTGCAAAGTTTTATGTTATTGACCAAGGATGGTCAAGGATGACTGTAATTGAATATTATTATTATTTAATAAATTAAAATAGGAGACACTCATCCAAAGAGGACTATTGAAGAGTGTTCACTGACTCACTAGGAGGAATGAACTAGTGTAGAAGGCAATTGACAAGTGGTAGCATATGCACTCACTTACTAGTTGTTGCAGGAGGCAAGCTCCCTAAAAATGTGGTCATGTTCCCCAAGGAAGGTGGAATTGAGCAGGTGGCTCATTAAATGATTTTAACTGACCCAAAGACCTAGGCAGACCTATATCAAGGAGGCTCACCACGTTTTACCTTGTGGATTGATGGAAACTGAAAAAGGTTGAGCACACAAGAGATTCGATGAGGGGAATACTAGAATGAGTTGCAGTGTAAGACTGTGAGATTATTCTGCTAAGTTTGCAGAGAGTGTTTTGCATGCAAGTCTTCATGATTGTTGAGATACAAAGAGATTGTTACATGCTTCTACACAGTATATCTTCGTCGTGGTGGTTCAGTGAACAGGCTCGGGGGTCCTAAAGAAAGTAATATTGGCTGCTTTCAAGAGACGGTTGGGAGGAACGGTCTTCTTTGGGTGTTTTTCCACCTACATAGTTAAACAGGTTCTGCATTTGTTTTTGGTTTAGTATTTTATTTTAAATACACTTATGAAAGTTTCCTATGAGGTTGTAATGTTGCCTAGATATCTAAATAGCTGTTAAATATAGTAGAGTACTGAATTGATAATTTATTACTCCATAAATGATCGAACGAATAGGATTTGGAATTTAGAAAGATGAATATAATTCTTCTCTGTATTTTTCCTTTCACTTAAAAAGTGATGTGCTCTAGTACAGAGAGATGTTTAAGTAGATAGATTCGAAATGATCCAATTTTAGTGGGAAGTGATGTTGTTCTTCATAAGATATCAAAAATAGATAAAAATGTTGATAGAACTTCATTGTTTAGAACCTGATTATTTTTCAATATATAATATATGCCAAGTATGAATTCATAGCTGTAGATTATATTTAAATAGTAATGTTAATACAAAACTATAATATGTATATAATATATATATATATATATAATATATATATATATATATATATATAATTGCTATTACAATAATCTGGTTTCAGAATAATTCTACACATCATAATTAACTAAATATTTATGATCTACAGGATGCAGTATAACATTTAGTATCATTCAAAATAATAACTAGAAGTAAGACAAATTATCATATAGTATACACAACCAGGGTAACGCCCAGTTTTAAGAATAAACAATACTAATTCTAAGTATCACTATTATTAACAAAATTTCCATCTATTATATGATGCTCCAATTTTTAAACTCAAATATCTCATTTAGTTGAATGAATATAATAATTCACAAAACCTAAGTAAATTATAAATTTTACAAACGGGCTCACCCGGATTAAGATAAATG
The DNA here is from genome assembly GCA_027924585.1 of Larix kaempferi. Lineage (NCBI taxonomy): Eukaryota > Viridiplantae > Streptophyta > Pinopsida > Pinales > Pinaceae > Larix > Larix kaempferi. The sequence goes on along the minus strand of BSBM01000710.1, from coordinate 1,772,049 downwards.
TTTTACTTTGCAAACATACAGTCCCTGCATATAATTTTAGGGTCAAATCCCTTGTTACCATTTTTAATTTTAAATAAAAACCCTAAACTTTTGAACGCAAGAAAACATTTAAATAACAACAAATAGATAAATTCTTTGTAGAGATGATTCAGTCACAAGTCGAGGGTTCGAGGCTCATGAGAGCTCACCCCGAAACATTTATATGTTTATAAACTACGAATAGACCCAGTAATTAAATACAAGTCGACTAAGTACCATGAGTATAAAACCAATGTAAATATTTAACACAACGACAAAGTATAGTTGAGGGATTGAACCCTGCTATTAATTAAAAACAAACAACTCTGCAAACAGAGCTAACAACAATATAGAGAAGTAATTACGAATTAGGATTGTGCCCAGAACTGTTTACACCATTTCATATTTTTTATAAATAAAAACCACTTCATTTCAAATAATCCTATCGAAGGTCGGATTCAGGGTTGAATCCCTTCGGCAAACAAAAGAATAACAATCTACTACAGAGTACAAGTATAGGGTAAATATAATACCAAATCAATGGCGCACCATACTAAAAGATTAAACATATACAATCAATATTAAAATTGAATTCAAGAACCAACAAGAGTTTATAAATTAATATATATATTCTATGTATTTTACGCCCACTAGCCCAAACATTTAATTGACAAATTCATTTTATAATTTTCGAATGGCCATTCCAGACTCGTAAATAACTCAAAGTATAGACAAACATTACTGAAACCCTTAAAAGGTTATTACAACATAAATTCACGAATTTGGGTTCAGGTTGAATCCTATTTTCATTAACAAAATCTTTACAAACAGAGCCAGTAATGGCGTAACCAAATATTCGAACCACAAATCAGAATAATAAACAGTCTCGACATTATCTCAAAAGGTTATATATATAAACATCGAATTCAAAGGACTTTGGTCCAAGTATAAATACAGTACAGTAATGGTCGTACGGCTTCATAAGAAGAACAACCTAACCCTAAACAAACCTATGCTGGTGTTTATAACTTCTCAACTGCATACAAGTCGATAATTCGACCAACAAGCAACCAGAACAACATTTCCTACTTTTAACACGACCAGAGTGCTCCAGGATGGGCCGAGACTTACTAGGGTAGTCTTAAACCCTGGATTCTTCCTCTTCCTTATTCTGATTCTTTTAAATACTGGAACCTTTAACCCAAACCACACAGTTCCTGTCCAATGCATACAAAGAAAATGTTGTTATGATAATCACAACGCATAAGTTCATTATTAAGAATTTAAAAAAAAAATAGGCGTGTTTTTCGAATATACCTCAGCATTCAGTATGAAGTTCGACACCAACCTCTTTCAAGAAGGGAAGCCACGAAGGTCCCTCCAGGTTCATGGCTGCCGAGAGCTGAGAGCTCGGCTCTCCAAATAGTATTCAAAACTTCGAGATGCAAATACAAAACCCCTAGTGAGTATTAGGGTTTACCACACCGCGTGGTGCCCAAGGATCTAAGTATTCAAGTGCTTCATTAAAGCACCACAACTGTCATCCTATAATGCTTACATTTTTACGCATACACTATAGTTTAGGATCCCTTTCTTGCTTGTCATCGAGCCCTCAGTGAAATGCGCCCATGCCCTTAGTTTTTTGCATAGTGGGTATGCATCAAAAGTAATGCCATCACCTTGGCATTAAACCCTTAGACATGGAATGCCCCATTCCTATAAAGTTAGGGTCATGGTTAAACCCTTAAAGAACTTCATTGTTTGTAAATGACATGTCTTCTTATAACCTTGACATCTTATAATTATAACTGGAGATAACCTCTTACCTGTAAACCTGGACAGATGGTAATTTCACTATGCATTAGCTTTAAATAGCTAAGTAAGCCTCGGGAAATCACCAGAACCACTTTCGTAAAAAAGGAAGATAATCAGTATCATAATCTTAGAAAAACATACTACAACTATGAGAACATACTATTATCTACAAGGACAAAATAAATATCGACGTCGACAAAATGAGCACTTATTATATTCAATATAGTTAAAGAGGTCTATATCCTTTATCAATGTTTTTAAGATACATTAAATAAATGTCGACTCTCGTGATTAAACAAGTGTCGTTAACAATTACAATGCACGGTTAAGCAGTTTAACAAAATAAGAAGTATTCCTTTATTTACAGTATAAATAATAAGAATAAATGTTCATAAGTATACATCCTGCAAGTAAATGAGAAGTAGATTTAGAGTTAACCATAGGTTATACTACTTAGAAATTTTTTAAATTTTGACGAAATTTGGAGATGTTACAACATAAGTGCCAAATTCCGACTTGCATTAACGACCCTTTTCAGTTGTTATGTAGTTCCCAATGATCTGCCATTTTTAAATGAATGTGAATGCACTATATACTCAACTCCTTCCTTACACAAATGATATTGATTATGTTCTCTATAGAAAATTTCCTTTCGATCATATAAGTACGGGATACCCAACATAATTCCACAGATATCTAGTGGAACCAAATCAAATTCAACTTCATCTATGTCATGTCCCAAAATTTTGCATTGGGTCACAATGGCCTAAGTCGCTTAGCCATACTCATGAAAGTTTGTCAAATTGATGCTAAGGGTCAAATAATTGCCAAGAATGATGTCCAAGTTAGTAATAATGTTAAATTAGATCCAAATAGACAAGGTGGGTCACATTAATAAATTCCCAATTCAAAGTTGTAATATACCCATCCAAATGAACTGCCATGGAGGAAAAATTACTAGTTCCCTAGGTTGGGGGGTGGAAGCTTTGGGATTTGAAATAAGAGGGATAATAAATGATGTTTGAACATTGGAATGGCATAAATATTTAATAAAGGAGCTAAATAAATAAATACAAGGAGAAATCAAAGTGGCAATTGATCATGAAGACACATGGAGGATGTGGGACCCACACAAGCTAGATTTTCTATGCCACATGTCATTCTCCTTTTGTCATTTCGAATCCATAAGAAGCCCAAGGTTCTTGGGATGAGTTGTAAGGTCAATATACTTGTCATGAATCAATTAAGGTCGAATTGGAGTGGAATATTAACTCCCATGGAAGAGGAAGAGACATTTTGGAGCTAGTGAGACACTTGGACTAGATTCCCTAGCTCTATGACAACAATGATGAAGATGCTATGACACCTATGACACAAATCAGACCTGAAGGCTGACATCTGACATATATGACATGTAGGGGTTAAAAATAGCCTCCAAGAGGGCGCTCAAGTGAGTTAGGGAATCCAAAGAGACACCAATTCGAATTTGGAGAAGGAGAGGGCTAGAATTGGAAGGACAAGTGGCATACTTGGGAATATCTTCCCAACTTGAGTTGGCATGAAGCTCTTGGGAGGAATTCAACCCATGGAGGACATTAGAATTTTATAAAAGACAATAACAAATAAGGATGGTATCTTTTGATCATTTTATAATTTGCATTGTGCATTTGGAGAGGAGAGCTAGTGGAGTGCTACTCTACTTGCCTTAACACCAATTTCAAGGGTAAAAGATTCCCATCCTAGTTGGTAATTGGAAAGGCCATTCAGACCTTTCATTTGGAGCTTTAATGTAGTATTTTGTTACATGTTGAAGCTACAAGGAAGCTCATGGTCACATCTCTTTCAGCTTGCTTTTACAACCATTCTTCTATTTCTTGGCATATTCATGATCCTCGAGGAATTGCGCACTTGGTGAGATATTGTACTCTTTGGGGGAGCTTCTAATGCCCCATTTATTTTATAATATGATTTAAATGATCTGTTCTTCACCTTCAAAAAATTTCAGGTCGAGATTCCAAGTGGAAATGTATAAATCTGATCATTAATGAGAAAATGGTGACTTTTCCCCACTATGTTGATGTTTGCCAATGTTGTGATGATAATTTCGAATGAATAAGTGAACAACTGATGGAATAATGATATATGGACTATTATTAATGTGTATTACAAGTTTCATGTTCACTACTTAAGCATTTGGAGTCATCTTTCTCATTTTTATACCATTTGAAGAAGATTTAATGCCATTTCCCCCAAGGTCGAAACTAATGATTTTGTAGTTGTTGGGAGAGGGTTATAACAGACTACAAAAAATGAATAATGATGCACATGATACCATATTATTTTCCCTTAGAAATACTCTAACTATTTTCAGAAATTAGAGTGGTTTTGGAAGCTTTTGGAGAGCCATATTCAACATTTACCCTGGGGGGATTTGAACCCCAAATTGCTAATAAAAACTCATATCTTGGACATAATATTAAAGGGGTTTGAAGTAGTATTTTGATGGTCCTAAATCATCCCTGAACATAATAATCAAGTCCTAATATCATTCATACACCTTCTCTGAATATTTGGGAGAATTTGGAGCAATTTGGAGACCTAGACCTCAAAACTAGTCAAAGGTCGAACTAGGGAAAAGTTGAAAATTTCACCATTTAAATAAATTTAAAAAAAGGGATATTACAGTGGTATTAGAGCATGATCTTGGCTCCTAATGTGGTCTAATATTCATGAGTAAAAGAATTCAGGGACCACCATTAGATATTGAAACCAAAAGTGTTTTTGTTGAAGAGGAAAAAGTAGGAAAAAGAAGAGCAATTTTTTGAGGAAACTATGACTAGGGATGGAAAGGGAATCTCATATGATGGTGAGAAGCTTAGGAAACTCATGAAACCACTCTTTGAAGACATTACAAAACAACTAATGCAAAGTTTCGAATTGTTTGCTAGTCAATTTAGAAGCAAATTGGCAATATGAGGGAGTAGTGGTTATCCTTTCTAGGAAAAGAAGGCAATGAATGAAAGAATTTATGTCACAAAGGAGGAACCTCGTGTAATGGTGGAACATGAGGTACATGTTGATATGCAAGTGCTTGAAGATGCTACAATCAAACAAGAAGAAGGACAAGCACTTGTCTTTGTTCAGAGGGATTATGAGTTGCCTCGTGGAGAGAGTTGCAAAGCCTTGGAGGAGGCACATGATCTCACAATAGTTGGACCAACTAATTATGAAGAAGATGAATTAAAGATTTCAATGGGTAAGTGTTGTAAATATTTAAGTTTGGTTCATAATTCCTCACCCCCTACTTCTTTTTCATCCACATCAATTGGGGATGAAAATTGGGGGAAAGGTTTTTTCTAATGGTGCCACATGAGGGGTATGAAACTCCTACCTCTCCTTTTGATGATGACATGAATAGAGCACCTCATTATTTACATTTGCAGCAGCATCATTTTTTACCTTATGATGATACATATCTTCATGGATGCACTTATGATGTTCACTTGAGTCACTTGAAGACTCGTTATTTTCCTTGCTCCTTGCTTAGTTCAATTGATGTTGGAGAAACTTCATTAACTACTTGGATGAAAGAATACAAGGGTGATTGTTTTGATGCATCTTACATATTTTTGGAGCAGCATTAGAGGACATGGGATCCTCACCTATGTCATTGGATCAGATTTGATGGATCACTTGAAACTTGTATGCACCTGGAAAATGGTGGTCTACTTACTTGGAGGTATAAGCACTTTCATGATTCTTTAATGAAGCATCTCCTTGATGTACATTTTCATTATGTTGTTATGTACTTTGATGATATATATTTTGTACTCATGATGTTTGGAAGAATTCATACAAGAAAATGGGATCCAGGAATTCTCTTACCTGATGGTATGAGTTAGAGAGCAGTCTTAATTGTTGGAGTGCAATACAAGCAATGGGACCTTGAGATAATTTTTAGTCTCATTGGTTTAAATTTTGGGGGGAAACAAGTAGTATGGGGAATGGATTCCCCACTTAATAAAATGATTTTGATCAGAGTAGTGTAGCAGCAAGCATGGTGGTTCCTATCTAAAATCTTCATGGAATCTCAAAGACTCAAAGTTGGGAAACTCGGTGGCAACTTCAAAGAATTATGCAGTGGTATCAGAAAGGGTTTCCAAAATATGAAAGAAGTAACGAGTAATTGTGCAAACATGGTTTTGATGGATTTAATTAACATTTTGGTGTTTAGTGGTGATGCTACAAGGGATATCAAAATGAAAAAGAAAATCCACATCTCCTTGCTTTTGGAAACACACAATTGTAGTGCATGGGTGGCTCTACTCAAGGTTCCAGAAGAGAAGTTTTGGGAAGCAAAATTTTGGAAAGAAAGCAGGTTCTTCCACATACATGTGCTGAAATTGCTTGAGGACAAGCAATATTGGGAAGGGAGGATTTGTCATGTCCCAAAATTTTGCATTGGGTCACAATGGCCTAAGCCCCTTAACCATACTCATGATAGTTTGTAAAATTGATGCTAAGGGTCAAATAATTGCCAAGAATGATGTCCAAGTTAGTAATAATGTTAAATTAGATCCAAATGGACAAGGTGGGTCACATTAAGAGAAATTCCCAATTCAAAGTTGTAATATTCCCATCCAAATGAACTGTCATGTGTTGATGTATTTGTAACTTCAGAAGATATTCACTTGTATATTGTATACTTTATTGTATCCCCAACGGAGATGTATCATTCCTCTGATTGGAAGTGTCGTCATTTGTATTTGCAAGTGTCGCAACTTATATTTGATGGGTTATTAGACCACCTTGGTGGGGTCGGCCCTGTATGATTCATGTGGGTTAAAGGGTTATTATACCACCCTAGTGGGGTCGGCCCAGTTAGCATTATGTTAAGTGGTTAAGTTGGGGCCGACCTAGTTAGAGTTAAAAGTCAAGTGAAGTAAAGTATAAATAGAGAGTGTGACTCTCTCATTTATTAATTCACACACTCACTCACTTCGCATTAGTGAGAGAGAGGAGGAATGTGCACAAGTGGAGGAGGAGCAACTGCTAGGAGAATATCTCTTGTTGTGGGGTTTGATCTTTGTGATCTTTGTATTGATGCTCATTCTATCTCTGAGGAAATTGCGTGGTTTTTCACCTTCTTGGTTTTACCCGGTGAAATGCTTTGTGTCTCTTGTGTTTGATATGTTGTACATGTTGTTCTCTCAGTTAAGATCCTAGATCAGATTGAATTAAATGCTGAAAAACTAACATGGAATCAGAGTTAGCCTGAAGGAAGGCATGGTATGGAATTTATGACACTTGTTGCACTTGCGACAAATCGGAAGCTAGGGATTGGTATAGTAAAAACCAGTCATTGTGGCACTTTTTCTATACATCCATTTTGGCAAAGTTTCAGGATCTGAAACTTTTACAGGTCGAAGATAAAATGTCCATGTACCTTTTTTCTGAAGGACAACCTCATATTCATTGTACTTTGTAATATATGATCCATACAAGTTAGGGTTTCCGCCTCTTCCAGAATGCAGTCCTCAACAAGTGACCTAGCAAAGAAGGTCATATCTCAGGCTAGGAAGCTCCAAATGGAATTATGTAAAAAGTGACAGTTAGGGAACAAACTGTAGTTTCACAAGTCCTGGTTTCAGAGGCTGAAGTTGAAACAGTAACACGTGGAACTCTGTACAAGTTCACTATACTGTTTCATCCTATAAACAGGTCACGTTGCGACACTTGGCATATCTCTCTCTCAGAGAATCCATTTGAGGTCAAATCTATGGAATTGGAAAGATGACAGGTCAATACAGTACATGCCGAAGTTTCAGACCCTGAGGATCCAAAATTTCATAGATACATCAGAAACAATATGGCATATATTTTTGTCCAAACAGAATTGGATTTTGAGCACTTTTATTTTTGGCTCGTCATTGCTGCGGGAAATTAGGGTTTCTAAAAAGTTGAAATTTTTGAAATCTGAGACCACTGCTGGATGCTCCTCATAAAAATCAAAATTTAGAGACCAAGATCAAATTTTTTGGTTGGGTAGAACCCCGGGATCTATCAAACCCTAGTTTGGGATTTTGATCAGAAAACTAGAATTTGAAAAAAGCTGCAGATCCGAAACTTTCAAAGTCAATTTTGAGGGGTAAAATTTTGGAGATTTCAAAATTGAAGTATACCAACTTGATCAGCTCAGCAAGGCGCATTTTTTCATCCAATCAGAATTTTGAAATTTTAGGGTTTCTCTAACAAACCCTAGCCAGCTCTAGATCCAGATTCAACAAATCAAGTGGATTGGGTTAATCCTAGAAGAGAATGATTTGGACACCTACAGAAGTTCCAGGTCCAGAGGGAGATGAGGCTAAGGCATTACAAAAGAAGACTACAAGCAATTCCGACAGGTATGACTTGAAGAGATACATGTATGTTTTGAAATCTGTTCATGATTAAGTTTGTCTTCATATTATTGAGATTAGCATAATCCTGCTTAATTTTAGACTTGTCTTATAACCTTAGTAAAAGTATGAATGCACGTAAATGATAGAAGACATTGATTGATTAAGGTTATGAAACTTATGATTGTACTAATACACTGTGGTGTTGTATGAGGATGATGTTGTCCGCTAACATGAAAGGTACATCAAGAAAGACAAATCAAGTTCTAGATCAAGAACATATGACCATGGTGACATGAAGACAAAGACTCATCCATAACCATTGATTACATAGAAGCTCTACTTACGAGTTATGTATAATTTGTTTCTACAATGCTTAACTTATGAGATATACATGTTACTAGCACAAGATTGAAGAGAACAAGGAGACATTGTTTGGGTATGTCAAACAAGCATGATAATCCAGGTATGTTTTCCTATATCGAGTTAGAATCCTACTTTGTGTTAGGATCTTAGATATGTATACTTTTGTATGATTGATAATGATTATTCATGAAGTTATAAGTTTGAGTAATCATGGGTTTATGCATATTATGTTTCTTAGTTTGATTAATGATATGACAAACTAGAAGAGTCCTATGGTCAAATAAGAATATGCATGAGTAAAAGAAGTACTCCCTGAAACCTTGAATACAAACACTTGTGACAAGTTACATGTGTGTGAAATGACTATGGCCATACATGTTTGAGATTATTTAGAATCATAATATTTTGATAGTATTGAGATTATACTAATAACATGTATGATTATGTATGAGATCTTGAGGATGACACTAGTGCACACTTAAGCATGCGTAGTGGTCCAGGATGGATAGAAGTTCAAAGACATATAATCATGATGATACCATAAAGGAAGCAAAGATCAAGAGGGAGCACACTCCAGTTGTTCCTGCAAGGAAGCAAAGATTGAGAGGGAGTCCACACAACAACCAAACAAAGATAAGTATTTGAATTGTCATTTATTATATATTTGATTACTTAAATGATGTTGTCCAGTCATGCACATGCTTATGTTCCTAGATTTAGGATGTATATTATGCATATTAGAAAAGTTGCATTAATGAACAAGATACTACTAATATGCAAGTAATGGGTAAGTGGCCTATGGTACTGTACAACATTCCATTGCTACTTATCTAGAATGAAACCTCTTTGTTGACATGTTGGGAGTTGTGCACACTCTTAACAAATGTTCTGGTAGAGATGGAAGACATCTAGAAAGTTACGAGATATGGATAAATGTTGTATTGAAGCATTGGATAAGATAATTGCATGATTGTATGACATATGTCTTTATGTGTAAGAATTTGTTCTGAAATATATGAGAAGTTTCTAATCATGCAATTGAATTTTACTTGTAGGAAAGATCATGTACAATCTCCCACAAAAGAAGGACTACAACATTTTTTCCAGCAACGAAGTTCAAAGAAAACTATCTATTGAAGACATTGAAGAATCTGAAGTTCCGAGGATCTGGGATGCAGTAATGGAAGAATGCCATGATTGAGGAATACCAGTCGATCATGAAGAATGATGTCTAGGATGTGGTCCCGAGACCAGAAGGGAAGTCTATTGTGACTTCCAAGTGGATCTATAAGATCAAGCATGCTGCAGATGGCAGCATAGAGAAATACAAGGAAAGGTTTGTGGCTCGTGGCTTCTCCCAGAAAGAGGGGATAGATTATGAAGAGACTTTTGCACCTGTAGCCAGATACACCTCCATCGGAACAGTACTTGCCCTGGCTGCAGTGACGAAGTGAAAGATACACCAAATGGATGTCAAGACAGCTTTCTTGAATCGTGTAGTCGAAGAGGAAGTGTATGTGGACCAGCCACTTGGTTTTGATACACATGACAGGGAGTCATATGTGTGTAGATTGAAGAAAGATTTGTATGGCTTGAAGCAAGCACCTAGGACATGGTAAGGTAGGATAGACAGCTTCCTGTCCAGTTTGGGATTTACCAAGAGTAAAGCGGATTCCAACCTTTACTACAAGGTTGAGGAAGACAATCCAGTGATACTCCTATTATATGTGGATGACTTGTTTTTGACAGGAGAGGATAGGTTGATTGCCGATACAAAGAGGAAGCTTGCTGCCTAGTTCGAGATGAAGGACTTGGGTATGATGCATTACTTTCTAGATATGGATGTGTGGCATAGTGCAGACGGAATCTTCCTTGGACAAGGGAAGTATGCAGTAGAGATCTTGAAGCGGTTCGGGATGATGGACTGCAAGGCCATGTCCACACCTATGGCATTGAACCTGAAGCTATTGAGTGATGCTTCATCAGAGTCGGTTGATGCCACGATGTATCATCAGATGATTGGGTCCTTGATGCACCTGACAAACACGAGACCAGATATTTTCTTTGCGGTGAACACCTTGAGCCAGTTCCTGACTGATCCTAAACATGTTCACCTGATTGTTGTAAAACATATTTTGAGGTACCTAAAGGGTACGCTTGATTATGGGCTCAAGAATGATGCGAATAAAAAGGTTAACCTGGAGGGTTATGTTGATTCAGATTGAGCAGGTAGTGTTGCAGATAGGAAGAGCACTTCGGGGTGCTGCTTCAGTATGGGATCATGTGTGATCTCTTGGTTTAGCAAGAAGCAATCCTGCATAGCACTGAGTACAGCCGAAGCAGAGTATGTCACAGCTTGTTCGTCTAGTTGTGAGGAAGTATGGCTAAGGAAGCTACTGTCTGATGTATTTGATCTCCAGTTGGATGCTACTTGTATCTATTGTGACAACCAGACTTGTGTGAAGTTGTCAGAGAACTCGGCGTTCCATGACAAGTCGAAGCATATCGAGATCAAATATCACTATATCAGGGATATGGTGCAGAGAGGAGCAATGAAGCTCCTGTATGTTGCGACGGATGAGTAGATTGCAGATGTGTTGACCAAACCACTAGCCAGAGTGAAGTTCAAGTACTTCATAAAGAGGCTTGGTGTACTTCAGATCGAGGTTCCTTCCAAGGGGAAGTGATGAGTCCGGAAGACGCAGATGCACATGGGATTTTCTGACATGGTTGTAGATGTGTTCTCCCATGGTCGTGATGTAATTGCTGAGCCATTCTCACATGGTGGTAGATGTGTTCTCCCATGGTGTAGATGTAAGGGCTGGAGCCATTCTCACATGGTGGTAGATGTGTTCTCCCATGGTGTATATGTAAGCACTGAAGCCATTTTTCACATGGTGGTAGACGTGTTCTCCCATGGTGAAAAAGTAAGGGTTGGAGCCTTCCCCGAATGGTGGTAGGTGTGTTCTCCCATGTTGGTGGTGTAAGTGTTGTATGATGTGCACCTGGGCTATGCTCCGTGGAGGATAAGATGATCTGAAGAGGACGATCATGTGTGATGAGCATCAAGACGATGCTCTAGATGATATGCATCAGGACGATGTTGTGATGGCGATCAGGATGATCATGTGATGATATGTATTAGGATGATGCTATGATGATGATCAGGACAATCATATGTGGTGAGAATCAGGTTGATGCTCCAGATGTTGTACATCAGGATGATGTATGATGATGATCAGGACGATCATATGTGATGAGCATCAGGTCGATGCTCCAGATGTTGTACATCAAGATGATGTATTGTATGATGATGGTCAGTATGATCATGAGTATTAGGATGATACTCCATGGGTGGACAGACTGTGCAGGTAGCATAGAAAAGATCCTAGGAGATTCGATAGTCTGAGCTCGGATACTCTTTCGAGGTTTTGCTACCGGTAGCATAGAAAAGATCCTGGGAAATCTGATAGTTTGAGCTCAGATGCTCTTTCGAGGTTTTGCTACAGGAGGCATGTAATCAGTCCTGGAGATCCGATAGGTTGAGCTCTATGCTCGTAAAAGTACTGGGATGCTCTTTAGAGATCTTGCAATTTGCAAGACACTCTTTTAAGGTTTTTCCTGACCACATGTAAAAGATCCTGGGAGATCCGATAGTTTGAGCTCGGATGCTCTTTCGAGGTTTTTTGGTGGTCACATATAAAATATCCTAGGAGATCCGATAGTTTGAGCTCGGATGCTCTTTTGAGGTTTTGTTGACGCACATTCCACAGGATGGCCATAGATGATGAAGACCTACAAGAGGCTATGCCTACATCCAACATGAAAAAGGGTTGGCTCTGTAGAACTTCCTATGACGAGAAGAATTGAGACATAGCACTAGTGATTGAGATGAAGAGTACAACAGCAATGACGATGATGCCCCAGTGATCCAGTGACGATGATCCAACTCCAGTATTGAAGAATTGTGTCTATATGTATTGATGACTTGTGTTAAGAGAATACATTCCTAGTTAAGAGGGAGTGTTGATGTATTTGTAACTTCGGAAGATATTCACTTGTATATTGTATACTTTGTTGTATCCCCAACAGAGATGTATCATTCCTCCGATTGGAAGTGTCGTCATTTGTATTTGTAAGTGTCGCAAGTATTATTGTAAGTGTCGCAACTTATATTTGGTGGGTTATTAGACCACCTTGGTGGGATTGGCCCTGTATGAGTCATGTGGGTTAAAGGGTTATTAGACCACCCTAGTGGGGTCGGCCCAATTAGCATTATGTTAAGTGGTTAAGTTGGGGCCGACCTAGTTAGAGTTAAAATTCAAGTGAAGTAAAGTATAAATAGAGAGTGCGACTCTCTCATTTATTCATTCACACACACACACACACTTTGCATTAATGAGAGAGAGGAGGAGCAACTGCTAGGAGAATATATCTTGTTGTGGGGTTTGATCTTTGTATTGATGCTCATTCTATCTCTAAGGAAGTTGTGGGGTTTTTCACCTTCTTGGTTTTCCTCGGTGAAATGCTTTGTGTCTCTTGTCTCTTGTGTTTGATATGCTGTACATGTTGATGTCTCAGTTAAGATCCTAGATCAGATTGAATTAAATGCTGAAAAACTAACACCATGGAGGAAAAATTACTAGTTCCCTAGGTTGTGGGGTGGAAGCTTTGGGATTTGAAATAAGGAGGATAATAAATTATGTTTGAACATTAGAATGGAATAAATATTTAATAAAGGAGATAAATAAATAAATACAAGGGAAAATCAAAGTGGCAATTGATCATGAAGACACATGGAGGATGTAGGACCCACACTAGCTAGATTTTCTATGCCACATGGCATCCTCCTCTTGTCATTTCGAATCCATAAGAAGCCCAAGGTTCTTGGGATGAGTTGTAAGGTCAATATACTTGGCATGAATCAATTAAGGTCAAATTAGAGTGGAATAGTAACTCCCATGGAAGAGGAAGAGACATTTTGGAGCTAGCGATACACTTGGACTAGATTCCCTAGCTCTATGACAACAATGATGAAGATGCTATGACACATATGACACAAATCAGACCTGAAGGATGACATCTGACATATATGAAATGTCAGGGATAAAAATAGCTTCCAAGAGGGTGCTCAAGTGAGTTAGGGCAGCCAAAGAGACACCAATTCAAATTTGGAGAAGGAGAGGGCTAGAATTGGAAGGACAAGTGGCATACTTGGGAATCTCTTCCCAACTTGAGTTGGCATGAAGCTCTTGGGAGGAATTCGACCCATGGAGGACCTTAGAAGTTTATAAAATACAATAACAAAGAAGGATGGTATCTTTTGATCATTTTAGAATTTTCATTGTGCATTTGGAGAGGAGAGCTAGTGGAGTGTTACTCTACTTGCCTTAGCACCAATTTTGAGGGTGAAAGATTCCCATCCTAGTTGGTAATTGGAAAGTCCATTCAGACCTTTTTATTTGGAGATTTAATGGAGTCTTTTGTTACAGTTTGAAGCTATAGGGCATCTCATGGTCACATCTCTTTCATCTTGCGTCTACAACCATTCTTCTATTTCTTGTCATATTCATGATCCTTGAGGAATTGCGCACTTGGTGAGCTATTGTACTCTTTGGGGAAGCTTCTAATGCCCCATTTATTTTATAATATGATGTAAATGATATTTTTTTCACCTTCAGAAAGTTTCAGGTCGAGATTCCAAGTGGAAATGTATAAATCTGATCATTAATGAGAAAATGGTGCATTTTCCCCACTATGTTGATGTTTGCCAATGTTGTGATGATAATTTCGAATGAATAAGTGAACCATTGATGGAATAATGATATATGGACTTTCAATAATGTGTATTACAAGTTTCATGTTCATTACTTAAGCATTTGGAGTCATATTGCTCAGTTTTATACCATTTGAAGAAGATTTAATGTCATTTCCCCCAAGGTCGAAACTAGTGATTTTGTAGTTGTTGGGAGAGGGTTATAACAGACTTCACAGAATGAATAATGATGCACATGAGACCTTAATATTGTCCCTTAGACACACTCTTCCTCTTTTCATAAATTCGAGTGGGTTTGGAAGCTTATGGAGAGCCATATTCAGCATTTACCCTGGGGGGATTTGAACCCCAAATTGCTAGTAAAAACTCCTATCTTGTCCAGAATATTAAAGGGGTTTGTAGAAGTATTTTGATGGTCCTAAATCATACCTGAACATCATAATCAATTCCTAATATCATTCATACACCTTCTCTGAATATTTGGGAGTATTTGGAGCAATTTGGAGACCTAGACCTCAAAACTAGTTAAAGGTTGAACTAGGGAAAAAGTTGAAAATCTCACCATTTAAATAAATTTCAAAAAAGGGATATTACAATCTACAAAATTGGATGTTATTTCAAACTTTAGATCACATTGCGTTGTTACTTGTAATATTTTATCTTTGCATACCCAACCTAATGGATAAGGTTTCAAGTGTGGTTTTTTTGTTAATCCCAACCGCTTAACTACTTCTGAAATAACATTAGCTTGGGATCTAATATCTATGAGTGTGTCGATCTTAGTTTGTTTTTTAATTACCCTTATATGAAACGATGCATTCATTTTTATATCCTTAGAACTGACATGATCTTTAGAAGTAGAAGCACATGAGGAACCAATGTTAGAATCATTACCAACAATATCTTTACCTTTCACATCTACGATTGTTACCTTTGTTTCGTCCTTAGAATCTGATCCAAGGTCCTCAACGATAACCATGGCCTTTTGCTTCTCTTTCTGATCCTTAAACCACTTCAGTTTCAATTCTGGATGTAGTACCCAACACTTTGCTTCTTGGTGCCCTTGATTTTGACAATGTGAGCACGTAGGCCTCTCATCACCTTTCCTCACTGTAGCTACATGCTTGCCTTTCCCTTTTCCCTTACCTTCTTTCAACTGCCTGGATTCAACTAAGGAAAAGTGATCATGAGTATTCTTCCCTTTGGATTCAATGTGTGTAGTTTGCACACATACGTCATCAAGGTTAGTAGGATTAAACATAATTATTGTATGACGCAAATAACTATGTAATCCTCCAATAAGCTTGAGAAGAGTTTCTTGAGTGTAAAGAGGTATACCAAAAATCAAAGCTCTCTTTCTGAATTCCTGAGTGTATTCTTGTACATTCTGACCTTTACCTTGCCATAAGTTTTTCCAATCCATCATGGCTTGTTGTATGTAGCTTAATGGATACAATTGCTTCTTTAACGTAGCAGTAAATTCATACCAAAAAGAAATAATTTTACCTATTGTAAGGAGGTATTCCTGTGTCTTAATCTCCCACCAGATGAGTGCAGCGCCACCAAGAGGGAGAGTATCCAACTGGATCTTTGCACTATCATCTGCAAGCTTCTGGATCTTGCAATACACCTCAATTTGCATGATCCAATCATCCATCTTTTATGCATTAAGTTCACCATTATATGTAGGCAAATCAAACTTAATATCAAGTTTCCAATAAGGTAAATTAGACTTAGTCTTCTCGTGTTGTTTCTTTGTATTTGAAGAAGCAGTACTGGATCTTTCAGAAGAGGAAGAAGAAGATGGAGAAGGAGGCTCAAGAGGGTCTCCTCCTTTTCCCTCGTTCAATAAAGAATTATACTATGCTTTCTCCTTCTTCTTTTTCTTTTTTTCCAATCTCTCTTGATAATCTGCAAACAATTTTTCTACCTTGTTTGCCATCTGATAGAAATCCTTGCGGAAATCCTTCTCATCTTCTTCTCGGTGGTCTTCATCTACCATTTTCTTTCTTCGATGTGCACTTCCAATCTCTGGATTGAAAGTCTCAAGTTGGCCTTCACCTCGCGTAAGCCTTGATCTACTTAACATTCACACTCTGCTATTCCTTGGTTAGCGTGCTCTGATGCCAAACATGATCCAAAAATGACAAGATCTACTAACACTTTAATTTGCATGCGAATTCTTAAACCAATTAACTTATAAAAAGACTTGAAATAACAAGCTTATCAAAGCTCACAAATAATTGAAAGAATATAAATGAACAAATAATGGAAACCATAAGAATGTGGACACCGTATGATAACGAGTTCGTCCCTAATGGACTACGTCTCCGGGTCCAACTCCAATGAGGACCTATCTTATTAGTCTTCAAAAATATTTGAACAGGTACAAAATTACTTCATCCTCCAATAAAAGAGACTTAGGCTTCAATAATGAAGTCCTCTCACTCTCAAAAAACTCTCAAGAGTGGCTAAAAGCCTCTTACAAAGAAAAAGTTTACAAAGGCGTAATGGCATCTTACCATTCTCTCATCAAAAGCTTCCATCCTTTCATTCCTTCACAAAGCAAACTACATTGATTATATAGCCAAGTCTCATAACCCATCACCACATTCCATGGGATTTGATCCCAAACTAAATGGGATAAATATACACAAATTAATGGATAAAATATATGCAAATTCACCATATAATACACTTTTGGAAATGCAAAATAGAAAACAAATCCAAACTAAATAATATATATGGTTATAAAACCATATTATATGGACTGCATTTATTGAATTGTGTCCAAATGAAAGCGCGCCCCTTTTGGGGATTTAAATCTACCCCAAACAAACTTAAAATAATTATTTGCAAATCCCTTAACCAACGGAGCATTTGGCACGTTGGTGAAAATATTGGTGCAGTGGGGAGGAGGTCACAAGTTCAAACCCGTGGACCTCTCCTCTTGTTGCGATTTTGGTTGGCATATATATGTGGTGTTGGTTCTTTGTTTGGTCGTCAGTTCGATGGTGGTTTGTTACCACATTGCAATGTTAAACCATAACATATGGGGCTAAAAATAGACAACATTTCAACTTCAAATAGAAGTTGCAATCCATATGGTTAAGAACCATCAGGCGGACGGTGTGGAGACTCTGGCGGAGGAGAGGTCGGGGGTTCAATCGTCCCCGAATCCACGTGGCCAATTGGATCGCCACATGGTGACCTCTGATTGGTCCACCTGGATGCTACATGTATGCCACGTATCTGCCACGTGGTTTCCATGTCACCACCCTACTGATTGTACATGCCACGAAGTTGCCACATGGCTCTCATACACTAGTCCAATTGTCTTGCACCCTGCCACGTGGTGATCTATGAGTGTGCCATGTCATCTCTATACAAGCCATGTGTCACCCATACAGTGGTGCCATGTGGCTCCTCTTTTGCCACTTTTACCTGTTTTGTTGAACGTTCAAAACTCAATAAATTTCTCATCCGGATGTCGTTTTGCTTGAAACGAACATCACTGGAAAGCTCTCATCGAGCTCTACGCAGCTGCAACCTCCTGTTTTCAGTTTGAAGACTTTAATTTTGATCCATCTCGAAATCCTCTTGGATCAATCCATATGTGTTAACTTTAATTATCTATCATATCAGATTATACTAAGAAGATTTTTCAGATGTTGTGATCATATTATATTACTCTCAGGCCAAATGATCATATGCTAAAGTAATTCACTCTAGAGGTGGCCAGTCTCTAAAGGAGACTTAATAGCAATCGGTGATCATGGTTAGTAATACATCACACAACATTAATGCTTCAATATGCAAAGCATCTACCTCTATAACTGGAGGTCCACCCCATGGGTACGTACTATAACTGGAGGTCCACATGAGAATCTGACTTGACATGCAAGTCTTGATCCTTGTCCAACAAGAATTTACATCATCAGTTGGATACATCAAAGCACTCACCTCAACACATGAGGAATAACCTTTTACAACTGAAGGTTTAGTAATTCTTGAGTCCAACTCAGGCTCCCTACCTCAACACATGAGGACCAATCTTGGATGCACAAGATTGGCTTGGAGAATGACTCATGATGATGTACATTTAACAAAGTGCCTAAGTTTATTCGGAATAAGATAAGACAGAAGATTATCAATTTTATTTGGCTGGGAAGCAAAAGCATTAAAAGAATTCACTTAGTCATGTGGGAGAAAATCTCTTGTTCAAAAAATTTTGGAGGCTGGGGATTAAAAAATATTACTAGTTTGGACAGGCCTTGGCAATGAAAAGTTTGGGGAGAGGGGTTTTTGGAAACAGATTATGGTGTGAAATTTTAAAGAAAAAATACTTAAGAAACAAACCAGTGATAGACTGAATCTGGAAGGAAAATAAAAAAGAGCCATCTTCCTTAAATATATGGCAAGGATTAATTGCCCCCTTCCCTAGTCTGGGGAACTAGCTTGCTTGGAGGATAGGGAATGGGAACTAAATCATGATTGGTCTAGATCCCCTTATAGGTGGGGAGGGGTTCTACAAGTTGTCAGAGGATATCATCTATTATCTACAAAAATTGGGAATCTTCTTTTTTTGCACGAGTGAAAAGACCGGGGTGTGGTTCTTTAGACCCTCATTATTGGTATCAAGCTGAAGATTTTGGATTAGTTGGAGACTTGGTTGAGGAGTGGGAATCCTATCTAAAGGGTCTTAAACATCGTGGAATTAGATTAATGGAATTGACAGATGAAATTGTATGGTCCTAGAATGCATATATAGGTCAGGTAAGTGTAAAAATGGCATATGAAGTTATATATGCCTCCTGTTTGGACTATGTAGAAAAACGGTGGCATAAGGCATAATGGAAATGGAATGCC
The DNA here is from genome assembly GCA_027924585.1 of Larix kaempferi. Taxonomy (NCBI): domain Eukaryota; kingdom Viridiplantae; phylum Streptophyta; class Pinopsida; order Pinales; family Pinaceae; genus Larix; species Larix kaempferi. The sequence goes on along the minus strand of BSBM01000710.1, from coordinate 1,752,807 downwards.
CTTGTTAAACTGAAATGTTTTTGTTGGCTAGTATTGAAAACAAAATTATGACTTGGGACAACTATATAAAAAGGGGTGGTATTGGTCCAAATTTATGTGTATTGTGTAGAAGGGATGTAGAGTCACCTGGCCATTTTTTTGTTCACTCTTTATTCACTCGGAAAGTTTGGATAGAAGTCACTCGAAAATTAAATTGCTCTGTCGATTGGGACCATGGATCTTTTGAAGACTGTTTAGCTTAATGGGTTGCAATTGTAGTTCATTTAAAGATTTGCATGTGTATGTTAGTTGGGGTATCTTGAGACATTTGAATCTAATTATTTTTTTAAATGTTCAAAAAATGTTAACAATGTGCTAAAAAATAGTGGGTATTTTCAAAGATTATCAGAAGGATATTGAGAAATATTCTCTCAAAGTTATTGTTGCTCCTCATTTATCTAGTTCTATTCATGTTGGGTTATTTGATGGTGCCTCACATATGGGGAGTTATGGATCTAGTATGGTACTTTTACCAAAGATAATCATTGCTTTCGTTGTAGGATGACCAATGTGGTGTAGCTACTAATACTAGAGCAGAACGTTTGTCTCTTTGGGGGCTTCTTCATTTTTCCTCTTTAAAAGGTTTTATTTCTGTACAAATGAGGGGTGATTCCAGAGTGGTGGTGGACTAGGTTTCTGGGAAAGCTATGCTATAGGTAGCTCACTTGGAGCATTGGAAGCAGAGGGTCAAAAATATACAATGCTTGTTTCAATTCTTATCTTTCAAACATATGCATCGCCTATTTAACTTTTAGGCTGACAACTTATCAAAAAAATCTATTGGGCAAGAAGAAGGTGTAACTTCCCTTTTATGAAGAATTTTAGGACCATCAGGTGGTGACAAGAGGTTCTTTTAAGCGTTATTAATTTCTGTTTGATTAGAGATCTTTTGAGTTTTTACAACTTAAGGATTTATGCATGAGTGTTTTTTGCTTAAAAGATAAGTTACTTGGAGAAGATAATCTTTTTTTTTAATTCTATACTTAAGGGGCATAGGATACAGTTTTGGTTTGTAAGGGTTTTGTAATGGATCTTACTCCTTCCTTATATGGACTATACTGTGATGAAGACAAAGTTCGGTTTTAGATTTTGAGTTTTCATGTAAAAGATAGGATAGACTGCTATGCAGTTCTAAAAAAAGACAGTTTATGCACAAAGAAGTACACAGAGATGTAATTATTAACTTTGATTCAATTTTGAATAACAAATAACAGTGTTTTTCTTGGTGAAGAAAAAATGTGCCAATGACACATTATTTCTACTTAAATAACCAACGGATTGTTGGGACCAACAAATTGTTATGACCCTTATCTTTATGAGTGCCCCCACCTCATTCTTGTAAATTGGGCAACTAGAAAGAGAGCTTTGAATCCAACTTTCAACTATTTCTTGGCAACCACAGGTTATATGAGCTAGTCACCAATGCACTGTGTTCTCACAAGCCTTGAGACAATTCCACGATCCATTTCCATTGTACATCACACTTTGAATGACAAAGTTAGGTAGTCTAACAAAATTCCTTAGACAATTCCTTCATTATGAAAATTGTTTGTTTGTCTTTCCAACATAGCCACTTCAAGGAGGCCATGCTCAAACCATTTGTAGTAAAACATAGTGTAGTCAAGAGATCCTTTAGTCGATCTACTTCTTGTCCCAAATTCAACCTATATCATGCCCTCTATTGAATCTGAAAATAAATTGGAATCTACCTAGTGCGTATTACCTTATACAATGAAATATTTTGACTTTTATAAGGTCATATTCCTTCATTATTTTGTTTAGCTTATCCATACCTTATCCAATTCCAATGGTCCCTATTTTGAACCTATCAATTTGCATTCCTAAAGATATATCCCACCCTCTTACAAATATGGGTTTATAAACAAGTTTGCAATCACATTGGGCCATGTTGTTCATAAAAAGTTTTTATGTGCTCATGCATTCTTTACAAGTAGGTGAGAATAAGAGTTTTTGTAAAGGTTGGTTATCAAACAATAATACATCTTGTTATCGTTTATCTCTCACCAAAAAACATGTTCCAAAATCACTTTGACCCTTTTATTTGAAAAATCAACATTGAATTATTGATCATGGGAAAACACACAATATCATCTGCTTAGTTGGTTTAATTTCATGGGATTTGTCATTATAGAGAGATCTATATCTAGAAAAAAAATTGTTTAATGCATGCAAAATAGAGTAAACATAATTAGCATTTAACTAAAAGTGGATTTTAGAATTACTGACTTCTCTATAAAATTTAAAATTCATAAGAGAAAGAGATGTTTGTTTCTATAAAATCATATATACAAGAATAGGGTTGAAAGTAAAGAGCATATCACACAATATCATCTGCTTAGTTGGTTTAATTTCATGGGTTTTGACATTATAGAGAGATCTATATCTAGAAAAAAAATTGTTTAATGCATGCAAAATGGAGTACACATAATTAGCATTTAACTAAAAGTGGATTTTAGAATTACTGACTTCTCTATAAAAATTAAAATTCATAAGAAAAAGACATGTTTGTTTTTGTAAAATCATATATACAAGAAAAGGGTTGAAAGTAAAGAGCATATTACAGTAGGGTTATGTTACTTTCAAAAAAACTTAGATAACCTTGATTTTAACTTTAATTAAGTCATATGGATTATTTAAACACTTACAACCTTAGGATAGATCTTTATTTGAACTTTCAGACTAAATCCTTATTTGAACCTTTCACATTTTTATAATTGTATTTAATTATTTCTAATTACTTTGAACAATATTAATTTACAGTCCTATTATTTTAATTTTGTAAATTTGATATAGAATAAAAAATAAACATTTTAATTTTAAGAAAACATTTTCACATTTTTATAATTATATATAATTATTTTGAACAATACTAATAAATTAATAAAAATATATTTTAATTTTTTTGTGTAAATTAATATGAAATTAGAAATAAATATTTCATTCGTAAGAAAATGTTTTCACAATTTTATAATTATATATAATTATTGTTATTTACTTTCAACAATACTAATCAATTAAGAAAATATTTTCACATTTTTTATAATTATTCTTAATTACTTTCAACAATACTAATAAATTAATAAAAGAGATTTTAACTTTTGACATTTTGTTCTTAGCTACCATTTTTTAGCATGGAATTAAAAATAAGCATTCCATCTTCTAAGATTAGTAAAAAAAACCTCATTTTTAACATTTTATTCTTAACTACTATTTTTTTAACATAGAATTAAAAATAACATTCCTTCTTAAAAAGATTGGCAAAAGACAACCTCACTTTCTGTTGTGTAAATAAAATAAACATTCCAACCTCATACTAAAACTAATTTGTTTAGAGAGGAATAGGCATTCTATATTGATTGAGTAATTAAAAATAAATTCATTAAGGATTTTATTTTATATGTAAAGTTAGTTCAAGTTATCTTTTCTACTTTCTACGTTATCCATAATATTACAAAACAAAATACTATATAAAAACAAAATATGATATAAAAACAAAATACTATATAAAGATAATATTAAAAAACAAAATATTACATAAAAAAAACTTCAAATATTTAAATACTTAAATAGTGATCTTAAAACACAAAAACAAAAACACACTCCTAACATTGGAAATGGAAGAGAATTTTATAAATAGTAAACTTAAAAACATTGCTAATTATGTTTACTCCATTTTGCATGAATTAAACAAATTTTTTTCTAGATATAGATTTCTCTATAATGACAAATCCCATGAAATTAAACCAACCACGCAGATTGTTAATTATTGCTTATCTCTATATTGTGTGCTTTCCCATGATCAATAATTCAACGTTGATTTTTCAAATAAAAGGAGAAAAGTGATTTTGGAACATTTTTTTGGTGAGAGATAAACAATACCAGGATGCATTATTGTTTGATAACCAACTTTTACAAAAACTCTTATTCTCACCTACTTGTAAAGAATGCATGAGCACACAAAAACTTTTAACTTTTGTGTAAATTAATATGAAATTAAAGATAAACATTTCATGTGTAAGAAAATGTTTTCGCAATTCTATAATTATATATAATTATTGTTAATTACTTTCAAAATATTATATAAAAACAAAATACTATACAAAGATAATATTAAAAAACAAAATACTATATAAATAAACTTCAAATATTTAAATAATTAAATAGTGATCTTAAAAACAAAAACAAAAACACTTCAACATTGGAAGTGGCAGAGCATTTTATAAATAATGAACTTAAAAAACAAAAGCAAAAACACTCTAACATTGGGCATGTATCCAACCTAGGACATGGAAAAGCATTTTATATGAATCAGACATGGAAGAGCATTTTATATGAATCAGACATGGACAACAACATTGGACATGGATCCAACATAGGACATGGAAGAGCATTTTATAAGAATCAGACATAGACAACTTTGATTCACACTTTTAAAAAATACACTCGTATAACAAATTCTCGCAAATATTTATATAACTCTTCACCTATCATCCAAACGGCTGAAATGCAAAGCCTCGCCCTACTAGGAAGGTGTGCACTTGGGGCTATATGGTTCACCGAATAAAATATATTTGAAAAGTAAGCCACCATTGCCTCCTCTCACTTTGTTGTGTACTTCCAAGTCGTGTCCTTCCAATTAGAGGCAAGGCAGGTTCGGGTGGTAGGCAATCTAAAAACATGGAAGGAATTTGAGGAATTTGAAGAATGTAATTTAGGCCAATCCCTTCCAAAGAAATCCAACTAATAAACTTTAATGTATGTAACTACGATGCATGCATCAAAAAAAGGTGGCATGGCTTCAAAATACTTTATTGTATGTAATCATGATGCGTGTATCCAAAATGGTGGCAGGGCTTCATAATACTTTGTTGTATGTAATCATGATGCATGTATCAAAAAAGGTGGCATGGCTTCAAAATACTTTATTGTATGTAATCATGATGCATGTATCCAAAATGGTGGCAGGGCTTCAAAATACTTTATTGTATGTAATCATGATGCATGTATCAAAAATGGTGGCAGGGCTTCAAAATACTTTATTTGAAAATAAGTAGGACGTGGATGGAATAGTGTGTGCTGGCTGGGTTCCTTCCGCTATTCAAGGAAGACTACGAAATTATAGTGAATATATTAGAACGGAACATGAGGATTTATAGGAACATGGATGACTTAAGGAAAATGTGACATAGGTCTAAAAGCCCAATAAGCAGGGTCACATGGACTGCTGCATGGGACTAGTGGCCGAGCACCAAAGGGCAAACTTCAGATTAATGTGGAATCTTAATTGAATTGTGATTAAATAACAGAAGATAGACAAATTGAGGACCGAGTTTATCGTTTTGTACTGTTGCGGCCGATGTCGCATCGAATTTCTTCCTCCACCTCCTACCATTCATCACACTGTAAATTCTACTGGATTTCTAACAACCGGTTGGTGACACAAGGATGAATTTCTTCAGGTACACTCTCAGTATGACGTTGGTTCCCCAAGTCTAGTATTACGGTCCGGCGTTCGCTGAAGGCTTGATCCACAATGGAATCCATTTGTAAGTTTTCGATTCTCATTTATTTAGTGTTAGTGTTGGATCAAATTCATTAATCACATCAGATCCACATATTGGTGTCATATGTATGACATACATATGTAAATAACTTTTGAGGTTTCATTCTGATTGCTGATCTTATTACTGTAGAGGCTGCATGCATGGCCGTTATATCATTACTTATAAAATTCCTATGCATGACAGCATGTGATCTATGGAATTATGAAGGTTGTTCTGTTTCAATCCACTGAATTACAGAAAAAATAGTTAAAAAGCCCATCTTGAATGAATTTCTGCAAAATCAACTACAGTAGCTTACAGGCCCGGATTATGGTATAGCCGAAATGTATGACAGACGATTGATTGATATCTAACTTGCAATCTAGACAGATATTAAAAATAACAATGCACATATAACTCGAGACCTTTGCTGCATCAATACTCTCTTAATTTCATGAACTGCAATGTGCTTTTCACAATAGAGTTAGTATCGGATGCATCTAACAAATCCCCTAAAAACACGGCTACAAAATATTATTGCTCAATAGATACCAGACACACTTCTGTGCTCTATTGTTGCCATAAAAATGTGCTTAGCGATTTATCAAGTTGTCTGGCAAAAAAATGGAAGAGCGCTACACAGGCATCACTGACAATATAGGAATATGCGTGCACTTTGTGAGCAGCAGTGGCCTGGCAAGGAGGTAAACCTGGCTTCATAATGGCCATTCAACTGTTTCTTCATACTCAATTGGAGCAACTGCCACTCGGATTTTGGTTGTGGAAGGAGACAAAGCAGCTTATCTCGTCAGATCTATCACAATTCAAATGTCATTGCTGCTCCCATTCAGATGCCTTCTTGTAATTTCAAAGACGAACTCATTCCAGGTGTCCACGGGACCAGGCATACACCAGTGTAGACAATCCTGGGGCGGGGGCTGTCCCTTCGGACCCCTTTTTGTTTTCTTATTGGGGTCAGGACTCCTGTAAGGTCCTGGATGCCCATCTCCTCTAAACGCAAATATAGAAGTTATGTCCGTCCATATCAATTTGGACCTATTTGTCAAACTCTTCCTGGCTTCCTCATATGCATATAGTTGGCGTGATTTCATCAAGTCAGTGAAACCATTGACAACAAGTTCATTATCTGTAAAAGGTCTCACTTTACCCGTGCAGGAGCCTCCAGTATTCCAAGCACCTCCTTCATAATGGTCGGGAGAAAAGGTACGGAAAATTGTTAATCCCTTGTAATCTGGATGGGAAACAATGCCTTTCAATGCAGTTTCTGTGGCTATAGCAAATGCTTCCGCATTTTCAATTTTGCGAGCGTGGCCTTTTTCCCACCATAGCTGTCCACCCACGACATTGCCTTTGTATATAAAAGCTGACTTTTTTGTAAACCAGTGACCAGATGATATAACTAAAACATCAAATGTAGGAAGATAATCCATGAATGTTTCATCAATTTTGTCAAGATGCAGTTTGGTAATACCCTCTGGTGCAAATTGGAAGGCTTCTGATGAAGTGTGTACCAACCATGCAGACCATATGCGGATGATTGTGACTGAGTGAGAACGAAAGAACCAGCGTTGCATTTTTCTGTTTCCCCTGTTTTGAGGAGTTTCAGCCTACAATGCCAGAAGTAGAAATATTAGAAGTCAATAGTAATACTCAAGTAAAAGCTATGAAAATATCTGAAATTATTGTGAATTTCTAAGAGAACACACTAAACAGAATACGTTACACATTTTCTTTGCAATGAGATAACAGCACAACTCAGCACATATTAATTCTAACAAGCAACACTGAAATCCAACAACCTGGGATCATCATCATATCAAAAGTTTGCATTCTCAAGCAAACTTAATCAAATGATCTAATAATAAATGTCTTGTGCGTGGACATGGCAATTTAACCCCATCTGCATCATCAATTTTCTCTTCCACAGAACGGTCCGTAAATCAAGGAAAAAAGTAATCCGTTTGCAATGGGCCCATAGAGCCCTTATGAGCGATTCATCACAAACTTTATTTGTTAATTGAAAATTCAGAAGCTTGCCATAAAGAACAAGCCCATGCCTGTGCATAAGTCTGGATGACCACATTGAATGTTTTGCATGAAACTTCCACGAGTGAAGACTATAATTTTAAGATAACTATTACGTTGCTACTTGAAGGTGAATTATACCCTTGAAGACCTAACTCACCCTCTTAATCTGCCTCTTATTTGGGACCAGTGACTCAGAAGTAAAATCCAACGATACATCTGCACTTGAGTATACGCACAATTAATTGTCCCCAACCACCTCTGTAGCCCTTCAAGGTCAACGGGGGACTCATATTCACTCTCTGAACCTGAAAACCTTCCTGTAAAACTAGTCTCTCGTAGCCATTAACCATCTCCTCAGACTAACTTAGCTTCCACAGGCGACAGGAAATACAAATGCATATACATGTGTACAAATATAAAACACAGCGGAATAACAAAGATTCATACACATGCAGCATGCATAAATACTAAATAGGAGTATGATAAACATAGACATTGCCTAAACACATTTGACTATGAATAGTTATCTTTAATGAAATCTGGTTCAAGCAACCGGCTGTGTAGAAGCAATGTTCCACCCAACCGTAGGTATCAAATTCTGATACCACCCCCAAGTTGGGCTATGAGGCCACCAAAACAAAGGACACCCCTAGGGTTTACTCCCAGCCCAGAACCCATGCTTAGCCAAATACTCATCCAAGATTCTATAGAAATCTCACTCAGCCATCACAGCCATGGCACTCCTCCCAAGTCCCAACTGCTCTACGCAACACAAGGAAGGCATTCCCCTTCATTGATCCATAGTTCCCTCAAGGAATCCAACCCTTACAGTACTTACGAGTGTGTGCAGTAAGAGTCAAGCTACTGTGTGTCTTTCAAGCATTCCAAGTAGAAATCAACCATGGCTTCTCAAGCATCTCGTGAGCGGCAAATCTCAGGGTAAGGTCCCTCCTATGCCCAGCTTTTGTGCTCACCTACAGCCAACCCGGTTCCACTCTCTTGCTACCACTCTGTGGCTTTGCCTTTCACATGGTCTGGTCTCGGCTTAGCATAGCCTGCATGTTCTGTCTGCATCTGCAGGTCTGTCTGCTTGGCTCTTCGCATTCTGGATAGATTTGAAGGATAGGCTCCCGTGGTGATGGGAAGGATAATCGACAAGACGACTAAAATTGCTTATGATCCTAGGAGAAAGGACTTTTACAGGGTCAGAAAAGATAGATACGCCCCACTCTTCCATAACTACGTTAGGGTACTTTCTCACCAACCTCACGCAGGTATTCAATGATTGAGTAAAATAAGTCAAGGGAAGGCATTGGCTCTTTTAAGGCACAAGGCAGAATTAGATGAGTTCTAGGGCTGACACATGGCAATATAGGGTTACTCTCCCATACGAAACCCCCTTTTCTCTTTCCTTCTGGTGGAATCATAGCCCCTCTTCCACAGCCATCTTTGACCTTTTTATATTATTTTTCAACATAATATTTTCATAGCTTGAATCATCATGACAAGCCAGCCGTATGGCCCAATAGATACATCTACATTAAACATGCCTATGCCATTCACTAGTGGGGCCTTGGCCTTAGCACCACACTAGGTATCCATATTTAGCATATTTACATCATTTACATCATCTGATTGGATACATTCCAGGGGTCAAAAGCGGGGTATTACAGGGCTCCTAACAATTGACATGCAGTAAGATAAAGCTTTACTAGTATAACTAAACTCCTTGTTATTTAAGTATGAGGTTGTCATCAATGGCCAGTTAAAGTCTATGTTGCATGGGGAGACACCCCCCCATCCCCACAAAAAAAAGTGTCGTCGCCACATCCCAGAGACTTGGGTACCCCTAGGTAACATCCCTTAATCCACCGAGGACTTCAATGGGGACTACTGGTTGTGCCCAAAATGTTCCCATCAGATTTCGGCGCTGTTCTGGGCAGATTTTCAGGACATTCCAAGTAGATTTCAGAGATATCCCGGGCAGATTTTAGAGATGTTCGGGCATGTATCTTTAGTTTCGACGATGGACAATATGATCATTTATCCCATCCATATTTTTTGTATTATTCTGAATCTGTACAAGTTGCAGTTCAAAATATGGGGTTGTATGATGGGTTTTGATTTTCTAGTAATTTAACTATTGTCTTTTCAGCAACATCATTACAAGCAGCAAAGTCTCCACCATGTCAACAAACCAAGAAATGCAACAACCCAAAGGTCTGATCCTTCTGGGTGCTGCTCTTGTTTTTCTCATTTGTACGGTCATCTTAGCTTTTACATATTGCACATAGGTGTCCAGGAGTTATTCAAGTTCAGCTCTTCCCCCATCCCAACCTCGAGCACTGTGAAAACAATTGGATAGTAAAGACTTGGATTGGGTACTAAACGTTTGAATAAATTCCTATTCAATATCCTTTTCAATCTGAAATATGAATCTAATCTCGTTACAGAATGTAAGCATGTATATCCCAAAGTGTTTTGTAGTGGTTTTCAACACAGCTGTTAAAACATGTAAACCTATTGAGAAGGGAATGCCTTTTAACCTAATCATCATAAACAAGAAATACAACGAAGAAAAGTTGTTATAGAGATGAGCATTCTTCTCATAGACCCTTCATGGACCTTACTGCAAATTGAAAATAGTTATACTTAAGTTTCCTAAAACTAAACTGCATTTTGCTCATGTCCAAGTGCCAATAATGGAATGTCACTCAGCCCTTTTCTGATTTGCTTGAGCTTTTCAAAAGTATCAAGTGTAAGGGTTGTGCATAATACTATATAGTATAGACCACTGTGGTGGCAAGCAACTACAAATGTTTATGGTGAATTCTAACTTTTTAAACTTTTTAAATATTTATTAGTTTCAATCTATATATATATATATATCATTGTCGTTCCCAACATGCCGTCCCCTGAAAAAATTGGGGGTATGCTCTAGCCATCTGGGGACACATCCCCCTCTCCCCACCGTTCCCCCATCTCCAAAACCAATTCAAGTTAGTTTTATACATCTTTATCATAACCTGGTAATTTTGAAGAACTTATAAGACAAGCCCAAAACAATGACACTTGATTGCAAATTAATGTATCAAAAAGGCATATGCAAGTAAGCCAAAATGAAAAAATTTACTTGCTATCTTCTATTCATGTTAGCATCTAGCTGAAAACGATAACTGAATTATAATCTAACAAGAGAAAAGAAAAGAACTAACCTGCCACAGTATGCACATCATTGACTCCATCTGATTTCTAGCAACAGAGTCACCCACAAAAGCAAGGGTTTTTCCATGCATTAGTTCCAGAAACTTGTGTGCATCAAATCTTGGCAGATCACAACTCGTAGGTTGCCACCTCCAATTTTCATAATCCTTATCTGGCCTCCCATTACCTTGGCAATTTTGTGCTTCTGTCAATACTGGACAAGAATCATTCTTATATAAAGGCCCAAGAGAGTCATGCACCCATTTTCCTTGGAAGAGGTCACACTTTCCTGCACATACCAAAAATGGTTAGGAAATCAAAAAGAAATAAAGACATCATATGTTTTTGTCCCAAAATTTTAATAAAATCACATGTATGTTTAATCATAAGGAAGTTTCCCAGTGTTAATGAAATTACACAATTGGCAAATCTTCATTGAAGAACTTCTCCCAGTTATAAGTTGTCTCTCCATTTCATAGGTCGTTTCTTTCAATTTTAGTTCTTATTATACTCAAACATTAGATTATCGAGTTGGAATCAATCAATCTTTCTTTTATTAAAATTTCATATAAAACCAGCTTTTTTTAGAGTTAGAATCCTCAAATTTGCCATCCTCAAACCGAATTTAGCATTTTCTACCATGATGCCTCTTCTATAGCTTAAATTATGAGCTGGAAGACATGACTCTTAAATGATTTTCTAGTCTATCAACAGTTAGGTTTTGATAGCATCTATATTAAGTTTTTAACAAAAGAGTTGGAATATCTGAATCTATGACTGAGTTTTGGCTGGTATACCTAAGGTTGCATTATGATGATGTGATTGATGTCAACTTCACTATAAATGCACAATTTTTGGATTATATATCATTTTCTGAATTTTGTAAACCTAGCAGCATTTGAAAATGAAATTAGTTAGTCTATGAAACAACCAATAGTATTGGGTTAAGGATGCATTATTACTCTCTCCTAGATAAACAACCTTTATTTATAGGTTTTTGGAAATTGACAAGATATTTTTTAGTTAAGTAGAGCCCATGACCATTAGGAATGTGCCATTCTAGTTTAAATAGGAACACTTGAAATCATGGCAGATAGAAGTGGAAGGTGGAGCCTGCTCTCAAAACAAGGTGCTATTTTCCTATTGAAAAAAGAAACATAAGCAGGTCAATTGACACAAGGATTTAGATTATTTTCTAGGCCATTGTTGTTCCATTGCAAATGGCTAGAGTTTTAAAAAGACTCACACTCCACTCTGCATGGACAAATGATTTAATTTAAATGAAGAAATCAGAGCCAAACTTGAAAGATTTTGCCTTGGCTTTTCTAATTCAGGCCATTACTGGCCCAGAATTCCAATACACAATCGCTGAACTGTTCAGCATAAAAATATAACCTGGGAAAGAAAAATGCTTTACCAAACATTATTAACCATAATTTAGCTGCAGAAAACATTTGTAAAAATGTTGAACTTGGTATAAGTCCAAGAAAATTACAAGGAAAAACAGGTCTGTACATTTAAGGGGAACAACCCTAATACAGAGTCAAGTTGATTTTAAAGATATAAGGAATTTTTTAAATCTTAACCAAAAAGTATTGTAATATATTCTTTATAGTGATGATGCATAGATGTTTTCTATTTTACATCAGAGAGATATACCATGAAGGTGCTTCCTTCTCAACAAGACTAGGAATTCCAAACAAAAGTCCTAAGAAGTTGAACAGTGGGATTCCTGACAGAGGCTTGGCAGGAGCACCCTAGGGTTTACAGACGGGAAGCTTTTCCAGCTGTCATAAATGGCTGTTAAAAGGGTGGATGGAGGCCCCTCCACCTATCAAGATGGACAATGACCGGAGGCCTGACAAGGGCCCATTTCCTAATGATCGATGGTCCTCAAGGGGAAGACCTCCCAAGTACCCGTGGTCCACCTTTGGGGTTCCCTGCATTGAATATCTGCTTAGATATATCAGTAAAAAGAGAGTTTGTAAAGATGACCAAATATTGCCTATGATACCCAAACGATGCTTAAGAAAGGTAGACAAAGACACCAGAGTGGAGATTAAATCAGGGAAACTTCAAGACAAGATGGAATTTCTCCGCAATCATGCCTTGATCTGCTGATTCCTGTCTATTTTTCCTCCAAAGCCAACTCTTAGATGGTGGATATCCACAATGTGGAATATGGAAGGAGGGATAGATCCAAATCTGTATGCAAAACAGCTTTCCGTGGCAATTTTTGCAAGCAAGGACAGATCAGATTGGTGGGCCCTGCTACCCCTCATATTGTACAAGGGTTACCCTTGCAATTTTCAATCACAAAGATTGAGCTTGCAGGATGATTCATTGGATGGATTGGGGTACACATGTGAGTTTTGGTCTAGGGTTGTTGATCTCTTTTGATTGATTGGATGATGGATTGGTGCTAGTAGCTATTGGATGAGATCTCTCTATGATAATTTGATCTTCACATGCTCTCCTCTTGGTGATATTGGCATGCCTAGAGTATAAAATTTTGCTTATGCACTAGTGCAATTATCTAACACATTATGCATTCCAATGGGGACCCATCAACTTAAGCTCTTCCTAAGGTTTAAGCATTAATAATTGCTCCTTGGTGAAGTATTCCATATGGGATGAAACGCTTTGGGGGATAGTGGTGCATTTCACTCATCTAAAACTTGCTCATGACACATTGATCACCACTTGAGGGTGTGCCCTAGCATTGTTGGGATAATTTGACATCTCGATGACATGGACTATCCCTTTTTGATGGAACGCTTGGCTTGTATGCATGACTTGACAATATTTGAAGGCTTTCTATTGCAATGCTCTAGCTCATGTGATGTAATTTGTAATATTCCAACTGATATTTTTTCTTTGTTTGTGAAGTTTCTGATGATGTTTGTTGCTTGCTTGTAGTTTTATGGCCGAATACTCAAAGGAAACATAAATGCATGTAATGAACTATGCTTGCATGAACATGCATGCAAATGCATGGGTTTGCCAACCCCTAAATAACCCGAATAATCAGAAATGCTATAAAGTAGGGATAGAAATAATGCATGTACGTACCAATAGCTGTAGTAGTGGATGTGGATCAATATGAGACTCGCATGCAAGAGATATGCCAAGGATCGGTCAAGATATGAATCAACCTCTCTCCAAATATGCGCCCTTGATATAAATGCACCCTCTTCAATATGTGAATGGATGCATGAGTGCTCAAACGATGTCAGATTGCCCCCGGATGAAGGTACTAGGGTTATAATGCCCTCCTGATCAATATGGAAGCCGCATGCAAGACATGCATGAAGTCTAGGTCAGAGGGAAAGAATCTCCCTCAAAGAAAGTCGCCCATGCTAGAGAATGCGCCCCTCTAAATGATGAAATGGTGAGACCTTTCCTCTGAATCCCAATGAGCAACCTGTATTCAGTAACTAGGCTAATAGCGGTGCTCGCGTAAGGATAGAAGCAGCATGCAAACTGAATGGTGGTTATCTATCAAGATATGAAGTTATCCTCTTTGTCCAATTCACCCATGCAAGAGAGGGCGAATCCTCCTACTCCAGGATGTAGCTAGAACCCTGATGAATGCTGAAGAATCCTGTAAGATGATAGTAGTAATGTTGAATCTGGATGATACAACCCTGATAGTGACTAGGGCAGATAGATTTCACTGCCAAAATACCTAAGTTGCACGAAACGGGGAAACGGGGACGAGTATTGAAACAGGGACGCGTCGGAAACGTGACCCCCCAAAATTTAGGAAACGGGAAAATGCGATATATATATATATATATTATAAATTTATATATATATATATATTATAAATTTATATAACACATTTAAAAAATTGAAAATACATATTACAAATCAATGAATCATACATGTAACATCACAATTTATTCATGATTTCGTAAATGATTCTGTAATGCAAGTAGTAAAGTCAAAAGAACACACATTGTATTCATAAATGACTCCATAATGCAAGTAGTAGTATCAAAAAACAGCCTTGATAAATGAGGCTAGTACATATATATCCAAAATCAGCCTTTATAAAGGAGGCTAGTACATATATATCAAAAATCAGCCTTCATGTATGAGGCTACAAGTACAATGCTAAAAGTAGTAAATAGTAAATACTGAACAATGAAGACTAATAATCAACATCCTCATCCTTAGAATCCTCCTCAAAAATGGAACAAGAAGCACGTCCAACAGTGGATTGTTGAGTGGAAGAAGTGCCAGCTCCACCTCTGGGTTCCTCGATATTCAGGGAAGCAAGAAAGAGGTCCAAGTCAAGGAATTCTGGATCCACATCCCAATCTTTACAAGGCCCGTTGCTATATTCTGGACCCCTACGAGATGCAAGGCGAAGGTTGGAGTGCACATAAACAAGATCCTCGACTTTCTGTGAACCCAACCTGTTGCGCTTCACCGAATGAATAAAGCCATATGTGCTCCAATTCCTTTATGTTCATGAAGAGCTTGCAACCTGTGAAAGAACACGAGTGGCAAGGCTTTGCAAATGTACACCATTTTCTCCATGACAAATCCACCACCTAACTGGATTCATGGTGATTCTCTCCCCCAAAGCTGATATATCCCCATAATCATCTAATCCTGCAGCAAAACTAGCAAATTCTTCCTTCACCTCCCTGTGTTGATGAGTTGGAAATACTCGCATAAGGGCCTTTTTCACCCATTAGCCACCTCTCTATCTTGATGGGGTGCCTTCCTCTTCCCATTGCTTTGAGCAATGAGCTCCTGATCATAAAATCTAGGGTTCAACGCATGTGCTAAAGTATGCAAGGGAGTGTTGAACCCATTCCACCTATCAACCATGATTTTCTGCACTAAATCAGCAAAACCAACATCGACAAACAAAAGTTGGGGAGACTCCTGTGAAATTATTTCCATAGTCTTCTTAATCATGGTGTCCATGCCATCATATACCTCTCCCATGAAAGGTTGGTCTGTGTCAAGCTTTAGCGCTTCGGAGAAGCTCAAATGTTGGTCCTGTGAACTTGAACAAGAAATCTATCTTGTGTAAATATATATAGATCCAGAGATCACTACTTCCTCTGGATCGCCCTGAGACCTCAAGTGCTATGAGTCTCTAAATCAATATATGCTCATAAAGAAATAAACTCAAACAACTAGATCTGCATTTACCAATTGAACATAAATGCAATTAGCCACATAGACAACAAATATACCCTGGAACCCTTTCGGGAAAACCAGCTAACTATGAGGTTATCTTCTCTCTCGAGCCCAGAGCATATAGAAGTATAAAAGACAGTACAATACAGAATTACCTCAGCCGGTAACTCAATCCCTCTGACCAGGACAAACTCTAATTTGCATGCATCCAGCTGATGCATGCACTGACGAAGTATGCCCTAACTGCCAATCTGGATTTGAGTGCTCAAACGGTGCCTCTGATAGATCTACCCTCTCTAGATCTCTCTACTCTGATCTGCTCGCTCTGAAGACTGCCCACTGATGAAATCGGCCCTCTCTGCATGCACAAGTGCGCTCTCCCCTCTGGATGTCAAATGCTCGTATTGCTCCAGATCTCAACAGATCTGAGCTCCGATCGTCCCTAGCCTTCCTCAAATCTCGATGCAAGGCTATCCTGGAAGTCACAGACTCCTAATCGGTCAATCTAGCTCACAATGAGCTTCTCTGCCCTTAGGAAAAACATCCTCCTCCAAGAGAACTCGGCCTCCTCCAATCTCCACAGTAATCTCACTGTTGAGCTCTCTCAGCTCACTGGAACGGGTATCTAGCCTCTCTGGAACTGAAGGTCACTGATCTAGCTCAGATCTGACCTTCTTAGCTCCTGCAGCAACTCCTCTCTATCTCAGAAAGTCGCCCCACATGTGCAGATTCGTCCTCCTCACTCTGGCAGTATCTCTCTCTGATGGTACAACTTAGTAACCCCATCTGGGGACCCCCTGCCTCTATAAATAATCTCACCGATGAATTAGGTTTGCCAAAACCCTAATTCCCGGTGTATGCAAAAAGCCACTTTTGCATGCATGCATGCAAAAGGTCACTTTTGCATGCAGTCACTAAATGTTGGCAGGTCATGCAATACTCATGCATGCATAGGTCAATCTCCCCTGAAGCTCTGCATGCAGCCCCCACTGGGCTCATGCCAATGAGTAGAGTGCATCTCACTCTCTACTCCATCCTGATGCCTATGGTACTGATGTACCTCCATGTAAGGCATCTGAACCATGGAGGACATCCCGAAGTTACCATAATCTAACATCTTGCTCCACCACTCCTCATCAAGGCACACCCTGCGCACCATATATCCCCACTTTGTATATGCCTGTCTCACTCAACCCAAAGCTGACTCACCACCATAGAAACCAATGCATGCTTAACTTCAACAAGGCGACGCAACATGATGAAGTTGGAGGCATATCGTGTCTCGGCAACTTTCAACAACCCCAATTTGGAGTATTCTCGAAATATTGCTTGAGATTGGTGGTGTTTGGTGATGAATTTTATTATCTCCCTTGCTTCCCCTGCGAGTTCTTTTATCCATGGAACTTTATGGTCAATCTCTTCCAGGATTAGATTCAGATTATGGACAATGCAAGGTGTCCAAAAAATGTGCTCATACCTGCTCTCAACAATTAACCCTACAGCTTTGCAAACTCGTGCATTATCCGTGATAACTTGCACCACCTTATTAGCCCCTATTTGCTCAATAGCTTTAGTTAAAACATTGGCAATGAACGGAGCATCTTTCACCTCCCCTAAACAATCTTTAGCTTTTAAAAACATTGCTCCTTTTGGTGAACTGGCAATGATGTTTATTAATGTCCTTCGCCTAGTATCTGTCCATCCATCAGATACTATGGTAACCCCAAAGCTAGTCCATGAAGAACGAATCGATGCTAAGATATCCTCCACAAGCTCCTTCTCCTTTTTGAGCAAATCAGTGCGGACTTTTTCATAGTTGGGACCCTTGTACCCTGCAGGAGCTATGTTGATTGCCCTCACTAGACCTTGCCAACAAGGAGACCGAACCACATTGAAAGGTATACCACAAGCATAAATGGCCCTAGCCACTCTTGTGTCAGCATCTTCTCTGCCTTAAACATTTACCAACTTAGCTATTCTGCTCTATTGAATTGAACTAGACCCAACAATGTTTTTGGATGGTTGTGCTTGTTCTTGGCGAGTTGCTTTCCTCTTCCTTGCTTCATGCACAATCCTTGGCTCACTATTTGGAGCTTGAACAGTTGCATTAGCAAGCTGGTCATGTCTTCGCGTTACTCTATCGGCCTCATCTTGCTCATTTTGATACTTCCTTCTCTCACTTAGGTCAAGTGTTTTTTAGCAAGGTTCAACACCCTTTCATGTTTCATGCAAAATATGCCCCTTCACTCTTGGATAGGAGCACTTATACATATTTTTGCAAAGCTTGCATCTCCATTCCCATGATCCACCACCTCCACATCTTGCAATATTTTCAACATGAGCCCAAAGGGGGTAGTACTCAGCCCTCTTGTTGGGCTTGGGGGATGAAGAAGTAGCTTGGTTGGATGCCATTACTGCTGCAAAAAAACAAACAAACCAGCCATAAATAAAATGCATATTGGATGCATAAACCCTTAGAAAAATTAAAAACAAGTAAAAAATAGTGGCATAGAAGTTGAATCAAGCATGCTTCTCACCACAAATTGCTTCCTGTAGGTGAAGCTGCTCCAAAACACCCAAAAAAAACCCCAAACTGATGGCTATAGCTGCCCAAAAAAACCACTAAACCTCTGTAAAAAATTATTGTCAAGCCTCCCTCTCAAATCTACCTTCCTCAACGCTGAAATCTGCCCTTCACAATGGTGAAATCGCCCTTGTTGAAGTGGCTTCTCTTCACATCAGCAAAAAGAAATAAACCCCTGCAAAAAAACAGTCTCACTCCAAGAGCAATCGCTATGCCAAATTCGTGTGAGCCAAATGGGAGGGTCAACTTCACTTTATAACGTTTAGATGGCCTCTAGAACCTTCCTCAGATCATTAGTTAAAATCGAAATTAAAAAAAAAATGAAAAAAAATTGACTTCTGAACGGAAATGGGCTGTACGGCAGCGTTTCCTTCACGGAAACGTGTTTCCGTACAGGAAATCGCATGCGTCCATATGGAAACGCGTTTCCGTACCGTCCTAGACACAGAAATGCGTTTCCGTACAGAAACGGTGCCGAAATGGAGGGGGGGTGGCATTTCCTGCATCTTAGCGAAATAAACTTGATGGTTGAGTGGTGTGGCCTCAACCCAAAACTGGCTCTCTAAGCTTTCCAAGTCTACTTCTCAAATCAATAATCAATAAGCAAGCCTTAATCACCCGCTTTACCTTTCTTTTATAACTTTGACATGGCCTAACCTAACTTTTGCATGACTAGGTCGCTTTTCTCTTCTAATTTCCAATTGACTTGCATGCATTGCTTTCTATGTGCATGAAAGCTCAATAAAGGTATTTTAGTGCATGCAACATGAAATATGGCCCGCATGTAACGCATTCAGGTGGCCCCTAGTTCCTATGGCCCTCATTTAACTAATGATGATCTAATAACCATGATTAAGATCTTCTTATGGTATAAATGGCATCAATCCTCAATCAATTCCCTGAATGTCAGTACCCGCTCGAACCTATGGGAATTAGATAGGTTAGCGGGATGGTCCTCTGTGCTCAAGCAGACGAGGACATTACATAATTCACACCTAGGGATGGTGTATTGTTGGTTTTCCTTGAAGCACCCCCCCTTCTAAGACATTCATTGCAAAATACACTCACCTTTTGCAAGGTCGCCCTTGCTTCTTGGCACTTGCATGGCATCTTGACATGGTTGGTTATCATTGCTAGTGGAATGCTTCCCTTGATCTTCTCTCTTGGCACACATTTTGATGCATGGTTATACTTTGTTGCTTGAAAAAGTGACCATCCCCTTCCTTCATGAGATTGATTGAGTATCGTGGGGACTTTGCTCTTTGATTTATGCTTCTATCTTGATTGTTGTGCTCCTTGTGCTATGCATTTAGCTTTTGCACATGTATTGATGAGTTGGCACCTAGATGTTGAGCCATTTTTAGGAGACATCCTAGCTTGAAGGACTATTGTTGGCATGTGGAGTCGTTCCTTACACATGTTTTGAGGTTTTGACCCTTTAAAAAGTCAAAAGAAGGAAGGAATCCACTCTATTGGAGGTAACTTGCACACATTGATGGGACATCTAAGTAATGGAAGTCCACGCATGCCTTTGAAGAGCCATCCCACTTTTGGGAGCTATTTTGCACATATTTGATGGGACATTTCTCTTGGAGGAGCCACACATGTGGTCTTGGAGCATTTTGACTTGGTTCAAACCCTTTTTGATGGGGCATTCACATGGACAATGCCCACATGCCGCACTTGGAGGTTGCTTACACTCATTTCATGCCATCTTGATGGAGGGTTTCACTTGAAAGCCACACATGCCCTTTGAATGAGCATTTTCTTGGGATGTTTCATGTGATTTTGGGGAGTCGTCATTGGAGTGCTACACTTGGAGGCCTTTGTAGGGTTGGCGTTGGAGTATGCCACATTCTTATTCCCCTTTCTTTGGAGACAACCACATTCATAGGACACTTTTGCATAAACGCCTCATTATTTTGTTCATTGTTGATTTCACAACATCAGTTGGTTATTTACTAGCATTATTGTATCATGCTGCTTTGAGAGAAGAGTAGATCTTAACCACTTTATTCTATTGTTAGAGAATTTGTTGAGTAAATTGTGGATGTAGCAGAGAATTATTGTAAAGGAAGTTGAGCTAACTCTCTATATAAAGAGTAGCCCTTCCTCCTTCTTTCTCATGGTCAGATTGTGGGAGAAATACCTTGGAGCCTCTAGTTCAATATCTTTTGAAGTCATGGAGAATTAATGAAAGATTTTTGTGGGTGAAAGCTTCTTTCATATCTCTATGCTAGTTCCTTTTTGCTTTACTTTCATTCACAAGTGTATGTAAGATGAAAAGTAGGAGAAATACCTTGGAGCCTCATGGTCAGATTGTGGGAGAAATACCTTGGAGCCTCTAGTTGAATATATTTTGAAGTTATTGGAGAATTAATGAAATATTTTTGTGGGTGAAAGCTTCTTTCATATCTTTATGCTAGTTCCTTTTTGCTTTACTTTCATTGACATGTGTATGTAAGATGAAAAGTAGGCTTACTCTTTCATCTTCTCAATAAGTTATCCATGAATGCTTTTATTAATGTGTATTTTCTTAGCATTTGGTAAATTGTGCATTAACTTCATTATGGATAATCATAATACTTGCATGTAACTCATGCATTGGTCTTTATCTGCTTTAATATGCCCTTTGGTAAATTTCTACAATTTGGTAGAACAAGGAGTTTGACCATAGAAGTTTGTATATTTCAACTTCATTGGCCACTCTAGCTCATTAGATTGGTCTCCCATGAACATTTGTTTTGACACCATAGCCCATTAGAAAGACACCATGAACACTTGTTTTGAGAGAGTCTAGATCCTTCTCCTCCGACACATCATCAGATGCAAGCAAACAGTTCCTTGACACATCATCCTAGCAGAGATTGGAGCCCGACCCTTCCAACTTGAGACGATATGCGGTCTGATCTCTTATCTGCATCACATTCAGAGCTTCACCGACTCGGCGAAAGGGCGTGAACGATACCCATAATTGGCATATTGTTCTTCAGAGACTTTAACCTCATCTAGCCTCTCTGGTGGGGCTCATTGATGCTTTGAGGGGGTCTCGGATCTTTTGCAGACAATGGGCATTTAGATGGATAGGCTCCCTCCATTCAAATATTCCTTAGACACACCTGGCCGCCTTCTACCCCTCAGAGAGGAGTTGAACGGGATCATCAAGGATGACATTTACAGACAGTTTACTTAGATCACTTGGGTTAACCCTCAAGGTGGTTACGCCCAAAGATGGCCTTCTACGCTGAGCACTTCTTGGAGCTAAGTGATGGACTCATTGTTTAGCCTCAGCATAGTCTCCGCCACTGGATGCATGCTCTTTGCATTCCCTTAGGCAGTTCAAAGCAAGGTTACAAAAACCGAACCGGTGGTCAGACCGACTGACCTCGAAAACCGAGAAAAAAACCGGATCACAAAACCGGTCCACCAAAAATACATAAAAAATTCAAATTTTGAAAAATTATATATAGATATATATATAGATATTAATGTTCAACCATGTGAATCAAAACCATTATACACAAATTTGCAAAAAGGGCTCCTGGATGTATTTTGCTAGGTGCCATAATGAGCATATTTCACTTGAATCATATGTCTAACAGGCTGAGGAAATTGTTGTTGTTGAAAGCGTTGTTTCAAGGTTGTTGTAACAAACTGTCACCTTGGAATATGCCCAAAAAATTTTCCTTTAACTACACAATTAGCTCAAAGATTTTGTTAGGGCTGCTCAAAGCCTCTTTACTGTTGTAGGTAAATGCTATTAGGTGTATTTTATTGATGTTATGATGATATAACCAGGACTGTTGTAGGTACTCATCATACTCTTTCAAAGCTGCTACACTTCCCCGGAATGTCAAGAATGATTCTTAACTCAAAATACTCAAATGAATAGTGTGAGAGAAATAGAGGGATTGGAGTTGCTTTTATAGCTTTCTTAGGGGTTTAGGGTTATCTAGAATCTTCCCCACTCAACCCACTTTTTTTTTTAAATTTAAAAAATGGCCTCATAAGTGTCGTATATTTTTGTACTGAAACGATCAAAACCGGAACCGAACCTGTAAAACCGGCCGAAACCAGTCAAAACTGTTTGGTTCCGTAAGGAATCAGTCATTTCCGGTTTGAGACACCGATTTGAACAGGTGAGGCCTCTGAACCGATCGGTTTTTCCGATTTCGGTCTGGTTTTTGTAACACTGGTTCAGAGTGGGATCTCAAAGACTTCGAGTAGAGACGGACCACCAAATTGATAAATCTGACAGGACCTGCCAACTATGCCACCTTCAAGAGGTCAAGACTGAGGAGCACTTCATCTTCCAATGCGCCATCTACTACGAGATCATAGGGAGGCTGCATCGCCTATTCAGAGGGTCCCAAACCCTCACCAGCTTCTTCAGATACCTCGATCATAAATGTGTGGCCTTGAACATGTAGGAGGCCCTCAAGTTTCGAGGCCATATTCTTTAGCCTCCTACCAAACCAAATTCTACCCAACGGATCACTTCCTTTTTCATGGTACTACCCTCAAGGAGGGACACTAAGAGACAAATCGACATCAACACAGCTTCAAACTCCATATCAGTGCAAACCCAAGGGGCCTTCCCCCGTCCCTTGAGATCTCAGTGGCATGATCAGACATGACCTCTCCCCAGGAGGCAGAAGAGATCCCCCAAGCCTCAACGACGAGGTACCTCCTCCAAACAACATCACAGAGGGTAGCCTAGCCTTTCCACTAGTTCTTCCTTGAGACAACATACTATTATTAGTTTCCTTCATTCAGCGTCGGATGTTAGGAGAGATGGATCTATCCCTTGATAGACCTACCTCATTTATTTTGGATTTCTTTGCTCCTGGATTCTTCCCCCGTGTATTTCTCCACCCCTATGCGGTCTCCCATACTCGGGGTTGAGGGCTTTTCGTCCCTCAGCATAGATTTCTCCTCTATTATCTTCCCTACTTCACTTTACTTTCTTTTCTGCATATTGCATTTTATAGGAGACCTGTTGGTAGTCCTGCTTTGTAACGACATCATTGTATTCAGCAATCCCATTGACCTACTTTTGTGGTCATTAGTTGGACATTAATAAAATTATCTTATCTTAACTTCATTTCTCCTTGTATTTCATAGTCCAATTTCCAGCAATCCTATCTAAGGAAGCCCCCCCCCCCCCCCCGCTCACGACATGTTGCAATAAGTAGCAATTAATATTATCACTATAATTAAATTAAATTTTTATTTTGAAATGTAACATCAACTATAGCTTGGGGCCTAAGTTACCTGCCATGAATTATTTTGTAGGACTTTTAGATCGTTATTATTATTTAAATTAAATTTTCTAACATGTAAAATACAATATTTTAATTGATTATTTTATTTTTGACCCTTTGAATATAAATATTAAAAAATAATAAATAATTATCTCATGACGTATGAAGATCTAAGGGGGGCGCTTAAAGGTTTGTAGGCTGTCACTCACTCTGGAAATGTAAACAAATTAACATTAATTTATTTTAAATTTAGATTTATTATATAAGTAGAGCGCAAAATTAATATAGAGTTTGTAGTAGGTGTAAACAAATTAAGATTAATTTATTTTAAACTCAGATTTTTATTTTTTTTTTCCCAAGAAAAAAAGCGTAATTTAATTTCAGCAGAGGTGAACAAAATTACATTCTGTATATGCATTACAAGTATGCATGCGGATACCCACTTAACAAGTGGCGGTACTGAAATCTGTAGTATCTTCTTTACAACAGTCAGGTGTGTTCATACAATCACCATTTAAAAACCAAAAATTACGTTCCATAGTCTATGATTCAGTCAATCGGCTCCTCAAGCCCCATGAAGCTTAAACAAAAAAATATACTGTAACAGAAGTCCTGTCATGATCAAGTGAGATAAATAGTTCCGGTTCAAAAAGGAATTCAGTGGTATTCTTTCTTAGTTCTCAGTTTTATAGTATTGCCATTTCATCAACAAATGGCCGATGATAGTACTCATAAAGTGTCCCCTCCCGATACTCCTTTATCTTCCACACCCCCATTGCCAAGACCCTGCCAGCTTTAGAAGCCTCGTCCACCTCCTTGTTATTCTCCCTGTAAATATGTCTGCAAGAAAAATGTATGAATGAGTGTTGTAGCTCGCGGATGTCCTGTAGGATGTTATCAAGTCTAAGATCTCTGCATTGTTGAATACCAAGTGACCAGTTAGTAACATTCATAGAATCACCAAAAACATTGATACTCTGACAGCCACTCTCAATGGCGAACAAAAGGAGGAGTTTGAAACTCATGAGTTTTGCATAATTATTCCCGCCAACCCCCAGGCCCCAGAACAGGTGAAAGTAGTGGGAGATAGAGAGATGTAAAGTAGCCCCTCCCCCGCACACATTTTCCTGTGCAGATCCATCATAGAATCCCCATGGGATGGTTTGGTCAATGTCCACTTCCATAACCACTCTCTATTTTGCAACTCTAATATGTTGTGGGAACGCAGTTAGAAAGCCACATATGAGAGTGGCAGAAATAGCAGGAGTACATGGTTTATCTGAGAAAAGAAGGTTGTTCCGTGCCAGCCAAATCCCCCAAGAAACCATCAATGGTAGAGCTTTTATTGATTTGCCAATTGGATCATTGTACCACTGAGTCCAAGCTTGTAATAGTGAATCGCCAACCCAATTATACTGAGAATGTGTAATTAGGGAGCATTCTGCCCACACTTGAATCGTGAAGGGACAGTGTAAAAATAAGTGTAAACAGGTCTCCTCGGCCGCTTTGCATAAGATACACCACCCCGGTCCCACCCGGTTCTTTCTCTGTAAAAAATCACAGGTAGGAACCGAGTTCTCAAGAACGTTCCACATAAATAATCTTTGTTTCATGGGACAATTTAGTTTCCAGAGTGGCTTCCACCACCAAACCAGATCACGAGGATTGACAAGATAACTTAAGTTGATATACCCATTCTTTGGAGAAAAAATGCCATTCGAGGCCCCTTCCCAAACCAGACAATCATCCCTATCGCAGATAAGGATTTGTGAGAGAGTAAGTGCCCTATAATATACCCTCAATTCCACCTGTTCATCCATCGTTAAATCCAGAGTGTTAACATCCAACCATGTTTGAATCCATGGACGATCCAAAACTGGAATAGCAAGCTGTGAGAGATATATGATGCCCAAGTCCCGGAGTGATGCAATCAACCCATCCGATAAGAGATGTCTGCCTTCGCTCCCAAACCAGGGGTCTTCCCCCACCCGTAGTGAATGGCCATTCCCAATGTTCCAGGCCAAAAAGTCACCAACAACAGAGAAAGAATCCACAACAGCTTTCCATATGACCGATCCTCCTCGGTGTGACTTAACAGGGTTCTGAACCCAGTCCATAACAGTTGAAGGAGCAATATATTTCTAAATGACCACCCGGGTCCATAAACTAACGGTCTTTAAGATCCTCCAGACTCCTTTGGCCGCCAGAGCTTTGGAGAAATGGTGAATGTTTTTCAGTCCCCAACCTCCCAAAGCCTTGGGAATTGCAATTCGCTGCCATCAAACCCATGGGGATACAAAGTCTCCTTTACTGCTCCATAAAAAACGAAAGCAAATCTTCCGAGCCTTCTCCAGCGTTCCTTTGGGAATCCAAGAGAGGGACATCCAATACATAGGAATGGCCTCAAGAACAGATTTCACCAATACCAACCTTCCTGCTCTCGAGAGCCACTTGTGGCTCCACACCTTCAAACGTTTATGGAGTTCCTCAATAAGCCAGTTCCAATCCTGTTTGGTATAAGCATTCGGCTTTAATTGGAATCCAAGGTAGCTAATACCAACATCTAGAACCATTAAGGTGTAAGGAAAGACCCTCCTTATGGCCGCAATCTCAGCATCTCTTAACAAATGGACTGACAGGGTAGATTTCTTTTCATTTATCTCCATACCAGTAGTAGTAGAAAAAAGCTCAATAATACCTCGGAGAGTTTCTATGTCACCATGCGAGCCTGTGCAAAAGATGAGAATATCGTCCACAAAAAGTAGATGGGAAATAAAAAAGTCTGGAGCCACCTGAATACCGTGTAGAGTGCCCTCCCTACAGGCTTTCTTTAGGGCCCTACTTAGCCCTTCTGCTACCAGAAGAAAAAGTAAGGGTGACAAGGGACACCCTTGGCGAAGACCTCTTTCCGAGTGAAAGAAACGAGAGGCTGCCCCATTTATCAGTACCGCAAAGGAAACCGTAGTGATACAACTCATTATCCACTTGATAAAATCCACAGCAAAACCCAAATGAGTAAGAAGCAAATGAATGTATAGCCAACTCACCTTGTCATATGGCTTTGACAAATCAATCTTGATAATGGCTCCTTTAAATTTCCTTCATTTCATACTATGTAGGCCTTCCTGAGCCACACCAATAGCTTCATGAATTTGACGGCCCTCCAGAAACCCAAATTGTTCCACAGAGATATGATTGGACATAATGACTTTCAATCTCCTGGCTATAATTTTTGAAACCACCTTATACACACAGTTGCACAGGGAGATAGGTCTGAAGTCACCAAGAGAGGAAGGATTGTCTGTCTTAGGGATAAGAGCAATAAAGGTAGAATTTAGGGCAGCCAGAATTCGCCCAGAGATTCTTGTATCTTCAACCATCTGTAATAGGTCTTCCCCTATAAATTCAAAAAGAGCCAAAAGAAATTCAATGGTCCATCCATCCGGACCCGGACTTTTGTCTTTCTGGAAGCTCTGAAGGACCCCCTTCAGTTCCTCCACTGTAACATTTTCCATCAAGGCCTGATTATCTTCCTCTTCAACAAACCGTGGAAAAAGCTGAGCCATCCTAACAATTTCAGCAACGGTTGCCTGTGCAGGGGATTTAAAAAGAG
The DNA here is from genome assembly GCA_027924585.1 of Larix kaempferi. Classification (NCBI taxonomy): domain Eukaryota; kingdom Viridiplantae; phylum Streptophyta; class Pinopsida; order Pinales; family Pinaceae; genus Larix; species Larix kaempferi. The sequence goes on along the minus strand of BSBM01000710.1, from coordinate 1,725,327 downwards.
TCTGGAAATGTTCTACCCCCACCCCAGCCATTCCTTCAAAGGAAGTCTGTGTTTCCCCCAACGAATCCTCAAGGCTCCAGATAGTGTTGGAAGCCTTCCTACCTTTCGCATATGCGTGAAAAAATTTTGTATTCTCATCGCCTGCTTCAAGCCATATCGCCCTACTTTTCAACCGCCAAGTTTCCTCTTTTTCCAGCAATAATGTGTTTCAACTTTCTCCTGCCTTCCAGTGATACAAAATGAGCCTTTTCCTCCACGGACCCCAAGCCCCCAGACCCAGATTCATATATTAACCTCAAGTCCAATTCAATCAGTTTCAATTCCCTGTCTTCCCGGACTCTCTTCTCATGTGCCCAAACCTTAATAGGTCCTTTGATCCTTTTGATGTTAGCAGTAAATTGTTGGGAGGCCGAGGAACTAGCCCTAGGGTTGAAAGGTACCCAGAGAGATCTGACTAGATTAGTGAAGGACTCATCATTCAACCAAATCTTATTAAACTTAAGAGGCCCAGTGGGTTTAATAGGTCCCGTACGAAGTTCAAGAAAAATAGGAAAATGATCGGAGGACCCCCCTGATCCCACCCACTGCCTCATGAGGAAGAACCTGTCCACAAAGGAATCAGAAACCAAGAATCTATCCAGACGTTTCTCTACCCGGTTTTCCAGATCTGTTATTCCTCCAAGTAGGCTTGAGGAGGGTAGGCTCGATATCAATCAAATTGTGGGAAACCAACCTTCGTGTGAAATAATCAGCCAAAGGATCAGAACGAGCTCTGCTACCCCAAACTTCTGACGGACCTAAAGAGAAATTAAAGTCTCCACCCAACAAGAGATCCCCCTCCTGTAATAGCGGATTTGTGAGAAGAGTATCCCAGAAGGGGATACGATTTATATAAGGACCATAGACATTTACCATTGTGAACATATCACCAATATCAAGAGCCGAACAGGACAGTCCCAAAACGAAATCCATCCCCCAAAGATTATGTAACTTCACCGTTCGAACATTCCATCCAATAGCCAGACCACCAAAACGACCACGGGCATCCAAAGCAGCAAATAACCAACCACTGAACCAACTCTCCAACATAGACTTCACCACCAAACCCACACCCAAGGTTTCTTGAAGCAAAATGATATCCGGGTGTTCAAGAGATACCACTCTACGCAGTGCTGATCTTTTATGGGGACCAGCCAGACCCCGACAATTGAAAGACATAACCTTCATTATCGTCCCTTCTTCTAGGCACGCACCGCTCTAAGCGCCCGATCAGTAGTCACTTGTTTGCCTTCCAGCAAGTTCATCTTAGCCTTAGACTGAGCCTTAGATAGATGTGATTTCCTTCCATGGCCCTTACCAATATTACACACCCCAGCACCCAGCCCCCCAAGGGTAATCTTTGTGAGAGAACGTAGGAAGTAACCAGAATCGGAGGAGTCAGTGGGGGAGGGGGAAGAGCGCACCACTTCAGGGGGGAGATCTGGATCAGGGGTATATCAAGAAGCACCACACCAGGGACCGAAGGAGTCACCAAAGTGCATGTAGGGCCAAGTTCAATACAAGGGGTTTCCACCAGAGCGTTAGAGGAAGAGATATTCAAGTTTTTGAGAGCCTCCAACCAGTTCTTCTTGTCCAACGAAAAATTATTTAAAACAAAATTAAAGGAATGAGAGTTGATGGAAGAAGGAATACCCGTAGCAGTAGTCACCGAGGGTAGATGAGGAGTCGGAAGTGTAATCCCAGTGGAGACTTCAGCCTGGGTTGTTCCTTCCTCAACCGGCGTTGCCCGTATCGGTCCATGCTCAAAGCCAGCTTCGTCCTCCACATGAATGAAGGGTTCTGAAGATGGTTGTCCCACAGGTGGAGGAGCCTCCCCAGCCATGGACTTTTTGTGACCACCACCATTTCGCCGCCGCAAGGGTAACTTACACTCTGCTACCGGAAGTCCATAAGCATGGTAGCGACGGCACTTGAATGGAACATTTTCATAATCGAGCTTATGTACGTAGGAATAGGGCCCCCAACTGAGTGTGACATCCAGAGCCAGACCATCCCGGATATTTAGATTAACCAAAATACGTGCCACCTTCCGCTGACGAATTTGTAGAAAACTATAATCTCCTTCCAAGTATGTTCCAATAAGGTCCCCGATACCTTTGCAATGCCTCTCCGACTAGTAGTGAAGAGGTAAGCCCAGTAGGCGAACCCAAATGGGAACCAAATCCAACCGTTCACGGCTAGCATCAAACATCGGATGCCAGGGTTTAATCATAACCGGGCAATGATCCCAACTCCATTTAGAATTTAGAACCCATTGAGCTTGTTCCTCTTTCTGAAAATTGAAGGCGAACCAGTTCAGGGTCAGTTCTACCACCTCAGGGGTATAGCCCAGCTGTGCAACCCAGTGTTCCGCCACCCAAGCCTCAATGGTACGCAGAGAGAACGACCTGCCCAAATCCTTTCCAACCAATGTGATGTTGGTCATCTTAATAAGTTGATGCCACTCAATATCTTCACCTAGGGCATAATTGTATTTAGTCCGGCTCAGTTTCAACCATCGTTTCTGCCCACGCTTTGCCGAATCGTTCGAATCATCAGAGGAGCGGCCTCCCCACTCGTCTGAACTAGTACCTGAGCCCACAAGTGGACTAGCAAACCCTCGCTGTTCATGGGTCCCCAAACATCCTATACCAGTGCCCTCCAGAGGCCCCTCAACATTCAGGCCAGGATACAGAGGGTCCGATGAAATATTCCCTAGGTCGATCGTTCCAGGATTCTCTACATTTGCGGGGCAAGGAACTCCACCCTTAGTCACCATGCCTTCAATAGCCTGAATCACCTGTTCTGAAGACCAGAGAGGTGCCATCGTCTCCTTCAATGGTTATGCCGAAGAAAAACGAAGAGATGGTTCTGTTAACGGTAAATTACCCGGAGATTGTGCCAAGAATGCCGACGGAGAGAAACCTAGTTCCTGATGAGCCTCCCCCGCTGAAAACTCAATCTTCCCAGAACCACCAACGTTCGCCACATCACTCCACGCAGCGCCAGGTGTCTGTGTCCAAATCGGCAGCCCATCCGACGGATCAAAAGAGTAGTCCAACTGGTCGTCGTAGGTTGCCATCGTAATGGTAATAACACAGTAAAAATACAGTGGGTAACAAGGACAGTAAAATAATAGGTAAGTAGAAAACAAATGCTGGGAGATAAACTTAAAACCCCCCATTCACACCTCCATGCCCAACACAGAGATCGTCGATCAAGAAACTATATGACCTCCACGTCCCGCATCACTGACAAGCCATCATAGCTCCACAGTACTCTGACAGTGACAACCACCAGTGGCCATCAGAGAAAACTAGGGCATCGCCATAGTTAGCGAAACCCTAATCCTCTCCTCCCTCACAAAACTCAAGAAAATTCATTAAACTCAAATTTATTATATAAGTAGAGGAATAAATTAATATATATTTATTCTAAATCTAAACTTATTGCACTAAGAGAAGCAAGGTGCTCTCAGCGCAATATGGGGGAGATGTTGTCACATTACGTTATGTAACGTAACATTCCCAAAAATAAAAACTAATTAAAAAATTCATGCCAGCTCATAACTCATAAAAATAAAAATAAAAGTAATTAAAAAAATTCACGTCGGCTCATAAAATTAAAAAAAAACTAAAACCAACATAGATTTACCTTAAATCTATATCTATTAAGGACCAAAAGGGATGTGTAATATTTTTTTATCTTAAATTTTTTAAATATTAAGAAACAAATTACACTTAAAGAAATTAAATCCCTCTCGATGCTTAATAGATTCGGGTTTAAGATGGATCCATGTTGGTTATATAAGTAGAGCACGAAATTAATATAGTGTTTATAGGTAATGTAAACAAATTAACATTAATTTATTTTAAACTTAGATTTATTATATAAGTAGAGGAATAAATTAATATATATTTATTCTAAATCTAAACATATTGGGCTTCAAGAATAAAAGTATCTTTAAATTGAGCATAAGTCAAAACTTAGATAGTGAAATACAAATTCACTTTAAATCTAAATTTATTAGGCTGGAAAAATAAAAGATTAATTGTGTATAAGCCAAAATCTATCATAAATATGTTTATATTTATACCTAAATTTATTACATGTGAAGAATAAAAATATATTTTAATATGAGAGTACAAATAAATAAATAAAAATTTAAATAATCTAATGTAATAAATGTTAATAAACTAAAATCAAAATGTGTGTCTCCTCTTAAAAATATTTGAGCAATATAACATAAACTCACTTTAACCCACGTCCATTAACATTTTGGACTACTAAAAAATACATCCTTAGCTAAAATGATTTTGGTTTTAACTTAAATCTATTATCATAGACACTTAACTCAATATTGTATTGTGTTGCTTGGAGAGAAAAGTAGATCTTAACCACTTTATTCTATTGTTAGATAATTTCTTGAGTAAATTGTGGATCTAGGAGAGAGAATTATTATTTTATTGTAAACGAAGTTGAGCTAATTCTCTATATAAAAAGTAGTCGTTCCTCATTCATTCTCATGGTTGGATTGTGGTTGGAGCCTAGTTGAATATCTTTTGCAGCTATTGGAGAATTAATGAAAGATTTTTGTGGGTGAAAACTTCTTTCATATCTTTATGCTAGTTCCTTTTTGCTTTAGTTTCCTTGACAAGTGTATGTAAGATGAAAAGTAGGTTTACTCTTTCCTCTTATTGTTATGTTATCCATGAATGCTTTTATTGATGTGTATTTTCTCAACATTTGGTCAAATTGCAAATTAACTTCATTCTGGATCATCATAATACTTACATACAAGGGTAACTCATACATAGGTCTTTATCTGCTTTAATAATGCCCTTTGGTAAATTTCTGCAATTTTGCAAAGCAAGGAGTTTGACCATAGAAGCTTGCTTGTATATTTCAGCTTCATTAGCTACTCTATTCTAGCTCATTAGGTTGGTCTCCCATGAACATTTTGATCTGAAATGGATCAATATATAATGTCATCTATTTTGGTGTTTTCTAGATGGAAAGATTGGATGAATTGGCTTGTAGAACCCATTTTAGGGGTAGGTCTCACTTCACAGATTTGGGGTCCAGTGTAAATCTTTGATTCAGAGATCACTAATCCCTCTGAATCACCCTGAGATCTCAAGTAGTTTGAGTCTCGATATCAATACCTGCTCATATAAATATAAACTCAACAGCTAGATCTCTTTACCAAACTGAAACACATACAATCACACATAAACACCAAATATACCCTGGAAACCCCAACCCAGGAAAACCAACAAACTGTGGGGCTATCTTCTTTCTCAGGCCCAGAGCATATATATAAATGGACAAGTACAATACAGTATTACCTCAAAGGTAACTCAATCCCTGAACCGGACATACTCTAGATCTGCATTCATCAGTTGATGCATGCACTGGAAGAGTAAGCCCTAACTGGTAAACTGGATCTGAGTATCTTTGCAAGTGCCTCTAACTGATCTGTCGCTCTGTATCACACTGCTCTGATATGCTCTCTCTGAAGACTGCCTCTGAAGAATGCGCCCTCCACTACATGCAGAAATGCGCCCTTCCCTCTGGATGTCTGATGCTCGTATTGGACCGGATCTCAGCAGATCTGAGCTCTGAACATCACGAACCTTCCTCGAATGCTGAGGCAAGGCTACCCTAAACGTCTCAGACTCATAATCGATCAATCAAGCTCCAAATGAGCTTCTCCCTCCTTGGGAATTGCGCCCTCCTCCAAGGGAAAACGTCCTCCTCTAAACTGAGTTGAAATCTCTTTGATGGACTATCTCAGTCGACAAACCTGGGTGCCTAGTGACTCTGGAGTTGGTGATCATTGATCCAACTCAGATCTGATCACCCTAGCTCCTGCAGCAGCTACTTCCTCTCTCAGAAAGTCGCCCTGCATGCACAAGTGCGCCCTCCTCACTCCTGATCTATCACTCTCTAATAAAGCAACTGAGCAACCTCATACGGGAACCCCCTGCCTCTATATATAATCTCACCGATGAATTAGGTTTACCGAAACCCTAATTCTTGGTGCATGCAAAAGTCACTTTTGCATGCATCCAATGATCGCTGACAGGTCATGCAAAACTCAAGCATGCAAAGGTCAAATCACCCCGGAAGGTCTGCATGCAGCCACCATTGGGCTCATGCCACTGAGTAGAGTGTATCTCACCCTCTACTCCATACTGATGCCTATATAGCTAATGTACCTCCATGCAAGGCATCTGAATCATGGAGGACATCCTGAAGTTACCATAATCTAACACTCCCTCTTAACGAGGGAAGTCCTACCACTGATGCCTGGATCCAACAAGTCCCTTGCTGCTGACACTGATCTAACTGATCTACCTGTCACTGGTTCCCTCTGACCTAAAGAACCCTGATCAATCTCCATAAGTGTGGCTTCAGAAGAAGCCCCCTGATCAACCACTATTGACTCTGTCACTGCACTCTGATCCAGACTCCCTCTGAATCTCTGCTGTTGTAACCAGTCCTGAAGACTGCTGTCAAGTGGATCTACCGCTCTATAGGAGATCTGTCTATGTCCCTGAGTTGACTCAGCTCTGTAAGTCAACTCCCTCTGTCTTTGAGCTGACTCAGCTCTCTCCTGAGCTAAGTCCATCTCAACCATCTCATACCAGCTTAATCTCTACCGGTGCCTACATGAGCAGCATGCTCATCCATCTGACATGAGCCCAAGGGCTCAATCTCCTGAGACTCATCACTATCAAGAGCATCTCGCTCATCTATCTGAACTCCAGAATCACTCCCTTGATCCTCCTCATTATGGTGAGCATCTCGCCCCCCCATCTGCTGAGCAGACTCACTTCTCCTGGCCTCATCTCTGCTATGAGCATCTCGCTCATCATCCCCCTCTGACTCTGAAGAGGATGTACTCAGCCATCCTGATGTGCCTGTAGTAGGTTGTCCCTGAACCAAATATTCACCGTCGATCCTGTGACCCAACAAGACTGGGTCTACTCCTCTAGGATAGGTGAAGATCAGATCTCGTTGGAACACTACTAAGTAGCCAGCAGCTGCCACTGAAAGGATACTCCCTCTCAGTGCTAGAACAAATAGCACTCCTGAAACCTCCAGGAGCTCCTCAAGGTCAAGCAAAAATCTCACTCTGCCCACACCAGTGACCAAGTGATCAACCCCCGCACATCCCGAACCAACTGCAAGGGTGTGTGCTCTAGGATAAGGAATGCATCCCACACTCCTGGCATGTGACTATTGTGCATGTAGTTAACTCTCCAACTCTGATCAATCTGAGCCTCTGGCAGACTACTATCATGCCTTGACTGAACTGAGGCTAATGAGAACTCCTCAAACCGAGAAGTAAACTCATCAACCTCCTCTGCTGCTGCTAACTGTTCATCCTCAATCAACCATCTCTCAATCTTCATGTGCATGCATATCTCATGCATATGCAGCATGCATACCTCATGCACATGCATCATGTAAGACCTCATTCACATGCATATCCCATGCACATCTCTGCAATAACACTCCCTCTCAGCGAGGAAGGTACTGCTGGAGAAGCATCCACCAGGATCAAACACATCATATGCTTCTACAGCTACTCCCTCTGAACTGGAATACTTTCTGGCTGCATCTGCTGCACTATGATATGCAAATCTGCGCTCCTCCTCTATCAATGTCATCTTGAGAGAAGCATCATGCTCTTCCTCTATCACTAATACTGAACCTGCATCCAAGGTCTCCCTGGACCCACATACAGGCTTGCCCATCAACCTATACTCTACTCTCAAGCTAGTAGCCATACCTCTACAAAACTGATAACACTACTGATTCAAAATCTCTGAATCAGAACCAACCTATAAATATATGCCTTGGTGAACAAGCTAACTCTCTCTTTCTTAGATCTAGGGTTCACTCTCCCAAAACTGATCTATGTTCTCACAAATTTGAACACTACTCTTCAGATCTGATATATCTGCCACAGATCTGGACTCTACTCATGCCAAATCTGAAAGCTCTATCTCAGATCTCACCTCCAAACTCACAGATCTAATAAATCTGACCTCTACAACCTCAGATCTGAGTTGGGCTCTTTAGATCTGGTAGATCTAGTCTCTATATTCACTGATCTACTAGATCTATCTCAGATATAGTCTGCAATACCACAGATCTAATAGATATGACTTCTACAACCTCAGATCTGAGCTTTGCACTTCAGATCTAGTAGATCTGATCTCTATCTTCACTGATCACTGTGTGATTGCTCTCCCTGACCCATACCAGGGCTCTGATACCATGTAAATCTTTGATTCAGAGATCACTACTCCCTCTGAATCACCCTGAGATCTCAAGTAGTTTGAGTCTCGACATCAATACATGCTCATATAAATATAAACTCAATAGCTAGATCTCTTTACCAAACTGAAACACATGCAATCACACATAAACACCAAATATATCCTGGAAACCCCAACCGAGGAAAACCAGCAAACTGTGGGGCTATCTTCTCTCTCGAGCCCAAAGCATATATATAAATGGACAAGTACAATACAGTATTACCTCAAAGGTAACTCAATCCCTGAACCGGACATACTCTAGATCTACATGCATCAGCTGATGCATGCACTGGAAGAGTAAGCCCTAACTGGTAAACTGGATCTGAGTATCTCTGCAGGTGCCTCTGACTGATCTGCCTCTCTGTATCGCATTGCTCTGATATGCTCTCTCTGAACACTGCCTCTGAAGAATGCGCCTTCCACTGCATGCAGAAGTGCGCCCTTCCCTCTGGATGTTTGATGCTCGTACTGGACCAGATCTCAACAGATCTGAGCTCTGAACGTCACGAACCTTCCTCGAATGCTGAGGCAAGGCTACCCTGAACGTCTCAGACTCAGAATCGGTCAATCAAGCTCTGAATGAGCTCCTCCCTCCTTGGGAATTGCGCCCTCCTCCAAGGGAACACGTCCTCCTCTAAACTGAGCTGAAAGCTCTCTGATGGACTGTCTTAGTCGACAGACCTGGGTGCCTAGTGACTTTGGAGTTGGTGATCACTGATCCAACTCAGATCTGATCACCCTAGCTCCTGCAGCAGCTACTTCCTCCCTCAGAAAGTCGCCCTGCATGCACAAGTGCGCCTCCTCACTCCTGATCTATCACTCTCTAATAAAGCAGCTGAGCAACCTCATACGAGGACCCCCTGCCTCTATATATAATCTCACCAATGAATTAGGTTTACCAAAACCCTAATTCTCGGTGCATGCAAAAGTCACTTTTGCATGCATCCAATGATCGATGACAGGTCATGCAAAGGTCAAATCACCCCGAAAGGTCCGCATGCAGCCACCACTGGGCTCATGCCACTAAGTAGAGTGTATCTCACCCTCTACTCCATACTGATGCCTATACAACTAATGTACCTCCATGCAAGGCATCTGAATCATGGAGGACATCCCGAAGTTACCATAATCTAACATCCAGAACCTTCTGAGGCCTGTTTGAGGGCCTAAATAACGTTTTTTGGGGTCAAAAGTTCATCGCTTACGCGATGCCCCTTGATACAATACTACACTTCGAGACCTTTCCAACAGCACAAGAAACGCCTCAATTGAAGTCAGGACGTTATGCCTCCCGCAAGTTGACCTATCCAATTGACTACCATGGTACCGAATGGACTCCACATCAGCTCTCATTTCTCACACATGCAGAACTAATCACGTGTGGACTTTCAAGAACATTCTAGAAGGTACAAAACCCTAACCCTAATCGAGAATTGAGGCATGCAAAAACCCTAAAATCAATCCTATATGACTATCGAACTATGTGAAATACCGAGCCATTAGGAGAAGAAAGGGTTCCATTCTTATCATGTTATTGTATTGTTCCATAGTTGAGCAGCAACACGGGAATGGATATTAGAGCAAAACAGAGGAAGTAGGAAATTATGTAGTGGCCATTCTAGCCACAAATTGAATGGTCGCAGAGTCATAGGTAACTCCACGGAGAGTACCACTTTCTTTGTATTTGCATTATATATAAAAAGCAAGTTAGTCCTCACTTTTGGCTGGGTTTTTCCCCATAGTGGGTTTTCCCATGGTAAATCTTGCGTTGATGGTATGGATTGTGCATTTATTTGCTCTAGTTAATTTTTTTCTTTCAATTCCAATAATTTAGCATTCAATGGAAATAAGCTAATAAAAAGAACTAAGTCGTAAGATCCATTGTGACAAACTATTATAGTGGAATATCCACGACAGCTCACAGATCACACTTGTTTTGACACCATTGCCCATTGGGAAGACACAAATCCCTTATCCTTCCATCCATTTCATTTTTTATACCTAAATAAATCGTTTTGCTGGAAATACTCTTCATTTCACCTTGTTGCACCAAGAGTAACAAGGTGCTCTACAGCCCAATATGGGGGAGATGTTGTAATGTAACGTTGTATAACGTTATGTAACATGCCATTCCAATAAAAAAATTAAAAATTCAAATGATGTCGGCTTAAACAAAAAAAAAATTATACTGATTTCATCTTAAACATAGATATATCAATCACCAAAAGGGGTCAAATATCTTGAGGTGTAGCCCACGGGGCATAGAATATACAGTGAATGGGTGTATTGTTAAGATACTCCTTGCGTAAGGTCACTGGTTCGAAACTCTGTGGATACGAGCCTTACAAAAAATATATATATATATCTTGAGGTGTAAATTTTTTCTTAATGTGTAAAAATTAAGATTAAAAAGATTACACATCAAGAAATTGGATCCCTCTCAGTACTTGATAGATCCGGGTTTAAGAACTAAGTTTTAAGATCCGTTGTGATGAACTATTCCAATGGAATATCCACAGCAGCTTACAGATCACATTTGTTTTGACACCATTACCCGTTGGGAAGACGCCAATCCCATATTCTTCCATCCATTTCATTTCTTATACCTAAATAAATTGTTTTGCTGGAAATACTCTTCATCACCTTGTATTTCATAGTCCAATTTCCAGCAATCCTATCTAGGGAAGCCCCCCTTGAGATGGAAGAGAGTCGGCCTTTAGTGCAGAAGAGGGTTGGTGAGGTGACAGTGGCCCCCTCTTAGTTTTATCAAAATCACACCATGAGCTTTAAGAATTTTCCTCAAGGGTGTGAGTTTGGGTGATAACAGGCCCTACATTCTGAACACTGCAGACCTTTACCTGTGCTACTGGAATGTGGGTTTTGACCCACATCTGGAGAATTTATTAAAGACCCATATGGTGAGACTGTACACCCTTCCACTCAAATTCTGATTCAACGAGATTATAGAGGGACTTGGAAACCAGATAGGCAAATATCTCAGGTCATCGGAGATTACAAAGGAGAAACGCATAATGACTTGTGCGAGATTCTATGCCTATCTAGATCTAACAAAGGCATTGTCAGGCTCTATGATGCTTGCTCCAAATGGTCATGAGTTGACACAGCAAATCAACTATGAAAGCATTCCTTTTAAATGTCAACATTTGCATGAATACAGACATCTGCAGCAGGACTGCCCTCATTTGGTGTCGAATTTCAAGATCATATACTAGAGAAATAAAAGAATGCAACTATTCACAGGCAAAACAGCTGTAGAAAAGATGGGAAAGGAAGGAGGCCGATAACTCTGAACTCTCTAAAAGGGAAAGAACCAGCACAACGTGGACAATCATATGCATGTCAATCCCATTAGAGAAGTTGGTGAATCTTCAAAATCAATCAGTGATAAAACCCAGAACTTAGAACAGTAGAAGGGACGGCTTGCTATCCCAAGTGAGAAGAGGACCAGAGACCTTTATGATAAAGCGAATAAGCATGATAGCAGAACCAAGATCTCAGAAATGAGGTACTAGTGTGTCCGACGGATAGCCCCTATTTCAAAGTTTGATCAGCAATTTTATGGCTCTGTATTGCATCCCATGACCTCTATGGTTTGGGTTTCACTCTCCAAGCACACACTGCTTCCTAGCATGATGCCAGTGGTCAATTGAAGGATTGCTCATGGAAAAAGCTCATCCAAGTATGCCTGGTGGGACCATCTTGCTCCTGGGGCCTGGTGGCAACTTTTCATGCCAATATTGTGTCTTGTGGTGCTTGGATCTATGATCTACAATCTAGCTTAGCATTTGGTTTCCATCCCAAGCTATTGTTGGTCTCCCTGACTGGAATGGCAGCTAGGGTTTTAGTTGGTTAGTTACTTGTTTCAAATTTCAATATGTTTTATGTATCCCTGCGAATGTGTGCCCCTGCACACTCTATCAGCAATCTATGGGTACAATCTAGATTAGGTATTTGCTTAAGCTTGCACTTGTGGATGTCTAATTTTTGCAACACACCGTTTTTATAAAATGGTTTTTTTAATAGGATTCAAAGGAAGCCTTTTTCAAAAACAAAAGAAATTTAGCACAGCAGCGATGTAAAAATGATGGATAACACACCCAAAGAACCAAAACTTGATGATGGAAGTGCGGTTGATTACAGCATGGTTTGATTCGCACCTTTGGAAACAGCAGCAGACATGCATGTAGAAAGGGGGTGCCAAATAGATCTAGAAGGTGGGAGATCAGTAAAGGAGAAGAAACCAGAGCAGTAGGAGAAGATCACCTTAGGCCTAAAGCAGTTTACATTCAAATCATAGCTACAACAGACAGTCGTATCTAGCCTTCAAAGTCAGGAATATGGCCAACATATGGATACAGCCGTATTTGGCTGTATATATGCAAAATACATTCGATGTACCGCTGACCATACTTTAGCTGTATCTTGACCACATTGATCGTATTCAATTGTATTTTGGCAGTACCTTATCATATATTGGCTGTATCGTATCATATTTCAGTCAAATTTTGGCTATATTTTGGAGTACCCTTGTATTTATGTCATATTTGTTTTATTCAAAAACAGAATTTTTCCATATCATATCAGATACCATATACAGTAACTATGGTTCAAATAACATAAACATGAGGCCTTAAAGAAAGGAAGAAAGACTATAGGCAGAAGAATAATACAAGAGCATATACCTTGTCAATTGAGACCAACTACAAATACTGAACTCAATCTTCTTGCAGCCTGAGAACCAACCTAATACCCATGCATGCAGAGAATATCTTGGAATATAACAAGAACAAAGATTAATGTCTTGGAATATAGGGGTCTCAACTCTCAATTCCCCAACATAAAAAATATTCGTTAAGATTAAGATTATCAAAAAGAAACCAGACATTTTATTTATTCAAGAAACAAAGTTACCCAGTGAGGAGATGGGAAGCCTAGTTAATCAAGTCTGGGGTGGCTGCAAATGTGTGCAAAAGCTCCAATGAGAACTGCCCAAGTTTTTCAACACTTTGGAATACAAAGACAGTAAAATCTGAAGCAGGTGCAGGAAACAGGCAGTGGATCTCAATATGGATTCACAGTGCCTCATAGTCCTTTGAAGTGGTAACTTACATTTATGCCCCAGATGATTGGACCCGTAAGATGGAATTTTGGTCACTCAATGACATTAAATCAAATTTTTGTTTCAATTTCAATTTGTAGTTTTTAGGTGATGGTCCAACTCAGATTGGGTTGTACGGGGACATTTTAATGCCATTACGAGATTATCTAAAAAGAAAGGAAGGCAGAGAAGACTAGATCAGTCTTCAAAAATAAATTGTGATTTTATCAAAGACACATTGACAACTAACAGACATTCACCTGATGGAAGGGTGTTTTGCTTAAGAGTAATGGACAAGGAGGTTCCAATCTGATTGCAAAGAGATTAGATAGATTCCTAATCAGTACTTTTGTGGTTCATCCTGATCTAAGAATCCAACCCTTAATTTTTAAAGGGGCAGGTTCTGACCATTGGCCCATCCTGTTCTCTATTGAGAAGATTTGGAAACATTCCATTCAAATTTGAGAAAATGTGGTCAACATACTCTTAGCTGTCTGAAAATTATTGTTCAACAGTGGAAAGAGGGCAACTACTTCTATGGAACAAGGATGTACATCCTTCAAAGGAAACTAATGCTTCTAAAGAAGAATCTTGAACAGTGGATCAGGGAAGCATTTGGGATACCTTCCATCAAAGAGAGCTACGAGAAGCACAAATGGCATATATCTAAAACAGAATCCAAGAAGGCCTTCCAGATGAGTTATCCACCCAGGGAAGTGACCTGATGAGTCAAATTTACACAACCCACAGGAACTCAAAGAGAACTTTCAGAAAAAAAGAACTTACATTTAAATGGTCCAAGTGGGATATAGGAATACCATATTTTTTTTATATTTTCCCCAAGGAAAATCTTGCAGGATCCTCCCCCTGCTTCGCTGGAATATTCGGATGAAGGGCAAGCTCAGCTGCCAGCCACAATAGCTGCTGGAAACCCAGCAGGACTATGCGGGACTCAAACTTCAGCCAGACTAGAATCAGAGACCTCATGGCAAACTCCACCTTGAAACAGGCCATTGGAACCAATTGAGCTAACCCACTGCACTGATAGAAGACCATATTTGTTCATAATACCACAATTAAAATTACGAGCTTCAACAGGATATCAAAACTCAAAGCAGGATGGTTTATTAACAGAGGACGGGGGGAATTGCATCTTCCATCAGGAACTATTTTCAGAATCTGTTCCTAAAACCCCAGTTCAACAGAAACAGGGCAATTCAAAAGGTTGGAGATGCTTTCCCATGGTTGATTTCAAAGGAATGGAACAATAGCTTCTTTAAGGAAGTTATGATGTACGAAGGTTCCAGAACCCACCAGTTCTTCTGCAAATTTTATCAGGATTGTTGGTAAATAATCAAGGAGGATGTATGGAGAGCAGTGGATAAACTCAGGAGGCCCAAATCCGTTTTGAAAGTTCTAAGCACCACTCATATAGCCCTCATCCCTAGAAAAGAGATTTGTTTGCTCTAGACAAGTATAGGCCAAACTCAATATGCAATACTTCTTATAAGATAGATAATCTCCAATAGACTTAAAAGGTTCTTGGATGATTTAATTTCCAAAGAACAAAGTGGTTATGTTGGAGGGAGAATGTCCATAGAGGGAATTATTACTGCTCAGGAAACAATTGAAATGCAGAAATCTTCTCAAAAGCCATGCCGATAAATTTATGTCAAGGGCATGTGATCATATCAACTGGGACTTCACTAGCAAAATGCTTTGCATCTCCCAAGACTGGAGTTGGGTGAGAGTTGTATTTTCTCTATCTCAGACTCAAATATTGTATTTTGATTGACTAGTCTAAATATGCTATGAATTGGCCCTTTCCCGGTTGCTCAGAATCAGGGCTCAGGGGAGGGGAAACCAGCATTTTTGGCCTGAAATTTGGCAGGAACCATTTGGATTGGTGGAATTGCAGATATCGCATTTTAACATTACACAATCCAGTTGCAGTAGAGGGATATTCGAGGGTGTTGAATCCTTTTCTTCATTAAAAAGGCAATTCCATCAATCCAAAATTGCATTTTCAGCAAAGATTGCATTGCCGGATTCTAGTGATGGAAAACTGGAAAGCTCAAAAACATAGAATGTTTAGCCACCTTCTTTTGATGAATGGTTCTCCTTCACTCCTGTTTGTCCCAAATAGAGGAACTAGAAGAACAAGACAAGGAGCTTCTCTGTCTCCCTATCTTTTCATCCTTAAGGCAGAGGCTCAGGAAGATGGATCAATAAAAATCAAAAGATATCAGCAAACAAAGGGTGTCCAGATTGCAGAAGGAAAGGATCAGATGTCATCTGCAATTATTGATGACACACTAATGGCAGGTGAATGCACAATTCCTGAAGACTGAAGATTGAAGCAGCCTTTACAAATCAGATGCTTCTGGGGGTAAATCAAAATTCTTCTTCAATACAACCATCGGGATTCAAGTGCTTCAGATACTTCTGGGGATAAATCAAAATTCTTCTTCAATACATCCATCAGGATTCAAGTACATATAAGCATGGTACTCCACTTCAACAAGAACCCCCATCCTTCAATATACTTTGGGGTACCTTTATCCAAAGAATCCTTCATGTGTCTGAAGTGGGAAGAAGTCATCCCCACAATCCAAGCAAGATTGGAGAACTGGACCATTAAAAACTTTTCGTAGGAGGGTAAGCAAGATCACTCTTATAAATGCAGTCCTCAAATCAACTCCTGTGCATGTCTTTTCAGCATTCGAGGCTCCTGTTAGAATTATCAAGGAATTGGATCATATTCAAAAAAATGTTTTTCTTTAATGGTGCTGGACAAAGTAAAAATGGACCTTAGTAGCATGGAACGAAGTCTGTGCTAGTAAGACTAATGGGAAATTGGGATTGGAAATTGATACTTTCTAATGTTGTCTTGGGAACCAAATTATTTTGGAGATGATGTCATGCAAAGCAGGATTTAAGGGGAATTGGGATTGGAAATAGAAACTTTCTAATATTTCCTTGGAAGCCAAATTATTTTGGAGATGATGTCATGCAAAGCAGGATTTGTAGGAAAAAAATATGGAAATGGAAATATGCACAGAATATAACTGACAGGGACTTAACAAGAGTCGATGACTTTCTAGAAGGGTCCTCGAACAGGTTTGTTTTGGGAGTATGCATGGACCCAATCACAACCTTTAGATTGATATGTTTCTTTTCAGCAACCCTGGTAATCTTTCAAAGCACTGAAACCCAGTAAATACCCCTATTACGGCTCAGCCAGCCAGCAGACAGTTTCTGCCAAATGGACCCCAAGTCCAACAGATCCCTATTGAATAGAGGAAGGAAAGAACTTTTTCTACATTAAGGATGGATCGATGTGACTGACTACTGGGAAACAATAGAAAAGAGATTAGGCAACATAGTCATATTTTCAAGAAAATGAGAGGATCCCACGATGGGGCCTGCAAATATAAACCAAATGGACAAGATGAGGCTGTGAGAGATTCGACGAAACCAAATTGCATTCTTTGATGATGAAAACAAGCTGAGATGGGGATGGGACAGTACACGAAAGTTCACAGTCAAACAAGGTTATACCTTCCACCGTCAGGACTTAACAATCTGGATAGAGAGACAGCATTTGGAACAAGATCTGTAAGAGGGATTTGTGGCCTAAGCTGGCTGCCTTTGCATGGTTTGAACTTGAAGTTCAGAAGAAGATTTTAACATATGCTAATCTACAAAGGTGTGGTTTTGTTGGACCTCTATATGCCCTAATTGTAAGCAAAACAAAGAAACAGCAAATCATGTATCGGTGAACTGTGACTTTCTTTTACTTGCTGGAAGGATCATGAATTTATGATACAAAGTCGAAAGGAAAGTCAAGATCTCTAACCAAATTTATAAGAAATTGGCCTTAAAGAGAGATACCAGACAGGAATTCTAAATAAAATCTGGGGTAAAGAACCCTTCTTCACTGTTCAGAATGACTGGAAGGAAAAGAATAATTAAATATCTAGAAACAAAGAGCAATCTGTGATTCAGGTATTGAACAGAATGAAAAGGAATACACAATAAACAATCAAAGCTATGAGTGTTAAATTTTCAGAATTTACTTCAATCTGATCTAGGATCTTAACTGAGAAAACAACATGTACAGCGAATCTACAGCATATCAATCATGGACACAATAATGCAAGCACACAAGAGACACAGAGTTTACTTGGGGAAAACCATAAAGGTGAAAAACCCCAATGACTTCCTCAGAGATAGATAGAGCAATGATACAACCAGAATACAAGAGATAGTCTTCTCCTAGCAGCAGAGCCTCTTCCTCACAAGTGCGCCACTTTCTGAATGAGAGAAGTGTGTGAATAAATGATCAAATAGAGATCTCCCGATCTCTATTTATACTTGTTTTGTCCTGCCCAATAAGCTAATGGGGCCTACATGTCTAGCTTAACGCATGGTTAACTTAATACAGGCCGACCCCACACTTGGTGGTCTAATAACTCTTTGACCCACATGGCCAACCGACCCCCAATAGGGTGGTTTAATAACCCTTCGACCCACATGACTTATACAGGGCCGACCCAACAAGGTGGTCTAATAACCCATCAAGTATAAGTTATGACACTTACAATATTAATGACGACATTTCCATATAGAGGAATAATATCATCTCTATAGGAGTACAATATACATATATGAAATACATTCCGAAGTTACATATACATCAACACTCCCTCTTAACTAGGAACGTATTTCTCGACACAGGTCTGCTAGCACAAGTCTTCTTCTCTGGATCATCATCAACGAATCATCGTCATCGTCACTGCTGCTACTATCTCAATCAATCTCTGAATCTACTCGTCATAGGAAGTTCTACATAGCCAGTCCTTTTTCATACTGGATGTAGGCCCACCACCTGCAAGTCTTCATCATCACTGGCCATACTGCGGAATCCTTAGGACTTATTACGTGCGTCACAAAACCTAGTGGTAGCATCCCAGGCTGTTACGAGCACACGGCTCTACCTGTCGGATCTCCCAGGAGCACATTACATGGGACCCATCACAAAACCTGGCTGAAGCATCCCAGGCTGTTACAAGCACACAGATCTACCTGTCGGATCTCCCAGGAGCACATTGCATGTGACGCATCACAAAACTTGGCTGAAGCATCCCAGGCTATTACGAGCACACAGCTCTACCTGTCGGATCTCCCAGGAGCACATTACATGTGGTCCACCACAAAACCTGGTTGAAGCATCTGAGGCCTTTTTCATCCTGTCCAGATCTCCCAGGAGCAAATTACATGTGGTCATGGCAAAACCTGGCTGAAGCATCTGAGGCCTTTTTCATCCTGTCCAGATCTCCCAAGAGCAAATTACATGCCATAAGACAAATCCTCGCAAGAGCATCTCACGATGTTACGGGTACACAACTCCGACCTGAAGATCTCCCAAGGCACAAATTACATGTCCTCCCAGAGCAATGTCTCGAAAGAGAATCCCAGGTTGTTACGAGTACACAACTCCGACCTATAGGATCTCCCAGACATGCTCATCTGCACAACCTGTTCCACAGCCATAGAGTATCAACCTGATACTCACCATACATCATCCCGATGTACACATGATCGTCCTGATCATCATCTCTGCATCGTCCTGATGCATGTCATCTGGAGAAGCTCGTCATCCACGATCATCCTGATCATAAAATGCATCTACCTGATGCATACCAAGTATCTACCTGATACATATCACCATACACAGTGTATCCACCTGATACATACATAGATACATGATCCACACAATGTATCTACCTGATACATATCAACATACATGATCTACCTGATCATACAATGTATCCACCTGATACATACACAGATACATGGTCCAAGCATCTAACATGATGCATGTACAAATACATACAAATGATCCAACTGATCATATCCAACATCCAACATGATGCATACATACATAAATGATCCAACTGATCATATCCAGCATCCAACATGATGCATACATACATAAATGATCCAACTGATCATAACAAGCATCCAACATGATGCATATATATATACAGAGCAGTAACTGGAGCATCATCCTGATGCTCATCATCCATGATCCTCCTGATCATCATAGCATCATCCTCTTCAGATCATCTCATCATCCACAAAGCATAGCCTAGATGCACATCATCCACTACTTACCCCATCAACATGGGAGACACATCTACCACCATTCGGGGAAGGCTCCAGCCCTTACTTTTTCACCATGGGAGAACACATCTACCACCATGTGAAAAATGGCTCAGCAATTACATCACGACCATGGGAGAACACATCAACCATGTCAGAAAAGCTCATGTGCATCTGCATCTTCCAGACTCATCACTTCCCTTTGGAAGGAACCTCAATCTGAAGTGCACCAAGCCTCTCTCTGAAGTACTCAAACTGCACTCAAGCCAACGGCTTGGTAAATACAACTGCAACCTGCTCATCCGTCGCAACACACTCTGCTTCGGCTGTACTTAGTGCTATGCAGGACTGCTTCCTGCTAAACCAAGAGATCACACCTGATCCCATACTGAAGCAGCATCCAAAAGTGCTTTTCCTATCTGCAACACTGCCTGCCCAATCTGAATCAACATAACCCTGTAGGTTAAACTTTTGATTCGCATCATACTTGAGCCCATAATCAACTGTACCCTTCAGACACCTCAGAATATGCTTTACAGCAATCAAGTGAACACCTCTCGGATCCGTCACGAACTGGCTCAATGTGTTCACCGCAAAGCAAATATATGGTCTCGTGTTCATCAAGTACATCAAGGACCCAATCATCTGACAATACATAGTGATATCAACCGGCTCAAATGAAGCATCACACAGAAGCTTCAGGAGGATCTCTACCGCATACTTCCTTTGTCCAAGGAAGATTCCATCTGCACTCTGCCACACCTCCATACCTAGAAAATAGTGCATCATCCACAAGTTCTTCATCTCAAACTCGGTAGCAAGCTTCCACTGCGTGTCGGCAATCAATCTATCTTCACCTGTAATAAATAGGTCATCCATATACAAAAGTAGTATCACTGGATTGCCTTCCTCAACCTTGTAGTAAAGGTTGGAATTCGCTTTACTTTTAGTAAAGCCCACACTGGATAGAAAGCTGTCTATCCTACCATACCAAGTTCTGCACATATATGACTCCCTGTCATGTGTCTCAGAACCAAGTGGCTACTCCACATACACTTCTTCTTCAACTACACCATTCAAGAAGGCTGTCTTGAAATCCATCCGGTGTATCTTCCACTTCATCACTGTAGCCGGAGCAAGTACTGATCTAATGGAAGTGTATCTGGCTACAGGAGCAAAAGTCTCTATGCTACCACCTGCAGCATGCTTGATCTTGTAGATTCTCTTGGAAGTCACTGTAGACTCCCCTTCAGGTCTTGGGACTGCATCCCAAACATCTTCATGATCGACTCGTACTCCTTGATCATGGCATTCTTTCCAGATCCTGGGAACTTCAATATCTTCAATATTTTCAATAGATAGCTTTGTTGCTGAACAAATGTTGTAATCCTTCTTTTGTAGGTGATGGTATACAATCTTTCCTACACAGCAAGTTAAATTGCATGATTAGAAAACATCTCATAGTTTTCAGAACAAATTCTTACACATAAAAAAATATGTCATACAATCATGCAATTATCTTAGCCAATGCTTCAATACAACATTTATCCTTATTCCGTAACTTTCTAGATGCCTTCCAATCTCTACCATAACATTATATAGAGTGTGCACAACTCCTAAAATGTCAGCAAAGAGGTTTCATTCTAGATAAGTAGCAATGGAATGTTGTACAGTGCCATAGGCCACTTACCCATGTATATTAGTAGTATACTGTGCAACTATTCTAATATGCATAATACACAACCTAATTCTAGGAACATAAGCATATATATCATTGAATAACATTATGTAAGAAATGACAATTCAAATACTTATCTTTGTTTGGTTGTTGGGTGGACTCCCTCTGAATCTTTGCAACTCCATTCTAATGTGGATTGTGAGAAGTGGTCAACTCCCTCTGAATATCTGCATCCTTGCAGAAACTACTGAAGTGTACTCCTTTGGTTTCTTGCAGGAACAACTAGAGTGTGCTCCCTCTTGATCTTTGCTTCCTGGATTACCTGTCCTTGAATTTATATCCATCCTTAATCACTGGATTAGCATGCTAGCTAGTTATGACTAACATACCTGCATAATGTCTTCCGGTTCTCTTCAATGACTTGTGCTAGTAACCTGCATGTCTCATAAGTTATCCATTGTAGAACCAAGTTATACATACCTCGTAAGTAGATCTTCTAAGAGATCCATGACAATGGATGAATCTTTGTCTTCGTGTCATCATGATCATATGTTCTTGAACTAGAACATGATTTTCCTTTCTTGGTTTACCTTTCATGTTAGCGGACAACATAAACCTCATACAACACCATAATGCATTAGTACAATCATAAGTGTCAACACCCTAACCAATGAATATCTTCTATCATGCATTCATAATTTTATTAAGGTGATACGACAAGTCTAAATTTAAACAAGATTGTACTAACCGTAATAATATGAAGACAAACATACCATAGACTTAATCATGAGCAAATCTTGAAACATACCTGGATAAGTCATACCTGTCGAGATTGCTTGTAATCTTCTTATGTAAGGCCTTAGCCTCATCTCCCTCTGAAACAGGAACTTCTTCACTTATGCAGGTGACCAATCCATCCTCTTCTAGGATTAAACCAATCCACTTGATTTGCAGGAACTTGATGAGGAGCTGTAATAGGGTTTGTCAGAGAAACCCCAAAAATTCAAACTTTGAATTTCAAACTTTCGAAAGGATAGAAATATGCGCCTTGATGAGCTGATCAAGCTGGTATATTTAGAATTTGAACACTGCAAAGTTTCACTCCTCAATTTTGCCTTTGAAACTTCCGAATTCACTGGACGTGACCCCGAACTGGGGTTTGATGAAGCCCACTCTTCTTCCCAATCAAAAGGTTTGATCCAAAGCTCTAAGCTTCTGTTTTTCTGAGGAGCTTCCAGCCGTGGTCACAGATTTCAAAAATTCACATTTTTACAGAAACCCTAATTTTCCACTTTTCCAATCAAAGTCCCGAACTAGGGTCTGATCAAGCCCGGTCTTCTACCCAACCAAAAATTCTAATCTTGGTCTCTAAATTTCTATTTTGATGAGTAGCATTCAGCCGTAGTCTTCAATTACAAAAATTCCAACTTTCTCTCAAACCCTAAATTTCGAAAGCCATGAATGAAGGTGCTCAAAAATAATTCTGTTTTGACAGAAATATGTACCTGATTGTTTTTGGTGTAACTCCGCACTTTTCAATCCACAGGGTCTGAAAACTTTTTTTGTGGTAGCCTAACCTGTCATCTTTCCATCCCGACAGGTCTGACCTCAATTAGATTCTCTGAGAGAGAATTATGCCAAGTGTCGCAACGTGACTTATTTATGGGATAAAACAGGAGAGCTAACTTGTACGGCGTGCCACGTGTCACTGATTCAACTTCGGCCTCTGAAAAAGTTTCCTGAGATAGTACAGTCTGTGTACTACCTGTCACTTTTTACGAAATTTCATTTGGAGCTTCCTAGCCCAAGTTATGACCTTTTTTCCAAGGTCACCTGTTTTTGACTCAGATCTGGAAGAGGCAGAAACCCCATATTGTACAGATCATAAATCACAAAGTACAACGAATTAGAGGTTGTCCTTTGGACACAAGGTACATGGGGATCTGATCTTCGACCTGTAAAAGTTTCAGATCCGAAAACTTCGCCAAAATGGATTTATAGCGAAAGTGCTACGATGACTGGGTTTTGCTATATCAAGCCCTAGCATCGTAAGTGCAACAAGTGTCATACATGCCATATCATGCCTTCTTTCAGGCTAGCTCTGATATCATGTTAAATTTTCAGAATTTACTTCAATCTGATCTAGGATCTTAACTGAGAGAACAACATGTACAGCAAATCTACAGCATATCAATCATGGACACAATAATGCAAACACACAAGAGACACAGAGTTTACTTGGGGAAAACCATAAAGGTGAAAAACCCCAATAACTTCCTCAGAGATAGATAGAGCAATGATA
Source organism: Larix kaempferi (assembly GCA_027924585.1). Classification (NCBI taxonomy): domain Eukaryota; kingdom Viridiplantae; phylum Streptophyta; class Pinopsida; order Pinales; family Pinaceae; genus Larix; species Larix kaempferi. The sequence continues at coordinate 1,701,688 of BSBM01000710.1, read as the reverse complement.
CAACCAGAATACAAGAGATAGTCTTCTCCTAGCAGCGGAGCCTCCTCCTCACAAGTGCGCCACTTTCCGAATGAGAGAAGCGTGTGAATGAATGATCAAATAGAGATCTCCCGATCTCTATTTATACTTGTTCTGTCCTGCCCAATAAGCTAATGGGGCCTACATGTCTAGCTTAACCCATGGTTAACTTAATCCGGGCCGACCCCACACTTGGTGGTCTAATAACCCTTTGACCCACATGGCAGACCCCCAATAGGGTGGTCTAATAACCCTTCGACCCACATGACTTATACAGGGCCGACCCCAACAAGGTGGTCTAATAACCCATCAAGTATGAGTTACGACACTTACAATATTAATGACAACACTTCCGTATAGAGGAATAATACCATCTCTATAGGAGTACAATATACATATATGAAATACATTCCAAAGTTACATATACATCAACAATGAGTTGGAAGGAAGAAGGGTTGCTCTTCCGTGGTAGGGAGAGATGGAATTTCAGGATCTGGAACGTGGGAAAGGAAGAGCTGTTTATATTCAAGAGGAAGCAGGAACCAACAAAGTTCAGCAATGCCAGATGGCAGAAACCAGATTTCCCATTTGTCAAGCTCAACTTTGGTAGGGCTCCGAACAGAATGAAAAGGAATACACAATAAACAATCAAAGCTATGAGCTGGAAGGAAGAAGGGTTGCTCTTCCATGGTAGGGAGATATGGAATTTCAGGATCTGGAACATGGGAAAGGAAGAGCTGTTTATATTCAAGAGGAAGCAGGAACCAACAAAGTTCAGCAATGCCAGATGGCAGAAGCCAGATTTCCCTTTTGTCAAGCTCAACTTTGGTAGGGCTCCAAAGAGAAACACAGGAGTGGAAGGGGTAGGTCGATGTCTTCGAGATTTGGAAGGGCACAATTCTATCTACTTTTTCTGTCTCAATTAGGGCATGCCACAAACAAACGAAGTTGAGGCTCAAGCTCTGTTACACAGGGTTCAAGATAGCAGTCAAACTTCAAATCAAAAACCTGCACATAAAAGGTGACTCCAGAATAATGATAGAAGCCATAGCATGGAGAGAAAGAGGTAATCCTTAAAGAAGTTAGCACATGGGCTCCTTGTTAGAAGAAACATTCAATATTTTGATTGCCTTTGAGCAGGTAAGAGTTTCGCATGTTTGCAGATCAGCTAATAAGGTGGCCGATTATATGGTGAACATCAGTACTAAGGCCAAGGATCACATTAGTGAAACAAGATAATCGGGTGCAAATCAATGAAGTATCTAGGACCTCATACATGCAGACTTTGTTGCCTTATACCCTGAAGACAATAGAAATAATGGCAAAAACATCAACATCCCATCCAGAAGCAGATTATGAAATCACCCAGAGATCTATTATGGCAATGGAAGGTAGTTGGAAAAGTTATGATGGAAAACCTTCATCCAGGGACAATCATGGAAGGTCTTGGGCTCTCAAGGGAGTCACCTCAGCAATGGAGGTATCAATTGCAGATGAGGCAATTGAGGATTGTCCCTTCCAAATACTCTCTCATCCCAAGCCTTTTCAATCTTTTATGTGGCAACAGTCTGTGGCTGCCAAAGGGACTGGGCATATTGTTTGGCCATTCAATCCCTGCTCTTCTTTGGATTGAAGCTATTGGCATCAAGGTATCATGGTTTTCTCTCTATAGTACTCAACTTATTCTGCTTTTTTTAAGGGCTGCAAGTTTGAGGGTAGCACAAGCCCTGCTCTTCCATTTTCGAGATCAGATCTTTTGCTTTTGCTTTTGCTGTCCTTTGTGCAGCAATCTGTTTGCACCAGGTTTTTTTCTCCCCCATTGGGTGTTGGCAGAATGGCGGGAGCAACAAGGATTTTTCAGTTAACGCTGAGACTTATGGAGTGTCATTTAAAATAAGCAAGACAGGGAGTGAGACAATGCAATTGGTGCAGTTCAGGATAACTATGGATTGCAGGCAGGAAACGTTCATATGATCTTTCCCCTTACACACTGGGAATCATCCTTGGTGTGAGAAATTGCTCAAGGATTCCACTCTGAACTGTGCAAACATATGTTGACCTCCCTCCAGATCAGGAGATTTTCAGTCTCCTCATTGTGAACTTGCCCAGACTGGATTCAAACAACAGTTACGCTTGAAGCCCCACTTCAGGGCCTCTCTCCACACTTCCTGAACTCGACAATGACTCACTATAGAGAAGCCTGCAAACGTTCCCCATCTTAATCCCTGATTTTTACAGTACAAGCTCTGGCCCCAGGGGCTCTCAATAACCTGGGTCCTGGAGAAGCAGAAGAATAGTGTGGAAGCTGACTCAAAATGTGAAGAACAAGTTCCACAATCTGAAGACGAGGGTGATAGAACAAGAAACAGAAACAAGAAAATAAAGAAAAAAATTATCTGAGATCAGGAAGCAGTTGCAGATGATGAAAGGAGAGCAGCAGGGAGGACAACAATGCACTATTATTGAAAGGTGAAGCTCCTTGCGGAAATTCTGATCTATTTTTAAAATTTTTGGAACATCCACATGCTGCTTGTAGGAGACTATATACTGAAGCAAGACACTGCATAAGGAACCAGGCTACCTTTTTGGACACCCTGCTGCTCAGAAGAACGCTTACCTGCTATCCTTTTTAGCATTTTGATCTACAGGATGATTTGCAGTAATCTAATATTAGATTCTGCGTTCCGTATTTCCAATGTAAATGGCTATGTTAAACAAATATTGCAATACAATCTGCCAACTGCAGGTAAATTAGTCAGAAATTTATTTGTCGGTCTTAGATGGCAGTAGTCGAAAATCAAGATCATAGAAATATTGTATTAGTATATACCTATAAAGAGCAATGGCAAGGACAATTCAGAAAGCGAATTGCATGCCATGTTCAAACTATCTCAGGTTGCTAGTTTCTGTCTACCCTATTTTGTATGAATATTTGTATCATTAATGAAATTATAAGCTCTTTTACCAACCAAAACAGAACAAGTATAGAAACTCTGGAAAAGAAAAAGAAACAAAAGATATGTATCAATTGATCTATTAGGTGCCAAAGCTCAAACACACAGTTGTGACTTGTGCTGTGCCTACAAAGAATAACAAAATTACATCAGTAACAACAATACTGGACATCAGAAAAGCAAGGGATGACTACAACAGTAATAAGAAAAATAATTTTGAGACTGCCAAGTTCCATCTCCGAAACAATATGATGCACAGCTTACAATGGATGGCTGTAGTACATCCTTATTACCATAACAGCTAATATTCACTTTAACTTGAAATTTTTAACTTCTAATATTGTTTTATATTTTACTGTACTGTTGCGATATCATCAGGTTATATATCTGGTAGCGACTGCAACAGATTTTGTTTCATTGAAATTCATCATCTTATTTTGCACTTCAAATTTATCAACTGACCTGAGCTGCCTTCCTGACAAGGAAGAGCATTTTGATGTTGCCAAAATCAAATATTTATAGGGAGATGAAAAAGCTATCTTTTCACTACAAAATGTTTTTACCTACTTTTGGGTCATTCTTCAACAGAGATTGATAAAATTCTTTATAAGCTAAACATAAATTTATTCGTGATGTATATATTGCTCTCAGATTTATATAGCCAGCATAAATCCATCTTAAACCCGGATCTATTAAGCACCAAGAGGGATTCAATTTCTTGAGGTGTAATTTTTTTATCTTAAAATTTTTACACGTCAAGAAAAAATTTACACCTCAAGAAATTTGATCACTCTCGGTGCTTGATATATCCAAGTTTAAAATGGATCTATGCTGGTTTTAATTTTTTTAACTTTATGAGCCGACATGAATTTTTTTAATCACTTTTTATTTTTGGTAACTTATGAGCCGACATCAATTTTTTAATTTCTTTTTATTTTTGGTAACATTAGAGTGTTTTACGTTACATAACTTTACATAACATAAAAACATCTCCATATGATGTTACGTAACGTTACAACATCCCCCCCATACTGGGCTGTAGAACACCTAGCTACTCTCGGTGCAAATATAAAAACATTGCAGTAACAATTATTGGCCTCAATTCTTTATATGCAATTTATTATTCTCCCATTTCTCAGTCTCCTCTCCATTCTCCATAATAATGTTTGGGGAGTACTTTTTACAACTAGTAGACAAGAACTGACAAGTATATATTATGTAACCTCAAGACAGATGGCACAAGAATTAGCATTAGTTTCAGCAAAAGTTATGCTATCACATTCATCCAGCATCGGTTTTCCCTTGCCATGTAGCATTTCCTTCTATGCCTTTAATAGTTTCGAGATATAAGCTAACAGACAGTTTATTGGCAGTGTAGGTTGAGAATGAGAACATTTAACATGGCTTTATGTGCTTCAGAAAACCACATTTACAGCTTGCATTTTCCCTTCTTCTTTCCTGCTGTTGGTAATCAGAGAGCTTGCCGATCCTTTTTGTCCATTTTATAGATTGGGTCGATTCCTAATCAAATGTAAACTGACAACAATGACAGCCATATGATTGCTCTCGCAATTTCCAAGGAAAGTGGCAGGCCATCTCCAACTAGAAAAATCTCAAAGCAACAAGATGGAAGATATACAAAGGTACAAAGGTCTAAAGGTATTAAATTCACAATCCTGCCTTGCAAGAAGTCATCTTCATGGTTTAGCTACATCAATTTGGATCTTGATGGAGACACTGAAGGTTGCTCTACTATTGAACCAAGTTCAGTGCAATATGTTTCAAAAATAGCAATTGACCAAATTACATTAAATATAATTAAGTTTAGCAGACTAATTTCTGAAGAAAGCATGTTTTAAAACTGGTATTTCAATGGAAAATGTGAAGAGTATGGAACATCTGCGCACACATGAAACAAACATAAATAAGCTTGATGAAGGAATCTTGCTATTTCTAACTATTTTGATGTTCCCTCACTTTTTTCCACTGCTCAGGACTTGGAACTGTTCTCATTACATTTTTTAGTGATTAAACAAGAGGAAGGAATGCGTTATCCTCAACAAAACAATGATACTATAGTGTAGACGTATGAAGAGTTTGTTTAGCACATTATTAAACCATATGAACCATGCTCAAGACTAGACTTGACACTTTTTCAAAGTTCTCAGCAACGACCTTCTCATTTCACAAATGGGAACAAGTAAATATTCCAGAACAGGTACAAAGCTATGGGGGCAACATTCTTTACAACAGTTGACGGAAAAGGGAATAATAAGAACCCTTGTTCAAACAGCTGAGTTGAAAAACATCTAATCATTCTAAAATTCAATAGAACTCGCATCAAAGGCTTAGGTGGATCCATCAAACTACCAGCGTGACAGTACTAAGTTTTTTTGTGCCAAACAAAAGCTCCACGCCATATTTATGTTGTGTTTTCTCTCTTACTCTTTCTCTATAGGTGTGTGTGTGCGTGCATGTGTGTCCTTTGGTTTGTTTAATTTTCCTTCAGAACCATCTGGCCTATGCGGCCTGTAAGATAAGTATTTGTTCATTACCATGTAAGATAAGTATTTGTTCATTACCATGTTGCACCTGTGCAAATAATTCAAAAATAGTACAAATCTGTGCGAGATGCAAGTCTTGTCCACATTCAAAGTATATGCAAAATCCATGTACATACGGTAGAAGCCTCTTAAAAATTTCTCACTTCAAAACAATTTTATTGATCAAGGAAATGTGCCAAATCACTGGGAAAAGACAAAGAATCATCCATCAAATTCAATAATTAGAAGTCTTTGTGGCCAGAGACTCACCTGTGGACGAAGCAGATGTTATAACTTTTGTAGTGCCATTCTCGGAACTTATAGGTGGAGGCAATACTATCAGTTTTGTCTTGTTATCATTGGTAGAAATTACAACTGTGATTGCAGACTTATTTTGTAAATCATCATGAGATCCAGAAGGAGCTTGAGTAATAATTGACTGCAACTGCTTTTCTGAAGGTTGTAAACTTGAATTTGTCGAAATAGATGGATTGCCCAACAGTGGAAACTGCTTGACAGTCTCGTTTTTAGACATATCTCCATTGTATGCTTTCCTCTTTGGCTTAGCTGCAGATTGATTAGAAATTCCTTCATCTGTGGGTTTTGGATGAACGATTTCCTCTCTGTTGTGATTTTTTCCAGATATGTAAGCAGTAACTGTGCTGTTATCAGTCACATTAACCAACTGACTGTTATCATGCGAAATAAAATCTGCATTTTTGCTATGATCCCTGAAACCGGCTTCCGAAATGTAGCTTTGTATAGTGGATCTCAGAGGTAACCCTAACCAAGGTGTAATAACAACTCCAAGAAATATAGCTAAAGTTGCTGCGGTTACAGCAAGGATAGGAAGTGAGCACGTCATGGATCCAAAGCTGCTCGAGCTCTTTCCAGAAGGTTGTACCATGGCTTTGCTTCAGAATATAAAGATATTCCTCTTTTACAGTTGAAGGACTAAGTGCCGCATCGTAAAAAATAAAAGCCAAACTGGATAATGTTAAAGCTTTCAAAACAAGAATGCCAGGACTTCATAAAATCAATAGAAATAACGGAGGATTTCTGACATTTAGAAGAATCGATGATCAAATCTAATTCTCGGATACTTCTTTTCAATCTTACTATACAGTGAAATGTATCGTAAGATTCAAACCCTAGGCAACTCAGGCAATAAAATAAAATCCAAACTTTGAAAGCAAGTACCGACTTTGAACGCACTTAAAATCGGCCGCGGCGACTTTAAAGCTTGAGGTATTTGCCTTCAAGTCTTTACAGCGGATTTTCTCGGGAAAACGAGACCATGGAGTTTAATAACGAAGATCTTGCTTAGTATCAGCTCATCTTGAAAGATGTAAAGGACTCTGGATTTCAGGTCAAAACATTAAAATGTGTTCCAGAAAATGAGAATTTCGAAACGAAAACACTGTAAAGCGAGAAGTGATAAACCTTTGCTTATGGAAAACCCTCTACAGTGGAATGTCTTCACAAATTAAGCACAATTTTGTCGTAGTTTTAAGCTTCACAACTGCAAATATTCACGCGTCTGAATACTGCACCGACTTTCACCGACTTTCATGGAGACTCGTAAATTGGAACAATCCATACCATCTACCGGGAGTGCCAAAACGGAAGAAATTTGGCCGTACTACAACAGCGATCACAAGAAATTTCGCGGAGAAAGTGCCGAAGACATTTCCTGGAGGAAAGTAGGCGACCTTATATGCCACGCGTACGGAAAGTCTACGGTTCGATTTCGAACCTCTTAGATGCCACGCCCACGAGTCAGACATAGACACGCTAAACAAGGAGCGGTATGGCCGTTCACGACATGTTATTACACTAAGTAGCAATTAGTATTATCGTTATAATAAAATTATTTTGTATTCCGAAATGTAACATCAACTATACAGATGGTTCTCTTAGCAATTAGTATTATCGTTATAATAAAATTATTTTGTATTCCGAAATGTAACATCAACTATACAGATGGTTCTCTTCGGACATGGTTACCTGGCGTGTCCGTTATTTTGGGTGTAGTTTAAACATTTAACGTTTTTAATTTTTTTAGTTTAATTTTGTTTTTATGGATTTCTTTAAAAAGTCTTAGAATCATATATATTAGCTATAGAAATTGAATAATTTAAGTGTTATAGGCATATTTGAAAGTATTGAATCTATTTATAGATTCAAAAATATAATTTAAATACGTAGAAATTTGGATTTTACCAAAAAAAAAATACTAGATTTCAACCAAAATCCATCTAAAACTTAGAATAAATACATACAGTTGAAACCATAAAATAAATCAACTACTCTGTTATTTTGTAGTTAAGTCCTTATTAATTAAACTAATTTTTCTAACACATTAAATACTACATTTTAATTGTTTATTATATTTTAATTTTTTAATATAAATATTTAAAAATAATAAATAATTATCTCATGACGTGTGAAGATCTAAGGTGGCCGTTTAAAGGTTTTTAGGTTGTCACTCGGGAAATGTAAAAAATTAACATTAATTTATTTTAATCTTAAATTTATTATTATGTAAATAAATTAAATAAATAAATAAATTCTAAGAAAATTATTTTATTATAAAAAATTTACATTCATCATATTAAAAAACAATCTGAACCAAAATTTATATACAGTTTGTAGGTACTGTAAACAAATTAGCATTAATAAATTTATTCTTCTATGAAAATTATTTTATTAAAAAAAATTACATTCCTCATATTAAAAAACAATCTGAACCAAAATTTATATACAGTTTGTAGGTACTGTAAACAAATTAGCATTAATAATTTTTTATAAATTAAACTTATAATAAACTTAGAGTAATAAATTAATATAGATGTGTCTAAATCTAAACTTACTCGGTGGGAGAATAGAGTATATTTTAATTGAGAATAAGTCAAAATTTATAAGTAGGAATAATAAAAGTTTAGATGAGTATAAGTTAAAAAATTTCATAATTAGTAATTGTTTCTTAAGGTGTAAAGTCAAAAAAAGAGTATTGAAACAAATGCTATAAGGAGCTTGTTATGTAGTTTTTTTAGTGGAATAAGGGTGGTTCAATCAAAGATTTTCTAAAGTATGATGTTAAAATCTTTGGGTGAGATTACAAATGAGTTAATATCATATTTTAGAAAAACTTTGATTGAACATGGGCCACCCCAAAACACTTTATAGAAGGAAACTTAATGTGATAGGAGGAATTTGTTCTTGGATTTATACTATGTGCAAAGAGATGGTTTTCTATGACTAGACTTTGTTTTAAAAATATAAGTAGAAAATGTATGGTTACATATAGTGTATAGCTTTTAACATAGTGATTAGATTAGTAACAATGGCATGCACAAGTAATTCTCCGTTTATTTTTTTAGGTTTACATGTAATTCAAATAGGTCATCTAATTCTATAACATCGTGAACATTTAAAAAATAATGTATTGCATACCTTTTACATTTCAAGATTTTAAAGCTTGTGTGGTCCAAGTATGCTTATTTTTGACAAAATATGATCATCTTTGTGTCTGTCTAGAGTAGGCATGAATTATAGTTCCAAATTGAACCTTTATGGGTTTCCATCAAACACTTTGGGACTAGATAGAAATGTTATTTCAGAGTTTGTAAACATAATTTTCAAAACAGAGTAAGATTCTCCAAATACGTTATTTGATTTGTCCATTCTTTTTACAAACTTATCGAATATATAGGTTTTTTTTAAATTTTATGGGGAAAACATTGGAATTTGAGATAGTCCCATGGTGGCTTTTGGTTATTTGAGTAGTTTTTTTTATTTAGAATTCTCACTTTTCAACTTTAACTAAGATTGTCAATAATGTTTGTAGATGACATAAGAGTTTGTACCATTATTTTAATATTTATATTTTATAATGAGATAATCGATTTATCTAAATTTAAAATTAATTAAATAGTAAATATACTTTGTTATTAAAAATTACATATTATTTTTATTCAAAACTTAAAATTAATTATATATAATTGGATATTAAAGATTATATGCTATTGTTATTTGTGTTTGTTTATATTTTAAAATTTAAGTAATCAAAACTCGGATCATATTGAACAATTTCGAAATTCATATTAATTGGCGTGTCTTTAACCATTGCTACTTGATTGTTTCATGATTTCACGTGCATTTGAAGAGGACCATTAGACAAAGGATTCAAACTTATTTACTCAATGAACCATTTACACTTTTGTTGGTGGATTCCAATTATTCGATATTGCGAAAATGGATTGCAAGTTCATAACATATATGTTGCCCAATTTAATGTTAATGAGAAATGCAGAAGGCAATGTAATACAAACCTTCAATAAGGGAGAGTGGCTCGAGTACAGTCATTATGGGAAGTGTAAACTTACTTCATTCCTCATGTCGGAGATCATATTGTCAGCCACAATTCCCTCAACTTTTTCTCTAATTGGCCACCCACTCCATGGATATTATCATTGTAACAAACCTAAAATATATAGATATTAAATAATAATAGATATTGATAGATGATAAGATGATTACAATGTAATGAGAGGCCCTGTATAAACACAATTCCAAAGGGCACCTCTAATGGTTGTTCACAAGGGTTATGTCCCTTCGATAATTATTGATAATTACTATTATTAATATTATTATTTAATATCTATATATTTTAGGTTTGTTACATTGCCTTCCCCTTAAGGGAAGCTTTGTCCTCAAAGCTTTGTTGAAGACAAGGGTTATGTCTGATTTTTTGTTTGAACTGTCATCTCTAGATCCTTTCTTTTAGTATTTGCGACACTTGAGGAAATGAGGCGATACGAGTTACGAATTCCACAGAAGAACTGTCACATTGTCGGAGATCATATTGTCGACCACAATTCCCTCAACTTTCTCTCTAATTGGCCACCCACTCCATGGATATTATCATTGTAACAAACCTAAAATATATAGATATTAAATAATAATAGATATTGATAGATGATAAGATGATTACAATGTAATGAGAGGCCCCGTATAAATACAATTCCAAAGGGCACCTCTAATGGTTGTTCACAAGGGTTATGTCCCTTAAGTAAATAGTATGGATTCAAAACTTGGACCATATTGAACAATTTCGAAGTTCATATTAATTGGCATGTCTTAAACCATTGCTACTTGATTGTTTCATGATTTCACGTGCATTTGAAGAGGACCATTAGACAAAGGATTCAAACTTATTTACTCAATGAACCATTTACACTTTTGTTGGTGGATTCCAATTATTCGATATTGCGAAAATGGATTGCAAGTTCATAACATATACGTTTCCCAATTTAAAGTTAATGAGAAATGCAGAAGGCAATGTAATACAAACCTTCAATATGGGAGAGTGGCTCGAGTACAGTCATTATGGGAAGTGTAAACTTACTTCATTCCTCATGTCGGAGATCATATTGTCAGCCACAATTCCCTCGACTTTCTCTCTAATTGGCCACCCACTCCATGGATATTATCATTCTCATGTCCATGCACTATGTTACTTAGGTTCCATTCTCTATTGCTAACAATCAACCAATTTGAACTTTAACCAAATTAGCATTGAGAATAGAAAATTGTAGACCCTTTACGAGAAATAGATAGCAATAGGAGAGCATAGAGGATGGGAAAGATAAGAATAATTTACCTATTTTGCAATTCCCATAAAGCATTACATGGATTGGACTCTCTCTTTCCATGTTAAAGAGCACTAGAGTGAAGAATATCCCCAAGGCATTATTGAGCAAAGAAAGGGAAGATCTTCCCTATGTTGTGTAGGGAAGTGAAAGAGAGTGCCATGGATATTTGATGGCTTGAATGAGATGCCTATAATGCTCAGTAATGTGTAGGTTCACTAAGTATGAGAGGAAATGGCCTGGATTGAGTGAACTAGAAGTTTGTATCTTGATTCCTTCATCTCGATGGCCTCATAGTTTGGCTTTGGTGTGGTATTTGCACTAGATGCCTATGGTTGGACAAAAATTTGTTTGTACATAGTCAATTTCTTGGACTATATTTGGTCAAAAATAAGACTTATGTTTTTGCTTGTGAATATGCAAAATAATGTTATTTTTCTGCTACGAAAATTAATATCATTTCAAGTTGTGTGTATGTTATGTTTAATAATGAACATGGGAATTTAGATGCCATGAAATCTAGTATCCATGCATGTTTAAGTTCCATTGCATTCTAATTCACGCAGTGCATGCATTTTACTTCATTCTGGTCCTCTCTTGAAGACTCTTTATTGGTATGGAGATATGGCCTAAGGGTTATAATTTGAATACCCTAAGGGGTATCTTTGTCTCTATTGTTCCTCTTCACACTCTTTGATTATTTTTTGTGATGGCTTGCATCTCTTTCCTTATCCTTTATTTCTCTTCTTGGCTTAGTTGCTCATCTTTCTTTGCCATTTTTTCCTGCATATGCAAACAACACATTAGCACTAATTGGTTCCTCTTTGATTCCTCTAGGGATTTATTTTCTGTAATACTGTTTTGATGCAAAGGAAAGTGGGATGGGCCAAATATTTATGAACTTATAAATTCATAAACAACTCCTACACACGGTGATCCAACAAGGCCCAATCTATAACACTCTCAATATCTAGAGCACATAACTCTCTCAATGACCAACAAGTCTTACATAGGTATTGAATAATTCCTACACAATAGGTTAAAGACCACCTTGCTACATACGTAAGCTCCTACCGATGTGTAAAACCAACACATTAACAACATTAATTCTCTATTGTAAACAAAAGAACTACACTATTACATTCTCAAGGTGACACTATTACATTCTCAAGGTGACACAACACTACTACACAAACTCTACTAATGGAGCACGCAAGGCACAAGATTGACATTCAATGAATTTACCATGCACAAGTCCTCCAAGTGTTTCCTTTTACAAATGCTCCTCTAAGCATATCTATATTGCTCCTAAGCCTCCTTACCTCTTGATATTTGATCATTCTCTATAGAGATGTGATATTAAATAATGGGAACCATGCATGCAATGGTGTGCCACTTGGAATGCTCAAGTTTAACACTTGGTGCTTACATTCAACACGTGGTGGTCATGTCTCAACTAGTTTACAAACTTCCATGATTCCTGGGTTTCATTGATTGTTTCCACTCTTACATTAGGGTGTTTGTCAAGAAAATAGTGACTAGGGAATTCTTACGAAAAGTGTGAGTAATTGATTTTCATGCGTAGCCAAAAAAATGAAATTTAAAGCACAAGGATATACGTAAGAGAAGAAACGAAGGAAAGAACAAGAGAAACAAAGAATTAAGGAACCTTATTGGCAAGTTAGAGAGTGTTTATATCTAAGAATGTGCATTGACCCTTGCAACATTTCTATTGAATGGTCCAAAATGAAAAGACAAGTAGTATCCCATAGGTTAAGCTCTCTTCTCATATCTTGCGCAATTATTCCATTATACTATCTTTTATTTAGTTGTTATGATTCAAATATCTTTTGGTTTATAAATATCAATTTTAATAATGAAGTTGGGGAAGGCTCTACCCATAGTCTCCAATGTGTTGTATTTTTAATACTAAGTTTGAGAATATTTCCAACCACGTTATGGGTTGTTCCATCACCAAGGATGGCATTCAAAGGAATTGTAAAGAGAAAAAAATATTCAAAACCTACTCAATATATTTAATTGAAACAAAACCAAGTTTAAATAATGATTTTCTAAAGGTATATATCAAATATTAAATTTGCATTGACAAGTTTGAATAGAGCAGTTACCCAAAGATTTATGTTGGTTTTAAATTTTTAAATGTTTATGTAAAATTAATTACTAAAAAATTCTATTTAATCTGTTATTATCATATATATTATTTTATACATTATATATGTGACATCATCTCCCCATTTTGAATTGAAACACACCTCACTACTCTCTATGCACAGAATAAACACTTTCATCCATATCATTCATAATGTAAATTCATAAATAAGAACATTATATTGAAACACCAAACACTATCTTCATGTTTAGCAATGGCAGCGTCTGTATCTTGAATATCGACAAACTAATGAATGCAAACCTAATACTTCTCTTGTTTTTATCAAGCCCTCAATTGAAGCCATGAAGCATGAAATCACAATTCCAAATGAAGATCCACAGAGAACAGTAAGCTTCCAGCATTTGCCTTTAATTATTTTAGACATTTTTACAATGATCCTTACCCCAACTCTCTATGTAGCTTTATGATCCTTTTTTTTGTAATAGTTGCAAATTCTATTAAGCTGAAAGTAGTAAAGTTACAGATGAAAATAGAAACAGAGGTGGTCTTATCAGATGCCAACCTTGAGAACCATATACATCATTGTTAGGTCCATACAGACCAAAAAGGATAAAAAAAACCCTGATACCAGGGTGCGGATTCAAAGCCATGAAGGCTGAAGATAAGCAAACAGTATGATAATTAACAAAAAAGCAGAAACATAAATGGAACCACAGAAGAACCTTGCTAGCCATCAGTACTAGGAGCCTCAACATCGAAAGGAATTTCTTCGAGAATGGGGCAGCTGTAACAGGTGTCGTCGTCCTCATTCCGAGCAGGTGGCAAGGTGCTTTTCAGAGGAGGAATGGTACTCTTTGTAGAAATCCGGATGTCGCGCACAAGAAGCTTGGTGGGAAAAGGAGACGTCTTTATGACCGCAGAGAATCCACCATCAGGCTCATTCTTTGTGCGTTTGGCCAAGATTGGCCTGAGAGTGGAAGGGATGGGAAAGGACACACGGGAAGGTTCCTTTCCCTTCTGTGAGCTGTTGCTGCGAAGCTGAACCGCATTGAAGCCAATAGAGAAATTATGAGCATTGCCAGGTGTGGAAACCGTAAGACCCTGATGAGTGGCTTTACTGGAAGAGGAGGTGAGGTTTCCAAGTGGGGTGACCCTGCAGCTCCTCGTGTTGGCCAGAGAGCCTAGTCCAAGAGAGGTGGCCAAATTCCCAAAGCCGTGAGTGGTGCCAGGGGAGGTGGCATGGATGCTATCGTGTCTGGAAGCAGAGGGCGAAGGAGAGGGACTTAGAGTAGTGCTTATAGGACCAAGATCACAGCGAAGGTGGCGAGCTGGTGCATAGGAGTCCCAGCCGAATGCGCTCTCCAAATTATGTAGAATAGCTGCCATGTTTGGAAAGGAAGCACTGAGAGACTGCGTAGCGTGCTTGGTAGAGGCCCAGTTTGAGAGCATGTACTCCATTAACTCTCCCAACATATTTTTAGCCAACCAATAAGGATCCCAATGCTCCTACAGGTCCTTGCTATTGAGAGTGTCTGCAACGAGACGAGCTTCCCAATTATCAATTAGAGGACGGACAAGGATGGAGATTTCGGCCTTATAACCAGTCCTGCCCTGGTTGCTTTCGGGGGTTTCCTTCGTCTTGCTAGATTTGGAGCCTTTGGGTTTGCCCATGGTGTGAGAGGCGCAGGAAATTTCAAGCGCTAAGCGAAGAGAGCACAGGAGTAGAGCTATGAGAGCACAAGAGCATAGGAGAAGAGCAAAGAAGATGGATAGGAGTTTGAGGGAGGGATGGAGAGGCTAGCTATCAGGCTGGCAGAGCTTCACACGCCTAATGGCCTTGGGCTGGTGCTAGACAGGCAGCATGAAGGGACGTCGAGGGACTAGGAATTTAATGAAGCCAGCGACTTGACGTCGCTTCACGGTCATGAAAATCCCCCATGGATTCTTTGGCGCCACCAGTGAGCTCAGCAATGCCAGATGGGGTGGGAATGTGGCTTCCAGTGCCACGGGGGATGGGTGTGTGGCCGCCAATGACACTCTCGCCCATTTGAGCCTTGCTACGTCTGCTTGTGTCACCCACATCTGGGGTGTAGCTTTATGATCCTTACTCCAACTCTCTTTGCAAATTTTATTTGACGACAATGTCCAATACATAGCAAGAGCAAAAGCAACAAACCTTAATATAGTCCCAATAAGCCCTCAAAAGGCCCTAGACATCACCTAGTATAGGTCCTAAATTTGTCAATTTACAGGAAGCTATATCATTCTTTGTGACTTACAAGGAAGGGTTCAAGAAGTAATTTATTTGTAATAGAAAAAATAGAGGAAAGAGAGAGAGAGTCATGCTTTATAAATTGTGAAAGATGTATTAATAGTTTTGGGTAGTGCACTTGAAAACTATTATTAGTAATTAAATTTGTTTTTTAAAGAGAAGTAAAAAATGACATAAAATCCTACATTATCATTCATGCTGGTTTGATATCCATTGGTTTCTTACTTAATTTGTTATGTTATTTTGAAAGGTTGACATCTCTATAAAAAAAATAGGGAGCTAGTTATTCCCTGGAAAGTATTCATAATGTAAAGCAGGCAATTCCTGGAATTTGGAATGAGACAACCAAGCATAGAGGTTGTGACAAGTTTGGACATTCAATTAGTAGATGAATTCGATTAAAGCAACTCCTATTATAGTTTAAGTAGCCAAGCGTTATGATGACCATGTTGTACAGGAAATTACATTGCTTGGATACAACAAAATATTTGTATATAAATAAGCTTGTAGAGTTTGTTATTTATACATGACATTTGCAAATGCAAAAAAAATGATTAATGATGTTAGAAAAAGAAAGGCTTGATTTCCCATCCATAATCTCATGAGCAAATTTGTTTTATACTTCTTGTCACAATCGATGTATTGCTTCATGTTAATTGATTTTTTATTTTTATATTTTGTATTTTTAATACGAATTAATTATATTTTATGGGGTATTCAAACTATTAAATAGATTCAACTTGGAATTGCAGGAAAAAAAATAGCCCCTTTATTACTCAATCCACTTTAAATGCATGAAACATAAATTATTAACTTCTCTAATTGATCCACTCCACCAATAAGGATGGAATAACTAATTGTAGTCTCAAAATGAGAGATCACAAAAATGAGGAAGTAGTCATATAAAGAATAATGACTAGAGGGCCAACCATTAGCTCTAGATAAATCTAGAAAGCCTTGCAGGTCAACCCTAGCTAACTTAGTCGTAACACTCAAATTTCAATAGAGTAGCTTTGGAAAAGGAGCAAACACAAGGAGACATTTTGTAGGGGCAACAAGATGATGGAATCCTACAACCAATTACAACACTTAAATGGTTTAAAATGTTCATGTTTAGTTAGACAACCTGAGAAAAGAGGGTTTAAAGACAAAGCCCTAACATTTCATAAGATTTATTAAGAAGAACATCTAGTGGTAGAGTTCAACCAAGACCACCTACGTATGTAGGAAAAAATCAAAATAAGGAAACCAATGGATTAACATTAATGGTTATTGGAGTAAGAATACAAACCACCTTAGACATCTTAACTTGAGATACATGTTGACAGGCGATCTTATATTGAATGGTGGTAATGATCATTTGAGAAGATGTAGGTTCATTAAGATACATGATGGACACCTTTATAAGCTCAAAAATTCAAGTGACTCAACTGGGTTATGCCCTCATGTAGTCACCACATCCACCAAACCTTAGAACATTTACACTCTTGTTAATTAAACATACATTGTATCTCTGCAAGAGACCAATGCAAAAAGTAAATATAAGAAATTAAAATGCTCTAGTGATGCCACCATTTTAAGCATTTCAACTACATAAGAATAATATTTGCAGAAACTAGAGAAGGTTGGAAATTTTGGACATCTTGCTAGATTTTTTTTTTATTTTTCTTTATATATAATTTTTCAATTGAAGATATAATTTTAAATTATTAATTTGTCATTGGAACTTGTTTACACTTATCTTAATTTTAGATCAATAAAATATATCGATTTCTTTTAGATGTAAATCTTATCAGTTTTACATAAACTTCTATTTACAAATTTCATTTTTTAAATATTTGGTAAATTTAAAAATAATTTATAATTTTATTAAACAAAATTAAATAATTCAATTTTCAAATCCCTAAATGTATTATCCATCTACACTAGAAAAAACATTTTTTTATTTATATACTTGCATCATGACAACTTCATTGTATTTTTCAAATTGCAATATCACACAAAAGTCAAAACAATGTTAAATATAAACTCATAACTCTGCCTTCAAGTTTTCTAGAGGATACTGGATATTGTAACCTAATTTTTTTCCTAATAACAATATTACACATGGATTAAAATATTACACACTGGACAACTTAATTGTATTTTTCAAATTAGCCCGGTGGGTTAGCTCAAGTGGTTGAGTGTTGTAATCGCAAGTAGAAGGTCTCGGGGTCAAATCCCCGGGTGGCTATGTAGGGCCTCACTTGATGTCCCCACCGGGTTAGGCCCTGTAATCAGGGACGGTGGTTTACCTTGGTACCATCCTCGAAATGAGGGGAAGTACCTTAGGGTTTCCCATGATGTGTTTCATTGAAAAAAAAATGTATTTTTCAATGTACAATATTAGATAAAAGTAAAAAAAAATGTTAAATATACACTCACAACTCTACTTTCAGGTTTTCCATAGGATACTGGATATTGTATCCTAATTTTTTTCCTGATTACAATATTACACATTAGTAAATACAATGTTAAATATGCACTCACAACTTTGCCTTCAGGTTTTCCAAAGGATATTGTACATTGTGAACTAAAAAATTTCCCTAATGCCAAATAAGTTCAGAGACTAACTTCCTATTGATATGCAATATTCTTTGACAACCAATCTTCTCTATCGTCCTTAGGCTTAGCTACATTTTTGCTTTCCAGGTGTTATTTTTAAGATGGAAAAAATATAAATATAAATATAAATATATATATATATATATATATATATATATATATATATATATATATATATATATATATATATGATTGATGTAGCAAGTTGCACCTTAGACCAATAAGTCTCACAGGACTGAACCTGCATAAAATATTGCAACCATATAATATGAAACTAAACTAAGGATGTGTTTAATCTCTAATTCACTAGTATACAATGATGTTAGAGTATAACAACTATGAAAAGGAAAGAAAGAAGCAAAATGTATGTTATCTATGATTACAAACTCCAACAACATTATTTTAGAGGTGAGGCAAGGAGGTGACAGGAAAAGGATATACTTTTATGGGAAAATATAAGACCCTATAGATTGTACGTTGAACCCAACAAATCCTATATATAAACAATAAAGAGGGGGAAAGATAATATGTAAATAAATAACAATGACAATGGTAGGAATACATGTTTCATTTATTTTATTGGCTAGGGAAGTGCATGGCTAAAGCTTAACTCCGTATTTATGTGGTGCTTGAATTTCACTCATAACCATCCTGACAACCCAAAGCACTCTTGAAACACCTTTTTTTCTGAAAAGATATAGTAAAGAATTCTATGTATCATGCAACAGAGGTGTGAAGGAAACCTCCTAAGTCAAAACTAGTCTTTTCCCGAAACGATAACAAAGGTGTGAAGGAAACCTCCTAAGCCACTTGCTTGGTGTCTGAAGTTCGAATTTGGAAAATTGTAAATTATCATCCTTCAAGAAAACTACATTGATAAACTTCATAATCCCTTCCTATCTATTGGCTAACAATATGCTTTTCAATAGTAAACCTCAAACAATTTCAAGGAAATGGGATTGCTGCAAAACAACAAATTGAAATTACTAATGGTAGTTTAAGGTTCCATTGAAAACTTTGAAAGATAAAATGGGTTGTGTTTGTTTGAAACAGATCATGGGTATGAAAACTTGGGTATAGAGTTTTAATTGCCAAGTTGAATGGTGGTTATTCAGCCAAAAGCTTGATAAAAATAAAAGGCCTAAAGTTAATACCATTGCTTATCAAACTTGAGATATCATGTCTTAGAAATTGATCCTATTATATTTACATAGAATCAAAATGTTGAGAGTGGGCAAGATTACTGCATTCATTGGGGTAACATATGCATCTTAGTGCTATCTCGCAATCCCCATCAGGCCTCTAGCATTCATCACATAGTCTGAGGTCCAATCCATGATCTAGAATGCATAAGGAAAGTTGAATTCCATATGCCCCAACAACGTCTCTGTCCTCCTTCATGTACACACTCATATAATGTAAGCACTGCAACTACTTCAAGTTGCGCTTGCCTAATCTATGAAAATGTGTGGTGCAACAACCTATCGAGGATGAGGAGCTTCGAACCTGCTCCCTTAGCTTGTCAAATGTAGGGAAACTCTCGTACAATGCTTGGCAATCCACAAAAGAAGTATTCTTACAAATCTCATAATACTTCTGGGAACAATTAAGAAGAAGAATAATGTTGTGGGGTGTGCACGAAGGAGGGAATTCACCAAGAAAGATTGATGATATGCAATGCAATTGAGAGAATAGCAAGCAGACATGGAGGGATCTGAGATGGCCATGGTTTTGGATTCATAGTTTGTTTCATGTACCTTGAACAGTACTGACACAATTCAAAGTGGAGGATCTTCCCATTGCATTAAAAAAGTTGTTGGTATGGGAATGCCCCCCCCTATCCTTCCTCTAATACAAATGGGGATTTATTTGAGATATTCCCACATGAGCTTGAACAATTCTCACTTGCTACATACCTTTTTGTTGGTTGAATTATTTGTAGAGTCCCAACTGCTTGACATCCGCGTCAGAGTTTTTGTCGGCGTGTTTCACATAAAATTGCAAACGCTCGAGAAGGAAGACTAAGTCCAGATCCATGAACCATGCCAAGGTTTCTTCCTTATAATCGAGAAACTTGTGATAGATCCTCTGAATTTGGAAGTCATGCTTTTTAAACTCCTCCGCAACCACAGACTCAAACTTGCGTTCATTAATTTTCTTTCTGAAATCTGCTAGTAGCTTCCAATTTGTAGCACTCCATGTCATATAGATCATATATGCTAGTAACATTAATAGATTTTTATAAATTATATAATAAACTTAGAGTAATAAATTAATATAGATTTGTCTAAATCTAAACTTACTAGGCTGGGAGAATAAGAGTATATTTTAATTGAGAATAAGTCAAAATTTATAAGTGAAATACAAATTCATTTTAAATCTAAAATTATTAAGTAGGAATAATAAAAAATTATTAAGTAGAAATAATAAAAGTTTAGTTGAGTATAAGTTAAAATTTATCATAATTAGTAATTGTTTCATAAGGTGTAAAGTCAAAAAGAGAGTATTGAAACAAATGCTACGAGGAGCTTGCTATGTGGCTTCTTTTGAGTGGAATAAGGGTGGTCCAATCACAGTTTTTCTAAAGTATGATGTTAAAATCTTTGGCTAAGATTACAAATGAGTTAACATCATACTTTAGAAAAACCTTGATTGAACATGGGCCACCCCAAACAAGGAAGCTTAATGTGATAGGAGGAATTTGTTCTTAGATTTATACTATGTGCAAAGAGATGGTTTTCTATGACTAAACTTTGTTTTAAAGATATACGTAGAAAATGTATGGTTACATATAGTGTATAGCTTTTAGCATAGGGATTAGAATAGTAACAATGGCGTGCACAAGTAATTCTCCGTTTCTTTTTCTAGGTTTACATGTAACTTAAATTGGTCATCTAATTCTATAGCATTGTGAACATTTAAAAGATAATGCATTGCATACCTTTTACATTTAGGATTTTAAAGCCTGTGTGGTCCAAGTATGCTTACTTTTGACAAAATATGATCATCTTTGTGTTTGTCTAGAGTGGGCATGAATTATAGTTCCAAATTGAACCTTTACGGGTTTCCATCAAACACTTTGGGACTAGATAGAAATGTTATTTCAGAGTTTGTAAACATAATTTTCAAAACAGAGTAAGATTCTCCAAATACGCTATTTGATTTGTCCATTCTTTCTACAAACTTATCGAATATATAGGTTTTCTTAAAATTTTATAGGGAAAAAATTGGAATTTGAGATAGTTCCATGGTGGCTTTTGGTTATTTGAGTAGTTTTTCTGATTTAGAATTCTCACTTTTCAACTTTGTAACTAAGATTGTCAATAATGTTTGTAGATGACATAAGAGTTTGTACCATTATTTTAATATTTATATTTATAATGAGATAATCATTTTATCTAAATTTAAAATTGATTAAATAGTAAATATACTTTGTTATTAAAAATTACATATTATTTTTATTCAAAACTTAAAATTAATTATATATAATTGGATATTGAAGATTATATGTTATTGTTATTTGTGTTTGTTTATATTTTAAAATTTAAGCAAATAGTATGGATTCAAAACTTGTACCATATTGTTTTTTTTAAGTAAGAGAAATTTTTGTATTATATATAAAAAAGAGCGGTTACATTTGAGCATAAACAGGCCGAAGCTCTGTAAATATTCTGCATGATTGGGCTCTCCGGCCAGACAAAAAGGACAGACAGTAGGACCCTTCTTCCCATATTACAAATAACAACTGTAAGAATCCCCCAAAACAAAAAAACCCTATTACAACCGACAAAATCAACTTACAGACGCTGGAGGAATCAGCCAAAAACATCCTCAAAAAACCTCCATAACACCTTGTCTACCATCAGACTGATCTTTAAGCAGAAACTACACAGACAAGACAGAGATGTAGAAACCAAGGACACATCGACTAAAAAGAAAAAGTAACATAACAACATTACAAAAGAATATAGGGAAGATCCAGGAAGTGACCCTAAGGGTGATCAATCGGAATCAGCATTGGAGCCACAGGAGGACGAAGGCCCATAGCATGCAATAGGAGATCCATTTTCCGATTCAGCTCCATGGAGTTAGCTTGAAGCGTCGAAATCCCTGGGCGCGTCTGCAGTCCAGCTTCATTCTTCTCCAGACTGTCCCTGATAGCATATCCCACCATGTTTTTCATTACCCAGTAAAGGGAAACTATTCGTTCATACAGACTGAGACGACAAGTAGTGTTCCCCGGGTTCATGACCCAGTTCTCCAACTTCCGACATTCCTTTTGCAGGGTTTCTTTATCCATCTTTTGCCAAAGTTGCTGCTCAATGTTCTGAATTTCCTTTTGGATTGCCGAAGGTATATCTAATTCGAAAATCCTAGCTTCCCAATGAGCTTTCTGATGAGCGCGGGAGAGTCTGTTGCTATCCTCCGCATGGGTATCATCTATGTTACGCTTTTGGCAACGACCATAAGTGGAGTGTCGGCCCTCCTGATCCTGATCGCCCATTCTACAAACTCCCTTGATTTTTCCTTTCTCCATTAAAAGGATAATGCAGGAAAAATGCAGGCAAAGCAAAATCTCACGACTATGTCCATTGGAACCACCTTTCCGGTCCTTATAAGGTAAGTTGCCATCTCGAAACATAATTACCACCGTACCTTCCATTGAAGGCTTCACGTACTGCACAATCCTTTGCATATATCCTCCACGCGCATAACTAGATCTTCCACTTTCAATATTCATGGCAGCGGCCATTGCCATCAACCTGGATAAGACTAATAACCTGGATTGGATTAAATAAGGAGTCCCACCATGGGCTACCGCTCTCGGCCTTCCAAGCCAGGACGGGATGTCATGTGTCAAGGATAGGCTCATCCTGACATTGGGATGCCTTATCCGCATGATGTCGCATGATGTCTTGCGATAAAGTGTCCTTACACCTGTCCCTGGATGCAGGATCGGGCAGGTTTTCCCATGAGTCAGCATAAATAGACATGTGATTCTCACTCCCGAGTTTCGCCAGCAGGTCTGCTAATTTGTTCCCATTGCATTTAACATGGGAGAAGGTTAGGGCCATCCTTGGGGTTAAAATAAGCGCCAACTTCTCTAATCGCCCTTCTAAATGCCATGAAGACGCCACCTTAGAGCTTGGTTTTCTGTGGTGAATCGCCATCGCCATGTGGAGGATGATTTTAGAGTCGCCCTCAACGATGAGTGGGGTCCAGTTTTGAGCATATGCCATCCATATGCCTTGGAGTAACCCTTCTAACTCTGCAGCATTGTTTGACTCAGTTCCAAGGAAATCAATTTTAAAACAGAGCATCTCTCCTGCATGATTTCTAATCACACAACCAAAACCTGCCGGTCCCGGGTTGCCTTTTGAGGCACCATCAAAATTCATTTTGAAGAAACCATTCGGAGGGGGAGACCAACACTCAGGGCTTGTGCTGGTCATGAGTGGTTTCTGAGGTTTTCCATAGCACTGAATCGAGCCCGAAATTCCCCAAGCCTGTAGAATGACAGTTTCTGCAATGTTGGCCTCCCAATTAGAGTTGTCCCAAGGATGCATCTTTATAGTTTTAAGCATCTTGCTACTAATGGAATTCCATACTCTATCCAAAGAATCATCCTTTTCTCAGAAGGTTCTGGAGTTTCTCTCCCTCTAGACTTCCCAAACCAAAAAATATGGAAATATTTTCCAGAGACGGTTCACCACGGGATTCTGGAATGGGTATTTAGTCCATTCGCATATGGTCTTGACTGGATTGCTACAGTGTCGGTCAGTTCTTCTGAAGGCAATTGCGCCACGGTCCCACAGATTAACAACAAAAGGGCATGAGTCAAGGTGATGGTCCAAGGTTTCTTCCTCCATACTGCACATGCAACACTGGTAAGGTCCATGCAAACCCCTCTTCTGAAGATTGTCTCTCGTAATTAAAAGCCAGATGAAAGTTGATATTTTAGGCCATAATTTTGCATCCCATAATTTTCCCCATTTCATGTTTGGGACCTGGTTATTGTAGCCGGTCCAGAGGTTATAGGATTCTTTGATTGAGAAAGTGCCTTTAGGTTCGAAGCCCCAATAGAGTTTGTCCTCTCCGAGGTGAACACTGATTCTTCGATTGCTTAGCGTTTCTTAAATTCTGGTAATTTCCTCTCTAGGGTCAAATTGTTCCCACCAGTCACGTGAAGCCCAGACCCTATACTCCTGATCTATGTTGGTTTCTTTCCAAAGATCTTTAACCATGATTTTATTGTGGTTGATACATTCCTGAATGATTTGGGGTAATTCAATGTTTCCTGCCAGGGGACGTAACTGTTTCCAAGAGTCTTCCCAAGATTTTGCTCTCTGTCCATTTCTAATCTCGCAGAAACTATTTTCCTACACAAGACTTCGACCCTGAGCAGCGGTTTTCCATATATGGGATCCCGGAACATTCTCCGAAAAGCGAGTGAGGTTTCCTTTCTCCCATCCCTCAGCATATTTAATGTGCCATAGTTTTTCCCAGGGCTCCTGACTATGAGTGACCCAGTGCCACCATATCTTAGCCACGGTAACATGGTTAACTTTTTCAGGTTCACAGAGGTTAAGATCTCCATGTTTCTTTGGAGAGTAGATAGTTTCCCATTTTACCAAGGCCCATTTCCTGTGTTCCTCGGGACCATTCCACAAGAATTTGCGTTGTATGGTTCGTATCTCCTTTAGCACTACTTTAGGGGCCGCCATGGCTGAGAAAAGGTACATAGGCATAGCTTGCAGCACCGAATTAACCAAAACCAAATGGCTAGCAAAATTGAGAGTCCTAAGAGTCCAATCTGACAAATTTTTCCTCATTTTATCTAAGAGTTCACTCCAAGACCCATAACGGGCCATGGAATCCACCAAGGGGGCACCTAGGTATTTGGATGCAAGGGAGCTCTCTCGGAAGCCCAGGATGCGGCATATGTTTCGTCTTGTGATCTTGGGGGTGTTGAAGAATAAAACCTGGGACTCTTGTTCATTCACTTCCAATCCAGAAGCATTGTCGAAGGTTGTTAAACATAGGCAAATCTTCATATCTTCCCGAACTTAGGGGTGCCCTATCACCATAGTATCATATACAAATTGTTGGTGGGTTTGAGGTTCCGCTCTTGGGTGGACGAGAATTCCTTGCATATCATGGTTGCCTTGTATTGCCTTGATAGTTCTGCCTAAACCCTCAGCCATAATGATGAACAAAAAGGGGGATAGAGGGTCTCCTTGACGAATACCCATTGAGGGTTTAAGTAAGCCTGTTGGGACACCATTGATTAGAATGGAGAAGAAGGCAGAGGATATTAGATTCATGATCCAACAGATCCAATCCTATGAAAAACCAAAGGCACAGAGCATGGCCTTCATGAATTGCCAGTTTAGTTTGACGTAAGCTTTAGCTATGTCGAGTTTCAGCATCATTCCGGGGATCTTCTCTTTTTTTAGGGAATGTAAAACTTCATGGACCAGGATAATACCATCCATGATTTTCCTCCCTTCCACAAACCTAGATTGCTTTGGGGAAATTAGCGCAGGAAGGACTGGTTTGAGGCAGTTGGCTATAACCTTGGTGACAATCTTATAGATAACATTACAGAGGGCTATGGGGCGTAATTTTCCAGGGGTATCAAATCCCTCAATCTTAGGGATAAGAGCAAGAAAAGTGGCATTAAAAGAAGGAAGTATTTTCCTGGACAGTCTGGAAGATTCCACAATTTGCCACACTTATAGATTAATAAGGTCCCAGAAGTAGTGAAAGAAATTGGTAGTGAACCCATCCGGTCCCAGGGCTTCCCATCCGCCATCTGATGGACCACTTCTTCAACTTCTGTCATTGTTATTGGCTTCATCAGGAGATCATTTTGATCTTGAGAGACCAGAGTAGGAATATGTTGAGTTATCAATTCAATATCCCTACTCCTTTCGAGATTCGTTTCAATCATGATATCTTGAAAAGGTTGCTAAGTTCCCCTGCAATCTCCTCTCTTGTTTCCAGTATTTCACCCTCCCAGTTTTTTATCCTGAGGATCCTGTTTTGCATTCTGTTTTGAATGATCGACCTATGGAAAAATTTCGTGTTCCTTTCCCCATCTTGAATCCAATTAATTCAAAATTTTAGACGCCACAGAATTTCCTCTCGACACTCCCTTTCTTGCAGCTTGCTATAAACACTGGATTCCTCATACTGAAGTTCAGTGGTGTACCCTGTGTTTATGCCAACTTTCTGAATTTCATCCAGTCTGGTTTCAAGGGTTTTTTTTATCTTCAATAATATTTCCAAACCCCTCTCTGTTCCATTTCTTTATTTTTTCCTTGAGGCTCTTTAATTTCTATTGGAACTTGTACATTTTGTGGCCCTCGCTTGAACTTAGGTCAGACCACCATTACGTTACTTTCTCCTTAAACTCTGGATGTCCTAACCATAACTATTCGAAATGGAAGGGTTTTTTGAATTGAGAGCCTAATCGGCTCCACCAAAATTCCACAGGCCAGTGATATGAGCCGACCGCGGGGAGAATAGAGGTAGAAATTTCACTTCTAGATTCCATTATTGACTCAGAAACAAGAAATTGATCCAGCCAGGAGGCAATGTGGCGATCCCCTTTGCGTTTATCATTCCATTTGAATCTACCTTCCCCAGGAATAACATCTACTAGTTTAAGATCTTCAATATTATCCCTAAAGCGGCTGTACTCTTTTTCCAATCTTCTTCTTTCGCCCAATTTTTCCTCTAAGGATGTGATGAGGTTAAAGTCACCACCCAAGATCCAGTGTTGATGCCTGACGCCCTCCCCCAATCACCTCAAGGATTCAATGAAGGCAATTTTCTCCTGCGGAGTATGGGGGCCATAGACATTGGTTAATAGACCTGAAACTGGGAACCCAATGACCACAGAGTCTGCTGAGAGGAAACAATGATTCCCATGAAAACCTGACAGGCTTACTCTAGTGGGGTCCCACAGGATTCCCAACCCTCCCGACATTCCCCTAGCATTAATGCCCATCCCTTCACTACCCTTCCAGTTCTTTTTACCAATTTCCTAAAGTTGACCTGCCGAGCATTTAGTTTCTTGAAGAAACAAAATGGTCGGATTTGTCAATCTAATCATTTTCCGAAGGATCTTTGCTTTCTGAGGGATTTTAAGACCTCTTATATTCCAGGATACAATATTCATTAAAAAATAAGAAATTTATAACCCTAGAGCAGCCCTTATGGTAGGGTACTGACATGATTCAACCAACTTTAAACCTGCTGCAGCGATGCGTTGCTGGTTGGATTTCCTTCCCAGTTTCCTGATGCTTTCTTCATGTTTCCTCTTGTATTCTCTATGAGATCCCAGGTGAATGCCAAGATGATTGGACTCTCTAGCTCTGATAATGGCCTCTTTAAGAAGGGCAACTTGCTCCTGTGGGACATACCCTTTTTCTGCATCTTCACATGCTTGTTTTATTCCATCAAGATCTAGATCTCCAATGTCCATATCTTCAGTGTCTTCTCCAGTTTCCCCTCCTGTGTCATCACTAGGGTTTTTCTCAAAAGCAGATGTGGTTGCCTTGGAATATTCCATCCCCTTTTTTTGATTGCTCAGATCCGGTTGGTCCTTGGGTGGTAGTGAAACATCCTCCTCCGATTGTTCTCTTAGGGCATCAAATTGATTGGAGGTTAAATGTTTTTTGGAGTTTTCCATATTGTCATGTTTCCTGCCCCCTCTTTTTTGACTGGTAACCTTAGTGAACCCTTGCTCCTTACTTTCCTCTTCCTTCTTAGGAGGGGGTTTTGGGTTATTCATAGGGAAATCTCTATAAAGATGTCCATGGATGTGGCATCTACGACATCTGAAGTAGATTTGTTCATAATCGAGAGGTTGAACCCAGTCCTCATCCTCCCATGTCATCTTGATGGCTTCTGGTAAATCTTTAGATATGTCCATATAAACAAAGATCCAGGCCTAGGAAGTGTACCTTTGAGTCTTGGTGTGCTCTGATATCTTGATAAAGGATCCCAGGTTGTTCCCAATGTCCTCCAGAATTTCAGGGTCCCAGTATTCGCCGGGGAGGGAGTAAAGTCTGATCCATACTAGGGAAACCCTCATATCCTCTTTCTTTTGGCATAAATTCTCCTTCCAAGGCCTCAAAAAGAGACCTGCAGAGTGGAAGAAATAAGGGCCTCCATCAAGAACCCTATTTGGTCTTCCAAAATTATGAAGGAGATGGTGAAAAAACCCTTTGAACACAATTGGAGATCGTAAGTCCTCTTGGCTTCCAAGTCATATTTATCCACCAGACTAGGGCTTTCTCCGAAGGGAGCATGCCCACAAATTTTCTGATGAGCGCGTGATCCTGCATGTATTGGATATTTTCCTTTAACTTGCTAGATCTTATCTGAATAGAAGGAGTTGAGATCGACTTGGGGATGCATTGTGTCGGCTTTCTCCCTGAAGAGGAGTCCGGGGAAACATGGGATCCTATTCCCTTTCCACCCATTCCATCCAGTGAGATTGGGATCGCCCCGATCCGTAGTTCCTCATGAGAATTTGCAGGGGGGGATTGAGAACCTCCCCCTAGGTTTGCAACCATGGTCGCCATCAGTCCTTCCGCCTTTAGATATCGTCGTAAACCCTAGATCAATCCTTTCCGCTTTTCTAGCTACTTGCTATTTTTCGTGTTACTTGAAGGTGATGATTGATAAAACTTGGACCATATTGAACATATTTCGAAGTTCATATTAATTGGCGTGTATTTAACCATTGCTACTTGATTGTTTCGTGATTTCACGTGCATTTGAAGAGGACCATTAGACAAAGGATTCAAACTTATTTATGTTAGTTTTTACTTGAACATCATATAGCATAAAGATAATCAATCACTGAAAGATAAACAAGCACAACATAAACACAATGAACACAGAGATTCTCTCAGGGAAACCACCAAGGGAGAAAACCCCGGCAAAGCCTTCCTCAATATAGAAATCACAAAGTACAAAAGTTCCCCAAGACAAAACAACTACTCCTCCACTTGTGTGCACTTCTCTCTCTTCACTAATGCGAACTTGCTTGAGTAAGTGAGTGATTACAAATGAGAGAGAGCACTTCTATTTATATTCTTCCATTGGGGTGACAATTTCCCCAACAGGGCCGACTTCTCTACTTGACTGGTCAATTACATAATATAATGATCTTTTAGCGGCTTTTCTAGGCCGACACATGTCCTAGGGTTTACATTGATTCTTTCAATGACCTTTACATTATTAATTACATGACCATCATCTCCCGGAGGAGGAATACAATAATATAAATAGAATATCTTCCGCAATTACATTATTTTAACACTCCCTCTTAACTAGGAAGGTATTATGCGGGTAACAACATCTGCACAACTGACTTGTGAACTTCTATATGTCGTAGGAAGCTTTTGGATCATCATTTGTCTAGGGTATCATCTTCGGAGTAGGAACATCATCATCTGTTGAAATATGATCATCATCAGCAATCATCATCTTGTTGGAACATCATCTGCTGGAACAACAACATCATCAACTAGAACATCATCTGCTGGAACAACAACATCATCAACTAGAACATCATTTGCTGGAACATCTTCATCAACAACATCATCAGTTGGAACATCTTCTGCTGTCAACAACCTTATCAGCTAGAACACCATCTGCTGGAACATCCTCATTAGTAGCACCATCAGCTGGAACAATCATCATCGTCAGCTGGAACACTATCTGCTGGAACATCCTCATTCGCAGCACCATCAACTGGAACACTTGCAACAAACATCAATAACTAAATATTGATACAATCAGTCAGCCAGTACTGATCTTCCATCTCCCTTGTACAAGTATCAACTCGTGAGAGCTGGAACTATCAGTCAGCCAGTACTGATCTTCCATCTCCCTTGGATAGGCATCCATCCCTACGAACAACCATCAGTTCGTGAGAACTGGATCCATCAGTCAGTCAGTACTGATATTCCATCTCCCTTAGACATGCATCCATCCCTACGGACAAGCATCAGTTTGTGAGAACTGGATCCATCAATCATCCAGTACTGATCTTCCATCTCCCTTGGACAGGCATCAGTTTGTGAGAACTGGATCCATCAATCAAGCAGTACTGATCTTCCATCTCCCTTGGACAGGTGTCCATCCCTACGAACAGGCACCAATTCATGAGAACTGGATCCATCAGTCAGCCAGTATTGATCTTCCATCTCCCTTGGACATGCATCCATCCCTATGGATAGGCATCAGTTCGTGAGAACTGGATCCATCAGTCAACCAGTACTGATCTTCCATCTCCCTTGACAAGAAACCATCCCTACGGACAGGCATCAGTTCATGAGAACTGGAACTATCAGTTAGCCAGTATTGATATTTCATCCCTCTTGGATAGGCATCTATCCTTTCAGATAGGATCTCTATCAGTCAACAAGTACTGATCTTCCGTCCCTCTTGGACATGCATCTATCCTTTCAGATAGGATCCATCAATCTCTCTTTCTAGAGAGGTCCCTCTGGACCACACCAATCTTGTCTCGAAAGTACTCAAACTTCACATGAGCTAGAGGCTTAGTCTGCACATCAACAACTTGTTCCTTTGTAGGAACATACTCGAGCTTAACAGCTCCCTTCTACACCATATCCCGGATATAGTAGAACTTAATCTCGATGTGCTTCGATCTATCATGAAAGACAAGATTCTCTATCAACTTGATGCAACTCTGGTTGTCACAAAGTATCTTTGTAGCATCAATCTCTACATCAAACAATCCTGTCAACATCTTGCGAAGCCACACCGCTTCACCACAAGCTGAACAAGATGCTACATATTCAGCTTCTGTTGTACTGAGTGCAACACAAGATTGCTTTCTACTAAGCCATGAGATCATGCATGATCCCAAATTAAAGCAACATCCTGAAGTGCTCTTTCGGTCTTTAGCACTTCCATCCTAATCTGAGTTTGTGTACCCATACAACCTGAACTCATTATCTGAGGCATATCTGAGTCCATAATCCAATGTACCCTTCAGATATCTCATCACATGTTTTGCTGCAATCAGGTGAACATTCCTGGGTTCCACCATATACTGACTCAATGTGTTTACTGCAAAACATATATCTGGATGAGTATTGGTCAAATACATCAATGACCCAATAATCTGTCTATACGTGGTGACATCCACTTTCTCTGATGAAGCATCACTTAGAAGCTTCAAATTGGTCACCATCGGAGTAGTCATGGCCTTGCAATCCAGCATCCCAAATCTCTTTAGGATCTCTACTATGTATTTTCCTTGACTCAGGAAAATCTTGTCTGGAAACTGCCATACCTCAAGACCTAGAAAGTAGTGCATCTTGCCAAGGTCTTTCATCTCAAATTTTGCTGCAAGCTTCTTCTTACATTCAACAATGGGCTTGTCTTCTCCAGTCAGAAATAAGTCATCCACATATAGTAATAGTATCATGGGTTCATCATTCGTAATCTCGTAATAAATATTAGAGTCCGCTTTACTCTTGGTAAAGCCCAAGCTCATTAGGAAGCTGTTAATTCTTCCATACCATGCTTTGGGAGCTTACTTCAACCCATACAGTGCTTTCTTCAATCTGCATACATGTGACTTATTATCCTCTACTTCAAATCCTTTTGGTTGCTCGATATATACTTCCTCTTCTATATTTCCATTCAGGAAAGTTGTCTTCACATCCATCTGATGTAGCTTTCATTTCATCTTGGTTGCCAAGGGAATAATGGTTCTTATTGAAGTATATCTGGCTACCAGGGCAAAAGTCTCCTCATAGTCAATTCCTTCCTTTTGCGAGAATCCCCGGGCTACAAATCTTGCCTTGTACTTTTCAATGCTTCCGTCTACTGAATGTTTTGTTGTGAAGATCCATTTTGATGAAACGACCGATTTGTCCTTCGGTCTTGGTACCACATCCCAAACATAATTCTTAATGATGGACTAATACTCTTCATTCATGGCATCCAACCATTCCTTCTTCTTTACTGCTTCTTCAAAACAAGTTGGTTCTTCTTCAACAAGATTGCACATCAAGGCTACATAGCTGGAGTATGGCCTTGGTCTCTTGCTCTCTCTATTGGATCCTTCTGGGGCACCATACTTTCCTGCATCTTGGATTAATTCGTGTTCCCATGCTAGTCTTCTCTTTCGAGATATCTCCTCATGAGGTATCTTCTCAAGTCTCTTAGGTTCTCCCATGTCATTATCTTCTAGAATAGGATCCCCTTCAATATTTTGGATTGGTTCTTTGTTTGATTCTGCAACTCTGGGAGCCTCTTGCTCCTCTTCATCCTCATGAGTCTTCTTAGACTTGTTGAAGGATGTGTCTTCATCAAATGTGACATCCCAACTAATCTCGATCTGGCGAAATCCTGGGATGTATATGCGGTAAGCCTTAGATTGCTAACTATACCCCACAAATATTCCCTTCTTCCCTGAAGGTTCTAGTTTCGATCTCCTCTCCTTTGGAATGTGGATGAACACTAGACATCCAAATATATTCAGATGACTGACTTCAGGCTTCTTCCCGATGAACATCTCTTCTGGGGTCTTGTTGGAAAGAGCACTATGAGAGATCCCGTTCTGTACATAGACTGCGGTTTTGGCAGCTTCTGCCCATAGATGCATGGGTAAGTCTTGATCGTGGATCATAGCCTTCACTACTTCTATGATCATTCTGTTCTTCCTTTCGGCTACGCCATTCTGTTGTGGATTATAAAGAACAGTGAGCTCCCTCTTAATCCTTGCTTGCTTACATAAATCTTTGAAATACCCTGAGGTATATTCCCCTCCATTGTCTCACCTCAGGATCTTAATCTTCTTTTCAGAGAGATTCTCTACGAGTGCCTTGAACTCTTTAAAATTTTCAAAGACTTCATTCTTATTCTTCAGAAAGTAAATCCATGTCTTGCGAGAATAGTCATCAATGAAGGATGCATAATATTCATACTCACTTAGAGA
This sequence comes from Larix kaempferi, assembly GCA_027924585.1. NCBI lineage: Eukaryota > Viridiplantae > Streptophyta > Pinopsida > Pinales > Pinaceae > Larix > Larix kaempferi. The sequence goes on along the minus strand of BSBM01000710.1, from coordinate 1,668,511 downwards.
GGTGGTGGACATTGGTCCACAAATGTCTGAATGAATGATATCCATAATACCTTTCATTTTGCTGTCGGTACTTGGAAATGGGTTCTTCGTACTCTTCCCTTGAGCACACCCTTTGCATACTCCTTCATGATCCACTTGGATCTTTGGTAATCCAAGCACTACCTTACTTACAATTGGTAAGGCCTTATAGTGTACATGAGCTAATATCCTATGCCATAGCTCACAGGGGTTCATGGTACTAGCCATCAGTGCTACATCTGCATGACCCTTCAGTTTGTAAAGTCCTCCTTCTTCTTCTCCAATGCCTACTGCATCATCAATAGTCTTCCCTTTAGGCCACATGAGAACTTCACCATCTACAAATGCAACTCAAAGAGCTTTCTTATCTAATACTGAAATAGATAGAAGGTTCTTCTTCAACCTAGGTACATAAAGTACATCTTTCATGTTCATGGAATTCCCAGAGTCCAACTTGTAAGAGGCTTCTCCCGTACCTTTGATGTGATATTGGTAGTCATATCCGAGTTTTACCTTGTGTGGAGATTCCTTCTGGATGAGGTGAGATAAGGATTCTTTGTATCCCGTCATGTGCTTTGAAGCTCCACTATCCACTAGCCAAGTATCACTTCCATGGGATATTGAACTAGCGAGTGCTGAGATAAGAATATATTCTTCACTGGAGTCTTTATTATCTCTGGTCTTGTTATCATCATCACTATCTTCCGCTGCATGAGCATGAAACCTCTTCTTCTGCTTCTTGTGGTGTCCAAATTTGTTTGGACAATTTCTTGCAATGTGTCCAATTTTGTGGCATGAGTAACATTCAACTGAAGAGAGATCCTTCCTGGTCCTTCTCTTCTTCTGGGGTCTTCTTGGAGAGTCCTCTCGGGGATGAGGGTTATTCTTCCTCTTCTTCCCGCCTTTGGCATGGGTAGCCAAAGCTTGATCTTCATCGTCATTTAATTTCTCCTCTCTTATGGCTATTATTTCTTCTTCTTGGACACATTCTTCCCATAGGTTTTTGAACTTGATCAGTTTCTTTCTGGCACAAATGCCATGAACAAATGGTTCCCAATCTCGGGGGAGACCATTCAGGGTTGTCATCACAACTTCTGCATCCTCTATCATATCCCCAATGGCTTCTAGTTGTTCTTTGATCTGGTATACTCTGGAGAAGTATGAGTGCATGGACTCAGAATTCATACTCTTCACACCCTTGAGTTGATTTCTCAAGGTCATCTTCTTGTTGATATTCTTTCCTTCAAACAAGCTGGTCAAGGCATCAAACATCTCTTTTGGTGTCTTTTTGGAAGATACATGGGGGATCAAGTGATCCTTGATGGAATTAGCAATGATCCTCTTTGCTTTGATCATATTCTTCTTATGCCTTGCCTTATCTTCATCTCCCTCTGGTTTTGTAAGTCCTTCCTTCACATAGTCTTCTAGTTCATGATCCTTAAGGATGAGCATGACTCTATACTTCCAGGATCTGAATTTCTCAGCTCCCTCAAGCTTCTCATTAAGCTTAGTATTGCTTGTCATCTTTCTATAATGAGAACCTCAAATGGAAATAAGAATAGATTTGAGACTTACCAGAAAATTTGCCCTTCTGAGATCTGCTCCTTTCTGGCCTAGGGTTTGTCAGAGAAACCCTAATTTTCTGACTTCAGGATTTTGGAAAACTAATTGCATGAGCAAATTCTCCTCCTCAAGGTGAGTTGAGCAAAGTACTCCTTTTCCAAAAATAGTGAGCATATGATCCAAAAACTTGATGCCCTAGTTCGCTCGGGCTGTAGTGGTGGAACCAAAAATGAAAATGATCGGAATGAAATTCCGCTTCAACAGAAAAATGCGCACTAGGGAGGCAAGGTAGATCCGCCCTCTTTTCTGACAAAATTGTGGAGGTCGCTCCCGAAATAAGAAACCCTAGCTTTTGCAGTTACGAGGGCTGCACAATGTAATCTTTCAGGCCGGCTCTAATACCATGTTAGTTTTTACTTGAACAACATATTGCATAAAGATAATCAATCATTGAAAGATAAACAAGCACATCATAAACACAACGAACACATAGATTCTCTCAGGGAAACCACAAAGGGCGAAAAACCCGACAAAGCCTTCCTCAATATAGAAATCACAAAGTACAAAAGTTCCCCAAGACAAAACAACTACTCCTCCACTTGTGCACACTTCTCTCTCTTCACTAATGTGAACTTGCTTGAGTGAATGAGTGATTAAAAATGAGAGAGAGCACTTCTATTTATATTCTTTCGTTGGGGTGACAATTTCTCTACTTGACTAGTCAATTACATAATATAATAATCTTTTAGGGGCATTTCTAGGCTGATACATGTCCTAGGGTTTACATTGATTCTTTCAATGTCCTTTACATTATTAATTACATGACCATCATCTCCCACAGGAGGAATACAATAATATAAATAGAATATCTTCTGTAGTTACATTATTTTAATAATTTACTCAATGAACCATTTACACTTTTGTTGGGGATTCCAATTATTTGATATTGCCAAAATGGATTGCAAGTTCATAACATATATGTTTCCCAATTTAAAGTTAATGAGAAATGCGGAAGGCAATGTAATAAAAACCTTAAATATGGGAAGTGTAAACTTACTTCATTCCTCATGTCGGAGATCATATTGTCAGCCACAATTCCCTCATCTTTATCTCTAATTGGCCACCCACTCCATGGATACTATCATTCTCATGTCCATGCACTATGTTACTTAGGTTCTATTCTCTATTTCGAACAATCAACCAATTTGAAATTTAACCAAATTAGCATTGAGAATAGAAAATTGTAGACCCTTTATGAGAAATAGAAGCAATAGGAGAGCATAGAGGATGGGAAATATAATAATCATTTACCTATTTTCTAATTCCCATAAAGCATTACATGGATTGTACTCTTTCTTTTCAAGCTAAAGAGAACGAGAGTGAAGAATATCCCCAAGGAATTATTGAGCAAAGAAAGGGAAGATCCTCCCTATGTTGTGTGGGAAAGTGAAAGAGAGTGCCATGGATATTTGAAGGCTTGAATGAGATGCCTATAATGGTCAATAATGTGTAGGCTGACTAAGTAGGAGAGGAAATGGCCTGGATTGAGTGAACTAGAAGTTTGTAACTTGGTTCCTTCATCTCGATGGCCTCATAGTTTGGCTTTAGTGTGGTATTTGCACTAGATGCCTATGGTTGGACAAAAAGTTGTTTGTACATAGCCAATTTCTTGGACTATATTTGGTTAAAAATAAGACTTATGTTTTTGCTTGTGAATATGCAAAATAATGTTATTTTTCTGCTATGAAAATTAATATAATTTCAAGTTGTGTGTATGTTATGTTTAATAATGAACATGGGAAATTAGATGCCTTGAAATCTAGTATCCATACATGTTTAAGTACCATTGCATTCTAATTCACGCAGTGCATGCATTTTACTTCATTCTGGTCCTCTCTTGAAGACTCTTTATTGGTATTATGGAGATATGGCCTAAGGGTTATAATTTGAATACCCTAAGGGGTATATTTGTCTCTATTGTTCCTCTTCACACTCTTTGATTATTTTTTGTGATGGATTTCATCTCTTTCCTTATCCTTTATTTCTCTTCTTGGCTTAGTTGCTCATCTCTCTTTGCCATTTTTTCCTGCATATGCAAACAACACATTAGCACTAATTGGTTCCTCTTTGATTCCTCTAGGGATTTATTTTCTGTAATACTATTTTGATGCAAAGGAAAGAGGGATGGGCCAAAATATTTATGAACTCATAAATTAAGAAACAACTCCTACACACGGTGATCCAGCAAGGCCCAATCTATAACACTCTCACTATCTAGAGCACATAACTCTCTCAATGACCAACAAGTCTTACATAGGTATTGAATAATTCCTACACAATAGGTTAAAGATCACCTTGCTACATATGTAAGCTCCTACCAATGTTTAAAACCAACACATTAACAACATTAATTCTATATTGTAAACAAAAGAACTACACTATTACATTCGCAAGGTGACACAACACTACTACACAAACTCTACTAATGGAGCACGCAAGTCACAAGATTGACGTTCAATGAATTTACCATGCACAAGTCCTCCAAGTGTTTCCTTTTACAAATGCTCCTCTAAGCATATCTATATCGCTCCTAAGCATCCTTACCTCTTGATATTTGATCATTCTCTATAGAGATGTGATCTTAAATAATGGGAACCATGCATGAAATGGTGTGCCACTTGGAAGGCTCAAGTTTAACACTTGGTGCTTACAGTCAATGCGTGGTGGTCATGTCTCAACTAGTTTACAAACTTCCATGATTCCTGGGTTTCATTTATTGTTGCCACTCTTACATTAGGGTGTTTGTCAAGATTGAAAAATAGTGACTAGGGAATTCTTACGAAAAGTGTGAGTAATTGATTTTAATGCGTACCAAAAAAATGAAATTTAAAGCACAAGGATATAAGTAAGAGAAGAAACAAAGGAAAGAACAAGAGAAACAAAGAATTAAGGAACCTTATTGGCAAGTTAGAGAGTGTTTATATCTAAGAATGTGCATTGACCCTTGCAACATTTCTATTGAATGGTCCAAAATGAAAAGACAAGTAGTATCTCATAGGTTAAGCTCTCTTCTCGTATCTTCCGCAATTATTCCATTATACTATCTTTTATTTAGTTGTTATGATTCAAATATCTTTTGGTTTATAAATATCAATATTAATAATGAAGTCCGGGAAGGCTCTACCCATAGTCTCCAATGTGTTGTATTTTTAATACTAAGTTTGAGAATATTTCCAACCACATTATGGGTTGTTCCATCACCAAGGATGGCATTCAAAGGAATTGTAAAGAGAAAAAAATATTCAAAACCTACTCAATATGTTTAATTGAAACAAAACCAAGTTTAAATAATGATTTTCTAAAGGTGTATATCAAATATTAAATTTGCATTGAAAAGTTTGAATAGAGCATAGTCTCTAATGTGTTGTATTTTTAATACTAAGTTTGAGAATATTTCCAACCACATTATGGGTTGTTCCATCACCAAGGATGGCATTCAAAGGAATTGTAAAGAGAAAACAATATTCAAAACTTACTCAATATATTTAATTGAAACAAAACCAAGTTTAAATAATGATTTTCTAAAGGTGTATATCGAATATTAAATTTGCAATGACAAGTTTGAATAGAGCATAGTATCCAATGTGTTGTATTTTTAATACTAAGTTTGAGAATATTTCCAACCACATTATGGGTTGTTCCATCACCAATGATGGCATTCAAAGGAATTGTAAAGAGAAAAAAATATTCAAAACCTACTTAATATATTTAATTGAAACAAAACCAAGTTTAAATAATGATTTTCTAAAGGTGTATATCAAATATTAAATTTGCATTGACAAGTTTGAATAGAGCATAGTCTCCAATGTGTTGTATTTTTAATACTAAGTTTGAGAATATTTGCAACCACATTATGGGTTGTTCCATCACCAAGGATGGCATTCAAAGGAATTGTAAAGAAAAAAAACATATTCAAAACCTACTCAATATATTTAATTGAAACAAAACCAAGTTTAAATAATGATTTTCTAAAGGTGTATATCAAATATTAAATTTGCATTGACAAGTTTGAATAGAACAGTTACCAAAATATTTATGTTGGTTTTAAATTTTCAAATGTTTATGTAAAATTAATTACTAAATAATTCTATTTAATTTGTTATTATCATATATATTATTTTATACATTATATATGTGACAACATCTCCCCATTTTGAATTGAAACACACCTCACTACTCTCTATGCACAGAATAAACACTTGCATCCATATCATTCATAATGTAAAGTCATAAATAAGAACATTATATCAAAACACCAAACACTATCTTCATGTTTAGCAATAGCAGCGTCCATATCTTGAATATCGACAAACTAATGAATGCAAACCCAATACTTCTCTTGTTTTTATCAAGCCCTCAATTGAAGCCATAAAGCATGCAATCACAATTGCAAATGCAGAGCCACATAGAACAATAAGCTTCCAACATTTGCCTTTAACTTTTTTAGACATTTTTACAATGATCCTTACCCCAACTCTCTATGTAGCTTTATGATCCTTACTCCAACTCTCTTTGCAACTTTTCTTTGACGACAATGTCCAATACATAGCAAGAGCAAAAACAACAATACTTAATACAATCCCGGTAATCCCTCAAAAGGCCCCAGACACCACCTAGTATAGGTCCTAACTTTGTCAATTTACAGGAAGCTATATAATTCTTTGTGACTTACAAGGAAGGGTTAAAGAAGTAATTTATTTGTAACAGAAAAAATTAGAGGAAAGAGAGAGAGAGTCATGCTTTATAAATTGTGAAAGATGTATTAATAGTTTTGGGTAGTGCACTTGAAAACTATTATTAGTAGTTAAATTTGGTTTTCAAAGAGAAGTAAAAAATGGCATAAACGCCTACATTATCATTCATGCTGGTGTGATATCCATTGGTTTCTTACTTAATTTGTTATGTTATTTTGAAAGGTTAACATCTCTATACAAAAAATAGGGAGCTAGTTATGCCATGGAAAGTATTCATAATGTAAAGCAGGCAATTCCTGAAATTTGGAATGAGACAACCAAGCATAGGGGATGTGACAAGTTTGGAAATTCAATTAGTAGATGAATTCCATTAAATCAACTCCTATTATAGTTTAAGTATCCAAGCATTATGATGACCATGTTGTACAGGAAATTACATTGCTTGGATACAACAAAATATTTGTATATAAATAAGCTTGTAGAGTTTGCTATTTATACATGACATTTGCAAATGCAAAAAAAATATTAATGATGTTGGAAAAAGAAAGGCTTGATTTCCCATCCATAATCTCATGAGCAAATTTGTTTTATACTTCTTGTCAGAATCGATGTATTGCTCCATGTTAATTGATTTTATTTTTGTATTTATGTATATTTTGTATTTTTAATACGAATTAATTATATTTTATGGGGCATTCAGACTATTAAATAGATTCAACTTGGAATTGCAGGAAAACAAAATAGCCCATTTATTACTCGATCCACTTTAAATGCATCAAACAAAAATTATTAACTTCTCTAATTGATCCACTCCACCAGTAAGGATGGAAGAACTAATTGTAGTCTCAAAATGAGAGATCACAAAAATGAGGAAGTAGTCATATAAAGAATAATGACTAGAGGGCCTACCATTAGCTCTAGATAAATCTAGAAAGCCTTGTAGGTCAACCCTAGCTAACTTAGTCATAACACTCAAATTTCAATAGAGTAGCTTTGGAAAAGGAGCAAACAAAAGGAGACGTTTTGTAGGGGGCAACAAGATGATGGAATCCTACAACCAATTACAACACTTAAAAAGTTTAAAATGTCCATGTTTAGTTAGACAACTTGAGAAAAGAGGGTTTAAAGACAAAGCCCTAACATTTCATAAGATTTATTAAGAAGAACATCTAGTGGTAGAGTTCAACCAAGATCACCTACTTATGTAGGAAAAAATCAAAATAAAGAAACCAATGGATTAACATAATCCATTAATGGTTATTGGAGTAAGAATACAAACCACCTTAGACATCTTAACCTGAGATACATGTTGACACTCGATCTTATATTGACTGGTGGTAACGATCATTTGAGAATATGTAGGCTCACTAAGATACATGATGGCCACCTTTATAAGCTAAAAAATTCAAGAGATTCAACTGGGTTATGCCCTCATGTAGTCACCACATCCACCAAACCTTAGAACATTTACACTCTCGTTAATTAAACATACACTGTATCTCTATAAGAGACCAATGCAAAAAGTAAATATAAGAAATTAAAATGCTCTAGTGATGCCACCATGTTAAGCATTTCAACTGCATAAGAATAATATCTGCAAAAACTAGAGAAGGTTGGAAATTTTGGACATCTTGCCAGAAGATTTTTTATTTTTCTTTATATATAATTTTTCAATTGAAGATATAATTTTAAATTATTAATTTTTCATTGGAACCTGTTTAAATTTATGTTAATCTGAGATCCATAAAATATATCGATTTCTTTTAGATGTAAATCTTATCAGTTTTACACAATCTTCTATTTACAAATTTCATTTTTTAAATATTTGATAAATTTAAAATAATTTATAATTTTATTAAACAAAATTAAATAATTCAATCTTAAAATCCCTAAATTTATTATCCATCTACATCGGAATTTTTATTTATTTATTTATATACTTGCATCATGACAACTTCATTATATTTTTCAAATTGCAATATCACACAAAAGTCAAAACAATGTTAAATATACACTCATAACTCTGCCTTTAGGTTTTCCAGAGGATACTGGATATTGTAACCTAATTTGTTTCCTAATAAGAATATTACACATGGATTAAAATATTACACACTAGAAAACTTAATTGTATTTTTCAAATTAGCCCGGTGGGTTAGCTCAAGTGGTTGAGTGTTGTAATCGCAAGCAGAAGATCTCGGGGTCAAATCCTCGGGTGGCTATGTAGGGCCTCACTTGATGTCCCCACCGGGTTAGGCCCCGTAATCAGGGCCAGTGGTTTACCTTGGGTACCATCCTCGAAATGAGGGGAAGTACCCGAGGGTTTCCCATGATGTGTTTCATTGAAAAAAAAATTGTATTTTTCAAATTACAATATTAGATAAAAGTGAAAAAAATGTTAAATATACACTCACAACTCTACTTTCAGGTTTTCCATAGGATATTGGATATTGTATCCTAATTTTTTTTCCTAATTACAATATTACACATCAGTAATACAATGTTAAATATGCACTCACAACTTTGCCTTCAGGTTTTCCAAAGGATATTGTACATTGTGAACTAAAAAAATTCCCTAATGCCAAATAAGTTTAGAGACTAACTTCATATTGATATGCAATATTCTTTGACAACCAATCTTCTCTATCGTCCTTAGGCTTAGCTACATTTTTGCTTTCCAGGTGTTATTTTTAAGTTGGAACAAAATATAAATATATATATGATTGATGTAGCAAGTTGCACCTTAGACCAAGAAGTTTCACAGGATTGAACTTGCATAAAATATTGCAACCATATGTTATGAAACTAAGGATGTGCTTAATCTATGATTCACTAGTATACAATGATGTTAGAGTATAACAACTATGAAAAGGAAAGAAAGAAGCATAATGTATGTTACCTATGATTACAAACTCCAACAAGATTATTTTAGAGGTGAGGCAAGGAGTTGACAGGAAAATAATATACTTTTATGGGAAAATATAAGACCCTACAGATTGTACGTTGAACCCAACAAATCCTATATATAATCAATAAAGAGGGGGAAATATAATATGGAAATAAATAACAATGGCAATGGTAGGAAGACATGTTTCATTTATTTTATCGGCTAGGGAAGTGCATGGCTAAAGATTAACTCCGTGTTTATGTGGTACTTGAAATTTCACTCATAACCATCCTGACAACCCAACGCACTCTTGAAACACCTTTCCTGAAAAGATATAGTAAAGACTTCTATGTATCATGCAACAAAGGTGTGAAGGAAACCTCCTAAGTCAAAACTAGCCTTTTCCCTAAGTGGTAACAAAGGTGTGAAGGAAACCTCCTAAGCCAAAACTAGCATTTTTCCTAAATAGTAACAGATTGTGCTAGTTTTTGGTTAGACCTAGCCTTCCACTTGCTTGGTGTCTGAAGTTCGAATCTGGAAAATTGTAAATTATCATCCTTTAACAAAACTACATTGATAGACTTCATAATCCCTTCCTATCTATTGGCTAACAATATGCTTTTCAATAGTAAACCTCAAACAATTTCAAGGAAATGGGATTGTTGCAAAACAACAAATTGAAATTACTAATGGTAGTTTAAGGTTCCATTGAAAACTATGAAAGATAAAATGGGTTGTGTTTGTTTGAAACAGATCATGTGTATGAAAACTTGGATATAGAATTTTAATTGCCAAGCTGAAGGGTGGTTATTCATCCAAAAGCTTGATAAAAATAAAAGGCCTAAAGTTAATACCATTGCTTATCAAACTTGAGATATCATGTCTTAGAAATTGATCCTATTATATTTACATAGAATCAAAATGTTGAGAGTGGGCAAGATTACTGCATTCATTGGGGTAACATATGCATCTTAGTGCTATCTCGCAATCCCCATCATGCCTCTAGCATTCATCACATAGTCTGAGGTCCAATCCATGATCTAGAATGCACAAGGAAAGCTGAATTCCACATGCCCCAACAACATCACTGCCCTCCTTCATGTACACACTCATATAATGCGAACACTGCAACTACTTCAAGTTGCATTTGCCCAATCTATGAAAATGTGGGGTGCAACAACCTATCGAGGACGAGGAGCTTCGAACTTTCTCCCTTAGATTGTCAAATGTAGGGAAACTCTCATACAATGCTTGGCAATCCACAAAAGAAGTATTCTTACAAATCTCATAATACTTCTGGGAACAATTAAGAAGAAGAATAATGTTGTGGGGTGTGCACGAAGGAGGGAATTCACCAAGAAAGATTGATGATATGCGATGCAATTGAGAGAAGAGCAAGTAGACATGGAGGGATATGAGATGGCCATGGTTTTGGATTCATAGTTTGTTTCATGTACCTTGAATAGTACTGACACAATTCAGAGTGGAGGATCTTCCCATTGCATTAAAAAAGTTGCGTGTATGGGAATTCCCCCCCCCATCCTTCCTCTGAGACAAATGGGGATTTATTTGAGATATTCCCACATGAGCTTGAACAATTCTCGCTTGCTACATACCTTTCTGTCGCTTGAACAGTCCCAACTGCTTGACATCTGCGTCCGAGTTTTTGTCGGCGTGTTTCACATAAAATTGCAAACACTCGAGAAGGAAGACTGAGTCCAGATCCATGAGCCATGCCAAGGTTTCTTCCTTATAATCGAGAAACTTGTGATGGATCCTCTGAATTTGGAAGTCATGCTTTTTAAACTCCTCCACAACCACAGACTCAAACTTGCGTTCATTAACTTTTTTCTTCTTCTGAAATCTACTAGTAGCTTCCAATTTGTAGCGCTCCATGTCATATAGATCATATCTTTAGTGGTGATAGAGGCTTATGTAAATCAACTGAGGAGTGTATGCCTCAGGCTTCATTACCAATAACTCTTTTGGCACATTAAACATGAACATTCCCAACTCCTTCTGTTCTTCTTCTTCTTGTCGTAAATCCAAAGTTTCATTGATTTGAATAACCCAATGATAGCATACCAGGGAAGGGTAGTGCATTAAAGGGCATTCACCCCTTGGAAAGAGAGTTAATGTGTTGGGAGAAAGTGTGAAGCAAGCCACACGAAGTGACATGGAGATGGATATGGAGAAAGCGTGAACAAAGAAACCGGACGCAATTGCGTGAAGTAACAAGGACCTGGGATGTAGAGAGAAGGCATGGAGCAAAGAAACTTAAAGAAGTGAGAAGGAGCTACTAGGCTATAGACACACGGTGCAAACTTATTTGCAGCAAAGATGATGAATCCATAATAGTGGCATGCAAGATGATCTCATAGTGAAAACACCTTCAGCGTAAATATGTTTATATTTATATCTAAATTTATTAAATATGAAGAATACAAATATATTTTAATATTAAAGTACAAATAAAAAAATTAAGATAAATAATATAATGTAATTAATGTTAATAAACTAAAATCAAACTGTGCATCTCCTCTTATGAATATTTGAGCAATCTAACATAACTCACTTTAACCCACGTCCATTAACATTTTGGATTACTAAAAAATACACCATTAACTAAAATGATTTTGGTTTTCACTTAAATCTAAAATAAGTCAAAATACGTATGAGTGCTAACTATAAGATCTAAAGTTGAGGAAAAGTTGTGGTGCTCTAAATAATTAGAGGATAATTTTGTATTGGAACACTTTAATATTCTTCTCAAAAGATCATCATTTTTTTTTATGAATAACCATATATATGTAAGGAAACTTGTAAAGCTTGCTCAGTTCTATTATGATCATAATGGCCTATGAGGAAGATTGAAATTTTGAAAGGTATTTTTTCGTTTGAAAGGAGTCTGATGCCAGCCAGGTTTCTCCTTTTATATTAATTTTGTATAGACATGATAATGTATATTCCTTTTTTTAATATAATGTTTTTCTTCGAAAAAAAAAAGATAAGAGAAAGTTAAGATATTATAAAGAGTTGATAAACCTTAATCCAGAAGATAAAAAATATCTCTCTTTTAATTAACATAAGAAGAAAATCAACATTGCTAAAATAAAAACAAACTCTCACAAACTCCATAGTGAAACAGGTGTTGGATAATTCCTAAAACATCGTGGGATTAAAGAATTTGTCATCTTGGTGACACTAAGTGGGGGAAGATGAAAAACATTTTCTCATAGAATGTCCTACGAACACCTATTTGCTATAATATTGACCTTCCTAACATTTTAACTCATCAAAACTATGGAGATCTAAGAATGTTTCTCTTAAAGTTTGTTCAAGTACATAAATAAAATTCTAATGAAAACAATGTGATTCCTTACATTGTTTAGGGTTTGAAAGGCCAAAGTTGGTCTCGATGGTAGTTAACAACCATCATCATCATCATCATCATCAAAATGTAATAAAAATAATTCATTACATTTATAATGATTCAAGGCAACCATGCTCATATTCAATGTATAGTTTTATAAATAAAGAATATAATTAAATTATAATATAACAAGATCTGCATGCAGCTTAGTCCTTGCCTTATAACATAAAAAAATATATTAAATAACAATAAGACAAACAATATTAAATAACAATAAGACAAAAATAAAAATTAAATAAAATGATTCTCAAATTCAATATAATTTAATTATAATGACCTTTTTGAAAACATTAAAATACATACATAATTTTGAAAACATTAAATTAATACTCATTTTTGAATTGACATTAAACCACATATTTGCTAAAGCTACTCAAAATATTGTTTTTATATATACCTAAATTTAAATTTAAGTTCTCAAATCTAATAGATCTATTTGTAGGTGCAAAGTATATATCTTAATGGAATCATTTCCATTTATTAAAATTCACATATATTTAGTACTATCATTGTGAGAAGACAATTTAATTATGTATTTAAACTAAAACTCACTTTATAATTTAAGACTTTCTTTTTTTCTCACGCAAAGACTCTAGATTGAAAACCAATCACAAAAGAATTGAATTTGCAATTCTAGCTTAGTTTTTGTTTTTCTAATGAAAAACCCTATATTGAAAACCAATCACAAAAGAATTGAATTTGCAATTCTAACTTAGTTTTTGTTTTTTTTTTATGAAAAACCCTATACTAAAAACCAATCACAAAAGAATTGAATAATGAATATTAATTGTTAAAAATATGATATATATTAACAAATATCACACATACAACATTTGTAAGACAAAGCAATGTAATAGGAGTATTGCACTCTCCATATCCATCAACTGTGGGACTAAATATTTACTATATTATACCATAAACAATTGGGATCCGCATTTATCATTTTTACCAGGCAAGTAGTAACTGGCTAGTACTCTTGAATTCCAAACTTTTAGTAGAAAAATTAGAAATTTCTAGTAATTTTGGCTAGATTAAAAAGCTCGAATTTCAAAGAAAACAAAGGAATAAGGAAGCCTAGTGTGAAAAGTGAATGATATATGGATTTAGTATGTATACAAATAGTTATGAAAAAAATGAATAATATATGGACATAGTATAAAAATAGTTAAAAAAAAGTCAACAAAATTATATTATATTTAAGTAAAATATAGGTTATTTTAATTAGAAATGTATATTAAGAAAAGGTATACCAAATTGACTAAAAATAATTTATAATATCTTAAAAATTAATAGAATTATGAACTTCCAAAACTTAACTTACATATCAAATCATAATATATGATTTACTAAAAAAAATATGTGAAATGAATGAGTTTGTTTTTTTATAAATTCTCTGATTATTGATAGGGGGGTGAGCAATCCGTGATATGAATGAGTTTTTTTTAAAATTATGTTATTAGTGATATAGGGTGAGTAATATGAATGTTTTTTGTTGGAATGATATAAGATGAAGTGAATATTAATTTTCATCAAAATAATTAAATTATAAACCATATATATATGACTTTGTATATTAAATAAAATTATATCATTTATTGTATTTTAAATTAATATTAATTTTATTAATTAATTAATATTATTATTTATTTTTTCTAATAAACATAAATTAATTAATATAAATAATATATAGTTAGAATATTTTTATTTGTATCTTTTACAAGGCAGGTATTAAAATGCCAGCAACTCTTATATTATATCATATTTTGAATTAAATATTTTTTTTAGATGCAAATGTAGTATAGAGTTTGGAATATGAGTACAAGTAAAGTTTATTTTGATCCAATAATAAATAAGTCTTTAACTATCTTGCTTTCCATAACGCATATATATAACATAAGTTGAGTCTCTTGATAGGTCTAGTATATAAGGCACAAACAAACATAGATTCATATCATCCCTGGATCTATCAAGAGCTAGGAGGATCAATAGGGTTTTGCAATTTTTTTTTAATAATGTAACATGAGGAGCATCTCGATATCCCAATCACCAAGAATACCTATTAATTCTTAATAGATGGAGGGCTTGTTGGTTTCACATGTTGCATCTGCAATTCCTTCCTTGACAATCATGGTTGCTTGGAATGTTGTCAGGATAGTGGGATGTAGAAGTGCCTTTCAACACAATAGCTTGAGGTCATCATTAAGTTGAAATAGGGAAAAATATGAATCTGGATCCTTGAAAATTGAATTAAACCATCCATCCAAGCCTCATCCCATCCTTACATCACATTTGTGGCCATCATTGTTGTCTAGTTCATTTTCCTTCACTACAGTTTTTGGCTCTATTTGGCATATCGAGATAATGCAATCCAATCCTAACATGAGCTTGTTTATCTTTTTTGGCTTTAACAACCCTTGCAACACTTGAAAAGTTGAACATCCTTGGCCTCTCCTCCTCGTAGGTTGTTTCATTTTTACCTTATCCAAGTTAATCATATTTTATGTGTTAATCCTCTTGCATAAGTGAGCTGCTTTACTAACACGCCAGGATGGATGCATTCCTAGTGTTCCTACCCATTTTGTATGGGTGTCCACTAAAGGTGTAGGAAAATTCAATGGACTATGCTAGGCATACTTCTGTGTAACATCATCCCCTGTACTTGGTCTTCGGGCAAGTCTAGGTTTATGGTAGATGATAAACATGCCTCGTTACAAGCATCTACAGCAAGTCAAGTGTCATTGTGACAGTTATAACAACACATTCTATGCATTTTTGAGCAACAATTTTAATAGCATATGGAGGAAGCAAAGTATGCTTCCTCTTGCAACCAATAGAAGATGCGTTTCCCACTAGTCAAAACCCAAGTTTGAAGAGATATTATACTTCATCTTGTAGCCAATAGAAGATGCATTTCCAGCTAGTCAAAACCCAAAACCCATACTGAAAGGGATAATCAGGCCAAGTAAGCGACCAATCCATGGGTATTTCATAATTATATGATTTGCTTGCATTAATGTAACCATGCAACATAAGAAACATTGCATGAAAAATTAGTAAAATGACTAGTATTTGCCTCAATATTAAATATGTACAAACTACAAAGATATTTTTCACCTTCGGTAACAAACCATAGATGGGGGAACCTGTTGATTGCATCACATGACTAGCTGAATTAAGAGCTTCCTTAACAGATTGAACATCAGCCTGCATTAAGGAGGCATATCAGTAAAAAACTCATTGTGTATTGGTAAGTTGGTAACCAATTCAGTCATTCACTAGAAACAACAGAAAAACATGTCCAAAACCAACCAGGAAACATATACAACTCCCTACTAAATACAACCACCAAAAGAATACTCAGACAAAGATAAGATACATACCTTCACATCACTGGTGACTGGAAGACGAACTGTGGCAGTTTTTAGAGATTCAATAGCTCCAGAGGGACAATTGGAATGGTCATGCTGTAACGAGCTGATGTCTTCCAAATAATCCATCTGTGCATCATGCTTATAAATAAATAAAATGTAAAGAACAAAATTTCTATATGTCATTGCTAGTACTTCCACGACTAATTCCTTTTTATCAAAACTCAATATTTACAATATTATTCTATGTTACCAAATCAATAGTGCATTTAACAATTTCAATAATACAACATTTCTGCATCAAATAATTTTTTGTGCTGCCATTTCCTACACCAAAGAGATCAAACACTCCAAACACTGATTGACTTGGACTAGGTGACACTAAAGTTTAGTATATGTGTTAACACCTAAAAAGTGCTCACTAGCTCATTCCCTTATTCACATGACCCATTTGTCCACTTTTCCACCATTTGAGCCTCTAAAGCCACCAAAAGGTCACCAAAAGACCTTAATACACCCATTTTTCCACTCAAAATGAGTATTTTTCCTAAAAAAGCATAAAAAACCCTCAAAAAGGGTCCAAAATTCCCAAAAATATTAAAAAGGGAATAAAAATATTAAAAATATTCAAAAAAGGAAAAAGGAGGGAAAATGTACCTAAACCATGTTGGTCAATACCATTGGTTTCCTCAAAACCATAATGGTATTGCCCACTACCAAAAACTATAAAAAGGTGGTAGGGGCTCCTCACTTTACATCCATCCATCATCCTATCCTCATGCTGTCAAAATCTCTCATGAGTTTTTGACCATTGTAGCTATCTTGGAGAAGAGACCTTTGGAAGTTGCTCAACACAAATCCTCACCATTTGAGGTATCTTAATACAAAATAATCATTCTTTTTATTTCTTGTTCTTGAATCATTTTCAGAAAATCTTATTTGTTATATGCACATGCTAGTTTAGTTTAGATTCAGATTTATAATTGTTGTTTTTGCTTTCAATATTTGAAACTGCTATCACTTGTTGATAGGTGCCCGTAGCACTCAAGCTTGGTTGCAAAACCAAGCCAACAGTTTTTGGCGACTCCGCTGCTTTCGAATTTTTAGATCTCACTTTTGCTTTAGATCTTAGTTTTTGTTAGTATTAGACAGTTTAATTCATAGATCTGCCACCCTAGACAGCAGATCCATTGCTGTTCTAGATCTTGGCCCATTTTATTGCCATTAACAGCCCGAAATTTTCAATTTTTGGGTTCGTTTTTCGGAGTCCGTGTACAGCTTTCGCCTCGCGGCTTTTTGCCCAACAGTCGCGCGGCTCATCGCGACTGCATGGCCTTTTTTCGCGCGGCTCACCGCGGCTTTGCGGCCCATTTGCGCGTTGCACATCGCGGCTTCGCAGACATTTTTCGCGCTGCACATCGCGACTGTGTGACGAAATCCCGCGCTGCACATCGCGGCTGAAAACCGTGCTGCCCATCGTGACTGTGTGACAGAAACCCGCGCGGTCCATCGCGGCTGTTCTGTCAAAACCCGCGATGCTAATTTTTTCCATTCGGCCAATCCGTTTAAAAAATTAATTTTTTGCTGTATTTTCTGCCCAATTAGCACATTTTACAGTATTAAAATTCCTACATTTTTTGCAGCTAGAAATCTTTTTACTCTTTAGAATGCACCTTTAAAAAAGTCTTTTTAAAAATTTTCAGAAATTGAAAGAAGGATTTATTTCGCATTTTATCTAGATTAAAAATTTTTACTGTTTACTTCCTTGATATTTTGCCTAGAGCAAATTTTAAAAAGAAATCCATTTATTTCTTGAAGAAGTCATATTATTTGCTTTCCTATTTCAAAAGATCCTTTATTTTTTGAATATTTTCTGCAAAGCATTTACATTTTCAATTTCAGTTTAAAATACCACACGTGCACCCACTCAAACACATAATTTAAACTGAGCCTTAAAATTTACCCTAACTTCAACCAACTTTTAACCCCACTTGGGGAGCACTTAAAAGAACTTTGTAGCTAGGTAGTATTGAGGGGATAGGTGTTCCAATAACACCCCTCAGTTATTACATTTGAGACATAGCTGTTGTCCATTAGGGAACCAAAATCTCCTAGTATTTTTTGGCACGGTCACAACCAGTTTATCAGAAGGCCTCTCCCCTAGGAGGGTTGAAGTCGCGAGGATGGTTCCAGAAGCTTGAGTGGAATACCGAAATCCATTCAGTAACCAAAGGCTACCATTCGCAGTTCTCGGGATATCCCTGTATGGGGATATTACGGTAAAACGACCAAACGGTAGATTTACCTTTTCTGAACGTGTCATGAACGGAGTATCCTAGTTGCCATTCTTTAGGATTGATTACCTGGTGTCCCTCCCGGTAGGGGGATATCTAGCCGTTGATTCAACACTCAATATTGTCTAACTTGGATTTCATCACCTTGAAGAGAATATCGTTTGTTGATTCGCAATACTTTTAGTTAGGTGTTTGCATGATACAATCCACCTTTGGTCTAGTAGCACCTCTTTTTTCTAGAAGCTGTTTGACTATTGGTATTCTGACCATTTTTGTTGCATCCCTCCACTTATTATAGCACAGCTGCTATAATAAGTGCTTTTTGAGGTTGATTTTTTGGCCTGAGAGCCTTTATTTTCACTCCCCTTCTTGCACCCTTGGTTGCATTAGGGTTTTGAGTTTTTTATACATTACCATCTTACACAGAAGATTTTTACATAAGAACTTATTTCTCACCATTGAGAATTTTAGACGCTCTCGTCGTCTTCAGGGTGAACCCCCAGAGTTCAGTCTACTTGGCTCTCCACGTCACCGACGTCGAACCTTATCCCTTGACTCGACACATCGTCGGTCAAACATACAGTCATCCGATTCTAACACGCCTCACTTCACATCTGATTCTGAGGCTGAATCCGAAAACCCTACCGAGTTATTACCAACCAACCTCATGGCTGGAACACAATTCGACCCACTTTTTACCAGTACCATAGGAGATACATCCACAGACCCTTCTACTGCGGTGCCATCCATGGCAACAACCACCCCCCTAGGTATGCCTAATATGGGGGACACTCCACCTTTAGGAATGCCCAACACAGGACTACCTCCTATTATGGGTATGCCAAACATAGGGGTCACACCCCCTCTCACTACCACAACCCATATCCCAGGAATCCCCACTACTATTCCTAACCCCGGTGTAACCCATGTTGCAATTGGAAACGCTTGCCCATACCAGACCACAGATGTTGGAGGACACATACCTTCAATACCTAGCATGCCCTTAGGAGCTACTGGACCCCTACATCATACCACCATGACTAGTCATGTCCCAGTCACTACGCCACATCCATCTGCTAGTTTACCATACATGGCGAGTCTGAACTTACCAGACTTAGCCAGGCTAACCAATGATCCTATCAGACACGACCCTGCGTGGCCTCACATGCCCACCAAACTCCCCTCCAACATCCCTAAGTTTGAGGGCAAGGTAGGTGAGGACCCCCAGAACCATATCATGTCCTTCCATCTATGGTGTTCCTCCAACTCCATAGTGGACGACTCTGTCCGCCTCCGTCTGTTACAACGCACCTTCACTGGCTCTGCAGCTAAGTGGTATATCGAGCAGCCCCATGGGACCCATGCCACCTTTACCTCCCTTGCCTCGACCTTCCTGCAGTTCTTTCAGTTACCTGTCCGCTATGATGCGGGAGTCGAGATCCTAATGTTTTGCAGACAGAACACGACCACCCACATCACTGACCACATCCATGAGTGGCGTCGACGCCGAAGCCTCTGCAAAATCAAGTGAGACGACCGTATCTTCTTAGATTGGTTTCTAAAATCCCTCCTCCCTCTCATTGCCAAGGATGTGGCATCCGAACGACCCCAGTATGAAGAAGAGGCCATCCTCAAATCCCAACAGTTTGACCTCATTTACGCCCAATCGGGTTATCTGTATACCATTATACCGGATGCCCCTCGGGGTGAGTCATCCCAACACGATGCACCGGGGGCATCCCATGCCGCAGATGGCATCATTGGTCATATGGCCTCGCATCCCCAACCCTTTTCCATTGCACATCCTAGCCATGGCCCCGACCTTTCGCGGGCTACATCTCAGTCTGGAGCAACCAATTCATATGCTCCCATGGCACATCACCACCAT
This sequence comes from Larix kaempferi, assembly GCA_027924585.1. Taxonomy (NCBI): domain Eukaryota; kingdom Viridiplantae; phylum Streptophyta; class Pinopsida; order Pinales; family Pinaceae; genus Larix; species Larix kaempferi. Next base: position 1,648,309 of record BSBM01000710.1, on the reverse strand, counting down.
ACCCACGGACCCTCATGTACACCACAGTGCTTTGGTCATGCACCACCTGCATACGCCCCCCCATCCGCACCCCAACCAATGTATTACCCGTAGCAAGCTGCGACAGCTAACCCAACACCTCCAATAGATCAGGGTTATCAACAACCCCAGCAGGTAACTGGACCACCTCCAGCCCCACCCGCTTATTATCCACCGCAACCTGCTCCCGCACCTGCGGCGAACCAAAATCCTCCCATTGATCAAGGGCAAGTGTACACACAACACAATCAGGCCCAACACCAAAACAACCAGCGCAACCAGGGTGGGCAACAAAACCGTGGAAGAGGGCGTAACCGCGGCAACAACCAACAACAACATCAAGGTCCTCCACCTCCCAATCCTCCACATAATAACAATGTTGCTCCTCCCAACCAAAATCCGGATCGTCATCCCAAGCAGCCTAAAAACAGTAACCTCAGAACAAACCACCCTTGTTCTATATGCGGGGTCTATGGCCATTACACACATGCTTGCCCACATTTGGAGCGAGCTCGACAACTCTGGACTGACGATGCCCATCATTAAGGGCAAACGGCTCCTCAGGCGCCACCCAGCCCTCCACCACCTCAACATCAACCTTTGGTGCTACAAAACCCCTTTCCAACCCAAGGCGTAGTGAACACTCAGCCGTTAGCTCCCCCTCAGGGCAACGCGCCACCACAACAAATCACTTATGCCGCTCTTGATCAACCCATGTTCGAGTCAGATACTCACCACTTGTTGATGATGTCATCCGTAGATGCCAACCTCCAAACCTGTCGGAACCAATATGGCTCCACCCCTGTAGCCCTTCCCGTCGACAAGAACACTAACGTTCATCCCACAGATCAGACGTTACGTATACCTTCGGCTCCACTTGATGGCGCTTCTAAAGCACCTCGCTTCCCACTCTGTCGCATCAATAATAATCCCAATGCTCGTGCTGCGTCGAATTACAACATTGTAGATGACTTAGCCCAATCTCCTGCAGCCATGTCTGCTTTAGAAGTCTTAAAAAACTATCCTTCACAGCGCAAGACTTTGCTCTCTTCCATTGGCGCTATTGACCCCAATGATTCACAACTGATGGCATTCGATTCGGACCAGTCCGAACCACGCTTGCCTTCCACTTTAGCATTCCAAGTTTCCATTTTTGTTCGGAATCTTGTCATCCATTGGTGCATTATCGATGAAGGGGCCTCTACATGCGTTATGTCCACATTCGTTTGGCAGAAGTTGGGATCTCCTACTCTCCAGCCGTCCACCACTGCATTGCGAGCCTACGACAACCATTCGGCTCAACCCCAAGGTCTCTTAGCTAATGTCCCCGTCCAACTGGTTGGTAAAACCATGCTCATTGACATAGAGGTCATCAATGCCCAACTTGACTATAGCCTTTTACTTGGCCGCAACTACATGTATGCCATGCGGGCAGTTGCCTCATCCGTTTTTCGTACCATGATGTTCCCCCATGAAGGACGCGTGGTCAAGGTCGACCAAATTACCTATTACGATCCCAAGGCCCCCGCCGCACCTGAAAATGTTCTCCCCATGGTTGAACAACCTGTTTGTGGTGAAACTACCTCGTTCGTTTCCTCCGTGGGACTCGGACTTTACTTCGACGCGTCGATGACGTCTACATTCCAATCCATTCCACCACCATCACCAGAGACACACGTCGCTAACCTCTGTACTCTTTCCCACAATACACCAACACCCAACAATCAACCATCCTTGTTACCTAAACCACCATTGGTCCCTAGTCACATTGGTGTTACACCCATCCACACAATCCCCTTTCTATTTCCTCCCTCAGGCATAGTAAGCGCTCCGGTTATGGATACCCTTAGTCTCCCCGGGTTAACATTGGGATTACCCGTGTGGTATATTTCGCCTCCCGTTCCCCCGCCAACACCAAATGTCATCCTGCAACCGGTGCAAACCATTGTCACTACTAGTCAACCACCTCCCGGTGTCACTACCCCTTCGTCATCTACGAATACCCCTCCTCTCATTAGGCCCACTGGGGGCAGAGGCCCACAACCATACACTGCGGTACCCCCACCCAAAGCAGTTAAAAATCCCCCCGTGTTCCGTGCTCCTCCTAAATGCTCGTTGTGTGATGAATTAGGCCATCCAACTCATCAATGTCCATAGTTACTTGCATTACAGGAACACATGCAAATGCTTGACGACGACCCCAACATCCCAGTTGTCAAAATCGACTCAAACCCCATGCCTCGTGACAAATCACTGCGTACCAACCACCCTTGCGCGATATGCGGTATTTACGGCCACTACTCACATCACTGTCCTGATATCCCAGATTACAGAGCAGCGTTGTACGAGTTGAACAACGTTGACTTAGAAATATCTCCTCCCCTCATCGAGGAAATTTACCCTCTGAAATCATCCGCTTCGGAAGAAATCAATACCATCTATATGATTTCAACCACTTTCAAACCAGAACCCCTTGATTTATGGTTTGACTACTTCCATACTGATGAGCAAATTTTGGAAACACTCACTGCACTCGACTACCGTTGGGACGATATGCATCATCGCTCATACTTCCTCCCAGAGGCGTCTACATCCACCGCATCTAATCAACTATCGGTCGAATCGAAAGATTTCATACCCACTATGGTCGATTGGTTCAAGGACCCCATCCTTGCACCGGATGCCTTCGAAGAAGGGAATATGTCAAACATTTCCCCCATTATACAAATTGACATTTCCACCACACCTAGGAAACCTGAGCTCATCTCGCTGGGCACATCTTGCACTCAAGCGGAAACTCAGGCATACAAAAAACTTTTCCAAGAATTTCGTGATGTCTTTGCCTGGTCCTATACCGAAATTCCTGGTCTTGACCCCGCCATTATAGAGCACCACATTGACACATGGCCTGAGGTCCCCCCCGTTCGTCAGAAACAACGACCCATTCATCCTTCCAAACTCCCCGCTGTTAAAGCCGAGGTTGAGAAACTTCGCGAAGCAGGATTCATTTATCCTATTGCTTATACCACATGGGTTTCAAACCCCGTTCCCGTCAACAAAAAACAAGGCACCCTTAGAATATGCATTGAATTCCGTGATTTAAACCGCGCTTGTCCCAAAGACAATTTCCCCACGCCATTCATTGACCAACTCATTGATACATGTGCGGGACATGAAGTCCTATCTTTCATGGCCTGTTTTTCCGGATACAACCAGATTCAGATCCGTAAGGAGGATCAGTACAAGACTGCCTTTACTACCCCATGGGGCACCTTTGCCTATCGTGTCATGCCTTTCGGCCTCAAAAATGCTGGTGCCACCTTCCAGCGGGCCATGACCTATTGTTTTCACGACTTGGTCCATATCCTGCTGGTCTATCTTGATGACCTTACAGCTCGTTCCCGAAAATGATCAGACCACCTTAACGACCTCCGACAAGTTTTCCTGCGTTGTCGCAAATATAAAATCCGCTTGAACCCACACAAGTGTGTCTTTTGCGTTCCTGCAGGCCGGTTGTTGGGTTTCATTGTTTCCCAGAACGGAATTACTATTGAGCCCCTGAAAGTCAAAGCCATCTTAGACCTTCCCTCTCCTGGCACGCTTGGGAAACTCCAGAGTCTGCAGGGGCGATCCAATTTCCTTCGTCGCTTCGTTCCTGATTACGCCACCAAAGTTCACGGATTCTTACGCCTACTTCGCACCCACATACCCTTTGTTTGGGATGAACAAGCAGACATGGCATTCGAAGCCCTCAAGAAAGATCTCACACAAGCCCCCCTGATCTCCCCTCCGGATTTCTCTTAGGACTTCATCCTTTACGTCTCGGCATCTGAACATGCCGTGTCCGGAGTCTTGGTCCAAGAAGATACCGCTCACCAAGAGCATGTCATTTATTACGTCAACCAGACCTTGTCCGGCCCACCCCTACGTTACCCATACGAGGAAAGATTAGCCCTAGCTGTAGTCTTTTCCGTCCAAAAATTACGACACTGATTGACTTGGACTAGGTGACACTAAAGTTTAGTATATGAGATACATAAGAACCTGGTAATATGAGATACCCAAGAACCAACAACCACGTATTTGTAACAATCTTTTCTTTGATTAGTTTTTGTGTGCCCATATTATCGACATAGTTAAGTCTTACAGATCTCCGGCCTTGTAACATAAAAAAGATAAGGGTTAGTTATGGTGATAAAAAAATGAACATGGTGAAGAGATTCCGCCCTCATTAGCAGGGATCCTAGATTTGATAGAACATGAACGTTCCCTCTCAATTCTGGCTATTTTAGGTGGATTTTTCAAAGGGCGATAAATGGAATATTCCATACCGCAGCCCAGGATCGAATCCTGGTGTACAATCTTTCAACCATTTTCTGAAACAATAAACTGCAGCACCGAAGAAGCCATGAAGGTTGAGGCCCCATAAATTGAGAATTAGTGAAAGCAGAAAATGAAGTAACTCCTTAAATCATAAAAAAATCTCGAGGAAAAAGAGGATTGGCAGAATAATGGCATCCCTGGCTCGATCAAGTTTAAGCAAGAGATATGATATAAAACCCTGGCAACGATTGTGTTATGGAGCCCAGTGTTTCAAAATATAGCGATAAGCTGACCTGACAAATGCAAAAAAGAGTCAGAATAATTCAATTAAATAAGACTCAACAACAAAATTTCAAGATTGAACTGAACACAATTTGTTCAAGTAAATTTAGACATACCATTACCTGCAACAAGGAGAATGATATTCCCTTATGAGACACACGCATCAGAGAAGGAGAATGACATTCCCTTCTTGATGAAGGCATACGAAGCAAGTTTAAGGCAAAGCCTATTACTGGAAAATTGTTCACAAGGCCAAGTTTTGGTAGAGAACCGTAATACCACAATATAGAGACTCATAATACCACAATGAACAAAGTAAACAATGATCACATAGATTTACTTCTCAAACCAAAACCGCATTCGGGAAAGGTTTGACAGTGTCTTTTCATTCAATATACTTTACCGAAAATTACACTTCTAAACATGGAGTATGCACAAGTGTTGCATGGTATTAATGCTTATCCTTTCGTGGCAATATGCCAACAAGCCAAGCCAATTTTTATCTGAGAATGTTGGCAGGTAAGGTTAAGGTAAAGGTAAGTATTTTTTCTCAATTTTTTTAATGCGTGACAATGATAAAAATTGTCAATTCAAGCCTTCTCATCAAATAAAAGTTGAACATCATTTTTCAAAAAATAATTTATAAATACATATTTTAACCTAACTTTGATATGTCTTTAAAAAAATGAAATATCTATTTCAACTAATGCACCAACATGGAACATATAGTCTCTGCCTACGACAGGGACTAATAAGTAGATATACAATACTTATGATCTCCATAGATAGTGATAGGGTTGGAGTCACAAAATTTAGAAGCCAGTTTTTATTGACATTTTTTTTGGAGATGAGCTGGGAGGCTACTTAAAAATGTATTTGGATTTCATTACCGAAATATCAAATATATGGATTCTTTAGTAGGAAAAAAAGATAGAATATTTATCTTTTAAAGAGAGATGGTCTAAAAAATTGGTTATATATGAACAATTCACCTTCCAACCATGGGTATCTAGTGCATATGCCACCCCAAGTCAACTTATGAGGCCACTAGGACAAAGAAACCAACATATAAGCTTATAACTTGCTCAACTCAACCCATTTCTCTCATAACTATGTGAATCTACTCACTATATAGCACTCCAAGAACCTCATCCAACCATCAATCAACAATGCCACTCTCTTCCACTGCCACACACAACACAAGGGAAGGTATTTAATTTCTTTGCTTAACAATTCCTCTAGAAGCTCCTTCTCCTCAAATGCTCTTAAGTGTAGGCAAAAAGAGTCCCATTATTGATCTCCTTCTACAAATACCACGATAGAGTAATATTATGAATCCAAAACAATCAATGAGCAACGATATACATGGAAGGTAATGGTTTCTTAATCTGTCCAAACTCAACACTTGCTACAACCATTTCTTTCTCTTCCAAGCTCTGTAAATTTCTTAGTGTTGGTTTTGGAACATTGATTAACTATGTAGAACATAGCATGGAGTTGAGAGCTCGACAAAGAGAATGATGATGAGAATAATGAGAATGAGTGAGTTCTCATGAGGTAGGAGAGTGGAATGAAGGGCGCTCACACTTTTTCTAATTGATTGTACTTTTCCCATGCTCCATAATTACATGAAATTATGTGGACTTTGGAAGGAACCCTCTTTTTAGCCATAATATGACAAAAATTTCAAGCATGATCAGGGTTCCACCATGATCAAAGTTATGTTCATGGTGGAATGATGTTCCAAGGGGTTTTCCTAGTTCTAAAGTGACATAGATCCTCAAAAAATTGGTCAGAGATCCATATTGGTCAGAACTTTGACTTCATGTGTTGCCAAATTTTGACAATTGGAAGGAAATTTGCTATATGATTATATGAGTTCATAAACTTCCCTTATAAACCTCTTCATTTATTTGTATTTGGTTTTCTATGTTAAAGTTGGTGGATGAGCTTTATTTAAGGCACGCAATAGAAATGATGTGAGTTCTTAAGCTAAGTTGCATTGTGGTAAATTTACCATTGGTTTGATATAAATCATATCTATAGCCTCTATATGCCTAGTCATTCTCTAATTAGGCCTTGACCTTGAGCTTTGCACAAGGAAATTATACAAGACATATTTACAACGTATACATCATGAGGTCAAGCTCACATGGGTTGAAACCCAACCATGCATTTACAATTTATATATAATCTAACTCAATATTTTCAAATAGTAAAAAATAGGGCATTACATTCCCCTCATCCTTGGGATAGCTTCAACCTAGCTGCAATCTCGATATCAAAACAAAAATGGGTATGTCTCCTTCATGGCATCCTTCATATCCCACATAGCTTCCTCGAGACTAAGTGTTTCAATTACATGTTTACTTGTTTGATGGCTCCATTCCAAAGCAAATGTTACTTATATGTCAAGTATGTAATGGCTCTATTTGGAACCCCCCTAACACCACATGGATCAAAGCACAATTAATGACATGGATAGGATCATGCACTTATTTCTTAAGCAAGGAGTCATGGAAAACAATGCGAGCTCTGATATTAAAAAGCAATGCAAGTTTATGGGCACAAGTTCCAAGACTTAGTGAGCTCTTCCTTGGTTTTACTTTAAGGAAGGCATGGTCTTCAAAACTAAATTTATGTATATGAATTTTAAAATTCCAGTGTAATAGGTATAATTTTTGCATTAGTTCCCACTACCATTGTCATTCACATCATATCATAATATCAATTTAACGCAATTTTAAGAGAAATAATATAAACAAGGAAAGAATAATAGATTACCTTAGTAATTGTTCCAATCAACAATCTGATAGCTATCCCAACTATCCAGTCCCACTATTTAGTCCAGTAGAAATAATGTTACCCAAGCTAGTATAATTCTCCCAACCAACTAGCAGCTTTGATACTAGTTCTAGGAAACCTATGGAGTTTCCTAGCCCTCCATGACCACAACCCCAATAACAACTATATAAGTCACTAACCCTTCAAAGTTCAAGAATCAGCCTCAAGTTTCCAATTCCAAGTTCTAAGTAACTCTTTCACTTCCAAGTGTCAACAACCTCTTCTATCATCCCTCAAAATATATTTTTAACCAATTCTTTGCCACCAGCTTCCTCCCTTCTTGAGAAGGGCCCTAGGAAGGTCAAAATATCATATAATAATAGTTTACCTACCAACATAATGACATGAAAACCCACCCAACAAGGCAAGTTTTCACATTAATTCAACTCATATCCCATGAATTTAAATATAATAAAATAATAAAATATATACCTTTCATAAATACTCTTGGAGCAAGTCAAATACCATTCATGCCAATTTATATTTGATAAACATTAAATGAATCCAATTTCTAAAATGGCATGTAAATGAAAGGTAGTGTATACTAAATGATAATTAATTGAATTAAATGAAATGCAATGAATTGTAATTAATAAAATGCAAATGAAATGTAATTAATATAAATGCAAATGAAACATTGATTATAATAATATATTTTAACCCTTATTGCAATTATCATGCATCAACCGTTATTAATAATAACAATTTAATCAATAATATACATTAGCTAATATTTGTGTACATGTGCAAGGTATGTATGTGTGGCCAACATACACATAGCTTTTGCAAGTACTATAGCTAACCACGACCACCTCTAATGTATAGTTATTTAATGATCATAACCGCACATGTAAGATAGTAATCTATTAAACACAACACTATGCAATCTTACTAACTAAGTCACAATACATCAACACTTATTGAACATTATATACTTAGTTTTACCTTTATAAATTAAACAATGGTTTACAAGTTAAAGGAACCAAGTACCAAACTAAAGTGGCATCTCAAATCCTAAACAATATTCTTACTAATATGAATCATCCTTCCTTCCTAACCTACTTCCAACTTCCATTTCCTATATGTTCCTCTATTGGAATATCTCGGAGCATCAACTATATTGACCTAACCCCATATATAACCCATAAGTAGAAACATCGACTAATTCGACCTAAATTCCATAGCATGCAATTAGTAGTTGCCATCACACAACTTTAGGAGCATGGCTTAACACGAGCCTCCCACGACTCCAGGTTTCAAAGGATAAAACGGGTGGGAAATACCTCCGCCCCAGGGCCCCTCCTAGAGGAACTAGGATCAATACCCTATCAATAATCATATTGTGTTGCTATTGTTGTTCTTAGAGTTGCATCATTGAATGACAAGTTTGGGCGACACAATTTCCTGCATAAACTTGCACTAGCCCACATATCATAGCAATGTATAAAACCAAAAATTAATCCATGAATTAATGCATCATAACTTACCCTTTTCTCTTTTGATGTCCACAACATCAGGGTAAATTTAGTATCAATAGTATTTGGCTATCACTTAGCCCCTCTAATGCATGGGTTAATCTCATCCAAAACATAATCTCATGCATAATCTTTCATTGTTTTCAAGTAATTATCAATTTAACAATTGTTAATCAATGTAAACAAGCTAATCTATTCATCATGTGCATGGCATCCATTTATTCATTTAATCATAACGTAAACTGATATCCATGTACCCTATCGTTCTATTTAGTTTTGCATGCTGGAAGTAATTCACACAACTATCATAATTAATCAGATAAACGATAAACTTAAAACATAACTGCCACATATAGGTAGGTTCATAAATCCACGAATATAGTCAACCTGAGTCCAACGGATAATAAGCAAAAAATATATAAGATAGGTCTTAATGTTGTTTAGTTGTCTATGTAAAAATGAGACGTTACATACACCCACCCTTCAAGAAACTTCATCTTGAAGTTATAATCAAAATACCATGTGTAAATAATAATAATTAGAGAAGGGTTTAGCTCAATCTTACTGGAGAATCTCAATAATATAATTAGAATGCTAAAAAAAAGTTGTAGCCCAATGTCATCAATCTCATATTAATACTTTCTCATTCTTTAACAAGATGCATAAAGTCACATGAGAGAAACTATAGATTTACTAGATGCATAAAGAAGTCACATGTGTATGCATGTTATAACTTTCACACACATGCAATACAAACCACCTACAACCTCAAACCCTTTTTACTACACATATCTAGATCCCTCAAGCTCTTTCCACTTACTACAAAAGATGTTTATCTACACATACGGTGGAAAAAGAAAATATCTTGATAACAAACACTAACTAGTATCAATCCTTAACACTTGAACGCTTACATATACCCAACAATTCTACGTGTAACCAAGCATAAGTCAACTCAAAATATCGTGTTGGCCAATAGAAACTAGACTAAACACCTTATTACAGATCATATTACAATAAGATTTAACATCACTTATCCTTCAAAACTTATGTTCTAGATTTATAATATAGCCCATCCTTATGATATCCCACTAACATTTGCAAGAACACAACACTAGCCATAAGCAGTTGCTATAATGATACAAAATCTATGTCCCCATGCAAAATCCCAATAAGATCAAAACATTACCTACTAACAATGTTAGTTGTGGCATGTGCCACACCCCTACTTGGTCAAGGATCTTACCTATCCACATGCTTAAGTATAAAGGAAACTTAGGGGCTTAAGCTACTTTCTTGAACTAACTCTAATTTAACAACAAACCACACCAAAGTTCCATAATTTTGGTGGTGTTGGCCAATTATAATTCGTCATTGAACCCTCTTTCCCTCTAGAGAATAAGTATCACCCTATAATAATCATTGTTCTTTTACCAACTCAACACTTACTTCCCAAGGACTATGAGTAGAACTCATCACTAGTTCCTGCTCATAATACCAATTCACTACAAGGACTTTTGAACTTGTCAACTTCCTCATGAAGTTGGCCTCAAGTTAACTCACAAGTTGTCATTTTCGCACTCACAATAATGATGCATCCTTTACACTTAAAATGCCAAGTGTTGGTATTCTTGGTGATACAAACCGATTCACTCACACAACAAGGTTCATTAGTAAGGGTTTAAGTCATACTACTGGATTACACAATGGCATGCATAGGTGTAAGTATATTTTACCATTTGCTTGTAACAAGTATATTGGTCAAGGCCATGGTTATAGGTCAAAGTGATCAATATGATAATAAACACTCCACTACTTACCCTTAGGTATTGCAATATCCCTACCACTTTATTAGTTGCTAGACATCACCTTAATCCTCGAGATACATGTAATTGCTTTACTCTTGAAATAAATCCACTTATGAACAAAAAATGAAGAAGAAGATATTTTATCATTATTTTCGTTTATTTATATTATTATTATTATATCTTATTATCTATTATCTATTATTATTATTATTATTATTATTTTTTAACAAGAACGATTAAACTATATTAAAAAAAGAAAAAAAGAGTTGTTTGAGTCGTGGTTGACACCAAATCGACTGAGTACAATAATCATAGAAGTTAAAAGATTTTTGAGGTAGAACAGAGTATGATTGCTGTCCATTGAAGCATAATACTTCAATCATTACTGAAATTGTCAAATAATTTGAACATGGAGACTACCGAGTGATAAAAATTGATCTCTGAAAATGTCCTTGAGATGTTTAGGAAAGCTGATAAGCCGCATATATGTAATGAGATGTCTAGTTATAAAGAGTTGCTTCAATCTCGACATAGGCTAGTGAAGATTTTGATATATTGTGGCAATTGAGCGTTAATTGAGAAATTATGGAGAGAGCTTTTGAGTTGCGAGTAGATGTAGAGCTCTGGATGATTCTTTGAGTTGTCCAGAATTGTTTTGGACTGCGTGTATTCGGTAGATTGAATATCTTTGTGGATGTCCTTGGATGTACTTCAGTCATTTCAATAGTTGACAGAGGGTATGAATAATTGGAGATTGAGATATGGATGAAGATCTCTGAAGATGTCCATAAGATGGCCGAAAATACTGTTTAGCTACGAGCTTGTAATGAAACATGAAACTAGTGCAGAGGTTAATTTTTTGTCCAATATAAAAATTGCTTCGGGAGAGACAGAATTGGGACAAAAAATAGAAGAAATGGACACAATCGGGCAAAGAAAGTTGATCTCAGAAGAGGTCCTTGAGTTGTCTGGAATAACTATTGAATTTCGGGTAGCTGTTGGAGGCTTGAGATACCCAAGAAATGATGAAGTGCTGCGAATAGTTCGTAGAAGATTGAACTCTGTAGGTGTCCATGAGAGGTGCCTAAGATGAAAGAGTTGCAAAATTTGAAGAAATCTGCAGTGTTCTTTAAATAACCAAAATAACTTGCCAAGGAAGGAGATATTAAGGGATTTGACAGTAGTTTGTATCCCCATTTGTATGTTCTGTCATGCCAGGTGCAAAGGAGGTTGCTTTCTTCGCTTCCACATCTGCTTCATAATTTAAATTTCTTGTGATGTGGTAAGCTTTGAATTTCTTAAAGTTGATTGCTATTTGCTGGATGCGTCTTATGATCTTGTCGATTGCCAAATTGTTGTATTGAGTGGGCATGTTGAAAGCTTTGATAATGACTAGAGAGTCACCAAAGACTTAAAGATTTTCGATTTTCTGATGCTTAGCAATTTGACATCCCTGTAGAAGTGCTATCGCTTCAACTAGATTGTTCGAACAAACACCCAGTCTGTAATTGATTTTCATTTTTCCTCCGTCGAATAATAGAATTCCTCCATCTCTAGCTAGACCATAGTTATTTTTTGAAGCACCGTCGGAATGAAGGCTGTCCATGGGTTGATTTCTTCTCCATGATTGAAAGTCGATATCAGGGAGTCTGATCTGCTAAGGTGGGAGCTTCCGATGCTTTGGTACAATAACTCTAGGGATCGGATGGAGGGATCCAATCCATTTTAATTTAGTGATGGAGAGATTCATGTCTGCTCCGAATTTAGTTTGATTTATGCATTCAATTAAGAGTCCTTTTGCTTGTCCAACAACTTGTAATGGCGTTGGGCAGATATCTTGAAAAATTGCATTATTTCTGGCGATCCATATCTTCCAACAAGTAAGCTTGGGAATTGTTGTCCAAATATGAGACCAAATTTTCCTTTTCGAAAGAGGGGTTGGGTAGATATATTTCCAATCTGAAAGGAGGTGAGTAGTGGTGGCAAATTTCGGTGCCGTGATATCAAGTTCCTGGAGCATGTAGTTCCAAACATCTTTTGAGAATGCACAATTCAAAAATAGGTGATCAAGAGTCTTTGCATTATTGTGACAAAGTGGGCGCCAATAAGGTCCGATGAAGCATCTTTTGATGAGGTTGTCACCAGTAAGTATCTTTCTGTGCGCAAGGGTCCAGATAAATAAATTTACTTTAGGAATTCCGAATGAATTCTAGACCATTCCCTAGATGTTTTTTTGGATATGGCATGATTTTGGAGGACTTTGAATCTCAACGCAGCGGTATACTTTTCGGTAGATCCCAAGCCTCAACCATCCTTATATTGAAGATGGGTGGGGGCACATCCTATCAAGTTTTCGAAGAGAAGGATTCTGGAATTTTCTAGATTCGCAGGGGTTGTTAGTTTTTTCCAACAGTGCCAAGTGCCAGAGGGATCCCAGTTGCTGATATCACTAATAGTTCTGATTCCTTGATGGTTGAGCCAATGGTTGATGTCCTGGAGTTCGTGGTTGTTCTGGAGTTGGTATTTTCCCATGATTTTATCAGAAAAGATGTTGATATCTTCCCTGTTTCCGGGTATCCAGTATAACTCTTGGGAAAAGAAATCCCAGGCTGCTTTACAAAGAGACCAAATTGAGGATCCCTTAGAATCCGGTTTGCTATCGAGACATTTGAGTGTGCTCCTAGTCAGGTATTTCTTTAATAAAAGGCTGACTCTGTGGTGTTTTTCATTCAAAATTTGCCAAAGAATCTTGCCGCCTAAAGCCTTATTTGCCTAAAAAGGATCTCGAATTTGAAGTCCACTAGCATGTTTTGGATGAATGGTGATTTTCCAATTGACAAGATGGATTTTGTGCTTATTATTTTTTCCTCCCATCCAGAGGAAGTCTCTCATAAGTTTGCTTATGTGTTTAGTAACTCCTTTGGGTGCTAGCAAGAGTGAGGATCTGTAGATTGGAAGTGTTGAGAGGACCGATTTCAGGAGAATCAATTTACCCACTTTGTTGAGCCATTATCCACCCCATCTCATATTTTGGATTTGATTTTGTGGATTATATCATCCCAATTCTTTGACTTTGAGTGTCCGTGGGTGATTGGGAGGCCCAAATATTTTAATTTGTCCTAGTGCTGATGAAATTTGATTCCTAGAATGCGGGAAATGTTGGTAGCAGCAATTTTGTTTAGGTTCCATCCATAAACTACACTTTTGTGTAGATTAACCTTGCCCCCCGAGGCTTTGCAGTAGTTAACCATGTTTTTTTTGAAATTTCGAGCAATTATGGAGGAGCCTCCTCCCAGTAAGAGGGAATAATCTGCAAAGAGAGTGTGATTTAGAGGCATGGAGTTGAAGGCTAGGTTGAGGCCAGGAAAAAGGCCAATACTGAGATCATAATGATTTAACTAGCAGCTAAGGGAGTCTGCCAAGATGATGTAGAGAAAGGAGGATAGGGGACACCCTTGTTTGATTCCGTGGGATGCTTGGAAGAAATTGGTAGGGCGATCATTCACAAGTGGGGTGATCCAAGGCCGAATGATGCAAGCAGAGATCGAATTTAGGAAGGAGTTATCGAAGCCAATTTTTTTCAAAATTTTAAGAAGAAAAGAGTGCTTGACCCGGTCAAAGGCGTTAACCATATCAAGTTTGATCAACATACCTTTTTCTTTGTGAGATTTGCTGGAGTGGATGGCTTCCTGTACCAAAATAACGTTGTCGAGTATTTGACTTCCCTGAAGGAATCCACCCTGATTGTCAGAAATGATTTTGGCAAGGGTGGGCTTCATTATGTTGGTTAACAACTTAGAGATGATCTTCTATAAGGCGTTGCATAAAGCAATTGGACAAAATCTTCCGAAAGAGTTGGGGTTGGTTTCTTTTGGGATAAGTGCGAGGAAAGTGGAATTTGTGCATCCACCTATCTTGGCTTTACCGTGGAAATCTATGATCAGTCTCATAAAATCATTTCTGATTAGGTTCCAGCATGCTTTGTAAAAATGGATAGAATACCCATCGAACCCAGGTGCTTTATCAGGGTCGAATGACTAGATAATGTTGGTTACCTCCTTCTCAGATAATGTCTTGAGGAGGTCCATGTTGTCATTATCAGTGAGCATATTCGGAATGTGATCGAGGAAGGTTTGGCTTCCATCTTCTTCATCATTGTTTTCCTCTTTGAAAATATTTGAAAAGTGATTGCAGGCTTTGTTTTGAATATCATCGTGGCCTTTGATGGTTGATCCATCGCCATACTTGATCTCAGTGATATGATTGATGGAGAGACGAGCTTTAGTCTGCCTGTGGAAGTAGGCCGTGTTTTTGTCTCCTGCTCTGAGCCATGTGCTGCGGGATTTAAGACGCCAAAATTATTCATGTCTTTGGAAAGCTTGATGAATTTTTTCTTGGTAATTAGCTTCTTCCTGAAGAGTTCTGTTGTCAATAGGGATTTCTTCCATTGCGTTTTGGATAGCTTCAAGATCGTTGACAACCATCTTAGTGGGATTGGGAGGGGGACAATTGCTTTTGGCCCATTTTTTTAGCTCTTTTTTGGTGATAATTAGCTTTTGTTCCCAGACGTATCTCCGGGATCCAGTGACAGGGATCTTCCATGCGTTAGTTAAGACATTCCAGAAGCTGCTTGATTCAAGCCATTGGGGGCTGAATGGAAAGGGTATGGGACCGTAGTCTTCATAATCATGCATATGGAGAAGGATCGGTTTATGATCTGAGGCTAGAATAACCAGAATTTTTTAGGTAACAGTATGATTACCAGAGAGCAGGCTGCTTTGAATGAGAAATTTGTCAAGATGATCCATGATATTTCCATGCCCTGTCCACTTGTTAGACCATGTGAATTTTCCTTTCTTAGGCTTGATGTCCAAAAGGTCCCATTTCTGAATGAGAGTGTCAATCTGAGATCTGAAAGCGTCTTTCCAATAAGACCTCCTTTCTTTTCGGCATTGGAAAGGGTTGCGTTCAAATCACTAGCGAGGATAAGGTTGTGCGGATTGTAGGCATCGAGGAAGTCTTTGAGAAGTCCCCAGCAATCCTTCTTTTCAGAATACAGGTTTGGTACATACATATTGATGAGAGCAATGTTAGTTTTGCTTCAGATGTGGAGAAGTTTAGTATAAATCCAGTGTTGAGTGGAAAAGGAGTTGCATAACTGAAAATTTGTCAGAAGACCAGAGGGTGGCTAAGCCATTGGAAGCCCCTCTAGCACTGACTGCCATGCTTGCATTTTTCTTCCAATTATCTTTTCCAATGGACAAGATGGCCTGATCACTGAGTTTGGTCTCTTGAAGCATGAGGATGTCTGAGATTCCTATTTTTTGGAGATCTTTTACTGCTTCTATTTTGCTGAGATTACCTAGTCCTCTAATGTTCCAAGAGACCAATTTCATTATCTGTTGTTGTAGGTGGAGGAGGGGCCTCCCTCTACTTGATCTCCCATTTTTTCCCTGCTAATCTAGCTCTGGTGTTCCTGTTGAATTCCATATATATTGTCGCTTGTGATCCTTGAGTTTTCTTGCATTCCGCTTCTTCTTCCCTTATGTCTTTGCTTGTTTTCTGCCCTAGTTTTTTGGATGACCTGTCTATCAAATCCTCTAGAGAGAGAGGTCTGACCATCGGTTTAGTTTTTGCAATTTCACCGTAAGAGGGAGAAGGCATACCTTTATTTGAGTTGGTCCTTTTAGGACTTGGAGTGATTTGGGGTTGGATTTCTTTTGTATCTTCAAGAGATTGTGAAGTTTTTTGATGTTCGAATTGCTCTGGTATTTCTCCTTCTTCAGGTGGTTCGACATCATCTGAGTTTCAATATTTTCCAAGACTTTGTATCTGTTGTCGTTGTTGATGGTCGCTGATTTTTGGTGTTGTTGTTCTCCTTTTCTTGAGTTTTGTCCTTTCAATGGAATTTTTGGTCCCGATCTGGGAATCGGGTTTTTTATGTGCCGATGTCCATTGATCTTTTCTTCCTCCTACTTCCGAATCTGCGGGCTTCTTTTTGCAAGATCGAGCGAAGTGCCCATATTCATGGCAATACCTGAATTTGAAGGGAATTTGTTCCTAGTCGAGTTCCTGAATGTGGATCTAGTCTGCTACTGTGAGTTTTATGGATTTTGGGAGTCCGCGTTCCATATCTACTTCGACGCAGATTCTAGCACATGATTATTGATATTTTCGATCTGCTTTGTCAATATACTTTCCGAGGGAGTTTCCGATGGATTCTAGGGATTCAGGATTCCAAAATAATTTGTTGATATATATATATATATATATATATATATATATATATATATATATATATATATATATATATATATATCGAGAGAGAGAGAGAGAGAGAGATAACATAATTCACTAATCATAGGTTAAAAACAATTATTTAATAAATAACGTGGGCCCTTTCACGAGGGACACATTTCCTCACCTTTCCTCCACCACATAATAAAAAATAATATTAAATTATGAGGGGGGTTAAGGGACAACAAACCCTCCCTCCCCTCCTTTCATTTCATTTTGCAAGATTTTTGCTTTGGTCTCTCTTTGATAGTGTTTTAGGGTTTCAAGGTTTCATGTGCTTTCAACCATGGTCCTAGTTCTTTGGTTATCCTTCATCTCTCCTTGGCTTTAGGTCGTCAACTGCAACCAACCAGAGGTTTCATGATAGAGGTTTTCCAAGCCTTTTAGGTGGATTTCAACATTGACTTATTTTCTTTTGCAAGTGGTTAATAGTGTAATTTGGGTTCTAGATATCTCTCTCCCAGGTAAAAAATTCCCAAACCATCCTTCTCATTTCTAGGTTTGTATCTTTTGTTTATTTTCTTTTAACTTCTTTGTAACATCTACATCTAGGTTTTTGTTTTAGTGTTCCCCTGGTTTGAAATTTTTATGTGTTTTATATATATATATTTTTAACTGGGGTTTTATCCCCTCTCTTTTTCTCTCTCTCATGGAGGGGTGGACTTAGGACTCGTCACCCTCCCTCTGGCAGTGGTCTACATGGTTGTTGTTGGCTCTATTATGGTCTTCCTTGGACCTCAAGTCCTGCGATGCCACTAGGCCGACCCACGGGGGATAGACCTATTACCAAGTTTCTTTATTTATTTTTCCTTTCCTTTCATATATATATATATAATATTATAAAATAAATAAATAAATATATTCTCTCTATACTTTTTGATGCACAATGAAATAGGAATTTCTCTTCCCCCACCTTTTTTGATAATTTGCTAAAAATATACATGTATAATTTATTAATATAATTTTAGTTGGATTTGTTCTTTTCTAGTTTTTATATTTTTCATAATCCATTTAGCCTTCCCCCTCTTAGTAACTAGAGTTTTGGTTGTAAGTGACTATCAATGTTTTGTGTTTGTTCACAAGTGTTGTAGGGATGGATTCAAGCATAAGGCATGATGTTCACAATTACCCCTTTCTTAGAGGCTATAGGAATTAGGCCTAATTTGATTTTTGTAAGGAGCCCTTGTGTAACACCCCAATTTTGACCTTGTTTCATTAAACATGTAAATGATGTAATATCATTATAAAATCATGGTGAGGAGCCCAAGGCCAAGGCACCGCCATCGATTTAGCGTTTTTGTATCGACAATTTAAAATCGATGCATGTGGATCGCGTGCTAGCATGACACGATGGAAATTATAAATATGATGTAAACATGTATTTTAATAAAAATACCCACAACTAGCTATGCAAGGAAACAAGAGTATGGGGGCATGATTTTTACAAGGAATAAGGAGGGAAATATTCAAACCCTTGAAGCCATTAATGTCAAGCCAAGTGTCAATGAGAAAACTCATGAACCATTAACTACCCATGTTGACTTATGCACCGAATCATTTAATTATTCCAAGAGGTGGTTGAGGTAGTTATTGTTTTGGGAAATGGAGGTATTGTCGTCCAAATTTCATGTATGGGCGAGCCATCATTGTGGAAAAATGTGTTTTCCTTACCGATAAAGAAAAAGACCCATGAATTTGGTTCCCAATCCATCATTCATCCATTAGTCTTGCTCCCTCACGTCCCTATTTATTGTTGTGCATTCCTCCCCAAAAAAACAAAATCTGTGTTTTCCTTCATTTCTAGCTGGAAGAAGGGCGTTTTGGGGTTACAGAACGACTAGGAGGAAAGGGAATTCCAGTTGGGGGTCCATACAGGCCATTTTTACCATTTGAATGCCTATATACATGTTGGAAACTCATTTTGTTCCCAGTGGTCGATTTCCCCTCTCAACATTCATTTTTCTATGCCCAACAATTTTGCCTTGTTGTGTGTGGGAGGTTTTTCTATGAATTGGGTTATATGTATCCCTTGTTTTGGCTTGAAATTGGTTATAAGAAACAAGGAGTAGACATGCAGTTGGAATTGGATTGATAAACCTAGTGACAAGTGTAACCTCACCAAAGATGATAGGGCTTTGGCTACTTTTCTATTCACACCCTAAAGAGCACTAGAAGGGAAGGTATGGCCTGAGGGACTATGGAGCAGTGAAGGGGATACTTCCTTGTGTTGGGTGTGTAGATATTATGGGTGCAAAGCTAGCTAAATATTGTAGAGGTACTAATATCTCTGTGGTTGAGCTCACTAGATTATCAATTCCTTCCTTTCTACTGCCTTAACAACCTGATAAACCCAGTTGTGGACTGGCTTGGCTGAGATGTGGTATATACTTGGATATGTGTTAGTTGTTGTTCCCTTTTCCTTATGGGAATCATGCCCAGATCAGGGGTGGCAACTATGCTGAGAGATTGATGAGCACAGTTGACCTATGGTTGGGTGGAACGTTGCAGTTGCATAGTCAGTCGCTCGGGACAACTTCATATCAAGATAAAGTATTCTCTTGTATTG
Organism: Larix kaempferi; assembly: GCA_027924585.1. Classification (NCBI taxonomy): domain Eukaryota; kingdom Viridiplantae; phylum Streptophyta; class Pinopsida; order Pinales; family Pinaceae; genus Larix; species Larix kaempferi. The sequence goes on along the minus strand of BSBM01000710.1, from coordinate 1,628,696 downwards.
ATTATGCATTGTCTTTAATTAATGTTTGTTATAAATATGCTATAAAATTGCATGCTAGATGTGTGTAGCAGAGTTTACTTATGTTATTTATTTGTATTATGCATTTGCACACATGTATTTTACTTGTTATGAATTCATTAAATGATGATGGGGCTAGTTTTGAAAGCCTAGATTTAGTGTCATGTTCCCTCCCTTTAGTCAGATTGATGGAAGGGGACATCGCAGTGTGGTATCAGAGCCATGGGTTGCAACATTGGGCCTATATGGGCTAAATCTAACAACTTGCAGTGGTAAGATTGCTTCCTGCTCACCACCGACTATAAAAACAAATTCTAAGTTTTCTAAGTTTTTTCCTAAGTGTGTGTCAGTGGATTCGAGTGAGTTGCACTGAGACATTTCGGCGAACTTAGACAAGTTGCGCCGACGACATTTCGACGAGTTTTGGGAAAATACGTCGAAAGCATTTGGTGAGGAATGAAGAAGTTCATTGTAAGAGTTCGACGAAAAATGGAAAATTTCACCGAAAAAGACATTTCAACGAAGAACGGAAAAGTATGCCGATGCATTTCAACGAGTTTTGCGAAAGTCTGTAGACACATTCGACAAGATTTGGAGAATTTTGCCGAAAAAGGCATTTTGGCGGAAAAATGGAAAAGTCTGTCGAAGTTTTGGCATGTTCTTGAAAAGTCCCCGACAAGCGTTTCAACACATTTTGGAAAAATTCGCCGATGAAGAGTTTGAAGAAAATTGGGAAAGTTGCTGAAAAAGATATTTCGGCGTAGAAGGAAAAAGTATGCCGATACAGCTTGACAAGTTTTGGACAAGTCACCGAAAAAGGCGTTTCGACGCAGAATGAAAAAGTACGTTGATACAGTTCGGCAAGTTTTGGAAAATTTGCTAAAAAAGGCCTTTTGACACAAAATGAAAAAGTCACCAATAAGCGTTTCGACGAAGATTTGAGAACTCCATCGATGCATTTCAGTGAGTTCTGGAGAAGTACGCCGAAACATAAAAATTGGGCAGTTTATAGGGCGATGGGAGGATACAAGGGGGAAAGCCCCCTTACCCCCATTTTTCTTTTTTATTATCTACAAAGTTAAATATTGGGTTCAACCCTGACTGTTGAAGCAGTAAAAAAATTTAGCGGGTTGTGGATTTTGAAGGGTTTATTTAGAAGCTCTGTGATTTGACCAAAATTGTAAAGATGAGCTTTTCCCAAATGCATGAAAATAATTATATTTTTTTCTTCAGAGAGTGTAATGCAACTAACAAATGTGTTTATGAACATGTTTTATAGATTCATAGTCATATCAGAGACAATTAAGTTTCGGTGTTCCATATAGTTGAGCTTGAAAATATTTCATCTTAGTTGGACCAAGAAGAAGAGTATCATCATGGAGGATGCACATGATCCCTGTGAGCCCGAGACATATGCCATGGGATAGAGCATACAGATTGATAATGCTAAGACCGAATCCAATGGTAGAAGAAATCAAGAGACTCCCCCAAACATTGCAGCCACCATGAGGACCCTAAGGGTGGAACTACAAAGTTGTAAAGAAGACAATGAAAGGCTAATTAAAGCTCAAGAAGAACATAATCAGTTGAATGCATCTATGCTGCAGAGTTTGACAAACATTCAAAGTAGGATTAAATCTAAGCATCACTCAACCAATCTAGAACATGGTGGGAGTAATTCAAAGATAAATTTCTGCAATAGGTCTAATAGCTCAAGAAGAGTTTCGAGAGACAGGACATATACTCTAGAAATATCTTCTAGTGGATCATCTGAATCTGAAAAATCCATTGAAGGTTCGAGCTCTTCATCTCATGGGAATAAGAGGAAGAGGCATTACAAGAAAAATTTACATTGGGAATTTAAGAAGGCCAAACCTCCTACATTTGATGGTGAGGTAAGGTCTGGTCAAGAAGTTGAAGCTTGGCTTCTGGGGATGATGAAGTATTTCCAAGTCCAAGACTACTCTGGAAATATGAAGGCAAGGGTGGCCATATTCAATATAAATGGAAGAGAATCTATATGGTGGGATCACATTAGGCAAGGGAAGAAGATCAATGAAAGGAAGATTGTGTGGAAGCAGTTCAAGAAGTACTTCAAGCAAAAGTACCTCTCTGATAGGTATTATGATGATAAAATCAAAGAATTCCATGAACTGAAATTAGAGCAAATGACCATGGAAGAATATGCAAACAAATTCTTGGAGCTGCTAAGATATGTCAAGTATATTATAGATGATAAGGTGAAAATATGGCATTTTCTAAGTGGAATACCTCAGTCATATAAAGACAAAATTGAGTTTGATGAACCTTGAACTCTAGAAGAGGCCATGAGAAAGGCAAAGTATTGTTATGATCAAAACAAGAGCAAACATGATTTCCATAAGGCATGGAAGGACAAGAAAAATGAGAAGTTTGACCAAATAAGGAAGGGGTTCAAACCTCCTCATCTCAGAAATCAACAAAAGTAGCCACCACAGGGTGTTACCAAGCTAACTAGAATGTTGGGAGACAAGCCAAGAGATCCAAAGGAGCCAAGAGAGGCACTTCAATGTTGGGGATGTGGAGAGGACCATATGCTTAGGAACTGTCCACATCAAAATGGGAGTGTAAATCAAGTTCACAACATCCAAGGAGATGAAACCATGGGTCAAGTGGCAAGGACCATCCCTAGAATATATGCAGCATTAGAGGATCGCCAGGTAGACCATCAATCAACTGTGGTTGAAGTTGAAGGTAAGATTGCTAAGCAAACTATTTCTTTTTTTATTTACCTTGGATCTACTCACAGTTATATCACTCCTAAAAATGTTGAGATTTATGCTTTTAAGAAATTAAAGCATAGTAAGTCATGGTTAGTTCAACTAGCCACTGGAACCAAGAGAAAAAATAGTGAAATGGTAGAGAAATGTCCATTAGAAATGGATGGGCTATTCACTTGTGCAAATATGAATATTCTTCCACTTGGTTCTTATGATATTCTCATTAGAATGGATTGGTTAGAAGCACACATAGTTAAACTTGACTGCTACAACAAGACTTTTGAATGCATGGATGAGGAAGGAAACCCAAGGTTCGTAAAAGGCATTCCAAAGGTGATTTAGACTGTTAGGCAGAATTCAACCATGCAGCTGAAGAAGTTACGTAGGAAGGGTTGTCAATTGTATGTAGCCCATGTTTTGGAGACAACATAAAAATAAATTTCCAAGTTAGAGGACTATCCCGTGTTGCAAGAATTCAAGGATGTGTTTCCTGCCGAGATTCTAGGACTTCCTCCAAAGAGGGACATTGATTTCACAATTGACCTCGTGCCGAGAGATGCACCAGTGTCCAAGACACCCTACAGGATGAGTACATCAAAATTGATAGAATTGAAAATGCAGTTACAACAGCTGTTGGAAAAGAAATATATCAGGCCAAGTGTGTCCCCATTACCTCGAATTGATGACCTTTTTGATCAAATGAGAGGGGCAAAGGTATTTTCAAATATTGACTTGAGGTCTAGTTACCATCAGGTGAGAATCAAAGAGGAAGATATCCATAAGACAACCTTTCAACAAGGTATGGGCACTATGAGTTTGTGGTGGTACCATTTGGTCTTAGGAATGCACCAACTACATTCATGTGTCTCATTGATAGAGTTTTTAGTAAGTATTTGGACAAGTTTGTTCTTGTTTTTCTAGATGACATTCTTATCTATTCTAAGAATGAAGAAGAGAATGAATAACATTTGAGAATGGCCTTGCAATTGCTAAGGGAGCATAAGTTGTATGCAAAAATAAGCAAATGTGACTTTTATAAAGATAAAATTCATTATTTGGGCCACATTATCTCATAGGAAGGAATATATGTGGACCTTGAGAAGATTGAAGCCATTATGAATTGGCCAACTCCAAGTAACGTGACATATGTGAGATCCTTTAGGGGATTTGTTGGTTACTACAAGAAGTTCATTGAAGGATTCTCCAAGGTTGTTAATACAATTATTTCCTTGCATAAGAAGGGAATGAAATTTGAGTGGACACCAAACCGTGAAGAAAGTTTCTAGCGGTTGAATAATCTTCTCAATAGTGCACCAATTTTGAAAATTTCAGACCCAAAAAAAGACTTTGTAGTGTGTACTGATGCATGCAATCAAGTACTTGGAGGAGTTGTTATGCAAGACAACCACGTGGTATGCTATGATTCAAGAAAGTTGAAGGAGCATGAGAAAAACTATGATATTCATGATTTAGAACTTGCAACCATCGTGCATGATTTAAAGATGTGGATGCACTACTTAATGGCCAAAAAAATTGAGTTAAGGACAGACCATTGTGGTCTGAAATATTTGTTTGAGCAGTCAACATTAAATGCGAGGCAAGCCAAATGCTTGGAATTTTTATGTGAATTTAATTTTGAGATCAAACACACAAAGGGGAAAGAAAATAAGGTGGTTGATGCACTCAATATAAAAGTACATGAAATGCATGTGGCATCCCTTAGTAACTACCAATTAGATTTGAGGCAACATATTTTTAACTCTATTGTTGAAGACAAAATGAATGTGCAAATAAAGGACAAATTGCAACAACAAAACTTTAAAAAGAGGTATGAAGGGTATCATTTGGAAGGTGACAAACTTCTTACTTATAAGAATAGAATTTATATTCCAAATGTGGTAGACTTGAGGAGGATTGTTATGGATGAAATCCATAAAGCTCCATATTCTGGTCACCTAGGATATAAAAAACAATTGCTACAGCCAGAAAACAATATTTTTGGCTAGGGATGAAGAAGGACATCATTGAATACATTTCTAAGTGCATGAAATGTTAGCAGGTGAAGGTTGAACACCAACACCCAACAGGTTTATTGCATCCATTTCCAATTCCAGAATGGAAATGGGAGATAATTTCCATGGATTTTATTACGGGTTTGCCGATGACAATAAAGCAACATGATTCCATCATGGTGGTGGTGGAAAAGTTAACAAAGGAAACACATTTTATATTGGTTAAGTCCACATATAAAATCGATGCCTTTGCAAAGAGTTTCATGAAGGAAATTTTCAGATTGCATGGATTGCCTAAGGAAATAATTTATGACATGGATACCAAGTTCACTTCAAATTTTTGGAAAGGTATTTTTTGCAGATTTGGGTACGCAGCTGAACTTTAGCACAACATACCATGCTCAAACAGATGGGAAAACAAAAAGAGTAAATCAGGTGATTGAAGACATGCTTCGCATGTATGTAATGGACAAAGCATCCAAGTGGGTGGATTATCTACACTTGGTAGAACTTTCATATAATAGCGGGAAACAAGCATCATTAGGCATGAGTCTATTTGAGGCTTTGTATGGTCGGAAGTGCAGGACACCCGTGACTTGGGATAATCCAGTGAACAAAATTGTACTTGGGCCATAATTGCTTAAGGAAATGGAACAAGAGGTTGCAAAGATCACGCATAATATAAGAGCACTACGGTCCTGATGAGGCTACATGGCAGCTGGAGGATGCCATGAGAGTGGTATATCCATTTTTGTTCAATTTTTAAGAGCACTGAGGATAGTGGTAATTTAAGGGGGAGGGGAATGTAACTCCCCAATTTTGATCCTGTTGCATTAAACATGTAAATGATGTAATATCGTTATAAAATCATGGTGAGGAGCCCAAGGCTAAGGCCCCACCATCGATTTAGTGTTTTTGTATCAGCAATTAAAAATTGATGCATGTGGATCGCGTGCTAGCATGGCATGATGGGAATTATAAATATGATGTAAATATGTGTTTTAATAAAAATACCCACAACTAGCTATGCAAGGCAACAAGAGTGTAGGGGCATGATTTTTACAAGGAACATGGGGGGAAATATTCAAACCCTTGAATCCAATAATGTCAATCTGAGTGTCAATGAGAGAACCCATGAACCATTAACTACCCATGTTGACTTATGCACATAATCATTTAATTCTTCCAATAGGTGGTTGAGGTAATTATTGCTCCGGGAAATGGAGGTATGGATGTCCAAATTTTGTGTATCGGCAAGCCATCATTTTGGAAAAAAATGTTTTCCTTCCTAGGTAAGAAAAGACCCATGAATTTGCTTCCCAATCCATCATTCATCCATCAGTATTGCTCCCTCACGTCCCTATTGCTTGTTGTGCATTTTCCTCCCTGAAAATTCTGTGTTTTCCTTAATTTCTAGCTGGAAGAAGGGCATTTTTGGGTTACAGAATGACAGGGAGGAAAGGGAATTCCAATTGGGGGTCCATAGAGGTTGTTTTTACCATTTCAATGCTTATATACCTATTGGAAACTTGTGCTATTCCCAGTGGTCTATTTCCCCTCTCAACATTCATTTTTCTATGCCCAACAATTGTGCCTTGCTGTGTGTGGGAGGGTTTTCTATGATTTGGGTTATATGTATCCCTTGTTTTGGCTTGAACTTGGGTATAAGCAACAAGGAGCAGACAAGCATTTAGGATTGGCTTGATAAACCTAGTGACAAGTGTAACCTCACCAAAGATGATAGGGCTTTGGCTACTTTTCTACGCACACCCTAAAGAGCACTAGAAGGGAATGTATGGCCTGAGGGACTATGGAACAGTGAAGGGGATACTTTCTTGTGTTGGGTGTGTAGGTATTATGGGTGCCAAGCTAGATAAATATTGTATAGGTACTGATAGCTCTATGGTTGAGCTCATTAGCTTAGCAATTCCTTCCTTTCTACTACCTTAACAGCCCGATAAACCCAGCTGTGGACCGACTTAGCTGAGATGTGGTATATACTTGGTTATATGTTAGTTGTTGTTCCCCTTTCCTTGTGGAAATCATGCCCATCTTGAGGGTGAAAACTATGTTGAGAGATTAATGAGCACAATTGGCTTATGGTTGGGTGGAACGTTGCAGTTGTATAGCCAGTCGCTCGGGACAACTTCATATCAAGATACGTATTCTCTTGTATTGATTATGCACTATATTTAATTAATGACTGTTATAAATATACTGGAAAATTGCATGCTAGATGTTACTTCTGTAGTTTATTTGTATTATGCATCTACACACATGTATTTTACTTGTTATGAATTCTGTAAATGATGATGGGGCTAGTTTTGAAATCCCGAATTTATTGTATTGATCATAAAGTAACATATGATTTTGTTTTGAATTGAAGGAACTTCATTTATGACGTCGACCATATTTAACGAATCGACCTCTCTTACAATATCAACCACATAATTGACCGACTTACATATCAACCAAATTGTGTGAATTAACCAACCATACAATTACAAAATCATTCAACACCACTTATCAAAGGACAATCCAAGTCGTGGAAACCACCCAAGGTCCGTAAATATCGATGGAAATTACTTTCAAAAAACAAACCTCTTAAAAATTAAACCGATCTTCCTTGTTCGCCAACTGTTGATGTATTTGTAACTTCAGAAGATATTCTCCTATGTATTACATTTGTACATTATTGTATTCCTGATGGAGATGTATTATTCCTCCAATCAGAAGTGTTGTCATTTGTATTTGCAAGTGTCGCACGTATTATTGTAAGTGTTGTAACTTATATTTGATGGGTTATTAGACCACCTTATAGGGGTCGGCCTAGTATGGGTTAAAGGGTTATTAGACCACCCTAGTGGGGTCGGCCCAGTGACAAGTGGTAATGGGTTATTAGACTCTCCTAAGGGAGGTCGGCTCAGTTAGAGTTAAAGGCAGGTCAAGTCATTGTATAAATAAAGAGTGTGACTCTCTCATTCTATTCATTTCACACACTCACTCACTTCGCATTAGTGAGAGATAGGAGGAGTGCGCACAAGTGGAGGAGGAGTTGCTGCTAGGAGAATATCTCTTGTTTTGGGGTTTTATCTTTGTATTGGTGCTCATTCTATCTTCGAGGAAGTTGCAGGTTTTTTCACCTTCTTGGTTTTCCCCAGTGAAATGCTTTGTGTCTCTTGTCTCTTGTGGTTGATATGTTGTACATGTTGTTCTCTCAGTTAAGATACTAGATCAAATTGAATTAAATGTTGAAAAACTAACATGGTATCAAATCTAGCCTGAAGGAAGGAATTGTATGGCATTTTCGACACTTGTTTCACTTGCGACAAATTGGAAGCTAGGGCTTGATATAGTAAAAACTAGTCATCGTGGAACTTTCACTATAAATTAGTTTTGGCGAATGTTCATGATCTAAAAGTTTTACAGGCCGAAGATTAGATGTTCATGTACCTTGTGTCAGAATATCAGACTCACATTCATTGTACTTTGTGAGATATGATCCGTACAATTTAGGGTTTCTGCCTCTTCCAGAATGCAGCCCTAAACAGGTGACCTAGGAACAAAGGTCATATCTTGGGAGAGGAAGCTCCAAATGGAATTTCGTAAAAAGTGTCAGTTAGGGAACATAATTTAGTTTCACAAGTCCGGGTTTTAGAGGCCGAAGTTGAAACAGTGACACGTGGCACGCCGTACAAGTTCGCTATGCTGTTTCATCCCATAAACAGGTCATGTTGCGACACTTAGCATATCTCTCTCATAGAGAATCCATTTGAGGTAAGATATGTTGGGTTGGAAATATGACAGGTCATTCTACCACAGGCCGAAGTTTTAGACCTTGAGGATCTAAAATTTAAGAGATACACCAGAAACAATATGGCATATATTTGTGTCAAAACATAATTGGATTCTGAGCACTTTCATTTTTGGTTTGTCACTGCTACGGGAAATTAGGGTTTCTGCAAAAGTTAGAATTTTTGGAATCTGAGACCACGGCTGGATGATCCTCATCAAAATCAAAATTTAGAGACCAAGATCGATGCTTTTGGCTAGGTAGAACCCTAGGCTCTATCAAACCCTAGTTCTGGATTTTGACCAGAAAAACCAGAAAACCAGATTTGACAGAAGCTGCAGATCCAAAACTCGCAGGTCAATTTTGAGGGGTCAATTTTTGAATTTTTCAAAATATGAGCACACCAGCTTGCTTGCCTCATTCATCTACATCTCGCTGTCCTGACAGAAGTTTGAAATTCCAAGTTTTTATTTTTAGGGTTTCTCTGTCAAACCCTAGCCAGCTCCAGATATAGTTCCAACAAATCAAAGTGGATTGGGTTAATCCTAGAAGATAATGAATTGGACACCTACATAAGTGAAGAAGTTCCAGTTCTGTAGGGATATGAGGCTAAGGCCTTACATAAGAAGACTACAAGAAATCTCGATATGTATGACTCGAGAAGATACAAGTATGTTTTGTAATCTGTTCATGATTAAGATTATGGTATGTTTATCTTCATATTATTGAGGTTAGTACAATCTTGATTAATTTTAGAATTGTCTTATCACCTTAGTAAAAGTATGAATGCATGTGAATGATAGAAGACATTCATTGATTATGGTTATGACACTTATGATTGTACTAATGCACTGTCGTGTTGTATGAGGATGATGTTGTCTTCTAACATGAAAGGTACATCAAGAAAGACAAATCAAGTTCTAGATGAAGAACATATGACCATGGTGACATGAAGACAAAGACTCATCCATAGTCATGGATCACATAGAAGCTCTACTTACGAGGTATGTATAACTTGGTTCTACAATGATTAACTTATGAGATATGCAGGTTGCTAGCACAAGGTCTCTAAGAGAACAAAGAAGACATTGTTTGGGTATGTTAGACATAACTAGCAAACATGATAATCCAGGTATGTTTTTCCTATATCAAGTTAGAATCCTACCTTGTGTTAGGATCTTATATAAGTATACTTTTTGTATGATTGATAATGATTATTCATGAAGTTATAAGTTTGAGTAATCACGGGTTTATGCATATTATGCTTCTTACTTTGATTGATGATATGAAAAACCGGAAGAGCCCTATGGTCAAATAAGAATATGCATGAGTAAAAGAAGTCCTCCTTGAAACCTTGAATACTAATGCTTGTAATAAATTAACGGTGTATGAAATGACCATGACCATACATGTTTAAGATTATCTAGAATCATAATGTTTTGATAGTATTGAGATTATACTAATGCATGTATGATTATGTATGAGATCTTGAGGATGACACAATGATGACACTAGTGCACACTTAAGCATGCATAGTGGTCCAGGATGGATATAAGTTCAAAGACAGATAATCTAGGAAGCAAAGATCAAGAGGAAGCACACTCCAATAATTCCTGTAAGGAAGCAAAGATTGAGAGGGAGTCCACCCAACAACCAAACAAAGATAATTATTTGAATTGTCATTTCTTATATATATGATTACTTAAATGATGTTGTCCAGTCATGTACATAGTTATGTTCCTAGATTTAGGATGTATATTATGCATATTATAAAAGTTGCATTAATGAACAAGATACTACTAATATAGTAATGGGTAAGTGGCCTATGGTACTGTACAACACTCCATTACTACTTATCTAGAATGAAACCTCTTTGTTGATATGTTGGAGTAGTGCACACTCTTAACAATGTTCTGGTAGAGATGGAAGGCATCTAGAAAGTTATGGGATATGGATAAATGTTGTATTGAAGCATTGGCTAAGATAATTGCATGACTGTATGACATATGTCTTTATGTGTATGAATTTGTTCTGAAATCTATGAGATGTTTCTAATCATGCAATTGAATTTGACTTGTAGGAATATCGTGTACAATCACCTACAAAAGAAGGACAACGACATTTGTTCCAACAACGAAGTTCAAGAAAAATACCTATTGAAGATATTGAAGAATCTGAAGTTCCCAGGATCCGGGATGTAGTAATGGAAGAATGCCATGATTGAGGAATACTAGTCTATCATGAAGAATGATGTTTGGGATGTGGTCCCAAGACCAGAAGGGAAGTATGTTGTGACTTCCAAGTGGATCTACAAGATCAAGCATGCTGCAGATGGTAGCATAGAGAAATAGAAGGCAAGGTTTGTGGCTTGTGGTTTCTCCCAAGAAGAAGGGATAGATTATGAAGATACTTTTTCACCTGTAGCCAGATACACTTCCGTCAGAACAATACTGGCTCTAGCTGCAATAATGAAGTGGAAGATACACCAGATGGATGTCAAGACAACTTTCTTGAATGGTGTAGTAGAAGAGGAAGTATATGTGGAGCAACCACTCGGTTTTGAGACACATGACAGGGAGTCATATGTGTGCAGATTGAAGAAATCCTTGTATGGCTTGAAGCAAGCACCCAGAACATGGTACGACAGGATAGACAGCTTTCTGTCCAGTTTGGGATTTACCAAGAGCAAAGTGGATTCCAACCTTTACTACAAGGTTGAGGAAGGAAATCCAGTGATACTCCTACTGTATGTAGATGACTTGTTTGTGACAGGTGAGATTGGGTTGATTGCTGATACGAAGAGGAAGCTTGCTGCCGAGTTCGAGATGAAGGACTTGGGTATGATGCATTACTTTCTAGGTATGGAGGTGTGGCAGAGTGCAGATGGAATCTTCCTTGGACAAGGGAAGTATGAAGTAGAGATCTTGAAGCGGTTCTGGATGATGGACTGCAAGGCAATGGCCACACCTATGGAATCGAACCTGAATCTATTGAGTGATGCTTCATCAGAGTCGGTTGATGCCACGATGTATCATTAGATGATTGGGTCCTTGATGTACCCGACGAACACAAGACCAGATATTTGCTTTGCTATGAACACCTTGAGCCAGTTCCTGACGGATCTTAGACATGTTCACTTGATTGCTGTAAAGCATATTCTGAGGTACCTGAAGGGTATAGTTGATTATGGGATCAAGTATGATGCAAATCAAAATTTTAACCTGGAGGGTTATGTTGATTCAGATTGGGTAGGCAGTGCTGCAGATAGGAAGAGCACTTCAGGATGCTGCTTCAGTATGGGATCGGGTGTGATCTCTTGGTTTAGCAGGAAGCAATCCTGCGTAGCACTGAGTATAGTCGAAGCAGAGTATGTTGCAGCTTGTTTGGCTAGTTGTGAGGCAATATGGCTAAGGAATCTACTGTCTGATTTGTTTGATCTCTAGTTGGATGCGACCTGTATCTTCTGTGACAACCAGAGTTGTGTGAATTTGTGTGAGAACCCGGTGTTCCATGATAGGTCGAAGCACATCGAGATCAAATATCACTATATCAGGGATATGGTGTAGTGAAGCTCCAGTATGTTGTGATGGATGAGAAGATTGCAGATGTGTTGACCAAACCACTAGCCAGAGTGAAGTTCGAGTACTTCAGAGAGAGGCTTGGTGTTCTTCAGATAGAAGATACTTCGAGGAGGAAGTGATGGGACACATTTGTAGGAGCCATTCCAAGCATGGTGGTAGGAGGATCCTTCCCATGGCTATGCATGTAAGTGTTGTGTGATGAGCATCAGGACGATGCTCCAGATGATATGCATCAGGATGATGCTATGACGATGATCAGGATGATCATGTGATGATGATGTGCATCAGGATGATGTACTGTATGATGATGATCGGTATGATCATGAGTATCAGGATGATACTCCGTGGCCGTGGATAGGTTGTGCAGATGCATGTAATCAGTCCTGGAGATACGAACAGGTTGTGCTAGGCACATAAAAGATCCCGGGATGCTCTTTAGAGATCTTGCAGGTTGCAAGACACTCTTTTAAGGTTTTGCAAGAATCGCATGTAATCAACTCTAGAGATCCGAACAGGTTGTGCTAGGCACGTAAAATATCCTGGGATGCTCTTTAGAGATCTTGCAGGTTGCAAGACACTCTTTTAAGGTTTTGCGAGACCACATGTAATCAGTCTTGGAGATCCGATAGGTTGTGCTAGGCACATAAAAGTCTTGGGATGCTCTTTAGAGATATTGCAGGTTGCAAGACACTCTTTTAAGGTTTTTTGGGACCACATGTAATCAGTCCTGGAGATCCGATAGGTTGAGCAGTAAGCTCATAATCAGTCCTGGGATGCTTTTTAGAGATCTTGCAGGTCGCAAGACACTCTTAAGGTTTTTTCGAGGTCACATGTAATAGTTCCCTAGGAGATCCGATAGGTTGAGCAGTAAGCTTGTAATCAGTCCTGGGATGCTCTTTGGAGGTTTTGTTGACGCACGTAATCAGCTCTGAGGATTCCACAGGATGGCCAGCTCGCAGAGATGATGAAGACCTACAGGAGGCTAGGTCTACATCCAACATGAAAAAGGGTTGGCTCTGTAGAACTTCCTATGATGAGAAGAATTGAGAGATAGCACTAGTGATCGAGATGACGAGTACAACATCAGTGACGATGATGCTCCGTGATCCGTGACGATGATCCAGCTCCAGAATTGAAGACTTGTGCCTTTATGTATTGATGACCCGTGTCAAGAGAATACCTTCCTAGTTAAGAGGGAGTGTTGATGTATTTGTAACTTTAGAAGATATTCTCCTATGTATTACATTTGTACTTTATTGTATTCCTGATGGAGATGTATTATTCCTCCAATCAGAAGTGTCGTCATTTGTATTTGCAAGTGTCGCAAGTATTATTGTAAGTGTCGTAACTTATATTTGATGGGTTATTAGACCACCTTAGAGGGGTCGGCCCAGTATGGGTTAAAGGGTTATTAGACCACCCTAGTGGGTTCGAACCAATGACAAGTGGTAATGGGTTATTAGACTCTCGTAAGGGAGGTCGACCCAGTTAGAGTTAAAGGCAGGTCAAGTCATTGTATAAATAGAGAGTGTGACTCTCTCATTCTATTCATTTCACACACTCACTCACTTCGCATTAGTGAGAGAGAGGAGGAGTGCGCACAAGTGGAGGAGGAGTTATTGGTAGGAGACTATCTCTTGTTTTGGGGTTTGATCTTTGTGATCTTTGTATTGGTGCTCATTCTATCTCTAAGGAAGTTGCAGGGTTTTTCACCTTCTTGGTTTTCCTCGGTGAAATGCTTTGTGTCTCTTGTCTCTTGTGGTTGATATGCTGTACATGTTGTTATCTTAGTTAAGATCCTAGATTAGATTGAATTAAATGCTGAAAAACTAACACCAACTAGCCACTTCGATTGGTGTTCCATAACTATTGGTTGATGACAAGTTGCTTTTCCTTAAAGAAGCTAATTATCAATGACACATTTGCATTAAAGTTGTTGGTCGAGAAATATTTGTGTAAATATATTCTTCTTGTATCTCTCAATTACTTGTGATGTTCGGTCAACTATCCTAGTCAGCGTCTTTAGTACTTTTGGTGAATTATTCAACTACACATTTCAGGCGATAGATTGTTGGTCAATAGGAGGCCCGTAAACCAACATGTTCTCCTACTCGATAGTTTGATGGACATTTGATCATGATAATAAATTGGAGCATGATAAGATCGGTGGCCATCGACATGCAGTAGTCTTGAACACTTCTTCCATGGTCGATTGCACCTTTCATATACGGTTTCAAATGTTTAACTACACATGGTTAGAAGGTAGAGTTGTTGAACAACACATGGTCGGAGTTTGGAACAACTGTCTCAGTCAGAGTCTCACATGACTAGTTGGTCGATGGTTTTCGGGCAAGGAACTACTAAGGTATAGCAAAATGCATTGGTCAAGAGGTGGAATATTCGATCGGTTATCCCCAGTTGGATCTTCCTGGAAAACTGCACATGCACACGATTGTTTTTCCAGGTTGGTCGACTGGCCACTTTGGTAGACTGCATGTTAATCCTTCATCAGTGTAGCCTCAACCTCCCTAGTCAATCCTCCCTCTTAGACTTTACCAATCATGACAAAATTCATACTTAACCTATCGTGACAGAATCCATTTCTCTACTCAGCATTCTTTTCGGCAATCTCAGTCAATTAATTTGATACATCTCATTCACTGGAATTAGATTTCTCTATCGGTTAGCTCTATATGTTTTTATGTGTGTCTCGGCTCCCTTTCTTCTCTCCATAAATTTTCTATATTGACGCACGAGCAGTCTTTTACTTCTTGCAAAATATTTTCTTCCTCTTCACATTTTCTTGCAAGTTCGAGCCGCCTCCATCCGCTATTGTTGTTACCCAAACCATACAAAGGAGGCAACGACGCCAATGTTGTATTCACCACAAACACACACAGTGAAGCATATAATAAAACACACATAACTAACAAGAAAAACACGAATATGAGTTGAACGTCCAACTGTTTCATTCATTCTTGAAATGGTATACTTATTTTTTTTTTCCTCGGAAAAAAGTGTAATTTCATTTCAACAGTGGTGAAGAAATTACATTCTAAATATGCATAGAAGCATACAGTTGTCCAATGAAGGATAAGAAAATAGTTCACAAAAAACTAATATTTTCAGTACATCCATCCAGTCTTCCTGACTGTATAGTCTGGTGAGAAAAAAAGTATCAGTTATCAGATGGCTCCCCGAGCCTCTAGAAGGTGTCCCCAGTAATTTTATTACCGCTCTGTAATAAAACCAAAAAAAACTTCACAGCCATCAAAATGACAAGTTACAGATCCATATTCTCTCAGAAAAAAATACGATAGAGAGGTGCACAAATATCCCAAAAAAACCAGAAAAAAACAAAATTCAGATGGCTCCCCGAGCCTCTTGTAAGTGTCCCCAGTAAAGCAGTTTTGTATAAACCATAAATAACATCACAGCCTGCAAAAGGTAGTATATTTCATTTCCATAGACTCTCAGAGTAGATCCTGTTCCAATCCCTACCCTTGTAATATTATTCCATCCGTGAAGGGTCGATGATAGTACTCGTAGAAAGTTCCATCTCTGTATTCCTTCACTTTCCACACCCCCACTGCCAAGTCCCGGCCAATCTTAGAAGACGCGTCCGCCTCCTGGTTGTTCTCCCGATAAACATGTCTGCAAGAAAAATGTAAAAAGGAAAGTTTCAGTTGCAGTATGTCCTGTAGAATGTTTTCAAGTCTAAGATCCCTGCATTGTTGAGTGCCACTAGTCCAATTTGTGACATTCATAGAATCACCAAACACATTTATCTGTTGACATCCCTGTTCCTTTGCAAAGATGAGAAGAAGTTTTAGGCTCATGAATTCAGCAAAATTATTCCCACCCTCCCCCAATCCCCAGGAAAGGTGGTATGAGTGGTTTTTAGAAAGATGCAGTACCGCCCCTCCCCCGCATGTTAATCCCAAAGCAGATCCATCATAAAATCCCCAAGGCATAGACTCATCAATGTCCAGCGCGAGAACCTCTCTTTGTTTTTCCACCTTGATATGGTGTGGGAAAGCCTCACGGTATCCACAGATCTGTACCGCAGTAACCACCAGAGTACAGTATTTTCCATTGAATACCATACCATTCCTAGCCATCTAGATGCCCCACGCCACCAATAAGGGGAGATTCATGTAGGTTTTTCCAATAGGGTCCAAAACCCACTGTGTCCAGGCTGACATCACCGAGTCCCCAGCCCAATTAAAAAAGGAATTGTAAATTCTGGAGCATTCCGCCCAAACTTGCACCGTGAATGGACATTGGAGGAGTAAGTGACAACAAGTTTCCATGCTGGCTTTGCATAAAATGCACCAGCCCGACCCAATCCTATTTTTCCGCTGTAGAAAATCCCAGGTGGGTATAGTGTTTTCGAGGAAATTCCACATAAAAAGGCAATGTTTCAATGGACAGTTGATTTTCCAGATTTTAGACCACCACCCAACCAAAACATGAGGATTCATGAAATGACTCAGACTGATGTATCCATCCTTGGGTGTGTACAATCCAGTAAGGGCACCTTCCCATACCAAAACGTCATCCCTGGCTCGGATATGTATATTTGAACCAGTAAGTGCATCTACATAAGACGTCAGCTCCACCCGTTCAGCCACAGAAAGTGCCAAAGATTCCACATCCACCCATGACTGATTCCACGGATGTATCCTATCCGGAACAGCCAAATGAGATAAATAGATTATACCCAAATCACGCAGAGAGATGATTAATTCACCTGATAAGAGGTGACGACCAGCGCTCCCAAACCAAGGGTCCTCCCCAACACAAAGGGCCTGTCCATTTCCAACATTCCAAGCAAGTAGATCCCCTACCACCTGGAAAGAATTGATGACAGCTTTCCAAATTACAGAGCAACCAGCATGTGACTTATCCATCGACCGCACCCATTCCAAAATAGATACAGGGGCAATATACTTCCGAAAGACCACTTTAGTCCACAAGCTCTCAGATTTTAACAGTCTCCACACCCCTTTTGCAGCCAAAGCCTTTGCGAACAGATGTATATTTTTAAGACCCCATCCCCCTAAAGCTTTTGGAATGGCGATCTTCTGCCAACGAACCCAAGGGGAAACATAATCTCCTTTGCCGCTCCATATGAAATGAAAGCATAATTTGCGAGCTTTCTCCAGCGTCCCTTTTGGTATCCATGAGAGGGACAACCAATAGACCGGAATATCCTCTAATACCGATTTCACTAGAACCAGTCTTCCAGCCCGCGACAACCACCTGTGACTCCAAACCTTCAACCACTTGTGAATTTTTTCAATGAGCCATTGCCAATCTTGTTTAGTATAGGCATTAGGTTTTAAGTGAAACCCAAGGTAACAGAATCCATCTTCAAGGTGAAGGAAAGTAAATGGGAAAATCCTATGTAAAGCCACAATCTCACATTCCCTGAGCAAGTGAGTCGATAGAGTGGACTTCCACTCATTGATCTCCATACCCGTTGCATTAGAAAAAAGTAGAAAAATGTCCTGTAGGGTTTCCATGTCCTTTACCGAACCAGTACAAAAGATGAGGATATCATCCACAAACAACAGATGAGAGATAAATAAATCAGGAGCCACTTGGATACCATGAAGAGTGCCATCCCTACAAGCTTTTTTCAATGCTTTACTAAGCCCCTCAGCAACCAGCAGGAAAAGTAAGGGGGATAGAGGACATCCCTGACGGAGGCCTCTTTCGGACCGAAAAAAAGGAGAGGCAGCACCATTGATGAGCACCGCGAAGGATAACGTAGTGATACAACTCATAATCCACCTGCTAAAATCCATAGCAAAACCCAGATGAGTGAGGAGTAAATGTATATACAACCAACTCACCTTATCATATGCTTTGGATAAGTCAATCTTGATAATGGCCCCTTTGATTTTCCGAGCTTTCATACTATGAATGTCCTCCTGTGCTACACCAATGGCCTCATGTATTTGTCGTCCTTCCAGAAACCCAAACTGTTCCTCCGAAATATGTTTGGACAGAATACCCTTAAGCCGCCCAACAATGACCTTTGACACCACCTTATATACACAGTTGCACAGAGAGATGGGTCTGAAATCATTTAAAGAAGAGGAGTTGTCAGTTTTTGGTATAAGGGCAATAAAGGTGGAGTTCATGGCAGCTGGAATGCGCCCCGATCTACGAGTGTCATCCACCATCAGTAACAGGTCATTCCCAATAAGATCAAAGAGTGCCAGGATAAATTCCACCGTCCATCCATCCGGTCCCGGGCTTTTGTCTTTTTGGAAGCTCTGTAAAACGCCCTTCAATTCATCGGCGCTGACACCAGCCATCTGAGTGTGATTGTCTTCCTCTTCCACAAATCAAGGAAATAATTGAGCCATCCTGACCACCTCCAATATGCTAGCCTGTGCAGGAGCTTTGAAGAGTGTTTTGAAATGATTAACCCCAACCCCCGCCATACTATCAAAAGACTTCTGGGTATTCCCCAAAGAGTCTTCCAAACTCCATATGGTATTTGCCGCCTTCCTGCCCTTAGCATATGCATGGAAAAACTTTGTGTTCTCATCCCCAGCCGATAGCCATATAGCCCTGCTCTTCAAACGCCAAGTCTCCTCTTTTTCCAATAGAAGCTTATTTCTCCTACCCTCCAGAGAAACCAAATGGAATTTCTCATCCGGTGTACCCAGACCCCCAGATCCTGAGTCATAAATGAACTGCAACTCCAGTTCAATAGCCTTTAATTCTCTATTATCACTATGAGTCTTTTCATAAGCCCAAGCCTTCACTGGCCCTTTAATCCTTTTGATATTGTCCGAGAACTGTTGAGAGGTAGAGAGGCCCACCCTAGGGTTGAAGGGTACCCAAAGGGATCCAATAAGTTCATTAAAGGTCTCATCACTTAACCAAATCTTATTAAACTTAAGGGGCCCAGATGGTTTCAAAGGACCATCCCGCATCTCCATGATAATAGGGAAATGGTCAGAAGAGCCTCCCGAGCCAACCCACTGCCTCATTAGATAGTTCCTATCAGCAAAAAGATCAGAGACTAGAAATCGGTCCAGACGTTTTTCAACTATGTAATCTCCAGTTCTATTATTTATCCAAGTAGATTTAAGGAGGGTTGGCTCAATATCAAGCAAATTTCGGGTGACCAACTGGTGTGTGAAGTAGTCAGTCAGAGGGTCTGGCCGAGCTCTGTTGCCCCACACTTCTGCCGGCCCAAGAGAGAAATTCAGATCCCCTCCAAGTAAAAGATTTCCTTCTTGTAACAAGGGGTGAGAGAACAAAGAGTCCCAGAAGGGAATACGGTTTATATAGGGTCCGTATATATTAACCACCGTGAAAGTATCACTAAGGTCCAGTGACGAGCAGTTCATCCCCAAAACCCCTTCCATACCCCACAGATTATGACACTGCACTGAGCGAGTATTCCAGCCAATAGCCTGACCACCCGACCTGCCCCGAGCATCCAAAGTGGCAAATGACCAGCCACCAAACCAACATTCGAGTAAAGTTTTTATAGTCTCTTCAACACCCATAGTTTCCTGAAGCAGAATGATATCCGGGTGTTCAATAGATACCACTCTGCGAAGTGCTGATCTTTTATGGGGACCAGCAAGACCCCTGTAGTTAAAAGACATCACCTTCATCAACGACCCCGTTTCTGGGCTCGCACCGCTCTAAGCGCCCGATCAATAGTCACTTGTTTGCCTTCCATAAGATCCATCTTAGCCTTGTTTTGTGCCCGCGAGAGATGGGATTTCCGTCCCCGACCCCTACCAGATTTTCCAGTTTTGTTTACCCCAGCACCCAATCCACCCGGGGAGATTTTTGATAGGGAGCGAAGGAAATATCCAGATTCTGATGAAGTGGTAGGGGAGGAGGGGGAAAGGTCTTTAGTAGGCCCAGGATCAACCTCAGAGGGGTGGTCAAGCATCAATACCCCAGGGTATGGTAAAGCAGATGAGCAAGAAGGGATGTCAGGGTCTAAACAAGTAGGAATTTCCATCTCCATTGCCGAAGAGATATTCAACTTTTTCAAAGCCTCTATCCAGTCTGGATTTTCACAAGACAAATTCTTAAAAACAAAATGAAAGGAGAGAGGTTTAATGGAATGAGTGATACCCGTGGACGAAGACCTAGGTTCCGTGAGAGCTGCCGAATGAGTGGATACAATAGCCGAAGTCCCCGGTAACGCTTCCCCCGTATGTGGCGCCTCCACTCCCAACTCTTGCTGTAAGTATTCAGCCCCAGCCACATGAGCACCTGAAACCAGTAGAGCAGAGTTTGAGGAACGAGTGTCCACCCTATCCCCAAGTGAATCTTGTCCTTCATCCTCATTCAAAACAACAATTGGAGGGTTTTCCGCCACAGGGTTATCCGCAGGAGGGTTAACATCCACAGCAATTGGGCCTTTTTGCGAACCCACATTTTTCCTGCGAAAAGGAAGATTACATTCAGCAGCCGGATGGTCGTAAGCATGGCAACGCCGGCATCTGAAAGGAACATTCTCATAGTCCAATTTCTGCACATAAACATAGGGTCCCCAAGTGAGGGTAACATCCGGTACGAGTCCATCTCTGATATTCAAATTTACCAGGATACGGGAAACCTTCCTCTATCGAGTATGAAGAAAGCTATAGTCACCATCAAGATATGTACCAATCATGTTTCCAATCCCCCTGAAATGTCGCTCCAACCAGTAATGAAGGGGTAAACCAGGGAGCCGAACCCACAGTGGAACAATATCCAGTCGTTCCCGACTAGCATCAAACATCGGGTGCCACGGTTTATCATTACCAGACAGTGATCCCAACTCCAGTTTGAATTCAGTACCCATCTGGTATGTGCCTCCTCATGGAAATTGAAGGCAAACCAGTTGCGTGTAAGCTCCACTACTTCCGGGGTATAGCCCAAAACCCCAGCCCAATGTTCCCCCACCCAGGCTTCAATGGTGCGGAGAGAGAAAGATCTGCCCAAAGCTTTTCCCACCAATGTGATACTGGTCATCGTGATCAATTGATCCCACTCTATATCCTCCCCCAAGGCGTAATTGTATTTCGTCCTGCTAAGTTTCAGCCAACGTTTCTTCCCCCGTTTCCCCTGCTGAGTATTCTCCCCCGAAGAATGTCCTCCCCATTCATCCAAGCTAGTGCCAGAGGCCACACAGGGACTGGCAAAACCCCGATGTTCATGAAGTTCCAGTTGTCCCGACCTCGAGCCTACCCCAGCCTCCGCCGCGCATGCAACAGTAACAGGAGCCGATGTAGGATAAACCCCGCCAACAGTGCCCTGGTAACCGTCAGATACAGGGATAGAACCCTTGTTTCTACCCGTCGAGCCCTCCAAAGCAGTTAAAACCTGATCCGATGTCCAAAGAGACCCCACATCCTTTAATGGTGATAGAGGTGGAATACTGGGTATAGGCGTTGTAAACGGTCCCGAGCCAGGAGAAAACGCCAGAAAACCGGAAGGTGAGAAACCAAGAGCAGCACTGTTTTCCACAGTAGATGCAACCTCCACCACGTCTGCCCCGGGAGAAACCCCCACCGGCCACCCGACGCCCGGTTGATGAGTCCAAATATCTGCATCATCAGATGGGTCGTAGGCATAATCTAATCGGTCATCGTAAGTAGCCATAGCAAGAAAAACCTACCACCATACCACAATAACCCTAGTAAATGGCAACCAAGGGTGGACGCAAACAGGGTTTGTGCAACCAGACCGGTAACAGGGTAAGAAAAAACTCGCCACAAACCGTGCCAGGTGGTCGTTAGCTCGCGATTCTGACAGCCACAGACCGCCCAATGATCATCCCTGGTTCCTAGGGTTCCGCCATAGTCATGTAAGCCCTACCTCCGTCACAGTAAACGCCATCCAAGAAAACTCCGTTCAAGAAAGTTCAAGTTGCTCCAAGAAAGCCCATACCTCGACTTGAAATCCACCTTAATTTTTTAATCATGATCAATATTGTTGTAAATATCTTTATGTATATATGTGTATGTATTACATATTAATGAGGTAACTATTTTCTATAATGACATTAAACTAAAACAAATAATTTGGTATGAAAAAAGATATATTGAAATGGTATACTTATACATAAGTGGAGAGGTTGGAACGGTTACACCTGATCCAACTGTTCTTTAGTTAAATACAATAACATAAGCTAATGATGACAGATTAAGAGAATCGAAGGGTCCCTCCAACACTTACCTTGTTCTTTGTTGATGTCCATGACATCAGGGTAAATTTAATATCACGAGCATCTAGCTATCACTTAGCCCCTCTAAATTTTGGGTTAGTCTCATTGAAAACATAAGATCATGCATAATCTTTCACTATTTCCAAGTAATTATCAATTTATCAACTATCAATCAATGTAAACAAGGATGTGCACGGCATCCATTTATTCATTTAATCATAATGTAAACTGGTATCCACATACCCTATCATTCTATTTTAGTTTTGCATGCTAAGAGTAAATCACACAACCATCATCATTAATAAGATAAACAATAAAATTAAAACACAATTGTCCCATATAGGTAGATTCATAAATACACATATATAGTTTTCTCAGTCAAGCTGAGTCCAACATATAATAAGTAAAAAAATACAAGATAGGTCTTAATATTGTTTAGCTGCCTCAATCAAAATGACGCATTACATATCCTTATTAGAAATGATTGCATTGGGTACTCCATGCAACCTGAAAATATATTTCATAAATATTTTTGCAATATCAACAACCTTATGTGTAAATAGAACATGGATAAAATGAGTTGTCTTAGTTAGTTTATCAACCTTGATAATGAATAAATAATGTTGCCTCATTTTTTTGGTATTCTAGGGATAAAATCCATTGTCACTACTTCTCATTTCAATTGCAGAAGTGGAAAACATTTCAATGACCATGTTGCTTGTTGATGCACAACCTCGAGTTTCTAGCATTTCATGCATATGACAATGTATTTGGAAACATCCTTTTCCATTCCAAGGAAAAAATATCGTTTTCTTGTTGTTGAAATTGTTTACTAGTAGCATGGATGGATAGAGCATGGCATTTATGTATTTCATCCAAGATTATCTTCTAAATCCAAAGAGTTTGAAATATAATTTATGCTTTTGTGAATCAGAAGTCCATCATTGTTCATCTAATAGATTCATACATTTTTTTTTATTTCTCTTACTGCAATCCATCTTTCACTGGGATATAATGTTCATATTCTACAAGGGACCCGATAACTATTTTTTTTAAATTTGATTTACAAATGCTAACAATTGCTACATGCATCTTTTTGTTGAGTGCATATGCAACTTTATTCTCTTTTCCTTTTTACTTGTTCAATCTCAAAGACAAACTCATGAAGGAATTCCAACCATATTACTTGCTTGATAATTAAGTTTGTTAGTTGAACAAATACTTCAAGTTGTTATGGCATGTTCTCAAGCCAAATTTCTTTCCCATCAAATAGTGCCTCCACATTTTCAATGCATGCACCACTACAACAAGTTCCAAGTCATTTGTGACATAATCTTCTCATGTTGTTCAATGTTTGTGTTCATAATATACCACACGACTCTCTCACATAATAAATCCACCAATCCCTTCAACATGTGCATTGATACACACAATAAAATCCATATTTAGATCAACAATTTTTAGAATTGGAGCACCAATGAGGAGCTTTTTCAATAGTTGAAAGATTTCCTTGCACTTCTTTTACCACTCATGCTTTTCCCCTTTGTTTAGTAGAGAAGTGATTGGGCAAGAAGTTATGGAAAATCCTTGTACAAATCTTCAATAATAACTAACAAGCCCATAAGGATCTCACATCTGCAAATTTATAGGATTAGGCAAACTCATTATGGCCTCAATCTTTTTTGGATACACTAATATTCCTTATATTCCTTATTTGGAAATAATGTGACCCAAATAATGAATTTGTTTTTGATAGAAGTCACATTTGCTTAGCATTGTATACAATTTGTGCTCTCTTAACCCCTCCAAAACCAATGCAAGTGATTTTCACGTTCTTCTTTAAATCATCCAGAAAACAAGAAAAACTTGTCCAAACACTTACTAAATGCATTGTTCATGAATCACATGAATGTAGTTGGTGAATATGTATCATTGAATGGAACCACTACAAATTTATAATGACCATACCTTTGTTTTGGATGATTTCTTTTGAATATCTTCTTTGATTTTGACTTGATGATAGCTTGCTCTCAAATCAATCTTCAAAACACTTTTACTCTTTTCATTTGGTCCAACAAGTCATCAATACTAGGGAATGGATACTTTTCCTTTTTTGTAACTTTATTAAGTTGGTTTTAATAAATACACAACCAGATAGTTGCAACTTTCTTTTTCACAAACAATACATGTCCTACCCATGGAGACACACTTGATCTAATATATCATTAGTCCATCACCTATTTGTAGTTTCATTTCCAATCGAATTAACTCTAGGGTACTCATTTTATAAGGAGTCTTGGACACTAGTACAACTCTAGCTACAAGATCAATTCAGAAATAAACCTCCCTCTTTCGAGGAAGCCCCAACACTTCATTCGAAAACATATCATTGGATTCTTGCAACATGGGAAAACCTTCTATTTTTGGGTCTTTGTCTTCTGCCAATTCCAAAATAGAAGCTACACACAATCGGTACTTATTTCTTAAACATTTATTTAGCTACAATGTTGAAATTTGTGTAATGGAGTTTGCCAATGGAATGTTTCTTATTGTTCTTAAGTTTCTATCCTCATCATTAAAATAGAAGTATTGTTGTAGCAATCATTTTTAAGTCGATGTGATTCCAACCAATCCATACCAACGAGGACATCAAAAGAACCAACTAGCAATATATTCAAGTTTTTCTAGGAAAAGAGTCCAACTCTAATGGACAAATCTCCATCATTTCACTAAGCTTTCTCTTGGTTCTAGTGGTTCGTTGAATAGCCATGGCTTACTGTGTTGGTTTTCTTAAGAGCACAACTTTCAACAATTTTAGGAGTGGTATCATTGTGACTAGATCCTAGATCAATTAAAATCGAAGTAGTTTGCTTTGAAATCCCACCATAGTTTATGGATGATCTGCCTAATGGTCTTCCAATGCATCATAATTACGAGGAATGGTTGGTGCCACAACATTCATAGTGTTAGCCTCCTTGATATTATGAACAATCATGTTTTTTTCCTTTCAATGAGGTCAATTCTTTCACGTGTGGTATTTTCCCATAATCCCAACATTGGATTGGTAGCCTTGCCCTTTTCCCCCAAATTCAATTGGCTTGGTACCACATTAAGCTAGTTGATTTTGTTGAAGGTCCCTAGGTAGTTCCTAAAGAGAGGAGGCTTGAACCCATTCTCACTTTGGTGTTACTTCTCTCCTTTCTTGTCCTTACGCGCCATTTGAAAGTTTGAAAGTTTCCTTTGTTCTCTTCATAATAGGAATTTACCTTTTTATTGCCTCTTCAAGTGTCTAAGGCTCATCAAATTCAATATGGTCCTTGTATGAAGTAGGTATCCCACTCAAGAGGCATTGAATATTTACCTTCTTATCTTTGAGAAAGTTACTATACCTCAACAACTATATAAATTTTGTTACATATTCGTCCATGGTCGTTGGCCCCAATTTTAGCGCATGGAACTCTTGTACCTTACACTCATAATAGAGATCCAAAAGGTACTTTTGTTATAAGTGTTCCTTGAATTGCTTTCATACAACCTTTCATTCATTGATCTTCTTTGCTTCCCAGAGTTGATCCCACCAAATGGAAGCTCTACCACTTAGATCATGGAAACTATAGCCTTCATATTTCCCCTATTAGTCACGAAATTGGAAAATTTTCCACATTCCAAGAATCCAAGCTTAAGATTCTTTCCCAAACTTGAACTCACCATTAAATGTCTGTAATTTTGTGTTGTGAAATTCTCCCTACACACTTTTTCTAAGATACATATTCTCTCATGACTACATCAATAAGGTTTTGGGATGCTCAAGGTGTGCCCAACTGTATATTGTTTGATGTTAAGCAACAAATTCCCCAAAATAGAATGAAAAGAGCATAAATAGACTAGAAAGAGCAATCCACGCCTTAATAATGAAGAAAAGAGATGAATAGCAAGCCTCTTCATGGGGGAAACGTCTTTATACAATGTACTATGTACACAAGGCAAGACAAGTTGAGATGATTCAAATGAAAATGTCTCCTTCCTATATATAGGAGACAAAGAGGTACAATTACAACTAATGGAACCAAGCCGACATAACTAGTATAATAATACTAATCACAATTATCACTAATAGACCCAAGCCAACATCAATAATATGTAAGGAGCCACAATATCTGGGGTAATGTGCCAACATTTAGGGTGTAACATTCCCCTCCCCTTTACACAAGTGTTGTCCTCAACACTTGATTAGTTGTGGATGCTTTTGTATGAAGGACTCATCTTCCCATGTTTAATCTTCAACTGGTAAGTTCTTCCACTTGATGAGGTACTCATTAATAGACTGATTGCGTTGTTGTTTGGTCCTTGTTTCCATGATTTGTTTAGGTTCCAATATGAATTTTCGTTCTTCATCCAGTTCCAACAAGATAGTTTGAATTGGTATCTTGTCTCCTATTACCTTCTTTAAGCAAGAAACATGGAAAAATGGGTGTACCCTTGAATATTAAGGGAGCTCTAATTTATAAGCCATACTACCAATCTTCTGCAACACTTTATAAGGACCATAATACTTGGGTGCTAATTTATTGTCTTTATTTAGTTGCTTGAGGGACATCTATTTTTAAGGTTGCAACCTTAGAAATACCCAATCCCCTTCTTCAAACATCCTTTCATTGAAATGTTGATCTGCTTGTTGTTTCATCCTGTTTTTTGACATAGTCAGGTTGTCCTTCAGTAACTGGAGAACTTCTTGTTGGTGCTCTAGGTGATCTTCCACAACTTGAAGTTTGGATTTTCCTTTTAATGGAGATGTGACAGATGGAGGATGGAACCCATAAATGCCATAAATGGAGACATTTTTGATGATGTATGGAAGGAAGTATTGTACCACCATTCTACCAAAGATAACCATTTCACCCATTGTGTTTGTTTGTTAGATGCAAAGAAACGAAGATAGCCTTCTAAACATTTGTTCACTATATTAGTTTGGCCATCGGATCGAGGATGATAGGATGAACTATGAGCCAATTGGGTAGCCAAACAAGAAAATAGTTGAGTCCAAAAGTTTCCAGTGAAAAATGGATCTTTTTCATTGACAATAATCTTTGGGTTTCCATGTAACTTCTGAATTGTTTCCATGAAGGATGCAACAACTGTACTTGCATTAAAAGGGTGAGAGAGTGCACAAAAGTGTGCATACTTTGTGAGTCTATCAACAACCAACATAATAACAATATTCCCTTTTGACTTGGGTAGACCCGTGATCAAATCCATTGAGACTTCCTCCCAATGCTGACAAGGTATTTCTAATGGTTGTAAAATACCTAGGGTCTTAATTGTTTCCACCTTATTTTTTTGGAAAACCAAACATTCTGCCACGAACAGTTGAACATTAGATTTAAGACCTCCTCCAAAAAATTCCTTCTTGACCCTGTGGTATGCTTTTAGGAATCCTAAGTGCCCACCAATAGGAGAGGTGTGTAATTCCAAAAGGATATTTTGTTTGAGTTGGGAGTTCTTACATATATATAAGTGATCCTTAAACCATAGTGAATCATTTTTCCACAAAAAAGTTTCTAATAGAATGGGATACTTTTGTAGCTTTTGAATGAGTGTCCACACAGATTGGTCATTCTTTCATTCTTCCCTTGCTTCTACTACCCAATTGGGTTGTATAATCGAAATCGCACAAAGTAATGCCTCAACATCCTCATCTTTTCTGGAGAGTGCATCTTCCACCACATTATGTTTCCCTTTTTTATAGATGATTTCAAAGTCAAATCCCAACATCTTGGTCACCCATTTTTGTTGCTCTTTTGAAGATATTCTATGTTCCAATAAGTATTTAAGACTATCATGATTTGTTTTGACCTTGAAGTGCCTACCTATTAGGTAAGGACACCATTTCTTAAGTCCATGTAGTATTGATATCATTCCCTTCTCACAAATGGGTTTTTGTAAGTTCTTTCTCTTGATTGGTCGACTTTCGAAAGCAAGGGGTCATCATTCTTGCATTAGAACAACTCCAATTCCATTTCCTGAGGTATCACATTCCACAATGAAGGTTTTTGTGAAGTCCGGTGTAGTCAAAACAAGAGCTTTGCACATTACCTCTTTAAGTTGTTAAAAAGCTTGAGTTGCCTCTGGAGTCCAAGAAAATGCTTCCTTCTTCAATAATGCTATTAGAGGTGCAGCTATTCTTTCATAGTTCCAAACAAACTTGCGTTATTACCCTGTCAAACCTAAGAATCCTCTATGATTCTTCAAGTTTTTAGGAATTGGCTAGTCCATCATAGGTTTAATTTTGTTAGGGTCTACCTTGACACCTTCATGAGATACAATATGACCCAAATACTCTACCTCCTTTACCCCAAAGAAACATTTGGAAGGTTTTGCATATAGTTGTTGCTCCTTTAGCAGTTGTAGCACCCTGTCAACATGTTTTACATGTTCTTCCCAAGACTTGCTATAGATTAGTATATCATCAAAAAATACTAACACAAATTTTCTAAGGAAGGGCTTGAAAATGGAATTCATCAAACCTTGAAATGTGGAAGGTGCATTTGTATGGCCAAAAGGAATGACCATAAATTCATAATGACCTTCATGAGTTCTGAATGTTATTTTAGGTATGTCCTCTTCCTTCATTCTAATATGATGATACCCTGAACGGAGATCTTACTTTGTGAAGTAAGTTGCTCCATGTAGTTCATCTAATAATTAATCAATGACATGAATGAGAAACTTATATTTAATGGTGATCTTGTTGATCTCTCTATAATTTGGACACATACATCCTGAGCCCTCCTTCTCGTGTACCATTACCACTGGTGCATAATAAGAACTTTGGCTAGGCCCAATTATTCTATGTTAGGAACCCGTGTCAACCCTTCTCTTTACTATGTTAGTATATTGTTGTTGGACGCATATGCTTTATAAGTCGTCCAGTAGTATTTGTTGATTCATAGTTTATATTAGCCCATAGTATTGACCCATAGTATTGGATGAATATGCTTTGTAAGTCGTCCCATAGTATTATATGTCCCATGGTTTTGACCCATAGTATTGGGCATAGACTTAGTATATAAGTGTGTGTTGAGGTCATTGAAGGCACCGTGAAGTTAATTGTATTGAGCTTGCTCAAAGGAGGTTGCCCCCTCGAAGTGGCCCGTGATCAATATAAAAGTGATTATGAGTTCTATTATTTCTGATATCTTGTGTATTTGCATTAATTAATTATTGTAGGTTCATCACATCTGGTATCAGAGCACTTTCTTGGCTCGTTGGGTGGAATTCCTGCCAATTTTTTTTTTCGCATCTGTTGCAGCTTCGGATTTGGGAATAATCCCTATCCGCTTAACTATGGGAAGTACTTGGGAATAAGCCCTAAAACTCATTGTGAGGAGTACCACAGGAACCCCAAAGTAGCTGGCCCATTGAGAGGACCTGCTAGCGAAAAGGGCAACGACCCCTACCTGATTGACTAGTTCCCACCCGTGAGGTAAACCAAGAGCTATCGTTTGTGGCAAAGCGGTTATCAGTTTTACCTGAGCCGTGGAGTGAGGGGTATTGCCCCAATACGCAAGCCGTCAGACAGCATTGGTGGCCGAGTGAAACACCTGAACTGTTAGGAAGTCGTACATACCTGGGGTCCATATCTATTTTCAGTTGAACTGTTGCCGATCACTTCCGCTCCAGATCCAGCCATTTCAGATCTATTCTGAAAGTCGTTCCAGATCTAGTCGTCGTTTCAGATCCATACATTTTCGATCCCTTCCGCACCGTTGCAGATCCGTTCCGCGCCGCTGCCGATCCATTTCTGAACTGTTGCCGATCCATTTCTAAAAAAAAAAAGAAAACTACTGTTTTCGGCCATATCTCCCTTGTTTCAACTCTGTTTTCCCTGAAAATTCACTGATATCCCTGCAATCCCATTTTGCATATTTCATTCCTGAAGACACTATCCCAAATTCCACTTCCCAAGACCAGAAATCCCACATTTGTCTATTTTTAGGGTTTGCCATAACTTCTTCAATTTTCACCCGATTGCCTTCAAATTTTACCATAGAGTTCCTGCTTCTGAAATCCCCATTTTTTGCTTCCATGTCCCTCAGAAAGTGTCAAAAACCTAGTCAAACCCCAATTACCCCTTCGAGTTTTTCTCAAA
This sequence comes from Larix kaempferi, assembly GCA_027924585.1. Lineage (NCBI taxonomy): Eukaryota > Viridiplantae > Streptophyta > Pinopsida > Pinales > Pinaceae > Larix > Larix kaempferi. The sequence goes on along the minus strand of BSBM01000710.1, from coordinate 1,598,180 downwards.
TCCAAATTTCCCCTTACTAAATAAGCTTGTGTTTGTGTTTTTCTATCCATTCCCCCCCACCAAAATAAAAAATAAAAATTACTGGTTATGGTTGTCACTCGCACAGGAGCAAACACCATGGAGGAAGCACTTGAAGCCATCCAAACCAAACTCCAAGATCTGGATGAAAAATTTCTCAGCCTCCATCTTCAGCATTCAGCCATGAACAATAATCGACAGCCAGAATCTTTTGCAGCCACCGGGTTCTCTTCTTCTAGCAATTTTCGTGGGCCGAAGCTTGATTTTCCTCGCTTCAATGGTACTGATCCGATTGGATGGATATACCGAGCAGAACAATCTTTCAGTATGCATAATACTTTTGATGTTCAGAAAGTTCCACTTGCATCCTTTCATTTGGAACAGGAAGCCCTTTAATGGTACCGTTGGTACATCAAAGCTCATCCCGAGCCAAACTTGACAGATTTTTGCCAACTCCTTTTGCACGATTTGGTCCTAGTTCTTTTGACGACTTCACAGGAGCACTCACTAAACTTCACCAAACTGGCACAGTGAGAGAGTATCAGACGAAATTTGAGAAACTAGCCAATCACACAGAAGGATTGTCCGATGAATTCTACAGGAGTTGTTTTATCAGTGGTCTCAAGGATGAAATCCGCTCAGAGGTCAAAATGTTTTGTCCCAACACAATGATGGAAGTCCTAGGGTTGGCTAAGCTGGCTGAGGACAAGATCGCAGCTCAACAACGCTCCAAACCCACCTTTGTTCCCTTCAGCAATATGGGTTCCCAACGACCTCCCATCATGCCTGCTCCTCAACCAACTCCTATCAAGCAATTGTTTGAAACAGAGATGCAGGCACGCCGAGAAAAAGGTCTTTGTTATAATTGTGATGAGAAATTCACTCAGGGACATAGATGTGTTCAACAAAAGCTCTATCTCTTGGATGTGGATTCTTCGCCTGCCTCAAAACTTGATGAAGAAGCTCCAGATACAATAGATGATCAGGTCGACATTCAACACCCGCCTGTTGACACCCCATCTCAGGACGACCCACCCGAGATCTCTCTCCATGTTGTAACCGACGTCACCACCCCACAAAAAATGCGAGTCAGGGGATACTTCAAGAAGCTCCCTCTTACCATACTCATTGATTCTGGTAGCACTCATAACTTCATTGATCCTCGGATTGCCAAACAGGTTGATTGTTTTGTCCATCCTTGCTCCAACTTTGAAGTCATGGTTGCCAATGGGGGCACCTTACCTTGCAAGGGGAAGTGTCACAATGTGCGTATCTCTATGGAAGATTATAACCTGCGCTCTAATATGTTTTCCTTGTCCTTAGGTGGATGTGATGTGGTTTTGGGTGTTCAATGGTTACGCACACTTGGCCCCATCTTATGGGATTGTGCGGAACATTGGATGCAGTTTTCAGTCAATGGCTCACAACACAAATTAATGGGCTTACAACCAGGTTCTCTCCGCATCATCAGTTCACATCGTCTGGAAAAAATCCTTAAGAAGAATTCACATGGTGTCATCGCTCAGCTCCATTCCATTCAGATGCACCCATCAATGGTCTCCACTACTTCCTTGGATAGATATGCAGGTGTCTTTGCTGAACCAATGAGCTTGCCGCCTTCAAGAGACCTTTCCGGTAAGAATTTAGTCGCATCTACCTCTCAGCAGGAACTGATGGCTATTTTACATGCAGTACAGAAGTGGCAGCCATACCTATTAGGGAATTATTTCTGCATCAAGACTGATCTCCCGAGTCTGGAAAATTTTCTGGAACAATGGGTCTCCTACCCAACACACCTGAAATGGGTTATCCAACTCATGGGTTATCCCTATGCGATCACTTACAAGAAGGGTAAGGACAATATAGTGGCAGATGCTCCTTCTCGCACAATTGATGACCCAGTTTCTCTTACAGCTCTTTCTCTGCTTGTTCCAAATTGGTTGCAATATGTTCAACAGGGCTATCTCTTCTATGAACTCCATGCTTCTTCATCAGCAGGGCACTCTGGGTTCTTCAAAATGTATGACCAAGAACAATGTAACTTCTTTTTGCAGGGACTAAAAATGACAATTGAACAGATGGTGGCTGATTGTCATACTTTCCAGGTCAACAAGGGTGAAACGACACTCCTTTCGGGATTGCTCAAACCCTTGCCCATCCCTACACAGCTTTGGCCAACTATTTCTATGGATTTCCTAGCAACGTTCTGGTGGTACAATACCACATCTCAAAGGACACCATATGAAGCAGTCTATGGACAGACACCGCCAGTTCTTCTTCCATACACCCTTAGCAGCTCCCCAGTTCAGGAAATTGACTCAGTTCTTTGCAACCGCGATCAGATTCTTCTCATTCTGCAGGACAATCTTCACATGGCCAGAATTCGCCTGAAACAACAAGCCGATCAGCACCGTTCTGAACGCATTTTCCACGCAGCTGATAGGGTTCTTCTTCGTCTACAGCCTTCCAAGCAATCCTCCCTGACACTCCAAAGGCATGAGTGGCCCGCAATGCAACCCAAGGATGCTACCGGGGAACCACTCCTTCAGATTTTACAGCAATTTCTCCAACCAAAGCTTTGAGGACAAAGATTTTTCTAAGGGAGAGGGGATGTTAGGAACTCGTGTCAACCCTTCTCTTTACTATGTTAGTATATTGTTGTTGGACGCATATGCTTTATAAGTCGTCCAGTAGTATTTTTTGATTCATAGTTTATATTAGCCCATAGTATTGACCCATAGTATTGGATGAATATGCTTTGTAAGTCGTCCCATAGTATTATATGTCCCATGGTTTTGACCCATAGTATTGGGCATAGACTTAGTATATAAGTGTGTGTTGAGGTCATTGAAGGCACCGTGAAGTTAATTGTATTGAGCTTGCTCAAAGGAGGTTGCCCCCTCAAAGTGGCCCGTGATCAATATAAAAGTGATTATGAGTTCTATTATTTCTGATATCTCATGTATTTGCATTAATTAATTATTGCAGGTTCATCACATGCTAGCCTCTAACATCTCTGCACCCATACGCTCAATTTCACTCTTCTAGCCATAGGGGTATCTATAAGGTCTAATTTTAGGAGGAACACTTCCTGGAATTAAGTGAATAGCATTATCAAAATCTCGAGTAGGTGGAAGACCTTTTGGAATATCTTCAAATACCTTGGTGTGCTTATCAATGACCCTTTGGAGATCCATGCGAATAGGAGGCTTAGATGTTTGAACATCTAGTGAGCATAATTGTGCAATTATGCCTTGATGTCCCTTTTCTGGCAATTTTGTCATACCATTAGAGCTTATCAGCTTGCCTGACTTCCCTGTGATACCCCTTAATTCGAATTATTTTCCTTCCCATGAAAATTTCATGAAAAGTTTTTGAAAATTAAAAGCCACTGTTCCCAATGATTGTAACCATTGAACCCATAAGACAATATCAGCACCACCCATTGGGATAACAATCATTGGACTATTCAATACCCCCATAGTAAGATTGATATTATGGCATTTCCCTGAGCAATTGATAGTATCTCCATATGCAATCATTACCTGAAACTTCGGTGCTAGATATACAAAGCAATTGAGAGCTTTGGCTAGTTTACAGTGAATGAAATTATGAGTACTACCAGAATCAATCAACACTATTACCTTTTTTCGTTTTGATATATCCTTTGATCTTGAGAGTTTGGGGTGTGCTAATGACAACCAATGCATGACAAGATATGGTGGGAGTAATCTCTTTGGGAGTGATCTCTTCTATTTCTTAGCTCGAGATGGTTCCTATTTTTTTGCTTCCTCCTCTTCACAATCTATGTAGAATAATTTCTTCTCACCACACTTATGTCCCTTACTGTACTTGTTATCATAGTTAAAGCATACAATTTTTTCTCTTCTTTCATCCAGTTGTTGGGGTGTCAACCTTTGAGGTTGGTTAGAAGAAGGAACGTTATTGTCTCTATATGTGTTGCAAGTGGTCCTTTTTGTAGCCGTCACCATATTTTTACTTTCAACCTTCCTTGCCACCATGAAATCCTTCTCTAAAGATGTTGGTTCGAAGAGGCACACCTCATGTTGGATGTTATCCTTAAAGGTTCCAATAAAGAGATCCAACAATTTATCATCTCGTATGTCACCCACTCTAAGATTCAAATTTTGAAATTGTTGAATGTGCTCGCTTACTGGACCTTTTTTCCTTAGATTTATCAATTATGTAAAGAAGGAATTGCTCTTAACATCATCATGGTACGATATTGTTGGCGGGGTCTTTAGGCCTTTGTAATAGTCATCTAGTTAGTGTGTATAAGCTTAATGAATAGTTAGTTGGAGCTGGTGTAACCGCTCCAACCACATCTCTATGTATAAATACCTATCAAGTGGAATAACATAATCGACTGAACATTCAGTCCAATACACGTTCTCTTGATGGTTGCTGTGTATGTTTATTTCATGCTTGAATGTCTGTGTAATCCCTTAGACTACAACAATAGGTCTTCAATAATGGTTGACATGTTATTCTCTTGACTCTTATGAATATTGCAGTGTTTTCCTGACAAAGCTGGTGCATGATGAGGTTTTATAGGAAGTAGTGGAACCTTGGATGGCTATCAAATCTATTGTAATGATATTGCATCAAGTGGAGTGGATATTGGTCAATGCAAATGGTTCTTTGTTGTGGTTGGCCATGCACTGCATGCCAATTCAGGGAAGGTGTTAGGAATGCCATATAAGGAAAACCCTAATTTGTATTGATCTTATTCACCAGTGCTACTCATATTTGTGGCCAATTAATTATATCTATTAGAGGGGTAACTTGTTTTGGACAAAGTTTTTGTTTTATGTCATTTCTCAATGCATATTAGGAATAAGAAAGGAAAAAGAAGATCGGTTTTCAACAAAGGTTGGATCGTATTGGCATGCATTTGAAATATCAAAAGAAATGTTGTGGGATCGAACATAGATGTATGTAGGTACATTAGGAAGTGTATTTGAGTTGGAAATCTTTGTAATATCCTTCATTTTGTATCTTATAGAGATGTGCATTCATGACATGGGATTTGGTAACATAATAATTATAATATTTTCCCTCTAATCCATTGTTTCTCACAACCAAGATGTCCAAATATTCAAGGTGGCATGGGAGGTAAGCAGTGACTGTACTAATGTTTTGCAGGAAACTAATAGTGTGACCACTATGTTTGTAATGGCCACCTCGAGCATGGTTGAATCAATAGTTGGATTCCATGAGCGATGGACATTTCTTCTACCTAGGTAAGAATTGAAAAAACAAGGGATGGTCTCCATAATCCATATTATTCCATTTAGAGAAGAGGTTGGCATATATTTCCACATGGAAAGGAGAATAGATGAAATTTTCAAGCAATATGGTTGTACGGATCCCAAGGTATGATTCCATACAAGTATTACATGTATGTATATTGGACAAGGCATCGATCAGAGTGTGGAACATTTCAGTAGTATGGACAAGGGCTTGGTATTGAATAGGTTTCGTTGGAAATTCCATAAAAGGGTGCTTTTCCCTATATATTGTAGCTCATCTATGCTTATTTAGTTCATCTTTGCGGTATACATATTGTTTGTTGCTTCTCATTTTTAGGGAAGTTGGTGTAGACTAAATACTCTTGATTTGGTTGGTAACATTGAAGTTGAGGTTGGAAAAGGTATGGGGTATTAAAGAAAGATATGTTGTTTTCATTATTTCTTGCTAGAAATGGTGAAAATGGTTTGGTTATTGAAGTTGATGGAACATTATTTGGTTGCATAATGGTCTTTGCAAGGGACATGGATTTCTTTTAAATGGAGAAACTCTAGGGATCATATTTTGTAATTGTTTGATTCCATAGAAATGTTTCCCAGTTAGTAGAAATTTCTCATGGTGTTTGTTGTGGAGCACATAATATTCATTGCTTTGAAATACTGACTCTTTAGGGTTTTCCCTACTTAAATTGAGATTTGACCACTTTTCTAAAAAAAGGTTTATTTATAATAATTGTTAATATTTATTTAAAAGACATTTTGAATACTTTAAATAGTGATATTAAAGCACATAAATCTCTATTTACAATATATATCAATAAAAAATAGTTTAATAATTTAAATAAAATTAGAAAGTAAAATTAAACCACTTTAATAATTTAAATAAATTACAATATAAAATTAAAGCAACAAAAATGAATTTAAATACTTAAACCAAGAAAATATAAAAAGTATATATAAATATATTTTACAAAGAAAGTATAATAATACCTTGCATTTACATAAACATAATATATATTAATTTACATGTATCTATTTATTCTTACTTACACGTGGGCCAATGAATTACATCACATTTAAACATAAGAGACACATTTGATCATTTGCTTGAGTAAATTTGTTAAAATCGAATACATAAAAAGCGATGCCCCATATGTGTCATGGTCACGTAGAGCAGGTGATCTTAATGCTCATTTCCTCCTTCAACATTAGGGGGATTGGTAGCCTACCCAAAAAGGCTGCCTTGAAACACTTCTTGGAAACGCTGAATCCTTCTGTTGTCCTCCTACATGAAACTATGCATCTTAGTTTTGAGGTTTGCAATTTTTTTTTGGATATTCGGTCGCATTGGAAATGCTGCGGTACTGACTTTGATGGCCGGTCAGGGGGGATTCTATCTTCCTGGAACTCTCTATAGGCTGACCTCGTGCCCTTCTTTTCATGTGCAAGTATTCTTCTAGAATGTCGTTTGAAGGGCTTGGACCTGAATCTTTGCATTTTAAACCTATATGGTCCCTATCGGGACAGAGAGCAGTTTTGGGATGCTATCTTCTCAAACCCAGTCAGTAATGCTCAAAATATGGTCATTGGTGGTGATTTGAATTTGACTTTGTCCGTGGATGAAGTTTGGGGTTCTGGCCATCAGGTGAATCTGCTCGAGGGCTATTTCAAGCAGCATTTCAACTCTTTAGGGTTGGTGGATGTGCTACCTTCCCAGTTGGTACCTACTTCACATAATGGAAGAACTGCGCGCAATGGCATCTCCAAACGTTTGGACCGTTTCCTGGTTAAGGACTCTCTGTTGGATTCAGGTGGCCGACTCCGTTCTTAGGGGGTGGCCACAAGCATCTCAGATCATAAAGCCATTGTTCTAGACTTTAGTTTTTAGGTTAACAATTGGCCTACCCCTTTAAATTCAGCAACATGTGGCTGGAGGAGAAGGCGTTCTGCAATATGATCACGTCCAAGTGGCACTCTCTAACTCCTTCAAGCCGTTCTTCACATATGCACTCTCTTATGCACAAAATGGAAGTCCTGAAATTTGAGGTAAAGTATTGGGAGCGGGCCAATAAACTCTCTGATAATGTGGAATTATCTAAAATTGAGTCTAAGATATGTGCTCTTGAAGCGGGGGGAGACGATGATCTCTTCTCCATTGATCGACATAATATTTTGTCAGGGCTTTTCAAGTGGAAGGATTTTCTTTTGGGATATAGAAGGAGAATTCGTGGAGGCTTAAGAGTCGTGCCTTATGGATTGCTAAGGGTGACGACAACACTCGGTACTTCCAACAAGTTTCCAACTAGAGAAGGAATCAGAATACAATTTGGGAAGTAAAGGGGGAAGATGGTATATACAGAACGGACCACGCATCCATCCAAATGGTGGCAGAAAGGTATTTTAGTGATTCCTACCAACAAGGCCGCGTCAACAATTTAACCACCCAACTAAACATTATCAACTTATTTCCTAGATTCCTCACTGTGGAAGAAGGCAAGGAAATCGAGGTTGTTGTCATGCTGGAGGAGATTAAGGAGGTGTTAGGCTCTCTAGTCAAGGATAAAAGCCCCGGAACAGACGGCTGGACGGTGGAGTTCTTTTTGCACTTTTTCGATTTGATGGGGCATGAGATTCTTGCAGCAGTGGAGGAGACCAGACGACATGCAGTGGTGCCTAAGAAGCTCAACGCCACTTGCCTTGCCTTGATTCCGAAGAAGGATCGTCCGGATGATTTTAGCGACTACCGCCCTATTTCACTCTGCAATACCATGTATAAGTTGATCTCTAAGACCATAAAAAGGCACATTAAAACCTTTTTAGCTCGACGTATCTCTTTGGAACAGTTCGAATTTCTGTATAATCGCCAAATCTTGGACACAGTTGGAGTGGCACAGGAGAGTTTTCATTCGATAAAGGTTAAGGACTTGCAGGCATTTATCCTTAAGATGGATCTTAAAAAAGCGTATTATCATCTGGGCTGGTCATACATTCACCTCAATATCCTTATCCAGATTGGCATTCCGGTCAATATTGTGCAGTGGATCATGGCTTGCATATCTTCGACTCACTTTGCGGTTTTGGTCAATGGAGCTCCATCCAATTTATTCTCTTGGAGTTGAGGTATTAGGCAGGGATTCCCACTCTCCCCGCTCCTCTTTATATTGGCGATCGAAGGATTAAGCAGGCTTATCCACGCTGCGAAAGAAAACAACAACACTGGAGGTATTCGAATCACCAGAGCTATGGTAATTACACACCTTCTTTTTGTGGACGACGTGTTGATTTTTGGGTCAGCCTCTATTACCGAATGGTTAAATTATAAATTCATTTTTAAAGAGTTTTGTTTGGCTTCTAGGATGGTTATAAGCACTGGGAAATCCTCCTTCCTGTACAAATGCAAAGATGAAGGGGTCATTGATTCCATGAAACTGGTTTTTCCTTATGCTTTTAACCACATTAATGTTGGTTTTAAGTATTTGGGGTATTTCTTAAAAGCCAACTGTTATAAGGTTGTATATTGGCGTTGGCTTCTCCAGAAAATCGACCGTTGGATCAATAATTGGAATCTGATATGGCTCTCCTTGGGTGGCCATCTCATTCTGGCACAATTTGTTATACAAAGCATTCCGATCTACTGGCTTGGCCCAAGGAAATTACCATCTTCAGTCATTAACACTATCTTCCTTAAGCTCTTTCGCTTCATCTGGTCGGGAAGTATCCAACGAGAAAGTGGCACTTGGCAGCCTAGCAGGACTTATCATGGCCTAAGTTATCTGGGGGTTGGGGACTATTGAACTTGGAATGCTTCAACTTGGCGATGCTGAATAAAATTTTTTGGAGGGACTTAATGGATGGTGGCTTATGGAGTTGCGTTATCCGGTCTAAATACCTGAAATCCCCTACTGTGTTTCACTGGTTACGCAATCCGAAGCCCGCATACACCTTTGTTTCTTCTGTATGGCGTAGCTTTATTGGCACTTTCCGGTATATAGGTCCTTGGCTCAAATGGAAGATGGGGAGAGGTTCTGATCTCTTTATTGGTATCAACTCCTTATTAGGTGACGGGGGCTCCTTTTCTCTTCCTGAGGGGTTGATTAAGGAACTGCACGAGCGAAGAATTGTCATTCTGTCTCAAATTTGTAGCCACAACACAGATCCCAACACTTTAGGATGGCTTAATTCTTCTGATTTCAATATTCCGAGACATTGGACACAGTTGTGGGAAGACTATATCACCAACCTCTCTGTTGCCGATATTAAGTTGACAGATTTAGATGATGTTTTACTTTGGGATGGCCCTGGGTCGAATGGAGTGTTATCTGTGAAATTAGTCTACAATCTGGTGCTCGGCGATTTATACCCTCACCTAGATTTGCAATGGTAGTTCTCTAAACTCTGGAGATGGAAGGTGCCATTTAAGCTCAAGTGCTTTCTCTGGCTATGTTTACATGAAAAAATCCTTACTTGGTATAATTTACAGAGAAGAGGTCTCCAAGGGCCCGGTCGCTGCATCCTGTGCTACGTAGAAGCTGAGGACACAACTCACATCTTTGTCATTGCCATTTTGTGAAATAATTCTGGATGGAATTGCGTAGCAGGGTTTATATTCCTAATGCTTGGAATGGTAATAACTTGAATGAGTGCCTAGTTAATTGGCTGAGTCAGTGTGGCAACCACAAACTTCTGCCGCTATTCTTAATAGATGGCATCTGGAGAACTAGGAACGATGGTATTTTCAACCTGATGCCACGGGCCTTGTCAACCTGCAGAAGAATCCTTCTTTGGTGGAGGGACTTCCCGGAGGTCGGGTGCATGGCGAAGCGCAAACATATTTCATTCCCGATCATGGAGGAAGGGAACATATACAACTTCTTTGATGGTGCTTCTAAGTTGAACATTTGTGGTGCTGGCATTGTATTACATCTGTGCAAGGACCACTTCATTCATATTCGGGTGGGTATTGGAACTAGGGACTTCCTCAAAGCAGAGCTACTTGCTTTGTGTTTCTTACTGTGGTTTGCATGTAGAAGGGGCTACATCTCCTTGTTTATCTTCGGAGATTCACAGGTGGCAATCAATTGGTTTAATGGGTATCACCCGATCAAGGTTCTACTTTTGGAGACCCGGGAAAACAAGATCAACAGTTTAAAGAAATATTTTTCTTAGTTAAGTTGCACTCATATCTATCACGAAGCAAACATGGAGGCCGAGAAGCTTTCAAAACGAGTAGTTGAGCCTATGGATGGACTCCTTCATTTCGTTGAATTCAGGGACGACAAGGTTGTTGATGTGGGATCTCTTAAGGCGTTCTAATGTCGATGCAGGATTTACCTCTCCAATGTTTTACTCTCCCTTTCCTTTTGAGTTCTCCATTAGATGGATATTGTATTTACTGGCACAACTTGTGGGCCTCCGCAGTCCTCTTTTTTTTCTAGAATGTCTCAGATGATCTATTCTGAAAGGACGGTTTAGCGCTAGTGCTACATGCAAAATGATTTTGTACTTTGTAATAGAACTAAAAACTTTGATGTAACTTTGATTTTACCCTTAAAATAGCAAGTTACGCTTTTTTTTTCTCTGAAAAAAATAAAAGTATTATTTTGGTCATAGGATGAAATATTTTGGGAGATTTCCGCGAAGTTTGCATATGATGAAATTATCTCATGACAGTTTTTTTTCGAGTAACTATGAGTGGCAGATGAGTCTATGGCGTTGGCATTGTCTTCTCAAAATCCCCTTGTTTTCAAAGTTATTACTTTTGCGTGGTTGGCTTTGGAAGACAAATTTCTTACTTGGGAGAACTTAAAATAGGTGGTTCTGGTTTGGGTATTTGTTTTCTCCCCCAAAAAAGGAATCGAGACCATTGATCATCTCTTAACCAGTTGTGAATTTTCTTGTTCTGTGTGGTTGGAGGTTAGAAAGCAATTGAGGATTTCGGTTCCTTGGTTGTCTATCTCGGTGATTGTCAGTTTCTGTGCTAAGAAGAATGTTGTTCCCCTCCATAAAATCTGCCATGCTTTGTCTCTTGGCACATCTGGATGCATACTAACATGGTCTTATTTGAAGATGCCCCTATTTCCCTATACAAAGTGGTGTGTGCTATCTTTGGTGCATATAAGGATTCGTTTGTCAATAAAAGGAATGGAAATAAAGATTTTTGTTTTCCCCTCCTTTTCAGATGACAGTCCCATTGGTTTTTTTGACGGAGCTGCTCAATTTTCCAGTGGGTTAGGTGGGGCTAGTGGTGTGATATGCATTGGTTTTGGTCACTATATTTGTTTTTGGATGGGATGTGGATTATGTTCGAACACAAGGGGTTGAATTAATAGCCTTGTGGGCCCTCTTATATATTTCTCGTGACATGCATATATATTCATTGCAGGTTGCAGGTGAATCCAAGATCATTATAGAATGGGATATTGGTAAGTGCAACCTCTAGATTCCTTTTTTGGCAAGAGATGGATGAGACATATTAGATCATTGCAGCAGGAATTTGTGCAGATTTCCTTCACACATATATATAGTGTTATAACAAGCATTCATATCTATTATCAAAGAGAGTTCTGAGGTGCCTTTAGGGTACTATTTTTATTGATGAGATCACACAGGGTCATATTCTTCCTTGGAAGAGTCCCCAGATTTTCAGTTTTGATTAGTCATATATATTTTATTTTGATTATTATGCAGAGATAGTTATATATACATTGATCTTTTGGGTTGTATATGATAGTTTCAATTACTCTTTCCTCACTTTGGTGATATGTATTTTGGTATATATCAGACTTATTTTGTCTTGATAGGTCATGCTCTGATATATTGGTTGGTTAACTTTTTTGGACAGTCATTGATGTATGTTTTTAATACTTTGTTTCATTTAATGAATATCAAGTATGTCTTTTCTGGTTTGTGGAAAAAAGAATATTATTTTAAGCATAGTATTTAAAATAGAAAACATATTAAAGTGGTAGATTTGTTGAAAGATATATAATTCTTTGACATTTTTTTCTCTAAATCTTGGAGTCAATTTTGTTTGATGCAATGACAATGGATTGGATTTGCTTGTCATTGCTAAATGTGTATTTCATGTACTAATATGTGATTATATATTTATTAAAAAACAAGTTATCAAAGATATATGTAGTTTTAATGCTGTTTCTCTCACATGCAGGTTAATATAGTTTTTTAGCCAGGATTTTTATAAGGTGTTATGCTACTTCTTGGAATGTGGTAACATGTTATGCTACTTCTTCGAATGTGGTAACATTGGTTATCAATATATAGTCCTCAATTTTAAAGTGGAACATGTACTTGTAATCACATTTATCGGTAGTTTGCTTACATTTTTAACAATGTCTATTTCCCTCTTTTGTAGTAATATAATTTTCTTGCATTGATAATTATTAAAAATGAGAGGGCAAGTAGTGTACCAAAAGTCATTGCTATTTATAAAGGCAATACTTGCCTTGGCCAAAATGAAATATGCATGTTGATGATTTCGACCAAGTCTTACCCTTTCAATTTCATCCACATTCTTTTGAACGACAGGGTGACCACTAGAGGCATCATGTGTAGAGGAGTGACATTTAAGGTTTGTACCTTATTTTTCAAACCAATTTCTAAAGTATTGAGATTCTTTGAGGTCAGAGTTGATGGAAATTTGAATTCTAAGGTTGTAATGATTGATATCTTATTGAAATCACTTGTTTTTCCATCCTTGTGGTGATGTTTGGAAATTATAAGAGGTAGAATATTGTTGTAGGACACCTTTATTACATAACACCCTTTATATTGTAAGCTCAGTATTACAACTTGACACATCCTTCAATTCAAGAACCTTCTCTTTTGGGTCTTAGTGTCATTTTCCCTTGATATGGTGGTTGAGTGGCTAATGGATATCAACCACATAGTTATTAGGCAGGGTTGATAGTTCATTGATAAGACTAAACTTGAAGTTGTGGTTTGGTGTTAAACCTTCATCCTCAAGGCAAAGTTATATTGTCAACATATTATCTAGAGTTATTTCTTAATAATTTTATAAATGATGGTATTCTTTTTTTTCAACTTGGATCAAGCCTTTGGAGATTATGTAAAATTTACCAATCTCTATGTGTAATACTCCCAATTTGACCCTTGAAATGTATTCAATTATGTTATGTAAATGATGTAATTATGCTAGTATGGATTCCTACTGTGGAGCTCAAGGCCAATGCACAACTAGTGAATGACTGGGCATGTATGATGTATATATTTTTATTTGGACCATATGATTGGCTTACTATGCCAATTCGAAATGTATGTAAATATTATGTTTGAAATTAATAAAATGGTTCAAGATGGCTGTGTAAAGAGCACTAGAGGGGCTATGATTCCACCAGAGGGGAAGAGGAAGGGGGCCTATGGGAAACCAAATCCTATGCTGCCATGTGTCAACCTTAGAACTCACTCAAAATTTTCCATGTGCCTTAAGTGAGCCAATTACCTTCCCTTGACTATTAAATCCAATCATTGAATGCATATGTGAGGTTGGTGGGGAAATTCACTTCATGTAGTTATTGAAGCATGGGGGTTGTGACAGTTATGTTAGCTGTCAACGGTCCTATTTATTCTATGGTAAGAATCTATGTTAGTTGTATTTTCACCCTTACCTCATATCCTTGAATTCAAGACTCTTTTGATCATTGTCATTCTCTCATGCAGTTTTCCTACACTACGCAATTTTTTTTCATTGTTGTTCATGACCATTACCAGATTGTGTTTAACCCAGAAAATTTGAATTTGGAGACAGAGCTACATTTTTGGAAGGGAAAATAGATGGTTGTAGGTGAGCATGGAGGTTGAGAAAGCTAGGAACCTTTACCCATTGAGTTCTGCTACTCTTGGATGCTTGAGAATCTATGAATTAATGTTGCAGGAAGTTCTCCATTAGCATACAACAGGTTGGACTCTTAATGCACACATTGGTAAGCACTGTAAGGGTTGGATTTATTGAGGGAACTATGGATATGTGAAGGGAAATGCCTTCCTTGTGTTGTGTGGGGCAGTTGGAAGGAGTGCCATGGCTACGATGGCTTAGTGAGACCCTTGTAGAGATTTGGTTGAGTTTTTGGATAAACACAATGAGTAGAATGGGTTGTGGGCTGAGAGATAGAAGCATATGTTGGAATATTTTATATTCCTTGGAAGGTAATAATGTCTTTGTATTATGTCAAAAGATATCCACAATATTATGTAAAAGAGTAATACATTATATCCCGTATTCATTATAATAAAATATACTCTTGATATTCATTATTATATAAAGAGATGTTATTATGGAGAATTATATTATCCCACATGTAATATGTGAGAGTAATTCCTCCTCATCTCTTAGTATATAATAGAGTCAAGGGAGTCACATCACTCATCATGATCTTTACTTATTCACACAAGTACTACTATATTGTATTGGGGTTATTGGCATTGCTCTCTTGTAAGCTTGAGGGAGATATTCTGGAGATAATAGAAGACTACCTTCCCATGGACGTAGCCCAATTGGGTGAATCACGTATATCTGGTGTAATCTTGTCTCTTGTTCTCTTTTTTGTACTTATTGTTGATATATTATTGTTTTGCATAGATAGGTAAGCTAGTTTAGTTAGATCCATATCTCTGACATGGTATCAGAGATTGTTGCTATGATCTAGCACCTTCTATTGATTTCAAAACAATATTTTATCATTTGGGCATTGTTTATTTTTTGTAGATTTTCTTTCTATCTGGTAGCCATTAAGATTCTCTTCAGATCTGGGCATGTTTCTACAATTTTTTTGTCTAACCCTAACCTTGTTTTAAATATTTTTTTTGCATAAATTTTTCAAGAGTTTCTTGATGTTATTTTTGTAGATCTGGATTCTCCTCAAGGAGATCTATCTTCCGATTGTCAAAACGATAGTTTTCGTCCAAGTTTGGTAGACTTTGTGCAGGTTTCCGTCTTCGGCAGATTCAACATTGTTTTTGCAGTGAATGTATTCGTTCACTAGGTTAATAGTCGAATCCGACTCTCATATTGAATAATAGATAATAATAATATATTAGATGATGATGATAAAAGATACAATAAGATGGCCTTTTATAAGGCTTGAGCAATCATAACGAAGGGTTACGACCTTTCACTAATAACCTAATAATCTATTAAGTTATAATTAATAATATTAATTAAATATTCACAGCATTGCCTTCCCCTTAGGAAAGCTTTGTCCTCAAAGCTTAGATTATTGTTGTCGTCTTTTATTCTGGCTCTGTGTCAAACTAATGACGTGAGCCATGCAATTTTGATTATGTCAATTATTTCATTTTGATTCTTTTGCTTCGGAGTCTCTATTGAATCGATTTTTGATGAAGTTTCGTTTATGTTTTTTCTACTTGCTTGATGGTTGCTTTTAACTACCTTTGTTGTCAACTGAATAGACTCGATCAACTTTCCCATGATAACTATTTTCATGTTGTTATTCTGATTAACCTTATAGTTGTTCTTATTGATGTTCTTTATAGCGGTCCTTATGATGACATCTTCTCTTCGTGTGTTTATGTTTGTGACATTCTTGTTGACGTATTGATCTTCATTACTGCCCTTTTCTTTAGTCTTTATCAAAAGTTCCTTTGTATTTTCTTTCTTTGAGCATACAGCTTCCATCAGATACTTAACTGCATAATTGGCTTGCTTCTTGCTGCAATTTTGATCAAGATCCATACTCTCTTCTCGGTTGACAAAATAGTTTGTTGTATCTTCCTCTTTATCATTTTTATGTTCTTTAACTGGTTTTTCTTCTGGGCTTTGAAAATCATATTTAGATTTAGTTTCGGAGTCCTTGTCTTCAGAGGCCTTCGGGTTGCTTTGTTGGCTTATTTTATTGAAGGTGTCATCAATAGATTTTTGAGCAGCTTTTACAACTGATTGTTCCATCCGATCAAACATTTCGTCCATTTTCCTATGAAATCGATTGGATATCTCATCCAATTCTTCCCACATTGACTTCATGGCTAATTGTAAATGTTTTTAAGAGAGAATCAATAATAGATGATAATAATTATTATTATTTTAAAAATAATAATATTATTATACACATATATAGTTTTCAATACTTTTTTTTTTATAATAATAATTATAATTATTAATAAAAATTATTATAATTTTTTTTGAAATGCCGAGGCAATTAGGGTTACGAAGATGGAGTGGTCGACTGGAGCAGCTAAGGTGGACATATGGGTCGTGGAGCCGGGGCAGAATCGGATGGAGGGGAGAGGTGGAGCGATGGAGGGGGGGGGGGTCTGCTGGACGTGTCCGACAGATGGAGAAGAAGGCTGAGGTGGTGGTGGGAGGAGGTGTTGGAGGGGTTGGCTCGGTGGTGGGTGGACATGTGGACAGAGGGTGTAGCAGGATGGTCGAGGGCACTGTGGATGGTGGAGCCGCTACACGGGGGAGAGTGCAGAGCATGGGGCAGGTAGGAGAAGGGCGTAGTAGGAGAGCGCGAGGAAGGGCGCAACAGGAGGGAAGAGCACAGAGGGAAGAGCGTGGGGTGGCTGGCGAGGGAGGGGAGGATGAGGGGAGGCGAAGGAGGGGAGGATGAGGGGCAGCGATGGGGGTGGCTGTGGTGGAGCGCAGCGGGAAGGGAAGTTGGGTGCTGAAAGATGAAGGGGTGGACGCGAGGAAGATGCAGGAGGTGGGCGCAGGGAATTGGAAAACAAGGAAGGAGAATGGAGTGAGGACGTGCGGGAGAAGAGAGCGCTGGTGTGGGATTGGAGATGGAATGTGGAAAAGGCCTATGTGGGCAGGAGATTGATGCAGAGAGGTGAGTGCGCAGCAAGTGGAGAGGAGGCGGAATGATGGCGTGAGGACAGAGAAACGATGTGAGGAGTGATAGGCGGTGAAATGGAGCAACGGAAGAATCTGTGGTTGATATGAGCGAAAACCGAACTCAAAGGTGGAAGTAGCGGAATTCGAGCTTACTGGAGGAGTTGATGAGCCGAGTCCGAGCTCAGAGTGCAGGAGCGAATCCGCTCTGATACCAAATGCCGCAAATAACTTTACCAGAAGATCTGGTATATACGATAAGCCATAAATATGGAGTAAAATAGATAATATATTTGATAATGGATGATTAATGATTACAATGAGGCTCGCTTTTATAGGCTTGAGCGTGTATAGTGAAGGGTTACACCCTTTCACTTAATAATTAATAACTTTAATTAACATACATATAATATTCATAGCAGTTTTCGGCCTTAAACTGGACACTCATGACTTTTCTTCATAGAGACCCGCGGTTAACCGCGACTATTCCTACTGCGAACCCATAAATACATTGCAGACTCGCGGCTTGTTAGTGCGCAGACCCACGTATGCTTTGGCATACTCACGACTGGTCCACTGTCAAACTCGTGTTTACTCCAGTTTATTCGCAACCCTCCCTGTACTGAACTTGTGACTGCTTCGGCAGAACCACAACTTTACTATATAGATACCCGCGAGTAGCCGCGACTCCATTGCACCGCAACCCATGAGTAACCACGACTCTTTCCATGCAGAACCCGTGAGTATCTGTATTTGTTCACGAGTTTCCTGTTGGCAGACCCGTGAGTGAATTTTCTTGGCCTTTTTTTCTTTCAAAAGGGATGTAAGTAAAAGTTTATTTTCTTTACTGTTTTCTAATTATGTTTTTGTAGATTCAAATCAGTACGATAAAGTATTTCAGTTTTTTGTTATTCACTTTCTTTCTCTTGTCATTTCTTTCATTTGGGTTTCTTGTCAATATTTCTATCATTATGAATTTAGAAGTAGCTTCTGTTCCTGTACTTGTACTTGTTGGTCCTAACTATCTTGCATGGAAGAGAAAAATGATTGATGTTCTTAGGAGTAAGAATCTATGGAGGATTGTTAATGGTGAACACATGAAACCTGATGATGCTCAAGCTTTGGCTATATGGGAAGACAAATATGATCAAGTAAGAGGGATCATTGGTCAAACGGTTTTAGATAGTATTCAGGTAAGTATAGAGGCAAAAGACAGCCCCGTTGAGGTATGGACAATTCGTGCTTCTTTATTTGATAAATTTGATGATGTTTCTGCTTATTACCTTGAAAAGAATATTTTTGAGCTAGATCCTACTAACTTTGAAAGAGTAGAATTATATCTTACTGAAGTGAAAACCTTAATTGAAAAATTAAATAATTGTGGTAAATATTACAAGAAAACAGACACTTCTCTTATAATTCTTGTAGAACAAAAATTGCCATCTTGTTTTGATATGTTCATTCAAACTAGGAATAGAGCTCTTGAATTGTCTTCAAATACCACGAAACCTACTTTTGATGATTTTTGTAAAGGATTGATAAATGAGCAAGAAAGGTTAACTGTTTCAGGACAACTCACACCTAATAAGGCTCTTATGGCACACAATAAGAATCCTAAGAAAAGTTTTAATAATGTTAAAGGTTCTAATTCACATACTTCAAATCCTACTCTCTGGTAATGCTTCTAATGCACATCATGACAATAGTAAGATGAAGAAAGTGTATCCTCCTTGTAAACATTGTAGTAAAACTAACCATCTTGAAAAGAATTGCTTTAAATTAAAACGTTTAAAGGCTAAGGCTAAAAATAATGGTTCTTATGAATCACATGTAGCTTTGTGTGCTTATGTTGTTTCTTTTAGTAATTCTTCTTCTAATGTGGAATGGATAATGGATTCTGGTGCTTCTAAACATATGACTGGTAATGCTTCTTAATGGCATCTTGTGGAGAGTCTGTGGTGGGTGAGTTATAGTCAACGTTTCGAGCCATCCTTGGCTCATCATTAGGACATTAGCGATGCCAAGAAAATCTTCTCCCTCATCAATTCCTTAAATACATAATAGTCAAAAAGGGGGGGGGTTTATGGAGCCGACTTTAGGGTTTTGGGGAAATAATTTAGTTGAATTCCCATGTTAAGATAATTAATGGTAAGTTTTTTATGTTTTAGGGTTTGTTACATTAAATTCATAAAGTTTTAAAGATTTGTTCTTTTGATTTTATATTATTTTACATTTAAAGTTTAAGTTTTTTTATTTTCAAATTAATTCTATTAATTTTATTTACACAATAATTTATTATTAGTTTTGTTTTTTATTTTATATTAATTTACATGCAAGTTTAAGTATTTAATTTCAATTTCATATTAATTCCTTAAATTTTAATTAAATAATTCCTATCCCAAGACTTGATTTTCTCCTTGCCTTTCTTGACTCTGTCATCCCGTACATTGTCCCACCACAATGAGGCGTGACCCTTCTTCAACCTCATACATGTAGTCTTAACCCACCTAGGATCCTCGATCTTCTCTATGTCGAAGTATTTCTCCATTTATCTGAACCAGTTGATCAAGTCTTCCGGATCTAGACTTCCTGAGTAGGTACGTACATCTATCTTTGTCCGACCTTTCATATCCGTCAGAATCTTGATGAGTTTGTCTTCTGGTTCTTCTCTAGCTGCTTCTTGTGCTTCCACCTCTTCGACCTCCTCGTCGTTGTGGTCTAAGTCATCAAGAATGCATCCACGCCTTTGGATTTCTTTGATCAATGCGAATTCATTTGTCAGACTCTGCATTGTTCACAAGCATTCATCAAACATCTCATGATCAACCGTGACTGCTGCACCACATGCTCTTTGTCCAACTCCTCATACATTAACACCTTTGTGATCCATTTTCAACCTCAGCTGAAACTCCCACTCATCCAATCGCAACTGGACTTTCACAAGTCATGCACAACTCTACCCAACTGCAGCTGGAGCTGTTCAACACAGTTGCGCAATGGATTCACTTCCACTGTTGATACCACTGGACCTAGTCAGGTTGATATCATTGTCTTTCTTCTTACAGGATTCTCTTCCCGCTCTGATACCACTTGACACGGGTCACCCCGACAAGGGTTCTTGCTTAACAATTACACACAACACACGCATTCACGTATACAAGATGTAAACGGGATACAAGAAGCTGGATTCTATTACTTCAAATCAATCGGTTACAATGCGAAATGTAAGGAATGTAAAAAAACTAACTATGTTGGCCTTAGCCTATTACAATACAGAAGTAAATGTGTTCTCTCTCAGTGTTTCGACCTTCACCATCCCCTGGTTCATTGCAGAACTTTGAGCTATGGTTCTGATCTCTCCTGCGTTCGGTAGATGTGTGATTATCCTATCCAATCTACAGATCCACTTCTGAACTCTGCTTTCGATCCTCTGGTGATCAAACTACACTCCTCCTCTGTGCCTGCGCACAAGTCTTCTACCATGCTTCTCTCTGCTGCGCATCCCGAGGTCTACTCCAACTCCCGAAACACTCTTCCTCTTCCCGCTGAATGCAAACCTGCAATTGTCAGTGCCTCTGCCGTGTTGCACAACCTCCACCTGTGGAGACATCTGTCATGATCCCAACCACTTGCAATAACTGCGCATAAATTCCTTAGCAACCCCGAACGACTACCAAGAACTCTGCTTGACTTTTTGCGCATCCTTCTTACTCCCTGGAAGTTGTCGATCCCATCGTCGCTTCGACCATACTGTCTTCCGTCAGCCTTTGACATACTTGTCAGTTTTTTTCCTTTCACATCTAAGGCTTTGCCAATCCGCCCCTTCATCCTCGCTTGGCTTTCGCCTCAAACCTATCAGAGTCACGATTCAACAACATGTCAATCCATGACGCCTTGCACTGCAATCCTGTCGTCTGTCGACTTTATACATGTCGAATCTTGACCTTTCACATCATCCTTTCGATCGCATATCGACTTCTCCTACTCGACTTATTGAATTTGAGAGCTAATCTTCTTTCGCACCAGTGGTCGCCAGCACTCCCTATGGTTGAATCCTCATGTTGATCAATTTTGACTAATCTGCCTAGGTCCCGATGCTCCTGCATCACCCCTTTGCATCCTGCAAAGTCTATTATTCCCATCTAGGCCTCTTTCGGCCTACTGCAATATCTCTGGGAACATCAACTGGCTCAAATGGATCAATGGGATCGATGGGTTCATCATTCTCCGCTAAATCCCTCTGAACTGCTGGTGGGGGATATGATCTCATCTCCTTTGGTTCTAGCATTTTCTCATCATTGATATCCATGTATGATCCTCTGTGTTTCTTGACAACCATCTCTTCTTCAAAGGATACATCCCTGCTGACTTGAATCTGTCTTGATCCTGGGATGTATATTTTGTACACCTTTGAAGACTCATTGTATCCCACGAAGGTTCCCTTCTTTCTTGAAGGTTCTAACTTCATCCTTTTATTCTTGGGAACATGTATGTAGATTGGACAATCAAATATCTGATGGTGGCCCATTTTTGGTTTCAATCCTGTGAAAGCTTCTTCCGAGGTCATCCTTCTAGGCCGAGAGTCATAATTTGAATATTAACGGGATTCATGTGTCCACCATTTTTTCATCAGAACAAGTCTCATCATCCTTCTCTTGTAGGCCATATCACATGGTATTTTCCCTACAAGTCAAATCCCGTCATATGATTAGTGGCATTGCATGATCAACTAATGTCTATTTCAATGTAGTGACAATAGTTTACACAGGTATTTAGGAATCTTGGCTAATGAATTAGCACAACAATCATAAACATGTCTCCCAAACACATCTGGGAACTATCTAGATTTCAATTATCTCCAATAGAACATGCCATCAAGAGTGTGCACTACTCTAAGCATGCAGGAAGGAGATATCATCTAGACTAGTTCCATCATGTGTTCATGCACTACTCTTCTGCTATCTTCTGATTTTCTCGTGCAAATTCTGTCATCCTGTCGAATAGGATGTTGATGTCATCATCTATTTATAGTTGGACATTTTCATTCCTCTTCGCTTTCTGCTTTTTCCTGCCTCCTTGCATAGATGTTCCAGTTTTTCATTTTTCTCCTAGACCCGGATCAGTAGGGGTGTGAATTTACTTTGCATCCTCTTTCTCATCATCCCTGCCTTCAGTGTGTTAGGTAATTTGACTTGTTTGTTGTTGCTGGCTTGAGGTTCCCTCCTGTCATTGTTCTTGCTGCGACATATTTGGCGATATGTTCTCTAGGTCGATGTGTACTTGCCATTCCACCAACCATTCTCAGACCATACTATCCACTTCTTCTATAGTCAACTTGAACCCATGGTTAACTATTGTTGGTGCGGGTCTCTTCTTGCTTGCATGTAGATGTGGTGGGGTCCCGCCTTGAACCTTGCCACACCACAATATTTTACTGCTACGACTTCATTGAGGTGCAGTATCTTAACCACATAATACCAGATGGATTCTAACTACATATATAGGGAGACATTTCTTTCCTGTTTCCTGCTCTTGATGTCAGAATATGACAAATTCATGTACCGCGACCCTTGGCATGGGACAATTGGCTGTATGCCCTGACAGTTGGTGGGTTCTTACCACCCCACAAATGTGATTAACAATAAAAACCATGAATATGTAAACAATGAACCATTATCCTTCGCGTCCATACAGTCCGCAAGAAACTCATTAAGAAAAAAGGTGTCCCTATTCATTAGCACTCCTTGGGCACACTGCTTTTCCGCAGCAATGACAGAAGTAGTAACTTGGTTCGGTCAAACCCTATGTAGAATTTTAGCTAAAAACTTTGCAGCAAACCAGATAGCCCTATCATTGATAGAGGCCACGTTGAACCCCCTATTGCTCTTCGACAAGTTGTATTTCCCCTTCATTCTAGTTTCTAAGTCACGGTCTTTCTCTTTTTCCGAAAAATACTACGACGGGTCCAACCTAGCCTTAGGTAGGCCCATGATCTTGGAAATTAAATCTATATCTATCGACACCTTGGTCTCCAGCCATAGGAACCCTCCGTGCGATCACGCATGTGTTTGATTCCGTAGTGCAACCAAAGTGTGGAAGATGTAGTAATGGTAAGAGGTCGACTCTCACCATGCCAAGAAACCACTGTTGTGGTTCCAGTTACACCTGATGAACTTCAGCTGAAACAACGACCCTCATGTAGTGTGTATAGTTAAATTCAAGAAACTTGGCAGTGTTGTGGTATGCATATGAAAACTTATGAATGTGTCGCAAAATATCACCATGAACTATCTCCCTTCAGCACTAGCACAGTCTCCAACTGGTAGCATGCATTCTTTGGAAGCTTCATGGGTTTCGCACTCGGGTTCCGCGGTGGGATATAGTCTGGGAACATAGATGCAGAGCCCGATGCGGATGCTCCTGCATCATGATGTGCCTTTATCCTTGGCTCTGGATTCGGTTTGTTGGTCTAGCGTGTTTTTTGTAGCACATTGACAGGAATTTGTGGAGAAATCACTTTTGGGCAATCAAGACTCATAGAAATAGAGCCTTGCATCAGAACTTCCTCGACAGATCCTTGGACCTCACTTCTAGTTGATAAATCGACCTGTATTGTATCATTTCTGCACTTCTACTCTCCACTCGACGTACTAAGGATCGGATTTGGTTTGCTCACTATGTTGCAATCACTTAGATCAGAATGAATAATGATCAGGGGTTTGGTATTTTAAGTTTACTCCTTGAGTGCGATCCATCTATCATTCCCATTGGAATATGACAATGGAAGCAATGGATCTATTCACACACTTTAATATTTCGGCAATTAATACAAAAATCCCACTGGCACCGCCACTCAAACCATCATAAAAGTAACAATAAATTCTCAATAACTGCAACTTCAACTAGTTGACCACTCCTAAACTTTGACAAATCAGACTACGACAAACAACCAACTTCCCCAATAAAACATAACTGCTACACAAAAAGAAGTTGGGGTATCTGAGTGACAAAAATAACACCTCGAAAGACCGCCAACTCCTCGCAATAAGAGATGACTTTGACACAATGAGGATTTGGGGTTTCTAGATGACAAATAGAGAAAAAAGACTTCGACACACTAATAACTTGGGGTTTCCAGGAAGCTCCAACAGAACTTTACATCACACTAACACTTCGACATAAATAACTACGAAAAGAAATAAACTTGGGGTTTCCTAATGATATATATATATATATATTCTATGTACAAGCATATAATTAGGCATGATTAATTTGAAAGGACACAGCTGTCCGTATAGGGATTCAACTGACTTCCATTCACCAATATTTGGAGGAGTTCGCCATCCAATTTATGTAACTGTACTACACCTCTCTTTGTGACAAAATTAATAACATATGGCCCTAGCCAATGCATCAGTAACTTACCAGGATGTTTGAAAAATTTGTTGTCATAGAGGAGAACTAGATCTCTTCGCTGAAAGTGATTCTTAGTAATGTGGCGATCATGCCACGCTTTTTCTCGATATTTCTATACCTGCTGATGAAAACCTATGACAAATCTATCCTCTTCTAATTGGAGTAACTACGTTAGTATTTCTTCAATAGCACCAGTATCGGACATACTTGTAAAAGCAACAATTATTAAAATGGGTATAATATAGTCCATGTGCACCACAACATCTTGTCCATATACCAACTTGAAAGGTGTCTTACTTGTCAACCTTTTACATGGCGTTCTGTAGGCCCACCACATTGTAGGAACCCTTAAGTCCCAGTCTTCGCGGTTCACATTACAAACTTTTGTTATTACATGTTACAGGATCTTATTGAACGCTTCAACAGTTCCATTTGCTTATGGGAGATACTACATACTCTTTTGATGATAAATATGAAATTCTTTAGTGAGGGAAGATATGGTCTTATTAATAAAATGTGCACCCTGATCACTTAATAAGACACGGGGACAACCAAACCTGGTGATAACATTCTCAAATAGAAATCTTGCAGCGGTCATAGCAGTACACTATCGTACTGGTGCAATTTCATCCCATCGTGTAAGATAATATGTCGCAGCAATAATATACCGCACACCAGTCCTTTTACCTAGTGGTTTAATGGGTCCCACAAAATTTTTAGAATTTAGATTGCAAAAGAATCACAACACTAGGTTCTGATACATGTGACAATCCAACCTAGATCTAGATAGAAAAAACAATCCCACTTAGAATTATGTGCACACAGATATAACAAGAACATAGAATAAATATTGAACATAACACTAGAGGAAAATCACTCCAGTGGGAAGAATTCCACTCTTATATTATTCATCAACATGAGTAAAATATATACATTCTCTCAAGAGTCAAAATCGAGAGTTTTAGTGGCAAGTTGAGTAGCTCACAATAATGAGGCTTAGATTAGGCCAATTCACCCATCAATGAAATGAGGCCAAGTGTAACTCATATATTGGGCCATAATGAGGCTCAATGAACATAGATGGACCACGAGGAAGGTTAGTCTAGCCAAAATAGTGTGAAAGGTACCATTATGAGGGTGAATGGGTGAGTAGTTGGCTAAGCAGTGGCCATTAATGCACAAGTTGACCAAATATTTAAGAGGGTGCACTCCATCTCCTTAAAAAAAGGAAATGCAATAAATCCCACATAAATGCAAGGTAGTGGGGCGCATTGACTCCTAAAATGATGGAAATGAGTGGATACATGGACAAACAAGGCTTAATGGATATCTCACTAGTCTAAGTGGTCAATGTGGACAAGCTATGGTCCAAGACACTATACTAGGAACTAATGAGCCAAATAACACTAGGTAGAACAACATGAAGGTCCATGGCATGTATATGATGATGATATTGTTCTAACAAAAATCAATATCCCATTTGTCGAAGGCTTGAAGCGTAACTTGAGGCACTAATGGAATTTCATTTCTCCTCGATAGTTTCCCAACTCTTTGACATACGTTGCAGTTCTGACAATATTCTTTAGCATATTTATGAAGGGTCAGCCACCATAACCCTACTCTTAAAATATTATGCATTGTGGATTTTCCTGTATAATGACCACCTGCCACTCCGTCATGAGATTTAGCTAAGATAATTGGTCACTCGTGCTCCAAAACACAGTGACTCAATACTTCATCTGATTCTAACTTATACAAGTGACTGTCTATCAACTGATAATTTGCATATTTAACGACCAACTGCTTCTTCTGGGCAGTCATGTATCCTTCTGGCGCTGCTCCTGTGGAAAAAATGTCACAATATATTAAAAGTAGTCATCGACCATTCCCATGGAAAATATTTGTGCATCAGGGAGATGATCTTCTAGACTATTCAGTTATTCGCATGCTTCCAACCTCGACAGATGGTTGGGGTCTGCATTCAACCTTCTGGGCTTGATAATGATCTCAAAGTCATATTCCTGAAACAACAATAACCACCAATAGATATTCCTCCCCAACACTGGCTTGTTGATCAGGTACTTTAAAGCAGAGTGGTCTGTAAACATCTTAAAATGCCCCCTAGCAAATAGTGCCTAAAATTTTGTAATGCATACACCATGGCAAGTCCTTCCCTTTCTATCGTAGTATAATTTATTTCTCCAATGGACAATTTCCTACTAGAAAATGCAATAGGATGGTTGATAAAAATCTCACTTGGATGAGTGAGCACCACACCTAGAGCGACAAATGAAGCATTGACATGAACATGAAAGTCTTTTTTCTAGTCAGGAAATACCAGAATAGGTGTTGTAACCATTTTCTCTTTCAACATGTCGAGACTCTACTCGTAGTCTTCGTTCTAGTGAAACTTCACATCCTTATTGAGTATTTTCTCCATTGGAGCTGTGATATGAGCATATCCTTTGATAAAATTCCTTTAATATCTTGTATGACCCAGATTTGTCCTCAATTTTCGAACTAAGGTAGGTGGAGGCAGATCAACTATAATAGAAATCTTTGCAGGATCCACTAACAAACCTTTCTGGAAAACTACATGTCCCAATAATATGCCAAATGGAGCACAGAATATGCATTTCTTCAGATTCAAAGAGATTTGATACTATCTATAGTGCTCTAACATGAACTTGACATTTTCAATATGGTTCATGAGAAACCCATATACTATGCAATCATAAAAATATACTTCTAGAAAGTTATGAATCAATTCCTTAAATGCAGCGACAACCACCCCTGAGAAAATTGCAGGGGCATTCTTTAGGCCAAAAGTCATTTCTGTGTATTGGAAACAACCCCATTCTATTGAAAATGTCGTCTTATGTCGGTCCTCATTAGCAATATTGATTTGATGATACCCAAAAAATCTATCTGTGAAGGAATAGGCTTCCCGACCTCCGATGATTTCAAGCACTTCATCTGTGAACATAGTTGGAAATGGATCATGTAGACATGCATAATTCAACTTCTGGAAGCCGACACAAATCCTAATCTCCCCAGTCTTCTTGTCTTGGAATACCATAGGGATGATCCATTCTGATTCTTCGACATGCTCAATGGTACCTACATCAAGCATTCTGTTGAGCTCTACCCTTACTTTTTCCTTGTACCGTGGATTCAATCTGTACAACCTTTGCTTAATTGTCTTGGCACCAGGTTTCAGTTGGATTTTAATTTCACCCAAGTTTCCAACAATACCTTTCATTTCTAAAAACTTAGTAGGAAACAAGTCTTGAAATTCATGCAACAAGTCAGTAATTTTTCCCACCGTTTCTTCAGTCTAGTAATCTCTTATATTTGCAAACTTTGGATTTTTAGGAGAGCCTATATTTAGCTTTTTGATCTTCAACAGCTTTAGAAATTTGTCACATGTAATCTTAGGTCCCTTCAGATCACAACTTCCTTCATTTTTTGGAATATGAATATCCCTTGGATCATCATCCTCTCATCCTCCGCTGATGTTATAACAATCCATCATTTTCTCTACTGTCGCAGTCTAGTGTGACAAACTAGATATTGGTCCTGGAAGTTCTTAATTTTTTTTTCATTGATAATATGCAGATCCGCATCTATTGTCAAACTTTCATCCTCATAGCTGAATGCATGTTTGAATACTATTGTCACAGTGTCCCATTCTAAAGTTCATTGTCGCACTTCCAACGATGTATACCAATTCCTGGGTATAATGTCAAGTGTATGGATAAACATATGTACCCACTCTTGCTTAGGTATATCCTGCCAAATTGTAGTACAAGTAGCTAAATGATCAGTAGTGCTAGTCAGCCCAGTATATTTCTCACCAATGTAGGGAATTCCTTCAATCCAAAACGAATTTCTAAATATCTTCAACACTACAACCAAACAGTGATAGTTTTCTTATGCGCATCCCACCTTCTCGCTAGAGTGGTTTTCAGAGTGACATCCAGGGCTAATAAGCGTTGTTGTTCAAGTACCTTGTCTTCAAATTCATCAATAAAATTTTCCACATTAGGTAAACCTTCATGAGTAGTAAGATTACATACTTTTGTTCCAAACCAACGCAATGATTTTTTCAAATGGGAACATCTTCGCATTCATACTCCATGTAACCCATTTTTCCTTTTCTCCAGAGCTTCGCTAGAATAAGATGAACATAAAATAACACTTCACCAACTGAGTGTGCCATCTGCTGTAGGATTGATATAGTCATTTATCCTGGATGATACATTATAAATGTTGTCTAGATATTGAGCATCATAATCTCCTTTGACCGTTTCGACATACCGTTGTCCTTCCAATGGGTCTAGAGGTGCGGCAACTCTAATATATTCATTTTAAAATGTTACTATTCTCTTCTTAAAGTTGATAATGGTCTGATTCTGAATTTTCCTATCTATCCCCAATAGTGCAAGATACTGATTAGTGTCATCGACAATTTCTATCACTTTGAAGTATGCAAAAGTTCGTAGTCCATCCACTTCAACAGGGACCCCATCCATCCTACCAAATGGTATAACTTTCTGTTGATTGGAAAACCATAACTGAATAGGCGACCATACTAACTTCGACTTACCCATATTCTCCCATGTCTGTTTGGTTAGGATATTTACATCCGAACCCAAACCTAAAATAAAAAAATCCATGTCAAAGTCACCAATCTACGCATTAAGTCGCAGTTCCCGACCAGTCTATATTATTTTTTGAACATGATTGACAACCCTTTCGGATCTCACTGCTTCCTTAGACTCCCCAATTAAATTTTGCATTTCCCTTAATGCATTCTCATGTTTGACCAAAGCTAAAGAATTTTTTAGGA
Organism: Larix kaempferi; assembly: GCA_027924585.1. NCBI lineage: Eukaryota > Viridiplantae > Streptophyta > Pinopsida > Pinales > Pinaceae > Larix > Larix kaempferi. The sequence goes on along the minus strand of BSBM01000710.1, from coordinate 1,568,794 downwards.
AAGAATGGAGAGCACTTACCTTTCCTAGATTCTTCTTTGGTACAGATATGTCGAAGCGAGGTGGCATGTCATATACAGGTCCTTCTTCGACAAGGGGAGGTTGGGAGGATATCGACGGAACCTTCATAAATTCTTTATGACCTTCAAAGAATATGTCCTTTTCCTTCTGAACATAAAACTGTGGTGGCTTTTGGGCTATAGGTATCACTCTCAAATCTTTTTGATTATTCCAATTGTTCTTATATCTACTCATCGTAGCTCCACCTCTTGTTACCATAGTGACAGTAGGATGATTCGGTTGTGCGGTTCTACTGAAATATTCTATACATTTTGATTTTGATTATGATTATGATTTTCCTTCCAATTCACTATAAGCTGTAGACAGTCTTCAATGTTATGATCTAGTGCCCTACAGTACGTGCAAGTCGTAGCATGGTGCATACACTCTCGAGCATAATTTACAGGGGTACCACAATGATAACATATAACTTTTTCCGATTAGAGGAAATTTGGGGTCTAAAATGGGCCTCCTAAGGAAAATAATAAAAAAATACACGTCAGACTACAGATATGCCATGTCACACTAAGTTAAAGGTGTTATCTAGTGAAGGTCAACCTATAATATCTCATTAATGGTAGTTGACAAGTATGTTGGGTTTGTGTAGAGTTAAGAGATGATGGTTGAAAAAAATAATGACAGGTTTAGATTCTTGTGCATACACACTAAATGATATAGTGGTAAATTTTTTAAATTTATATTATAATTTTTTAAAATTTTTAATAAATGTACCACTACTTCTTTTTAAATATTTAATAAAATTTAAAACCAAAACAAAAAGCTAAAATTATAATGAAAAAATATAATTACAATAATACTAAAAATAAACAATCACTATTTTTATTTTATATGATCACTACTTCGAAGTCTTTTAAAATACAAATCTTACACTAATTAAGAGGCTAGTGGAGTAATCTTGAAATAATAAAAGTATTTATATAACCAATCTCTTAAAAATAAAAATAAATAAATTTTAAAAAGTGTCATAAATAAAATAAAAATAGGAGAGAGATAAAATAATATTTCTCTATTTTTGTGATAACTTTCTCCTACGAACTCAGAATTTGACATTTTTGGTACCATTGGAAAGGTCTCGACGAAACCTTTCCAATGATACCAAAAACGTCAAATTCCAAGTTCGTAGGAGAAAGTTATCGCAAAAATAGAGAAATATTATTTTATCTCTCTCCTATTTTTATTTTATTTATGACACTTTTTAAAATTTATTTATTTTTATTTTTAAGAGATTGGTTATATAAATGCTTTTATTATTTCAAGATTACTCCACTATCATTTTAATTAATGTGAGTTTTATATTTTAAGGAATTTAGAAGTAGTGATAATATAAATTACTCTATATTTATTATTTCAAAATTACTCCACTATCATCTTAATTAATGTGAGATTTATATTTTAATGAAATTAGAAATAGTGATAATATAAAATACTCTATATTTATTATTTCAAGTATATTTATCATATTTCAAGATGAACTTTTCAAAATCTTAACCAAGGTGAGGGTTATATGAAGTTAGCTATTGTCAAATAAAATTATGACACATAAGCATCTTTAACTTCTTATGTCCAACTCAATCATAATGGTTGACCAAATTTATTGAAATTCTATTGGTTTGAGAAATCCAACTCATCCATGACAAATCCAACTCATCCATGGCACGATTTTTTATAAGGCCCATTTTAGACCTCAAATTTTCTCTAATTAGTATACCTCGACCAAATCCTCCTCGTCCACGGCCTCTGAATCCACCTTGTGATTGATTGAATTGAGCATCACTTCTCTCAGCCCGACCTTCTCCCTTCATAAGAAATGTGTCTGCAGTGCGCTTAGTGAGCAACTGATATGCTCAAAATTTTTTCTTGTTGTGTCCAATACATCAACAAAATTTGCACCATAAATTTTGAGGAGTACTTATCATATTTTGTAACAAGTAGCATTCTTTTGGTTGGTTTCCTTTAGTCTGATTCAACACCATACAACAGGATTTAATGGACTTAGATTATCGGCATTAAGGTAATCATGAAACACCATACACTGGTCTTTAGAATGTCCATATTTTTTGCATGTAGTGCACCAAACATATTCTCATTTTTCTTTACCTTTTTTGATATCTTTAATTTGAATAGATAAGTATGCTATCTACGACTGGATTTGATCCATACTAGCTCCAATCTCTCCGATAGGTGATGCTTCTAACTTCATATCCAATTACAAGTATTTTTTCTGCGTCGGGATCTTTTGTTGCATGAGTGGGACTCTAATATGGGGCAGTAACAGAGTGATGAACCATTTCTTATGCTGTAAATCATTCATCGAAAAGATTGCATGAGCCATTAAAGTTTTAAACTGCTGGTCGAAGTCCAAAACAGACTCATTCGACGCTTGCTTGATATCCTTCAATTCAGTAATGCATTGAGATTCAGACTTCGGCTTCTTGAATTCATTCTTCAATCGCTCCTTCACCTGTGCTAAGGTCTTCGCAGGTTGAGTGCTAGTGAATTTGAAAAAATTCATAAACCAATCTAAGGCACAACCTCTAAAGGTCGTGATCAACTATGCTAAGTTGACGTTGTCACCTTGTACTTTTTTTATTGTCCAAACTGCATTGCATAAAAAACTAGTGTTGTTATGGATCTTCAGATCCATTCCCATTAAAAATAGGCAACTTCGTGTCATCCCCAACCATTCTGGGCATATGGGGTCTTGATTAATTCACTACTAATGGACCACTACTTGGAGCCTTCCCACTCGTCAAAGTATTATTCTGACTATTTCCACTACTCTGACTAGTTTCAAAGAATTGCGAAGAAATATTAGGTCTTACCTCAGTCTTCGGAGGTGTACGCGGGTTTGTGGGTATGTTGCAGCCTTGGGCATGGAACGGTTCTACATATCCTTCTTCATCCTCGAAAATGAGATGGTACTTGTATTCCTCATCACTATAATCCTCGTCGTGCTATGGTACTGGTTCGTAGTCTCTTCTTTCGGTCTCATTGGAACCCTTCTTTTCCATCGCAATTCTCCTCCTCTTGTTCAATCGAAACCATCTCCCACTTCACAGAAATCCACATTCTTTGTCTAGTTCAATTTATTCTCCCCTTATCATTTCAGCTCATACCATTTTTTCGTCCAACCCATACCATACCCATGCCTACCGCGCACAATCGCTCTACTCGTCAGATTCCATTTTCATCACACCCTTTTCCCAAAGTAGCTTCTTGATTGACAAGTTCAACGACTTAAGGTAACTACCGTGTGAGACTTCAAAGAAATCGTGTTCTGCTACACAATGTTAGTATTACAGGAAACTCACCAAATAAGGCCTCATGAATGTTAGTAAAAATATATTTGTCTAACCAACCTTCGTCATCCAACCGTGGATGGTTGTTCTATTCCTTTGTGAATTATTTCAACTGCTGGTCTACCCAATCCTAGATCTCCGGTTTAGTCGGATGCCACAACATCCCCCCTTCACATAAATCCAGGTCCCAACAATGAAACCATTCGTTGGTGCACTTTTACTTAGACCATGGTTCAAACTTTCAACAACATACCAACAAACACCACTACCACTGATATCGACTTGAAAGGGGGTTTAATCCTTTTCGGAAACACCTGTAGAGTAGATGAATTCTCACCCAAAGTACCTATGGAAGTTGCAGGAACTAGGTTTCCACAACATAGAAGGGGAATGGCCTGACATACAACTCATTTATCATACAACCCATAGCATTAAATATTTTAGAACATCGACATGATCAAAGCTTCGACACATTAGTCACTTCAACAAGACCCGTAACATCACCATATTAATGTAACTTATGTTATATTTCACATTCATGTCATTCACAATTATCTTATATAGACATTCATCCAAGTATTCAATTAGAGGAAAGAAACAAATATCACATATCACATATCACATCACACATCACAACACATAAAGACACCATGCTTAACGTGGAAACCCATCCTGGGAAAAAACACAGAAGCACTTGTATTTTTATTATGAGTCACAACCAAATAAGCACTTCAGTTAGGACTTACATATTTCTTCATGAAATACAAGGGATATGCTCACACATACTGTAGATCAATGACTCGACTTCTCCAACATAACTTTGACAGACACAAAATAAGTATTCATTACAAACTCAAATGTTCCCTTAAAACATCGACTGACAGTGGCAAAAATAGTAACTACAGTAACCAATTGGAACCAACCGAAAACTCTTCCCTTATTACATATTTATAGGGTACACTTAGCTTTCCTCGCTCCCACTAACCCACTATCTTACTAACTGACTCATTAATACAATTTGGACCATTTGTAACTAACTAACTCAACTCCGACCATTTGAATTGATGAACATAACCATTTTTCCCAATTTCTTGGCTGCTTCATTGGAGTTGACCTCTTCGCCGAAACACTTTTGTCTTGCCTTTGTCCACACCAAAACTGTTTCCTCAAAATTGGTTCCTTCTACAAGCTAGGCCCAACAGGTCCAACGCCCATGCCAATCATGTGGTGACACTTCAGACTTCTTGTTTCAGTGTTCCATCCTACGCATCGAATGAGAATACTACCTCGAACTTATGTGGCTACAAGATCAGCTTCCCCGCCTTAGGGTTTTCTCGCAAGGATTACCTGTTGAGAAAATAATTTCTCCTCCATTGGATACCATCGATAACACATCATTCTTGGTCGACCTACTTACTAGCGATGATTAATCATCTTCCAACGAGTACTTCGATCCTCCCCATTCATCAAATGTTTCCTAAGACACTAAGGGATATCCTTTCAAATGTTGGATGCTTATTAATCCATACGAGCATACTACCACCTATGTATAGTTTGAGGTTCCAACATCAGAAGGATCCCACTATCAAAAGGGTGGAACTATATTTTACCCTTTACATTTCCCTTTTACCCATTAAAATGAGCAATGTAGCACTTTATTATTTGTATTTTCGATCCCTTTGGTTGAAAATAAGACCATCCTTTGTTTGGAATGCATATAGTCTTCCAATTAGATAACTATGTCGGCTTCACATATGGTGCAAGTTGTTGGTCAAAGAATCTAGCATCGGCTGCTTGGGCCATTTGAACCCCCTCCCCAACTCTTTGCCACATCGGAGAAGTCTTCCTAGGGTCACTCACTAACAACCAAGCAGAATACGACCCAATCAATGGGATTTTAACTGATGCCATCCATCTTGGCATACACCATTTACATGCACACCCAGATTCCTAGTTAGTTGTATCCCAACTCAAAAACATATTTTGTGTCCTCAACCCACTCCTCTTTCAAAATTTCTTGCGAGTGCGCCTCCTAATACAACAGTTTGAAACCATTACATTCACGCATGTCCCATGCGCGCCAATGCATTCGCTGACTACGTTGCAAACAAGGTGTTGGACTAGCATCTGATACATCAACCATCTATCTTACCCTACATACACAAAGAAAGCATGTATATATGTGTATTTTTCATCATACAAATCATGTGCAAGTACCTACAACTACCCATAGAGAACATCAACCATACATCAAAGCATCATCATCATATACGTCACATCCATACATCAAACACATAAAAGAGATCATAAACATGCCACCAAAATGGTATCTATATATATATATATATCTCCAAAAAATGTGTGCCATGTATGTCATGAGGCCTCATAGGCCATAAATACACAGAATCAGCTTCCTTATGGAAGTACATAAAAAATTGGCCTCCCATTGGCCTCCCATAACCTCCATCTATACAAAACACAAAATGGGGACCAAATCCCTATACAAAATCTAGAGTGCCTAGGACTCACATCTCCCCTGCTATTCTTGGCTCATTAGAGCCTCTGACGATCAATGACCGCACTACCTCTAGAAATGTCGCTATTGCTCTTGCGAACTCACTTGAATGTGCCCTTGGAGCAGGTCCATGTCTCGGAGATGGCCTCGACCTAACCGATGGAGGTGGACCCCGTACACCCTGTGTTGCACATACCTGGTGGCTTGCTATGGCCACTCTCCACATCACTCGGTGCCATCAAGCCCCTAACTCTACTGGAAGCTTAAGATTATGGGACAACTCATCATAATCGAGCTTGAATAGCCCCCAATCATCAACATTCTTTGTCAATTATCCTAAGCACCTCTCCAAGTTGGATAGGATCGCAACATCCCGATTCCTTAAGGCTTCTCCCCTTGCGGGATCACCCCCACCAGTAGCACCAACAACTATTTTGGCAGCCCCTACTGGTATAAACCTCTCATCACGCCTCCTACAATGTCCTGCAACACGTGGAGCTAGCATTGGTCCAACATCTACATCGCAGATAAGAATACACAATCAGTGTCACATATACATAAGAAGTATGTGCATAATCAAATGAATGTACACAAAAAATGTGTAATAAAAAATATATATTATACTTGTGAGATCCCATCCATGAACGAGCACCAGTAGCTCTAAGTCCCCCTGGTAGAGCATTTCGCTCCAGGGGTACTGCTCCATGCGGTGGATCTGTTGCTTCCACACATCCAAATAATGTGGACTGAATACATGGCCTATATCATGCCCACCAGCATGGGGCATCAATCACCCCTAATATATCATCCAGGGCTCCTAAGAACCCCTCACAGGATCCACCACCTATGGCCTCAATGAAGGGTATCACTCAAAGAAGTATGGGCATAGCACACTCCCGTGGTGAAATGTCCTCTCTCCTACACCCTGCCAGGAATTTGTGAGATACCCCGTCAATGCCATAAGTAGAATGGGTCCCCATGCCGCTACATGTCCTACCATATCTCTCTCTACTAATGTGAGCTTCCCTCCTGTGATTTGATTGGGGGATGAGACCCCCAACACTCTGACAACGACAATGACCACTACTTAGACCACCAAGCTATGCATACGACTAATCATGATCTATCTTGAGCTCACCGCAGCCATGTCATCACCATATTGTTGTTCAACCAAACCCAGGATAATCTGATCCACCCCCATCCATGGATGGGTCGACTCACTCGCCCCCCGTGGAGACATATCAATTAGAAAGTAAATATCCTGATCCGTGATGATCAGGTCCTCCTCCCCTACTTGAAAGACCCTCCTATTAGGGTCCCAAATGAATATGAGCTCTACAATAGGAAATTTGTAGACTGAAGAAAGGGGCACCTGAAGAACTTCATTATCCGCGTATCTCTAAGAGCATAGGTCACAGCCAAGTCATGACCCACCTCCCCCACAAGAGCATCATAGTGTCACTCTCACCACTCTGTATAAGCCATCTTGGTCAACCAAAATCAACTGCAAGAACAAACACCATTCAATTAGGATTGACCTTGACGTTCAAACAACCAAATAAGCCTTAATCTCAGCTTGCGCGAGTTTCCCTTAGAAATCAACATTAGTAGTGCGCCATCCTTGAGTCAAATTCGCGCATAGCGTGTCGAACTATTGATTTCCCACACGATCATAGTCACATGGAAAAGGTTTGGTTTGGCCATATTTCCCACATGACTATCTAGAAAGAAGTCGCGTGAGACCAATATGTGGCCAAGGTGTTTATTTCTTGTGAGAGACGCGACAATTGTTGGTTTTCTACGCAGTGTGTAGCGTGGGAAAAGGAATTTTCCTGTACAGTGTGTATCATGGAAGAAATGAATTTTCTCATATAATTAGCGCAAGAAAAGAGATTTTCCCACAAGGTGTGTAGTGTGGAAAATTGGATTTTCTTGCGTGACAGCACGAGAAAATCCAAAATCCTGTGTGGTTGCTTTCTGAGCACAAAGATGGCCGTACGTCCCTAGGGAACCTCCTACCCTAAAAACCAATCAGACATAAATGACTAGGATAATGTTCAGTATTACCTAGATCTTGTGGCTTAGAAATTGGACACTCGGATAACGTAGAATCAACAAAAAAACACCTTGGATCACAAAAAATAAACAAGTACAAATCATCTCGAAAAACATGTCCCACCCCTATTTATACATATTTGACTGAATCTTCAAATTCTTGCTACAAACAAATCGTAGGATCATTTGACAAACCATCCACACCACTGCGATTAACACATCACAATATACCTACTGTAAATACTCCCCCTTTGATCTGAATAGTTTTGTTCGACATCCATTATTCACGCACACTCCATAGGTGCATTATGCTGTTGGTTATTGTTTCTGCACTTTCAATACCTTTTTCATGTTCTCTATTAGACTTGGGTATTTGTTCTACATGTGCAATAAAATGACCAAGACACCGAGACTCAAACCATTTCAGTAGTGGTGCAGGAATTGCCTCACAAGTATCATTCTGAATCTAGCATACATGAAACATATTCCTTCTGTTTACATTGCATTTATCAGTATTCCCACTGATAACCATAGGGTCCTCATTCCCAGTAATGAGGTGCCATCGATATCATCACTGAGGATAGCATGTTTCCCCCATGGGTGTGCACACCATTTCAAAACCCATCATAATTTGGAACCCATTATGTCGAAACCCCCACCAGTACGAGGAATTTGATCCACTTTGAAAATATCAACCCATAGTTCATCATTTTATAGTTTCGCATTTACTCCTCCACCTTCACCATTTGATTCCATCCGATTCCTCGACACATGTTATGATCAAGAATCACAATTGACTAGTCAGAACCCCGTGAGAAATATACCATCTACACACTCTTCTTCGTATCATCACCCTTGCAAAGACAACAATGGGGTCCCCACCCTCCGCAGCAACCAACTCTATCCAATATTTCCGCAGGAAAAATCTGCATGGCATTGATTCATGGGGCACCCATCTTTGCGTTTGCAAACAACCCTCACTTCATCATGGAAAAGGTTCCCCAACTCACTCAAAACCATGGGAACTCTTCCCAACATCAAATTGATTCCCGATTCACCCAAAACAATGAGAATCCCACTCATCATCTATTTGTACCCTGAAACGCTCAAAGCAGTGGGGACCCCACCAATTATTCTTTATGTACAAATAGTTCCCCGCTCCACTCCAAACCATGGGAACACCATAGTTATTTTGGTAGCAACCCCTGATCACCTTTGATCGAAGTTGTATCCCCAAGATTTTTAGTTTTGTCAGTCACCATCACCCTTAGTGTCATGTCTCCAACAAAATACTTCATCTGCAGTTTCTCTCACTCCGTTACATTCCATTCCTCTATTTTGAATAATTCTTCCAGTTTCTCTCCAAGTTGACCTCGATCAAAGGAGGTAATGAGCCACATGATTATCATCTAGTCTCGTGTCACGTCTGTCAGTCTTACAGTTGGTTACAAAATGATCTTGGTTCTTAGGATAAAGAACCTTGTCTTATCTTGTACTTCAACTGTCATCGACATTAAAACACCATATTCTGAGAGTTGTAGTAGTTGCAGTTGTACCTTGGGGTCTCTTTCAATCAATATAAGGGACTGCCTCGAATTAAGTAGGGAGAGTCATCAGTGATCCCTAACTTAGTGGAATCTCCTATGCTCAATGTCAACACATGTATTGCATCATGGAGAGAGTGTATGTTTTGAAGGTAGTGGTGTTCACATTTACAAATCATGGTAGCATTAGTATAGTGAGGTTCTCCATCCAACAACTTCACCAGTATTCCGGTCCTTGCCCCCCATTGGAAATCATGATCCTCAGCAGTTTCACTTCTTTGGCACTAGTAACATCATTTCCAGGTTCATGTACTCTCATATGGATTGAAGCCACCTTCATCCATATACCAACAATATTCTAAATTGACCTGTCGCTCTCCTCTCATTGTATCCCTCTTGACTAATTTTCACGAGCATGGGTATGCCCACCTCGTTTGTACAAAACACTATTTTTTGTTAAAGCTTCACCGATGTCACTAGCAATCTCCTCCCAAGGGAATCTTCCATCCACACTTGCTTGAGAACTTGCAAGAACACAAGAGAACACAAAAGAAACATTGATGCATTATTGGCTCTACAATACCCTCTGAACCTCATACATCAAGGGGCATATGCTAATGCCTAAATTTCACACACATGCAACATTTTGGCTAATCTTGTAATAAAGTGTCATCAACATATAGCATGTATCCCACTGAAGGCATCCTCATAAGATCTAGAAATCAACATGAGTCCAAAAATGCCAAAAACAATTAAAGTGAAAGATAACATGGATATACCCATGTTATCCCACACTATAGCACATGTTATTAATGTTATACCCGTGCTAGCCTAACGTGGATTATCCTTTGATATCCACGCTACTGTAAAAAATGATGATATCTCAACCACCATCCACACATTGAAGGCTCATGAAAGCTGCCTCACCAACTGAAATTCGAATTTGGCTCTTCAAGCATTGAATAGCCCCCTTTGTGTACTTTGGAGCTACTTCATGAGGTGTTGGGGTCCACACTTGGAAAGTTGGATCTAGTTGTTTCTTGTCCACCTCTTGGCCTATAAAAGGAATCCATGGGAATATATCTAAGTAGAGAAATTTAGACTAAGGTTATGTTGTTGGAATTGTGTTGAAACTTCTTCCACCTCTTACCACACCTACTAGCATTCCTCAAGCTCCCTTGCCACCTTCCTCCAAGAGGCAAGCGTTTCTCCCATTTGTTCTTCAAGTTATTTAGCATTTAACGTGGACAAAAAGGACCTCCTTAAGGGATATTGTTGGCTTCCCTTGAGGTCTACACCTCCCAGGTGACACTACATGTAACAAGATTGACCATTGGGCAATAAAATTGGTTCTAACATTTGCTTCTTGTTGCGGTTTGCATATTCTCACTCCCTTTGCTTTGTTTCAAGTTATTTCCAAGTTTTTGTTTTTTTTTTCTAGCAAGAGCTTGTAAGATCAATTTGAAGTCACTCACATTTGATTTAGTAACACAATACCGGGCCTTGTTGATAACCTCAAAGGCTTTCCCCTCCAAGTGGGAAGGGCTGCACACCTTTGTGCAAATTTTCCCACAATAGAAGTGGTAAAGTGTAACAAAAAATGGGGGGGATGGAAAAAATGGGAGGAGGATAATTATTATATTAAATATTAGTAAAAAATATATCCTTAAAAATAAGGGATATGGTTATTATTAGATTAAATTAATAATAGAATAATTAATGGAAATCCTTAAGAAGAAAATGGGTATTAAAATATGAGCACTCTTGGTCATGTTCTGAGCATCATAGTAACATCAAAACAATGCCATTTTCTTCAATTGTGGGTATATGAATAAATTTAAAAGGTAGTTAAAAGCCTCATTGTCAGACCTGGGATAATTTTGGGCACTCTTAAGGATGCTTGAGGATTGTCCCTGTCATCTAGCAGTAGTAAACCTTGAGTTTTTGTACATATCTATGAGGCTAGAAGACAAGAGAGCTAACAAACCTTTATTGCATAGTCAAAGGGAAATCATGGAGAATGCTCATCCTTATTTTATATTTTACTACATTTTGGTGGAAATAAGTAGCCCTAGAAGTTGCAAACAACAACATCAATCCTTATAATAGTTACAGTTGCGGCTCACACAACAATTGCAACAACAGTTACACCAGTTTCAACCACATCCATGGGTACAACCATAGCATGTCTCAACAACGGTGAATTCCCTAACATTTAGTATTCTATATTTTTCATTGAACTTAGGTTAATAACAAGAACCAACAGTGATGGATTTGTGTTTATAATTTCCTTCTTTCAAATCAAACAAAAATTAGTTGTGTTCGCATGGATGGACTAGGAAATAAGGAACTTGTCAACATTTTGATGAGCACTAAATATGGTGTGCTTGTTGCTATCGAATTTGAATACATCTTTATTCTTCTGTCAGTTCCTAAATGCCATTCAGGCTTATTCCCAAGTTCACAAATTTACTTCTGCCTTTGGTTTCTATTTGCACTACTGTATAATGACATGGTTCACACATTATTTGCATTACATTTAAACCATGAAATCATTTTTGTGTGTTAGATGCCATTATAATGAACCATTGATAGAATGGAAAAATGAGGTGATTAAAACTACAAGTCTGCGTCATCCAAGATAATTCGAGGGTAGTTCAAAATTTAGCCTCATCAAGTGACATTGCTTGAGCTGCAATCTATTGCACTAAAAGTAAAAAATGTATATCGTGAACTTAATCATGGGAGCCCAACACTTTAGATTCCTATTTTCACCATTTGATGTGTGTTTATCATAGTGTCAACCCTTTGAAATTCTATGAGCTCGTAGGTCATATTTGGTGTTGGATGCATCATGAACTAATTAGAGCCAACAAGTTCCCACTCCATGTCATCCCGACACACATTTTTTTGTTCTAGCCATTTATAAATGTGGCTTATGGGATGTTTAAGCAACATTTGTTCCACGTTTGCAACTGATGTTAGTTCGATGTATGAACGGTGTGGGTTGAACATCGATAACATAACTCTAATATCAATTATTTACAAGTTAATCAATATTCATTCCATGATACTTGGTTGAACATCGATAGCATAACTCTAATATCAATTATTTACAAGTTAATCAATATTCATTCCATGATGCTTGGACGTTACATCCACATTTTTTGTTCAAGCAATTTAGCAACATGGCTTACTGGACATTTATTCGATGTTCCTTCCATGCTTGTAACATAGCTTATTAGATGTTTAACTTACATTAGTTCCACATTGGCAATGTAGCTTATCGGATGTTCGAATGACATTAGTTCCACACTTGGAACGCAACTTATTAGACGTTCGTTTGAAATTAGTTCCACGTTAGAAACATAGCTTTTTGGATGTTTATCGAACATTATTTCCACGTTCGCAACGTATATTTTTGGACATTCAACTGATGAACTAGTTCCACATTAGCAAAGTATCTTTTCAGATGTTTGTTCCACTTTTCTAAATGTCACTTTTTGGACGTTTAACCAATGTTTACTCGACGTACATTCCATGTTTTTGGTGGGATAAAAATTGAAGTGTAACATGTTGTATTCGACATGTGTTCGATGTTTTTTAATGTCGCTTAAGCGAAGTTAGGAGATGGACATTTGACCGACATTGCAAGTCACGTTAGATCGACACAAAAAACCATCGAACCAACGTGGAATGAGACGTTTAAATCCAATAGTGAATATAGCAACTATCGTGCTAAACTATAGCAAGCATCTGATAGCAAATTGTATTGTGGATTTCGCGTGGGCATTTTATCTCTCAAGTGTTAAAACATGCTAACCATGAATAAGGCAAGGAGCCATGATCATACTAAAGTGGCCATGAACTGGACTTCACTTGGAATTTGGAAAAAAAAAACATAGATATTTTAATGACAACCACTAGAGGAAATATTAATGAAATCAATAGTGATATGGTGAGAGAAAAAGCAGCTAAAATTACAGATCACGATCTTGATGAATCTCATAAAAATTTATTTCACTAATTTCAGAAGAAATGGAAGAGTACTGCTTGTAGGATGAATTTAAAGAACGTGAGTATAGTACTAGTTGGAGGAATTGCTCAATGTTCAATTACATTAAGAATAGAGACCACAAAACCTTCAAAGATTATGCCACTATCTTCTGATAAGGTAAGCTATTACTTCCTTCACATAGAATGCTAAACTATTTTGTGAAATTCTTTATGTTACAACTTCAATTCAACTTCTGTGTGGATAACAATGAGGCAAAGGAAGATTTTGTGTGGATAATAATGAGGCAAAGGAAATTGCATTTAGGGCATTGGTGCGAGCCGGAGAACAAAGACTTATATGGTGTAAAGAAGATGACATAAATAAATTAAGCAAGAACTAGGAAATGTCTTAAGAAACAAAAGTTGCTATATATCTATGGCATGAGTAGCAATACACATATATTCCATGACACCAAATTATGTAAAACTTATATATCTTGTCATTAAAGTAAATTATAGAAGTGGTGGCGGTGACATAGAAGGTGGTGGTGAAGATGTGGCAGTGGAGGTTAGTACATTAAATGCATTAAGTAAATGCCTCCTGCCTTCCTCTAAAACAGAGCGATGTAAAAACTTAGAATAAACAAGTAACACAAACTACATTAATCCCTAAGTTCAACTATGGAAAAGGACATATCAAACACAATCACTCAACAATAATGCTTCAAATAAATGAACCAACCATATGATGCATAAATCAATTTTAAAATTTTGAGAAAATATACAAAATCACCCAACAATGTAAAACTACATAGAAAAATAATCGACATATATAATAACGACATAAAATTGAAAAGAAATAGGCTCAAAACATTCATGCTTCATTAATGATATAATAAGTCAGTTTTAAGTATTTATCAATTTACAATTGATTATAATTATTGATAATGTAATTTACATATTCATGCTTCATTAATGATATAATAAGTAAGTTTTAAGTATTTATCAATTTACAATTGATTATAATTATTAATAATATAATTTACATATTCATGCTTCATTAATGATATAATAAGTAAGTTTTAAGTATTTATCAATTTACAATTGATTATAATTATTGATAATGTAATTTACATATGTTTTTGGCATTATTGTTGAGAGTTTTTGGAATGATATATTCTGTATTAAATTTAACTCTTTAAAACAAAAATATCAAATATTAATAAATTTCCATAATAAATAAGTTAAAATAAGTTAATATGTGTCACTACACTTAAAAACACTTCCATTTAACTATGAAAATCATCCTCAAATCTCAAAATTCATTAGAAAGGAGAATTCCGCTGCCTATCTCACAAGTGAGAATCATAACAAGGCGGCCTAATTTTTGAACAGTCCCAAGCAAACGCAAACATAAAACTCAACGCGTATAGGCCAGCACACAACCTACAGTTGCAATTAGGGTTTTGACATGAATAGGCATTTGTGTATTCAAGGTCAGAACCACCGCTCAGATTTCAGAGGTCCTCTGTAATTACGGGCCCTTCTTCCACAGCATAGCCTCCCACGGCTTGACAACACAGTCGTTGCTGAAGATATGGCGAGTTAATTCAGATGGCATTGCTGTTACTGTTGATATTGGGTGCATGCTGTTGCGTTTCTCCAATTTATCGCTGGTCCAGTGGAATTATGGGCCCTTCTCCCAAACCATTTCCCCCACCGTCTTGATAGAAGAGTTGTTGAAAATACTCCCAGTTCAATGATTCCACTACTGTTGCTGTTGCTGTTACTGTGCTTTGCAGGCTCTCTAGTACCATCATCATCACTGAAGGCGGAAATGAAATTAGATTGATTGAATAGTCTGCTGTGGGATTTTTCTAGATAACGAAGTCGGCTAAATTTGCGACGATTTTCGGACGGGAACTTTTCAGTAGTATCTGGCATTTTTTATTTTGCAACCAAGCCACTTCTCTGTACCGTAAAAAATATATGATAAGAATAATATCATCTGGTGTTTTTTATTTTGCAACACAGCCATCCTTCTCTACATCGTCAAAAATATATGATAAGAATAATATCATCCAATATAGGCCTTTTAAGTGACTGAAGCTTTTGAGGCAGTTAATCCTTGTAATAATCAAAGAAAGAACTAATTCTTTGAACTAATAATTTTGGAGAAAAGAAAGACATACTTTTTTTCTTCCTAGATGAACCTCTTCGCTTTCCATACTTCCCAAGTTGTAAAAAGAAAAAGCTCCTTGTGTTTTACCTTTTCTATGTAAACATGGGTTATATATAACACATATAACCCATGTTTATTGGATACACAAAACTCTGTGTAATGGTTGTGCTAGATGGGTACCTTGGTGGCTGTGGTTATCAGATTGGGGTGTTAGGGTTTTGTTTAGTTGTCCTTTTGGTATCCTGTCCAAGCCTACTTGAACAAGATGGTTAGTGCCAACCAAGTAAAAACAAGTGGGAATAGTTTAACCAAATCCTGTATAATCTTTGGGTTAGTTTTGTTTTCTGGGGGTTTCTCTATGCTGGTTTGGTTTTCGTAACCCGTTGTTTTTTTGGCTGACTGTTGGCGGTAGTCCTTACAATGCTAACGTCTTCTTATGGACGGGTTGGGGACAATTGGAGGTGAGTCTCCGGATCCCGCGGTTCCTGTTAGGGTTAACCCTAATGCCTCAGTGTTATTCATGTCGCTACATGCTAACATTTCTTCCTCTGGACTTGGTAAGGTGACGCCTATTTCCGTGGGAGATGACTCTGCTGTAAAAACCTCTTGGTCTCTCTTTACCCATTTGACACAAGTTGTAGAGTTAAAGCATGGCGGCTCTTCTAGGCATTGGGCGAGGACAAAGAGGGGTTTAAAGGAAGAGAGAGCCTTGAAGAATAAGGTTCATTGCACCCTGGGCAAAGATGTGACGATGGAGATGGTTCATAATCTGTCCACGAGGGCCCTTGTCGAGAAATTGGAATATCTTAGACTTAGCCATGTGGAGGTGGTCGACTGGATTACTAGGTCTTGGAAACCATTGATACATTATGTTCCAAGGGTCATTATGTTGGAGAATGGATGGATATACTTTCACTTTTTATCGGAGGATTCATTACAAACTATTTTGGATAAGTTTTGGGTTTTAGTCATTGGTTCACTAGTCCTCATGTGATGGAATTCAACCCTCGATCCACGGAAGGAAAAACTTACTAAGCATCATATGTGGGTCCTCTTTCCCGACTATCCCCTGTTCTGCTGGAGTTTTCAGGCCTTCATGGGTATAGCCAATGCCATTGGATGCTTCATCCTCATTGAGGAGAGCACGCTTCTGGCTACTAAGCGCAAGTGCCCTAGGGTTTTGATTGAATTTGATGTGGTCGAAGGTTTTCGTGAGGAGGTTGAGGTTACTTGGGAGCATGGAGTTTTTGTCCAGCAGGTGGACTACTGGAGATTACCTTTTCGATGTTTTAAAGGCCACTGTACTAGTCATTTATGCTAGTAATGCAAAGGAACTTGTTCGAGCAATGTTAGGGTTTCAGAATACTCTCTGGATTTTGAAGATCCTGCACATACCATCTCGCTTCCAATTCCCTTTGACATTATTTCAACACAGGACTGTCTGGGTAAGTTCAAGACCTTTCTTCCTTTACTCTTGAAATCTATTTCTTTCGAAGAGCTTAAGAATGATTTGCTTGATGGGAATGGTTTTGCACCCTATGGAGGAGAGACTCCTACATCTCTTGTCCCCATAACCTTGTTCCCGGCTAGGCCGGAGGGGGATTCGGTTTTAGATAGGTTTTTCAGGGGTTTTGAGGATGCCTCTTTGGGTGAGAGTACTCGACGGGAGGGTCTAGGTGTCATTCATTCTTACTCACTTGTCATGGATGCTAGTTGTTTAAACCCTCTGTCAGCATCAGATGCTCTGGTAGAACTACATCCTCTCTCATGCTCTTTGTGGGACTCCTCTCCTTCAAACAAACCAGGGTTGGACAATATGGACCCTTTCGGTCAAAGTATTATTAAACCGGACAAGGTCCCTTTACCAATTTTTGGAGGCTCTGTATCTGTGGATGACCTAGGGCCAGGGGTTACCTTTGGATCTATACATTTTTCCAATGTTACTAATCATAAAAAACCAAACCAAAGGAAGATAAAAGAGGCGAGTCGCATTGGGTGTGACAAGGGTAGGTGGATTAACCCCAAACTAGCTAGCATATCTGACATTTCCACGGATTTGAATCCCTGCAAAATTTCTGAGTCACTTAGAGTGAGTGAAGACCCCTCCTCTGATCCTTAATGATCATTACAACGTTCAACATCAAAGGGATTGGAATCCTTCCCAAAAAGGCTTCCCTCAGAAGGTTATTGGACTCTGTCAAACCTATTGTCATTCTACTACAGGAAACTATGCATTTAGGCTCGGAGGCATGTGATTTTTTCTTGGGAATTCGACCGAATTGGAGATGTTGTGGACTCAACTCTGTTGGAATGTCAAGGGGTCTTCTTGCCACTTGGAATCCCATGTTGGATGATTTTGTGGCTTTCAAATCTTGTGCATGTATTTTGTTAGAAGGTCGTATCCGGGGGATGGAACATGATGTATGCATTCTGAATATTTACGGTCCTTATCATGAGTGACAAATTTACTGGGATCAAGTTTTTGCTAACCCTGGCCTTAAGAAACATAATCTTATCATTGTGGGTCACCTGAATCTTACTTTGTCATCCGATGAAATCTAGGGCTCGGGTCATCTGGAGGACCCACTAGCTTCTTATTTCAAGAATCATTTCGAATATTTTGGATTAATTGATATCCATCCATCCCATTTAGTGCCTACTTGGTACAATGGCAGGTCTGGAAGGTATGGTATTGAAAAGAGTTTGGATCACTTTTTCGTACATGAATCCTTGGTTTTTTTGGGAGGCTGGTTTAGAACGTGGAGTGATCCTATTGGTATTTTAGACCACAAATTGGTTTCTATGCAAGTGAATTTCCAGGGTACTAATATGGTCTATCCATTCAAATTTATAGTTCGTGGCTGGAAGAGGAAGCATTTTGTGACTTGGTAAAAAATAATTGGAAGTCTTCCACACAGAATGATCAACAGTCACATTTACTTAATTTGATACAAAAGTTATCAGTTCTATGAGTGGAGGTGATTGACTGGGACCGTAAAAAGAAAAGGTCCATTCCTAAGGAATTGGGCTCTATTGAGGATAAGATTAAAGAGATGGAGGAGGTCATGGATGGGGATTATTTCTCTACTAGCCGGAAGAATGTTTTGCTGGGGATTTTCAAGAGGAAGGAGGATTTACTTGGTCAAATTGAAAATACTTGGAGATTAAAGATTCAGGCCCTCTGGATTGCTAAAGGGGACCGCAATACCAGATTCTTCCAGAACTATGCCAATCATAGGAGAAATGAGAATACGATCTGGGAGATTAAAGGTGATGGCGACAATTTTAGATCGGATCATGATTCCATTCAACTAGCTGCGGAGAAGCACTTCAAGGGTTCTTATCATCAAGATTAGGTTAATAATATGGAAGCACAATTAAACATTGTCAAATTATTTCCTATATTTCTTAATGAATATGAAGGCAGGAATATTGGGGAGGCGATGACTTTGGGGGGAATTTAGGAGGTTTTAGGGACTTTTGTCAAAGAAAAAAGCACCGGTCCAGATGGATGGACGATGGAGTTTTTCTTGCATTTCTTTGACCTCACGGGGTAGGAGATTCTTCTTGTTGTGGAGGAGTCTAGAGAAAATTCTACCATTCCCAAGAGGCTCAATTCTACCTACCTTGCCTTAATAGCTAAAAAGGACCGGCAGGAGGATTTCAACGACTATCGACCTATTTCTCTCTGCAATATTCTTTATAAGTTGATCTCAAAAATTATAACAAGGCGCATCAATCCTTTTCTGGAAAAACATATTTCTCTGGAACAATTTGGTTTTCTTTTCAACAGACAAATTCTTGATGCAATTGGGGTTGCTCAAGAATGTCTGCATTCGATCAAAGTTAAGGATATACAAGAATTTATTCTGAAATTGGACCTGATCAAGGCATATGATCGCTTGGATTGGACTTGTCTCCAGTTTATTCTCATACAGAATGGCATACCGTTGAATGTGGTGTAGTGGATTATGGATTGTATATTGTCTACCACCTTTGCGGTATTGATTAATGGTTCTCATTCAAATGTATTTATATGCAATATAGGTATTAGACAAGGTTGTCCACTTTCTCCCTTGCTATTTATTCTTTCCGTTGAAGGCTTGAGTAGGATTATTCACAAAACAAAAACAAAGAGAAAACTTAGAGGTATAAACATCACTCGTGCTTTGGATATCGCGCATTTGTTGTTTGTGGACGATGTTATGATATTCGGGGCTGCTTATTTAAACGAATAGATGACTTACAAAAATATTTTCGATGCTTCCTGTTTAGCATCGGGCATGGCGATCAGTGTATGTAAGTCCTCCTTTTTGTTTAATTGTATGGATGGAGGTGTTTTTGAAATTATGAAGTCTCTCTTCCCTTACAACTTTGAACCCATCGACACCGGTTTCAAATACTTGGGGTACTTCCTAAAAGACAACAACTATAGGGTGGAGGACCAGAGATGGTTATTCCAGAAAATTGATCGAAGGATTAATAGTTGGGCTCTTCGTTGGCTATCCATTGGTGGTAGACTCATTTTGGCGTAATCGGTCATTCAGAGCATACCGGTATTCTGGTTCGGTTTGAGGAAGGTGCCTTCCACTACCATCAATTGTATTCATAGCAAATTGTTTCAGTTCATATGGTCTGGAAAACCACATTTGAGGAAATGGCACTTGTCCTCATGGCATAGCTTGTCATGGCCTAGAAAAAATGGAGGATGGGGACTGAAGAATCTCGAGTGCTTTAACTTGGACATGAGGACAAAATGTATGTGGAGGGATTTGGTTGATGGAGGGATCTGGAGCTGTGTCATCCGGTCGAAATACTTGAAAACTTTCTCTCTGTTTCAGTGGTTATGCAAGCAGATTTTAACTTGTTATCAAGCCTCCATGGTCTGGAGCAGTCTCATTAGCACTTTTCAATATATTGGTCCATGGCTTAAGTGGAAGGTGGGAAGAGGAACATAAATTTTCATCAGCATTGACCCCTACATTTGTGACGATGGTGCATATTTGCTCCCTTCTGGTTTGATTAAGGAACTTCATGACATAAAGATTGTGGTTCTTGCTTAGGTCTACCAGATGAGTACTGTTTATTGTAAACCCTGCTGGTTTTCTCCCAGGGATCTTAATCTCCCTGCACATTGGGATCTTGTGTGGGATAATTACATTGAATAGTTAACCTTCGAGGGAATTCAATTAACTAATTCCCGTGATAGTCTTATTTGGGATGGCCCTGAGTCTAATGGGGTTATGACTGTAGCTCAGGTTTATAATATGGTTCTATCTGACTGCCATTCACCTCCAAAGAATTTTTTGCGGCACTCTAAGTTGTGGAGCTGGAAAATCCCTTTAAAGTTAAAGTGATTCCTGTGGTTGTGTTTACAGGATAAAATCCTTACTTGGGAAAATCTACAAAAAAGAGGGTTTCAAGGACCGATTTTTTGTTCTTTGTGTAGGCCTGAGTGTGAAGACATTCACCATCATTTTTTTCACTGCAGTCTTGTTAAGGAAGCCTGGAAGGAATTAAAACATTGGTTATTTGCACTAGAAGATTGGAATGTCGATTGCATCAATGATTATTTTTACAATTGGACTCGTTATTGTGGTTCTTACAGTACTCTCCCTATGTTTGCGATGGCTAGCATTTGGAGAGCGCGGAATGAATGTATATTTGAAAATATCTCCCCTTCAGTCTCTAGCACATGCAAAAGGATCCTGGTTTTATTGAGTGGCTACCCAGATGTTGTAAGCTATAAGAAGTGTAGGACTTCCACTTACCCGACTATTGATAGTGAAATGATATGTGGTTATTTTGATGGGGCTTCAAAACAAGGAATGTGCGGAGCATGTGTGATCTTTTATCTACGAAGGAATCACATTATTTGTATTAAAATGGGTATTGGAAAAGGGGATTGATTAAAAGTGGATCTCCTAGCAGTCCGATGTCTGTTATGGTTTGCTTACGTGAGGGGTTTCATTACTTTTTCCATCTTTGGAGATTCCCAGGTTGTTACTAATTGGTTCAATAAAAATTGTAAACTTGATGTCATGTTGCTGGATCCTTGGCTTAATGAGGTAGAGTGATTAAAGGCCTCCTTCGCATAGATTTGTTGTAAGCATATTTATTGGGAAGAAAATATGGAGGCTGATCGGTTATCAAAGGAAGCCGTTGGACCTATGGACAGGTACCTTCATTTTGCAGAATATATGTACAACATCGTTGTCGATGAGGGCCATATAATGGACGCGGTCCATTGTTTTATGTTGGTCCTTTGTTTTTGGTACTCCTAGGCATTGTATTTTTCCACACATGGTTTTTGTTGTTGTGGCATAATCTCTTAGTGTTTTTGACACTGGAGATGGCACTTTGGCTACTTAGTTTTATTTTGGTCCAGATGTTGTCCTAGTCACCCATGGATTTATCCTGGGATGTATTAAGATGAATTATGTTTTCTTACGTACACAATGATGTAACTTTGATTTTCTTACTGAAAATAACAAGTTATGTTTTTTTTTTCCTCTGAAAAAAAAACCCATGTCTACATATTTTGTCATGTGAAGTTGAAATCTTTTTCATTTTTTTAAAAATCTTAATGCATATTAACCTTTGTTGTCAAATAAATTTTAGAAAATGTCATACTATGTAGATGTATTTGTGGAATTTTTATAAATGATTTGGAGAACATTAAAATATAGAAGTTACAAATTTCAAGTTGAGAAACATTCTTTAGTTTTCTAATTTTAGAAATGGCTTCTTAATAGTAAAAATACCATCTATTTGTAACTATCATTTAGTGGGTCTTGTTTAATATAAATAATATGCTTTAAGTTAAGTAACTATCCATTAACTATAAAAATGCCTTGTTCAAATAATATGATCTTTTACATTAATGGACTAACTACAAATACACAAAGTAGGGAGGTTATGGTAGGACCTTAACACATAGGACCTAGCATGGAGCCTTAGTTAACCACCACACAAGGATTGTAGAGAGAACATTTAGCTTACAAATTGGATATAGGCACCATTTTTAGGTTTTGTATACCAAAGGCCCTATCTATATTTCATGGATGAAAGCCAAGGTCTTAGGTACTAAAATACACTTTTAAGGCTTTTGGGTTGTACACGATGCCATGGATCACCTCACATGTTGTGTAGAGGAAATATTTGGCCTACAAGTGGGATATGGAACCATTCAAAGGTTTTGCACACATGGGATGGATCTTAAGGATTGACAATGGTCAATGGAAAAAAAAACCTAGGGAATTAGGCCGTAAAATATGCTTTAAGAAAGAAGGCGCCATTTATTGGGACCTAAACCACCCCACATGTTGTGTAGATGGAATATGTGGCATTCCAGAAGGATACGAGAACCATTCAAATTTTTTTCACACCGGAGATGGGTCTTAATCCCTCACCATGGTTGAGGGAAAAAAACCTAGGGTCTTAGGCCATAAAATATGCATCTAGATATCATGAGCCATGCATTGGGGATTAAACCACCTCAAACCTTTGGTATACAAGTAGGATGTGATGGATGCCCATTTTAGAGGGAACCTTTGGAACCATTTTAGATATTTTATAAAAACGGATGGGACTGGATGCTAGTTATGGTTCAAGGAAAACAAACAAGATTTTAGGAATGAAAAAATGATTTTAGGGTTCACGAACCATGCACACATCATCAAATAATTACATGGTGACTGTACATGGAATAATTGGTCTATGAAAGGGATACATGTACCATTTTGAGGCTTCCTACTCTAGGATATGGGTTTTGAAGATCTTTCAAGTTATCATGATAAAAAATAAGGTCTTGAGAAATAAAATATGTTTATCGAGCTCATGGGTCATACAAAGGGACCAAGAGTACCATGCAAGCCTTATATAGGGAATATTTAGCCTATAAGTGGTCTATGGGTAACATTTCAAGGTTATGGAAACCAAAGCTAAGTTTTGAGGACTTATTTATAGTATGCATATGAAAAGTAAGATGTTCAACCCTAAAAATATGCTTCTAGGTTTCATCATCCATACATTGAAGTGGATATTTTTCCTATGAGTATGACTTGAGAACCATTATGAGAATTTTCACATTAAGGATAGTCCTTAGGAGCTACCTATGGTCTATAAATGAAAACCCTAAAATATGCTTCTAAGGATAACGTACCTTACATTAGAACCTTTGACATCCTCAAATGTTGTGTAAAGGTTAAATTTAGACTATGAAAGGAATAAAATAGAAAATATATGCAAAGGTATGAATATGATATTATTATGTCTTTGACATATATGATTCGCCAAGTTTAATTATTTCAATATTGTACACTTCAAATTTTTAAATTTATAATGTTTACTCTAAAGTGAAACAATTTTTATTTAATTGAATTTTAAAAATAAGAAATTATTTGAATGATTATTGGTTCGTTCTAATGATGTAAACCTCGGGATTTGGCGCCCGGGCCTTGGCGGCGTTGCTTACGCAAGACCTGCTACGGATATGGTAAACCCCATAACCGACAATTTATTGGTGACATCCAGCATTGAACCTGTCTACCTACCTATATGCCCTTAGCATACCTGACAGAAGCTCGTGGCAGGAAGATTGATTGGTTTCGGGTCAAACCGGTTTTAACACAGTGCGCTTAATGAAAAAAGAGCCCGAGGCTGTAATGAAAAAACTTTTGCAGAGAATACAAAAAGGTGAAACCCCAGCGTAGTTTCAGATACTTCCTATTGAAACAGAGAAATCCGCTTTCTGTTCCGAAAACAAAGATAAGGAAATTGGACCAAATGGTGGAAATGCATTTGAATAACGGTATAATTCTTAACGTGGGTGATTTAAAGTGGCTTGTAGAGCATCCCAACGTAGCAAGAGCATTTCTAGTCTCTGGAAATGGACACTTTCCCTGCTAGGAAGAAAAGCATTACCTGGAAATATGATATAATTTCCAACCTTGCTGCAGTTGGGATTCCGTCGTTGAATCAGAAGAAGTTGAGACGGCTTCCCCATGTCTTTTGCAGGGTTCTGGAACTCCCTTTCAAGTCAGAGGTCCCTGTGGTAGTAGAGGAGAATGGGGAGTGTTTCAAGTTTATTGTGAATAGTGACGAGGCACTGGTGTTTCAGGAGGTGTGGGCTAAAATTATAGAAATAGCTCCCGGGGTGATTAAGGTTGTGATTCGAGAGGCTAACAGAAAACCCAGGATTTCCATGGATGAACAGGAATTGGATATGTGGCATTTTAGGCTGCCTTCGTCCACTATGCTAGAGCTGTCAACTGTAGTGTACAGTGATGGGAAACTTGTTGTGAAGTTGTTATGAAATTTGAGCCAATTTTTAGCTCGATATGGAAGAGCTGGTTGTCTATGGCTGATTGCGATTGCGATGTGTGAAACATACCTGCGTTGTCAAGTATATCATCCCTTATATGGAGAATGATTGGGACCTGCAACCTCCACCTATTATTGCCAAACCAACTCCAGGATTGTTTCCTAGGTTCTCCCTTGTTTCTTCTGCTTTCTAGGTTCTCCAGTTATTTTAGTGTTTAAAAGATACGTCTTGAAATGCTTCAAATATGTCATTATTTTAGATTTGGTGGATCATAATCTTTAATTTTGGTGAAAAGTTATTGGAGCTAACATCCAAATAATCCAAATCCCTAAGCTCAAACAGTGTTGCAGGACGAAATACAACACTCAATCTCTGGTCATACAAATCCACCGCAACGACACGCCCGGTGAGTCTGTCGCATGAGACACCTTCCCAGTGGCAACAACTAAAAGAAACATTCCAAGAAGGCAAACACTCGGCAGGAGCATGCAAACCGTTCTTAAAAGCCAAAAGAGAGTGCATTTCTTGATTCGAACAACCGGCTTTGCAAGAAACATATGTTAAAATGCATGAAACAACTATGTAACTACAGAACATTCGAATGGAAAAACTGAGTAATCCTTTTTGCAGAATACCGGCCATCCCTGGAACTTGGGATAAGGATCTGAATTGCATGCTTGAATTGGCCATCATAAGCAAGGGCCGTGATTAGTATGAATGGTCAAAAGTAAAAGCAAGATCCGTCCATTTTATGAATTGATCAGACTCCAAAGACACATAAATATCCAACCGATATGAATTGAGTCAATGTGTTGTGCTAAACACAACTTGCTGAGATGTGTCACCTTCAAATCTCCTATCACAATGTGCTGTGATTGCATGGAAGCATCCCATTCCAAACAAAAAAACGACCTAAACATTGCCCATCCACCAAGTGCAGAATGAATGACCAATAGCCAGACCTTGAATTGACATTTGAACCGAGGCGGCCTGAACTAATAATATTTAAACGCCTAGATACTAGTGGGCAAGGTGACAAATCCCTAATTATATGGGATCTTACAATTTTTAAAACAATGCCTAAGGTTATGTGAAAATGCTTTAGGATAGAAGGATGAGTGATCGAAGGATGAGGAATGTATTCCCATTATTTTAAGGGCTCTAGCATTTACTTTAGTTGCATATTTGCGAGTATTTGCTGGTAATTAAAAAATATTTATGTTTCCTTTCAAAACAAATCTTTTGCCTAGAAACTTACAATAATTGTATAATGATATAATATCTTAGTCACCTTCTTGGTTTGCATAGAGGCTTCTATCTATGCTAATAGTGGTAGATTGTTACGGCTATCGTAGGATTTAATGCTTAGCAATAAAGGAAAACAATGGCAAAGGAAGAGGCAGAGATGGTAGTTAAGAGGTACTTTAATTCAAATGGCTTGCCATTCTTTCATGTTCAATCTCTGTTCCATTCTTTCATGTTCAATCTTCGTTCTTTTGGGGAATGGTGAGTACTATTGAGAATTGTGGAGGTGGTGGCAAACCTCCATTTCATAAAAAAATGAGTACTAATGATTTGAGCAAGTTTATAGATACATTATTTTTAATCATCTTAATTTCTATCAATCGTTCACAACTCCAAGCAAATATATCCTTCCTATAGCTTTCTACAAATAGAGTAGGTAGCAATGTCAAAGACATTGCCACCACGTGGCTCTTGTTTTAGATACTGAATGAATAATCGATTACATATGTGTGACGATTTCATTATGCAAGATCACTAGGAAAGGAAGACATCTCTTTGCCATGTGTCAAATCATACCAATAAATGTTTTATAGTTCTGATAAATTCATTAATGAATATCCTCTATATTTTAAGTTACAATGTTATAACATTATAGTTTTTATATATGTTCTACTAGGTCTATTATAACTCACTCCCTCTAGAAACACTTTAGCCTTGAATTATGGCTAAATATGGATGCCACAAGCCAAATTCTATATTCTCCCAACTTACCTCATCATTTGGTAAGTTTTTCCAATTGATAGGATATTCATCGATATATTTTGAATTTAGGGGTTTCGTTACGACTTCTGAATATTTTGTTGGTTTCATGCACTAGCCTTCCTTCTTAATCTAAGTTTCTCTATCTAAATTTTCATAATCAGGATTACTTTCTTATGTAAAAACTATACATGGAAGGCATCATGTCACTCCCATTTATTAGGAATATGAAGAGAATAAATGATTAGATGCACATATTTACAATTATGGTAAGGACTATAAAAGGGTTTCAAACTTAAGAAATTGGATTGTCTTCATTCACTTATGTTGTATTATTTACAAAAATGTTTTGTCAATTTTTTAAAATGTTATGATCAAATCTGACATAGAATTTAGCACCAAGTAAATATTGTTTCCATTTTCTATTTAGTGGATAATAACTAACATTTACCTAAGTTGACTTAAATTTTTCGGATTCAACTCCTGAATTTCAAAGAATATATTTGATGATTAGCCTATTTAAAAAATGCCCCAATTCCAATTCCTAATGCATCACATTTGAATAAAAATGGTTTGGAGAAATTTGGAGTTTCCGATATAGGGGTGGTAGTCATGTGAAAATAATTTTTTTCATATGAATTCCACTGGAAGGAATTATTCTTGATCTAGTTAATTAAAGGTTACGTAATCTAAGCATAATGCTTAATAAATTATGCACTATATTTTGCAAGGCCTAAAATTAATTTCTCATAATAATGTTATCTTCTCATGACTAGGCCACTTTCTAGTACCCGCACTTTTTTTTATAAGGACCACTTTACTCCCCATCATTAGAATTTCATGATGAGCCCAAAGTATACAAGTGGAATGTTGGTGTTCAAAAACATCATTTAATAATGAAGTACATCTTCATAATAAGATCTCAACAAGCACGATGCATTATGTTTACGTTGTGTGTTTAATGAGGCTTAATACTTACCAATAAATAGGCTTTGGTTTACCCCTAAAACCCCAAAGGGTGGGAAAACGTAACCATTAAAGTGGTTAACCATTAATGGAGGAGTGATCAAATGGTCTCAAACGTCCAATAAACCCCTCAAGTTGATTTCACATTAAATATTCTCACATATTCCCTTTAACGCATCTCGGATGAACAATGAAGGTGGAATTACCTCATCACCAACTCTTAATAACAACTTCATGTAGCCAACATCATGACTACAACATGTATTGAAAAAACTCAAAAGAGACCACAATTCCCATCACCCCCCTTTAAATAAGACTGATATAGAAATTCTAAGTGCCATTTAGTACCTAACCATGATGAGGTACAATAGAAAAATAACCTACATTACACCTCCACCCACCTCCACCCACCTCCAACCAGTCCTCCTCAGAACACAGTGAAGAAAGTTGTGCAACAAGGTGGATAATAGAGAGTTGTTTAGAAGTTGAACCTCCAAAAAATTTCCATACACAAAGGTGTATGAATAAAAGCTTATACATAAATGGATATAATAAATTTCCTAGAAAGCACTATCAAGAACAATGTTGAAGATCATAGTGCTATACATACCAACAAGATAACAAGATTGTTCAACACAAAAATATGAAAAATACCATAAGAGAGCTTAACAAATTAATCAACAAGAAAAAACAAGATAATTAAATGAGTATACAATTGATGATACACATCTATATACTTTCCCTCTACACAAGCCCACCCAAACCAAGATTAGATCATAAAACCTTGTCTTTGACACCTTGGATCCAAGGTTATTAGGATTTGATACCAAATGTAAGTTAGCGAAGTTGTAGAACACATTTACTACACTAATCAATGAAAGAAGAATGTGTGAAAAATAAAATAAAAATAATTGCAATAATAAATAGCACAAAAACATATAACATTTAAATAACACGATTTCATGGAGAAAACCCTTATGGGAGAAGAACACCTCACTCCAAAGCACATTCAATATATTTTTCTTCAACTGATAAATTGTTACAGCATTATAGAGTCATTGTTATCTCAATAGGATAACTTAGTAGCATAAAGGTTTTGAAAAAAATTCGACAGCAAAAGAATATGTTAAAAGACTATTACACGTTACCTCCAATCCTAACACTCAATAAATAAAGCATAACAAAACCATAAACAATTTATGGAATTCCAATTTTACATGTTGAAAACCAATAGAAACTAATTGGGAAAATTTTGTTGCTCAACATTCATTTCCTAATGTTTATCTTCATTAATTACCTACTACTACTCAACATTCATTTCATGCTACTACTTGCCATTTCTTTTCTACTACTTATCATTTATTACCCACTACAAAACTTTCAGGTGTATGACACACATGTCCCAACACAACTTTCACTAACTAATGATGATGATGTGCTTGAGTAAAAGATACATGACAATTATGCTGATTTGTGGAGACATCATACACCTTTGGTTGAGCATGAATCACATCAAGCACCTTTTATTCAATAGAAACATGACTCTTTTCCATGCCAACATCCTTATCATGGAGATAGGAATTCATTCGATAGGCAAAACTATTAATATGGTGGTATTGATATTGCTTAAATAGATCTTTGTAAAAGAAGCATAATGATGAAGGAGCATCGGGGCCTAGGTGAAACAGTCGAAGCTAGTCGACATAAGGGAGCCGACCAGAGGGAGTGCCGACGACCGCTGGTGCGTGAAGAAGATTGACTCGTTGAAGTCAACAAGTCGAGTAGAAACTGTTGAAGTAGTCGACAGGGGTGAAGAGGTCGAGAGTCGACATATCAGTGTCGATAGATGACAGTCGATAGTCGACATGTAGATGTCGATAGGTGACAAGTTGCCGCAGAGTCGTGGAAAGGTCGACATGATGTCGAACTGTGACATCGACAGGTTTTGGGCATGAGCCAAGCGAGGAGGAAGGGGCGGACTGGCGAAGCTTAAGCGCAGAGTGAAAGCCGACAGGAGAGTCGAAGCTGACAAAGGACAGCATGGCCGACGGGATGGGTTACTGTAGTTTGTCAGAGGAAGTGTAGAAGTCAAAGAGAGTACTTGGAAATAGTTCGGAGTTGCTAAGGAAGTTAATAGCAGTTATTACAGGTGGGTGAAGACATGACATATGTCGTCACAGGAAGAGGCTATGCAGCACGGCCGGGGCGCTGAAAGTTGTAGGTATGCAGGATCATGGAAGGATCGGATGACAGGAGGGTGCGTGTCTCGGGGATCGCAGTGGTCTCGGGAACAACAGCCGCAGAGTAGAAGACCAGGGAGTTTGGATCAGTTGAGGGACTTGGAATTTTGGAGAGTCAAGCAAAGCCGAAGAGGAGATCGAGCCATATCTTAGAGTTCAGTAGAGAACCAGGAGAGGGTGAGGTCGACACAATGAGAGAGCACACTGCGGTTACTTCTGTATTGTAACGGCTGAGGCTGACAGATAGTTAGTTGTTTGTATTTATAGTTATTCCGCATTGTAACCGATTCAGAGAAGTAATATAAGCCAGCTTCTGGCATGTTGTTTGCATCTTGTTTGTTTGAACATTTGTGGTTGTGTTGTGTGTATTGTTAAGCAAGAACCTTGTTGCGATGGGGCACCTTGCGTCAGTTGGTATCAGAGCCCGGAAGTGAGTCCGATTGAATCGAGGGGGAAGTGAAAGCCTACAAGTGCGTTGAACAACTCCAGCTGAGGTTGGGTAGAGTTGTGCGCAACTTGTTGAAGTCTGGTTGCGATTGGATGAGTGGGAGTTTTAGTAGAGGTTGAAAATGGCTCACAGAGGCATTAATGTCTGAGGACGAAGAGCATGTGGCGCAACAGTCATGGTTGATCGTGAGATGTTCGACGAATGTGTCCAAACGATGTGAACTTTGACAAATGAAGTCGCAATGATCAAAGAAAGCCAAAGGCGTGGTTGTATTCCTGATGCGTTAGACCACAACGACTAGGAAGTCGAAGAGGTGGAACCACAGGAAGCAGTGGAAGATGAACCAGAAGAAAAACTCATCAAGCTTTTGATGGAGATGAGGGGTCAGACAAAGATAGACGTTTGCACCTACTCAGGGAGTTTAGACCCAGAGTACTTGATCAACTGGTTCAGAGAGATGGAGAAATACTTTGACATGGAGCAGATCGAGGATCCTAAGCGGGTTAAGACTACATGTATGAGGTTGAAGGGTCATGCCTCGTTATGGTGAGATAACGTACAGGCTGACAGAGTCAAGAAAGGCAAGGATAAAATCAAGTCTTGGGATAGGATGGTCGCTAAGCTGAAAGGAAAGTTCTTGCCGAACAACTATGTGATTTCCTTGTTCAGGAAGTTGCAGAACTTTCGACAAAAGGAGATGACCGTGAAGGAGTACATGGAAGAGTTCTATAGATTGGCGATAAGGTCGAGACAAACCGACAAAGGAGAAGAAGCTGTTGCTAGGTATGTGAAAGACTTAAAATATGCCATTCAGGATGAATTGAGCATGTCAAGATTCAGAGCAATGGGCAAAGCATACTAGTTAGCTCTGAATGCAGAAGAGAAACTGTTGAGAAAATCTGTAGCGACCAAAGGTCAAATGACTAGTCGGGGTGCGAGGACTATTACCGTGAAAGGCTAAAGTAGTGGTTACAGAAGGGAAGTTGTTGAAGATAATTGACATGCGGAAGGGACATCGACAAGGGAGAAAGCGCCAGAAAACCAACGCGATGGTCGTGAGAACCACGGTCAAGGTGTGTATGGTCAAAGTGGCCCATATGAAAGAAAGGGAGCTAACAAACTAGCCATAATCTATTACAAGTGTCATGGAGCAGGACACAAGGCATATGAATTCCTAGAGAACCTACATGCTGCAGAGGAGTCGAAACCCAAACGTAGAAGAGATGAGCAAGTCGATGAGAGGGAATAATTGGCATCCGACAGCAGTGGGGATGGTAAAAAGAAAAGTTGGGCCATGATAGCCAACAAGACACTGGTTCTGGATGACAAATGCAACGAGCAAGAGCCGGTACAGTGAAAGGCAATGTGTTGAACGAAGGTGCGAATCAGCGAATGGCGTCGCAATACCATAGAAGCACTAAGAATCTTGTGTCGACAGAGGTGATCGAGAAGGAAAAGTTGAGATGTTGAGAACATCCAAACCCTTACAAGATCTCATGGTTGCAAAAAGGACACCATGTGAAGGTGACCAGATAGTGCCTGATTAACTTCAAGGCTGGGAAGTTGGAGGATAGCGTACTGTGCGATGTAATCCCAATGGACGCGTGCCATCTGTTGTTAGGAAGACCATGGCAGTATGATCTGAAGATGATCTATGATGGTTGAGCCAACACAGTCATAGTGTGGAAGAATGACGAGAAAATGACTCTTAAGCCAAAACCAGAGGAGCAAGCCGATGGTAAGCAGGGTGAGAGCAACTTTTGGGAGAAGTGCGTGCTGATGTGTTCAGCGAAAGAATTCCTTGCGGAAGAGGGAAAGTAGTCGGGGTGTTATGCTATCATTCCGAAGGGACCATGTGTTGAGAAGGCGACAATGGAGGAGAAAATTTCGGTCGAAGTTAGAAAGATGCTTGAAGAGTTTCGTAGCATAGTGGTCGATGAGACACCGACAGGATTGCCGCCGACAAGGAGCATATCCCATCAGATTGACTTGATTCCAGGGTTGAGTCTTCCAAACAAGGCACTACATAGAATGAGTCCGAAAGAAGGTCAGGAACTCAATCGACAGGTCTAGGAGCTATTGGACAGAGGGTTGATCAGAGAGAGTCTGAGTCGATGCGTGGTACCAGCAGTATTAGCGCTGAAGAAAGGTGGAGAATGGAGGATGTGTATAGACTCCATAGCTATCAGCAAGATCATGATCAAGTATCGGTTTCCATTGCCGGGAATGGATGACTTGATGGATTGTTTGAGTGGAGCGAAGTACTTCACGAAGATAGACCTGAAGAGCGGTTATCACCAGATTCAGGTTAGAGAAGGAGATGAATGGAAGACAACATTCAAGATGAAGGAAGGGTTGTATGAATGGTTAGTCATGTCGTTTGGATTGACTAACGCACCCAGTACATTCATGCGATTGATGAATGAAGTACTAAAACCATTCTTAGGAAAGTTTATCGTAGTCTACCTAGACGACATTCTGATTTTCAGTCAAACCAAGGCAGAACACTTGGGACACATTCGACAGGTATTGCAGAAGTTGCAGGAAGAGAAGCTAATGGTGAACATGCAAAAGTGTT
This sequence comes from Larix kaempferi, assembly GCA_027924585.1. Classification (NCBI taxonomy): domain Eukaryota; kingdom Viridiplantae; phylum Streptophyta; class Pinopsida; order Pinales; family Pinaceae; genus Larix; species Larix kaempferi. Next base: position 1,535,563 of record BSBM01000710.1, on the reverse strand, counting down.
TCTTCATGAAGGAAGAACTGGTATACTTGGGATTCGTAATCTTGGGTGAAGGGTTGGTGATGGAACCAGAAAAGGTGAAGGCGATATTAGATTTTCGCGAACCGACAAGCGTGACTGGAGTAAGGAGTTTCCATGGACTTGCCACTTTCTACAGGAATTTCATCAGGGGATGCAGTCGTATTTGCGCACCATTGACAGAGTGCATGCGCAAAGGGGAGTTTAAGTGGACGGAAGCAGCCCAGTGAGCTTTTGACAAGTTGAAGGAAAAGGTCACTGAGAGCCTAGTGTTGGTGCTCCCAGATTTCGACAAAGTTTTCCAGGTCGATTGCGACACGAGTGGAATCGCAATTGGAGCAGTGTTGATCCAGGAGGGCCGACCAATTGCATTCTTCAGTGATAAGTTGGATGATGCGAAGTAGAAATATTCGGTCTATGACCAGGAACTCTATGCTATTGTCCAGGCATTAAAGAAGTGGAGGCATTATTTATTGCCCAAGGAATTTGTGTTGTACACAGATCACCAAGCACTGAGGTATCTAAATACTCAGTCGAATTTAAATCAGTGACACATGAAATGGGTCGAATTCCTACAGGGATATACGTTCATGTTGCGATATAGATCGAGCAAGTCGAATAAGGTTGCCGACGCGTTGAGCAGGAGAGTTGCATTGCTGAACATGGCGATAGTTCAGGAAACATGTATAGATTCGGTGAAGACAGAGTATGCTACCGACGAAGATTTTGCGAAAGCATGGGAAGCTTGTCATGAACCATGGAGTGTCGACAGAACTCCATATTTGGATTATTTTGTCCAAGAAGGCTACCTGTTCAGGGGACAATAGTTATGTATTCCTAGAGGATCAGTGCGAGTGAACCTAATCCGAGAGTTGCATAACAATGGATTAGCAGGTCATTTTGGCATCGACAAGACTAAGGCATTGGTCGAAGAAAAGTATTATTGGCCAGGAATGGCGACAGATGTTAAAAAATGGGTTCAACAGTGTAGAGTTTGCCAATTGGAAAAAGGAAGAAGTCAGAACATGAGGTTGTATACACCGTTGCCGGTACCGAATACCCCATGGGAGCACCTGAGCATGGATTTTGTGCTAGAATTGTTGAAGACGCAGCAAGGGAGCGACTCAATATTTGTTGTAGTCGACAGATTTTAAAAAATAACACACTTTATTCCATGTCGGAAGACAAGTGATGCCACGGGCATTGTTGTACTATTCTTCAAAGAAGTATTCAGATTGCATGGGTTTCCAAAGAGTATCACATCGGAAAAGGATACCAAGTTTATGGGGCATTTCTGGAAAACCCTATGGAAGAAACTGGACACGAGGTTGCAGTTTAGCTCGGCATATCATCCGCAGACAGACGGACATACCGAAGTGGTGAACAAAATTTTGGGAAATCTTCATAGATGTTTGACGACTGATAGACCCAAGCAGTGGGAGAATGTGTTGGCACAAGCAGAGTTCACATACAACAATTATGTGAATCGGTAGACAGGTTTGAGCCCATTCCATATTGTTTAGGGAAGAATCCCACATGGAGTGGTGGATTTGGTTGAGTTTCCAACAATAATCAGAAAGACCGTGGATGCAGAATCATTCGCAGAGCACATGAAAGAAGTTCATGAAGATGTGCGAAAGCGCATAGAAAAGAGCAACGTGACATACAAGTTGAGAGCCGAAAGGAAGAAGAGACTACAGTCGTTCAACGAAGGAGACTTGGTCTATGTTCATTTGCGGAAGGAGAGATTTTTGATAGGGACATATAACAAGCTGAAGCTGAAGAAGATTGGACCATGTAAGATCTTGAGAAAAGTTTCGAACAACGCTTATGTCTTGGAGCTGCCGAATGACTTGAGCATTTCACCGAAGTTCAATGTCTCAGATCTGTACAAGTTCGAGGAAGGTTCAAGCATAGGAAGCACAGGAGTGTCGAACATCGACTAGGCAGCGCAGATTTTAGATCAACATAAGGAAGAGATCGCAGAAGTAATAAAGGAAAGCGAGATCGGGTGTATGCGCAGTTCATGAAAGAAAGAATACTTGGTGCGATGGAAGAATGATGAGTTGCAGTAGGCGACATGGATTTTTGAAGAAGAGTTCAGGAGACTGATGGAGTAGTCAAGTTCTTTTTCACCTGGGGAGTTTGATGCAGGAGCATTGGGGCCTAGGAGAAACAATCGAAGCTAGTCGACAGAAGGGAGCCGACCAGAGGGAGTGCCAACGACTGCTGGTTCATGAAGCAGATTGACTCGTCGAAGTCAATAAGTCGAGCAGAAGCTGTCGAAGCAGTCGACAGGGGTGAAGAGGTCGAGATTCGACATATCAGTGTTGATAGATGACCGTCGATAGTTGACATGTAGATGTCGATAGGAGACAAGTTGCTGCAGAGTCATGGAAAGGTCAACATGATGTCAAACCGCGACATCAACAGGTTTTGGGCATGAGCCAAGTGAGGAGGAAGGGGAAAATTGGCGAAGCTTAAGCGCAGAGTGAAAGTTGACAGGAGATTCGAAGCTGACAGAGGACATCATGGCCAACGGGATGGGTTACTGTAGTTTGCAGAGGAAGCGGAGAAGTCAAAGAGAGTACTTGGAAACAGTTCAGAGTTGCTGAGGAAGTTAATAGCAGTTATTGCAGGTGGGTGAAGACATGACATATGTCGTCACAAGTAGAGGATGTGTAGCACGACAGGGGCGTTGACAGTTGCAGGTCTACAGGATAATGGAAGGATCGGCTGACAGGAGGATGCGTGTCCCGGGGATTGCAGTGGTCTCAGGAACAACAACCGTAGAGTAGAAGACCAGGGAGTTTGGATCAGTTGATGGAATTGGCATTTTGGAGAGTCAAGCAAAGCCGAAGAGGAGATTGAGCCATAGCTCAAAGTTCAATAGCGAACTGGGAGAAGGTGAGGTCGACACACTGAGAGAGCACACCGTAGTTACTTCTGTATTGTAACAGCTGAGGCCGACAGATATTTAGTTATTTGTATTTACAGTTATTCCGCATTGTAGTCGATTCAGAGAAGTAATATAAGCCAGCTTCTGGCATGTTGTTTTCATCTTGTTTGTGTGAACATTTGTGGTCATGGAGTGTGTATTGTTGAGCAAGAACCTTGTTGCGACGGGGCACCTTGCGTCACATAAGTGACAGAATTTTGGACCCATATCGATTACCATGATTGAATGTTTTTGTATTGATGATTGGTTTTGGTATAAATTGAATAGTGCTTGAGGACTTTTTGTCTTTTCATAGTGGAATCTTGCTTTATTTTGTTACTTATACTATGAATTTTCAATTACTCTATTAAGGTACACAACACATATATTAGAGTCCACAAAAAAATCATGTAAGTACTAAGTAACTAATGGTATTCCATGGTACCCTAGGTCTAGAGTTCTAAAACTTTAGATTTGCATCCATTATGTTGGACTGCAAGTCCCTATGCAATCACAAAGTTCTAGATTACTTCTCCTGTAGTTGTTATTCTTATCAAATTTGAGTTGTCATACTTATCCATTGATGAGTTGTTATTGATACTACTTATCTCATGTAGTTGTTATTCTTATCAAATTTGAGTTGTCATACTTATCCATTGATGAGTTGTTAGTGATATCTAGATCTAGAGGTTTCTATGATCCATGTACTATATAATACCGTCATTGGTATGCAAATCAATGTTGAATATGACTAAAGTGTAACATTTCCATCCATCAATATGACCAAAATGAGCGGACATTAACTAAATTCATGCTTCTAAATTTTTCCCCATAGCCATAATATGAATTCATGACATTTAAAATGCGTGTGCAAATGTATAATAAAAATACATAGCGGAAATAAAATCCATTCATGCACACAACAAATGCATTCACAAGCATAATTATCATATGAATAATAATAAAATCATTGCACATTAGATACAAAGAGAATAATGATCTTTAATAAAGAAGATCCAAGCAATTGACTGTGTAAGAGCGATTTTCCACCCAACTGTAGGCATTCCATCCAGCATATAATATTTCTGCTGAGAGGCCATGCCCAAGCTAGGCTATGAGGTCATTAGGGTGAAGTAAACACCTACATGCTTCTCTCTTTCAGCCCACAACCCGTTTTCCTCTATATTATTAGCCAAATGCTCATCCAGAGCTCTACAAAGATCTCACTCAGCCATCACAGCCATGGAACTCATTCTAACTACCCCACACAACACAAGAAAGGAATTCTCCTTCATTGATCTGCAGTTCCCTTAGGAAATCGAACTCTTATAGTGCTTACCAGTGTGTGGAGTAAGAGTCCAATACATTGTATGCTGTTGGAGAACCGCCTACAACATAAATTATGGATTCTCAAGCATAAGTGAGTAGCAAAACTCAATGTTGAAGGGTTCCTAGCTTGCACAACCTCTATGCTCACCTACAACCTTATATTTTCTCTTCAAATCTATAAATCTGTCTCTAAATTCGAATTTATGGGTTATACGTAGTTTGGTAATGGTCATGAACAACAATAGAAAAATCTATGTAGTGTAGAAGTCTGTATGAGAGAATGATAGAATGAGTGTTAAATCCAAGGGATATGAGATGAAGGTAAAAATACAATTGGTATAGCTTCTGACTATAGAAGAAAAGGACTTTTTATAGCTGACATAACTATCACAACCACCATGCTTCAATAATTGCCTGAAATGATTTTTCCCACCAATATCATACATGCATTCAATGATTGGATTTAATAGTGAAAATGAATGAATTAGCTCATTTAAAGCACATGGCAGAATTTGGATGATTTCTAAGGTTAACACTTGGAAACAAATGATTTAGTTTCCCATATGCCCCCTTTCCTCTTCCCCTCTGGTCAAATCATAGCCCCTCTAGCGATATTTACACTGGCATCTTGGACCATTTTATTATTTTCCAACATACCATTTACATATATTTCCAATTGGAATGATAAGACAACCACACAGTTCAAATAAAAAATATTTACATCATACATGCCTAGCCATTCACTAGTCGGGTATTGGCCTTGAGCTCTACACCAGGAATCCATACTAGCATATTTACATCATTTATATAATTTTGATCAAATACATTCCAAGTCAAAATTGGGGGAATCCCCTCCCCCTTGGAATAAGACCGTGCTCGGTGTTTGTTCAAAATCAGAACAAAAATGGGTATGCCTCTTTCATGGTATCCTCCAACTCCCACGTAGCCTCATTGAGACCGAAGTGCTTCCATTGCACCTTTCCCTATTTGATGGCTTGGTTCCGGAGCAACGTTACCTTCCTTTCTAGGATGCATACTAGGCTCAGTTTGGAACTCCCCCTTAGGTTCCACCTAAATCACATCCCAATCAATCACATGGTTAGGATCATGTACATATTTATTAAGCAAAGAAACATGAAAAACTTTATGAGCTCTAGTGCTAGCAGGCAATACAATTCTATATACATATGGCACTATCATTTCAAGCACTTCAAATGACCAACAATATCTTGGTGACAACTTGGAACAATTTCTAAGATTTAAGGAACTTTTCCTTGGCCTCACTTTAAGGTAAACATGATCCCCAACACTGAATTCCCTATGCACTCTATTCTTATTTACATAGATTTTCTATCTATCTTGGGAAAAATTCTGCTTAATTTTTGCAACCTTTTGTTCCATTTCCTTAACCATTTCTGTACCAAGTACAATTCTGTTCACTAGATTATCTCAAGTTACTGGTATCTTGCACCTTTTACCATATAAAGCTTCAAATGGACTCATGCCCAACGAAGCTTGTTACCCATTTTTATATGAAAACTCTACCAACTGTAGAAAATCTTCCCACTTAGATGGTTTGTCCATCACACACATGTGAAGCATGTTTTCAAGAATTTGATTTACTCTTTCTATTTATCAATCTATTTATGTATGATAGTCAACACTAAAGTTCAACTATGTACCCAAATTTGCAAATTTTTTTTCTAGAAATTTGAAGTAAATTTGGTATCTTTGTTTGAAATTATTGCCTTAGGAAACCCATGCAATCTAAAAACTTACATCATAAAAATATTTGCAATGGCATCTGTTTTATATGTCGATTTAACCAGTATAAAATGTGCTACCTTAGACAGTTTATCCACCACAAACATGATGCAATCATTATATGTCGATTTTACTAGTATAAAATGTGCTACCTTAGATAGTTTATCCACCACAAACATGATGGAATCATGCTCTCTCACAATCATTGGAAACCCTGTAATAAAATCCATGGAAATCACTTCTCATTTTGTAATGTCCCCATTCCAATAATTTCATAGTAAGACAATCCCATCAATCCTACTAGTTTCCTAGGTTGGATGGGCACATGTGGAATGGTAATAAGGAAGCAAATAAATGATGTTTAGACATTAGAAGGGTTCAAGTATTTAATAAATATAGTGAATAAAGAAATTCAAGAGAAATCATAGGTGACAAATGGTTTTGGAGACATATGGAGGATGTGGGACCCACACTAGCTTGATTTTTCATAATACATGGTATCTCTCTTTTGCAAATTCGAATTAATGGGAATGTGAACACTCTTGGGTGAGTTAGTAAGTCATAACACATGTCATTGAGCATATTAGGTCGAATTGGGAAGGATTGGTAACCTCCATGGAAGATAAAGAGTCAAAGTGGAAGTTTGTGGACACTTGGGCTAGATTCCCTAGCCCCTATGACACCAATGATGGAGCATCTATGACAACTATGACAAATTGCAGACCTGACCTCTGACATATGACCACTATGACATGTCAGCCCCAAAAATAGGCTCAAGGAAGTCGAATTTGGGAGTTGGTGAAGCCAAAGAGACTCAAAATCGAATTTGGGAGAAGATGGAAGGTTGGAACTAGGAGACAAGTGGCAAATGTGGAATAATTCCTAAATGGAAATCTATTGAATCTATTGAGAGGATTTCGACCCTTAGAAGGCTAATGTTGCTTATAAAATGTAGAAATGAAGTATGAGAATGGCTTTTGATGATTTGAGAAAAATTGCATTTGTGAAGAGAGAGCTAGTGGATGACTAGTTTCTTGCCTTAGCCAATTTCGAGGGTGAAAGATTCCCATCCAAGTTGGTGTTCGGAGAGGCCACTCAGGTCTTTCATGGTGCTTTAATGGAGTTTGTATTTGCAGGTAGCAGCTACAGGAAGTTTCATGGTTTGGTTTAGTGCAACACTTTCTCTCCACCATTTCCAGTTTTGAAGGCATATTCATGCTCCTTGAGGGAGGGCGTTTTTGGTGAGCACTTGTGCTTCTTGAGAGAGCTTCTCATTATATATTTATGATTGTAATAGATTCATATCCTCTGTTATTCATATTCAGAAAGTATCAGGTCGAAATACCCACTGGTTGTATGCAAAACTATTGATTAATGAGCAAACAATGTCCATTTCCCCAATGCATTGATGTATGACACTATAATGTTGATTATTTCGAATGGATGGATGATTCTCTGATATATTTGTGATCAATATAATGCCATGGATGTCTTCTACAAGTTTCATGTACTGTACTTGAGCATTTGAAGCATTTTTACTCAGTTTAGTTGTATTGGGAGATGAAATAGTGCCATTTCCCCAAGGGTCGAATTGGGGGTTTTTGCTGTTGAATGTGAGAGAGTTAGAACAGTAGTAAAAATCAATTAATGGTGCATATGAGACCTCAATAACATACTTAACACATTATATACCTCTGTTCATAAATTTGTGGGAGTTTGGAGGCATTTGGAAGGCCATTTTCAGTGTTACCCGGGGGGGATTTGATGCACAAATTACTAGTCAAAATTACCTATATTGATCAGAATACAAATCAAGTTTGCAGCAGTATTTGGAGGTCCATAAAACATCCCTGAACCTGATATTCAAGTCTAAATACCATTAATACACTCATACAGAAGATTTGGGAGCATTTGGGATGATTTGGAGGTCAAAACAGTTAAACTAGTCAAAGGTCGAAATTGGGGAAAAGTTGAAAAATTGGCATTTTAATAAAATTTGAAAAAGGGATATTACAAGTGGTATCAGAGCATCTTCTTGGAACCTTATGGTCTTAACAAGAAGTCAAAAGAATAATCCACCACCCTTTGAACCAGTAGTTGAAGAGGTTTTTGTTGAAGAAGAGGTAGTAGAAGAAGAGGAGTCTTTCACTGAAACCATGGGTAGAGAGGAGGATGAAAAATTAAAACATAAGGAGGAACTTATTGCAACCTTAGATCCATGTTTCTCTAAACTTTCAGCAAACATGGATAGGATAGGTGATAAATTGTTGCAAGGATTCGAATTGTTGATCAGCCAGCTTCAAAGAAAAGGGATGATAGGAGATAATAGTGGTTCACACTCAAGGGAAAAGATGAAAGGGAATGAGCATATTTTCTCATGTACAGGACCTCATAATAGACCTGATGAATTTCAAAGCACACAAAGGCATACTGCACCTAAATTTCTCACACCCAAAGAAGAGCCCAATCTTGACTGGGATTACAAGAAACTAGTAAATGATTGGAATGATTTGAATGAAGAGTGTAAAAGAGGTGTACCACTCAGTGACTACATTGATGCTATGCAAAAGATTAAAAGGAAGGGAGACAATAGGAGTCCATTACAAAACAAAGAATTAAATAGTGCTATTGGAAAAATGTCACTTCCTACTTTTGATGGTTCTTCTCAAAATTCTGCTAACACTTGGGTGCAAAAATTGGATGTATATTTTCAGCTGAATCCTATGTTGGAAGAGGATGCATTAAAAATGGCCATTTTGCATTTGGAAGGAGATGCCAATGAATGGTGGTTCTATGGTTTGAAAACCTTGGATCATGATCAGGTTAAAACATATGGAGAATTTGTTGATAGGGTACTAGAGAGGTTTGAACAAAAAGATCCAGAATTGCCTTTCAAGGAATTAGCTCAATTGAAGCAAACTGGGACACCTACTGAATATATGTTGGACTTTCAAAAATTATCAGTCAAGGTGGCTGATGTATCTATGGGAAGGTTGGTATTGCTGTTCACTGAAGGTTTGGTTGAACCCTTAAAAGGTTTGGTCAAATCCCACAAGCCAACTACATTAAAAGATGCAATGAGCTTGACTAGGGATCTCCAAAATGTGCTTCCTAGAACGAGATTTCCTCCCAAGCCTGACTTCAGAATTGAAAAGAAACCTTGGCAAAGAGATGCACCTGATAAGAAGCCATGGCAAGAAGATGAATATGGAAAGGATAAGAAAGAGGAACTAAGCAGGGAAGAGCTCAGAAGGAAGAAATTGTGTTACTCATGCTTCCAACCATGGGTACCTGGACATAAATGTGCTAAAGGAAAGGCCCAATTCATTGAAGTATTTTGTGATGAGGGATATGAAGGGGGAATGGAGGAAGAAGGAAATAATTCAGCCCAAGAAGAAGGATATACTACAGCAGAAGAAGGGAAACCAGAGGTGAAGCATCCCTCTCCCACCAAAGTAACAATGGCAGTACTTTCAGCAGTACCTCGCTATCATACTATCCGATGCAAAGGTATGGTACAAGGACAAAGAACTTCAGTTTTGGTAGATGGAGGAGCCACCCATAACTTCATTGATGCAGATATGGTGGAGAAAAGAAATATACCTATTGAACCATTTGATGGCTTCACAGTTGTCATTCCCGGTCACAACACAATGGAGTGCAAAACATGGATTCCACAGCTGCAAGTCACCGTAGGTAACTATACTTTTGTTGATAGTTTTTATGTGGTTGATATTGATGATACTAATGTTGTTTTGGGAGTGCAATGGTTGTATTCAATAGGAGAGCATACAGTAAATTATAAAATTCCTGAAATGAAATTCCAAGATTCAAAAGGAGTACTAAGGATTGTGAGAGGGCAACACACCTATCCGAATCAGGTAGTTTCTTCCCACAGCATGAAGCACCGGAATAGAAATATTATGGGAGACATTACTCATGGAAGGCCATCTGATAGAGGAGAGACAAGTTTGCAGCATGGTAAATTGAGATTGCTTGAGGGCAAGCAATCTTGGGTGGGGAGGACTGTAATGTCCCCATTCCAATAATTTCATAGTAAGACAATCCCATCAATCCTACTAGTTTCCTAGGTTGGATGGGCACATGTGGAATGGTAATAAGGAAGCAAATAAATGATGTTTAGACATTAGAAGGGTTCAAGTATTTAATAAATATAGTGAATAAAGAAATTCAAGAGAAATCATAGGTGACAAATGGTTTTGGAGACATATGGAGGATGTGGGACCCACACTAGCTTGATTTTTCATAATACATGGTATCTCTCTTTTGCAAATTCGAATTAATGGGAATGTGAACACTCTTGGGTGAGTTAGTAAGTCATAACACATGTCATTGAGCATATTAGGTCGAATTGGGAAGGATTGGTAACCTCCATGGAAGATAAAGAGTCAAAGTGGAAGTTTGTGGACACTTGGGCTAGATTCCCTAGCCCCTATGACACCAATGATGGAGCATCTATGACAACTATGACAAATTGCAGACCTGACCTCTGACATCTGACCACTATGACATGTCAGCCCCAAAAATAGGCTCAAGGAAGTCGAATTTGGGAGTTGGAGAAGCCAAAGAGACTCAAAATCGAATTTGGGAGAAGATGGAAGGTTGGAACTAGGAGACAAGTGGCAAATGTGGAATAATTCCTAAATGGAAATCTATTGAATCTATTGAGAGGATTTCGACCCTTAGAAGGATAATGTTGGTTATAAAATGTAGAAATGAAGTATGAGAATGGCTTTTGATGATTTGAGAAAAATTGCATTTGTGAAGAGAGAGCTAGTGGATGACTAGTTTCTTGCCTTAGCCAATTTCGAGGGTGGAAAGATTCCCATCCAAGTTGGTGTTCGGAGAGGCCACTCAGGTCTTTCATGGTGCTTTAATGGAGTTTTTATTTGCAGGTAGCAGCTACAGGAAGTTTCATGGTTTGGTTTAGTGCAGCACTTTCTCTCCACCATTTCCAGTTTTGAAGGCATATTCATGCTCCTTGAGGGAGGGCGTTTTTGGTGAGCACTTGTGCTTCTTGAGAGAGCTTCTCATTATATATTTATGATTGTAATAGCTTCATATCCTCTGTTATTCATATTCAGAAAGTATCAGGTCGAAATACCCACTGGTTGTATGCAAAACTATTGATTAATGAGCAAACAATGTCCATTTCCCCAATGCATTGATGTATGACACTATAATGTTGATTATTTCGAATGGATGGATGATTCTCTGATATATTTGTGATCAATATAATGCCATGGATGTATTCTACAAGTTTCATGTACTGTACTTGAGCATTTGAAGCATTTTTACTCAGTTTAGTTGTATTGGGAGATGAAATAGTGCCATTTCCCCAAGGGTCGAATTGGGGGTTTTTGCTGTTGAATGTGAGAGAGTTAGAACAGTAGTAAAAATCAATTAATGGTGCATATGAGACCTCAATAACATACTTAACACATTATATACCTCTGTTCATAAATTTGTGGGAGTTTGGAGGCATTTGGAAGGCCATTTTCAGTGTTACCCGGGGGGGATTTGATGCACAAATTACTAGTCAAAATTACCTATATTGATCAGAATACAAATCAAGTTTGCAGCAGTATTTGGAGGTCCATAAAACATCCCTGAACCTGATATTCAAGTCTAAATACCATTAATACACTCATACAGAAGATTTGGGAGCATTTGGGATGATTTGGAGGTCAAAACAGTTAAACTAGTCAAAGGTCGAAATTGGGGAAAAGTTGAAAAATTGGCATTTTAATAAAATTTGAAAAAGGGATATTACACATTTCCATTCCAGAAGCAACAAAGGCTGCAATAAACCTGCTGGGTGTTAATGCTCAGCCTTCACTTGTTGGCATTTCATACATCTTGAAATATACTCAGTAATATCTTTCTTCATCCTCGCCTAAAAATATTGTTTCCTAAGTTGTAACAATTATTTTTTGGTATCATGGGTGACCAAAATATGACATTTTATGGAGTTCATCCATAAAATTCTCCTCAATTCTACCACATTTGGAATATAAATTTTGTTTTTATAAATAAAATGTACTATATCCTCCAATTGATACCATTCACACCTCCTTTTCAAAATTATGCTGTTGTAATTTATCTTTTATTTGCACATACATTTCATCTTCAACGAGAGAATTAACAATATGTGCCTTAAGTCTAATTGGAAAGTACTGATGGCTACCGCATGCATTCCATGCATCTTTTTTTTGAGTGCATCAACCACTTTATTTTCCTTCTCTTTTATGTGTTTGATTTCAAAATCAAATTCACATAAAAAATTCGAGCCATTTAGCTTCCTTGGAATTTAATGGTGGTTGTTCAAACAAATATTTCAGAGCATAGTGGTCTGTCCTTAGCTCAAATTTTCTGATCATTAAATAGTTCCTCCACACCTTTAAAGCATTTACTATGGCTGGAAGTTCCAAATCATGGGTAGCATAATTCTTTCACGCTCTTTCAATTTCCTATACTCATAACACACCACATGATTGTCTTGCATAAGAAATCCAAGTCATTGTTTACATGCATTTGTACACACCACAAAGTCTTTTTCCGGGTTTGCAATTTTCAAAATCAGAGCACTTGTTAGAAGCAACAGTGGGAAGCTTTCTTCCCATTTCTTTGTCCATTCAAATTTCATTCCCTTCTTTTGAAAAGAAGTGATTGGGTGTGCAATCTTGGAGAATCCTTCAATGAAACTTTTATAATAACCATCAAGGCCCATGAAATATCTCACATCCATTAAATTGCTTGGAGTTAGCTCATTCACAATGGTTTCAATCTTTTTCGAATAAACTGATATTCCTTCCTCTAAAATATTGTGACCCAAATAATGAATTTTATTTTTGTAAAAGTCACATTTTGCTTAAATTTGCATACAGCTTATGCGCCCATAGAAATTGCAAATCCATTCTCAAATGTTCTTTACGATCCTCTTCATTCTTAGAGTAAATAAGAATGTCATATTAAAAAATAAGCACAAACTTGTCCAAATACTTGTTGAAAACACTATTCATGAGACACATGAAGGTAGCTGGTGCGTTAGTGAGACCAAATAAAACCACTGCAAACTCATAGTGTCCATACCTTGTTCTAAAGGCTGTCTTGTGAATATCTTCTTCCTTTGTTCTTACCTAATGGCAACGATCTCTCAACTCAATTTTTGAAAATACATTTTCCCCTTTCATTTGATAAAAAAACGATCATTAATTCGCTTGGGGCAATGGGTACTTGTTTTTCACTATCACTTTATTCAACTGCCTTTAATCAATGCATAACCTGAGTGTTCCATATTTTTTTTTTCACAAATACTATAGGTGCTCTCCATGGAGACATAGTTGGCCGAATGTACTTCTTTTCCAACAAGTCTTGCAATTGCATTTTTAGTTCTAATAATTCTAGTGTACTCATTCTATAAGGTGTCTTAGACACTGGTGCAACTCTTGGCACAAGATCAATTGTGAAATCAATTTCCCTCTTTGGGGGAAGTCCCAGAACTTCATCAGGAAACACATCCCTGAATTCTTACAAAACATGATGATTCCAATCTAGGAATTTAATTTTTTGTTTTATTTAAAACATGGCTACATATAACAGGAAACATTTTCTGCAAAATTTCTCTAGACGCATAGCTGAAATTTTTCCAACAAAAAATACCTTTGGAATGCCTTTTACAACCCTTGGGTTTCCTTCCTCATCAATGCACTTAAAGGTCTTGTTGTAGTAGTCAAGTTTAACTATGTGTGCTTCTAACCATTCCATTCCAATGAAAATATCATATGAACCAAGTGGACAAATATTTAGATTTGCACAAGTGAATAGTCCATCCATTTCTAATGGAAAGTTATCCACCATTTCACCAACTTTTCTCTTGGTTCCTGTGGCTAGTTGGACCAACCATGATTTACTATTCTTGGTTTTCTTAAAAACACAAATCTCAACATTTTAATTAGTGATATAACTATGAGTAAATCCATGGTCAATCAAAATAGAAATAGATTGCTCAACAATCTCACCTTCAACCTCAACCACAGTTGATTGATGATCTGCTTGGTGGTCCTCTAGTGCAAGATAAATTATAGGGATGGTCTTCGCCACTTGACCCATATTTTCATCTTCTTGAATGTTGCGAACTTGCTTTGCACTACCATTTTGATATGGATAGTTTCTAAGTAAATGGTCTTATCCGCATCCCCCACATTGAAGTGGCTCTCTTGTATCTCTTGGCTTGTCTCCCATCATCCTAGTTCGCTTTGTCACACTATGTGGTGCTTTCCTTTGTTTATATCTAAAATGAGGAGGCTTGAACCCCTTCTTTCTTTGGTCAACCTTCTCCTTTTTATTTTCCTTCCATGCCTTATGGAAATATGGCTTGTTTTTGTTTTGATTATAACAATACTTGGCCTTTCTTATGGTCTCTTTCATAGTTTGAGGTTCATCAAACTCAATTCTATCTTTGTAGGACTAAGGCAAGCCACTTAGAAAATGTTGGATTTTCACTTTATCATCCTTGATATACTTGACATATCTCAACAGATCCAATAATTTATTTGCATATGTCTCCATAGTCATTTGGAATAATTTTAACTCATGGAATTCTTTAATTTTTCCATCATAGTACCTATTAGAGAGGTACTTTTGCTTGAAGTATTTCTTGAATTGTTTCCACACAATCTTCATTTCATTGATATTCTTCACTTGCCTAAGGTGATCCCATCGTATAGATGCTCTTCCATTCAGATTGAATATGGACACCCTTGCTTTCATATTTTTGAGTAGTCTTGAACTTGAAAATACTTCCTCATCTGAAGAAGCCAAGCCTTAGCTTCTTGAACATATTTTACTTCACCATCAAACGTAAGAGGTTTGGCCTTCCTAAATTCTCCACGTAATTTTTCCTTGAAAATATTCTTCCTCTTATTCCTATGAGATGAAGAGCTTGATCCTTCAATGGAGTTAGATGCCTCATTATAAGAGATTTATGGAGTATATGTCATGTCTCTAGAAACTCTTCTTGAACTATGTGACCTCTTGTAACAATGCCTCCTTGAGCTACTCCCACTATTCTCTTGATTTTTCTAAGTGATTCCCAGAATGAATCTTCCTTTGAATGTTTTTCAAACTTTGAAGCATAGCTGCATTCAACTGATTTTGTTCTTCTTGAGCTCTAATCATCCTTTCATTGTCTGCTCTACAATTCTACAGTTCCATCCTTAGGCTCCTCATGGTTTCTGCAATGTCTAGGGAAGTCACCTGGTTTCATCTACCATTGGATTTTGTCTCTGTATTCTCAACTTGTATATTCTTTCCCATAACATCTGTCTCAACTTCATAAGGATCCTGTGCATCATCCACGATGATGATCTTCTTGGCCCAACCAAGACCAAAGATTTCCCAACTATACTATACTCAATGCTGACCCTTAATAGTCACTGTTATAATTTTGAATATGTAAAAATGTTAATATAAATACATTTGTTAGTTTTATTACATTCTGTTGTTGCTGCAACATCCCCCCCAAATTTTTTTCGATTGTTTGGGTCCCTCCTATTATTTTGAAGTTTTCCTTTGATTTTTTTGCTTAAATTTGTTTGCCAAAGTGGTATTCTTACCTCTGTAGACTTCCTAGAAATTTTGATTTTTTGACTAAGGAAAGAAGTTTCTTTTTGGTGTTGGGCGCATTTTTGTAATGTTAAATCTCGCGACAAAGGTGCAAAAGTTAGTTTTATTTTGGGCGATAATAGCGCATGAGTTAGTCTTAATTTTTCCGACAATGGCGCAAGAGTTATTGTTTTATTTTTATCCAAGAGCGTAAAAAATAGTCTTAAAACTGCCGATTGAAGTTTCATTCTGCCTTTCCCAAACCATCGCAAGGTTGAAAATTGATCCTCACCGACCTTTTGCAAGCCACCCAGCACAAGTCTTAGTGAGAAGTTCTCCGACCATGGCGCAAACATTAGCCTTAAAATTGTCGCTGTAGAGGCACTTCCAATCGTAAAAGGGTCACCGGCGGGTCCCACTTTGTATGGCGGGCGTTTTAATCACAAACTTCCCATCCATTGCACTGCAATTATCGTTATCTTCCCCGCCACGGGGCAGGTTTGGAAAACATCTCTTCCGATCACGGCACAAGTTTGATGTCATCTTTACCGACTATGGCGCACCTTTAAAATTAAAATTTTCGTTGTTTTACGCCGTGCCCTTTCGCCATAAAACCCAACCGCGTGACTTATGGGTAATATTTCCGCCCATTGTGCCACTCTTGATCATAAAATGCCGTCAATAAGCTTTAAGCCCGTGGGCTCGACCCTTGATCGCGGGTGTTTTAATCATAAGCCTCTATCCATTGCGTATCAGTTAATGTTTTTTTACCTGCCATAGCGCAGCCCGCCCTTTTGGGTTTGAGTTCTCCTCCTATATATTCGCGTAGGGTGGGATTATCAACCACCTTTCCACTTTGAGCCTCGTGCCTATTAAATTGGCCAACCTGTGGCCCAGGCGACATAAATGTGTCCCTTTTAGGAATAATGAGGCTTGAGATGTGCAAATATCCGTTTAAAGTCTTTGTTAAAATATTACTTGCGCTATTTTGTTATTGCAGGATGATATGCAAGTATGGAGCACAAAGCCTTCCAAGAATATATGACTGCTGCCACTTTGCAAATTCAGCGGCTCACAGAGTTAAAGGAGCAAGCTCAATAAAGAGAAGTCTGCTTAGAAGAACTGCAAGCAGATGCCATTGCTCAAGCCTTAGCAACAGGCACAGCCACTATCAAGTCAATCTATGAAAGCATGAAATCGATTTTAAAAAAGACATCGTCGGTGTGAGAAAGGACAATCCTGCGAGAAATGACTCATTGGTCCAGCTATATACGACAAAAGGATAATCCAGCACCAGCTAACGTCCATGGGGAAGTAGGCGCAGCAGCAGAAGCATCGCAGTCAGCAGTTGAGCCATCCATAGCATGATTCGGACCTTCAAAACAAAAGACAGCTATTATTTTGTCTTTTTAAAGAAAAGAGAGCATTATTTCTGTTTTGTTTTAATTTTGTAAAAGATAACTGCGTTTTGGGCTTTGTCTTATTAACCACTAGAAGACAAAATTTTGTTCCCTCCTAGGTTTAAGTTTAGGTTTTTGGGAATATGAGGAGGATTGTAAAATCTATAAATAGATAGACGGAGGCCAGAATAAGGACTTTTGACAGGCAGAGAAAAGAAGACTGCCGATGTATGGGAACTATTTTCCAGACAAAAATATACAGGAGTTCATTTTTTTTGTCTATTGAAAGCTTGCACGGCATTTGCTTGGGATCTGTGTAAAGGGATGTGGAACTATTTCGACTCTCTTACCACTGGTTTATTGTGATATCGTTCTAACTCATTGTGGATTACTCCATTGATGTGAATGTTTCTCATTTTCTGTGTATTATGCTGTGTACTATGTGTGGTGAAATCGTTTTAATTCATTTGAGCTATCTTGAATGTATCTCCATTTCTGCTGTAATTCACATTCAAACTGGTTCAAACAACTATTTGCGTGACCTTTATGTGTACCTACAGCATGCTATTCATCCTCTTATTTTTTCTCCTCGCGAGGATAGAATAGATTTGCTTATCACAGTTTTAGATTAATATTTGTTTCAGTTTTTCATTTAGATTAAATTAGCTTACACCACTTGCATCTCATACATAAATTTAAAACACATAAACGGTGGATCGGGCCGCAACCGGTAAAGAACACAACAAATCTCAAATCTTACATGGTAGCCGGAACCGTTAACCGGACGGATTCCCCACACCAAACGGTGGACAATCTAATTGGGACTGTTTACTGGGGAGAATCCCTTGCTGCTTGATGCTGCGATTTTCGGGGCATCAACAATTTTTGGCTCTAGAAGGAGGGCCTGAACCAGTGCATGGATGGTAGAGGAGATTCGTCCACGAGAAGAAATTCCCCTGAAAACCCCCATGAAATAGCTTTTCCAGACATTTCAGATATGGGATCAAGAAATCAAGATAATCTTAATTCTGAAACAGAACAGCAAGAAACGCTGTATGTTGTCCCATTCGAAGAGGTAAACCATTTTAGAAGACACACTCGCTCTTACGTTAGAAGCCTCAGAGGATTAGACACCGTCCCTTTGCTGCCTAGAGTAAGAGCTCCTAGAAGAGAAACACAATACACACAAGACTCTGTTTTAGTTGAAAGCTTAGAAGAATTGTTAGATCTATCCTTAGGAGAAATCGCAGAACCATTTGCAGAAATCAGAGCTGAGACTCCTTTAAGTCACGAAGAAAAATACATTCCGCAGCATACCCCTCAAAATTCACCACCGCATACACCTACGCACTCTCCCCGGAAAGTCATGGTAGTGCCTGCGTGGAGAGAGAGAGGAGCACTAAATTTAGTTGGGCCTTTCCACGATTTGCCTAAAAATCCAGAGAAAGTTTTGCCCAAATATGACCCAGGTAAAGGGATCACTACAGAGGATCATCTTAAAAGTTTTTATCTAGCCTTGAATCTTCTAAATGTAGAACACGAAGATTATAGGTAATTCCGACACCTATAAAAGAATCAATTGCTGAAAAAATCAAACAGCCAAATATTACTTTAAACAAAGCGGGAAATCAACCGAAAATTTCAAAAGCATGTGATATGGGGTATGATGTAATTGAGGACATCAAGAAGGCTAAAGCCAATGTGTAGTCTGCCCCAGCAGAGAAAGAAATTGCTAGAATCTTTCGACCCGCAAACTAGTCCTTCGTTTGAAAATACAGAAGACAATCCTGAAATTAACGAAGCCAGTATTGGCGGGAAGTCTAAATCAAAAACTCTGCCTTTCCTCTTAACTTTTGAAATCTTTAATCATAATGTGCATAACTGTTTGGTAGATTCCGGTGCTAGTTCAAATGTCATGCCTCTGTCAATCTGCAAAAAGATTAATGGGAAGCCAATTCCTTGCCCATCCCAGAGCATACAATTGGATAGGACGGCTGTTAAAATGATTGGTGAAATGAAAGATGTGTTGATTAGACTTTCAGCAGACCCAAGGGTATGCCAATTTGTGGATATAATGGTAGTGGATATTCCGGAAGCTTATGGTTTGATTCTTAGTAGGGACTGGTCTACAAAACTGAATGGCTATTTTGCAACTGATTGGTCTCATTTATGGCTGCCATATCAGAATATGCAAAACCAGATCAAAATACTAAGGGAACCCCACATGAAACAAAATGTCACTCAGTTAGAGGAAAAGAATGAAGCTGTAGCTTTTTCATTTTCAGTTTTGGGAAACTAATTTTTAGAGATTGACCCAGGAAATTATCAAGCACAAGATTCTAGCCATGATCCAGACAAACAGTCCGATCTCCTTCATTTTTCACAGACTGATGATATTGATTGTAACATAGTAGGATTAGTTACTGACATAGGAAGTAATGACACTAACTTAGTTAAAGAAAAAAATGTTTTTTGGACTCTTTACTTTGATGGCTCCAAAACCCAAGAAGAATCAGGAGCAGGTTGTGTTTTGATTGACCCCAATAGGAATAAACACTTTTTATCTTGTAGATTAGAATTTGAATGTACTAACAATATTGCTGAGTATGAAGCTCTAGTCCATGGGTTAAAGAAGGCTATTGATTTAAGTGTCAAATCTTTGAAAGTATTTGGTGATTTTGAAATAGTCGTTAGGCAGGTGAGAGATACAATTCACTGCCTTTCTCCTCATTTAAAAGGCTACCAATCTGAGATTTGGAATTTGATTTCATGTTTTGATGCTTTCAATATAGATTCCATTCCTAGATTGCAAAATGCTGCAGCTCATTTATTGGATACTTCCGCTTCCAGATTAGTTCCTACAAATAATAAATGTTCTATTGAATTGATTTTTAGGCCATCTGTTCCAGATAACATTACAAATCTCAGAGTATTTGATGATGATGATCAGATCATCAGCTTCTTGACAAATGAAGATGCCTTCCATGAAGCCATAATAGATGAAGAGAAGCATGATTCAGACCTTCAAAGTAAGCACACTGTTAAAGGAAATTTTATGCCTAAAGGAGTGAGGACCCTCGAAGTTTTGTTTGATTTACAGAGCAAGTTCAAGAGACCAGTGAATGCTAAAACTCATAGATCCTCTATGGCGCATGAATTGATTAATATGGGAACAGAGTCACAATTGAAATATGTTATTTTACCAATGAAAGAAGGTGTCAAACCTTTTCAGCAACAGCTAAGAAGAATGCATCCGACTCTCGAGCCTCTAATTCAAAAGGAATTAAATAAATTGCTAGATGCAAAGATCATTTTTAAAGTCAAACATTCTGAATGGGTTGCTAACTTAGTCCCTGTACGAAAGAAGTCAGGGGAAATCAGACTGTGTGTGGATTTCCAGAATTTGAACGGAGCTTCCGATAAAGACAATTATCCTGTACCCCCAACGGAGTAGATTTTGCAGATGGTATCAGGATAAGAATTGTTCTCGCTGCAGCACCGATACATCCTGACAGCTACTGATTATTTTACGAGATGGGTTGAAGCCATTCCGCTGCGCGCAGTCAACGAAGATGCAGTTATCAAATTCCTTGAAGAAAGCATCATAACCAGGTTTGGGGTTCCAATTTCCCCAGTCTTTGATAATACAACTTATTTCTCATCTTTTAAGATCAATGAATTTGTTTATGAGAAAGGGATCAAACTGCACTATTCAGTAAATTACTATCCCCAGGGGAATGGATCAGCTGTGTCGACCAATAAAACCCTCATTCGAATTCTTAAGAAAAATGTAATTGAAAATCAGAGAAGTTGGCATCTAGCCCTTCCAAATGCTCTCTGGGAAGACATGGTTATCCCCAAGAATGCCTTAGGTGTGTCCCCGTTTACCTTGGTTTACGGTAAGGAAGCCATCCTTTCTCCGAATGTATTACTCCCATTCTTGCAGCTGTCCCAAGCCTCCCAAGGTTCCAGTAGTCAAGTTCTTCAATCAAGAATCGATGCCCTACTAAAACTCGAAGAGTCACGACAAAAGGCCAAAGCGCATAAGAAGAAATCTGGAAAAGAAAGTTTTGAAGTAGGAGATTTAGTTTTGAAGTGGGATCATCAACACGATGGTAAGGGAATGCATACAAAATTTCAACACTTATTGGTTGTCCCTTACCAAATTTCTGCAAAGCTCGGCCCATCCACTTACAAGCTAGCAGACCTCCAGGGAGAGGAAGTAACCCTTCCCCTCAACGACCTCGCCTTGAAACAATACTTTGCATAGTCCCGTTGAGGTTTTCTGTACATAAATAAAGGTTTTTTTCTTTTTCTTTTACTTTTTACTTTAGTCTCTTGATTTCTATTGTTTCAGCCAAGTTGCTCTCTTTTTCTGATTTTTTGAGTTTTGCCTTTCCCCTTTCCTTTGTATAGTTTTTTCCTGTAGCCCTGCAATTTGGTCTTTCGTGAAGATAAATCTCTCAAGAAATCTCACAACTCATGAAGCTGGAAATGTACCCTCAAAAGGAAAGTTTATCTTTGCATTTTAGCTTTTGCTGATCGTTTTCCAGAATGAAGAGTTCTTGTCCTGTTGGTCACGTTAACCCCTGTTTAATAGCTGAAATCTATGATTACCTTATCACTATCCTCGGGCTCCATCCAATCACGCGACTTATGGGTAATATTTCCGACCATTGCACCACTCCTAATCATAAAATGCCGCTGATAAGATTTAAGCCCTTGGGCTCAACCCTTGATTGCGGGTGTTTTAATCATAAGCCTCCGCCCATTGTGCATCAGTTAATGCTTTTTTCCCCGCCATAGCGCAGCCCTCCCTTTTGGGTTTGAGTGCTCCTCCTATATATTTGCGTAGGGTGGGATTATCAACCACCTTTCCACTTTGAGCCCCATGCCTATTAAATTGGCCAACCTGTGGCCTAGGCGACATAAATGTGTCCCTTTTAGGAATAATGAGGCTTGAGATGTGCAAATATCCGTTTAAAGTCTTTGTTAAAATCTTACTTGCGCTATTTTGTTATTGCAGGATGATATGCAAGTATGGAGCACAAAGCCCTCCAAGAAGATATGACTACTGCCACTTTGCAAATTCAGCGGCTCACAGAGTAAAAGGAGAAAGCTCAATAAAGAGAAGTGCGCTTAGCAGAAATGAAAGCAAATGCCATTACTCAAGCCTTAGCAATAGGCACAGCCACTATCAAGTCAATTTGCGAAAGCATGAAATCGCTTTTAAAAAAGACAGTCTCGGCGCGAGCAAGGACAATCCTGCGAGAAATGACTCATTGGTCCAGCTATATATGACAAAAGGATAATCCAACACCAGCTAACATCCATGGAGAAGTAGGCGCAGTAGTAGAAGTATCGCAGTCAGCAGTTGAGCCATCCGTAGCATGATTCAGACCTTCAAAACGAAAGACAACTATTATTTTGTCTTTTTAAATAAAAGAGAGCATTATTTCTGTTTTGTTTTAATTTCGTAAAAGATAGCTGCGTTTTGGGCTTTGTCTTATTAACCACTAGAAGACAAAATTTTGCTCCCTCCTAGGTTTAGGTTTAGGTTTTTGGAAATATGAGGAGGATTGTAAAATCTATAAATAGATAGATGGAGGCCAGAATAAGGACTTTTGATAGGCAGAGAAAAGAAGACTGCAGATGTATGGGAACTATTTTCCAGACAGAAATATACAAGATTTCATTTTTTTTGTCTATTGAAAGCCTGCACGGCATTTGATTGGGATCTGTGTAAAGGGATGTGGAACTATTTCGACTCTCTTACCACTGGTTTATTGTGAGATCATTCTAACTCATTGTGGATTACTCCATTGCTGTGAATGTTTCTCATTTTCCGTGTATTATGCTGTGTACTATGAGTGGTGAAATCATTTTAATTCATTTGAGCTATCTTGAATGTATCTCCATGTCTACTGTAATTCACATTTAAACTGGTTCAAACAGCTATCTGCGCGACCTTTATGTGTACCTACAACACGCCGCTCATCCTCTTATTTTTGCTCCTCGCGAGGATAGAATATATTTGCTTATCACAGTTTTAGATTAAGATTTGTTTAGTTTTTAATTTAGATTAAATTAGCTTACATCACTTGCATCTCATACATAAATTTAAAACACATAAACGGTGGATCAGGCCGCAACCGGTAAATAACACAACAAATCTCAAATCTTACACGGTAGTCGGAACCATTAACTAGACGGATTCCCCACACCAAACGGTGGACAATCTAATTGGGATTGTTTACCGGGGAGAATCCCTTGCTGCTTGATGCTGCGATTTTCGGGGCATCAACACATTCTTAGAAAATTAAAAATCAAATTTCATGTATTTTTGAAAATACCCATATTGATAAATTTTGTCAATATATGGCTATCAACACTTTTATGATCAAATTATAGAAACATATAAATCACCAATTCAAAATTTGACTATGTACAATTGTTCCCCTATGGATAAGATTTCCAACAACTATAATTATGCCTATTTATGATTCCTGATAAAAATGTTACAGTCATTCAAAATCGTCAAATTTGCCCAATTTCTGCACTTTTCCTGTAGGTTTATTCAATTATGGAGTCCAATTTCAAATGCTTGTAGAAAACAATCTGTGGAGAATTGGGAAACCATTTATGTTGGCCTTGATAGTACATATAACTAGGATTACTTGGTTTATTTTTAATTTCCTGATCAGATGCTCCAGTCACCCTTTATAAAATTATGGAATTGTGACTACTTTTAATATTTTTCATCTTCTCCAGACTTAGAAAATTTTTCGGTTCTATAACACCCAATTTTTTCAGTTCTATAACACCCCCTCAAGCTGATAGTACAATGCAAAATTTTTGTTCTGATTAGTAAAATCATCACCATAGGAATTGATCAAAATTGATGATGTCTCAGGGGGATGACGGGGGTCAAGGGGGCTTTCCCCCTTGTGGCGTCCGTCGTTGAAGGGCGGGTCGAGGGCAATGATCTTGTTTTTTTGTTGTAAATATTTTGATTTCGTGCAATCTGACCGATAAGAACAACATCATTTTCTATTGATATGGCAGGGCGTTGATGTGTCATGACATTTTCTTACTGAGGTGTCAGATAGGTCCTACATGTCACCTTGTGATGCGATCATGCCACCATCCACTAGCTTCCAAATCACCATACCACTCAACTTTGGGCACCAAATCATCAACTAATTTCCATTACTAGAAGTGGTAATGGATCACTGCAAAAGATGTTTTGGAAAATTTCTTGGGGAGTTGTTGTTAATCAAAAGATAACACGTGGTCAGGCGGTTTCGGCCCAACGGATCGCCCGCCCACTGTTAACCAATGTGCACATTGCTGATGCGCTATCAACCATAATTGTTAATCTTTCCTATCATCTGACAGTTAGATCATCCTCCACGTATTGTTAACTATCGTGAAATTTTCCAATGCACTATCAAATACAAAAGTTGATCTTCTCTAATGCCCGATGGTCAAATCTCCATCTGCCTCCGCACTCTATCATATGTAGTCACCCTTATGCAAGCCTAATGTGGGGAGTCCACATCATACCTATAACTGACATGGATATTCCACATCATGCATTCCTCCCACGTGGCTCCTCCCAATCGCTTTTACACGTGGCACAGGTGGGGTGTAATGTCCCTTTTTGATTTTTTTATTAAAATGCCCAATTTTTCACTTTTCCCCCAATTTCGACCTTTGACTAGTTTTGATGCCTAGGTCTCCAAATTGCCCCAAATGATCCCAAATATTATGTGGAGGTATATGAATGATAATAGGAATTTATTGTGAGGTTTAGGGATGATATATGGACACCAAAATACTTTTTCAAACTCCCTCAAGATTCTAGACAAAGTATGTAATTTCACTAGCAATTGGAGTTTCAAATCCCCCCAGGGTAAGTACTGAAAATGGCTTCCCAAATGCCTCCAAAACCACTCTAATTTCTGAAAATAGGTAGGGGATGTCTTAGGGATGTTATTAAGGTCTCATAGGATCCATTAACCAGTTATTAATTCTGTTCTAACCTCCCCCCAAACAACTACAAAAATCACTAATTCGACCCTTGGGGAAATGGCACCAAATCTTCTCCAAATGTAAATAAATTGAGTAAAATGACTTCAAATGCTTAAGTGCTGAACATGAAACTTGTAACACTCATCAATGTAAGTTCATTCATCATAAATATACCAGAGAAACATTCTTCTATTCGAAATTTTTAGCATTGCAATGGCATACATCAATACAATGGGGAAATGGTCATTGTTTTCTCATTAATAATCATTTTTACATACAACCACTTGGTATTTAGACCCGATACTTTCTGAATATGAAGAAAAAAGTATAATAATATTATCAAAATCATAAATACATCATGATAAGCTCTCCTAAGAAGTACAAGATATCACCCAAAGCGCAATCCCTCAAGGAGCAAGAATATGCCTTAAAAACTGGAAATGGTTGAGAGAATGTGATGCATTAGAAGAAAGCACGAGCTTCCATGTAGCTGATACCTGCAAATAAAAAATCCATTAAAGCTCCATGAAATACCTGAATGGAATCTCTACACACCAACTTGGATGGGAATCTTTCACCCTCGAAATTGGCTAAGGCAAGAAACTAGTCATCCACTAGCTCTCTCTCTACACAATTGCAATTTTCTCAAATGATCAAAAGCTATTCTCATGTTTGAATTATTCATTTTATAACCAACCTTAGCCTCCTATGGTTCGAATTCCTCCCATTAGCTTCTAGATATTTCCACTTAGGAAATATTCCACATTTGCCACTTGTCTTCCTAGTTCCCAACCTTCCATCTTCTCCCAATTCGAGTAGGGACCTCTTTGGCTTATCCAACTCCCATGAATGCCTTCTTGGAGCCTATTTTTTGGGCTGACATGTCATAATGGTTATATTTCAGAATTCAGATATGAAATTTTTCATAGATGTCATAGATGCTTCATCATTGTTGTCATAGAGGCTAGGGAATCTAGCCCAAGTGTCCACAAGCTTCCAATTTGACTCTTCCTCTTCCATGGAGGTTACCATTCCATCCCAATTCGACCTAAGATGCTCAATGCCATGTGTATGACTTACCAACTCACCCAAGAATGTTTTCCTTCTCATGGATTTGAAATGGCAAGAGAGATATGCCACGTGGTAGTCAGAAATCAAGCTAGTGTGGGTCCCACATCCTCCATATCTCTTCAAAACCATTTTCCACCTAGAGTTTCTCTTGAATTTATTTATTCAACCTCTTTATTAAATACTTGAACTATTATAATGTATAAACATTTTTCATTTGCTCCCTTATTATAATTCCAAATGTACCCATTCAACCTTGGGAACTGGTAGGATTGATGGGATTGTCCTGCTATGCAATTATTTGAATGGGGGCATTACCAGGGATAATTTTAAGGACCCATACTTATTTAAAAGTGTATAAACCTTGGCAAATCTTACCAATTCTTAAAATGTCAACTATAAAATATTTGGTGATATTTTTCTAAAATTATTTCAATTTCTAAGGATTTTATATAGTTTATATAATAATTTGGCGACTTTTAGAGTGAAAAAAGTTTACCCCATCAAAATTGGGCGAAATGGGGCTTCAAAAAATCAAAATTGGCGAATCTTTTTTTGGAAAAAAACATGGAAAAATAGCCCATGGGCTAAATTTTGCCCCTAAAATTATCCTTGGACATTATAGTCCTCCGCACCCAAGATTGCTTGTCCTCAAGCAATTTCAGATTTGGATGCTGCAAAATCTTCTCCTCTTCCCATGTGGCATCTTCATTTGATAAGTCCTCCCATGTGGCATCTTCATATGGTGCCACACCATCGGTTGTCAAAACCAATGTGACAGTTGGAAACCTGGCCACTCCACATGGCAAGGATTTGGATACCCAGAAAGGCAAGGATTTGGTCCCTCCACGTGGCAGGGTACTGGACTCTCAGAAAGGTAGGGAGCAGGTTTATCTCTCTTTCGCCATCCCCTCCACCTTGGGCCTGGTTCTCGCCAAATGAACTCGCAACGAGCAGGATTGTAGTGTTCCTGTCTGCAGGAAGACTGCGCCCCTGCCTGTAAAGCTCCCTGCGAAAGACATTCGACCACCAGCAAAAAACATTCTGCCTCCAGGGAAAGACATTCTGCCACCAGCGAAAGACATTCTACCACCAGTAAAAGACTCGGAGGACGATGCATGCTACAATTGCTCCATCTTGGAAGAAACTCCCTCTGATGCAGAAGCTCTTTCAGCACCCTGTTAAGAAGGTTCCTCCCTGTGTTTTTGAGCAGCTTTTTTTTATGTTTTTTAGTATGTTTCACTATGCACCAGACTACTAGTTTCTTCAAGCTTTCATGGCTTTTACTCTATTTCTTTTTTACCCTGGTCTCCCTATACTGGGCAGGGTGTTTTTTTGTATAATTTTGATTGGAACCTCCATGACTGTTGATATTCAAGGTTGGCTACTTATGATAAAACCACCTTAGATTGTAATTATTACTGTATCTTTATTTGTCCTAGTTTAATATAATTTTGCAGCATTAAAAAAAAAATGCACGCACTCTCTCACAACTATAGCAGATTCCTCGTCTATGAGACGAATGGAATGCTGCGACGTATATTTTCCAAGTTCGAGGTGGTTCTCGGTTCATTTATTTGGCTTAATTGTTAAGTTTCTTTGGCATGTTGACCAAGTTTTCAAATGCCCGCAAGTTTAGTTCAGAAGCCCGCCCGCAATTTTAGTTCAGCCTGCCGAGTGCCATAGATGCGGGCACATGACTATATTTATGTGCAGGGAAAAACATTTTAAAGATGGATATCAGCAGCTTGGCCTCTCATTGCTCTCACATGGATGTAGTCTTTGGGTCGCTCTGGAGGTTTGGCACTTTGTTCAGAGAGCCATGGAAGCCTCTTTGCATAACTTTAGACAGAGAGGACTTTGCGCCATCGTTTTGGTCTTCTTAAAGGCCTCTCGTTTGAATGCAGGTCGGAAGAAGGGCGACCGACAAACTCGTTAACAAGCACACATACAGCGGTTTCTATGACACCGATCTTGAGGAGTACCTACGAGAGCAAGGTAAATCTGAAGTGATCATAACGGGAGTGGCGTTGAATCTGTGTTGTGAGACAACGGCCAGGGATGCCTTTAATTGAGGGTTTAGGGTTTTCTTCTCCACTGACGCAACTACAACATAAAACGAATATTTCCACGGTTCTATGCTCAAGAATATCGCATATGGATTTGCTTATCTCGTCAGGTTAGAAGATGCTTTTGCTGTAAAAAATATCGCCTGATTCTGGGGTCTTGTAAGTGTGAATAAATGATTCTGTTTAATCGTGCTTAAATCAACACTGTATATAAAATAAAAGTAGATGCTTCATGGTGAGGCCACCGGTTAAATTCTTATAAGGAAAAGTTTTGTCCAATAAATTAGCCGTCGTTTATAATTCAAAATTCGCAATACGCTGAACTTCCCTCGCATTCTGTTATGCCTTTTTCCTTTTTCTTATAGTCCCTGAATCTATATTAAGTAATTTAATTTCACTTCTTAGAATTAAAACCCTGCATTATAAATTATACATTCTATGTTTTTGTTTGAAGTTGCCCGTAGTTAGATTTTCGAGGAATTGTAAATTGGCCTTTATTGTGAAGCGGCATGCATTCGATGGAGGTATTATTATTTCCCCTGATAGAGGTTTGTAATGCTAGCATATATGATAAATATTTTAAACTAATAATCAGAGCTAAAGCCCTCTCTATGTTTCATCTTTTGTTTTGCACACACTACAATCATCTATACGAGATACACAACATTCCTCATAGTCTTCCTGTGCGGACCAGGAAGTACTGTCTCTTTGAAAACTGTACTCATTTCGTGGAACTTTCAAGTAATTGCGAACCTTCTTCATGGGTTTGTTGGCATACTGTGGCCCTTCTTTACTTCGTGGAACTTTCAACTAATTGTGAACTTTCTTTGTGGCTTTGGTGGCATACTGTGATGCTTATTTACTCTGTAGATCATGCCTATTTACTCTATAGGTTTGCACATGATTGGTAACCATTGCAGGAATATAAGGGGGCTTACAATACTCTGTGTTGTCTAGTTGTAAAAGTAGAAGAAAATGTTTAGGTCTAATAATTATTGGTAGTATTAGTAGAACTACTTAACACGATCTCAACCTCAATTGTTGCGACCTGAGAGCAATCCAATTGTTTACAATTCATTGTTCCAGGGTATTTTTCTTCTAAAATCTTGATAGAAGTCCTTGAGTGATTTGTGCACAACTTGTCCACGGAATGAATTTGACTTCCTATGGTTAAAAATGATGAATTGCAATCCTCTTTAACAGACTTGATTTTTGGGTCTTTTTCCATTCAAATCTTCTAAAATGCAATGCCCTTTTGTTGGTAAGGTGAGAACCTAAGTAATGTCAATATTGTTCCAAATGATTTTGTTGCCAGCTGCCATAGCAAGTTTTATCTATCAATTCATATGGTTTGAATTGGTGCCTATAGGAGTGAGATTATAGATTTTACTTTTCCTTGACTATTATCATATGGTGTTAGCAAGGGTTTTATTTCTCGTTTATGGAGAACATTGAGTCACTTTGATGGGTTTGGAATATTTGTACATCCATTTCTTGCAATGAAACAAATTTCTATTTTTGTATGCATTTTGATAGTTGTCTTCTGTAATGATATGGAATGTTAACTTTTATGTTGGATTATTTTATCCATCTCTTTTAGGACATATCCAGTAAAGGCCAATTTATATTGAGTTAATGTAAAATAGTAAGATGAATTTATGTGGACAAGTGCTTTAACAGTTGTCTCTCCCTACTTCGAAGCCTCTCTATAGCTGCATCAAGAATAATTTCTTCACAACTTTTATCAAGGCTTGCACTATAAAAAAGTCATTTATTTATTCATTGTTGATGGTAAATAGGAAATTATATGTTAAAGAAGTATTATTCTTGAGATAGTGCCGGGAGAGGAATGCCACAAGCTATTTATAGCAATTTGTTTGTAATGCCAAATCCATCTATGTATCTGAGTGAACATTGAATTCTAAGGTTTCTGTTTAATTTGAGGAGTTGAACGGAATCCATCTCTCTTCATGTATTATGGGAGTAGACAGTGCATCCTTATTTCCCATGTGGTTATTGCAACAGCGGAAAAACAATGGAAATTAGAAGCCATATATGATATGTAG
This sequence comes from Larix kaempferi, assembly GCA_027924585.1. Classification (NCBI taxonomy): domain Eukaryota; kingdom Viridiplantae; phylum Streptophyta; class Pinopsida; order Pinales; family Pinaceae; genus Larix; species Larix kaempferi. The sequence goes on along the minus strand of BSBM01000710.1, from coordinate 1,505,253 downwards.
AGAAATCCCATCCAAGTTTTGATCTTGGGATGTGTGGACTATGGGTCACCACGCTTTCATTGCGGCACTATGATGATAGAAATATATATAATTCCACATTAGGTTTAAAATGGATTGAAAGCCTTGAATGACTCTATTAGTATATGTTTCAATAAAAAAAATCTGGATTTGTTTTTAACGGAAACACTCTATCTTTTTGCGGGAGTTGGGGACTTAGATCCCCAAATCCTCCTATCTCACTACAAGAATTTATTAATCAATTTTGTTGTCATGTTTGATTAGGATATCTTGAACTCAAATCTCAATAACTGAAAAATGTACAAAAGAAGTGGAACTACATCTAGTTAGAAAATATACCATCCAAATATATTATAAAAGAGAAACCCTTCAAATTTAAACAATATTTCCGTACAATAAAATAGAACAAAAATGATAGAGCAACATCCATAACAAAGACATTGTAAGGACTCACTCTTGTTAAATGAAAGACGATGTCAACTACTCAAGGAAATTCAAAAACATCATGTGTTCAAAGCATAATAATAAAGTGATGGTGATTCTCTTTTCATATATATATTTACAAATGCCATAAAATCTTGGATTTTATTATTTCTTCCCAAACTGATTACTTCCCATGAATAATTTTATTGATTGTGACAATATAAACGTCGTAATTTCCTATATTTTCCATTTTTGCTCTTAACAATCTCAACTTTTCAAAACACTGTCTCTCGTACTAAGATAACATGACTTAGATCACACTAGTGATAGATAGATATGGTAGATTGTTCATTTGATATATTGGTGTGGGTAAAGTTTATATCATATGTAAGTACCAAAGCACTATTTGAATGCAACATTGCAAGAATGTAATAGAAATGCAATGAAACATATTTAAATTGAGTTTATTACTAGGAACTCCAAATCGACAGGTTCTTTAAAAAAATACATTTTTGCAAAAGCAACCAGGTACATATGGCACTAGGTTTACAATTGATGAGAGCAAATTGGGGACATAGTTGATAGATTGGTGATGGAGTTGGAGCAAGGCGGCCTTCCAAATTTAGATCCATTGGTGCACACCTTAAACTATAAAACATTAAATGTTCTGTAGAACGCTTAATGATCGCATTTTCAAAAAGTTACCTGGAATGATTGCTTTTTCAGCCTGTCGAAAGTATGGCAGGCATGCCAGGTTTCCATTTGCAAGCTATAATGACACCGCTACTCCAAGGCTTGCCAAGGGAAACCATATCAAATGAAATATTAGTTGCCATGAAGTTTTTTGCTACTTGATGGTGGATGTTTCCAATCTTGGTTCTATGGAATATAAAGTAATAACAATTGTAACTCAAAACAACGAACAAAACATAACTCTTTCATATCCTCTCTTTTCTTGTACGATTTTGAGTGGGAATGGCAAAACAATTGTTGCAATTTGGAGACGGGGACAACCAATATATAATTACAGGTGTTTGCTGCTGAAGGAAATGCTATTTACCTTCATTCCAAGGCTCTGAAAAAATATGACTTTGTGGATAAGTATAATTATTAATAACTTTTTGCAGCTCATGTATTCTAGGGTCTATGGAGTGGGATTTACAGTAGTGCCATTGCTTCTGTAGGCTTACAATTTTCTGACAGGGTTAAACGTGTGATATGGAAGGCTCTTCTGAATTTTGATATAATTTTGACATGTTACCATAATTTAGGTATGTACCATAATTTTGACATGCTACCCAGGCATGAGATGAGGATGACCGCTTGTATTAGATACCTGAACCCCAATTTGGGTTCTTCAATGCATGACTTCCACTTTAAAAATGATTTTTAAAAGTAAAAAAGAGGCCAAAAATTAGAGGAACGGGTTTGCCTCTACTTCAAAATGCTAATAACTCATTTTCCTAATGTGGGATTTACCCTATAGGTGTAAATAAAGGTTTAACCAAGGATATACCCGATTGATTAACCTTTTGAATGACCATGATGCATATGATGATGACAATAATTGTTTGTCGTTAAGTTTTTGGTGTTGTTTTGGGTTTACGATTTGATTTGGGTTACATAGTTTGCGTGGCAATTTCAATAACATACAGGAGATCTGGTGGGTGGATCCTTCTATAGGCCACTGCAGAGCGATTCAACTACTAAAATGATATTCCTGGATTAAATGGAACTACATGTATTTGATGTGTTTGTACCTATTCTGTCTACACAGAACACACTAAGAATGCATAGCAAATTGAATGGTTAACACAATTATAGAGACCTGAAAGATGACAAGTGGATATTTATTATTTTTAGACCTAGAGCTGATTTGGACCTGACAAAAAAAATCAGACTTTATTGATATTGAAAAGGTTTTGTTTGTAAGGACTGTATAATATTTTTATTTTGGAGATGTCTCTGTATTTCTCTTACCCGCTTACAATAGGCAGGTTAGACTTGCACTTATACATGGTTGGATGTGCTCTCTCTCTTACACGCACAAACATTCTATCCAGTGGCTACAAATAGATCTCAAGGAGCCTCAATGCTTCTTGTTTACCTCTGCAGATAACTGAAGTTGAAATAGTTTGGAGTAAATTTCATCGATGGTGTTCTTGTTCAATGGATATGGAATGATTTTGGTTTTTAATGGTTAATAATGATGATTGGCTTGGGTCGTGTGTTGGATATTGTTTAAAGCTTCGCTGTAATAGACACAAATTGAAGAAATTTATATTTATATCTTGGTTTTGTGGGGTATTTGCATGCAATGCCTACATTCCAAGTCACTGCTCAGATATTTGTTTTCTATCAACAGTGCAAATCATCTTCCAACATCATAATACATAGACAAGCTAGTGAGGTGTTGGTTGACAAGACTTTTGAAAAGGATTAAATCTCTTCACAATAAGGATTAAATCTTTAAAGTTTAAAGTTGTGAATTGTTTTATGGTTTTTGTACCATAAAAAAGTAACACCTCTATGGATTTGATCTTTCTCATTGCTTGAGAAATTGAGGATTAATATGGATCCATACTTCATAGATTCTAGATTAAGATGAGTGTAATTTGATTGTAATGAAATACTACCAACTTAGTGAAAATAAATTTCTAATAAAAAATAAAAAAATAAAACAAATTGAATACAACTAAGATTTTATTGCAACCTAACTACTAATAGTTAACCTACTCATTAAACTCTTACCAACTAAGATAAGACAATGCTAACGTAGTGTAAACTTACCACTAAATCACATGGTAATCAATAATAATTAGTTTACTCAATAAACTCTTACCAACTTAGAATATAATAAACTTATGAAAGCTTAGAACTAAAACATAGAATATAGTAAATTTAGATAGACTTATCACTCAACCATGATGCAACTAACTCTTTTTATGGACATTGTTAGTTTGTATTAGGTATATGGGATTAATTTTTATTGTTCACTACATACATTTCCTTAGATAATATGTTATTTATGGTGTTATCTTGTATCCAACTGTATTGTTCACATATATGGTTTTATAGTCATAGTAACAATTTCTAAAGGTTATTTTATGGAGTATACAATTTTGTTGTTCACATACACACATTTACTTGGCCAATATATTATTTATGGTGTATCCAACTTTATTGTTTGCATATATACATGTACCTAGTAAAAAAACCCACACAAAAAATGAAAAAAAAAACATATCAACTTTAGTACTAATCAAACATTATAGTCATGGGCCACTGTCACTATGAAATTGGTATGATATATTGAGATATTTTTACTATTAATGATTCAATTTAAAGAAAATGATTAAAAATCAAATATTCAACTTTTGTTATTTATATTACAAATAGAGGGTGCAAATAGAAAAATTATAGAGATGTATGTTTTGAGATACATACAAGTAAAGTTTGAGAGAAAATCCAAGACAAAAAATCTAAACATTGTATTTAAAAAGTAAAAAATTACAAATTGTATTATGTCAGGGAGTACTAACATAAAAATAAAATTTGAACAAAATTTTATATAACAACTTATTAACCTTGTCTATAAACTTAAAACATCTTAGCACTAAGCCTACACTTAAAAAATAGTCCTCGGACTATCTTTTTTTTTCAAAAGAAAAAAGATATTTTTCTTGATATTCCATGGGAATCAAAGAAAAAAAGACATATGGAGCAGCCCATCTCCAAGTCTGAGATGACAGCTTCTATACATACACAAAATAACCCCACTAACTTCCCTTGCATACAATTTGAAGAGAAACATCCAGGCCCTGCCACAAAAGAAGTCATATCCAGAGAAGGACAACAATGACAAAAGACTCCATCGAGGAGAAACAAAACAAATACAAACCGCATTACAAACAATAGAGCCTCAAATCAATTCAAAAAGGTTGACATATCCTTTGAAAGAGGCTGATCCATCAATAAATTCCTCAAAATATAACCACCCTTCCAGGTCAGACATGGCTCTCTTAGACAGAACATCCACTTCAGTATTGAATTCTTTGTGAATATGCTAAATATGAATGTTCACAAAGCCAACAAGAAGATATTTAACTCTAGAACACCAAGAGTCCAAGGAGAGGAGTCCTTGAAGCATATACAAACAACAATAGTACAAAACTATAACAAAAGAGTAATAGGTCCTAGGAAAATACATTTACATATTTGTATGTACAAAAGCATCAATGTTCCAATGAATATATATAGAATTGATAAACCTTGACAACTATTAATATAAAGCCATCAATCTTTCATTTGTAATTCAAATTAAATGCTTAAGGAGATAAGAGAGTCCATATAATATTTTTGGGAATAAATGTCTCCTATGTTAATCCTCTTCTCAAATATTACTTCCAAGCATATTCTAGCAGGCATTTTTCTCCTGTTGCTTTCCCAAGTCAATATTGTTCTCTCAAAACCCATAAAATGGCAATAAAATATCTCATCATAAGAAATAAAAATTGGAATTTGGAAATTTTCATATCTTCAATGTGTGAAACTTTTCATTGCCAAGAATGTTAAGAAAGACTAAAATATCATATTGAATGCTTATGTGGATGGAAATTATATGTAGGTCAAGTAGGAAATCTCTATGCTCAAGCTTTTCTACAATCACTTTCTCTTCCCTATATTTGTTTTGTTGCTCAATGCAGCTTTTGTTCACGTTTACCTATGTCTACACACCAATTATATATAGTTGTAAAATGGCTCTTAAGGTCTTCAATTCTCAACAATTCCACACGAATCAAGGACACTCACATCACACCTTAATGTTGCAATGCACTAATTTAAAGAACTAATGCTCATGTCAATCCTCCCCTAATTGTTATCTAGAGAACTATTCCTTCTATACAACTCTCTCATTCCACTTTTTAATGTCTTCTTTTTCTTCCTTTTCTTCTTCCTCTGCCATCAATAGTTTATCTTTGCCTTTCTTTGTATTCTTTTTAGACAAGAAATTAAATAATAATACAGTCATTGTTAGATCTGCCACATCTTTTTCACAACTCTACATAATTTCTCCTCCTTTACAAACACTAATTCATTTTTAGTTTCTCTTTTCCAATGAGTTCACCCTCCAACATTAACCCGTCGGTGTATCATTGCACCTTCTTGGGACAATTGCTAATATATTATATGAGGATATACTTCACCCCTCTCTATATATTTATTTTTCTTTCCACTTTTTAAATATTTCTTTGGAAAAGCGTACTCTCTTTGATATAATATCAAACCTTTAATATAATACCAATGCTTTATTTGTGGTGACTTCTCCCTTTTTAATATTATTAAATATCTTTTGTTTAGTAGGTATGATATACAGTCCACAAGTAGAAATTATCTTAACCATAAATTATGGTTTATCATGTGGAGTTGCAAAATGCAGATGATTGGATATATGAGGAATCAAGGATTATTTATATCAAATGATTATTTTGATCCCTATCGCCCAACACAATGTAATGAGCAATGTTGTATATGGTATCGACAACTTAGTACTACAGCAGCATACTTCAGATCATCTCTTGTGTACAATTCCTTCGTGGAATGCTTTAGTGACAACCCTTGATACTTATTCTCAAGAAGACTTTTTCTTTACACTATATATGTTATTCAACGATATTATGCGGCCACATTTCCTCCTCTTCCCATTTCAAATTCTTGCATTCTTTTTGACTGCAATGTGTAGGAGCTGTAAACTGATAAACTGAAAATACAAACAAAAAAAAATAGCATGCAAGAAGATCTGACAAAACAATGGATCTAATCAACAGTAACATAAAATATTCTATGGAAATTTAAGGAGGCATACCTGGTTAGATTACCTATCAGCTACCATTACCTTGACAACTCCAATGCCCGCAACTGAAGGTGACTCTCGACCCAACCAACCCCCAGCCAATGGATGAGGCCCCCGATCCCCCAACAATTAACCCTATGCCAGTGCTTTCTTGCTTTCCTCTTTCTTGGCTCCTCAAGAGCTCTCCTTCCAAAATGCCAAAAGACCAAAAATATCCCCCTCTCTTCTTCTTCTCCTCCTTTTATCTTCCCCTTCTCCCCTCTTTCTTAATTTCTTTTAATGCAATTTGTTTTCCCTCATTTTTCTTTCATATTCCCCATTATATTATTTACCCCTTTTATTTATTATTTACCTTTCATTATATATATTCCCTTTTTATTATTTTACCCCTTTTATTTCATTATTTTACATGAAGGTTGTTACATACTTCCCCCCTTCAAGAAACTTCAACCCGAAGTTATAATCTTCAAGCAATAAATACAATACTTATTCAATCAACAATCAAGTAAATACTAGAGTATATAGGTAGCTAGTACTATTGTGAATTTTAGAGATTTATATGTGTGCCCACCACATAGAAGTCTCCAAACCACACTAATACAATCAAACGCCCTAAGTTACAACATGCTCTTAAGTAATTCCCTATGAGTCTAGTATGCAACCATAGAAACAATTATGCATCATACACACATAACAATTAATTAATAATTTATAATTGTGTATCTGTTTACTTCCTCTTTCCTTACTCACCCTCTCCCTGAGAATCATACCATCCGCCACCTCCATAAAACTCCCCTTCAACTTCGGATGATCCCGCTCGCCATGGCATGTTCCCTATACTGTAACCTGTCAGCGGATCATACAGTAGGCATCAGAAGTTCCCTGGGAAGATACCACGACATTGCCACCTTTCCAACTTCTGGTAATAATACGGCCTCATCGAATTCTAATCGGAATCATCATATAGTAGGCATCATAAGTTCTCCGGGAACTTACCGCGACATTTTTCACCTTCCCAACTTCTGGTAATAGTACGACCTCATCGGTATTAACCGGCATCTGGTTCCCGGTACCCCGACCCGTATATCAGGATCATTATACCCCAACATCTAGAATAGATAGCCTAAACATCCTCCACAACACCCTCAAGTCACTAGCCCCAGGCATCAGAATTCCTTCTACATAAACCTCCCTCCCGGTGAGTATGTCTCCAACTGTGGAATCTGGTCACATCAAAAGTTCTCTGGGAAGTATTTGTGGCATTGCCACTTTCCCAACTTTTGGTACTAAAGTCAAGAGCTGCTGACATAGAGCTAATTGTTGGGCTTGTCCCCCATTCCATAATATATTTATAGTAGCCATTCTCATTCGTGGTTATGGGCTCCCACGAAATCATAGAATAATTAGCCTCACCAGGTTATTTGAGTGGATCACCTTGAACAAATTTCCCTTACCATAATTAATAATCATTAGTAACCATTTCTCAACATAATAATATATCATGGTTCAACCTTGCATCATGTGCTAACAAGAATGTCTAGCCACTAGTTCATATTGCATTGCATTACATCATAAACCATTGTCATGATTAGTCATGCCAAGTTTAACATCTAATGCATTTAGGTTCTTTGTGCTACCATTGTAACATAATTGGTCATGATACTTTCATAATTTCACTAAGCATCTCATAAATATGCCATGATAAGCTACCATATTTCAACATTAGTACTATCAACATGGAGTAACAACTCACATAATCCACCATCATATCAAATATGCATTCTACGGGGAGCAATAAGGGTTAGCATGAAATGATATCATGTTATACCAAATATACACATAACAAAGCTGTAAAATACGAACATTAACCACAACATGCTTTCATACCATTTATGTGGGGAATGTCATTTATCTCTAGATGCAATGATAAGCTATTAAAATGCTAAATTAATACCACCATGAAATAATATCATTTTATGTTCCGCACTTCATCTATCTTATAAAACACCATAACGCCATGAATAACATCAAGAAGTATCACATGCATAACCCATGGCTAGAAATAACAACATCAAATTTCACATGAATACTGCATGACCATGAATCACCTGTCTATAAGGAATCATTCTAAGAACAACATGCAATAACACCATATCAGGTACCACATAACTTACTTTTTAATATGCCATAAATGAAACTGTAATTACCAATGAATATCAACAAGAAGTCAACCTATCATGTACCTCATGTCCTATAAACTGAACATGAAATATGCATCATGAAAACAGAGTAGCAACATGAAAAATTGAGTATCGCCACGAAATATGCAACATACGTCCCCTAACTTTAGAATCCATAAGATATTATAAATACTAACTTAGTATCAACAGGAAATATGTATCATATGTCTTCTAAGTCTAGACCTGTAAAATACTGACTAGATATCAACATGAATTCATTTGATTCTTTGCCTAAAGATGCACCTATAGTATTCGATCTACTTGTGGTATTTTTCTCTATTTGTTTGGTTGATTGTTCATGGTTATGGTCAATTTCACTTGGACAAAGATATGGTATGTGAACATCTTTCTTGTGGTCATAGTGTTGATATAAATATGTTGATTAGATCATTGTAGAGCTACCATGTTCTTATATGATATTAAGGAGTATAGGGTTATACATCCCATGTCATTGGGCCAACCTCGCAAGGAGAGTATTCACTTAGAGGACCCATATCACAATCGACAAAGGCTATGATACCATGTAAAAATAATGTAAGAAGACATATAGGGAACTTGCATAAAATATCTCCCTAGATTACTTCAAAACAATAGAATCATGCACAAAACATTGACACCAAGCTGGGTAAGATTAAAAAATCCTTAAGATAGGGAGTCTTGTAACTCTTCAGAAATAGAGGAATACTGTAAAATATGATGGGAAAGGATTTGAACACTAGAGAGAGATTATTTAGAACAATACGTATTCTAAATCTGATTTGCCTTTTCTCTTGATGTAATGATGTCATCCTTCAAGTTCTTAAACCTTGCAATATACTCCTCAATACTGTCGATGTTACCCAATTTGAGATTATAATGCTAAGTTTCGAGTCTAGTTACTGGAATGGAATTCATTTTTCCAAAGAGTTGTTTTGGAGGTATCCAAGATTTTAGAATTATGTAGGATGATGACATGCTCCTTGCTTTGAATAATATTGGTCAGAGAAAGGATGGTAGTCATGTTTTCATTGATGTAATCCTCCTGTCCTTGAGGGATTTACTTAATGTCGAGGATGTACCACTGGAAGTTCCCATGACAACTTGGGATATCCATGGTTTGGATTTCCCATGAAGACTCAATTGAAACAGGGGAGAGCCCAAGAGACCATCTTTTAGGTCTTGTGAGGTATGCAGTGGCAGAGTTACCTAATTTCCAGCAGATAATGTCCTTTAGTCCACTGACGTCTGGGATTATGAGCACAAGATCTCAATCATATATATCCCCCTGTGAATAAGGTTTGAAATCTTCAGAGGAAGATTGAGGTGGTCCAACTTAAGGGAAGAATTAACATTGAGATAATACCATCACCCTACTGCAATAAAGACTGGGGTATAAATGTGAATAACATACAATACTGGGGGCTATGTAATAATGATACATACCTTGGGTGTGCCACCTTGAGATCTGAGAATCGCTCAATCAAAAGACAGTTCAAAGACTCAAGTGTAGGACAAAGCCATAGGGGAAGGATACCAAGGACTGAAATTACATAAGCAAATGGATGTACTCAACCTTGCATTTACTCAAATTATGCATATACCATCATTGAACCCTCAGGAACTTCACTTTTTGGCTTTGGTTGGAATATACATGGGTCCATGTACATGCCTTCCTCAAGTTCATAACTTTGTTAAAGAAGTGAAAACCTTCTCCAGTAGAATACTTATGTATATGCCTAGATATTCTATGTTCTCAGTTCCTCCAATGTTCTCTTGGTGATTACCAACCAGTGGTTTAGTTAAGACCTCAAGGCTTGCCATCATATCATGCATTGAGTTTTCAAGGTTCTGAAATGAAGCCTCTAATCTTAACTGAGATTTTGCTGGCATATTAAAAACACTTTCCATAGGATTGGGTGTATCATTTTTTTTAGCCATCATAGTCGAACTCTATACCATTGCTTTACTGATTTTTTTGAAACTAAAGGTTGGAAGGAAACTACTATAAAACAACAACAAATACTGGAAAAGCCTTTTTCTTTTTCCTTTCCTAAATAGAAGAATAAAATAACTAGCAAAATTGAGTAATAATTCTGAAATAAAATAGTGTGACTGAAAGCAACAAAATCAAGAAATAATAGATTGTAATAACTGTCTCACTAATCGCATGCCTTAAAATTCAGATATTGCACTTGACTCAAGACAATCTCTCAAGACTATTTGTAACAAAATAATCCAAGAGAATTCCCTCCTTTGAGGTTTAAGGGATTACTTATAGATCCAATTCCATTTCTATGCATTATCTACTAACTGTCCTACCAACCAAGATTTGACATATTCTCCTACCAAAAAAGATTTGATAGATTCTCTTACCACTAACATTAGATTGCGGATTAGAATACACAAAAAAAATGTTTTGTTAAAAGGGATCAATGATTCAATACACACAACTTAGCATGATCATCAATTGTTAGAAGTAATGAAAACTGAAGGTTATTAACCCTTGAAGGTAGCAACCCACTAAACGGTATAATGCCCCAGAGTAGCTCCACTAAACAATATGATCCTTCATAGTAGATTTCAAATTCGTGGCTCATCTTTTTGTGAAAATGAAGTCAAAGGGAGTTTCTGTGTTACAAGCATTTGTGTGTTTGTGTAATGTCCCTTTTTTAAATTTTTATTAAAATGCCCAATTTTTCACTTTTTTCCCAATTTCGACCTTTGACTAGTTTTGATGTTTAGGTCTCCAAATTGACCCAAATGCTCCCAAATCTTATGTGAGGGTGTAAGAATGATATTAAGACTTGAATATGAGGTTTAGGGATGATTTATGACCCTCCAAATACTTCTTCAAACTTGTTTAAGATTCTGGACAAAGTATGGAATTTAACTAGCAATTTGGGGATCAAATCCCCCCAGGGCAAGTACTGAAAATGGCTCTCCAAATGCCTCCAAACCCATTCGAAATTCAGAATAGATGTAGGGGATGTATGAGGGAAATTAATAAGGTCTCATATGCACCATTAATAAGTTATTAAATATGTTATAACCTTCTCCCAAACAAAAACAAAAATCCCTAATTCGACCCTTGGGGAAATGGCACCAAATCTCTTCCAAATGCAAATAAACTGAGCAAAATGACTTCAAATACTTAAGTGATGAACATGAAACTTGTAACACTAATCAATTTCTATCCATTAATCATAAATATATCATAGAAACATTCTTTCATTCGAAATCATCAATATTACAATGGCATACATCAATGTAGTGGGGAAATGGTCATGGTTTGCTCATTAATCATCGTTTTTACATACAACCACTTGGTATTTCGACCTGAGACTTTCTGAAGATTAATAAAAGAGTATATTAAGCTTATTACAATCAGAAATGGATCATGATAAGCTCTCCCAAAGAGTACAATAGCTCACCAAAAACACCCTCCCTCAAGGAGCAAGAATATGCCATCAAAACTGGAAATGGTTGAGGGGAAGTGCTGCACTAGAAGAAACCAGGAGCTTCCTTGTAGATTAAAATTGCAAACAAAAAATCCATTAAATCTCCATGAAATACCTGAGTGGTTTCTCCAAACACCAACTTGGATGGGAATATTTCACCCTCGAAATTGGCTAAGACAAGAAACTAGTCATCCACTAGCTCTCTCTTCACAAATGAAATTTTTCTCAAATGATCAAAATCTATTCTCATGCTTGATTTCTGAATTTTATAGCCAACCTTAGCCTCCTATGGTTGAATTCCTCCCATTAGATTCTAGAGATTTCCACTTAGGAAATATTCCACATTTGCCACTTGTCTCCCTAGTTCCCAATCTTCCATCTTCTCCCAATTCGAGTATGGACCTCTTTGGCTTCTCCAACTCCCATGAGAGCCTTATTGGAGCCTATTTTTGGGGCTGACATTTCATAATTGTCATATTTAAGAATTTATATCTAAAATTTGTCATAGATGTCATAGATGCTTCATCATTGTTGTCATAGGGGCTAGGGAATCTAGCCCAAGTGTCCACAAGCTTCCAATTTGGCTCTTCCTCTTCCATGGAGGTTACCATTTCATCCCAATTTGACCTAATATGCTCAATTCCATGTGTATGACTTACCAACTCACCCAATAATGTTTTCCTTCTCATGGATTCGAAATGGCAAGAGAGATATGCCATGTGGCAGTGAGAAATCAAACTATATGGGTCCCACATCCTCCATATGTCTTCAAAACCATTTGCCACCTAGATTTTCTCTTGAATTTATTTATTCAACCTCTTTATTAAATACTTGAACTATTATAATGTATAAAAATTATTCATTTTCTCCCTTATTATAATTCCAAATGTACCCATTCAACCTAGGGAATTGGTAGGATTGATGAGATTGTCATGCTATGCAATTATTTGAATGGGAACATTATAGTCCTCCCCACCCAAGATTGCTTGTCCTCAAGCAATTTCAGATTTGGATGCTGCAAAATCTTCTCCTCTTCCCATGTGGCATCTTCATTTGGTAAGTCTTTCCATTGCACTAAATATTCTTTGATAATTCTACTCCTCAACCTCCTTTCCCGTGCCTTCAAAATATTTTCCGGAACAAGTGTGAGCTGACCTTCATCATCCAAAGGAGGAAGTATTTATAAAGTGATAATTTTTTGACCAATATCCTTCTTGAGACAAGAAACATGAAATACATTATGGATTTTACTCCCTTCCGGAAGTTCTAATTCATATGCTACTTCTCCAACCTTCCGAACTACCTTGTATGGCCCATAGTACCTTGGTTTTAGCTTTTTTGCTCCATTCTTTTTGAGAGATGTTTGTTTATATGGATGCAACATCAAATATACTAAATCATTAACTTGAAATGTCCTTTCTTCTCTATGTCTATCATCATATTGTTTTTTCTAATTTTGAGCAACTTGGAAATTGTCTTTCAAAAGCTTTAAATTTTTTTGGCTCTCTTCCACCCAATATTTAGCCTTTAAGGCTCTACTATCACCAAAGATAATTTCAGCAAATGTAAGTGCATCATAACAATATAAGGCTTTGAAAGGAGACATCCCTATTGACATATGATAAGTGGTGTTGTAGCAAAACTCACCCAAGTGTAGCCATTTTGCCCATGATTTTTGCTGCTCCCACACATAGTTTCTTAGGCACCCTTCCAACCATTGATTCACCCTCTTTGTTTGTCCATCAGTTTTTGGATGATAGCTGGTACTTGGAGTCAATTGATTGCCCACCAATCTAAAAATTTCTTTCCAAAAAGAACCCATGAATCTACTATCTCTATCGCTAACAATGCTCTTGGGGAGCCCATGCAATCTGAAGATTTCTTTGAAAAAAATATCAGCCACTTGTGCAGCACTAAAAGATGATGTAACAAAAAATAAATGAGCAAATTTCGTCAACCTATCCACTACCACATATATTCAATCCTTACCCAAAGATTTGGGCAAACCGGTGATGAAGTCCATTGAGATACTGTCTCATTTTTGCTCTGGAATGGGCAATGGTTGCAATAGGCCAACTGGGCATGTACGTTCTAATTTATTTTGCTGGCATACTTTACATTAATTCACATATTTATGAACATCTTCCTTCAACCGCTTCCAAAAAAATCTTTTCCTCAATTGCCTATAAGTTTTGAAGATCCCCGAATAGCTAGCTAGTGGGGAATCATGTGCTTCTTGCAAAATTTTGTACTTGAGTTTTGAATCTTGAACCAAATAAATTATGCACTTATAATATATCATCCCATTCAAAATCCTGTAGTTATCATCCCCTTTGATTCAATCCAACACATCACAAGCAAATTTGTCTTTGGCATATTCAACTAGTAGCATGTTTTCCCAATCCTTGGCAATGTCCATGAGAGAAAAAGAATGTCTTCTAGATAAAGAATCTGCTACTACATTATTATTTCCTTTGACATATTCAATATCAAAATCATAAGCTTGAATATTTCTTACCCACTTTTGTTGCCTTTCATTTAGATCTTTTTGGGTGAGAAAGTGTCTTAAGCTATTGTGGTTAGTTTTCACCACAAACTTGTTACCCACCAAGTATTGTCTGAATTTGGCCAATGCATGCATAATGGCCAGCATTTCTTTGTCATAGATGGAGTAAATTTTTTCATGAGGCTGCAAATTTTTGCTCTCAAAGGCTATGGGGTGTTGGCCTTGCTTTAGGACAACCCCTATTCCTCCACCTGAAGAATCACATTCCACAACAAAAGGTTTAGTAAAATCAGGAAGTGCAAGTATGGGACAACTACTCATTACCTCTTTCATTTTTTGGAAGGCCTTTTTAGCCTCTTCATCCCACTTGAAAGCATCCTTCTTAGTCAAATCAGTGAGTGGAGAAGTCAACTTGGAGAACCCTTTCACAAATTTTCTGTAATAGGTGCATATCCCAATGAAGCCTCTTAATTCTGTAATATTTTTTGGTGATGGCCATTCTAAGATATCCCTGATTTTTTCCATGTGTACATTCACTCCTTATTTCCCAATAATGTGCCCAAGATACAATAGTTCTTTCATCCCAAATTCACACTTTGATAACTTAGCAAATAAGGACTCTTCTTGCAAAAGTTTTAACACAATCTCTAATTGCTGCAAATGCTCTTCCCATGTTTTAGTGTAAATGAGAATGCCATCAAATAAGACCAAAACAAACCTTCTTAGTTGCTTGCAAAATATCCTATTCATGCATGCTTGAAATGTGGGTGGAGCATCAGTTGACCTAAAATGCATGACAAGAAATTCAAAGTGGCCATAATGACATCGAAAATCAGTCTTTTGCACATCTTCATCTTTCATTCGAATTTGGTGATATCCTGATCTAAGGTCAATCTTGGAGAAGTATTTGGCCCCATGTAGCTCATCCATGAGCTCATCAATCCTAGGAATAGGATACCTATTATTGATAGTATTTTTTTTCAAGGCTCTAAAGTCTATGTACATTCTCAATGTTCCATCTTTTTTTTTCACTAGCACTACTGAAGAAGCATAAGGGCTAGAGCTTGGTCCAATGAGTCCCAACTCTAGGAGTTCTTGGATGGATTTTTCAATCTCATCTCTGAACGTTTTAGGATTTATATAAGGTGGTATCTGAATGGGTGGAATACCCTCCTCCAAAACAATGTTTTTCTCAACCCCCCTATTTGGTGGTCTACCATGTGGACGATCTCTAATTTTTTTTTTCATATTTTTGCAAGAGTCTCTCTATCTCCTTTGGGTGTTCAGAAACATTTATGTTTGGCTTGGGAGATGTAATATGACATTTAGCATCCCATTCTAGGTCCCCATGCCTCAATATATATCTCATACTATTGCAAGTCACTACTTGATTTGGATAAGTGTGCTCCCCTCTCACAACCCTTAGTACTCCTTTTGAATCTTGGAATTTCATTTCAGGAATTTAATAATTTACTGTATGCTCTCCTATAGAATACAACCATTGCATTCCCAAAAACACATTAGTATAACCAACATCAACCACATAAAAACTATCAACAAAAGTATAGTTACCTACAGGACTTGCTGCTTGGGAACCCATGTTTTGCACTGCATTGTGTTGTGACCGGGAATGACAACTGTGAAGCCATCGAATGGTTCAATATGTATATTCATTTTCTCCACCATCTCTGCATCAATGAAGTTATGTGTGGCTCACCCATCTACCAAAACTGAATCTCTTTGTCCTAGTAACACACCCTTTCATCAGATAGTATGATAGCGAGGTACTGCTGAAAGTACTGTTATTCTTGCTTTGTCCAGTGAAGGGTGATTTTATTCTTGTCTTTTTTCTTCTATTGCTGTCTCATATGCCTCCTATTGATCTAAAACATGTCCATATTCATCCATGCCCCCATCCTATTCATTATTATTAGAAAATACTTCTATGTATTGAGCCTTTCTTTTAGTACATTTCTGCCCAGGTGTCCATGGTTGAAAGCATGTGAAGCACAATTTATTTTTTCGAAGGTCATCCCTGTTTAGTCCTTCTTTTTTATTATTTTCAAATGAATCTCTTTGCCAAGGTTTCTTATCATATGCATATCTTTTCCAAGGTTTCTTTTCAAATTTAAAGTTAGGCTTGGGAGGAAATCTTGTTCTAGGAAGCACATTTTGGAGATCCCTAGTCAAGCTCATTGCAACTTTTAATGTAGTTGGCTTGTGTGCTTTGACCAAAAATTTTAAGGGTTCAACCAAACCTTCAGTGAACATCAATACCAACCTTCCCATAGACACATCAGCCACCTTCACTAATAATTTTTGAAAATCCATCATATAATTAGTAGGGGTCCCAGTTTGCTTCAATTGAGCTAGTTCCTTGAAAGGCAATTCTGGATCTTTTTGTTCAAATCTCTCTAGTACCCTGTCAACAAATTCTCAATATGTTTTAACCTAATCATGACCCAAAGTTTTTAGGCCATGAAACCACCATTCATTGGCATCTCCTTCCAAGTGCAAAATGACCATTTTTAATGCATCCTCCTCCACCATAGGATTCAACTGAAAATATACGTCTAGTTTTTGCACCCAAGTGTTAGCAGAATTTTGAGAGGAACCATCAAAAGTAGGAAGTGACATTTTACCAATAACAAAATTTAATTCTTTGTTTTGGAGTAGAGCCTTATTGTTCTCCTTTCTTTTTATTTTATTTGCAGCAGTAAAGTACTGATCAAATGGTAGGCTTCTCTTACAATCTTCACTCAAATCATTCCATTCGTTCGCTATTGTACTAAGATCCACTTGAATGTCAGGCTCTTCTTTGGAAATAAGAAATTTAGGTGCAGTATACCTTGGTGTGCTCTGAAATTCATTAGGCCTATTATGGTGTCTTGTGCTTGAGAAAATATGTCCACCCGTTGTCTTCTTTTCTTCTGATTGTGAACTACTACTTCCTCCTATTTCTCCTTTAAGTCCTGCTGTTTGACTAGCCATTAATTTGAATCCCTTCATCATATTTTTGTTCATGTATTCAAAGAAATGTCTCAGGGTTTAAATAAATTCCTCATATTTTGAGTTTCCCTTTTCATCCCTAGTCACGATTTCTTTAAAAAATTGCTCTTCTTCCCGTACTACTTCCTCTTCAACAAAAATCTCTTCAAATTTATGTTCTAAGGGTGGCGGATTATTACTTTGGATCCTTGTTAAAACCATAATGTTCCAAGACCATGATATGATACCACTTGTAATGTCCCTTTTTTAAATTTTTATTAAAATGTCAAATTTTTCACTTTTTCCCCAATTTCGACCTTTGACTAGTTTTGATGCCTAGGTCTCCAAATTGCCCCAAATGCTCCCAAATATTCTATGGAGGTATATGAATGATAATAGGACTTGATTATGATGTTTAGGGATGATATATGGCCACCAAAAGACTTCTTCAAACTCCCTCAAGATTCTGGACAAAGTATGTAATTTCACTAGCAATTGGAGGTTCAAATCCCCCTCAGGATAAGTACTGAAAATGGCTTCCCAAATGCCTCCAAACCAATCTAATTTATGAACAGAGGTATGGGATGTATTAGTGATGTTATTAAGGTCTCATAGGATCCATTAATAAGTTATTAAGTCTGTTCTAACCTCCCCCCAAACAGCTGCAAAAATCACTAATTCGACCCTTGGGGAAATGACACCAAATCTTCTTCAAATGTAAATAAACTGAGAAAAATGACTTCAAATGCTTAAGTGATGAACATAAAAATTGTAACACTCATCAATGGAAGTCCATTAATCATAAATATATCAGAGAAACATTCTTCTATTCGAAATCTTCAGCATTACAATGGCATACATCAATACAATGGGGAAATGGTCATTGTTTGCTAATTAATAATCATTTTTACATACAACCACTTGGTATTTAGACCTGAGAATTTTTGAATATGAAAAAAGGAGTATATTAATATTATCACAATCATAAATACGTCATGATAAGCTCTCCCAAGAAGTACAATAGCTCACCCAAAGCGCAATCCCTCAAGGAGCAAGAATATGCCTTCAAAATTGGAAATGGTTGAGAGAATGTGATGCATTAGAAGAAACCACGAGATTCCCTGTAGCTGAAACCTGCAAATAAAAACTCCATTAAATCTCCATGAAATACCTGAATAGCCTCTCCACACACCAACTTGGATGGGAATCTTTCACCCTCGAAATTGGCTAAGGCAAGAAACTAGTCATCAACTAGTAGCTCTCTCTCTACACAATTGCAATTTTCTCAAATGATCAAAATCTATTCTCTTGCTTGATTTATGCATTTTATAACCAACCTTAGCCTCCTATCATTCGAATTCCTCCCATTAGCTTCTAGAGATTTCCACTTAGGAAATATTCCACATTTGCCACTTGTCTCCCTAGTTCCCAACCTTCCATCTTCTCCCAATTCGAGTAGGGACCTCTTTGGCTTCTCCAACTCCCATGAGCACCTTCTTGTAGCCTATTTTTGGGGCTGACATGTCATAATGGTTAGATGTCAGAAGTTAGATCTGAAATTTGTCATATATTTCATAGATGCTTCATCATTGTTGTCATAGGGGCTAGGGAATCTAGCCCAAGTGTCCACAAGCTTCCAATTTGACTCTTCCTCTTCCATGGAGGTTACCATTCCATCCCAATTCGACCTAAGATGCTCAATGCCATGTGTATGACTTACCAACTGACCCAAGAATGTTTGCCTTCTTATTGATTCGAAATGGAAAGAGAGATATGACATGAGGCAGTGAGAAATCAAGCTAGTGTGGGTCCCACAACCTCCATATGTCTTCAAAACCTTTTGTCACCTAGAGTTTCTCTTGAATTTATTTATTCAACCTCTTTATTAAATACTTGAACTATTATACTATATAAACATTATTCATTTGCTCCCTTATTATAATTCCAAATGTACCCATTCAACCTAGGGAACTGATAGGATTGATGGGATTGTCCTGCTATGCAATTATTTGAATGGGGACATTACATGGGGCCCACCTAAAAATTACCAAATTTTAAAATTTTTGAAATTGTATGAAATTTTAATTCGACAATAAGGGGATTATTACAAAATTTAATTTAGCCTCTTATCCATTACTTAGCATAATTGGATATCCACATAAGCATTTCTTGCTTTTTGCCAGTAAGTGTGCATTTTTTGTCCATACATCTCCAATATTGCAACCAGAAGATTTGATACCACTTTGTAACATCCCCTTCACTCAATTCGACTAATGAGAGGGGACATTACCTAAATTCAATATTCTAAATTTCATCCCATAGCCACAATACAAATTCATAACATTTAAAATTTGTGTGCAGATGCATAGTAAAAATACAGAGCGGAAATAAAATCCATCCACACAAACAACACATACATTCACAAGCATAATTATCATAGGCATACTAATAAAATCATTGCACATCAGATACAGAGAGAATACTTATCTTTAACAAAGAAGATCCAAACAACTAGCTATGTAAGATCAATTTTCCACCCAACCATAGACACTTTGTCCAACATATACTATTTCTGCTAAGAGGCCACCCCCAAGCTGGGTTATGCAGCCACCATGGCGAATGAAACACCTACATGATTCTCTCTCTCAACCCACAACCCATTCTTCTCTCTATGCCTATCCAAATGCTTATCCATAGCTCTACACAAATCTCACTTAGCCATCATAGCCATGGCATTCCTTCCAACTTCCCCACACAACACAAAGAAGGCATTCCCATTCACCGATCCATAGTTCCCTCATAAAATCCAACTCTTAGAATGCTTATCAGTATGAGCAGTAGGAGTCCAATCTGTTGTATGCTGTTGGAGAACCTCTTATAGCAAAAATTATGCCTTCTCAAGCATCTGTGAGTAGAAAAACTCAATGGTTAGGGTTCCTAGCTTTCCCAACCTCTATGATCACCTACAACCATCTATTTTCCATTCAAATCCGTAGCTCTGTCTCTATAAGAAAATTTGTGGGTTATACATAGTCTCGTAATAATCACAAATAGCAATAGGAAACTCTATGTAGTGTAGAAGTTTGCATGAGAGAATGATATAATGAGTGTTGAATCCAATGGATATGAGGAAGGTGAAAAGAAAACTAACATAGCTTCTTATTATAGAAGAAATGGACTTATGACAACTGACTTAATTGCCACAATCCCCATGTTTCAATAATTGCATGAAGTGACTTTTCCCATGAACCTCACACATGCATTCAATGATTGGATTTAATAGTCAAAATAAATTAATTGGCTTATTTGAAACACATGGAAAATTTTGTATGAGTTCTAAGGTTGACACTTGAAAAGAATGGATTTAGTTTTCCATAAGCCCCATTTTCTCTTGCCCTCTGGTGGAATCATAGCCCCTATAGTGCTCTTTACGCAACCATCTTAGACCATTTTATTATTTTCCAACATAATATTTACATATATTTCGAATTGGCATGATAAACCAACCACACAGTCCAAATAAAAATATTTACATCATACATGCCTAGTCATTTACTAGTGGAGCCTTGGCCTTGAGCTCCGCACTAGGAATCCATACTAGCAGTTTACATCATTTACACAATTTTGATTAAATACATTCCAAATCAAAACTAGGGGTATTACATAAAGACTTTTCCACAAGTTTTATGTGCTTGTTTATTCTATAGTTTAACATGTTATCAGAGCCATGATAGAATAATGTTGATAATATTAGAACTCCTTGAGTCTTAAGGACATGGTAGTTCCATGGTATTAATCCATAGAAAGTGAAACATTGGTTCTTCATGGTATTGTTCGGTAGTAATCCATAGAAAGTGAAACATTGGTTCTTCATGCAAACTGTCCTGTGAGGGAGTTAAAACAACAATTGATTGATGGTGAATGCAATCCATGAGTAAATACATGTTTTGGATCTTGTAAATGTAAGCTAATGTTTTGATTGTCAAAACGAAATAAGATCATATTCGAGAGGTGAGTGCTATATTTTTTTAGCATGAGAAAGGTATAGGTGGTGAGACCAATTAGGATCTCCTCCTCACTACAATTCACTAAGTGAGGTTTCACATTTGAGTTTCATTGGCAATATTTCCAAATAACAAGATGCAGAGGCAAGACTAGGGTTAAGTTCACTTGACATGTAACAAATAAAATATCTATAATATTCAAGTATACATAAATATTAATACATAAAACAATAATTAATATTAATAACTGAAATGTAATGAAGAAATACCTCCTTAATGAAAGATCACCTCTCTTCACAAGGGCACACAAGGGCACCTTGAGTGGGTATTTATATGAGCCCTCAATTCTCATTGTAATCTCATATCTTATAAAACATTTATTATATTTTTTTTCCTATATGGAATTTTGTTGGTTGTCTTATTTAAGGTGGCTATTTGTGTAGAGAACGAACTTTGTTCGTCTCATTTAGTATTATAGCCTCGTTTTCTGGTCCTGTCTCTTGGCCACACTACTTATCAGACATTGTCTGATCCAGCCCTTGGATACCCCATAATTTACCATATTTTCTCCAATTTTTGGGTCTTTGACCATATTCAGGCTTTTTGGTCACTAAAAATAGTTCAGAGTAAAAAATATGTTGAAAAATAACATCTTTGCAGAGGAGAATTAAAATAAAAGGAAAAGTTAGTTGAAGAAAAAAATAAAACTATTATTCTGCTACAAAACTATTCAAAGATTATCCCATTGTAAGCAAAACTAGAGAATTTATTCTGCTTGCTTCAAAACGAATCAAAGACTAATCCATTGCAAGCAAAAACAAAAGAATTTATCATGTCCCCAAGGTTAAAAATAAACCAGTCTTGTACTGTTTGCATACAGTGACTTGGTCAAGTGGCTTTGGTCGCTAGAGAAAGAAGGATGCCAAACTGTGGATTAAAAACCTACAGGTCTCATTTTTTGTCAAAGAAAAACATGTCCATTCTGGACAGGTTACCATAGCGGTCAGGAGATTTGATTGGCATTGGTGCTAGAACCCCGGTTGGGAAATTACAAATCTGTGTTAGAGGTTAAACAAAGGCAACATTCACGGGTCACACAGAGCAATTTTCCGTGTCACGCCAACAATCACGGATTTGTCTATAGAAGCTGACAAAATCGCTGTTGAACTCGCTAACAACCTACATTTCGCGGAAATCCTGACTATTAATCAAATCGAGTTTTCTAGAAATCGCTTAAAGTCAATCCGGTCGATGCATCTACGGTTGCCATTAAATTGTTAATCATACAGCCGGAATAACAAATATTAATCAGAGAACAAAATCAAGGGTCGCGTGAAGGAAAGAGAAATCACATGAGATATTACCATGATATTACTCGTAGCCGTGGAAAGCAAAGGTCGTGCCTTTGCTGTACATGTTACATTTGTTTTCAAAACATAATTATAATCCAAGCTTGACATAATAATAATCCAAGAATATAATCATATTCTTCATAAGTCCACGTGGAAAAGGATTAAAGTGAATGTGAAGTCTATATTCCATATACAAAGAACATCAAAAATATATTACAAAGCCCATAATTGAAGGCTATAGTCAAAATTTATGAATTATAAGAATATTATTATATTAGTATAAAAGGGGAGAGCTTCACCTTTTTGAAGCATAAGACAACTATATATAAAAGGGTTTTAGAAGCATAAGACAACCATACATTAAACCAATCTAGATTCAAATCCTAGGCTCTATCAAGCGTCGAGAGGGATCAAATTTCCCAAGGTGCAAACCTCTCCTCGAAAAGCTCCTTGAGTGCAATACCTGAAAAGAGGTTTGCACATCGGGAGATTTGATCCCTCTCAGCGCTTGATAGAGCCTAGTATTTGGATCTAGGATGGTTCCAATTGTGGGCGGTGACACAAAACTGGAGTTTGATCAACATTGTAAATAACAGATTAAGTTGAAAATACAGATAGAACTATGAGGATTATCATAGTGTAAGTAATAAGTATGAGTAAATTGTTAAACTGGAAAATAGAGACAATAATTTTGTAAGGATTAAATAAATGAAAATATGGTTGACATCGTGATCATTTTCAATCTATCTTCTTCATCTTTTCTTATCTTCACACTTGGTAGTTTTGACATCTTCTCATATCAATCATATGAGAATCTACATTGGACCTGTACTTGAATTACGTACTTCTATTCCAACATATGACTCCTGGAAGACATGCCACATTTGAACTTCGGCTAATTGATCAATTCGTTCACGAAATTTTCAATGTCTAGTATACATTTCTTCATATGGTACTGATATATTATCGTCAATTTCAATCTCCTTATCTCGGACCATATTAGTAATTGGAGCTGCTTGAAATTGGACAATGTCATCAACACGCTGCTCTTTGACCGTTACATGTTGAGCATCTCCCACAGTTGGTTCTACGGGTATATTGGTTGAATATTGTCTTTGTTGTTCTACATTTTGATTTCTTTGTTGTTCTACAAATTGATTTCTTTGTTGTTCTACAAATTGATTTCTTTGTTCTTCCAATTGCTTCAAATTTCTCTCTCAATATGCTTTTTTGTCGGTCAACGTTTTGTTTTCTTTGTTCTTCTCGTTCTTATGCTGTCAATTCGTCTAACTTTCTTTTTCGATATTCTTTTTGTCTATCCACATTTCGTTTTCTTTGTTCTTCTCGTTCTTCTGTTGTCATTTCATTCGACTTTCTTTTTCGATATTCTTTTTGTTGTTCTGCTTTTCATTTCAAGTCTTCTTCTCGTTGTTTTGTTGTCATTTCGTTGGATTTTCTTTCTTGATATGATTTCTGACATTTGACATTCTATATTTTTTGTTCTTCTCCTGTTTGTCTAATAGCATCTTTTGCATGCACATATTCCATTTCTAGTTCAGACTCTATATAAAAAATGTCAAGCATTAACATATACATTGAAATTTATGCATCTATGAAATCCACACTAAAATTTATGTATCCATGAAATCTACACTAAAATCTATGCGTCCATCGATTAACAACTACACTGAAAATTTTGCAATGATAAAACACCATACACTGAAATCTATGCAAGTATAAAACTCACTTTACATGATAATGAAATTCAATATCTACATAACTTTATCCACATAAATTTTGGTTCCGTGGTATAAACCTTTATCCTTCTCGTTCTTTTGCTGTCATTTCGTTAGATTTTCTTCCTTGATATGCTTTCTGACATTCGACGTTCTGTAGTTTTTGTTCTTCTCTTGTTTGTCTGATAGTATCTTCCGCATGCACATCTTCCATTTCTAGTTCAGACTCTATATAAAAAATGTCAAGCATTCACATATACACTGAAATTTATGCATCTATGAAATCTACACTAAAATTTATTCATCCATGAAATCTACATTGAAATCTATGCGTCCATTGATTAACAACTACACTGAAAATTATGCAATGATAAAACACCATACACTGAAATCTATGCAAGTATAAAACTCACTTTACATGATAATAAAATTCAATATATTTTCAAAAACATTAGGTGATCTGGGAGGATCGAACCTTGGACCTCACACCCATTATCCCAACACCCTTACCACTATACCGCAGGTAGTTCTTATTATTCATAGTAAAGAAAATAACTTATATATAAACTTGAATAATATTACATTTGGCGAAAATGGGGGAAGGGTGTGTTACCAATGGGATACACCCAGTTGTTTGGGAATTAAATGAGTTAATATATTTATATGTTTGAATCGGGAGGTAAATTTAAATTTAATATAAATATTAAATAGTTAAAATAATTTAAAATTTAATATATTAAACAATTAAAATTTATTAAATTTAAAAATAGTTTAAAATTATTAATTTTTTTTATATTAAAATTAAAATTAACTAAATAGTTAAAAATGATTATAGTTTAAAATAATTATAATTAATATTCAAAACTATTCACACCAGTAATATCATATTCAAATTACCATTTAAATCACTACCATTAAAACTATTATTTTTCAAAAGTGAGTATATTAAACAAAATTTAAAATTCTACTTTTAGAAAAAATAAATTCAAATTTAAAACACTACCATTAAAACTATTATTTTAAAAAGTGAGTATATTAAACAAATTTTACAATTATTTTTGTAGAAAAACTAAATTCAAATTCGGTATTCTATTTGTAAAAAACATAATTAGTATTCTATTTTTATATAGAATCAAATTTCTAGAGAAAACAAAACGAAACTTCTTCTATTTTTATTCACTTAGATCTAGTCTGATACTGTTAAAGCACTGCCATTAAAACTATTATTTTTAAAAAGTGAGTATATTAAACAAAATTTAGAATTTTATTTAAAAAAGAACTAAATTCAAATTTAAAGCATTGCAATTAAAACTATTATTTTAAAAAGTGAATATATTAAACAAAATTTACAATTATTTGTGTAAAAAAACTAAATTCAAATTCGGTATTCTATTTGGAAAAACATAATTAGTATTTTATTTTTATATAGAATCAAATTTCCAGAGAAAACTAAACGAAATGAAACTTGCTTCTATTTTTATTCACTTGGATCTAGGCTGAGACACTGTTAAAAGAGTGCCATTAAAACTATTATTTTTAAAAAGTGAGTATATTAAACAAAATTTATAATTCTATTTAAAAAAAACTAAATTCAAATTTAAAGCACAACAATTAAAACTATTATTTTAAAAAGCAAGTATATTAAACAAAATTTACAACTATTTTTGTACAAAAACTAAATTCAAATTCAGTATTCTATTTGGAAAAACATAATTAGTGTTCTATTTTTATTGATGGCCGATATAATATTTTATTACTTTTTACTTTGTATTATTTTTTATTATTTATGGCCGACATGTTAGGAACAAACGTTACAACATCTCTCTCATACTTACAAACGTTACAACATCTCTCTCATACTCGACAAACGCTACTACACAAACGTTACAAGATCTCCCTCATACTGGGCTGTAGAGTGCCTCTCAGCGCAAAAAAGGGTCTTATATTAAGGGGTATATAAAAGTAACTCAAAGGAATTATAAATTTTACAAGAAGGGATAAATATTAAACTACTCTTTTCTTTTGAGTTTAATAGTTATTAAGGGAAAATATATAAGGAACAAAAGGGTTTTATAAAAAAAAATAAAAATTTAAGTTCTATTCCGTATCAATTTTGTGGACCATTATACTTTTTGTGCACCTTTTGTGCTTGCGAATTAGAAGGAAAAAAAAAACACACTTATTTAAAAAAATATGGGATCTATACAACTCGAGATAGTAGAGAAACAAAACTTTTATTTAGAAAAGAAGAATAAGGATTTTCTTGTGCAAATCATGGAATTAAAAAACGAGATTTGTCGCAATAAAAAACTACTAAGGAGAAATGAATATTTCAAGAAGAAAACTGATAAAACTTTACTAGAAAGGGACGAAGAGATATCTCGCTTAAAAGATCATAGTCACAAACTACTCGCACAACTCAAGAAGTCGAAGTATTCAAAGCAATGCAATCATAAATTAGAATAGGAGAATCAAGAATTCACCAAGAAGTTATTAGAAAAATATGAAGAAGCTTCTAACCTAAGGAAGCTTAATGAGGGATTGCTTGAGAAAATCAAAATATTAAAAGAAGAATCGCGAGAAAACCAAGAACTGGAAGACAAAATTAGAAAGTCGGAGAATGACGAAGACATTTTACGTATACGAAAACATAATCAAAACTTACTTACACAAATCAAGAAATTGAAAAGTGATAAGAAGTCGTTACAAGGAAGGGTAGATCAACTTACCAACAAAGAATCAAAGGTCGACAAAGAAACGATGACTGATAAAATAGAGAAGTCAATAGATGTTCAAATTCAAACATTAAAAAATGATCCAATACAGAGTCAAACAACGTTCAAATTCAAAGAAATGTTGATATTGACAAATCATCAAAACAAAATGGTTCTGAACAACAATCACAAAATATTAGGATGCCATATCGTCATCCAAATCACAAGAATCAATATGACCATCAACAAGGTCAATAGGAACATAAATCAATGACTTGTGAATCCAAAAAAGAATAGAAACAAAATCAACAAACTAGATGGAAACAAAGAAAGAGAAGTTAGATCCAACAATTCGATTCATTTTCTATGGGATGGCATATAAAGACAAAATATTGAATGGCATAAAAAATATTAGTTGAATAGCATGTGAAAAAAACCAAAGTATGTGAAAAACAGAGGCAAATCCAAAATTGTTTGAAATAATATTATTTTTTGGAATTTAAAAAAAAGAAAGAAGGAAAAGACATTTATAAAGTGTTTTTTTAATTATTATCTTCTAATGATAGTGGGATTGATAATTTTTTAATTATTATTTTTAATGCCAATGAGAGTAACAAGGGTAATGTAATTTTGAATTGGGAGTATTTTATAAAGGTGAAAAATGTTTTTTTTTAAAACAAATTTCATATAAAAATATTTTGCACAAGCAAGAATTTGGAAGTTTTAGAGGGTTTGTCAATTCATATTGTAATATTGAACACATTGTTCACTTTAAATTGGAGTATGTAATGCTTGTTTTTGAATGATCACTCCAGGGACGTAGGTTATATTTGGGAAAAAAGTTAATTAATTAATTAATATCATTTGGGCAAAAGATAACATTATAAAATGATAGAGTAATTAATTCATAAAGGGGTTTTTTAAAAGTCACTTTATTAATTAAAGGTGGAAAAATGGTAAAATTAGCCAAAAGGGTAAAAATAGTTTAAAAAGGGGAATCTACCACTTTTCTCATTCATTCATGCCATTTTCATTTTCAAAAAAGAGAATTTGAGAGCTCTTTTGGCTTTGGCCCTTGGGACATACACTCTAAGAGAAAATTGGTTTGATTGGTGAAATTACCCATCCTAGTTGATAGTGTGAGGAAACATCACTCATATATTTCATTGTGCTTCATTATTTAAGAACATCAAGCTATTTTGCAGATCTATGAATATTTTTAGAGTTTTTGGAGGTTTGGAGAAATGCACACTTGCCTAGGAGGTCATGGGGACACTTTTTCATCTTCAGGAATAACGCTTCCATCTATAGCTGAAGGTTGTGGTGACTTATCCTCTTTTGGTGAGATTATTGTCAATGAAGAAGGGCGTTGTACTTTGTTGATAGCTAGAAGCTTGTTTTTTAGGGAGGGTTCACTCACCCATTGAGGGTGTTTTAATCTTCACCCTGGTTCCTCACTGCTGTTGATATATATATGTGGAAGCAGATAAGAGCGTCTTTATCAATTTTGAAGGCCCAAGGAAGAAGACACAGTCCTTAAGAGAAATTGTGACCCTTTTTGGGAGGAGGACGCACTGAAAGTTGGGGCCATTTGAAGAAGTAAGACACCAAACCGAAACCACTTCTCTGATATTATATTTCATGATGATTCACTGCTGCAAAAGGATGTTGTTAGATGCCACTTATATGCTAAGAGATGGGTGCATTCTTCCAGGCAGAATGTGACCATCAAAGGGGAATTACTTCACACCAGAAAGGGGTATGCAATTACACTCCTTTATAGGTATGAAATTGTCTTTGATATCTGATTTATGGGACTTGAATGAACTACTATAGTTGCTGTTAGAAGTTTCATGTCAATTTTATTTTTATTGTGAGTTGTTTCACGGCATGTAATGAAATACAAATAAAGTTTATTGTTCAATTTCAAGCGTTGAATGTAATATGTACATCATCTGAAGTAAACCTCAAGTTACAGTAGTCAAACTCGTCATAAAGAACAATCAAAACAGATTTGGGAATGTTACAATGGTTTCTAAGTGTTATTACTAAAGTGTTTGACGAAATTCCTAAGCCAAGAATACATAAACAATTAACTAAAAATTTAGTCAAGATCTAACAAGGGTCACTACAATGGTACCAGAGCTAGTGATTTTGTTAGCCCATGGGTGCATGTTTCTGTTATGAATACGGAGAACAAAAAATATATCACCTATAGGAGAAGAGGAGATAGAGGGTCTAAAAAAATATTCCTAGCTAAATCAGAAGAAGAGGAAGATATGTGGGATAAGAATGACACAAATAGGAATGAACCACTGGAAGGTAGTACTATGGGCATGTTAAATGATTTGGCCAAGGAGTAGTAGCACTTTGTTTAGCTCGTGACTCAGCTTATCACAAGCACTCAAGCAAAACAAAACCATGGGGTAAACAATAGATTATGAGGGATTAATGGGCATAATAAGAATCATGTAGAATCGAGTAACACACATATCCGTATTCAGAACAACACTCGGTCAACCAAAAAAGTGACTCCTAGACCTCTCTTACCCCAGTTCGTGGAGGAGAAGCGAGATGGAAATATAGGGAAGCAAGCATTAGGTGATATTTTTAATGATTATTTGAGGGAATATCAAACTCTTGGTTTGGATTTTCATGCAGTGATGTCATTACAGGAGTTTTGTACCATAAAGTAAAGGAATAAACCAAGAGACTTCAACAGGGGCCAACATAATTTTGATCTTCAATGGAAGGTTGGGAAGCTATCCATCCCTTCCTTTGATGGTCCTAACAAATGCATGGCTAAAGTTTGGGTTCAGAAGTTGTACATATATTACCAAATCAACCCCATGAAGGAGATAGAAGTGACCAAATATGCTACCCTACATTTGGAGGGAGAGGCTCATGAGTGCTAGTACCATGGACTAGTCACATTGGGACATTCTAGAATCACCTCATGCTTGGAATTCACATAGAGATAGAATGTCCGATTTGATAAGAAGGACCCATAGTTTCATTTTAGGGAGAGGAACGGCTCAAACAAATAGGTACAATAGATGCTTACAAATAAGAGTTTCATAGGATTGTAGTCATGGTGATAGTTGTGTCAGAGCATTGATTAGTTATGTTGTTCATTGAGTGGTTAGCCAAGCCATTGCATGGTTGGGTTAATGCAATCAAACATGATACTTTACAGGATGCCATCATCAGAGCATGGTACATGGAGGACATAATACCCAAGAGTAAACGTCGGTAGAAAACCTTCATTCCTAAAAAAAATAAAGACGAGAAGCCCTTGTAGAAGGAGTGGACTGGGAAAAACAAGTTGGATGAGGAGACCTAGAATGAACTAATAACGAAGCAATTATGTTTTAGTTGTAAAGAGACTTGGGAACTAGGTCACAGGTGCATGGGTAAAGGTAAAGTTCATTACATAGAGGTGCTCTCGGATAGTGATGAGGAAGAGGATGCAGGACAGGCTCAGGATGGTGACCATAGTAGTGAAGATGTCGAGAAACCACATGCAAAGAATCAGGATGGGATGATTTCTACTCTATCAGGTGTCCATATATTTCACATTTTTAGGGTTAGGGGAGTAGTACATGGATAATGTGTCACAATTTTTATAGATGGTTGGGAAAGTTGGAACTTCATAGACTCAACTTTGGTTACCACGAGAGGCATTCCTACTAAGGACTTTGAGGGGTTTAGTGTGGTGGTAGAAAATGGGCACACTATGGTATGCACACAAAAGGTTCCGTGATTGACTGTGATGATGGAAAATTGTTGTATGATGAGATAATTTTTATGTGGTTGAGCTGGCGGGAACTAATGTAATTTTGGGTGTCCAGTGGCTTAGTACTATGAGAACATTATCACAAAAATATCAAACATTCGAGATGGGATTCAATGCACTGGATGCTAAGAGGGTATTTCTGAGGGGCATGTCCATTTTTTCTCCAAGGATTGTTTCACCCAAGTAGATGGAAGCCTTATTTAGGCATGGGGATATAGAATACACATCAGAGTGTTTAATTACGACCTAGAAATACTTAGACAACAACCAGCCGTATCATGTAGACATCCAATTCTTGTTCAGAAAATATGACTGTGTTTTTGGAGAGATTCCTCTAGGAAGACCTCCTGACAGGGGCTTTGAGCATACCATTGATTTAGAAGAAGGGGCCAATCCCATGATCATGAATCCATACAAACACCTGAAGAAGTACAAAGATGAGATAGAAAAGGAAATAAATGAACTTTTAGTGATGGGGCATACAATACCCAGTTCTATTCAGTTCACTTCTTCTATTGTGTTGGTTAAGAAGAAGAATGGAACCATGCATGTGTGTATTGATTATCGAGCCTTGAATAAGAATACAATAAAATACAGGTATCACATTCCCAAGATTGATGATATTTTGGATGAGCTGCATGGGGCAGTGTACTTTTCAAAGATTGATCTTCAATCAGGGTACCGTTAGATCAAGGTCAGAGAGCAAGATACTCACAAGACTTCTTTCAGGTGTCATTATGGGCACTATGCCCTTTGGGTTGATAAACGCACTTGCCACTTTCCCATCTTGCATGAACCAAATATTCAACAAAAAGTTGAGGAATTTTTTGTTGGTATTCTTTGATGATATTCTTATATACAACATGACATGGGAATAACACTTGAGGAATTTGGATGAGGTGTTGGGCATCATGGAGGAGCAAACATTGTATTCCAAGGATTCAAAGTGTGAATTTGGCATGATAAGGATCTTGTATTTGGGCCATTTGACCATTGCGTAGGGTGTACAAGTATGTCAAGAGAATATCTAGGCCATATTGGATTAGTCACCACCCACGGGGTATTCACTCAATGAAACTATGCCATAGCGCCTTCATTCATGGGATATTAAAAAATACCCCTGATTTCACTAGATATTGATAAATACCTACCAAAATCCTTTTATTGAGTCCCCTCTAAATACATATTTCCAATTAAAGAAACCCTATTTTTAGTACATACCTATTTTTATACCCCCCCAAGACATATAAACCCCCCATACCCTACTCCCTGCCCCCCCAATACCTACAATATATTAAACTTATTTTTACAATTTAAAAACGCCCCTTATGAATGAACGCGATAAGATATTGCTAAAGAAGTTGAATCCCTTATTTCACCACCCAGGAACCTTACATAGTTGCATGGATTTTATGGGATGTGCAGTTTCTACAAGTGATTTAGTAAGGGATTCTCATAGCTAGGGGAACTCTTGACGTATTTCACAAATAAACGAGAATTTTGGTGGATAGAAGAAGCTCAACAAGCATTTCATAAGCTCAAGGAGGTGATGAGTTCTTTTCTAGTTTTGGCACTTCTAGATTTCATTTATCCCTTTGTGCTTGAGTGTGGTGCACTGAGTAAGGGAATAAGAGGTGTTTTGATGCAAAACATACATCCGATAAAATTTAAGAGTCAGAATATTAGGGAGCCAGAGAGGTTCCAGTCCATCTATGACAGGGAGATGCTTGCCATCAAGAATGCTTTGGTGAAGTTCAGGCAATATTTGGTAGATCACATATTTGTGGCGAGGATTGACCATAACAACTTGTGGTAATTCCTGGAATAGAAGTACTTGAATGAGAGGCAGTAGAAATGGGTACGCAAGATACAAGCCTATGATTTTGACCTTGAGTATGTGAAGGGGAAGAAAACATTGTTTTTTATGCCCTTTCTAAGAAACTAATAACATGCATCTTTATGGAGGTTTCAGCTGATTGGAAGGCTCACTTGCTGGTGGAGTATTCCAAGAATAATTTTTCTTGTGAGTTGATGGATGGTCACATTTCGGATGGTAGCTACAAGGTCGTGGATGACATTATATTCTATAAACACAGGATAAAATTAATCATGGAAAGGCCTCAAAGATGATGTACTGCGACATGTGTGGGAGTGTACGAATTATCAACAGAACAAGTCAAATCATATTGACCCAATGGGGCTATTGTAACCTATACTCATCCAAGAGTAGAAGTGGGAAAGTGTGTTGATGGAATTCATGATGGGTCTACTAAAGGTGCAAGGAATATATTGAATATATGTAGTGGTTGATAGGTTGACCAAGTTATCCCACTTCTTTTTCATTTTCTCAGAGTATTCGACATCGAAGGTGGCATAGTTGTTCTTCAAGGAGGCATTCAGACTCCATGGGATTTCAAAGTTCATTTCAGTTATAAGGAAAACATGTTTCTCAATGCATTTTGGTAGGAGCTATTTAGGTTGGAAGCTACATATTTGATTCCCAACACTAATAATCACCCCTAGACGAATGGACAGAAAAAATATTATGAACAAATGGTTCGAGGGGTATCTACACAACTATGTTTTAGGACAACAAAGAGCATGGGTTAAATGGTTGCACCTCAGAGAACATTTCTACAATACCACTTACCATATGTCCTTTGGTATTAACCCATTCCATGTGTTGTATGTATATGATGCTCCTTCATTTGTAGACATGGAATTTGGGGATAAAACGGCTCCCAAATCCAAATACTGGATATAGGAGAACTAAGATATTCTTAGGGTCCTTAAGGATAATCTACAGGTGGCCCGGAACCAACATAAGGTGTATATAGATAAGAACAAGGTTGAGCGCAGTTTCGAGGTAGGAGACTTGGTTTTTCTGAGATTGTAGCCATATAAACAGTATCTCATGAAGAAAATTGGTACAGAGAAGTTGAAGCCACACTTTTATGGTCCCTACAAGGTGATTTGGAGAGTTGGGGAAGTATCTTATGAGCTTGAGCTGCCATAGGGGAATAATATTCATAATGTATCTCATGTGTCATGCATCAAGAAGGAAGTTGGACAAGTCATTACTTCAACAAATTTACCTCCATTGGATGAGGAGGGCTAGTTGGTACTCATCCTTGAGGATATTTTGGATGTCAAGGAGAGGATATTGAGGAGAAGAGTGATCAAGGAGTATCTTGTCAAATGGAGAGACTTTCTAGTAGAGGATGCTACTTGGAAGGGAGGTTATATATTAGAACATCCTAGTTTGCAGTTGCTTGAGGACAAGAAATATTGGGAAGGGAGGAATGTAATGTTCCTTTCTGAATGATCACTCCAGGAGATGACTTATTATCCTATTTAATTCCCATAGGCTATAGTTGACAAAAAATGGGATTAATTAATTAATTAATGTCACTTGGGGAAAATGTAACATTATAAACTGATATTGACTATTAATTCATATATGAACTTTATAAAAGTCATTTTATTAATTAAAGGAAAGGAAAGGGTAAAAGTTTCCCAAAAGAGTAAAAAGAGATTGAAAGGGGAAATCAACCACTTCTCTCATTCATTCATGACATTTTCATTTTCAAAAAAGAGAATTTGAGAGCTTTTGTGGTTTTAGCTCTTGGGACGGAAACCCTAAGAAAAAAATTTGTTTTGGTGGTAAAACTATCCTGTAACCTACCTAGAACTTGAAACATTTTATCTTTGTGGAAAAACATTACTTTAAATTTTATTGTAAATGTTTATTGACCAAGGATGGTCAAGGATGAATGTAATTGAATATTATTATTTAATCAATTAAAATAGGAGACACTCATCCAAAGAGGACTGTTGAAGAGTGTTCACTGACCCACTAGGAGGAATGAAACTGGTGTAGAAGGCAATTGACAAGTTGCAACATCTCCACTCACTTACTAGCTGTTGCATGGGAAAACTTCCCTAAAAATGTGGTCATGTTCCCAAAGGATGGTGGAACTGAGTAGGTGGCTCATTAAATCTTAAACTGACGCAAAATACCTAGGAAATATTTATAGCCATCGAATTGAGCAGGAAACTCATAACTTTTTCCTGTGTTTGATGGAAACTGCTATGTTGAGCACACAAGAGATTTAATGAGGGGATGCTAGCTAATGAGTTGCAGAGTAAGACTGTATTATGCTCTTGAGTTGCAGAGAGAGTGTTTTGTATGCAAGTCTTCATGATTACTGAAGTACAAAGAGATTGTCACATGCTTCTACATAGAATCTTCGTCCTAGTGGTTCAGTGAACATGCTCGGGTGTCCTAAAGCAAGTAATCTTGGCTGCTTTCAGGAGACAATTGGGAGGAACGGTCTTCTTTGGGTGTTTGTCCACCTACACAATCTAAATAGGTTCTGCATTGTTTGTTTTCCTAGACTCTTACTGTATACTCTGAATAATTCTATCTGCAAGTATTTATCCCTCTTCTTTATAAATTTCTAGCTGTTAGAAGTCATAGATTACTGAACTGATAGATTATTTCTGTACAATGAATGGACGATTAAAGATTGGTTAATATAAAATAATGAAAATAAATTTCTTCCTGTATTTTTCCTTTCACTTAGAAAGTGATGTACTCTAGTAGAGGAAGATGTTTAATTAACATAGATTAAAAATGATCTGAAGATTCTAAGAAAAAGATTGTTCTTTATAATATGTCAAATATAAAATTCATTATAGAATGCATACTGTAATAATTTTACAGAACCTAATTTTCCTAGAGTTTATCCTTTTTTTTTCTTATAACATTTCCAAGTTTAAAACAATAGAGTTTATTTGTTCACGAGAGGACATATTACTATAGGCAGAATGCCGCTCTCATTAATATATGTATATTCAATGTAAATATTGATTATTTATAAATAGTTGATATTGAAAACCTAGCAGCAAAATCCACATTTAAATCATCATAAGTTTTTACACAGTAAATACAATTATAAACCCTAGATATGTAAATATTTTGATTTTATGCTATCATTTATACATAGGTAGACTATCTTATACATAAATTGAACAACATACAATAGAAAGACTCGTATCATCAATACAAATTGATTCACAAATATTTTACAATCATATAAACAAAATTATTATATTAGTATTCAACATCTCTATCGAGATGTACAAGATAAATATAAATCTCTTACAATAAACAAGCATAAAGTAACTTGTACAGAACTCACATCAACTTCAAATGATTATGACCTTGGACAAACAAAATTATAAAATAATTCAGTATTGATCTATTAAATCAAAAGTTCCATAATGGAGTCGGTAATTATAAAGATTGAAACTGTCATTCATATATAAATTTTCTATTCTATTTATCTCAACAACCTAGTCGAAGGTTTGTTCTATAAACAATCCAAATTATACATTAAATGAAGGATCATCTTCTAACTGCCCACAGGCTTGAAATAAACAAGTGTGGTTGTACCATACATTTAAAATAATTCCTAAAATATTTAAGATAAGAATTCAAGCTTGGGCATAATGCCTGCTAGGGTTTGGAAAACCTGGAGCATATAAAAAAAATCATATCAAATCTCCAGATGAGATAACTGTAAAGTTAAGCAAAATATGATGTCATGTAAAAGATGTATCAATTACATAACAATATTATAGTATTTGTTCAAATCAAGTGGTCGAGGCTTGCGAGAGCTCCTCCAAATCTACATAAGAAATTTTATATATCTAATAACAAATCCAAAACCCAGTACAGGGTATGGTACAGGGTCGAACCCTATTACAAAAGAATCAAAGTATCATTTTCAATACAGAACTAACAACCGCCACATTAATAAAATAAACGCAGATTTTAAGTTAGAGCTTGGCCCAAACAAGATATACTTTCATCATTTAATTAGCCATCGAAACAATCAATTTGCCAAGACGGCCCTCTTACAACTCGTATCTAAGATAATGCCAAATGAAAGAAGCTTAAAACTATAGCTTTTTATTTAAAACGATGGTAGAACCCCAACTCGAATATTTACAAGCTACTAATCCATTCAAATGCCAAAAGGCTTACAGCAAGATAAGCATCAATGCTGACAGTAAAATCAAACATGTTGACAGAGGGGATGTCGTGGAGAACCCGAGGCTTATCGTGGTATTCAAACCACTAGGGTTTCCATTTCGTCAACATTGATGTAGCCGAGGGCACAAGAACAGACCAGAGAACAACTGGAACCCTCCTGTCATTTAAATAAAAATGATTAGTGAAAATATAAAATGCAAGATATAAAAAGAAGAATAGATTAAATGTACAACGCTGCTGAATTCATACATTTGAACAGTTGAGGAGTTGAAGCAGAGAGTGTAGCTACTCCATGCGGCCACACCCAAGTTAATAAATCCACAATGACAACCTTACAAACCTGAGGACCATCTCTGCGAGTAAGAATACCATTTTAGACTCTACAGGGTGTGCCAGAAGACCATGGCGGCCGTGAGAGCTTGGCTCTCCAACCCTCAAGCAAGCAACACGTAACAATACCAATTCCAGTGAAGAGTTAGGGTATTGTCCCTATACGTGGAATCTATTCCACCAACTTTCACGTGGGCTCATAAATGAGCTTGGTTGGTTCCCACTAACATTTCAATTTTTAACCACTAACATATAGTTGGTCAACAATCTCAGTGCCATCGAATTATTGCAAAGCGCCCAAACTTTGGATTGTTGTTATATGGTATCATAACACTTTACAAATATTTTGGTTAGGAGCCACTTAAGTTTTGGAACCAGTCTATCTTTTAGAGTAGGATCATAATTCCTTTCTTTTCACTTTTAGTTTATAAGATAGGTTATCACTTAGCTCTTGTAAACCATAACAATATGAACCGAATCTGGAGTAATAGTCCCTACCTGTAACCTGGACAAAGTATTCCAGTTTGTGCGTTAGCTTCAATAGCTAAGTAAGCCTCAGGGCTGATCTAGAACCCCTTTTCCAAAATAAAGGAGTCAATCAGAATCAAACACCAAGAAATTATACTATGAAACAAGAACGACAGTGTAAATATCAACGTCGATGGGAACAATCATTTATTATTTTGACTATAGGAAAAGAACTCCGTAATCATTTAAATGTGGTTAAGACACATTGAATAAGTGATGACTAATGTAGACAAATAAGTGTCGTCAACATAATATATAGTTAAGCAATTAACAAATACTGTTAAAAACATATGCTTGCGAGATATGGAACAAACGTAAATATTGCAAGATCAAATTATTATATGACCATCCTACATAGTTAAACATCATCATAGTAATCATCGGATACATTCCTTAGTTAAATTATAAATAATAAAAGTTAAACGCTCACAAGTATACATTCCGCATAGTATTTCTTAGCATTTATACTAACCAGAAAAAATTTAATTTTTGATGGATTTTTGGAGGTGTTACATGTGGTATCAGAGTGCAAGTTCAAACACTAGGCCTGAAAGTGGCTCAACTCGCACATCCCAATAAAACATAAAACACAGTTACTGATTTTTGTTTCAAATTGTTTCTGTACAGAACCATACATTATCTATTTTGTAGGTATGGAAGGGCCAGAAGAATCTGCTAAGGATAGATCCTATCATAATGAACAAAATAATAATGAACAGGAACATGTTAACGAAGAAAATATTTACATGGAATTAAATGATAATTCATCTGAACTTTTTCGAACAGTTAAAGATTTAAAAGATGAAATGAAAACTGTTAAGGAAGAAAATGAAATAATTCTAAAAGCACAGGAAGAACTGAATCATATATTACTAAATAAATTTCATAATGAGGGAAAAGATAAACGAACAGAATTTAATCTTGAATCTAGAGCTGTGTCTTATCAACACAAATGTAAGAAGTTAAAATTCTCTAATGATGAAAGTAATTCCTCTTCTGAATATAAAGCTAAAACAGATAGAAAGAAACATAAGTATTCTAGTGATAGTAGTGATAGTGACGACAGTCCTAAAAGAAGGAATTACAAGCCATATGAAGAGATTTTAGAGGATTTCAAGAAGATAAAACCCCCAATGTTTAACGGTGAGATAGAAAAGGGAGAAGAAGCCAAAGCCTGGCTGTCGGGTATGAAGAAATACTTTCAAATTTATAATTATTCAGATAAGCTGAAACCTAAGATGGCCATTTATAATCTAACTGGGAAAGCAGATATATGGTGGCAAGATATAAAAAGAATAAAAGGCATTAAAGAAAGGAATGTAAACTTGAGTACTTTTAAGGGATACTTTAAGAAGAAGTTTATGTCTGAGCAGTACTATGAAGAAAAAGCTAAAGAATCCTATGATTTAAAACTGGGCTCTATGAACATGAAAGAATTAAGCAGTAAATTCTTAAATCTGTTAAGATATGTACCTTACATTGTTGATGAGAAGCCTAAAATACAAATATTTCTGAGTTGTTTACCTTTTAATATCAAAGACATAATTGAGTACGACAACCCTAAGACTCTTGAGGAAGCTATGAGAAAGGAAAACTTCTGTTTTGAACAGAACAGAAAAAGAGAAGGTGTATCTAGTTGGAAGGTCAATAGACCAAGTAATTTTGAACAAAGAAGGAAAAAATTTAAATTTAATAGGAATGATGGAAATAACAAGCGAAATTTCCCTAGAAGAAATTTTCAAGTAAATAATTTTAAAAGCAATACACCACAGAATTTTATAGCTGCAAAGAACATAGACATGTCTAATAATTATGATAAAAATAATGAGCAAAAAGCACTTGTAAAATGCTATGAATGTTAAGGACCTCATTATGAAACAAATTGTCCTAACAAGAAAAGAACTATCAGCAACATCCATATAGTGCAGGAAGAGACAACAATTGGTGACTTAGCGAGGAAAATGCCTAGGATCAATGCAACCTTGGAAAATCGACAGGCTGATCATCAAAATTCAATGGTCGAAATAGAAGGTATGCTACAGAACAGACCCATCTCTATTTTAATTGACCCAAGTGCTAGTTTTAGTTATGTATCACCTAGTATAGTAGAAAGCTGTAAATTGCAAGTGAAAAAGTTTGAAAAATCTTGGCTAGTTCAGTTAGCTACAAGAACCAAAAGGAAGGTACTTGATTTTGTTAAAGATTGTGATTTGTTTATGAATCAATTTAAGACCCAAGTAAAACTGAATGTACTACCGTTAGTATCTTATGATGTTTTAATTGGAATGGATTGGCTGGAAAAGCATAGGGTAGTGTTGAATTGTTTTGAAAAGACATTTAAATGCTTGAATGCTAAAGGAGAAACTATTGTAGTAAAAGGTGTGCCTAGAAAAACTTCTGTGAGACATATTTCTGCATTGCAAATGAGAAAGGCTGTACATACAGGATGTAAAGTATTTGTTGTAAATGTAATAAATGATGAACATACTACTAAAGAAGATAAATTAAAAATTTAAGATATACCAATCCTAAGAGAATTTTCATATGTATTCCCGAAATAAATTCCAGGATTACCTCTGAAAAGAGAATTCGATTTCACCATTGAATTAGTACCTGGTGCGATACCCAACTCAAAATATCCTTACCGGATGAATATCCTAGAGCTTAACGAATTAAAATCACAGTTAAAAGAATTAATAGATAAAAATTACATAAGACCAAGTGTGTCTCCTTGGGGATCACCTGTCATTTTCGTTAAAAAGAAGGACGGTACCTTGTGTTTATGCATAGATTACAGTCAGTTAAATAAAATGACGATTAAAAATAGATATCCATTGCCTTGCATAGATGATCTGTTTGACCAAGTACGCGGAGCGACGATATTTTCGAAAATAGACTTGAGATCTGGATATCATCAATTCAGAATAAAAGACGAAGATATCTTTAAAACTGCTTTTAGAACCCGTTACGGGCATTATGAATTTGTAGTTATGCCTTTTGGGTTAACCAACGCTCTAATAGTTTTTGTGTCTAATGAATAATGTCTTACATAAGTATTTGGATAAATTCGTAATTGTATTCATTGACGACATTTTAATTTATTCAAAGACTAAGGAAGAACATGATGAACACTTATAAATAATTTTACAAGTCTTAAGAGAACAACATCAACTGCACACAAAATTCATTAAGTGTGAATTTTTCAAAGATAAAATACAGTATTTAGGTCATGTGATATCCAAGGATGGAATCTCAGTTGACCCGGATAAAATAATTAGAGCAATTAATGAATGGCTTGTCCCTAAAGATGTAACAGATGTGCGATTGTTCATGGGAATCATAGGTTACTACCGAAAATTTATAGAAGGAATCTCAAGAATCGAAAATCCCATAACATCTTTATAGAAAAAGGGAAATAAATTTGTTTGGGATCAAAAGTGTGAAGAAAGTTTTAAAAAGTTAAAAGAACTATTAACTATTGCACCCATCTTAAAAATTGCAGATCCAAACAAGGACTTTGTTGTATGCATGGATGCATGCAATGATGGCCTTGGATGAGTCTTAACACAAGAGGGTCATGTAATAGCGTGTGAGTCAAGAAAGCTGAAAATTCATGAAAATAATTACGCTACGTATGATTTAGAGTTGGCTGTCGTAATACATGCTTTAAAGATGTGGCGCCATCATCTAATTGGTAGAAAATTTTCATTAATGACAGATAATAAAGGTCTAAAATATCTGTTGGACCAACCAAATCTGAACGCAAGGCAAGCTATGTGGTTAGCTTTCCTTAGTGAATATGATTTCGAGATCCAACACATAAAAGGTAAACAAAATAAGGTGGTTGATGCCTTAAGCAGGAATGAAAAACTAAATTTTATGGCAGCGGTTAGTACTTATAAACTAGATTTGGAAAATCAATTTGAAGAAGGGATAAAACTGGATAAAAATGATCAGAAATTACAGGAAAAAGTTGCAAAAAATAATTCTGAAAATTTAATAACAGATTACAGTTTAAATGAAAAGGGTTTAATGCTGTATAAAAATAGACTGTATGTACCAAATGTACCTGAAATTAAGTTGTTGATTTTAAATGAAGTACATAAAAGTCCTTATTCAGGACATCTTGGTTACCAAAAGATGATAACGATGTTTATAAAAGATTACTTTTGGCCAAATATGAAGAATGAGGTGGATGAATACATAACTAGGTGTATTGAATGTCAGCAAGTTAAAGCTGAGCATCAACACCTAGCTAGTTTATTACAGCCATTACCAATACCAGATTGGAAGTGAGAAATTATCAACATTGATTTTATAACTGGATTGCCTAAAAATCAAAATCAGAATGATTCAATAATGGTAGTAGTAGATAAGCTTAGCAAAGAAGTTCATTTTATAGCCGTCAAAAATACTTTTAAGGCTGCTAATATTGCTGATGTGTTTATGAAGGAAGTTTTTCATTTGCATGGAATTCCTAAGGTAATAATTTCTGATCGAGATTCTAAATTTACTGCTAATTTCTGGAAATCATTGTTTAAAGGTTTGGATACTAAATTAAATTTTAGAACATCTTTTCATCCACAAACTGACGGACAAACTGAAAGAGTAAATCAGATTCTAGAGGATATGTTAAGAATGTATGTTAAAGATCAACCAACTAAATGGGAAGAATATCTGCACTTAGTTGAATTTTCTTATAATAATCACTATCAAGCTTCAGCTAAACTTAGTCCTTTTGAAATTTTGTATGGTAGAAAGTGTAATACTCCCATCTCATGGAGTAATCCAGTTGATAGATTGATGTTAGGGCCTGAATTGTTGAAAGAGATGGAACTAACAGTGAAGCAGGTACAAAGCAATTTGAAAATTGCACAAGACAGACAAAAGAGTCATGCAGATCTAAAAAGAACTCATAAATAATTCCAAGTAAGTGAGCATGTTTTTGTCAAGGTAAAACACAAGAAAAGCTCTTTTAAGCTGGGGAGTTGTGCTAAATTAGCACCCAGGTATTGTGGACCATTTGAAATATTACCAAGAGTTGGACCAGTGGCTTATCAGTTAGCCTTGCCACCTAATCTGAAAATACATAATGTATTTCATATTTCTATTTTGAAAAACTATGTACATGATGCTACTCATGTAATCGATTGGAATGACATACAGGTGGTACCAGAAGGATATTTTCAGGTGGAACTGGATTGTATCCTCGACATGAGAGAAAGTTTACTCTGGAATTGCACCATTGGATAGGTAAAGGTGCAATGGAAGCACCTTAGTCCAGATGAAGCAACCCGGGAATTGAAGAGTCATATGCGGGAAACATATCCAATTCTATTCCAGGAAGACTCTGATGATGGTTAAGCAACATCGAGGATGATGTTGAACTTAAGAGGGGGTGTTTGTAACCTACCTAGAACTTGAAACATTTTATGTTTGTGGAAAAACATTACTTTAAATTTTATTGTAAAGTTTTATTGACCAAGGATGGTCAAGGATGACTATAATTGAATATTATTATTTAATAAATTAAAATAGGAGACACTCATCCAAAGAGGACTATTGAAGAGTGTTCACTGACCCACTAGGAGGAATGAAACTGGTGTAGAAGGAAATTGACAAGTGGCAGCATCTGCACTCACTTACTAGTTGTTGCAGGGGGCAAATTCCCTAAAAATGTGGTCATGTTCCCCAAGGGTGGTGGAATTGAGCAGGTGGCTCATTAAATGTTAAACTGACCCAAAATACCTAGGAAATATTTATAGCCATTGAATTAAGCAGGCAACTCAAATTTTTTTCCTTGTGTTTGACGGAAACTGTTATGTTGAGCACACAAGAGATTCGATGAGGGGATGCTAGCTAATGAGTTGCAGAGTTAGATTGTCTTATGCTGCTGAGTTGTAAAGAGAGTTTTTTGTATGCAAGTATTCATGAATGCTGAAGTACAAAGAGATTATCACATGCTTCTACACAGAATCTTCATCGTGGTGGTTCAGTGAACAGGATCGGGGGTCCTAAAGTAAGTAATCTTGGCTTCTTTCAGGAGACGGTTGGGAGGAATGGTCTTCTTTGGGTGTTTGTCCACCTACACAATATAAATAGGTTCTGCATTGTTTGTTTTCCTAAACTCTTACTGTATACTCTGAATAATTCTATTTGCAAGTATTTAGCCCTCTTCTTTATTAATTTCTAGTTGTTAGAAGTGATATATTACTGAAATGATAGATTGTTTCTATACAATGAATGGACAATTAAATATTGGTTAATATAGAATAATGAATATAAGTTTCTTCCTGTATTTTTTCTTTCACTTAAAAAGTGATGTAC
This sequence comes from Larix kaempferi, assembly GCA_027924585.1. Classification (NCBI taxonomy): domain Eukaryota; kingdom Viridiplantae; phylum Streptophyta; class Pinopsida; order Pinales; family Pinaceae; genus Larix; species Larix kaempferi. Next base: position 1,460,939 of record BSBM01000710.1, on the reverse strand, counting down.
TCTAGTACAAGAAGATGTTTAATTAACATAGATTAAAAATGATCTAAATATTCTAAGAAAAAGATTGTTCTTTATAGTATGTTAGATATAGAATTCATTATAGAATGCATAATGCAATAATTTTACAGAACCTAATTTTCCTAGAGTTTATCTTTGTTTATCTTATAACATTTCCAAGTTTAAAACAATAGAGTTTATTTGTTTAGGATAGGATAGATTACTATAGGAAGAATGCTGATCTCATTAATATATGTATATTCAATGTAAATATTGATTATTGATAAACAGTTGATATTGAAAACCTAGCAGCAAAATCCACATTTAAATCATCACAAGTTTTTACAGAGTAAATACAATTATAAACCCTAGATATGTAAATATTTTGATTTTATGCTATCATTTATATATAGGTAGACTATCTTATACATAAATTGAACATGCAATATAAAGACTCGTATCATCAATAAAAATTGATTCACAAATATTTTAAAATCATATAAACAAAATTATTATATTACTATTCGATATCCCTATCGAGATGTACATGATCAATATAAATCTCTTACAATAAACAAGCATAAAGTAACTTGTATAGAACTCACATCAAATTCAAATGATTACAACCTTGGACAAACAAAAGTATAAAATAATTCAGTATTGATCTATTAAATCAAAAGTTCCAGAATGGAGTCGGTAATTATAAAGATTGAAACTATCATTCATATATAAATTTTCTATTCTATTTATCTCAATAACCTAGTCGAAGGTATGTTCTATAAACAATACGAATTATACATTAAATGAAGGATCATATTCTAACTCTCAATGGGATTGAAATAAAAAAGTGTGGCTATTCCATACATTAAAATAATTCCTAACATATTTAAGATAAGAATTCAAGCCTGGGCGTAACGCCTGCTAGGGTTTGGAAAACCTGGAGCATATAGAAACAATCATATCAAATGTCACGTCCCCATCTTGACCTTATCACATTAAAATTGTAAATGATGTAATCTTGTTATATAATCGTGGTGAGGAGCTCAAGGCCAAGGCCCCACCATCGATTTATTGATGCATATGGTTTACGTGCTAGCCCGACACAATGGAATTGTAAATATGCATTTAATAAAATACCCACAACTAGCTATGCAATGCAACAAGAGATGGGGGCATGATTTTTCAAGGAATTGGGAGGGAAAAAATTCAAACCCTTGGAGGCAATCAAGTCAAGCCAAGTGTCAATGAGAGAACCCATCAAGCCCTCAACTACCCATGTTGACTTTTGTACCCAATCATTGATTTCTCCCAAGAGTTGGTTGAGGTAGTTAATGCCTTCGGGAATGAGAGGTATGGCTGTCCAATTTCGGGTATGGGAAAGCCACCCTGCATGGAAAATCACATTTTACTTCTTGGGCAAGAAAAGAGCCATGAATTGCTCCCCAATCCATTATCCATCAGCCAGTTGCTCTCCCTCATGTGTTTTGAGCTACCTAGGCATTTTCTAGCCATGTTTTCCTTCATTCTTAGCTGGGAGAAGGGCGTTTTTGTGTTGTATACCAATGGGGAAGAAGGGGAATGGAATTGGGGTTCCATAGAGATCGTTTGGCTGCTGAATGCTCAATTAGTTGGGGAAGAAATCGTTTTCCTCCCTGTGATTGTTTCTCCCCATCCCATAATCCATTTTTGGCTAGAAACGAATTGGGGAAAACCCATGACCATCCTGTTGTAAATCCCATTGTTAAATGTGTATCCCTTCCCAATGATTGTGCTTGCTGTGTGAGAAAAGAGTATGTTGGGGTATGGGTTATGGGTCTCCATTGTTTTGGCTTGAGCTTGAGTGCAAGCATCCAGGGTTCTGATGTAGCCTAATAAACCCAGCTATGGCTTGGATTGGCTCAAATGAAATGCTTAATTGGATGCGTATGAGCTGAATGTCCCTTTTTTTTCCTTGTAGGAATCATGTCCAGCTCGGGGGTGGCAGTTGTGTTGAGAGATTGATGAACACAACTAGCCTATGGTTGGGTGGAACGTTGCAGTGACATAGCTAGTTGTTTGGGACATTTTCAAAATGGAGATAAGCGTTTTTCTATCTATGTATTTACTTCTGCACTGTATTAATTTGATGACTGTTGATATGCTGTATGCATGAGTAATGTGTGTGGATAGTTTAATTCCGCTGTGCATAATTGATTTGTTTTACATCTGCACACAAATGATCTATTCATATGATTCTAATGAATGGGCTGAGATTATGTGAAAGCCCCAGAGATTGGCATCATGTTCCCTCCCTTGCCTTGGATGGATGGGTGGGTACGTGACATCAAATCTCTAGACGAGATAACTGTAAAGTTAAACAAAATACGATGTCATCTAAAAGATGCATCAATCACATAACAATATTATAGTATTTGTTCAAATCAAGTGGTCGAGGCTCGCGAGAGCTCCTCCAAATCTACATAAGAAATTTTATATATCTACTAACAAATCCAAAACCCAGTACAGGGTATGGTATAGGGTCGAACCTTGTTACAAAAGAATCAAATCTCATTTTCAATACAAAACTAACAACAACAACATTAATAAACTAAACGCATATTTTAAGTTAGGACTTGGCCCAAACAAGATACACTTTCATCATTTAATTAACCATCAAAATAATCAATCTGCTGAGACAACCCTATTACAACTCGTATCTAAGATAATGCCAAATGAAAGAATCTTAACACTGTAGCTTTTTATTTAAAACGATGGTCGAACCCCAACTCGAATCTTTACAAGCTACTAATCCATTCAAATTCCAAAAGGATTACAACAAGATAAACATTAACGTTGACAGTAAAACCAAACATGTTGACAGAGGGGACGCCGTGGAGAACCCGAGGCTTACCATGGTATTAAAACCACTAGGGTTTCCATTTCTTCAACAATGATGTAGCCAAGGGCACAAGGACATACCATAGAACAACTGGAACCCTCCTGTCATTTAATATAAAAATGATTAGTGAAAATATAAAATGCAAGAGATAAAAAGAAGAATAGATTAAATGTACAGTGCTGCCGAATTTGTACCTTTGAACAGTCGAGGAGTTGAAGCAGAGAGCGTAGCTCCTCCATGCGACCGCACCCAAGTTAAATAAATCCACGATGAGAACTTTACAAACCTGAGGACCATATCTATGAGTAAGAATACCATTTTAGACTGTGCAGGGTGTGCCAGAAGGCCATGTTGGCCGAGAGAGCTCGACTCTCCAACCCTCAGGCAAGCAACAGGTAACAATACCAATTCCAACGAAGAGTTAGGGTATTGTCCCTATACGTGGAAGCTCTTCCACCAAATTTCACATGGGCTCATAAATGAGTTGTTTGGATCCCACTAACATTTCAATTTTTAACCACTAACATATGGTTGGTCAACAATCTTGGTGCCATCGAATTATTGCAAAGCGCCCAAACTTTGGATTGTTGTTATATGGTATCATAACACTATACAAATATTTTGGTTAGGAGCCACTTAAGTTTTGGAACCAGTCTATCTTTTAGAGTAGGATCATAATTCCTTTCTTTGCACTTTTAGTTTATAAGCTAGGTTATCACTTAGCTCTTGTAAACCATAACAATATGAACCGAATCTGGAGTAATAGTCCCTACCTGTAACGTGGACAAAGTATTCCAGTTTGTGTGTTAGCTTCAATAGCTAAGTAAGCCTTAGGGCTGCTCTAGAATCCCTTTTCCAAACAAAAGGAGTCAATCAGAATCAAACACCAAGAAATTATACTATGAAACAAGAGCGACAATGTAAATATCAACATCGACGTGAACAATCATTTACTATTTTAACTACAGGAAAAGAACTCCGTAATCATTTAAATGTGGTTAAGTCACATTAAATAAGCGATGACTAATGTAAACAAACAAGTGTCGTCAACATAATATATAGTTAAGCAATTAACAAATACTCTTAAAAAAATATCCTTGCGAGATACGAAACAAATGTAAATATTGCAGGATCAAATTATTATATGACTGTCCTACATAGTTAAACATCATCATAGTATTCATCGAAGACATTCCTTATTTAAATTATAAATAATAAAAGTTAAACACTCACAAGTATACATTCCACATAGTATTATTTCTTAGCGTTTATACTAACCAGAATTTTTTTAAATTTTGATGGATTTTTGGAGGTGTTACATATCCACCCTAGCTGATTGTGTGAGGAAAGATCACTCATATATTTCATTGTGCTTCATTTCCGAAGAAGAAAATCAAGATATTTTGAATATCTATGAATATTTTCAGTGTTTTTGGATATTTGGTGAAAGGAACACTTGACTAGGAGGTCATCGGGATACTTCTTCATCTTTAGGAATAACGCTGCCATGTAAAACTAAAGGTTGAGGGAGAATTATACTCTTTTATTGAATTTATTGTCAAGGAAGGAGGGCGTTGTACTTTGTTTATAGAATGAATGGGTTTAGAGGGAGTGCGCACTCACCATTGAGGGTATTTTCATGTTCACCTTAGTTCCTCACTACTGCTGATATATATACCTTGTGTAGTAGAAGAAAAGGGTGTATCTCTTAGTTTTGAAGGCCCATGGAGGAAGACACAATCGCTAAGAGAAATCATGAACCTTTTTTGGGAGGAGGACACACTCGGAGTTAGGACCAACTGAAGAAGCAAGAAACCAAACGGAAACCACTTCTATGTTGCTATATTTCATGTTGATTCACTGTTGTGAAAGGGTGCTATTAGATGGCACTTAAATGTTGAGAGATGGGTGCACTATTCTAGGTACAATGTGCCCATCAAAGTGGAATTACTTCACACTTGAAAGGGGGATTCTATTACACTCCTTTACAAGTCTAAAATTGTCTTTGATATCTAATTTATGGGGCTGTAATGAACTGTTGTAGTTGCTATTAGAAATTTCCTGTCAATTTTATTTTTATTATGAGTTTTTTCATGGCATGTAATGCAATAAAAATAAAGTTTAATATCCACTTTAAAGTGTTGAATGTAATATGTAGATGATCTAAAGTAAACCTCAAGTTAAAGTTTTCAAACTCATCATAAAGAACAATCGAAACACATATGGGAATATTACAATGGTTTCTGAGTGTTATTTCCAAAGCGTTTGAAAAAATTCCTTAGCCAAGAATACATAAACAATTACCTAAAAATTTAGTCCAGATCTAGCAAGGGTCACTACATCAAAGGATTTGATCTTTAAATAAGTGAAGATGTTTAGTTGAAGGATTCATGTATCACACTTTTTAATAAAATTATTCATTTTTATGGTGGTCATTGTGTCCTAGGACACCCTGAAATGGAATAAGGGGGTCTAAAGAACATTATGTGTCTTGTCTGATGGTGTTTGATTTCTTTTGTATACTTGATGATAATTTGCTTTGTGTCTAGTTCTTTGACACATATTCTATTTGGAAAATGGTACTACACATTGTGTAACAAAGCATACAATCTTGATCAAAGTAAGACATAAAGTGAATAACCCACCAAGCAATATGTGATCTCATTTAATATGAAACTAAAATGTGATAGTTCCTCTAATCAACATGCAAATTGATTCATGGAAAATTTATTTGTTAATTAAGCAAGTTTGAGTAATTGAAACATAATGAAGTGTCATTAAATTGTAAAAGAGACCTTGTAATACCCTGATTTTGACCCCATTGCATTAAACATGTAAATGATGTAATATCGTATAAAATCATGGCGAGGATCCAAAGGCCAAAGCCCCACCATCGATTTATCGTTTATGTAATTAAAAATCGATGGATGTGGATCGCATGCTATCCTAGCATGATGGAAATCATAAATATGATGTAAATATATATTTTAATAAAAATACCCACAACTAGCTATGTAAGGCAACACAAGTATGGGGGCATGGTTTTTAAAAGGAATAGGGAGGGAAACGGAATAGGAATAGGTATTGTGGGTGCAGAGCTAGTTAAATCTTTTAGAGATATTGATATCTATGTGGTTGAGCTCACTAGCTTAGTAATCCCTTCCTTTCTATTACCTTGACATCCTGATAAACCCAGTTGTGGATTGTCTTGCATGAGTTGTGGTATATATTTGGCTATGTGTGAGTTTTTTTTCCCTTTTCCTTGTGGAAATCATGCCTAGATCAGAGGTGGCAATTGTGTTGAGAGATTGATGAGCACAACTGGCCTATGGTTGGGTGGAATGTTTCACTTGCATAGCCAGTTGCTTGGGACATTGTCCATTTCAAGATAAGTATTCTCTTATATTTAATTATGTAATTTATTTAATTGATGCCTGTTATAATTATGCTACTAATTGCATGCTAGATGTGTGTAGCATAGTTTATTTCCGTTGTGTTTATTTTGATTATGCATCTAGAGACATGCTTTTACTTGTATGAAGTCATAAGATGATGATGGGGCTAAATTTGAAAGCCCATATTTAGTTCATGTTCCCTACCTTAAGTTGGACTGATGGAAGAGGATGTGACAGTGTGGTATCAGAGCTACATGTTGCAACATTGGGCCTTTATGGGAAAAAATCAGACAACTTGTAGTGTTAAGGTCGCTTCTTGATCACCACTGATTATTAGAATTTGTTTTTTTTTTTTCTAAGTTTTTTCCTAAGTATGTGTCGACGAGTTTTACTAATTTGCACCGAAGTGTTTTGACGAACTTAGACAAGTTCACCAATGTGTAGTTTCAACAAGTTTTGTGAAAATATGCCAACACATTTTGGTCTGCTTTGGAAAACTTCGCCAAAAGGTGTTTCGTCATGTTTCGAAAAAATTCGCGGACAAGCATTTGGACACATTTTGGAAAACTGTGCCGATGAAGAGTTCGAAAAAAATTGGAAAAGTCACCGAAAAGAGTTCGGGGAAAAATTGGAAAAGTTAGAGAACCTACACTGACACGCTTCAACGAAGTTAGAGAAACTCCGTCGACACGTTTTGACAAAAATGGGGAAAGTTCGTCGATGAAGCGATTCGATGAAATTTGAAAAATTCGCTGAAGAAGCATCTTAGGGAAGAATGGAAAAGTCTACCAAGACATATCGACGAATTTCACAAAGTTCCTCCGAAGTATTTCGACGATTTTTGGAAAATTTCATTGATGTGATGCTTTGGCGAGTTTTATGGTGATCACCGAAATAGTGTTTTAGATAGTTTTGAGAAAATCATCGACGAGTGTCATAGCACTTGGAAAAAGGGGGCCTATGTATCGATAGGCTTGGGGAATTCCGCTGAAACAAAGAAATTGGGAAGTTTTACAGGGTGATTTTGAGGTTCCAGAAATCGAAAAATGGCATTCATCTTATGTGCCAGATTGTACGAAATCGAAAGATTTACAAAAAAAAATGAGGGTGCTACCTTCAACCTGCCCTGCAGCGGCGGACCGCAAGGGAGAAATCCCCCTTGAACCTCGTTGTCCCCCTGAGACATTGTTGATTGTGTGAAAATTATGTTATTTGACAGAAATTGTCAATATGAATTGTTCCCATATTGAATGAAACAAAATTTATAATTTTCTAAGAATATAATGCAACTAGAAAATGTGTTTATAAACACTTTTGTAGATTCAGAATCCTATCAGTGACTGTTAAGGGATAGAATTGAATCTAGTGTAGTTGGGAATATTTGATCTCAGTTGGACCAAGAAGAAGAGTATCATCATGGAGGTTGCACAAGATACCTATGAGCCTGAGATAGATGCCACGGGAGAAAACATATAGGTTGAGAATCCTGAGACCAAATCCAATGGTAGAAGAAATCGAGAGACTCCCCTAGATATTGCGACCACCATGAGAAGCCTAAGGGTGGAACTACAGAGTTGTAGAGAAGATAATGAGAGGATGATTAAATCTCAAGAAAAACGAAATCAATTGAATGCAGCTATGCTGCAAAGTTTGGCATACATTCAAAGGAGGATTAAATTTGGGCATTACTACGAAAATCTAGAAAAGAGTGGGAGTAGTTCAAAGATAAAATTCCATAATAGGTCCAACAGCTCAAGAAGAGTTTCTAGAGACAAGAAATATACTCCATAAATCTCTTTTAGTGGATAATCTGACTCTGAGGAATCCATTGAAGGTTCAAGCTCTTCATCTCACAAGAATAAGAGGAAGAGACATTACAAGAACAACTGACATGGGGAATTTAAGAAGGCCAAACCTCCTACATTTGGTGGTGAGGTAAAATCTGGTCAAGAGGCTAAAGCATGGCTTCTTGGGATGAGGAAGTATTTCGAAGTCCAAGACTACTCTGGAAATATGAAGGCAAGGGTGGCCATATTTAATATAAATGGAAGAGAATATCTATGGTGGGATCACCTCAGGAAAGTGAAGAAGATCAATTAAAGGAATATTGTGTGGAAGCAGTTCAAGAAGTACTTAAAGCATAAGTACCTCTCTCATAGGTACTACAATGAAAAAATCAGAGAATCCATGAATAGAAATTGGCGAAAATGACCATGGAAGAATAAGCAAAATTTGTTTTGGAGCTGTTGAGATATGTCAAGTATGTCATAGATGATAAGGTGAAAATTCAATGTTTTCTAAGTGGACTACCTCAGTTATATAAAGAAAAAGCTGAGTTTTATGAACCTTGAACTCTAGATGAGGCCATGAGAAATGACAAGTATTGTTATGATCAAAACAAAGACAAATATGATTTCCATAAGGCATGGAAGGGAAAGAAAAATGAGAAGTTTGACCAAAGGAGGAAGGGGTTCAAACCTCCTCATCTTAGAAATTAGCAAAGGAAACCTCCACAAGGTGTGACTAAGATATCTCTAATGATGGGAGACAATCCAAGAGAAACAAAGGAGCCAAGAGACCTGCTTCAATGTTGGGCATTTGGAGAGGACCATATGCTTAGGAATTGTCCACATCAGAATGGGAATGCAAAGCAGGTTCACAACATCCAAGGAGTTGAAACTGTGGGTCAAGTGGCACAGAACATCCGTATAATCTATGCATCACTAGAGGACTTCCAAGAAGACCATCAATCAACTGTGGTTGTAGTTGAAGGTACGATTGCTAAGCAATCTATTTCTATTTTGATTGACCCTAGATCTACTCACAATTATATCGCTCCTAAAATTGTTGAGATTTGCGCGTTTAAGAAATCAAAGCATAGTAAATTATGGTTAGTTCAACTATCCACTGGAACCAAGAGAAAAGTTAGTGAAATGGTAGAAAAATGTCCATTACAGATGGATGGGATATTCACTTGTGCAAATCTGAACATTCTGCCACTTGGTTCCTATGATGTTCTCATTGGAATGGACTGGTTAGAAGCACACAGAGTTAAACTTAAATTCTATAACAAGACTTTTGAATGCATGGATGAGGAAGGAAACCCAAGGGTTGTAAAAGGAATTCCAAAGGTGATTTTTGTTAGGAATATTTCAACCATGCAGCTGAAGAGGTTATGTAGGAAGGGTTGTAAATTGTATGCATCCCATGTTTTGGAGACAACAAAAAATGAAATTTTCAAGTTGGAGGACTATCATGTGTTGCAATAATTCAAGGATGTTTTTCCTGAGGAGATTCTAGGACTTCCTCCAAAGAGGGAGATTTATTTCACAATTGACCTCGTGCTGGGAGATGCACCCGTGTCCAATACACCATACAAGATGAGTACACTGGAATTGCTAAAATTGAAAATGCAGTTACAAGAGCTGTTGGAAAAGAAATATACCAGGCCAAGTGTGTCCCCATGGGGAGAACCTATGCTATTTTTGAAAAAGAAATATGGAACAAGCAGTTGAACAAAGTCACTGTGAAGAAAAAATACCCATTACCTCAAATCGCTGAAATTTTTGATCAAATGAGAGGGGAAATTGTATTTTCAAAGATTTACTTGATGTCAAGTCCCCAAATTCTGCATTGGATCACAATGGCCTAAGGCACTTGGCCATGTTCATGATAGTTTGTCAAATTGGTGCTAAGGGTCAAACAATTTCCAAGCATGATGTCCAAGTTAGTAATAGTGTAAAATTAGAGACAAATGGACAAGGTGGGTCAAATGAAGAGAAAATTCCCAATTCCAACTTTGTAATGTCCCCAACCAAATAAACTATCATGGAGGAAAAATTCCACTAACTTTTTAGTTCCCTAGGTTGGGGGTGGAATCAAAAACATTTTGAATAAGGGAGCTAAAAGACCCAAAATGACCTTAGACTTACAAATTCACATTAAATGGTTCAAATAAATAATAATTAGAAATAATATGTTGTTGTCAATATGAGTTGTTTCCATATGAATCTGAGGAGGAAGGTACAACGGTGATCTGAGGGTTTTTGATCTTGGGAACTGTGTGGGGTTTCCTTTGGGGCCTCATTGGAGTGTAGTCTGGGAAGGACATGAGTGAAGCCACCGATGGAGAGGCTTTGGCCTCTTCTGGGGCTATTGATTGAGGGAAAAAGACAAACCAAGGTCCTGCCCCTGAATGTGGGACTGGAAACATGAAAGCAAGGACTAGTGGTGTGGCCACTTCTTTGCAGACAACGATAGAATCGAGGAAGCCCGGGCAATGCTTGCTGAAGGCAAACAAGATTCCCAAACTCCTGATTAAATCAGAGAGGGTCCGAATAGATATTCAGTACATGAACGAACATGTGCTCATTGGAAAATTTGTCGGGATCTGACCAACTGAGAAAGCGCTGGTGTGGTGGATCAACACAACCTGGAAACCCCAGGGCCATTATGATCTTCAACTAGGGGCTAAAGGATTTTTTACTGTGATTTTCTTTAATGAAGAAGACCGTACGAGGATTTTTTATAATGGACCATATTTTTTCAATTTGGCTGGATTTTATCTCCGCCCCTGGAAGGAACGGTTCAACCCGGATAAAGAAAATTTAACCATTGCTCCGGTCTGGATAAGACTCTACTCATTGCCTTCTGAATACTGGAAGGAGGAAATCCTAATGGAGATTGGTAATGAGTTGGGGGTGTTTGTAAAAGTCTCTGAACAAACCAAGAAGATGTGGTATACTTCATATGCCCACATATGTCTCTATATGGATATATCTCAAGATCTGCTGGCAAGGATAGACCTAACTTGGGAGGACGAAGATTGGTTCCAGGCCATTGATTATGAACAGATCCCTTTCCGTTGTCGAAGATGCCATGAACATGGACATTTATTCAGGGATTGTTTGCTTAATAAACAACCAGTAGGGAAGATCGACTTTGAAGGAAAGGATCAAGAAGGATTAAAAAAAGTTGCGACCAAGAAACGACAAGCCAAGAAGGTAGGGGGCCCTAAAATTCATAAGAAAACTATGATCCACAATATATATGAGGCCTTACAATCTGGGAAAGAAGTTAAAGGGGATGAGGAGATTACCAAGAAGGAAAAGGTAGAAGCAGCAAATAAAGAACAAGAAGATGAAAACACTATTCATATGTCCGAGGTTGATGCACTGGGTTATGCTGGCTCATCGCAAGAGGAAGTCATAGAGGAAATGGAATTGGAAGATCTAGATCTGGAAGGCCTGGAGGAGGCATGCATAGTAGAAAATCCGATTCCTATAACACCGCATCAGGTCTCACTCTTGGAGAAAGCAATCATTAAATCCAAAAATCGCAAACATTTGGGTATAGTTTCCAAACCCCTCAAAGAGAACGATGGGAAAAAGATAACCAGGGGGGAAAAAGGGGAAGGTGAAATAACATGCAGAGAATTCAAATGATAGGAAGGAATCTGGTGGCATCGGGCCAGTATCCAACAATTGACGCGGCTCTAGCATCCTCCAACCGTAATCGGTTATAAGATGTGAATTACATCCTGGAACATTAGAGGGTGCAAGAGCATCCTTAAGATCTGTATCCTACGACGAAAAATTGAACTAGAGAGACTTGCAATTGTTTTTCTCCAAGAAACTAAGTGCTCTGAATTGGATCTTCAATCCATCGGGAAGAAAGTTTGGAAACACTGTAATGTGGTAGCGATTGACGCTATTGGCTCGGCTGGGGGAATTGGCATTCTTTGGAACCCTAAGGAAGTGAGTCTGTTTGATTGGATGGCTTCAACATTTATCTTATTTGATTCTTTCCATATTTTAGGGACCAGAGTCATGGGTTTTTTCTCAAATGTTTACGGACCTTCTCTGGCCAACCATAAGAGTTCCTTCTTGAATTCGATTAGGAATCTAAAAAGAGAGACCGGCGACAGGTCCTGGATCATTGGGGGGGAATTCAATTTAATTAGGAATATTGATGAGAAATGCGGAGGTCGACGTTGTCTACACCCCAGTAATGGGAAATTTTCGGATGTAATCGAAAGTTTGGAGTTGATCAATGTCAAAACATCCAATGGCCTATACACTTGGAATAATAAAAGAGCAGGGGACATAAGCATCGCTTCCATATTAGATAGGTTTCTGGTTTCTGAATCTTTTATGATGGGAGGCGGGGATCTGACAGTAGTTGTGCTACCCTCTGCGGCTTGGATAACTGGCCGATAATCCTGGAATGGCATATAATAGGAGAAAACCTCATACATCTATTTAGGTTTGAAGAATTCTGGCTCCTGCACCCTGATTTTTCTGACCAATTGAGACAGTGGTGGCAGACTTGTGACCCTATCATGGGAACCAAGATGTACCAGTTTCAACAAAAGTTAAAATACCTTAAAGGAAAAATAAAGAAGTGGAATAAAGACATCTTTGGGAACATTTTTCAAGGTAAGAAGTTGCTCGACCTTAAACTGCAGGAGGTTCAAAAGGCGGCTATGAATCCGGGTTATTCCGCAGAGTTAAAGGAACAGGAACAAATTCTTTTGCAGGAACTCAACCTCAAAGACCACTAGGAAGAACTCCTATGGAAGAAAAAATCTAGGAGTCGTTGGTTGAAAGATGGTGAGCGTAATACCAAGTTCTTTCACAAAGCCACCATCTAGCACCGACATGGGAATAGGGTGGTGAGGCTTAAGAAGGAGGATGGTTATGTGGTGGAAACTCAACCTAAAATAGATCAGACCCTGAAAGATCACTTCAAAGACTTACTGGAAGAACCTAATATCAATAGGCAAGCAGAAAGGGGTAAGGTTCTCCGCCACATCCCGAGACTGGTCACGGAAGACCACAATAAAATCCTTATGGGGACTATCAGAATGGAGGAACTGGAAGAAGCCATCAAACAAATGGCGGATGAAAAATCTCCTAGACTGAATGGCTTCACCACAAATTTCTTTCACTCATGCTAGGATTGGCTGAAGGTGGAGGTCCTGGCCATTGTGGAAGATTCCTGCCGGACCAGAAATATTCTTAAAGCCCTCAATGCCACCTTTCTCATGCTTATTCCCAAGGAAACGGGAACAGAGGATCTTGGAAAGTTTAGACCCATAGCCCTCTGCAATGTGATCTACAAAATTATTATGAAGGTTATAGAAAACCGTATGCACACAATCCTACCTTTAATTATTTCTCCTGAGTAGGCTGGGTATGTGGAAGGACGTCAAATTTTGGACGGCATTATTCTGGTGCATGAAGCCATTCATTCCCTTAAAAAAGAGAAAATCCTGGGTATGCTTCTTAAACTGGAATTATCTAAAGCTTATGACAAGTTAAATTGGACTTTCATTGCAGAGATGTTAAAGATTTCGGTTTCAGTAACATTTGGATGGAATGGATCATGAGCCTAGTCTCATCCCCTTTCTTTTCAATTCCGGTAAATGGCACCCCCTCACAACCATTCCCAGCGAACCGTGGAATATGGCAGGGGGATCCCTTATCCCCATTTCTCTTCATCATCATGGATGAAGGCTTAGGAAGAATGTTGCGGGTGGCCCAGGAGAACAATGACATTCATGGTTTGGAATTGGGTGAGGAGTTGACCCCGCAAACCCACCAACAATTTGTTGATGATACTATGCTGATGGGACCTTCCTCGGTTCAGGAGACCAGAAACATTAAGGATATTCTTAACACTTTCCTTGTGGGAAGTGGCCTAGAAATCAATAAAGAAAAATCTAAGGTATATTTCTTCAACACTCCCAGACTTCACCGCAGAAACATCCTGCTCATTTTGGAATTCTATGAAGGACACCTCCCATCGAAATATCTAGGGGCACCCTTGACGGAATCCATTATCTAAAAAATCTCCTGGAAGGATCTACTGGATAAATTCAAAACCAAACTAGAATTATGGATGTTCTGAGCTCTGAATTTCCCTAGCCACCTTATTTTGGTCAAGTCAGTGCTCCAGGAAATGCCGATTTACCTGTTCTCGGTGATGGTGACACCCAAAGCTATTCTGAAAAAGATTCGCAATCTTCAGAGGAGCTCTGTGCACTCCTAAAAGGATGGGTGGCCTTGGTCTGTGCGACCCAATGTGTGTTAATAAGGTATTAGGAGCAAAAATTTGGTGGAGGTGGATCACCCACAGGAAGGAACCTTGGGCTAGGCTGTGGCACAAAAAATATGCTCCCAGGTGGCCCAAACAGGACCTCATAAGATTCGAGGAAGAAAAACCCGGTTCGAGTATTTGGAAGTTGGCTCAGGAGAATCGGGATTTAGTAAAAAATCACAGTTTCTGGGAGATAAGAGACGACAACTTTGCATCCTTTCTGCATGATGCATGGCAACAATTCCCAAGATTAACTGACCGGCAGGACAACCAGGAGCTATTCCTATATTTACAGAGCAATCCTTGGGAGAAGGTCTGGGACTTCTGGGAATTAGGACTAGAGGAACAACAGTTTAGACAATGGAAACCGATTCAGTGGTGGAAGACCTTAACTCCTGAGGAAAATCTGGATAACTTCTATGAGGAAATTCTCAAACGCCAAATCCCGTGGGCCACAAGACCGGATAAAATCAGATGGGGATATTCCAACATGGGGAATTTCAATATTACTGAAGTGGTAGGCCGTCTGAATGGTTACGAATTAATTCCCAGGGATGACAAATGGAAAAAAGTTTGGGAGATGAACCAGTGGCGTAAAATTGCCACTTTTGGGTGGCTGCTGATTCACCGTCGCATCCTGACTTGGGAAAACCTTAGTAAGAGAGGCTTCTATGGGCCTTCCCATTGCAGCATGTGCATGGATGAAAGTGAATCCATTAACCATCTGCTTGACGAGTTCCCGTTGGCCTCTTTCTTTTGGAGCAGGGGGGAAGAGAGATTCAGGAAGACTCCAAGAGTTCTGGGCCACCCGGACCTGACTCTGGCAAACTGGAAGGATAAGCCTTTTAAAAGTGAACTTCTTAACCGGATTTGGGAATTGTTCCCGGGATTCGTGGTTTGGGAAATATGGAAGGAGAGGAACCTGAGAATCTTTGAGGAAAAGCAAAGAAGTACTGAGGCAATTTGGAAGGTCCTTGAAATGCATATCAAGGAAGCTTTATACATTAAAAGTCTACCCCCTGAAACTGGAAATGCAGATCCCACTGTATGATTAATTTTGAATGATTGGAGAATTTTCAGCTTACCTAGCGGCATTGCCGAAACGCAGCATAGTAGGGAAAAATCCATCAGCCCTGACTTTTGGAAAACTCCTCCGGTTGATACCCTGAAACTCAATTTTGATGGGGCAGCAAAAGGCAACTCGGGCCCTGCAGGTTTTGGGGGAGCCATCAGAAACGATCTCGGCCTAGTGCTGGGCGCTTTTTGGGGTAACCTGGGTGAAACAACCAACAACATTGCAGAATTAGAAGGCATAGTTAATGGTATCAATTGGGCGATTACAAAAAAGTGGTTACCTTTGATAGTGGGAGGCGACTCCAACATTCTGATCACCATGGCGTGCTATATTCAGAGAGGGGTGTTTGTTTTGAAGGTTTCTCTGAATTGGAGATGGGAAGGCAGGTTGAACTAGCTTCAGCAGATCCTGAGCACCTCTCTGGCCATTGAGTTCAAACATGTTTGTGGAAAAGGAAATAAGTTGGCAGACGAGCTGTCCAATATGGGTGTTAAGGCACGTGTTGCATTCAAAGCTGGACCCTTGGATGAGATGTGTGATCACATGGCCAGGCATCGCTGTGAGATGATCGCAGCCATCGATCTCATTCCTTGATCGGACACCACTTGCCGTGAGGATGGAGAATCACATGGAGGCCGGGTAGATAGGACACTTGTAGGCAGTAACCAGACACGTGCCAATACTTAGCATCCTTTTTATTGAATGTACCCGGGTGATGTCATTACACCTTATGGAATTGAAGTCGGTTGATCGATGGTTATTACATCACATGCTCATATGGTCATTCCACCTTAATTTTCTTAAGTCTCTGAAAGACAGGAGTAATGGTACCATCAAGATTAATGGTATGAGAATGCACCAAGTTGAAGGCAGTCATGATATCAGCAATTGGGATGGTACAGAAAGCAATAAGTTTTGTAGGTTCATCATCTTTCAAGAATGTGAGATCTTTGGTCAGGACAGAGTGGTTAATTTTAGCACTCATGAGAATTTATGGATGGGTATGATCCCCATTTCCAGACACAGGAATGCGGATTATAAATCTACGAAGGATGACAAGGATGGCCAGAGGTCTAATTCCAAAACCGTCTGCTCTGTCTCCCGACATGCTGTTTGAGTTTAACTTTTGTATTAGTTGGTTTCATATCAAAGGTGGCTTTTCGTCATCGTCTGGTTCTATCTTTCTGAGAATTATTCCTCTTCGCATTCATTTGAGTAGTCGTCGTGGGTCGGGAAGAAATCCTGGGGGCATGGGAAGATACGCTGGGGAAGGTTCATCCACCTAGAATAATACCCAAGAGGATGTTAACCCCCATAATTTCGACTGGGTGCACTTCTATCTTGAGGAAACGCCGTCGGCTATTGGCAACTAGATTGCCTATTTGGAAATTGCCTTGCTGGAAGAGGTTGAGGCGCGTCTGGGCTATCAGGTTGTGGCTAGTCCCTTCTGGGCTTGCATGATTTTATTAGCTCGGGAATTACACATCCGTGAGAATATCGTCCAGAATATCAAGGATGATATTGCAGGTATGAAGGCTAGTCAATAAAGTGAAATGGAGAATACTGGTACATTGGAAACATTGATGGAAGACCTCTGCATCCAACCTCCGTAGGGCGTCAGACGTGGTGCGCTAGGGACATCAAGCCCTGATCAGTAGGCCGGACCTGTTAGGCTTACTGGGATTTTTGTTGTGGATCTTCAGTGGAATTTTCATTGGCCTTGTGTATCACATCGTCTATTGCTGGTTTCTTTCCGTCTCTGTAGCGAGTAATTAATCTCTTTTCTGTCTTAGCTCCTTTCTTGGTTATCTCGGTTCACGCAGGCACTGGCTGCAACCCTTTTTGGGTTTTTGTTGATGCCCTTTGGTCATTTTGTAAGACTGGTTTCGATGCTCTGGGTTTAAGTTGAAAACTGGGTTGGTCTCCATCTTCCCCACTGGGATGGGCCTGTGGAATGTTTTGTTCCTTTTTTGGGCTCCTTGTACCATTTTTGTACGTTCTGTACTTTATTAATAGAATTCTGTCTCACTCTTCCTTACAAAAAAAAATAATAATAATTAAAAAGAAAATAAGGTGGCATTGGATTATGAGGGCACATAAGAGGTTGTGGGACCCACTTGTGGAAAGATTCCCCACTACACTTGGAATCATTCTCTCACCAATTCGAGTACAAGGTGGAGGGTAATGTACTTGGAAGAGTTGAAAAGGAATTATTCATGACATGAGTATAGGAAGGTCGAATTGGAGTGGAAGAGTAACTCCCATGGAAGAGGAAGAGGCATCATAGAGAAGTTGTGACACTTGTAGCTATATTCATGGGAATCTATGACAACAATGATGGAGAATCTATGAAAAATATGACAAATTCAGACTTGATTGAAGACCTACAACACATTTGACATATCATATCTAAAAAGAGACACCAAGTGGGCGCATCGGGGGAGTTATGGTCAGCCAAGATTCCCCATTCAAATTGGGGGAAGAGGAATACACGAATGAAGTGGACAAGTGTCTTCTATGATAATATCTCCCTAAATCGAGTTGAGCGAATAATCTTGGAGGGAATTCGAGCTATGGAGTCCATTGGTGGTTAATAAAAAAAGAGGATCACAAAGGATAGCAGGTTTTGGTCATTTCTCATTTGCACTTTTGGAGAGCTTAGCTTGTCCTTATATGGTGGATGTTCATCCTCCTTGCCTTAGAACCAATTTCATGGGTGCAAGATTCCTATCCAAGTTGGTTGAAGGAGAGGGAATTCAGACCTATAAATAGATATTCATGGAGATGTTTTTATTTAGTTTCAATCCCCCTTTTAGTTTGATTTCATCGCCTATCTTCTTTCTCTACTATCGTTCTCTCAAAACTCTCTCAATGTCCATGTATAAGTGTGATGGCACAATCCTAGCTGCAAAAATATTGTGATGAATTATATTTAGAATCCATTGGCATGCTATTTGATGTATATAATTTTAATGGACTACATATAAGAGCACCATCTTGAATTACCATACTTTCCATGTAATATTTCCAAGAAAAACCAAGATTCGAGCTAGTTTCCTCACTAGTTTTACATGGTGTTTTTGTGGTGACTTTGGATCTGTTTGATATCAGATATTTTCTGAGTTTAAGATTATATTTAGATATTTATATGAAGTAACATTAATGAAACAAATTTGTGATAATGCCCTTGGATTTTTACTCAAATATTTTGCATTAAACCTTATGTCCTTGTTGACCATTTTCTCACTATTTCATAGTCATACCACCTATTTTTTTGGGGGTTGTAGCATACCCTGGAACCTGATCTAATGCTGCAATTGGGTTTCCATTTAGGTCCTATGTTAGTTCCAAGTATGATATCATAAAATAAGGAATTCCTTATAGTGTTTGGAAGGCCAAAAAGTCACTAGTCTAGTGGGGTTTTCAATTATCTAATTCAACTAGTTTTATTCCTCTTCCTTCCTCCTTGAGAATTGTGAACCCTGAAAGTTTCTAATGATTTTATAAAGGTATAAATGATGAATTAGGGTGTCTTAAGTCCTCCCAAGTACTTCCCCATAAATTATTTTGGAGAATATTGAGTTCACCTATCCAAAGTTTGAAATTTGATCCAAATTGAGTGATTTTTCATATTATGGATATTATAGTGGTATCAGAGCATGGTCATTGTACCTGTGCATTGGATCATCCATTAAATAATAAAATTGCAGCCATGTCCTATTCCTATGATGAACATGATGAAAAATATGAAGAGTACTGCATAAAATATGAAGAGGAAATTATGTGAATGGTATGAGGAAGAGGTGCCATCATGCAATACTTCTTTCCATTTCATAAGGGATGAGGGTTATTCTTATGACCCTGTGTATGATGAATATGAATTTTAAGGAAATACCATGGTGGAGGGAAACTTGCAAAAACCTGCCCCAACAATATCAGGCCTATAACATTATATCCCCAAAGGTTTCTTTCGATTTTTTTGTCGATGCTTTGTTCGGATATAGGCCCAAGAATGAATATGTGGAGTTAGTGAAGAAAGGTATGTCATTATTGCAAAGTACCTTGGAGAGAAAATCATATATTTTTTAGTAAAAAGGAGGATCGAAATGAGGAGACCCATGGGCCACCTAGTTCTGTAGGTGGTGAAGCAAAAGAAGCATTACATGAAGAGGATCGAAAGTCAATCCCAAGTGACTCTGAAAAAGATGAAGAAATATCACATGAGCATGAAGAATATTCCATTGAAACTACTGAAGATCATTCCGAGACAAATTCTACTTTCGAGATGGAACAAAGAGCATCTACTGATGGATGCTTGAACAATGAAAGAGTACCTATTGATGGATTCTCACACCTCTCTGTTGGTGACATGGAGATCAATTTTGAAGGTGTTTCTGCAATCCAAAGTTCCATTATCAATGGAGATGAATACCTTGTAGAAGTTGAAGAAGGACCCCAATCAAATTTCCCATCACCACTTGAGCTTCATGAAGTTGGTCCAAGCAAGAAGGAAGAAGAAGATGAGGTTCATTTGCAAGAACCTCATTTTCTTGTAGGGTCCTTGAATATGGATGAAAAGAAGATTCAAGAGGCCTTGAAGACTCTCCATGACACACATGCATTGGTTTTGAAATTTTGTTGGTGTGTGGAGGAGAAATATTCCCCTGAAGACATGGAGAAAATACAGAAGGCAATGTTGAACACCAAAGGTAATTTTTGATATAGATTATTTAATTGAACTTGTTGGTTTGTGTCATGGAATAACCTTGAAGGATGTAGAAGAGAATGACAAGATCTCAAATGAGTTGGAGTCTACCCAAAATGCACTCCAAAAATATATGGTGCAGATTGAGTAACTTCAAGAGAGGTTGCAAAGGTCCTTTACACCCTCCTACATATCCGATATTCATTCAATGGATGAAAGAAATTATGTTACAAAGGAGGAACCTATTGTGATGGTGGTACATGAGGAACATGTTTATATGAAAGTGCTTTAAGAGGCTACATTCAAACAAGAAGGAAAAAGGAAACCAAGCACTTGTTCTTGTTTAGAGGGGTTATGAGCTGCCTCATGGTGAGAGTTGCTGAGCTTTGGAAGAGGCACATGATCTCATGATAGTTGGACCAACCAATGATGAATAATATGCATTAGAGAGTTTGATGGGTAAGAGTTGCAAAGAGTTAATATTTGTTCACAGTTCTTCACCCCCTACATCTTTTTCAACCACATCAATTGGAGATGAACATTGGGTGAAAGCCTTTTTGTTTTTTTATTTATTCTGATGGTGCCACATGAGGAGTATGTCGAAACTCATATCTCTCTTTTTTGATGATGACATGACTATATAACCTTCTTCCTTATATTTTCAGCATCATTATTTGTTACCTTATGATGATACACATCTACATGGATGCACCTATGATGTTCACTTGAGTCACTTGAAGACTCATTATTTTCCTTGCTCCTTGCTTAGTTCATTTGATGTTAGAGGAACCTCATCCAATATTTGGGTGAAGAGATTTATGATTAGGTGAATCCACGAATGTGGTTCACCATTTTTGGTAGATCGCAAGGCAACAATTCGTTTTTCGGAACCTCGATCGAGATAATTTCAAGCCCTCGATCGAGGGTTTAAAACTACCTCAATCAAGGGCTTTAACATACCTCGATCGAGGATGTTTTAAACCCTCGATCGAGGGTCTAACCAAACCCTCGATTGAGCAAAACCTCGATCGATGGTTTTGTTAGACTCTCAATCGAGGGTTTGTTCAAACCGTCAGAAAAAAAACAAAAGTGTCCGTGCGGTTGTGCATTGACAGACCCGGGTTTGCTCGACCGAGGGAATGCGACAGAGAAAAAAAAAACAAAACAGGGCCCGGCTGACCCTGTTTTCGTGCTTGACAGAGACAGAGAACAGTGACCGGGGACCTCGACCGAGCACACGCCTGACCCACAGTGACTCCACCTCCCCACAACAACGCCATGTCATCTCTTCCACCAGGTGGGTGGAAATCCACCATTTGTTTTGTTATTTAAAAAATATATATATATATTTCATAATTTATGTATAAATTTGTGTATTTTTATCAAATCTAGGTTTAATTTAGTTTTCGAGAAATGGTTAGGATGTAGGCAATTAAAATAAACTGCCATTGAAACTGAAAACCGCCATTGAAACCAAACTTATTGAAAAAAAAAACCATTTGATTTAACTAAAACAAAAACGTATTTCAAACCAAAACAAAAACCCATTTCAAACCAAAACAAAAATCAAATTTGAAATAGATTTAGGGTTTTAGATATTTGTCACTTATTTGTTTAAATTATTTAATTTAATTTTGTTTTTATATCAATCGGTAGCATTTCACCCCATAAATGCTACCGATTTATTTTAAAATGTGATTTTACAAGCCGAAATGCTGCCCGTTTTTTTTCAATCCTTCGAGAACGCCAAGAGGATTGAAAAAAAAAACCATTTGAACCTAAAATAGAAAACCATTTCAAAACAAAAACCAAAACTATTTTAAATTTGAAATACTTTTAGGATTTTAAATTTATTTTGGATTTATTTGTTTAAAAATTATTTGGTATGTGAATTTGCAAGCAGAAATGTTGCCAATTTTTTTTCAATCCTCCGAGAACGCCAAGAAGATTAAAAAAAAAATCATATATTAATATTAATATTAATATTATAATATAAAAAATTAAAAAATAAATATTAATACTATATATAATCATATATTGTTTATTAATTTTTACTTAATTTATTTTAAAAAAAATATTTAATAAATTAATAATATAATATAAAAAATTAAAAAAATGAATATTAATAATATATAATCATATATTATTAATCATAACCATAACCATAACCAACTTACCAAATTGTCCTAAATAGGATTCCCTTTCAGGCCATGAAAAGTATGTCCACAATGTGAGCATCAATGAAGATAAATTGGCCTGGAACCATAATGGATAGCTTGGAAAAATTTCCAACATCAGGTGGCCTAACGTCATTAGATGATCAGGTGGCCTAACATAACATTATTAATATTAAAATAAGAAACATTTTATAAATATGATAATATTAATATTGTTTACATTATTAAAAAAAACTATCAATAATTATTTATAAAAATAAAAATAAAATAAAGACATATTGTGGAGAGAAATTCTCTCGTAGACGAGAATATATCATAAAAAAAATTAACATATAGTAAATTAAATTATTATTATTAAAATAAAATAAGAAATAATTTAAATTTATAATAAACTATAATGGTTTATATTTCAAATAATTACTTTAATTAAAGTTCATTATATTTAATAATGATTGGTTACGAATAGACTATGATAAAATATTGTTAAGAGTTATTATAATTAATCACAACTAATTATAATGAAATATGGTCTATGTGTTGATTATATGATTTTTATGATTAACTATGATATTATGACTTTTATTTGACGTAAATATTCCATCCATGTCTAGGTTGGATATTTTGTGTCATAATTAAATATGGTCTACGTGTTGATTATATGATTTTTATGATTAACTATTATATTATGACTTTTATTTGACGTAAATATTCCATCCATGTCTAGGTTTGATATTTTGTGTCAATCTTATATAATATTGAGATCTTTTACCTGTTATATATAGATGAAATTAATGAAAAAAATTAATCATAAAAACAATAACATTTCTTTAAATGTAATTAGTAAAAAAACTATTATATATAGATGAAATTAATGAAAAAAATTAATCATAAAAACAATAACATTTCTTTAAATGAAATTAGTAAAAAAAAAAACTAAACATAAGATAATAACATTTTTTTTAATTCTTTACATAATTATATACATGATATCTTATGTTAAAATTTAAAAATTATGTTGAAATTTAAAAATTAGATACATATCACTACGAGTTCATTATGGTTATATTTTTCATATATTTTTCATGGTTAATTTTTTTTAACATGTGAAATCTGTCCTCATATCACTTAAAGCTTCAACAAAAGCTTTAAGCATGGTATCTCTACACTATCTATGCACTTAGCAAAGATAACATGGACTAAGCACTTGTGGCTTTTTATTTTAAGATGTAATAAATACCAAAAAATTCACTCGATGTTAAGAATTTCTTTTATGTGATTAATTCTTATTTTTAAATTTTTTAATAATAGCATTGTAAAAAATTGCATTAAGAGTGCACCTTATCCTAAATTAATCTAGATTTTAATAATAATAATAATAATAATATAATAATTAAAAATTATATTTATAATATTTTTTAATTTTCATTATAAATAAAAATGATATTAATCTAGTTTTGTTTTTTTTAATAAAATATCATATTATTATATCAAAAAGAGTACATGGCTTCATTACATTGGGCTTTGTTAGTGTTTAGACAACACAACAATCAGATTTTCAATAACTTCCCTTCCCCCACCATACATCAACTTGAGAAAAAGGATGAATTTACTACAGACACATAAAAACTGTCATTTGTTCTTCATACATCGATTCCTTAAACTGAAACCTATACTACTATTAGCCAAGGAACAACCAAGACACAGATAAACCCGACCCAAATTACAAAAAGATTGAGGAACCATAGGATCTATTTAGACGACCTTTGATGAACTCGTACCAATGGAAGGACGTGACCCTCGCAACTCCTTAATATTGCCTTCTCCCGCACATGCCCTATCTCCAGAGGTGTCGTCCGCCACAGCCTGGCCTCCCTTGCCCGTGATCTTCACCAAACCAGTCGCACTCACAGAGGTAATACCAGATCACCAGATCCCAGAGCAGGGGGTCGATAGAAATGTATCCCCATCTTGCTAGCCATTATGTCGATTTTCTTGTACATTAGTTGACAATCTCTATTATGTTCTTTCCAAGCCCGCGCCAGCTCCTTGTCACCAATTTCCTTGTTCGCAACTTCACTCGTTCCATGAGGAAATGGGAGAGAAGCCCCTTCATAGCCCAGTAGGTCGCCATGAGCCTACCGTAGGATGCCATCCTGCCAATAGTTGTCCTCGAGTCTTGCACCCATTCTATCACCTCCTCTCTAACTTACTCAATATTGAGGGATTTAACTTGTTCCCATAAATTCTTCTCAACCTTCTCGATATCCCCGCAGATAGTTTGGGGGATTCTTTCTCGGAAGAAACAAGCCACTTGACAGACCTGCCTTTGCTCCCAAGTCACCCTCGGGGGATTTTCTTCCTTAACCTTCCTTACTCTCTTCGTATCCTTATTCCCCCTAGAAGCCATGATGACCTTCCAAGAGGTTTCCTGATATTCCTTACATAGGAATTCCAAAACTAAGCACCGCAAAAGCTTTAGGATGTCGAATAAGCTAGGAAATTTGCATGCCGATCCTGTCTTTCCTTCCTCATGTATGGCCTTGTCACCACTTTGATCCTTAGATTCTTTCATTATAGTTATGTCCTGTCCATAAAGTCGTAGATTATCCCTAGCTTCAATGAACTACTTCCATTAGATTCTGTCCTCTGGACGAGGACGCGGTTGTATTCCTTCCTCCTCATTATTCTTGTGGCAGGGTAAATGCTCATTCAATTAAGCATTGATTTCATTAGTACTTGTATCATCGACATGAGTGGGGCTATTTTATTCCAGGAACCTTCCTTTCACTCGATGGTTGAGGATCAATAGGAGCAAACTCTATTCTAGTGGTGGCCTTGAATTTGAATTGGAATTGAAATTGAATTTGGAATTGCATTTGAAATTTGAAATTGAAATTGAAATTTGAATTTGAATTTGAAATGTGAAATTTGAAATAGAATTTGAAATTTGAATTTGAAATTGAAATGTGAAATTTGGAAAAGAATTTGAATTTGAAATTGAAATGTGAAATTTGGAATAGAATTTGAAATTTGAATTGAATTTGAATTTAAAATTGAAATGTGAAATTTGGAATAGGATTTGAAATTGAAATGAGAAAATTTGAAATTGAAATGTGAAATTTGGAATAGAATTTGAAAGAAAATTAGAATTAGAAATTGAAATGTGATGCAGATAGGCCTGAAGAGAGAGATTCGGTGCTTCGTGCTCCACGAAACACGAGAGGATCTGACGTCACCCGACAGGGCGGCCATCGGCAACGCTCTCGTTCACCGAGGAGTGATGCCAGGCCGGGTTCGGCTGCCACTGGTGGAGGCAGCAGGAGAGGTAGTGTGTCGGTTCATCCCGACGACATACATGCGTATCCCTAGGAGGAGGATGTGCAACAAGACACAAGTGCCTCAGGTGCGTATTTTTTGTTAGCACATTTTTAGTAAATATTTAGTATATAATGCATTGAATTTCAGCTGCAAGTTATAACATATATTTTTAGTAACATTTGTGTTTTGGTTTGGATCGTAAGTGCCCCATCAGGGGGATTGTACGATGATGAGGTTGCACAGATCACTCTCGCTGACATCATTTTCCAGTGAGAGTGGGTGAGCTCATGTGTTGGCACTTTGAGGGAGGATTCTCCCACACGACAATCTTTGTCGATGATGTTATCGACGATTGATGAGATGTTGACCCTCTATAGGAGGGTAGGACCTCTCAGTGACATTTGGAGACATTCATGCCAGAGGAGGAGAGATGGTGTCATTGGGATCCACAAATGGGAGGATGTCAAAGTCTCCATAAGAGGGCAGACATCAAGGGTGCTTTATTCGACATCCCTCCTGACTGCGCCCCTAGTCAACCGCTTAGACTTAGGGAGTTCAAGTTGGAGGTCGCTGCACCACATATATATGATAGATTCGTGGGAGCATGGGGCATGTTCCCCCACCATGACCAAGTCCCATTGTACTTTGCAAAACATGTTTATGTAGAGTTTGTTTTGGACATGCACTCGGATTACACTAGCATAGGGTCCCAGTTCTATGGGGCTGGTAGGGGACGCTCCTACCAATGTCCTGGAGCTCGGAGAGACCCTGCCTTCATGCCACCCACTCCGAGGTTGATACCACTTCCAGACAGGGCGATTATCAGTTCGGGGGATGTGGCACAATCATCCCAGCTTGCTGCAGAGGCTAGAGATGACCTTGCAGACTCGTTGTTCACTGCCTTGGGCAGTGTTGCTGTTGCTGCGCATGGAGAGGCATCTAGACCACCCCCTCCACCTGCAGAGCTAGAGATAGAGCATGTCTCTAGTGACATGCTCAGGAGTTTTGATCGCAAGACCCTACTGCGGTATACTGAGTCAGTGCGAGATGCATACTTTCAGTTATATCGGAGATGCGTCGCTACATGACAGGTATACTTTTGTACAATTATGTATGTATGTCCTTCATGTTACATCATATCAATGTCGCAAATTGAATGATTAATAATACTTAAGGGAGTTGTATTCTAATGATCCATGTAGGGGACCCCATTCATAGATCAACTCTTTGCTAGCGAGCCATCTATTGGTTCGCCAGTCGGGGTAAGTTATAATTTATGTTCCAATTTAATTTGTGTTTGAATATTATTTCTCAGTTTAAATAATTTGTGTTTTATTTCTTAATTTTCGAGATTTATGTTGTAGATCTTAACTTCAAATGAATTTCAAATTGTATAGGGAAACATAAATGCGGTAGATCCTGATTATGGACATGAGGACTGCAAAGGTTCTGACGAGCCAGGTCCAGAGACACATGTGAGTTTTAATTTATGTTCCAATTTATGTTATTTAGTCACATTTAGTAATTGATTTTTGTGATTTATGTTTCAATTTTTTACGGATAGCTTTTAAATTATGTTAAATTTAGTTTTAATTTTTAATAAATCTAACTTATTACATGTAATGGCATATTACATAGGCATCGCAACAGGTGGGTGTCAATGCTGCATTGGATTTCACACATAGTTGGGATGTACCTCGAGTACATTATCCTGATGAACGGCCATCTACCTGTATTCCTACCCAGATCCCGGATATCACCATTGACACGGTGGATATGGCACAATTCCTTGAGGGTTTAGAGTCTCAGAGACAGCAGTGGGCTGCTGCACAGGAGGGCAGTCAGAGGGACGATCATAGGCATCGTGGGGGTAGTGGCCGATGAGTTGATGATCTATACATTTCCATGTTTTGGATATTTTCATATTTTATATATTTTCATGTTTTGGATGATCTATATATATGTTATCATGTTTTGGATATGGATTCATATCATTTATACATGGACTTTTATCATACATGGACTTTTATCATATATGGACTTTGGATATGGACTTTTGGATATTTTGTATATTTTATCATATTGATGTTTTCATGTGTATTTTGTATATGATTTGAAATCGATTGTTTTTTATATTAGATCTGGACATAGTTATTACAGTTACAAATTTATGTTTTGTTGTTTCAAATGCAAATTTAATGTGTAGTTACAATTTAGTTCAATTTAAAATGCAAATTTCGACTACATTAGAGTTCACATCTTCCAAAATTTAGAATTGAATACATACATTACGTTATAAAATTGAAATTACAATTCCAATTCAATTACAATGTAAAATTTCCAATTTAATGTGTAATTTCAATTCCAATTCAATTGCAATTTAAAAGCTCGTTTTCAACTACATTACAATTGCAGAAATGAAATCAACATGTCAAATTAGAATACATTTGAAATTAATAATTGAAATTTTGATAACATTATTGTCTACACATTACAATTCAATTACAATTTACACATTCCAATTCAATTACAATTTAAAATTAATATCTCAAATTTAATGTGTAATTTCAATTGAGAATACAATGTGTTGTTCCAATTTACAAGTTCAATTTCAATTATATTACAATTGCATTTGAAATAAAAATTTTAAATTATGATACATTGTACAATCTAAAATTTAAATTTTACAATTTTACCTTGTATATAGATGTATTTTAAATTCTCAATTTTGTATTTGAAATCAAAATTTAAAGTTAGAATACATTTGAAATTGAAAATTGAAATTGACATTTTGCATTATGTTGTCTACACATTACAATTCATTTACAGTTTCGAGATTCCAATTCAATTACAATTTAAAATTAAAATCTCAAACTTAATGTGTAATTTCAATTGAGAATACAATGTGTTGTTCCAATGTACAAGTTCAATTTCAATTACATTACAATTGCATTTGAAATAAATTTTTTAAATTATGATACATTGTACAATCTAAAATTTAAATTTTACAATTTTACATTGTATATAGATATATTTTAAATTCTCAATTTTGTATTTGAAATCAAAAATTAAAATTAGAATACATTTGAAATTGAAAATTGAAATTGACATTTTGCATTATGTTGTCTACACATTACAATTCACTTACAGTTTCCACATTCCAATTCAATTACATGGAAATTTTAATGTGTAATTTCAATTGAAAATTCAATGTGTTGTTGTATATAAGAATGTTTTTGTCCATTGAGAGTGTGAAATATCCCTTGAGACAAAATTCTATAATTACAAGTTATATAGTATGTAGGTAATCTTTGTGTTATTTTCTTTTAAGTGTGTGCTCTAATCTAAAGTCATAAATGTATGGTTTGTTTTCTTGGCAATGGGCATAACCACCTAGTTAATATAAGAAATGGAAATATGTTGATAGCAGATGCTTGTACAACTATGGTAGAAACTATGCTTATACAACTATTTCATATGATTTATGTTTAGATGACAAATGGAGATAATGACACCATTTGATCCAACTAGGTAAGTTGCATATATGAAGGCATGTACAAGTTATTACCTTTCCATGTACTATGCTTGTATGTTGAATGTTCACATCCACATGTACAAAATAACTTTTTAAATTGAATGCGAGTATGTAAAGTTAATGAATGCTTACATCAACAAACAAAATAATGTTTTGTGAGACTATGCTTCCCAACTACTTATGACAAAACCTTGCAAATCATTTTGATGATATGGACGAACATTCATTATGTGAATTATAACAAGTGTCAAGCAAAGACATTTTCAACCACCAAATCACCATAACTAAATGTCACCCACAAATGTAAAAATTATACTAACAAGGTCAATCTAATTATTAATCAATCGCTTTGGAAGGAAACCAAATTGAAGGAGTGTTTTGGTGCCCTTCATTTCCCTTAGTAAGAAAAATTAAAAACTATGGATTGATTGCGGTCACGTCACACAAAATATAGCTAAGGAAGAGTCACATATATACCACACATGGGTATGTATGAGACCTCTGGTTGAAGCTTCAATGATAGACTATGAACAATCAAGGGAAACACAATAGTCCTAAATAGCAAAAATTCTAGGTTATCAATACAAGAATGTGTGGTCCAAACAATAATTATAATGCCCAAAATTTTCTAAATTCATATATTAAAGAATGTTGCACAAAATGGTAATTGATCACCAAATTCAAGTTCAAGGTAGGTGACAACATTGAGTATCTATTATATAGAGCATTGCCACATGAATACAAGGGACATAGAAGAGTCTAGAGGTTTAAGGATAAAGTCTAGAGCCATATAAATTTCCCTGAAGGTGTGGGGACTCTCAATTGCATAAACAATGTATGCCTTAATCATCGTACTCCTAAATTGAATTAAGTGGGCATGCATTGCATGCTAACCACGGTAGTTATCTCTCAATTCCTTTTTTCTTGTGTTTTCAAGGTACTTATGATAGTTATGTGTTTTCAAGCTACCCAAACTCATTTCACATGATATCCATTCTTATAAATATGAAAATAGAAACTAAGTTTTGGCCATCATGAATTTTACTTAGTTGAAGCAATTATTTAGTGACCTAAAACCTAAAACCTAAAACCTAAAACACATAAGTTTATTGATTTTGGTTTAACCTAGAAATTATAATGTATAAAATTTTGCAAGTTTGGAATCAAAATTTAAAATGAGAATACATTGTACAATTCAAAATTTAAATTTCGCCATTCCACATTGTATAGATGTATTTTAAATTCTCAATTACATAACAATTGTATTTGAAATCAAAATATAAAATTAGAACTTGTACATGTTCAAGTGTATTCACATTGGAGCACCATGACCCAAATTTCACAAAAGCCTCCCATCTGGTATTTGTATTTTTGACATTAAGCATAGATACAAAAATACATTTATAAAACAACCTCCGCAAAAATCTCCAAAAAAATATTACACAAGACAACATGAAAACTATGCCAATGATGCAAGTGGCATACATGTAACTCATTCATCTGGCCAATGGGTTATAGGAATGCAAGTCTCCATAATATGATCATGGTCAAATTCTGTCATCTTCCATCTCTTTGGATCACCTCTCTTCACCTTGATTTCTATTAGAGGTATCCGAGCTGCAACCACCAAATGACTGTATTGACATGATATATATCCAGGCATAAAATCTTTGTAAATAATGTGAGCACCCTATTTTTTCACTTTTTCAAAAAAGTTTCCCATTAGAACCATGTCTCCAACCTGGTATGTGAAGTCCCCATCTTGGTAGGGTCGCACCAATCTACTCTTTATTTGCAAGCACCGCATCAAATAGTATGCAACATTTTCTTGGTTGTGGACAGGTGCAATGACAATGAATACATCACCTGCAAGATACATTACAAATATTATTCAAATGTCCTATGTGCAAATTTCTCTAACATTTGTATATGTGTAAGATATAATGAACTAATTAACTTAATGAAGACTCTTATACGTTCCCTAACCATATCGAAAACTCGATCATGATCTAATGAGACCATTGCCTCTTCAGTGTGCATCTCTTGCCATGTTGGAATTGGATGTGGGCCCTTTGGATTAAGAAATACATATTTCCATGGTTTGACATATAAATCATTTTAACAGTGATCAAGCCCGCATCCATTTGCATCAATACAAAAATTGCAAAAGCAGGCATACTTCCTCTTTTCAATGGAAAATATGTCCCCCATATCTTTACTTCGAACATAATGCAATTCCCTCGTACCAGGGATGGTGTCACAATACCATGGAATGGATCTATTAACATCTCCAAGGGCAACATCCTAGAAGAACCTGCATGGAATTCAATTTGTCATATGTAAATTCCTATTGAGTACATGTGTTCTTTTGGAAATGTTGATATTGAATGCTATTAGCTTATTAATTGAGTTTGGAGTTTATTACCTGCACACCGGCCTTGCTTGTTCGTGACCCTGATGTCCCAAGTGACGTGTGCACCAATCAACTACTTTAGTGGATCATTTGAGTCGGGTTGCACCATGACTCATCTGGTACCTCCAAAGTGCTCATTTCACACATGCACCTGTGCCATCATGTTCACCCTTCCCATGCCCTGTCTCAAAAAAGCTCCAAGTGTGTCCGATTCCTGTCTGTTTGTGCAGGCGACTCAACCAATAAAATGAGCATGCCGATTTGAATTTCCCTACACACCCATCTGACCAAATCCAGTGTTCAGTAAATGATATGCCTCTCTGCCTGAATGAATCATAAATCAACCCAAAGCAGTGTTGAACGAACAATGTGTCATGCTCACGATCATCACTAACATAAAAATGGTACTCCTTGATCACTTCACGTGATTAGGGAGTGCTATCCCTACCATCAATGTTTTCCTGAGCATGTCTATACAACACATGTACGAAGATAGACACCTTGTCAGAGTGATAGTCCTCACTCTGTATCTCTCTCTGAGGAGCAAAGGTGTAGTTCTCCGCAAAGTCTACCACTGATAAGATCGTGCCCAGCTCAAATACCTCACGAGAATGTTTGAATTCTGAAGCTTTCCACCTGGACCTATGGGAGTGCTTTATGTATTTAAAAATCTGATTTTGAAACTTCTCCATGAAATCTGAAACGGGAATCTCATCATCGAGCAAGTCGATCCTCTTGGATGGCACAGATGAAGAAGGTGTTGGATTCATGGTGACGTACTCGTACCTCTTCCACCTAACGGTGATATCTAACAATCCATGGTGTGTTGGATCGATATGAAAGTTCCTATGGAACAATGTCAAATCACCGCATTCATGGCATTTTCTCCCACCTACACACCTCTTATTGAAAAACATGTGTTTAGGATTCCTGTTGCATAGTATCATACAAATAAAATATCGCATTGTGTGAGGAGCTAGTACACCGTTCCAGTGCCTTTTGCAAAAATCCAGAAATGTGTCATAGTATAGTTGAAATTCAACGTGGTACCGACAACAACAAGTGTCGCGAATCATATTCGGCCTAATATACCACGGTTTCAATTTGTTGAACATGCTAAATGATATTTGAACACCAGGATTGGTTTCTTGGAATTCCTCGTAAAGTTCAACTCCCGTCATCTCCATCACATGCTTACAGTGCTCCTGATAAATGCCTCTGGATGAACGTTGTTGCAGGATATGCTTTCGATCTGGAATAGCACGAGAATGACTATCCCAAAACTCTATCACCTTCTCTCTAATGCTTGCTGCCATGCTATCTCGATAGGGTTCCCTACAAATAAGAGCCCAACAAGAAGCTTCATCACTTTCATCTATCCGGACCCTGAATTTAGTATATTTGAGCAATGTTCTTTTTGAAACATTGAGCAATGATGCCATTGTTGATACCATTCGATTTCTTTAGGTGATTTGTGCCACAACAGCCGTTGTAATTGCCTTACGAGCAACTCGGGTATCATTGTTTCTTGATTTTCCAAATGAAGATAATGCAGTTCTTACATTTTCTATTGCATTCTGGCATGTCTTTTTTGTTTTAACATCTTGAAAACTCAACAACTTTGTGGCACGTTTCAATTTTTTGTGTTTTATCAACCCATGTAGGATTTGAGCTTGTGCCATCGTTGAATGTTGTTCAAAATATGACTTGATTATGTTATTGACATGCTCTCTAACTCTCCGACCAGGGATTGAGTTCCCAATCTCTTCTTGTGCAGAAACAACTACACAATCCTCTAGAAAATTTCCACCCCTTCCAACCCCACTGCAACTCCCAATTATATTTTCAATGTGAGAGGGAAAGGTGTCATGTGATGGCTGATCAGGATCATGAGGGAGCACAGGGTCATGTGATTCTTGATCACCATGATGTGATGTCTGACCATAATCTCTCCGTGCGTAACATGTAAATTAAAACAAACTGAAAATTGGTTACTTCATAGTTGTGCATTGAACTTTAAAATAGCCAGTAACTTGAAATTTGATGTGGAAATTGAAAAATTGGTCAATTGAAAATTTCACGTGAATTGAATTTTCCAACTAATACATTTAGCTTGAGAATTGTTCTAAGTAAAAATCAAAATTGCTAGTAACTTGAAATTTGAATTTGCTCAGGTAACTTGAAATTGCTAGTAACTTGAAATTTCAAATTGCTCAAGTGATATGAACCGTTACACCAAAACCCCGAGGTGTTAGTGAAGGCCGCCCATTAGGATCTTAACATCTCACTACACTCCACAGTCCAGACTCTAGGCTGGATGTGCACCCGTATGGTGGTGTCCCCTCTACATCGTACGGGCCCCGGACAAACACTGCAATGCCAATGTTGGATCTAAAATGACACGGAAGTGATCGACAACAGTTCAGCTGAAAATAGATATGGACCCCAGGTATGTTCGGATTCCTAACAGTTCAGGTGTTTCACTCGGCCACCAATGCTATCTGACGGCTTGCGTATTGGGGCAGTACCCCTCACTCCACGGCTCAGGTAAAACTGATAACCGCTTGGCCACAAATGACAGCTCTTGGTTTACCTCATGGGTGGAAACTAGTCAATCAGGTAGGAGTCGTTTCCCTTTTCGTTGGCAGGTCCTCTCAATGGGCCAGCTACTTTGGGGTTCCTGTGGTACTCCTCACAATGATTTTTAGGGCTTATGCCCAAGTACTTCCCACAGTTAAGCGGACATGGATTATTCCTAGATCCGAACTTGCAACAAATGCAAAATTTGTAGTAACTTGTACATTTAACTTTAAAATTGCTAGTAACTTGAAAATCAACTATATATATTTAAGTCAAGGTAATTATTAATAACTTGATAAAAATTATTGTGGGCATAAAAATTAATATAATTTACAATCATCACATTATATAATTGTGGATAAATTTTCTTTATGCAATTTATGTCCATTTTACTTTTACATTACAAGAAAAATGTATTTTTAACTTTATGGTATAATTTATAAATAAATAAATATTTAAAATACAAGTTGCAAATCACCATGCAAAGACTAAATGATTACAACACTTCTACCCTAGAATTTCAAGGACAACATCATGCATCCCATGTTGTATATAAGTGAAATAAAAATTTGAGATTGATTTTCTACCCATCATAACATACCTATTATACTCTAAATGTGGGAAAAAAACATTGATTTAGAGACGAATACGATATTTAATTAAAAACATTGTAGTGATATGATTGAGGGGAAATTCATAATTTTTAATGCAAAATAACATTTTCATTAGTTGATGATTTTGCAATTT
Organism: Larix kaempferi; assembly: GCA_027924585.1. NCBI lineage: Eukaryota > Viridiplantae > Streptophyta > Pinopsida > Pinales > Pinaceae > Larix > Larix kaempferi. The sequence continues at coordinate 1,426,019 of BSBM01000710.1, read as the reverse complement.
CAACAATAGACATTTAAATGGAAATTGTAATTTTATCATAAATTGCAATTTAAGGATTTTTTATCAATAATGCTTCACATATCAATGCAAAGTTGCAAACATTGCAAATTTAATTATTTCCAATTTGTCCTAACAAAATATATGGTTTTAATCATTAATCTTATCATGGTAATATGTCATATTATGCAAATAAAAATATATGTGATAGATGAATTCTTTTTAAAAGTAAACATTATAATTAAATAGCTCTTTGAACATTCATTTGTATTCAAATATTCATTACTATTAAAATATTGCCAACCACCATAACTATGAAAATATTCATTCATTTGTTTTCAAATTGAATAAATTCTAACTAATACATAACTATCAAACATGTAAATTTCAAAATATTCGTTCATTTGTTTTGAAATCGAATTTTCTAACAAAACAAGCATTTAAATTACATTTAACTTGAAATTGTTAGTAACTTAAAAAATTGCAATTAGTTAAATATGTACAATTTAACTTGAAAATATAGTGTATAAGTGTACATTTAATTTGAAAATTATTCTAATAACATTGAAAATTGTTAATAAAGTTTAGAAATTTTAAAATAGTTAATATGTACTTACATTTTAACTTGAAAATAGAATCTAAGTCTACATTTCATTTGAAAATTGTTGGACACTAAAATTGAAAAATGTTAGCAAACTTTGAAATAATTTGAAAATTGTTTTAAAGCAACTTTGAAGCATAATTTGAAAATTGTTAGCAACTTTGAAATAATTTGAAAAAAGTTAAAAATATGTTCATATCTTAACATGAAAATAGAATATAAATTTAGATGTTTCATTTGTAAATTGTTCTAATTTAAGTTTGGTTTAAAGCCACTTGAAAATTGTTCATTTAACATAAAAATTGTTGCAAACTTTGAAATTTAAATACCAAATTGATGAAATAAATAAGAATATAATTACAAATAAATATGAAACAAATTAAATTATGAAATTTTGTTAGATTTATTGAAAAATTGTTACTAATTTTGTAAATTATGTAGCATGATATTTAAATTATGATAGCATGTAATTCAATAATTTTCCTTGGTTGTCCTCCATTGGAATTTGTTGCACCAAATGTGCATCTTCTTCTTCTCTCAACCTTGCTCTTTGTTGTCTCATTCGTTCTCTATTGTACTCACGTTCTTCATTGGCATTTTGCTGTCTAACATGTTTTCTTTGTCTTTTTTTTTGATTTCCCATCAATCTACAATGAAAACAAACAATTTTTTTTCAAAATGTTATAAGAAACAACAATATGTTAGTATGAAATTTTGAAATATGCCTACAAAGAAATATTATATGAATAAATTTACAATGAAAACAAACAATTTTTTTTTCAAATTATTATAACAAACAATAAAATGTTAGTATGAAATCTTGAATTATGCCTACAAAGATATCTTACATGTCTAATGAGGTCTAATTCAACAATATGAAAATGACAAATCTCTAATTCAACAAGATCAAATTCACAAATCTCTAATTCAACAAGCTCAAATTGTTAAATCTCTAATGGAAAAAAAACTAGAAAGGAAGTAAACTGTTTTTTGTGAATCCTTCTTTGTTAGTTATATATAGGTTCGTTGTTGTTTTTCGGAGGGAAGGGTAGTTGGAAACGTTAATTGTTGCAAAATCCTTTCGCGGTTCCGCTTCGGCTGCTTTATATATTTTTTTACACAGACAAACCCTCGATCGAGCCTTTTTGACAGATGCTCGATCGAGCAAATACCTTGATCGAGGGTTTAAGAAGACCTCGATCGAGGTTTTATTAAACCCTCGATCGAGGTATCGTTAAACCCTCGATCGAGGTTCTGTTAAGCCCTCGATCGAGGTTTTTGAAAAAGCTCGATCGAGCAAATAGCTTGATCGAGGGCTTAAAATACAAGCCGAGAGCCCCTTTCTTAGCAGAATGGAATGTTTGTCTGCCTTCCACAAAGTTGAACTATGGCATTAAATGCTCATTAATGAGTGGACTTGATACCCTTGGATACGTCAACGAATCCTCTATCCAGATATATAAAATTTATGAATTTTTATCTTCATATGTCTGTTGTTTTTAATTTTCTATTAAAACTTGCCCTAAAAAACCATGCCGACAACTTCGATTAAGCTCAAAGATAAATCCACAACATTCAAAATACACATCTAAAAAATTTGAAAAAATACATAAGCCCCAGATAAACGCGTCCTCTTTAAAATGGTAGTTTTAGTTTTGCAAATTATGTAAAAAATCAAAAGATTTCGTACACGCACACACATGTGTGCAAAATACGACTTAAATATACATTGGTAGGTTTCGAAAAATAATAATAAATAATTTTTTTTGAGAAAAATTAAAAGAAAAATATGTAAGCCCCAGTGCACTCTGTCTAGATCATGTTCACATATTTAATTTTTTAAAATTATTATTTAACATTAATTTATTGTGTACGCACACAGACTACTTGTTAATTGCTCTTCAAATTGTTAAGTACACACGTTTCATTAAATGAAAATTCGACACGATATATGGCATTGGTATATTTCGAAAAAAATATCATTGGAAAGCCAACATAATTCTTTACATTTCGTTTTTCAACCGCATGTCAAAATTCATAAGGCAAGTATGAGTTTCAAGGACTTCAAGTTAATACATGGGTAAAATTTCTGTTTTTCACCGTCATATTTGGCCAAAAAGAGTTACCCATCTTCACGGAATCACCCGATTGGAGCACATTATTATTGGAAGCAACATCCTTTTTTATTTCTTGATGATACACATATTCATGGGTGTATTGATGAGACTTGTTTGAGCCACTTGAAGTCTCCCTGTTTTCTTTGCTCCTTACTTGGTTCAGATTTTGGTGGAGGTTCTTCATTTACTTCTTGGATGAAAGAACACATGGCTGATTATTTTGATGCATCTTACATTCTTTTGGAGAAACATTATAGGACATGGGACCCTCACCTATGTCATTGGAGCATATTTGATATAATACTTGATGCTTGTGTGTATGGGACACATGATGGTCTACTTAATTGGATGTACAAGCACTTTCATGATTCTTTGATGAGGCACCTCCTTGATGTACATTTGTATGATATTGTTATGTAATTTTATGATCTAATATTTTGTACTTATGATTTTTGGAAGGATACATACAAGGAAATGGTCTCTGAGCATTCTCTCTCCTGATGGTATGGGTTGGAGAGAACTCCTAATTGTTGGAGTGCAATACAAGAAATGGGACCCTAGGATCATTTTTTCATCTCATTGGTTTCAATTTTGGGGGCAACAAGAAGTATGGGAGATTGAGTCACCACTTGATAAGGTGATTGTAATCAAAGTAGTTCAAAAACAAGCATGGTGGTTCCTCTATGAAATTTTCTTGAAATCTTGAAGACTCAGATTTTGGCAACTTAGTGGAAACTTCAAAGAATTATACAATGAGCAAAAGGGTTGAAAGTTCAGAAAGGGTTTCCAAAATATGAAAGAGGTAAAGATTGATTATACAAATTTCATTTTAATGGATTTAATCAATCTTTTGGTGTTTAGTGGTGATGCCACAAGAGATATCAATATGAAAAAGAAAATCCACATCTCTTTACTTTTGGAAACACACAATTGCAGTACATGAGTGCCACTACTCAAAGTTTTGGAAGGAAAGTTTTGGAAGAAAAATTTTGGAAGGAAAGCAGGTTACTTAACATCCATGTTTGAAATTTCTTGAGTACAAGAAATATTGGGAGGGGAGTATTTGTCATGTACCTAAATTCTGCATTGGATCACAATGGCCCAAGCCACTTGGCCATGTTCATGATAGTTTGTCAAATTGGTGCTAAGGGTCAAACATTTGCCAATCATGATGTCCAAGTTAGTAATAATTTAAAATTAGCGCCAAATGGAAAAGGTGGGTCACATGAATAGCAAATTCCCAATTCAAATTTTGTAATATCCCCATCTTAATAAACTATCATGGAGGAAAAATTCCACTAACTTACTAGTTCCCTAGGTTGGGGGTGGAAGCATCAAAATTTGGAATAAGGGAGCTACAAGACCCAAAATGACCTTAGAATTACAAATTTACATTAAATTGTTCAAATAAATAATAATAAGGTGGAATTGGATCATGAGGGCACATAAGAGGTTGTGGGACTCACATGTGGCAAGATTCCCCACTACACTTGGCATCATTCTCTCACCAATTCGATTCCAAGGTGGAGGGTAACATACTTGGGGAGTTTAAGAGGCATTATTCATGGCATGGATATAGGAATTTTGAATTGGAGTGGAAGATCAACTCCCATGGAAGAGGAAGAGGCATCATAGAGAAGTTGTGACACTTGTAGCTAGATTCCTGGGCATCTATGCCAACAATGATGGAGAATCTATGACAAATATGAAAAATTCAGACCTGATTTCATACCTATAAAACAAATGACATATCAGGGATAAAGATAGCCACCAAGAGGGTGCATAAGGGGATTTATGGTCAGCCAATATTCCCCATTCGAATAGGGGGAAGAGGAATGCAAGAAAGAAGTGGACAAGTGTCTTCTATGAGAATATATCCCTAACTCGAGTTGAGTGAAGAATATTAGAGGGAATTCAATATATGGAGTCCATTGGAGGTTAATAAAAGAGGAGGATCACAAAGGAGAGCAACTTTTGGTCATTTCTCATTTTCACTTTTGGAGAGCTTTGCTTGTCCTTCCACGATGGATGTTCATCCTCTCTGCCTTAGAACCAATTTCGTGGGTGGAATATTCCTATCCAAGTTGGTGGAAGGAGATGACATTAATAAATCTCAACAAATATTCATTATATTTTTTGATGTAGGTTCGAGCCCCCTTTGATTTTGAGTTCATTTCCTATCTTCTTTCTCTACTATCTTTCTATCAAAACTCTCTCAATGTCCATGTATAAGTGTGATGATGCATCCATAGCTGTAAAAAGATTGTGATGACTGATATCTAGAATCCATTGGAATTTTATTTGATGCATATAATTTTAATGGACTGCATATTAGATCCAAAACTCAAATTACCATACTTTCCATATAATATTTCCAAGAAAAACTAAGATTCGAGCTAGTTTGCTCACTAGTTTTACATGGTGTTTTTGTGGTGAATTTGTATCTATTTGATATCATATATTTTCTGATTTTTAGATTATATTTCAAGATGTATATGAATTAAAGGAAATGTATAATTTTTTTGATCATACCCTTGGAGTTTTACTCAAAGATTGTGCATTAAACCTTATGTCCTTGTTGACCATTTTCTCACTATTTCGTAGTCATACAACCTGCTATTTTTTGGGAGTTGTATAAGGCCCTAAAAGATGATATAATTCTACAATAGAGTTTCCCTTGAGGTCCTATGTTAGTTCTAAGTCTCATATCATAAAATAGGGAAGGACATACAATGTTTGGAAGGCCAAAACGTCACTAGTCTAGTGGGGTTTTCAACTATCTAATTCAACTAGTTTTATTCCCCTTCCTTCCTCCTTGAGAATTGTGAACCCTGAAAGTTTATGACTTTATAAAGGTATAAATGATGTATTAGGGTGTATTAATTCCTCCCAAGTCCCTCCCCATAATATTCGAAATCATTTGGATGCTTTTGGAGCAACTTGAGTTCACCTATCCAAAGTCGAAATTTCGTCCAAATTGAGTAATTTTTCATATTAGGGATATTACACTTGAGGTCTGGTTACCATCATGTAATAATAAAAGAGGAATATAATCATAATATAGAATTTAGAACAAGGTATGGGCACTATGAGTTTGTGGTGGTACCATTTGGTCTCACGAATGCACCAACTACATTCATGTGTCTCATTAATAGTGTTTTAGCAAGTATTTGGACAAGTCTGTTCTTTTTTTTCTAGATGGCATTCTTATCTATTCTAAGAATGAAGAAGAAAATTTGAGAATGGGCTTGAAATTGCTAAGGGAGCATAATATGTATGCAAATATGAGAAAATGTGACTTTTATAAAGATAAAATTCATTATTTGGGTCACATTATTTCAGAGGAAGGAATATTGGTGGACCCTGAAAATATTGAAGCCATTATGAATTGGCCAAATCCAATGATCGTGACAGATGTGAGATCCTTTATGGGACTTGATGGTTACTACAAGAGGTCCATTGAAGGATTCTCAAAGGTTTCTAATACAACTACTTCCTTGTAGAAGAAGGGGATGTAATTTGAATGGATACCAAAATGTGAAGAAAGTTTCCAGTGGTTGAAGAATCTTCTCACAAGTGCACCAATTTTGAAAATTGCAGACGCATAAATAGACTTTGTGGTGTATACTGATGCATGCAATCAGGTACTTGGAGGATTTCTTATGCAAGAAAACCATTTGGTATGCTATGAGTAAAGAGAGTTGAAGGAGCATGAGAAAAACTATGCTATTCATGATTTAGAACTTCCATCCATAGTAGATTCCTTAAAGATGTGGAGGCACTACTTAATGGGCATGATATTTGAACTAAGGACATACCCTTGTGGTATGAAATACTTGTTTGAGAAACCAACATTAAATGCTAGGAAAGATAGATGGTTGGAATTTTTGTGTGAATTTGATTTTGAGATCAAACACATAAAGGGGAAAGAAAATAAGGTGGCTGATGCACTCAACAAAAAAGTACATGAAATACATGTAGCATCCCTTAGTACCTGCCAATCAGATTTGAGGCAACATATTGTTAATTGTATTGATGAAGACGAAATGTATGTGCAGATAAAGGACATATTGCCACAACATAAATTTGAAAAGACGTATGAATGGTATCATTTGGATGATGCCTAACTTATTACTTATAAGAATAGAATTTATATTCCAAATTTGGCATACTTGATGAGGATTGTTATGGATGAAATCCATAAAGCTCCATATTTCGGTCACCTAGAATATCAGAAAAGAATTGCTATATCCAAAAAACAATATTTCTAGCCAAGTATGGAGAAAGACATCGATGAATACATTTCTAAGTGTATGAAATGTCAGCAGGTGAAGGTTGAACACCAATATCCAACAAGTTTATTGCATCCATTTCTAATTCCATAATGGAAATGGGAGTTAATTTCCATGGATTATATTACGAGTTTGCCGATGACAATAAAGCAACATGATTCAATCATGGTGGTGGTGGAAAAGTTAACAAAGGGAACACAGTTTATATTGGTTAAGTCTACATACAAAACCGATGCCATTGCAAATATTTTCAAGAAGGAAATTTTCAAATTGCATGGATTTCCTAAGGCAATAATTTCTGATAGGGATACCAAGTTCACTTAAATTTTTTGGAAATATATTTTTCGAAATTTAGGAATGAAACTGAACTTTAGCACAACATACCATCCTCAAATAGATGGGAAAATAGAAAGAGTAAATCATGTGCTTGAAGACATGCTTCGCATGTATGTAATGGACAAACAATCCAAGTGGGAGGATTATCTAAACTTGATAGAGTTTGCATATAATAACGGGAAACAAGCATCATAGGGCATGAGTCCATTTGAGGCTTTGTATGGCTGGAAGTGAAGGACACAAATGAATTGGGATAATCCAATGAACATAATTAAGCTTGGGCCATAATTGCTTAAGGAAATGGAATAGTAGGTTGTAAAGATAAGGCATAATTTAAAAGTATCCCAATATAGACATAAAATCTGTCCAGATAAGTAGAGGGTGCATAGACAGTTTAGTGTTGGGGATCATTTTTACCTTAGAGTGAGGCCAAGGAAGAGTTCCTTGAAGCTTGGGAATTGTGACAAACTATCACCTAGATATTGTGGGTCATTTGAAGTGCTTGAAAGAATAGGGCCAATTTCATATAGACTTGCATTGCCTGCTAACACTAGAGATCATAATGTCTTTCATGTTTATTTGGTTAAGAAATTTGTACATGATCCTAACCATGTGATTAATTGGGATGTGATCCATGTGGAACCCGAGGAAGAGTTCCAAACCGATCCATTGTGCATCCTAGATAGGAAGCTAACATTGCTCAGGATCCGAGCCATCGAACAGGTGAAGGTGCAATGAAAGCACTATAGTCCCGATGAGGTTACATGGGAGCTGGATGATTCCATGAAAGTGGAATATCCATTTTTTTCAATTTTGAAGAGCACTGAGGACAATGCTAATTTAAGGGGGAGGGGAATGTAATACCCCGATTTTGACCTCATTGCATTAAACATGTAAATGATGTAACATCGTATAAAATTATGGTGAGGATCCCAAGGCCAAGGCCCCACCATTGATTTATCATTTATGTATCAAAATAAAAAATCGATGCATGTGGATCCCGTGCTAGCCTAGCATGATGGAAATCATAAATATGATGTAAATATTTATCTTAATAAAAATACCCACAACTAGCTATGCAAGGCAACAAGAGTATGGGGGCATGATTTTTACAAGGAATAGGGAGAGAAATATTGAAACCCTTGAAGCCAATAATGTTAATCCAAATGTCAATGAGAGAACCCATGAACCATCGACTACCCATGTTGAATTTTGCACCCAATCATTTAATTTTTCCAAAAGGTGGTTGAGGTAGTTATTGTTTTGGAAAATGGGGAGTATGGCTATCTAAATTTCACATATGGGAAAGCCATCATTTTGGAAAAATGTTTTTTCCTTCCTCGGAAAGAAAATATCCACAAAATTGCTCCCATTTCCATCATTCATGAAGGCGTTTTGCTCTCACATCCCTCTTGCTTGCTGTGAATTTCCATCCCCAAATTTACTGTGTTTTCCTTATTTTTCTAGCTGAAAGAAGTTTGTTTTGGGTTGTAGAATGAATGGGAGGAAACAAATTTTGAGTTGGGGGTTCATAGAGGCTGTTTTTTCCATTTGAATGCTTATATACTTGTTCAAAAAATCATTTTGTTCCCCAGTGGTTGAATTACCCTCTCAAATTTCATTTTTCTATGCCCAACAATTATGTCTTCTTGTGTGCTTGAGATATATCTATAGTTTGGGCTATGTGCATCCGTCGTTTTGGCTTGAACTTGTGTGTAATAAACTAGGAATAAACAAGGATTTGGAATTGGCTTTATAAACCTAGTGAAGGTTGTAACCTCACCAAAGATGATAGGGCTTTGGCTACTTTTCTATGCACACCCTAAAGAGTACTAGAAGGAAGGTATGGCCTAAGGGACTGTGGAGTAGTGAAGGGGATACTTCCTTGTGTTGGGTGTGTAGGTATTGTGGGTGCCAAGCTACTTAAATATTGTATAGGTACTGATAACTATGTGGTTGAGCTCATTAGCTTAGCAAATTATTCCTTTCTACTGCCTTGGCAACTTGATAATCCCAGTTGTGGACTAGCTTGGATGAGATGTGGTATATACTTGGCTATGTGTGAGTTTTTTTGTTCCCTTTTCCTTGTGAAAATCATGCCCAGCTCGGGGGTGGAAACTATGCTGAGATATTGATGAGCACAACTAGCCTATGCTTGGGTGGAATGTTGCACTTGCATAGCTAGTTTCTCGGGACAAAGTCATTTCAATATAAGTATTATCTTATATTTAATTATGCAATGTATTTAATTGATTCCTTTTATAATTATGCTCGTAATTGCATGTTAGATGTGTGTAGTAGAGTTTATTTTTGTTGTGTTTATTTTGATTATGCATCTACACATGTTTTTACTTGTAGTGTAACATCTCCAATGTGTTTGAGTTAGTAAAATAGTGATTTTAAGAAAATTTGCGTAAGACTAATGAACTTCAAAATACAATTCATTCCTGTAAGGAGCAAGATTCTGAACACATTCCCTGATAATTGGAGATTAGTTAAAATGAAGTACTCATCACGCATCATCGTTTAACTTGAAACATACTCATGAAGTTCTTACCGTGTAACAGTTAACTGCATCTGGAATTGTCCATAACATTAACATGAATTATCATTTTAACAACATTAACATGAATTATCATTTAACAATATTAACATGAATCACCCCTGGTCAAGGTGCACTTGACCAATGTGTTATAAACATCAATTATAAGATAGCACCTTTGAGAAGAAAATCATGCAACCGTCAAAAAGTTCATACGCATATAAAAGCCATGGAAATAACGAGACCAAGATAACGTGGTTCACCCGTACATGGGCTAGTCCACAAAAGGTGTGTGCATCTTTTATTAATCATGAAAGAGTCTACAATAGCAACTTCATCATTGCATTACACAACTCAGACTTTCCTCAAAGCCTTTCTGGAACAAGTCTTCTCTTTTCTATTTATCGCAGCAGAGTGTCAGTAAGTCTAGACAAGAAAAGCGATTGCAGCAACCCCTGATTTCTCAGCAAGCTAAAACTGAGTTTTCATGACATTCATGCTAACCATAGAGATCTCATACAAAACTGTACTATTCAGGAAGTAGATAATTACAATGGTCAAAATCGTAGCACCATAACAAGGATCTAAATCAATTGAACTTATGAATCCTACAGTACTATAAGACTATATAATTCTAAATAAAGATGCAGAACCATTGCTGCCAGCATCTCCTATTTGGCATATGATTTCAACAACGATTTCAAATATTAAGGATTGGACTCTATCACCCATAGGGCAGTAGTCTTATCTTGATTCCTCCATACTATATTCAACTATAATTTAAATCTGGGGTTGCAAATGTTTAACCGAGATACTATTTCACAAAAATCAATGTCAGGTCTCAAGGGTCGAGCTCGGTCATAACTACACAGAGTCGCCCTTTATCCAACTCATTCAACAAACAAAAAAATGAGCACAGAACTCTTGGATGTATAATAACCACAACTTCATACATTTAGCATGTACATACCTTACCATGATCGCAGATATAACAGTATGAAAGTAATGTAATCCCAAAATGTAGAGATAGGTCTGATTATGGCGAATTAGGTTTTGGTGCAGGTCATCCCAAAATACAGCAAAGAAGTATAACCATACTCTAACTATACCTTCCACCACATAGAAGGTGAATAGCTCATATTCAAATAAACAAACTGAAATGCAAAAAGGTGAACAATAACAGGACTCACTCGGCAATTGAACAATAGAGATCATACTCTGTAATCAGTCGAGCGGATCCTTTGGAATCACGCTAAGCAGATATATAAATATATCTATAACAAGCTCCCATACTCAATACACAAGAATCTAGGCAATTTCTATTCAGTCTAATTCTTCAACTAGTAGGAAGCTAGGCAGAAAGAATTAAACATGCATTGACCAACGACGTAGATCTCTTATATCCAGCATAAGACAAATACCGAAACTTAATCCTTCGAAACACAGGCAATCAAGAAATAAAAACACATGAGAAGTAATTACACAAAGGACACAAGACCAATATAAGTGGTTCACCCCACTCTATGGGCTACATCCACAAGAATTCATTTTTCTTATTCATCAAGCTGAGGGGATTACATCCTCCAACCCTGGTTACATTAACAGTTCTCCCCTTTCTCGTTGTTGATATTATAGAAAGTATTTGAAACCACATGATGCTATCATCAACATACTTTACAAATATCTCATACATATATATATCTTGTTTCTAGTGTCGACACTGCTCTTCGTGCAACATACAGAGAGCCTAACAGGCATCATACAATACAAACTGAAATCTAATGATATCATGGTAACCAAATATATATACAAGTTTTGACTGAGATGCAACGTTTTATATCTTTGTGCAAGAATAAGGCAAAGCAATCTCAACGGAGTTTAACTCCTCAATCCAAAAATATGAGGGCAGATCTATATAGATACAACTTTTAAATGAAGAAAGGTAGGCTCAGGCGAGTATTCGTAATACACATGAACTGTTCTGTAATTATCACCGAAACAGTTATACTAGCATGATTGTTTATACGATGGAGTCAATCAACTTAGTTATGGTAAGCCGATACAGAGTTGGTATGCGGCATAAAATAAATTAACATCCCAACATTACAACGCTCATTTTCTACACTAGTTAAGCTACAAGAATATACTGCAGTTACCCGACAATACTCAGGTCGTACCACAAGCAAAGTGGAATAGGCATATTTAAATAAACAAAACCACCAAACAGAAATCACAGAATAGATCAACTCCACCGTGGATTAACCATCGAAGGAAGCTATACTAAGAACCTAACACAAATGTTTCGACAACCTTTTTGTCTAGAGTGGGAATCAATCCTGGGCTACCCTATCTGAAAGCATTTCATACCATACTGAGGTATCCCTCTATATACAGAAGACACGGAAAACAAACCCCAACGGATTCGTCATGCTCCCAAGCAGCCATACATTGAAATGTACTCCCACATCTGGGTCAAAAAACTCTGATCTTGTACTTTGTGTACAGTCATTGCCAAATTCCAGGTCACTCTAGACATTTAGTAAAGGTGCAAAGATTTGGGATTTCAGATTCACAATGCTGGATAGAGGATTACCTTGGCTGGGGTCGACTACGATTCAACGCAGTGATACAACGATCTCCTTCTATCTCCAAGGTTCTACTCGAGGACCAGTACAGAGCGCATCCCAAAATCCCCAATGTGTAAAGATCCGCCCGATCGAAAGACGGACCATTGCTAAAAGAGAGTAAACTCTGGCGTGATCCACAATGTGCGTCCCTTCAACAGGGTTTCACCATTACGCACGGTCTCCCCATCGAGATCCATATGCAAACGCAGAAGTAAAAACCCCCGGAATTAACTTTCCCCGCCCAATAAAATAGAAGATCCGGTGCATAAGTCCCACTGCCTTCTCTTGGAGGGTCCGCCCATCTCAAGATGGAATCCCATGCAGATTGCCCACATGTCACTCTCCAAACTGATCGTGGGTTGATGGCTGTCGAGCCATCTTAAAGAAATCTCTTGGAGGGTCCGCCCAACATCTCATTATGGAATGAACCATATGCAGACATTAATGAGATCGCCAAGTCTCTCGTTATGAAATAAACCACATACAACCAAACAATCTCAAGCTTGGGTTGATTCTCTCTTTTGAGGGATCGCCCAACTTCTTTTTATCATTCAGAAATAAAAACACAGATATGCAACAATCAAACCAAAAGAACCTCCCTCTAATTATGTATGCAACATAAAACAATAATATATATGAAAGACAATTAAAATACTGGCAGCGGACTCCTTGAGAGTCGTCCCTTCCCAACCAAATCGTAGACTGCATAATGATACTTGCAGCAAAAGTAATGGGATCGAGCTCATTGTTGAGTTGTCCCGTTCCAACCAGCTCACAGTGTAAAGATATGTAATAACACGCTACAATGAATGGGGGATCGAGCTCATTGTTAAGCCATCCATTCCCACTGTGCAATTTGCACCACATTTTCCCCCGTGGGTTTTGTTATTCGTCCGTTTAGAGTTTATTTGCTTCTATCTTTAATATCCTAAATTAAAATACCATTTTAGGAAACATAACAGTACATTCCAGGTGTCACGGGTGGGGTCTTGGCCTTGAGCTCCTCACTCGGGCCATTCATGCATTTCTAATTACATTTATTAGCAAAATAATGGGGCATAAAAGGGGGGGTATTACATCTTCCTCCCCTCAAGAATAACACCGTCCTCGGTGTTCATGTTTTTCAACCGTCCTTCCTCGACTTGAGTCACCCTTTGCATGCTAGTTATTTCTATTTGGACCGTCTTCAGGCTTTACCTGGACTTTTTGGAAGCTGCTTTCAATCATACCTGCATTTTTCTACAAAGCCGAAATTCCAAGAACCATAAAACTATTAATTCCATAATCAAACTCAGCACATAAATAATGAGTCATTTTATTGCAACCTAACATTTGCAATTTGTGGAATATCTTTAGTCTTTGTTTGTGTTTTTATTATCACAAACACACTTATATTCAGTTCTCTAAGAATTGTAGACTGTTTAATTTAATCAACACATCAATAATTTGATCCAGGAAATTCTTGCCTAACACCCCAGTGCTCGCGCAGCAAGCATTCCTCTCATGTTTTTCCTAACACCTTAGTGCTCACGCAGCAACCATTTCATTCATGTCTTGCCTAACACTTTAGTGCTCACGCGGCAAACATTTCATTCATGTCTTGCCTAACACTTTAGTGCTCACGCGGCAAACATTTCTTTCATGTATACTAAGCAGCGTCCTGCCTCTCACGTATACATTTTCTTATAGCTTGCCTAGGTCTTACAGCCAGCCGATTCTCCGAGAATCCTAGTGGCTGTTCAATCCCTGATTTTAGGGAGTATTTCAATGTCTTTACAACATTCTTTACACAATTCCCCTCAAGCCTTCTCGCTTGAGTCCCGGAATTTATTTTCCCCAAGCCGCTTGCTTGAGTCTAGAAAAAATCACTTCCACTTTAATCACCCTATTTCGTCATATTACATTCTGTACCCATACGATTATTCTGACCAATCTGGGTCGAGTGCTTTGCTCAACAATAATTATAAAAATCACAAGAATAAATAATAGTTGTGATGTGGGTTCTAAATCCTCACCCACTTATTTTACCTTGGATAATGTTCATGCTCTTGTCTTTCCACAAGCTGCGTAAAGTTTTGACTATCAGCCAAATTCACCTGTTAGTAACAAGACAAATTATTTGTAAGAAGATATTTTTCTATGCAAAAATAAGAAAATTACCCTTCACATTATAATATCCATGCTTGGTCATCTAAATTGACCCAAATAGGATTACATAATGCCTTAAAATACATTCTTCTTTATTATGGGCATTACGATCACTTCACCTCAAACCTTTTCCTTCACTGTATTAAGTATCCATTTTTCTTGCATTTGCCAACATCATGTGAGTAACAATAAATCATCTATATATATACTTGCATATATTTTTCTAAGGATAATCACATACCTTTATGGGGGAGACTACATATCGCTTTATTGTATGGCCCTCATATGCCAATGTGCACGTTTAACTTGCATTAATACACATTAGTAATCCCCTCCATATCATATAATCTATATATCAAAACGAAACAGATTATCAAGGTATCCATGCATATAACATAAAGCTTTGATCACATAAGGGTATAATCCTTCTGTCCGCCATTCCCAATATCCCAACATTCCTAGTAAGGATCCCTGGAACTAGAATATACAAAAATGAAATCATAACATTTCATCATATGCATCCTTTTAACTACTTAGAATACACATGTATACTTCATTATTCTATACAATCTTATACGGCAAGGGGACAAGGGGATTCTTAACCATTATTCTCTCTTATCCCTTGAAATCTTCAGGTAAGTTTATAATGACGAAGGATACTCGTTGTAGTAGTAGAGTTAAGTTGAAGGTCATGGAAATCATTCCCAAGGATGGCAATTTCCTAGTCATAGAAAATTTCACACAATAGAATGTCCATTTAAACCAATTGAAGTTAATTCCTATCTTTTCAATCTTTTACCTTGAGGATGACCCTTTGTTAAGCATTCATAAAAGTTTTACAACTCTTCTAACCATCTATGGTTTGGATAGTATATATATATATATATATATATATATATATATATGATGTAACATTACGTACATTATCCTTGAAGATCTATTATATGTTTATAAATTCAACTAACCATTTGTTTGCTACCATGTCATATAACAATTAAGTAAGAACATAAAACTAATATTCTATATCGAAGCCATCGTATGTAACATTCAATATAAGGTACAAACATCTTCTACACCTTCTCTAAATAACCGTTAGCAAATACGGAGAATTTCAGGAGTTACTCCTTAATACCATTTATGCATTTTTCTAAAATAATAAGGATTATCTCCATCCTACAATCTCATGTACATAATTAATACAATCATTTCAGCATAAGTGCGGGAAATCAATAACCGAGTAATTCATAACAAATTTATAGTCCTTCATATAATGACCTAATTGTACCTTACTCATGGCATCAATCAACCGGATAGGAGCGTACTTCTTTCATAGGGTGAATGATTTTAATTAAGCTTATACAGCCCTCATAAACTTATGAACCTTCGAGGCTCCTATGTTACTATCGTTATGATCAATATACATGAAATTTTTTTAACAAGATCACTAAGATAAAGATAGGAACATAGTATACTTTCTTATCATTTAGCGAAACTAACTGTAGAGCATGAGGAGATATTCATCCTCTAGTATTTATTAATAGAAGTTCATTCAACTTCGTAAGGAAACATATAAATGCTCACATATCGACAATGCTTTTCCTTTAGAATGCTTCAACAAGTGGAGCATACTTACTTGCGATTTGAAAGACATCTTGTCGATTACCTCTTTCTGATTCTTTGGAACATAAATCCTTTGTTTGCGTCTTATCGATGGAGTTCCCTTGACCAGCTTATATTATTTCCTCAACTGAGCCCAACTAAGCCCAAGTGTTTGCATCCTGTGCTCTAGCGGGAGAAACTTGAAGTCGAGCTTGGAGATTCATTTTCCCCATTTCCAGTGCAATCCCATGCATCCAAAATGAAACACAATTAATTGATTAGTCTACTTAACAACCTTCATACTTACTTATCGCATGTTGAGCTCATTAGGCCCTAGTGTTGGAACCTAATGCTCTGATACCATATGTAACATCTCCAATGTGTTTGAGTTAGTAAAATAGTGATTTTTAGAAAATTTGCGTAAGACTAATGAACTTCAAAATACAATTCATTCCTGTAAGGAGCAAGATTCTGAACACATTCCCTGATAATTGGAGATTAGTTAAAATGAAGTACTCATCACGCATCATCGTTTAACTTGAAACATACTCATGAAGTTCTTACCGTGTAACAGTTAACTGCATCCGGAATTGTCCATAACATTGACATGAATTATCATTTTAACAACATTAACATGAATTATCATTTAACAATATTAACATGAATCACCCCTGGTCAAGGTGCACTTGACCAATGTGTTATAAACATCAATTATAAGATAGCACCTTTGAGAAGAAAATCATGCAACCGTCAAAAAGTTCATACGCATATAAAAGCCATGGAAATAACGAGACCAAGATAACGTGGTTCACCCGTACACGGGCTAGTCCACAAAAGGTGTGTGCATCTTTTATTAATCATGAAAGAGTCTACAATAGCAACTTCATCATTGCATTACACAACTCAGACTTTCCTCAAAGCCTTTCTGGAACAAGTCTTCTCTTTTCTATTTATCGCAGCAGAGTGTCAGTAAGTCTAGAGAAGAAAAGCGATTGCAGCAACCCCTGATTTCTCAGCAAGCTAAAACTGAGTTTTCATGACATTCATGCTAACCATAGAGATCTCATACAAAACTGTACTATTCAGGAAGTAGATAATTACAATGGTCAAAATCGTAGCACCATAACAAGGATCTAAATCAATTGAACTTATGAATCCTACAGTACTATAAGACTATATAATTCTAAATAAAGATGCAGAACCATTGCTGCCAGCATCTCCTATTTGGCATATGATTTCAACAACGATTTCAAATATTAAGGATTGGACTCTATCACCCATATGGCAGTAGTCTTATCTTGATTCCTCCATACTATATTCAACTATAATTTAAATCTGGGGTTGCAAATGTTTAACCGAGATACTATTTCACAAAAATCAATGTCAGGTCTCAAGGGTCGAGCTCGGTCATAACTACACAGAGTCGCCCTTTATCCAACTCATTCAACAAACAAAAAAATGAGCACAGAACTCTTGGATGTATAATAACCACAACTTCCTACATTTAGCATGTACATACCTTACCATGATCGCAGATATAACAGTATGAAAGTAATGTAATCCCAAAATGTAGAGATAGGTCTGATTATGGCGAATTAGGTTTTGGTGCAGGTCATCCCAAAATACAGCAAAGAAGTATAACCATACTCTAACTATACCTTCCACCACATAGAAGGTGAATAGCTCATATTCAAATAAACAAACTGAAATGCAAAAAGGTGAACAATAACAGGACTCACTCGGCAATTGAACAATAGAGATCATACTCTATAATCAGTCGAGCGGATCCTTTGGAATCACGCTAAGCAGATATATAAATATATCTATAACAAGCTCCCATACTCAATACACAAGAATCTAGGCAATTTCTATTCAGTCTAATTCTTCAACTAGTAGGAAGCTAGGCAGAAAGAATTAAACATGCATTGACCAACGACGTAGATCTCTTATATCCAGCATAAGAAAAATACCGAAACTTAATCCTTCGAAACACAGGCAATCAAGAAATAAAAACACATGAGAAGTAATTACACAAAGGACACAAGACCAATATAAGTGGTTCACCCCACTCTATGGGCTACATCCACAAGAATTCATTTTTCTTATTCATCAAGCTGAGGGGATTACATCCTCCAACCCTGGTTACATTAACAGTTCTCCCCTTTCTCGTTGTTGATATTATAGAAAGTATTTGAAACCACATGATGCTATCATCAACATACTTTACAAATATCTCATACATATATATATCTTGTTTCTAGTGTCGACACTGCTCTTCGTGCAACATACAGAGAGCCTAACAGGCATCATACAATACAAACTGAAATCTAATGATATCATGGTAACCAAATATATATACAAGTTTTGACTGAGATGCAACGTTTTATATCTTTGTGCAAGAATAAGGCAAAGCAATCTCAACGGAGTTTAACTCCTCAATCCAAAAATATGAGGGCAGATCTATATAGATACAACTTTTAAATGAAGAAAGGTAGGCTCAGGCGAGTATTCGTAATACACATGAACTGTTCTGTAATTATCACTGAAACAGTTATACTAGCATGATTGTTTATACGATGGAGTCAATCAACTTAGTTATGGTAAGCCGATACAGAGTTGGTATGCGGCATAAAATAAATTAACATCCCAACATTACAACGCTCATTTTCTACACTAGTTAAGCTACAAGAATATACTGCAGTTACCCGACAATACTTAGGTCGTACCACAAGCAAAGTGGAATAGGCATATTTAAATAAACAAAACCACCAAACAGAAATCACAGAATAGATCAACTCCACCGTGGATTAACCATCGAAGGAAGCTATACTAAGAACCTAACACAAATGTTTCGACAACCTTTTTGTCTAGAGTGGGAATCAATCCTGGGCTACCCTATCCGAAAGCATTTCATACCATACTGAGGTATCCCTCTATATATAGAAAACACGGAAAACAAACCCCAACGGATTCGTCATGCTCCCAAGCAGCCATACATTGAAATGTACTCCCACATCTGGGTCAAACAACTCTGATCTTGTACTTTGTGTACAGTCATTGCCAAATTCCAGGTCACTCTAGACATTTAGTAAAGGTGCAAAGATTTGGGATTTCAGATTCACAATGCTGGATAGAGGATTACCTTGGCTGGGGTCGACTACGATTCAACGCAGTGATACAACGATCTCCTTCTATCTCCAAGGTTCTACTCGAGGACCAGTACAGAGCGCATCCCAAAATCCCCAATGTGTAAAGATCCGCCCGATCGAAAGACGGACCATTGCTAAAAGAGAGTAAACTCTGGCGTGATCCACAATGTGCGTCCCTTCAACAGGGTTTCACCATTACGCACGGTCTCCCCATCGAGATCCATATGCAAACGCAGAAGTAAAAACCCCCGGAATTAACTTTCCCCGCCCAATAAAATAGAAGATCCGGTGCATAAGTCCCACCGCCTTCTCTTGGAGGGTCCGCCCATCTCAAGATGGAATCCCATGCAGATTGCCCACATGTCACTCTCCAAACTGATCGTGGGTTGATGGCTGTCGAGCCATCTTAAAGAAATCTCTTGGAGGGTCCGCCCAACATCTCATTATGGAATAAACCATATGCAGACATTAATGAGATCGCCAAGTCTCTCGTTATGAAATAAACCACATACAACCAAACAATCTCAAGCTTGGGTTGATTCTCTCTTTTGAGGGATCGCCCAACTTCTTTTTATCATTCAGAAATAAAAACACAGATATGCAACAATCAAACCAAAAGAACCTCCCTCTAATTATGTATGCAACATAAAACAATAATATATATGAAAGACAATTAAAATACTGGCAGCGGACTCCTTGAGAGTCGTCCCTTCCCAACCAAATCGTAGACTGCATAATGATACTTGCAGCAAAAGTAATGGGATCGAGCTCATTGTTGAGTTGTCCCGTTCCAACCAGCTCACAGTGTAAAGATATGTAATAACACGCTACAATGAATGGGGGATCGAGCTCATTGTTAAGCCATCCATTCCCACTGTGCAATTTGCACCACATTTTTCCCCGTGGGTTTTGTTATTCGTCCGTTTAGAGTTTATTTGCTTCTATCTTTAATCTCCTAAATTAAAATACCATTTTAGGAAACATAACAGTACATTCTAGGTGTCACGGGTGGGGTCTTGGCCTTGAGCTCCTCACTCGGGCCATTCATGCATTTCTAATTACATTTATTAGCAAAATAATGGGGCATAAAAGGGGGGGTATTACATGTAGGAATTCATAAGATGATGGCTGGGATAAATTTGAAAGCCCATATTTAGTTCACATTCCATCCCTATGTTCGATTGATGGAAGGGGACGTGGCAAACCTACCTAAAATTTGAATAAGGAGGTCAGTATTGCATTCTTCAAGTAAGAAAATATCAAACTCATTCATTGTAATCACACTTTGGGGTGCATGATTGGTTGTACCATACACCCTAAATTTTACATCACTCAAGATAGCATGAAAACAAATAAAATCAAGTACGTGTGAAAAAAAATTTTAAGTGAGCATGATAAAATTGCAAATAAAAAATGGTTAAAGGTGGAAAGTGATTGCAAATTTTCGACCATGAAATAAAAAAAATTCAAGACTCATTTCATGCATTGGATAGTTGGGTTGTTGATCTTCATAAACAAATTGATCTCAATGATAACTTGATTGAAGCACTCCAACTACAATTATTTGAAAAAGAATAGGGGAATGGTAAGAATGCATATGGTTGATGCATTTTATGATACACTTGATCTAATGAAAAAAAGTTATGCTTCTCGTGACACAAATTGCCTAGTAAAATTGGGATAATGCAAATGCAAAACATGATACCATTGAGGATTCCCTA
The DNA here is from genome assembly GCA_027924585.1 of Larix kaempferi. Classification (NCBI taxonomy): domain Eukaryota; kingdom Viridiplantae; phylum Streptophyta; class Pinopsida; order Pinales; family Pinaceae; genus Larix; species Larix kaempferi. Next base: position 1,404,890 of record BSBM01000710.1, on the reverse strand, counting down.
GAACTAGTAATGAGAAGGAATCATTTAGTAATTTCAGAATTTTATGAAGATGAATCACAAGCAACAAATTAGAGTAATAACAACAACAATGAGTGCAAATTTGAGTTTGAAGAGAATATTAATGAAGGGCATAATCAAGTATAATAATACAACATGATATTTCCAATATGATCATCAAACCTTGGGAAGAATTACAATCCAATAGAGATTGATATTTATTAGAGAATGAAAAACACAACATATTTCATAATCTACATTAATCCAAGCTAGTTTAGTGAAAGGAAAAAGTTATTCAAGTAGTTTATGACAAATACAAGAAATTCTTGAATGCCAACATTGTTGTAGAGTTGGACATATGGATGATCAATGTTTTGATCTCCATCCTTGTATTCATTATGGTTGGACAAGTCATCATTCAAACAAATGTATAAAGAAGAAGAAGTATAAAAATAAAACAATTCACTATGAATGGATAAGTTCTTGGGGATGGAGCCAACAAGTCAAGAAGTTGCAACATCCTTATCATCTAGTTCAAACACAAGTAAAGACACATTTGAATGGTCAATTTAAAAAAGAAAATAAACTTCAATCAATTATTGAAGATGGTAATTTTGGACCTAAGTTTGGGCACAAATGACCCATTTTGAATTGGTACTCCCTTGTACCTAGAGGGGGGTACTAAAATGAAAGAAGTTACTCCCCTGTATGTTAAGGCGGGAGTGCAAAATGATTGAAAAAACAAGATCAAGTGAAAATGTTAGTGGTCAACTAAAACCACGAGATGCATGGCATCAAAATAAACAAAGCGCAAACTTGAATCCCTTCCATATTCTTCTTTCCTTGTATGTGATAGAGGGGAAATATCATTAATGATAGTTAGGCTTCAAGATTCAAATTCCTATCAATCAACAAATCAATGAGACAATTTGTCAACAACTAATCTACAAATCAAATTAGGGATGTTTAACATGGCATCTAAGCTCCTCTTCAAATTATCATTAATCATCATTTGGAAATTCTATAGTGTAAATTGGTCTCTTCAACAAACTATTCAACTATTAATGGGATGTTCAACACCTAATTGTATACAAATTTAAATAGTGCTCATTGATCCTATTTGTTCACTCATAGTAAAATGGTGATCCTATTTGCTCACAAAATTAGTAGAAGACAACAACTTCTAGAAATATTAGGGAATGCTCACACATGTCGTTTGTTCACTTCCAAAATTTCATCTCCCATTCAAATTTCACCATCTAGATTGGTGTTTTTTTAGAAATATTTTCATCAAAGATTCTTTAGAAGTTTAAGTTCTTGTTAATCTCCTAATATAATTATTCAAACTTGTGATTGAGGGGAGAATGTTAGACTCTTACAAGTCCCTATGCACCACAAAGTTCTAGATCACCTCTCATGTAAGTTGGAATTCTTATCACATTATGAGTTGTCATACTTACCCTTTTGATGATTTGTTAGTGATATCTATATTTAGAGGTGACTATGATCCATGCACTATATAATACTTAGTATAAAGATCAATGTTGAAGACGGCTAAATCATTTTCCACTAGTTTTTTCTTGTTCTTGTTTGTTCTATAGTTCAAGACATTAGTGTAATCCTACATCCAAAACTCATAATTGAATTAAAAATCTAATGACTAAATAATGATTAAAAATTTAATGAAGAAATTGATAATTTTTGTTTCTTTGAGGATGAGGTTGTAAACAACTTTGTGCATACTTCTCTTATGGCATTATGTCTTTTTGTTGTAAATAATTTTATGTAAATATAAGATATTTTTCTAAAAAAACTAATAATATTTAAATCAAACTATTTAAATGATTAAATTAGGTATGTGACTAGAAAATCATAAGGTAAATTATAATATATACAAAGATCGTAAGAACACATCATTTACAATGTTATGAATGAGGCATAATCCTTCATAAATGAAACCATGCAAAAACATATCTTCAACATACTGAAAAAAATAATTAAACTAACATTCATGAAACAAATTACAACCACTACAATGAAACACACAAACATAACATACAAAATGCCATATACAAGAATAATATTTTTCTTACATAAAATCCAAAAAAAAGAATATACCATAGATATATTCAATTCACTCCCTAATTATAATGAACACTTTTCCATCACTACCCTCTAATCGACCCTATAATATATTGAGTAATGGTATATAAGCAACACAATACCTATTCCCTAAGTGTTGGTTGTTAATTTTTGTAAAGGTTTTGTAATATACTATAATTGTTGATAGTGTAATTTTCATAATTCAAAGTATATTTGATATTGTAATTGAATTTTTGGAATAATATGTTTTTCATTAAATCTAAATTTTAAAAACAAACATCTTGCAAATAATAATAATTTTTTTACAAAATATACCTTTCATTTAATTATGAAATTCATCATTAAATCATAAATAAGATTGAACAAATTTCAATAATAAAAACAAATAAAGAAATTTGGAAGAAAAATATATGGCATTTTTTTTCCAAAAAAAAACATATATACTTAATATTAAAAAAAAATAACACTATATATGGAATATCTTTGAAAAAGAGTGCCAAAGAATGGAATTCCGTGTATATATGAAAAAAAGATAAGTCCAAAAAAGAATCTTGTAATATTTTGATCTTGGGCTTCCATCCATCTAAACCCAACACTTCCAAACAAAGCCTTCCTAGAGACCCAATCAATAATAACTTTTAAATCCCTAAACACATTTAGGCTTACAATATTCATAGAATTGACAAAAAGCAATAAACCCTAAAATGCAAGCAATTATGCTTTAAAATTTGTTCCAAAGCCATAACAAAGCATAATCTTGGAAAAATAACCCTCTTCCACACTCCCTTAAATGTCCTTGACATGCTCCATACAAAAAACAACTAAAACTTACCAATTTACAACTCCACACTACCTCAAATGTGACATGCTCCATTAAAAAAACAAACTAGAAGTTACCAATTTATCAAAGGAACTCCAAATTTTTCACAATAATTTCATGCTTTATAAAGCAGGGAAATACGCCACTTTATAAAGCAGGAAATTCTTTATGGTCAGATAAAGATGAGTCTGCAATCCAGTCTATTTAACTTTGAAAATCATGATTAAATCTCCCAATTCATCAAAACAGAACAGAACGACTATCTCACAAGTAAGGACCAGAAGCAACCGGCCTAATTTTTGAATCCTTTGAAACAAACTTCAAGCATAAACTCAACGTGTGCAGGCCAGCACACAAGATACAGCTTTCATAAATTGATATCCATTATAAGCTACCCAAATTAGGGTTTTGATATGAATAACCATTTGCGTATTCATGGTGCGAGACGCCCCTCAAATTTCGGACGTCCTGTGTAATTACGGGCCCTTCTTCCAGACCATAGCCGATGTCCTGTGTAACTACGGGCCCTGCTCCCAGACCATAGCCTCCCACGCCTTCATGGCACAATTGTTGATTTCGGAGGTCCTGCGTATTTACAGGCCCTTCTCCCAGACCATAGCGTCCCACGCCTTCATGGTACATTTGTTGATTTCGGAGGTCCTGCGTATTTACAGGCCCTTCTCCCATAGCATAGCCTCCCACGCCTTCATGGTACATTTGTTGATTTCGGAGGTCCTGCGTATTTACAGGCCCTTCTCCCAGAGCATAGCCTCCCACGCCTTCATGGTACATTTGCTGATTTCGGAGGTCCTGCGTATTTACGGGCCCTTCTCCCAGAGCATAGCCTCCCACGTCGCCTTGATACCACATTTGTTGTTGAAGATATGGTGAGTTCAGTGAGATGGCATCGCCGTTATTGTTGATATTGTGTGCAGGCTGCAGCATTTCTCCAGTATATCGGTAGTCCCGTGGAATTATGGGGTCTTCTCCCAAAGCATATAGAGGACCCAAATTAGGGTTTTGATATGAATAACTATTTGTGTATTCATGGTGAGAACCGCCGCCCATATTTCGTAGGCCCTGTGTAAATATGGGCTTTTCTACCAGACCATAGCCTCCGACGTCTTCAAAGAACAGTTGTTGTTGAAGATATGGCGAGTTCATTGTGATTGGATCGCTGTTACTGTTTATATTTTTCGCAGGAACCTGCATTTCTTCAATATGTAGTTGGTGGCCCTGTGGAATTATAGACTCTTCTACCAAACCATAGCCTCCAACGTCTTCAAAGAACAGTGGTTGTTGAAGATATGGCGAGTTCATTGTGATGGGATCGCGGTTACTGTTTATATTGTCTGCAGGAACCTGCATTTCTTCAATATGTAGTTGGTGGCCCTGTGGAATTATGGACTCTTCTACCAGACCATAGCCTCCAATGTCTTCAAAGAACAGTTGTTGTTGAAGATATGGCGATTTCATTGTGATGGGATCGCTGTTACTATTTATATTGCCTGCAGGAACTTGCATTTCTTCAATCTGTAGTTGGTGGTCCTGTGGAATTATGGACCCTTCTCCCAGACCATTGCCCCCACTGGCTTTATAGAAGAGCTGTTGAACGTCATTTTCCGAGTTCAATGGGATTCCAGTGCTGTAGCCGTTGATGTCACTGTAGTTTTCATACTCTCCAGTACCGGTACGAGTGAGGGCGGAAGTTGAAATAGGTGCTGTGGTAGATTCAGTAGCCTGCTCTGGGCTTATTCTAGATAACGGATATTTTCTGAATAGCCATTCAATGGTCTGGCCCTCCGATTTGAGGGCGAGCTTTTGAGTTAAATAGATAAGCCGAGCTACGCAGTTCTCGGGCACTCGAACTCTTCGATCCCGCCCGTCCTCCGATCGGCGGTGCCTGTCTGATGTGATCCTCCCCCTCTCCCGCCTCTTCCGCGGCGGTGTCGTCATGGTGATCCTGTCTTGGGGTGCACTGATGAGCAGCTGATCATCAGCGTGGGGATCCAACTCAGACTGTTGGAATAGCCAATCCACAGTCATGCTATCCCGTTTGAAACCCAGTGTCTTCGTCAGCTCAAAAAAATGCTTTGCAAATTTGGCAGGTAACCTAATGCTACTCCGACTTGCTTTCTTTTCCTTTTTGGCAGAAGATGAAGAAGAAGGAACTTGATAGTTCGTTTCGTCCATATTGAATACAGAATACCTCCTCCGTGCTTCCCTTACTTCTAGTCTAGCGTTCACAAACCTGCTATATGATTCCAAATTCCAGCGTAAACAAATTGCCTTCTATTTAAGTTTTTTGAATCTATATATACAAGTTCTGTTGGCATGGCTAGTTATGGCCGGTTAGTAACCGTTTGAATATTTTGCAATTTTTACCTGGTTTCGATTCCTATTTTTATGGATTTAGACTTTTTGACCCCATCTTACCATCCTATTATCAAATATATTTAAAGAAATAAATAAATTTAACGGAAGATGGGATGAAATGGATATAAGGAGCGGGAGGGTGCAATTTTTACCTGGTTTCGATTCCTATTTTTATGGATTTAAACTTTTTGACCCCATCTTACCATCCTATTATCAAATATATATAAAGAAATAAATAAATTTAACGGAAGATGGGATGAAGTGGATATAAGGAGCGGGAGGGTGGTGGTTGGGCATTGGGTGGTAGTTGGGGCGCTACATTTGTTGATCCATTATGGGGATGTCTATGGAGTGGCCATTGATTCCCAGTGGTGGAATATCATAAAAATGGTATCATTATTTTATTATCAAATATATTTAATAAATAAATAAATTTTACATTAGATAAGATGAAGTGGATATAAGGTGCATGAGTGTGGTCTAATGACATTGGGTAGTGGTTGGGGCCCACATATGTCACGTGTCGAGATCCATTATGAGGATGTAGGGTGACCCTTGATTCCGGGATGGACTATCATGGTCTTGTATAAAAAAATAATAAAAAGGCATCATTTCTTTATTATCAAATATATTTAAAAAAATAAAAATTTAGCTGTAGATAAGATGAAGTGGATATAATGGTTAACTTGTCGACGAATTTGGGTGAAAGGCTATCTAAAGTGATAATTTATTAGGGGAATGCAACTTTTAACATGATTGTTGTATAGCAATGCCAAATCACCAACTCATAGATTTTTATACCTCATATATCTATCATGCCATGCTTCCTGTTGCTGCTTTTGTATTTCTTCGACAGTTGAATAAGGTGTTCTTTTTTTGCATCTTCGACATCAATATGTAAAACTTAGAAATTCTTGGAGCTTGTCGTCGAAAGTGCAAGGGGATGATTCAATCTTGACCATATACAAGTGTGAAAGGAGTCTGACCTATCATTCTTTTATATGTTGTTTTGTACGCCCATAGTACGACAAGTATTTTGTCATCCCAATCGTCTTTGTCGATGTTGCACATTTTTTTCAACCCTATGGAAAGTGTTTTGTTGAATGCTTCTATGGCGCCATTTGATTGTGGGTGATAAGAAGTACTTATTTTGTGCTCAATTGCAAATTCTTTTGTAATCGTGTCATAGTTTTATAGACAAAGTGAGTACCTTGGTCACTAATCAATGTAAGTGGGCATCCGAACCATGTGATAATATTCTCGTATATGAATTTTGCAGCTACTTCGCTTGAACATGTTTCAACAGGTTCTACCTCTGCCCATTTGGTGACATATTCTACTGCAGTGAGGATGTAGCGTACGCCTGTTCGTCTACCAAGTATTGGGAAAGGTCTGATGAAGTCAATTTCCCACATTTCAAATGTTCGACTTGAATTCACGGGAACGAGGGGCATTTATGTGCTTGGAAGAGCTCGAACCATTCATTGACATCTATCACATTTACTTACAAATTCTCGAGAGTCTTTATGAACTGTCGGCCACCAAAGTTTAGGCTGCAGAATCTTTCTCGATGTTATTTCAGCGTGATAGTGTCCTCCTGCCGGTCCATAGTGTGCCTCAGAAAGTATACTCTGTTGCTTGTGTTCGAGCGCACACGGTCATAATATGTCATCTAGGCCAAGTTTATAAATGAATCCATTGATGAGAGTGTACAGTGCAACTTTCATTGCAAGAATCTTATTTTTCTTTTCTGACATTCCTTCTGGAGCTTGTCCATCCTCTAGGAAGCTTGTCCATCCTCTAGGAATTGTGCAATCTCCGTGAGTTTCGAGGGGACAACTTCAATTCTAAACAAGTGCGGATCTGGTAGATCATCTTCTATTCCTGTCGGATCCTCTCCGGTGTCGATTTGTGACAAGTGGTCTGGTATGACATTTGCCTTCCCTGGTCGAACTATTACTCCAAATTCAAATTCCTAGAATAACAGTAACCAACAACATAATCTTCCATGGTGCAATGGATTATTGACTAATTACTTCAATGCTTGATGATCTATGTAGAAGACAAAAGGATTAGTCAATAGATAGTGATGGTATATCTGCAGTGTAAATACCATGCCTAATGCTTCTCTTTCTATTATGGAATAATTTCTTTCTTCTTTGTTTAGCTTTCTTCTGCTGAAGGCATTAGCGTAATCCATTCCGTCATCACCAGGCTATGTCAAAATTGCACCGACTGCTATGCCTGACACGTCAATATGAACATGAAACTTGATCGAATAGTTCAGGAATCAGAGAACGGGTTCTTCGACAAGTTTTCTTTTCAATATGTTGAGCGATGTATTGCACTCCTCAGTCCACTGGTATTCTTGAAAATTCTTTCAATAATTCCTCCAAGGGATATGTCATGTCGGAATAATGTCTGACAAACTTTCGGTAGTATCTCGTGTGGCCCAACAAGATTCGTTCTTGTTTAGAATTGACTCGTGGCTTCAGGTCGAGAATGATCTTGATTTTGGCGTAGTCGACTTTGATTCCTTCCTTACATACGACATGGCCTAATAATATTTTGATAGGAGTCGCGAAAGTGCATTTCTTTATGTTCAACGAAAGTTGGATTTGTCGACATCATACTAGCATTAACCAGAGCCATTTGCAGTGGTCCTTGAACATGGAGTAAATCTTCTAATCATCAAAGAAGATAACCATATTTTTGTAGATGTATTCTTGAAAAGATTTGACAACAATTCTAGAAAAGATAGTTGGTGTGTTCTTCAATTCAAAAGGCATGAATTTATATGCCAACAATCCAAACTCACACACGAACGTGGTCTTCTTATGATCTTCTTTAGCGATAGGTACTTGGTTGCACCCGAAAAATCCATCTGTGAATGAATAGCACTCATTCCCTGCAACTTCATTAATGATTTCATCAGCGAAAGGAGTAGAAAAAGGGTTAGTCAGTGTTACTTTATTAAGTTCATGAAAGTTGACACAAATTCTGAGTTGCGTCGGATCATGCTTTTTCGGCTAGACGACCATTGGACTTGCCCATTTTGACTGATCAATAGGATATATGATTCCTGCTGCAACCATACTATCGATCTCCTTTTTGACAATTTCTTTATATTTATGTGCGAGCTGTTGGAAATATGGCAATATAGGTTGGCATTGATGGCATTGGCATTGTCAATTGATTTGTGAAGATGATAATAAACATTGATGGCAGAGTGAACTCAGTGAAATTCAAAGTAAAAACAAAGGTAGTGATGACATGGCATGAATGATGATATGGTAGATATGATGACATGGAAGGACTTAGATGATGATGTGGAATGAGGTTGAAGTCATTGTTACATCATTATGGAGAAATTTGTCACTTTGGAGAAATTCTGAGAAATGGCTAAGTATTGGAAAATTGGTCCAAGTGGCCTTAAGAGAATGCCTACCATAATTCATGGTTTAGGAAAAATGCTCATCATACCATCCTATAGTGTGTTGGTTTGTCTACTTAACCATGGTATTAGTTATCCTTAAGCATGTATGAAGAAAAAGTTATGGATGTGCCAAAATAGTGTTTCAAGATAAACTTTGGAGTTTTTAAAAAGGTGACTTGAAAATTGAAAAGCGACTTTAAGAAATATTCATGAAATAAGAAAGCTAGATAAGTTATATGAAATCTTCATTATGTTATTACTACGAGTTAAGTGGTTAATGAAGTATTATTAAAAAAAACTTGGAATTATTAAATAAAAGAAATTAGAAGAATAAAGTCTTATTAAAAAAACGCGAGAAGATTGAAGATTAAAGAAAGAAGGCTAAAAAGAAGGAAGGCTAAAAAGAAGGAAGGTTAAAGAAATAAGGTTAAAAAGACTAAGAATAAAATTACGTGAAAGCAAATTCAAGCCCATGGTTTTCGAAACCATGGTAATTACCCATGGTATTTAAAAAGGGATATTAAAAGGGAAATGATTAAGTGAAAAAGACAATCTTTAAAATCTAAATAGTATTGCCAAAATAAAATTACGATTGCCTTAAAATTTTGTTACAAAAAATGAAGAGGTTCCTTGAAATGGAAGGTAAACGAATGTTTAATTAATTAATTAAATGGTTAACAGAATTTTGAAATAAATGTGAAATAAACAAGAGATTCGAAAAGGTATGAAAATGAAAGGCCATGAGGTTCATTTGAAAAGATACAATGATCCATAAAAATGAAGAATATATATAGCAGAAGATGGAAGTGGATTAAAGTGCCTCTTTTGTTGAATAATGAAGATCTAAGAAATGCATCCTAGTAGTATAATTTGAAGCATAAGCATAAGAAGATAGGAGTATGAAGATCCAGAATTAAAGAGTGTTATGTATGGCTAAGATCTGAAGCAACATTGAATACCAGAAAAAGAGACCAGGCTGAGTGCACATTCAAGGAGAAGAAGAGTTGAATAGAAGGCCTATGTAGCAGCAAAGTAAAGAGGGCAATGAAGACCTATGTAGCAGTAAGAAACAGATGAAGTGAAGAAAGTAAGAAGACCAAGTTGAAAAAGGTCTAAGAAGTTTTATAATAATCAAGCAAGGGTGGTAGGGTGGTGCTAGGGTAGGCTACATGCCTGCAAGGGGGTCTTAGCCTCCTTCCATTATTGGTTGGAAAATCAGCGTATAGGTGTATCCTTGTCTGTAGTGGCAGGCAGAAAATAGGGTGTGGGTGCATCCTTCAGTAGTGGCTGAGAAATTTGGGGATTGTGGTCTCCAGCAGGTGGTTGCTTGCAAATAACTATTGTAAATATAATTTTGCAGTATAGAAAGAGTTGGTAATTTACCCAATTGGGGTTCCATGATAAAATCTGTGTTTTGTGTATCTTGTTGATTCAATGTTTTGATTAAAGCTTAAATAATTGGTTTAAGTGGTAAAATTCTAACAATACTAATTCACCCCCCCCTCTCAGTATTGACCAGCTACCAACAATTGGTACCATAGTCGGATCCTTCACTAACAGTTTAACCACTGGAAGGAAGATCCTATTAAAAGCCACTATGGATCAACAAGAAGATATTTACACAGAAAATGTATCTCCAATATTTGGAAAAGAAGAATACATATTTTGGAGAACAAGAATGGAAATTTATCTGAAGGCATTGGAACCTGATGTATGGAATGCAATGATCTCTGATTACATCTCACCAAAGAGAATAAGGACTCCAAATCAAAAGAAAGCCAAGAAAAATAATGCAAATGTAATAGATGCCATATTGGATGGAATACCCCAATCTATCCAAAGGAAGATTGGACCATGTGTGTCAGCCAAGGAACTCTGGGCCAAATTGGAAAATATTTATTCAAATGAAGAGATAGCACAAGCAAGCCTTGCTATTTGCAAGTATGATAGTGAAGAGATAACTGAAGATGAAGAAAATCTATTCATAGGGACAATAACTCATGCTTCAGAAGATGATTCAGATGTGGAAAGAGAGGTGAACTTAGAAGCATAACTCATAAGTGCCTTTGAACAGTTGAGAAAAAGCAGGAGGAAGAACAAATCTTTGGAAGAAATTTTTTTGAAGTATCAAGAAGAGCAGAAGTCAAATGAAGAGGAAGTCAAGATTCTCCGAGAAGAACTGTACATTTCAAGACAACAAGTGATGTCTAGCATGGAAGAGGCTGAGAACCTAAGATAGGAAGTTGCTAACTTCAAGAAAGAAATAAAGATGCCAGAATACCACATGGAAGAGGCCGAGAGATTAAGACAGGAAGTTGCTAACTTCAAGAAAGAAATAAAGAAACTAGAAGACCAGTAGATAATTAATGAGAAGCTCAAGAAATAAATCTAAAAATCATGAAGAAGAAGTTACTCTTCTTAGGAAGAAGCTTGATGAAGAATCTCTTAAAACAAAGTTTGAGAACAACTCAAAGACTTTAGATGACATCTTGAGTAGCCAAATACCATCAAGTGATAAAACTAGTTTAGGGTATGAAAATGAAAGGAATTCAGAGTGTTCCTCCTTCACTAATTGAGAAAGAAATAATAGAAGTTATGCTACTGCACTAAAGAGTCCATTTATGAAGAAGGAAAGTCATAATTCTGCTCCCTCCTCTCATGATAAAAACAAAACTGGCATGATACCTAAAAGATCAATGACAAACAAGGTCCAACAGATCTTTCTTGGTCATTGCTACACATGTCATAATTTTGGACATATGGCCAGAGAATGTAAGCTAAGGAAGAATGCTTCAGTAGAAGGTCAAGAACAAAAGAAGGGATGGAAGAGGATAGAATCTGTGAAGCAGAAAGGTCAAAGATTCCTCAAATATGAAGGAAGATTCTATGGCTATTGTCACTACTGTCACAAGTTTGGTCATAAGACTGTTGATTGCAAAATCAAGAGAAAATATATAAGTAGGGAATCCAAGAAACAAACAAAGTCAGGAAGCAGGGCACCTCATGGGAAGATTTGGAGAAGAAAGGAAGACTCCAAAGATGTAGAAGAAACAATGATTTCAAGCATCAAAGAAGTCTCCCAAGATTGTAAGGAGCATAATAGTGTTGTAGACAAGAATAACATCCATTATGATGGAAAGAATGATGAAGACATTGAAGAATAAGTTACTGACGGTGGTGGAGTTGAAGTTGAATGTCTATTCTAAAAACTCCCATGACTTAGAAGAGAGCTCTGAAAAGAACATTAAAAGAGATCATAAACTCAGGGGGAGTTAATATCATAAAATTGCAATTGGTACTTGAAAAATGTCTTTTGGTAAGAAGAGAAGAATGTTTTGAAGTTGCCATAAACACAAGAAGTAGTGTAGAAGTAACAAATTGGTATCAACTACCACATTTGGATCTGATCTCAGTTGTGAAGATGGTATTGTTGGCAAGAAGAGAAGCACAATGATAGGGGGAGTCCATAAACTCATAATCCAAGTTCTCGTTCAAAAACCAAGCTACAAGAAGGTAAAGAATGATGCTTCATAATGGTTAGCACCAAGTCTAAGTTAAACAAAAGGAAGAGAAGAAAAAGACATAAGGAATAGTATATTGGCATAAGTACTTATCAAAAGAAAAATAAAGAAAAAAAATTGGAAATTCTATGTCAAGTTGATTACAGCAAAGGGAATAATAGGTTATCCTTTGTCAATGTTGTCAAAGGGGTAGAAGCTTTAGGTGTTGCCATCAATTCCAAAGGGGGATATTGTTGGAAATATCGCAATATAGGTTGGCATTGATGGCATTGGCATTGTCAATGGATTTGTGAGGATGATAATAAACATTGATGGCAGAGTGAACTAAGTGAAAGTCAAAGGAAAAACAAAGGTAGTGATGACATGGCATGAATGATGATATGGAAGATATGATGACATGGAATGACATAGATGATGATGTGGAATGAAGTTGAAGTCATGGTTACATCATTATGGAGAAATTTGTCAGTTTGGAGAAATTCTGAGAAATGGCTAAGTATTGGAAAATTGGTCCAAGTGGCCTTAAGAGAATGTCTACCATGATTCATGGTTTAGGAAAAATTACCACACCATCATACCATCTTATAGTGTGTTGGTTTGTCTACCTAACCATGGTATTAGTTATCCTTAAGCATGTTTGAAGAAAACGTTATGGATGTGCCAAAATAGGGTTTCAAGATAAACTTTGGAGTTTTTAAAAAGGTGACTTGAAAATTGAATAGTGACTTTAAGAAATGTTCATGAAATAAGAAAGCTATATAAGTTACATGAAATATTCATTATGTTATTAATACGAGTTAAGTGGTTAATGAAGTATTATTAAAAAACACTTGGAATTATTAAAGAAAAGAAATTAGAAGAATAAAGTCTTATTAAAAAAAAAAACAAGAGAAGATTGAAGATTAAAGAAAGAAGGTTAAAAAGAAGGAAGGTTAAAGAAGTAAGGTTAAAAAGACTAAGAATAAAATTAGGTGAAAGTAAATACAAGGCCATGGTTTTTGAAACCATGGTAATTATCCATGGTATTTAAAAAGGGATATTAAAAAGGAAATGATTAAGTGAAAAGACAATATTTAAAATCTAAATACTATTCCCAAAATAAAATTATGTTTGCCTTAAAATTTTGTTACACAAAATGAAGAGGTGCCTGGAAATGGAAGGTAAAAGAATGTTTAATTAATTAATTAAATGGTTAACAGAATTCTAAAATAAATGTGAAATAAACAAGAGATTCGAAAAGGCATGAAAATGAAAGGCCATGAGGTTCATTTGCAAAGATACAGTGATCCATAAAAATAAAGAATGTATATAGCATAAGATGGAAGTGGATTAAAGTGTCTCTTGTGTTGAATAATGAAGATCTAAGAAAGGCATCCCAGTAGTATAATTCGAAGTAGAAGCATAAGAAGATAGGAGTATGAAGATCTAGAATTAAAGAGTGTTCTTTATGGCTGAGATCTGAAGCAACATTGAATACCAGAAAAAAGAGACCAGGCTGAGTGCACATTCAAGGAGAAGAAGAGTTGAATAGAAGACCTATGTAGTAGGAAAGTAAAGAGGGTAGTGAAGACCTATGTAGCAGTAAGAAAGAGACCAAGTGAAGAATGTAAGAAGACCAAGTTGAATAAGGTATCAGAAGTTTTATAATAATCAAGCAAGGGTGGTAGGGTGGTGCTAGGGAAGGCTACGTGCCTGCAAGGGGGTCTTAGCTTCCTTCCAATAGTGGCTAGAAAATCAGGGTATAGGTGCATCCTTATCTGTAGGGGCAGGAAGAAACTAGGGTGTGGGTGCATCCTTCAGTAGTGGCTGAGAAATTTGAGGATTGTGGTCTCTAGCAAGTGGTTGCTTGCAAATAACTATTGTAAATATAATTTTGCAGTATAGAAAGAGTTGGTGGTTTACCCAATTGGGGTTCCACGATAAAATCTGTGTTCTATGTATCTTGTTGATTCAATGTTTTGATTAAAGTTTAAATAAGTGGTTTAAATGGTAAAAATTTAACAATACTGATTCACCCCCCCTCTCAGTATTGACTAGTGTTGATGTATATGTAACTTCTGAATGTATTTCACATATATGTATATTGTATTCCTATAGAGATGTTATTATTCCTCTATATGGAAGTGGTTGTATTCCTACAGAGATGTTATTATTCTTCTATACGGAAGTGTCGTCATTTATATTGTAAGTGTCATAACTTATACTTGATGGGTTATTAGACCACCTTGTTGGGGTCGGCCCTGTATAAGTCATGTGGGTCAAAGGGTTATTAGACCACCCTATTGGGGGTCGGCCATGTGGGTCAAGTTCTTAGACCACCCTAGTGGGGGTCGGCCTAGTCAGCATTATGTTAAGTGGTTAAGTTGAGGCCGACCTAGTTGAGTAAAGGTCATGTCAAGTTAGTGTATAAATAGAGAGTGTGTCTCTCTCATTTTACACATTCTATTCTCTCACTCACACTTTGGAGAGTGGCACACTTGTGGAGGAGGAGGCTCTGCTGCTAGGAGAAGACTATCTCTTGTATTCTGGTTGTATCATTGCTCTATCTATCTCTGAGGAAGTTATTGGGTTTTTTCACCTTTATGGTTTTCCCCAATTAAACTCTGTGTCTCTTGTGTGCTTGCATTATTGTGTCCATGATTGATATGCTGTAGATTTGCTGTACATGTTGTTCTCTCAGTTAAGATCCTAGATCAGATTGAAGTAAATTCTGAAAATTTAACATGGTATCAGAGCTGGCCTGAAAGAAGGCATGATATGGCATGTATGACACTTGTTGCACTTACGATGCTAGGGCTTGATATAGCAAAAACCAGTCATTGTAGCACTTTCACCATAAATCCATTTTCGAAAAGGTTGCGAATCTGAAACATTTACAGGTCGAATATAAGATCCCCATGTACCTTGTGTCCAAAGGACAACCTCTAGATCATTGAAATTTTTTATTTATGATCTGTACAATATAGGGTTTTTGCCTCTTCTAGATCTGAGTCAAAAGCAGGTGACCTTGGAAAAAAGGTCATAACTTGAGCTAGGAAGCTCCAAATGGAATTTCGTAAAAAGTGACAGTTAGTAAATAGACTGTACTATCGTACAAAACTTTGTCAGAGGCCGAAGTTGAACCAGTGACACGTGTCACGCCATACAAGTTAGCTCTCCTGTTTTATCCCATAAATAGGTCACGTTGCAACACTTGGCATAACTCTCTCGCAGAGAATCCAATTGAGGTCAGACCTATCAGTATGGAAATATGACAGGTTGGGATATGTCAAGAAATTTTTTTAGACCCTGTGGATCAAAAAGTTCGGAGTTACACCAGAAACAATCAGGTACATATTTCTGTCAAAACAGAACTATTTTGAGCACCTTCATTCATGGCTTCCAGAATTTAGGGTTTCGGATAAAGTTGGAATTTTTGTAATCGGAGACCACGGCTGAATGCTACTCATCAAAATTGAAATTTAGAGACCAATATCTGAATTTTTGGTTGGGAAGAAGGTCGGGCTTGATCAGACCCTAGTTCAGGACTTTGATTAGAAAAGTGGAAAATTAGGGCTTCTGCAAAAATGGGAATTTTTGAAATTTGTGACCACGGCTGGAAGCTCCTCAAAAAAATAGAAGCTTAGAGCCTTGGATCAAACCTTTTGATTGGGCAGAAGAGTGGGATTCATCAAACCCCAGTTCAGGGTCACGTCCAGTGAATCCGAAAGTTTCAAAGGCAAAATTGAGGAGTGAAACTTTGCAGTTTTCAAATTCTGAATATACCAGCTTGATCAGCTCATCAAGGCACATATTTCTATCCTTTTGGAAGTTTGAAATTCAAAGTTTGAATTTTTGGGGTTTCTCTGACAAACCCTAATACAGATCCAGATCCAGTTCCTGGAAATCAAGTGGATTGGTTTAATCCTAGAAGAGGATGGATTGGTCACCTGCATAAATGAAGAAGTTCCTGTTTTATAGGGAGATGAGTTTAAGGCCTTACATAAGAAGATTACAAGCAATCTCCACAGGTACTGAAATAAACCATTTAGGAGGTGATGATTTGCAAATTAACTTCAGCACTGATGTGAAACTTACTTCACTGGTACTTATTTGCGGCATTTGATTGTGTCTTAACTTCTTAGTTATCAAGGTCTTACTGGTTGTGATTTCTACAGCTTTGCGGAAGCGTTATAATGAATATAAATGAAACTCTGTCGTAAGTGAACAAGTGTTTAAAGTGTAATAATACAAATCCTTTTCTTACTGTTTCAAGAGTTTGTGTGCATAATTATAAAAGTCTAATTGACCATTCAGGTGGTATGGATCCCTAATGGTAGCGGATGATGACCCGTGACGAGATGCATGGTCTTTCAAGGGCTATGTACTCTGGCAGAGATACCGAGAGGTAGGGTGTAAGAAATGGAAACTTCTGACTTACTTAGCGAGTTCACTAATGCATTCAATTTGTACTTGGTTTACAGGTGTACCTATGAGGCATCTACCGATAATGCCTACTCCACCTTCCTAGCAATTATTTAAGTCTCAAGTGTGAGAGTTTTGAGGGTTCGTACTTTTAAAAGCATTGTTGGGGTTTGTAATAGTTGTGACAATTCGCACCACTTATTAACCTTGTAATTACCTAATGGCATTATGTAATGTTTGGGGTCATTGTAATGTTGATGGAATTTACAATACTTGTTGATTTTGAGTGGTTCTAATACTATAGAGTTTTGGGTCAACATCGAAATACTTGGATTGGGTGGTAGCATTGAATGTATCTCTGTGATGGCACATGGCCAATGCTACTAGCTATGCTGAGGGTTTCCTCTAGGGTTCTACACCAACGAAGAAGCATTTTCATGGTTCATTTCTCCTGCCTGCTGTGGGTGCATTGGGGGGTTTCTTTACTGACCTGAGCTATGGCTCATGGTCAGCACACCATATGGAGTAGAGATGGTGACTGAAACATTCAATGGTAATTCCTCCCAGGTTCATACTACATTCTTGCTATTAGATTTATCATGATATAAAAATTCAGAGCTCTGACTTCATATAGGATGTTTGGTTAACAGATGTTGGCTAGCGTTTCTCTTCTACATGGCCAGTACTCGATAGTGGTGATGTTGTGTTGTAGCTTGAAATGACACCTCTCCGTCCGTGATGATACTTGCATCCCTTGGTCGCATGACGACATTTCTTGAGATCAAGTTTCAGTCACACAACATGAAATTTGTGGATGGAGGAGTCATTTGGGACACAAAAAATGGTTGAAATTACCTCATTCTTGATCCATTTGATGTATATGACTCTTAGGAACATTTTTCCAGACCAAACCATCTCCTGAAAATGAGCAGAAAAGCCTATTTTTGGCCATTTTTTAACATCAGTGCTGGTACACAGGCATGATAGTAGCATGTGTACCCTACTCTAGTGTACAATAGTAGCTCTCGAACCTCCTGAGTGCTACTCCACTGTGAAATAGTAGCATACACCCCTGTTTTGGTCAAAATCTCAAAATTTGAGTAAGTTAAGTTGGTTGGGAAACCTCCTGAGCGGTTATAACTTCTTTTCCTTTCCTTCACTGATTATATAAGGAGGGTAGAAGGGCCATGTGAGGGGACTGTAACGTCCCCAGTTTGGCCCCATGGCATTAACATTATAAACGATGTAATATTGTTAGGAAATCATGGTGAGGAGCTCAAGGCCAAGGCCCCGCCATCGATTTCGTGATGCATATGGTTTGCGTGCTAGCAATGCACAGTGGAAATTCAAATAGCATGTAATATGCATTTTTACCCACAACTAGCTATGCAATGCAACAAAGAGATGGGGGCATGATTTCACAAGGAATTGGGAGGGAAAACATTCAAACCCTTAGCTACCCATGTTGACTTTTGTACCCAACCATTGAATTCTCCCAAGAGTTGGTTGGGGAAATCAATGCCTTGGGAATGGGGAGGTATGGCTGTCCAAAATCGGGTATGGGCAAGCCACCCTCCATGGAAAAACGTGTTGGCCTCTTGGGGCAAGGAGAGAGCCACGAAATGGCTGCCCAAGGGATTATTCACGATGGCCTTGCTCCCTCACGGAGTTCTAGCTTCCTGGGCGTTTTCCAGGCATGGGAAAAACGTTTTCTTCTTTTCCCCAGCAGAGAAGGGCGTTTTTTCTGTGTTGTATACCAGTGGGGAAGAGGGAAAACTAATGGGGGTTCAATAGAGACCATTTTGGGCTGTTGAAGGCTGAGATATTGGGGAAGAAATCGTTTTTCCTCCCTGGGGTTGTTTGCCCCATCCTACAAATCCGTTTTTGGTTGGGAACGTTTTAAGAAAACCCATGACCATCTCACTAT
Organism: Larix kaempferi; assembly: GCA_027924585.1. Taxonomy (NCBI): domain Eukaryota; kingdom Viridiplantae; phylum Streptophyta; class Pinopsida; order Pinales; family Pinaceae; genus Larix; species Larix kaempferi. The sequence continues at coordinate 1,386,306 of BSBM01000710.1, read as the reverse complement.
AAAAATGCATTGTCTAAAATGTGTATCCCTGCCCCCTGTTTGTGCTTACTGTGTGAGAGCAGAGTATGTGGGATATGGGTGATGGGTAATCTCTTGTTCTGGCTTGAGCTTGGGAATAAGCATCCATTGTGCAAGTGTAGCCTGATAAACCCAGTTAGACTGGCTTGGCTAAAATAAAATGGTTAATGGGCTGTGTGTGAACGTGAATGTCCCCTTTGTCCTTGTGGGAATCATGCCCAGCTCGGGGGTGGCCTTCGGACAGACTCAGTACAAGCTGTCGAAGAGCCTATGGTTGGGTGGAACGTTGCAGCGACATAGCTAGTTGCTTGGGGACGATTGCAATAAAGATAAGTGTTTCTGTCTATGTAATTACTTCTGAAAATGTTTATCAATGATTGAAATTGATATGTTGAATGCATATGAAGAGTGTGTGAATGTTGTTTCCGCTGTGCATAATTCGTTGTTTTATATCTGCACACCCATTTATTATTTTTATGAATCTAACAATGGGCTGAGATCATGTGAAAGCCTGAGTATTGGCATCATGTTTCCTGCCTTGCATTGGGTCAGCAGGTGGGTACATGACAGGGACCAAGTCTACAATATTGTTATGCTGGAGGAATGGAGACCCTCATCCCCCTCTCTTGTGCTTAGTTTTGGTAAACCCTAGCACAGTTGATTAGAGGCTGGAATCCTTGGAGAACGGAAGCAGGAGACCTTGAATCTAGGTTTCGTGAAGTGCCAAGCTTGAAGGAAGGTATAACTTTATGTACTTGCTTTCATTCATTAATAAAGATCAAACGTTCTTCTCTTTCCAAATATGACCTATTAATGTGTCTTAGATTGGATTACAGTTTGATTATAGTCTGATGTCTTCTTCTATTATGAATATTAGTCTTATATATGTAGTCAAATGTGTTTGAGAAAGGTATCAAGTTGTTTTGCAGGTCTGGGCATTGCGACACTAGATAAGCATTTAAGAGCGAGGGAGGAAAAGCTAGGATCAACCTTCTGAATAAGGTACCTACATCTCTAAACCCTAATCTCTTCATTTATTTGTTGTACTTGCAGAATTCTTGTAAGTCTATCTTTATCACCGTAAGTTGGTAGTTTCTCCCCTAAACTATAGGTGCATTTTCCTCACAACATGTTGAAAAATGGTAAGTATAGCATTCGCCATTTCTTATCTCCTCCTTTCTCCTCTGTGGAGTATACCGTTGGTGTTTGCTTTTGAGGAACTCTGTGAGCCCAGTTGGGTTTTTTGCAACAAGTTGTTGGGTTCGTTGAGGTCGCCGTTGGATGGACAACTGTGAAATGTATCTTTTGGTTTTTATGGTATTGGAGGGTTTGGCCATTTAGCTCACTGTTGAACCTGGTAGAAGTTGTACTTATAATAATGCCCAATATCAAACTGGGGTTTATAGAAAGAGTCCTTGGACCTGTGGAAAAGAGTAATGGTCTTCTGCACAATGCTATAGTTGATTTGTGTATTGTTTGGTCTCTACGTTTCTTTATGGCTAGTGTAGTTTTGATGTCTTTGTTGCTACCGTCGCCTCTACTCTGGAGGTCGATGATTGAGTATAGTATATCGTGATCTTACCATGTTTTGTGTTTTTATGAGCCGCGGTTGCCTCTGTCTGTGATTTGGTCTCTGCATTGTTTTTCTAGGAGGCTTTGAACCTGGAATTAGTCTCTACGTCTTCTCTCTATTTGAAATAGTCTTTAAGGGTTTCTCTTCAAGTGGCTAACGTGGCTCTGTATGTTGAAAGAATTTGGATTCCTCAGCTTTTTTAATCACTGCTAGATGTATGTGTTGATAGATGGGTCTAAACCCTTGCTTGAAACTTCTTATATGTCTGTTGGTTCCTCTTACTACGTTTTCTGGTAGTTTACTTTAAATGGGGAGAAGAGGGATTCGATCCCTGGCTTATAGTTTATGTTTAAAGGATGACTGTAAACATTTGTTTAATAGTAATGAAAACGCTTGGGTATAAGTGAAAACGTTCATATGTGAAATCTCTATGACGTTTGGCTACTTGTATAAATTAATACGACTTTAGTGAGGCTTGATCTTGTGACCAATTTCTTTGATGGAAAAACATAATAAAGTTTAAATGTTTATGGAATGTACTTGTTTGGTAGCGGGACTCAATTCATGAGGAATGCATCTGTGGTTGAATTTGATATAATGTTTGTCTATTTGATTGAAATCATGGAGTTATTGATAATGTGGAATAATACCCTAGTTTTAAAAGAACAACGATATTAATTTATTGTTTAATGTTTAAATCCACGGTTGAATGTATAGTATGGTTTAAGAGAATCGATGTTTGAAATGATACTATTGTCATTCTATTTGATGCTTCCTAAGCATAGAAGGGATAATAAAAGAATTAAAAGAAACAGAAATAAACCCTGCGTTATAAGTTGATAAGACAATTCCAACAGAGGTCACATTTACTTTCAAAAGAAAACATAATGACCCTAACCTAGAAGATAATTAGGGTGTCATCTAGCACAGGCTAGCTTGGCTAGACCTGCTAGACCCTCCGCTGGTTTCTGGGCCAAAACCACTAAGTTGATAATATTTGTGATGAGGATTTAAACAACGCTGAAGTATCAATGCTAGTAAAAAATATAACCTATGTTGACTATAAACAAAAGATGGGGGTAATTAAAACCACATACCTGGATGCATAGGCACCTGGTTCTTTCCTGTAGGAGTCTGGCTACTTTTGCACTTGATCCCTTCTTGTAGGAGCCTGCACACTCAAACAGTAGTTAATGCAGATCTATGGTATTTACCTGACCTCTTAGGATGATATTCTTAGCTGGATAACCTTGGGATTACCACGTTCCTCCTAACCATGATCCTACAACCGTTCCTGGTTCTGTATGGATCCCCCCAAGCTGGATTCCAACATGCAATGAGAGATAGAGGCCCTAGGTCCACTGCTGGTTCATATCTAAGAATTATTAAGTGAGGCTGCTTCAGTTTCTTGGAGCAGAATACTTTTCTTGGATTACCATAAGAGAATGATAATGACCAAGAATGATAGATGATCCCCCAAATTTGGGATTTGCTCTCTTTGTTAGTTTTTCAGAATTTACTTCAATCTGATCTAGGATATTAACTGAGAGAACAACATGTACAACATATCTACAACATATCAAACATGAACACAATAATGCAATCACACAAGAGACACATAGTTTACTTGGGGAAAACCATAAAGGTGAAAAACCCCAATAAATTCCTCAGAGATAGATAGAGAAATGATACAACCCAAGCATAAGAGATAGACATATCCTAGCAACAGCTTCTCCTCCTCCACAAGTGCGCCACTCTCCCGAGATTGTGAGAGAGAATAGAATGATCAAATAGAGTGCCTCCCGCACTCTATTTATACTTGACTTGACTTGCCTAATAACCTTTACTAGGTCGGCCTTAAATTAACCACATAACATAATGCTGACTGGGCCAAAACCCAATAGGGTGGTCTAATAACCCTTTGACCCACATGGCCAACCCCCAATAGGGTGGTCTAATAACCCTTCGACCCACATGACTTATACAGGGCCGACCCCAACAAGGTGGTCTAATAACCCATCAAGTATAAGTTACGACACTTACAATATAAATAACGACACTTTCGTATAGAGGAATAATAACATCTCTATAGGAATAAAAACACTTCTGTATAGAGGAATAATACCATCTCTATAGGAGTACAATATACATATATGAAATACATTATGAAGTTACATATACATCAACACTCCCTCTTAACTAGGAAGGTATTTCTCGACAAAGGTCTTCTAGCACAAGTCTTCTTCTCTGGATCATCGTCACTAGATAATCGTCATCGAGTCATCGTCATCGTCACTGATGCTGCTATCTCAATCAATCTTTGAGTCTACTCATCATAGGAAGTTCTACAGAGCCAGTCCCTTTTCATACTGGATGTAGGCCCACCACCTGTAGGTCTTCATCATCACTGGCCATACTGTGGAATCCTTAGAACTTATTATGTGCATCACAAAACCTTGAAAGAGCATCCCAGGATGTTACCGGTACACAACTCCGACCTGTAGGATCTCCCAGGGCACTATTAGATGTGACCCCACCACAAAACCTCGAAGGAGCATCCCAGGATGTTACGAGTACACAACTCTGTCATGTAGGATCTCCCAGGGCACAAATTACATGTGGTCACCACAAAACCTTGCAAGAGCATCCCAGGATGTTACGGGTACACAACTCCGACCTATAGGATCTCCTAGACATGCTCATCTACACAACTTGTTCCACGGCCATAGAGTATCAACCTGATACTCACCATACATCATCCTGATGTACACATGATCATCACTACATCATCCCGATGCATATCATCTGGAGCAACATCCTAAAGCTCATCATCCATGATCATCCTGATCATACAATGTAACCACCTGATACATACATAGATACATGATCCACCTGATCACACAATGTATCTACCTGATACATATCAACATACATGATCTACCTGATCATACAACGTATCCACTTGATACATATAAAGATACATGGTCCAAGCATCCAACATGATGCATATACAAATACATACAAATGATCCAACTGATCATATCCAACATCCAACATGATGCATACATACATAAATGATCCAACTGATCATATCCAACATCCAACATGATGCATACATACATAAATGATCCAAATGATCATAACAAGCATCCAACATGATGCATATACATATACAGAGCAGTAACTAGAGCATCATCCTGATGCTCATCATCCATGATCCTCCTGATCATCATAGCATTGTCCTCTTCAGATCATCTCATCGTCCATGAAGCACAACCCAGATGCACATCATCTAGCACTTACACCACCGACATGGGAGAACACATCTACCACCATTCGGGGAATGCTCCAGCCCTTACTTTTTCAGCATGGGAGAACACATCTACCACCATGTGAAAAATGGCTTCAGCCCTTACATCTACACCATGGGAGAACACATCTACTACCATGTGAGAATGGCTCAACAATTACATCACGACCATGGGAGAACACATCAACCATGTCAGAAAAGCTCATGTTCATCTGCATCTTTTGGATTCATCACTTCCCTTTGGAAGGAACCTCAATCTGAAGTGCACCAAGCCTCTCTCTGAAGTACTCAAAATTACACTCTGGCCAATGGCTTGGTCAATACATCTGCAACCTACTCATCTGTCGCAACATACTCTGCTTCAGTTGTACTCAATGCTACATAGGATTGCTTCCTGCTAAACCAAGAGATCACACATGATCCCATACTAAAGCAATACCCAGAATTGCTCTTCCTATCTGCAGCACTACCTGCCCAATCTGAATCAACATAACCCTGCAGGTTAAACTTTTAATTCGCATCATACTTGAGCCCATAATCAACTGTACCTTTCAGGTACCTCAGAATATGCTTTACAGCAACCAGGTGAACACTCCTCGGATCCGTCAGGAACTGGCTCAATGTGTTCACCGCAAAGCAAATATCTGGTCTCGTGTTCATTAGGTACATCAAGGACCCAATCATCTGACGATACATAGTGATATCAACCGATTCAGATGAAGCATCACACAAAAGCTTTAGGTTTGATGCCATAGGTGTGGCCATGGCCTTGCAGTCCATCATCCTGAACCTCTTCAGGATCTCTACTGCATACTTCCCTTGTCCAAGGAATATTCCATCTGCACTCTGCCACACCTCCATACCTAGAAAATAGTGCATCATCCATAATTTCTTCATCTCGAACTCGGCAGCAAGCTTCTGCTACGTGTCGACAATCAATCTATCTTCACCTGTAATAAATAGGTAACTTTGTTGCTGAACAAATGTTGCAGTACTTCTTTTGTAGGTGATTGTATACGATCTTTCCTACACAACGAGTTAAATTGCATGATTAGAAAACATCTCATAGTTTTCAGAACAGATTCTTACAAATAAAGAAATATGTCATACAGTCATGCAATTATCTTAGCCAATGCTTCAATACAACATTTATCCATATCCCGTAACTTTCTAGATGCCTTCCAATCTCTACCAGAACATTGTTAAGAGTGTGCACAACTCCCAACATGTCAGCAAAGAGGTTTCATTCTAGATAAGTAGCAATGGAATGTTGTACAGTTCCATAGGCCACTTACCCATATATATTAGTAGTATACTATTCATCAATGCAACTATTCTAATATACACAACCTAATTCTAGGAATATGAGTATATACATTATTGAACAATATTATTTAGATAATAAAATATGCAAGGAATGATAATTCAAATACTTATCTTTGTTTGTTTGTTGGGTTGACTCCCTCTTAGTCTTTGCTTCTTTTCTGCAACTCCATTATGATGTGGATTGTGTGAAGTGGTCAAATCCCTCTAAATATCTGTATCCTTGCATAAACTACTGAAGTGTGCTCCTTATTGATCTTTGCTTCCTTGCAGGAAAAACTAGAGTGTGCTCCCTCTTGATATTTGCTTCCTTGCAGGAACAACTGGAGTGTGCTCCCTCTTTACCTTTGCTTCCTTGCAAGAACAACTGGAGTGTGCTCCCTCTTGATCTTTGATTCCTGGATTACCTGTCCTTGAACTTATATCCATCCTTAATCACTATGCATGCTTATTAGTATCATCATTGTGTTATCCTCGAGGTCTCATACATAATCACACATTCATTAGTATAATCTTAATACTATCAAAGCACAATAATCTTAAACATGTATAGTCATGATCATTTCAAACACAGATAATAAACATTAGTATTGAAGGTTTTAGGGAAGTCTTCTTTTACTCATGCATATTCTTATTTTATTATAGGACTCTTCTGGTTAGTTGAATCATCAATCAAGATAAGAGACATAAAATGCATAAACCCTTGATTACTTACATTTCTAACTTTAGGAATAAACATAACCAATCATACCTAGTATACTTATATAAGGGATCCTATCACAAGGTAGGATTCTAACTTGATATAGGAAAAACATACCTAGATTAGTATGTTAGCTAGTTATGTCTAACATACCCACATGATGTCTTCTTATTCTCTTCAATGACTTGTGCTAGTAACCTGCATATCTCATAGGTTAACCATTTATAGAACCAAGTTATACATACCTCGCAAAATAGATCTTCTAAGTGATTCATGACAATGGATGAATCTTTGTCCTCATGTCATCATGATCATATGTTCTTGAACTAGAACATGATTTGTCTTTCTTGGTGTACCTTTCATATTAGCGGACAACATAAACCTCATACAACACCATAATGCATTAGTACAATCATAAGTGTCAACACCCTAATCAATGAATATCTTCTATCAAGCATTCATAATTTTATTAAGGTGATACGACAAGTCTAAATTTAATCAAGATTGTACTAACTGTAATAACATGAAGACAAACATAACATAAACTTAATCATGAACAAATCTCGAAACATACCTCGATGAGTCATACCTGTCGATATTGATTGTAATCTTCTTATGTAAGGCCTTAGCCTCATCTCCCTCTGAAAGAGGAACTTCTTCACTTATGTAGGTGACCAATCCATTCTCTTCTAGGATTAACCCAATTCACTTGATTTGCAGGAACTAGATCTGGAGTTGGATTAGGGTTTGCCAGAGAAACCCTAAAAATTCAAACTTTGAATTTCAAACTTCCGAAAGGATAGAAATATGCGCCTTGATGAGCTGATCAAGCTGGTATACTCATAATTTGAAAAACTGCAAAGTTTCACCCCTCAAATTTGCCTTTGAAACTTCTGGATTCATTGGACATGACCCCGAACTAGGGTTTGATAAAGCCCACCCTTCTTCCCAATCAAAAGGTTCGATCCAAAGCTCTAATCTTCTAGTTTTCTGAGGAGCTTCCAGTCGTGGTCACAGATTTAAAAAAATTCCCATTTTTGCAGGAGCCCTAATTTTCCACTTTTTCAATCAAAGTCCCAAACTAGGGTATGATCAACCCCGGCCTTTTGCCCTACCAAAAATTCTTATCGTGGTCTCTAAAATTCGATTTTGATGAGTAGCATTCAGCCGCAGTCTCTGATTAAAAAAATTCCAACTTTCTCCAAAACCCTAAATTCTGGAAGCCATGAATGAAGGTGCTAAAAAATAATTCTGTTTTGACAGAAATATGTACTTGATTGTTTCTGGTGTAACTCCAAATTTTTTGATCCACAGGGTCTGAAAACGTTTCTTGGGATAGCCCGACTTGTCATCTTTCCAACCCCATAAGTTTGACCTCAAATGGATTCTCTGAGAGAGAGTTATGTCAAGTGTCGCAACGTGACCTGTTTATGGTATAAAATAGGAGAACGAACTTGTACGGCGTGCCGCATGACACTGGTTTAGTTTCGGTCTCTGAAAAGTTACCTAAGAAATTTCAGTCCATGCATTACCTATAACTTTTTACGAAATTTCATTTGGAGCTTCCTAGCCCAAGTTATGACCTTTTTCCAAGGTCGCTTGTTTTTGACTGAGATCTGGAAGAGGCAGAAACCCTATATTGTACAGAACATAAATCACAAAGTACAACGAATTAGAGGTTTTATTTTGGACACAAGGTACATGGGGATCTTATTTTCTCCCTGTATGAGTTTTAGACCCTGAAACCTCGCCGAAATTTATTTATAGTGAAAGTACTACGATGACTGGTTTTTGCTATATCAAGCCCTAGCATCGTAAGTGAAACAAGTGTCATACATGCCATATCATGCCTTCTTTTAGGCTAGCTCTAATACCATGTTAGTTTTTCAGAATTTACTTCAATCTGATATGGGATCTTAACTGAGAGAACAACATGTACAACATATCTATAGCATATCAAACATGAACACAATAATGCAATCACACAAGAGACACAGAGTTTACTTGGGGAAAACCATAAAGGTGAAAAACCACAATAACTTCGTCAGAGATAGATAGAGCAATGATACAACCCAAGCATAAGAGATAGACATCTCCTAGCAGCAGCTTCTCCTCCTCCACAAGTGCGCCACTCTCCCGAGAGTGTGAGAGAGAATAGAATGATCAAATAGAGTGCCTCCTGCACTTTATTTATACTTGACTTGACTTGCCTAATAAGCTTTACTAGGTCGGTCTTAACTTAACCACATAACATAATGCCGACTGGGCCAACACCCAATAGAGTGGTCTAATAACCCTTTGACCCACATGGTCGACCCCCAATAGGGTTGTCTAATAACCCTTTGACCCACATGACTTATACAGGGCCGACCCCAACAAGGTGGTCTAATAACCCATCAAGTGTAAGTTACGACACTTACAATATAAATGACGACACTTATGTATAGAGGAATAATAACATCTCTATAGGAATACAAACAATTATGTATAGAGGAATAATACCATATCTATAGGAGTACAATATACTAATATGAAATACATTATGAAGTTACATATACATCAACACTCTTGAAGTAGGGAAGTCTTTTAATTAGGACTATTGAAATAATTAGTTTCTTTAAATTAAATAAATAATAATTAAAAGATATTAGTTAATTAAATATCTAGTCCTCTTGAACTAGGACTTTTCACACTATTTAACCATAAGTGATTTTGATTTATGCTCTTCACAATAATTATAATAACAATAATTATACGAGCAATAATTATATTTCACTTAACTATTAATACACCATTTATAATATAAAATAATGCATAAATCATATATACTAATTATATTTCATAATTAAATAATGGCACTATTATTATTAAAGCTCTTAATAATAATATTAGCCTTGAGGCCTTTATACATGTTAGTCATAAAAGACCACTGGTAATTATGTTTTATTTAGTTTTGTGTTATCACATGACACTTCTTTTAACTTTTAAGGACAAGGTCCAATTCTTTGGATGGTATCGGTCAACTTGGTTAGGTACCTATAGTCTCTCTCTTGCATGTTGGATTACCCCGTTTAACATGGTAGTTCCCACAGTATTTGAGGATAGATAAAAGATGAATAATTTAATCAAATAAGATAATTGTGATGAAAGCAAAAGTGCTATTCAGAGTCCTTCCGACTCAACACTTTGAGATCCAGTAACCCCAAGTGCTCTTCAGAGCCTTTTAACTCAACACTCTCACATGGGCACTACGCTAGTGCAATTCTATAGTCTCTGCTCAACACTAGTGCTAGAATGTGGTTGTGAGGCACATCTAGAATATTTAAGTTGTCTCGGATCCGGTATTCATTTATCAAGCTTGGAGTGCTCCAGGGCTTAGGCCCAACACTCAATGTACCTCAGGGCTTACTCCTAGTACATAAACATTCTTCTAGGTACATTGGGGCTTATGCCTAGTACATAGGTTACATGTGTGTTTCTGAGTCCACACTCAACACACTCATAAGTGAAATCATATCTCTGCCCAGTAAGTAACAAAAGATCATATTAGTATATTAGGGTTTGTACCCTTATCAAAGCTGAAGAACATCATTAAAAACATTGGGGCCTTCTCGCCCAATATATACTCAAATAAAGAAGTCAGTCAGGGACCATGCCCGATATGTTGATATATATATAAAAGAATAAATCATAGGTGCTAGGGATCATGCCCAATACTCAAAATAAAGCATAGGTGTTGGGGCCGTGGCCCAATATAACAACAAAATAGTTAGTTCAAAATTCGGGATATTACATCCCTCCCCGCTTAGAACAACACCGTCCTGGTGTTTCTAGGGACTAGGAATGAATTCATGAAGTAAGGCAGGGTGTGACTCTTTCATGGTGGCCTCATTCTCCCAAGTAGCCTCATCTGGTCCAAAGTGCCTCCATTGCACTTTTGACTGAGAAATGGTCCTCCTCCTAAGTTGGACCTGTCTCTTGTCCAGAATGTGGAGTGGTTCTGGCATGAACTCCCCTTTGGGCTCCACCTGTAATAAGGACCAATCAATAACATGTTTAGTATCGTATACATATTTCTTTAATAGTGAAGCATGAAAAACATTATGAACTTTTATATGAGCTGGTAAGGCCAACTCATAAGCCACTAGGCCCTTCTTGGCGAGTATTTCGAAAGGTCCACAAAACCTTGGGGCTAGTTTCTCGCAATGTCCCAAGCTCAATGAGCTTTGTTTTGCCTTTATTTTTAGAAACACATGTTCACCGACTTGGTAGTATTTTTCCTTTCTTTTCTTTTCCGCATAACTCTTTTGGCGGTATTGTGCTTCTTTTAAGTTCAGTTGCACCTTGGAGACTAGCTATTCCAAGTGTTTTAGTAGGTCGGGTCCTAACATAAGTCTATCCACTGGACTGTCCCAAGTCACGGGTGTCCGACATTTCTTGCCGTAGAGTACCTCGAAGGGACTCATTTTGGCCGACGTTTGATAACTGTTGTTGTATGCAAACTATGCGAGGTGCAAATAATCTTCCCACTTGGTGGGGTTGTTCATGACATACATCCTCAACATTTCCTCGAGGATTTGGTTTACTCGTTCTATTTGTCCGTCGGTTTGGGGATGGTACGAGGTACTGAATTGTAACTGGGTTTCCAAACCGAAGAACAATGCTCTCCAAAAGTTACTAGTGAACTTCGTGTCTCGATCCGAAATGATTGCTTTGGGTATCCCGTGCAATCGAAAGATCTCTTTGAAGAATATTTATGCGATGTGAACTACTTTGTAGGTAGATTTCACAGGTATAAAGTGGGCTGCTTTAGACAGCTTGTCTACCACTACAAAGATGGAGTTGTTCAGTTTCTTACTCTTGGGTAAGCCTGTAATGAAGTCCATACTTATTACCTCCCATTTCCATTCTAGAATGGGTAAATGTTGATGTAATCCAGAGGGGTGTTGGTGTTCTACTTTGACCCACTGGCACTGCTGACATTTCACGATGAACATTGCGATGTCAGCTTTCAGCTTAGGCCAAAAGTAATGTTTCTTTATGGCCGATATCATATTTTGATATTCGGGGTGCCTTAAATAGGGTGTTTGGTGAAATTCGGTGAGAATTTTTGATCTAATGTCTCCACTCTCTGGGACGTAAAGTCGGTCTTTAGACCATAGTAGTCCCGATTCATCTATATTATATTCTTTTTGTTGTTGGAAAAGTATGTCTTCCTGGATGTTTGCGAGGATTTCCGTGTAATAACGGTCAATCTTACATGTCGTTAGATTCCTGTGGTGTAAGTCTGAGTCGGTGTGGCTCACCATGACCTCGTAAAGCATATGCACTCAACGACTCAAGGCATCTGCAATCTTGTTTTTCTTTCCTTTTATATGTTGTAGTTCGAAATGGTATTCACTAAGGAAGGCTAACCACCTGGCCTGCCTAGCATTTAGGTTGGGTTGGTCGAAAAGGTATTGCAAGCTCATGTTATCAATCATCAGTAGGAATTTCTTTCCCATGAGATAATGTCACCACATCTTCAGAGCATGGATGATGGCAGCTAGTTCGAGGTCATGAGTAGCGTAGTTTTTCTCATGTTCTTTTAGTTTCCTCGATTTGTAGCATATGGAAAAATTGTCTTGCATAAGGACTCCCCTGAGTCCTTCCTTGCTTGCATTCGTGCAAACGACGAAGTCCCCATTGGGATCCGCAATACGCAAAATTGGTGCACTAATCATAAGTTGCTTTAGCTTTTGAAAGCTTTCTTCACACTTATCCGTCCAGATAAAGTTGTTTTCCTTTTTCTACAAGGCGGTCATGGGACATGCAATCCGTGAAAAGTTCTCAATGAACTTTCGGTAGTATCCGTCTAATCCTAAGAACGATCTTATATCGACTACGGAAGTAGGTGTGGGCCATTCCTTGATAGATTTGACCTTTTCAGGGTCGACGACTATTCCCTTCTCGAAAATGATATGTCCTAAGTATTGAATCTGGGGTTTGTAGAAATCACACTTACTAAACTTGGCGTAAAGCTGGTGTTCTCTTAGTATCCGTAAAACAATTCGGAGGTGCTCCTCATGTTCTACTTCGTTCTTGGAGTAGATCAAAATGTCGTCAATAAAGACTAGCACGAACTTATCTAGGTATTTACTAAAGATGTTGTTCATCATGCACATAAAGTTGGCCGGTGCATTTGTCAACCCAAAGGGCATCACTACGAACTCGTAGTGGTCGTAACAGGTTTGAAAAGTGGTTTTATTTATATCCTCATCTCGGATCCTCACCTGATGGTAATTGGATCGTAATTTGATATTCAAGAAGATCTTTGCCCCTCCGACTTGGTCAAACAAGTCGTCGATCCTAGGGAGTGGGTAGTGGTTCTTAATGGTCATCTTGTTGAGTTGGCGGTAATCGATGCACATCCACATCATTTTATCTTTATTCTTGACGAAGAGTATCGGTGCGCCCCAAGGGGACACACTTGGTCAAATGTACCCTTTGTCTATTAACTCTTGTAATTGAAGCTTGAGCTCCACCAATTCTGGTGTGCTCATGTGGTATGGGGCTTTGGAAGCTGGTACTGACCCAGGTGTTAGCTCGATGGAAAAGTCTAAGTCTCGTTTGGGTGGTAATCCTGGTATTTCTTCGGGGAATACATCCTTGAATTCCATGAGGACTAGAAAGTATTCGATCTTTTGTTCCCTATCAGTTTCTATGTTTTGGATATTGATGGCAAAGAGTTTGCAACCTTTTCTGATACATTTCTTTGCTTGTAATGCGGAGATCTGTCGTACCAACACTTTCTTAGGGATACCCTGAATCGTCTTCTGATTCCCTTGGTCATCCTTACATAATAAGGATTTGTTTAAGAAGTCTAGTAGGACATGGTGTTCTTCTAACCAATCCATGTTGATGAGTGCATCGTATGACCCTGGGGGAGAATGTTTAAATCTATCCTAGTTTGGAACTCGTTTAAGTCTATCTCACAAGTCTTAACTAACTCAGACACCTTTCGTTTGGTACAGGTGGCTAGTTGTACCAGCCACGACTTCTCGTGAGGTTCTCAGTCCAACTTACAAGTGTCCACTAACTTAGGGGAGATATAACTTCGGCAAGCGCCAGGATCCATTAAAACTGAAATGGCATTGTTAGAGATCTTACCCTCTATTTCCACCATGGTGGCTTGGTGATCTGCTTGTCGGCCATCGAGAGCAGCATAAATCCTCGGTGTCTTTGCCATGTCCCCTACGGTGGGTTCTGCTTGGAAGTTGTGTAAAACTCCATCCATTTTTCTGGGGCAGTCTCTGTAGTAGTGTGGCCCTTGGCATTTCCAACAAGAAACAGTTGGTGGGACAACTTTTGTCCCTTTGTTGAATGTTGTCCTGTTGACAAGTGGTGGGGGTGCACTTGGTCATGCTTGTGGTCGGTTGAAGCCTCTATTGGGTGGAAAACTGTTGTTATGCTTATGGTAAGGTGGAGGTATAAAACCCAGTCTGCGGTTGTCCGAGAAGGCTCTGAACCTATCTCTATTTCTGTTGATGTTGTCATTCCTTCGATGTCCATGTTCATAACAAAACCTTGATTTATGTAAGGTCACATCAAGGGTTTTTGGCATGTCAAACTTTATCTTTTCTCTAAAGTTTGGTGGCAGCACTCCCAAGAATTGCTATATTTTGACCTTCTTGTCCTTAATGTATGGCACATAGTGTAGCAAGTCTAAGAATTGGTTTATGAATGCTTCCATAGTCAGGGAGCCCATTTTTAACTCATGAAATTCTTTAATTTTATTGTCAAAGAATCTTTCAGACATATACTTGTCCTGGAATATTCTGCTGAAAGTATCCTAGGTTATGTCTCTCAATTCTTGTCCTTTGGTGTGTTTCAAGTCCCGCCACCATCTGGCAGCTTTATCGTTCAGGTTGTATATGGCTAGTAAGGCTTGCATTTCATTGGAGTAATCGTGAAATTTGAAGTATTTATTCATCCCTAGTAGCCATTCCTAAGCCTGTTTCCCAGAGTTAATCTCTCCGTCATATGTTGGGGATTTTATCTTTCGGCATTCTCCTTGCAGACTGTCGTCACTTTTTCTCCTTTTCTTGCAACAAGGTGGTGAACCTTTATCATTGGAAGAGCTCTTACAGTCTTATTCCATGGATTCAGGTATGTGTTCTCCCTATTCTTATCCTTTAGGGCTGGAAATCCTTTTTGTGTGACTGTTTCCCTTTTTAAAAGTGTTGACTGAGAGTGTGGGTTGTCCGTGAGGTTTTGCCTTTGTTAAAGTCTGAAGCAGTGCCTCATTTATGGCCTGCTGCTGATACAAACCATTACACCAAAACCTTGAGATGTTAGTGAAGGTCGCCCACTAGGATCTTAACATCCCACCACGCTTCGCAGTCCAGACTTTGGGCTGGATGTGCGCCCGTGTGGTGGTGTCCCCTTTGAGCCGTAGGAGCCTCGGGAGAACACTGCAATGCCGACGTTGCCACCCGCTCTGTGACTTGAACCTGGGTGGAGGCTCTGATACCAGATGTGAAGAACCTGCAATAATTAATTAATGAAAACACACAATATAGCAGAAATAACAGAACTCAGAATCACTTTTATATTGATTACAGGCCACTTTGAGGGGGCAACCTCCTTTGAGCAAGCTCAATACAAATAACTTCATGGTGCCTTCATTGGTCTCAACACAAAATTATATACTAAGTCTAGGCGCCAATACCATGTGTCAATACAAACCATGGGCCAATACAAAATATGGATCAACAATTACTACAGGACGACTTACAAAGCATATGCGTCCAACAACAATAATACAAACTATGGATCAACAAATACTACGGGACGACTTACAAAGCATATGCATCCAACAAAAATATACTAACAAAGTAAATAGAAAGGTTGA
This sequence comes from Larix kaempferi, assembly GCA_027924585.1. Lineage (NCBI taxonomy): Eukaryota > Viridiplantae > Streptophyta > Pinopsida > Pinales > Pinaceae > Larix > Larix kaempferi. The sequence continues at coordinate 1,370,489 of BSBM01000710.1, read as the reverse complement.
CATGGGTTCCTAACATCCCCTCTCCCTTAGAAAAATCTTTGTCCTCAAAGCTTTAGATGGGAAAATTGATGCAGAATCCGAAGGAATGGTTCCCTTGTAGCATCGTCGGGTTGCATTCCTGCCCACTAACGCCTGTTGAGTTTCAGGGAGGATTGCGTGGAAGGCTATAGATGAAGAAGGACCATATAAGCTGCGTGAAAAGTGCACTCAGAACGGTGCTGATCAGCTTGTTGTTTCAGTCGAATTCTTGCCATGTGAAGATTGTCCTGCAGAATGAGAAGAATCTGATCGCGGTTTCGAAGAACCGAGTCAATTGCCTGAACTGGGGAGCTACTGAGTGTGTATGGAAGAAGAAATGGTAGGGCCTGTCCATAAACTGATTCATATGATATCCTTTTAGATGTGGTATTGTACCACTGGAGCGCTTCTAGGAAATCCATAGAAATATCTATCCACATCTGTGTAGGGATGGGAAAGGGTTCGAGTAGTCTCGAAAGGAGTGTCGTTTCACCCTTGTTGACCTGGAAAGTATCACACTCAACCACCATCTGGTGAATTTTTATTTTCAGTCCCTACCAAAAGAAGTTATATTGTTCCCAGTCATAGTTTTTGAGGAACCAAGAGTGCCCTGCCGATGAAGAAGCATGGAGTTCATAGAAGAGATAGCCCTGTTGAACATATTGCAACCAATTTGGAACAAGCAGAGAAATAGCTGTAAGAAAAACTAGGTCATCAAAATGGCGAGAAGGAGCATCTGCCACCATATTATCCTTACCCTTCTTGTAAGTGATCACATAGTCATAACCCATGAGTTGGATAACCCATTTCCGGTCTGCTGGTGAGGAGACCCATTGTTCCAGAAAATGTTCCAGACTCTGGAGATCAGTCTTGAGGCAGAAATAATTTCCTAATAGGGATGGATGCCACTTCTGTACTACATGCAAAATAGCCATCACTTTCTACTGAGATGTAGATGCGGCTAAATGCTTACCAGAAAGGTCTCTTAAAGGCGGCAATCCCACTGGTGCAACAAAGGCACATGCATATCTATCCAAGGAAGTAGTGGAGACCATTGGTGGTTGCATCTGAATGGAATATTGGAGCTGAGCGATGACACCATGTGAATTATTCTTAAGGATGATTTCTAGGCAATGTGAACTAATGATGCAGAGAGACCCTTGTTGTAAGCCCATAAATTTGTGTTGTGCCCCATTGACTGAAAACTGCATCCAAATTTCAGCGAAATTCCACAAGATGGGGCAAGTGTGCATAACCATTGAACACCCAAAACCACATCACATATGCCTAAGACAAAGAAAACATGTCAGAGTGCAGGTTATAATCTTCTAGAGAGATACACACATTGTGACACTTCCCCTTGCAAGGTAAGGTGCCCCCATTGGAAACCATGACTTCAAAGTTGGAGCAAGGATGTACAAAACAATCAGCCTGTTTGGTGATCCAAGGGTCAATGAAGTTATGAGTGTTGCTAGAATCAATGAGTATTGTAAGAGGAAGCTTCTTGAAGTAACCCCTGACCCGCATTGTTTGGGGGGTGGTGACGCCGGATAAAGCATGGAGAGATATCTCTGGGTGGTCGTCTTGAGATGGAAGGTCAATAGGAGGCTCCTGAATGTCGACCTAATCATCCGGTGTATCTGGAGCCTCTTCACCAACTTCATAGGTGGGCGGAGAATCCACATCCAAGAGATAAAGCTTTTGTTGAACACATATATGTCCCCGAGTGAATTTTTCATCACAATTATAACAAAGTCCTTTTTCTCTGCGTGCCTGCATCTCTGTTTTGGACAATTGCTTGATAGGAGTTGGTGGAGGAGCTGGTAGGATGGGAGGTCGTTGAGAAACCATATTTTGGAAGGGAACAAAAGTGGGTTTGGAGCGTTGTTGGGCAGCAATCTTGTCTTCTGCCAACTTAGCCAACCGTAGGGCTTCCATCATTATGTTGGGACAGAACATTTTGACCTCTAGGCGGATTTCATCCTTAAAACCACTGATAAAACAACTCTTGTAGAAGTCATCAGACAATCCTTTTGTGTGGTTGGCTAGTTTCTCAAATTTTGTCTGATACTCTCTCATAGTGCCAATTTGACGAAGTTTAGTGAGTGCTCCGGTGAAGTCATCAAAAGTACTAGGACCAAATCTTTGCAAAAGGAGTTGGCAAAAATATGTACATTTTGGCTCGTCATGAGCCTTGATGTACCAACGGTACCATTGAAGGGCTTCTTGTTCCAAATGAAATGATGCAAGTGGAACTTTTTGGACATCAAAAGTATTATGCACACTGAAATATTGTTCTGCACGATAGATCGATCCAGTCGGATCAGTACCATTGAACCGAGGAAATTCAAGCTTCGAACCAGGGGAAGTGCTGGAAGAAGAGAACCCATTGGCTGCAGAAGATTCTGGTTGTCGGTTATTGTTCATGGTTGAATGCTGAAGATGGAGGCTGAGAAATTTTTCACCCAGATCTTGGAGTTTGGTTTGGATGGCTGCAAGTGCTTCCTCCATGGTTTTTGCTCCTGCGCAGGTGACAACCATAACCAGGAGTTTTTTTTTTCTAATTTTTTTTTGGGTGGGTGGGGGGAATGGATAGAAAAACACAAACAAAAGCTTGTTTAGTAAAGGAAAATTTGGATTTGGGAAAAACTCGAATGGGTAATTGGGGTTTGAATAGGTTTTGGACACAGTTGAAGGGATAGGGAAGCAGAAAAGGAGGATTTCAGAAGCGGGGTGAAAGAATGGGAAAATTTGGCAGAGATGGACAAAGAAGCACAATTAGGAAAGGAACTCTGTGGTAAAATTTGAAGGTGATTGGGTAAAATATGAGGAAGTTATGGAAAACCCTAAAAATAGACAAATGTAGGATTTTGGGCTTTGGGAAGTGGAATTTGGGATAGGGTCCTCAAGAATGAAATATGCAGAATGGGATTACAGGGGTTCCAGGAAAGTTTCAAGGGAAACAGAGTGAAAACAAGGGAGATATGGAGAAAAAACTGAATTTTTTACTTTTTATTTTATTTTATTTATTTATTTTATTTTTTTCAGAATGGAGCTGCTATGGCGCGGAAGGGATCTGAAACAGATAGATTTGCAATGGCGTGGAAGTGATCGGAAACAGAGGGATCTGAAACGGCGCCGAATGGATTGAAAACGACTGGATCTGAAATAGATCTGAAACGGATTTCATAATGGATCTAAAATGGCTGGATCTGAAGTAGATCTGAAACGACTAGATCTAGAATGGATTTCAGAATGGATCTAAAATGGTTGGATCTGAAACAGCACAGCAGTGATCATCAACAGTTCAGCTGAAAATAGATATGGACCCCAGGTATGTACGGCTTCCTAACAGTTTAGGGGTTTCATTTGGCCACTAATGTTGTCTGATGGCTTGCGTATTGGGGCAATACCCCTCACTCCACAACTTAGATAAAACTGATAACTGCTTTGCCACAAACGACAGCTCTTGGTTTACCTCACGGGTGGGAACTAGTCAATCAGGTGGGGGTCGTTGCCCTTTTCATTGGCAGGTCCTCTCAATGGGCCTGCTACTTTGGGGTTCCTGTGGTACTCCTCACAATGAGTTTTAGGGCTTATGCCCAAGTACTTTCCATAGTTAAGCGGATAGGGATTATTCCCAAATCCGAAGCTGCAACAGATGTAAAAATTTTTTTTGGCAGAAATTCCACCCAACGAGCCCAAGAAAGTGCTCTGATACCAGATGATACAAACTATTACACCAAAACCTCGAGATGTTAGTGAAGGTCGCCCACTAGGATCTTAACAGCTTCTCTCTTCTTTCTTGCATGTTTTCATCTCGAAAACTTTGGAATTCGGCTTATAGATTCTGCATGGATTTCATTAAATCTGAGTTGAGTTCCACCACAATTTCTTGCTCTCGTGGTGGGGAGTTCAGATTTCCATGTATGCTGCTGCCCCCTTCTGCATTCATTTTCAGACAGTGACTGTACATGGAATGTTATATAAGTATAAAGAAGAGAAAATCATGTTAGTTTATTTTCACATAAAACAAGATAAAATGTAATTGTATGTTTCTATTTACTGTGTATCTGCAGTGGATGTTTTTAATGAGCCCAAAAGGTCACTTAGTTTTGTAACTGATCTCTGATACCACTTGTAATGTCCCAAAATAGTAAAAATAAAAATAAAAAACTTTCTATTACTGAAATAAACCATTTAGGAGGTGATGATTTGCAAATTAACTTCAGCACTGATGTGAAACTTACTTCACCGCTACTTATTTGCGATATTTGATTGTGTCTTAACTTCTTAGTTATCAAGGTCTTACTCGTTGTGATTTCTATAGCTTTGCGGAAGTGATATAATGAATATAAATGAAACTTTGTCGTAAGTGAACAAGTGTTTAAAGTGTAATAATACAAATCCTTTTCTTATTGTTTCAAGAGTTTGTGTGCATAATTTTAAAAGTCTAATTGACCATTCAGGTGGGATGGATCCCTAATGGTAGCGGCTGATGACCTGTGATGAGATTCATGGTCTTTCAAGGGCTACTCACCCCGGCAGAGCTGCCAAGAGGTAGGGTGTAAGACATGGAAACTTCTGACTTACTTAGCGAGTTTCGCTAATGCATTCAATTTGTACTTGGTTTGCAGGTGTACCTATGAGGCATCTACCAAGAATGCCTACTCCACCTTCCTAGCAATTATTTAAGTCTCAAGTGTGAGAGTTTTGAGGGTTGGCACTTTTAGAAGCATTGTTGGGGTTTGTAATACTTGTGACAATTCACACCACTTATTAACCTTGTAATTACCTAATGGCATTATGTAATGTTTGGGGTCATTGTAATGTTGATGGCATTTACAATACTTGTTGATTTTGAATGGTTCTAATATTATAGATTTTTGGGTCAACATCGAAATACTTGGAGTGGGTGGTAGCATTGAATGTAGCTCTACGATGGCAAATGGCGAACACTGCCAGCTGTGTTGAGGGTTTCCTCTAGGGTTCTACACCAACTAAGAAGCATTTTCGTGGTTCATTTCTCCTGCTTGCTGTGGGTGCGTTGAGGGTTTCGTTACTGACCTGAGCTGTGGCTCATGGTCAGCACACCATATGGAGTAGAGATGGAAACTGAAACATTCGAAGGTAATTCCTCCCAGGTTCATACTACATTCTTGCTATTAGATTTATCCTGATATAAAACTTCAGAGCTCTGACTTCGTATGGCATGTTTGGTTAACAGGTGTTGGCTGGCATTTCTCTACTCGATAGTGGTGATGTTGCAAAATGGTAAGTCCAGAATTCGCCATTTCTTATCTCCTCCTTTCGCCTCTATGGAGTATACCGTTGGTGTTTTATTTGAGGAACTCTATGAGCCCGGTTGGGTTTTCTGCAACAAGTTGTTGGGTTCCTTGAGGTCGCTATTGGCTTGACCATTGTGAAATGTATATTTTGGTTTTTATGGTACTGGAGGGTTTGGCCATTCAGGTCACTGTTGAACTTGGTAGAAGTTGTAATTATAATAATGCCCAATATCAAACTGGGGTTTATATAAAGAGTCCTTGGACCTGTGGAAAAGAGTAATGGTCTTCTGCATAATGCTATAGTTGATTTGTGTATTGTCTGGTCTCTGCGTTTCTTTATGGCTAGTGTAGTTTTGATGTCTTTGTTGCTACCATCGCCTCTGCTCTGGAGGTCGATGATTGAGTATAGGATATCGTGATCTTACCATGTTTTGCATTTTTTATGAGTTGTGGTTGCCTCTGTCTGTGATTGGTCTCTGCGTTATTTTTCTAGGAGGCTTTGAACCTGGAATTAATCTCTGCATCTTCTCTCTATTTGAAATTGTGTTTAAGAGTTTCTCTTCAAGTGGCTAATGTGGCTCTGTATGTTGAAAGAATTTGGATTCCTCAGATTTTATAATCGCTGCTAGATGTATGTGTTGATAGATGGGTCTAAACCCTTTCCTGAAACTTCTTATATGTCTATCGGTTCCTCTTACTTTGTTTTCTGGTAGTTTAGTTTAAATGGGAAAAAGAGGGATTCGATCCCTGGCTTGTATTTTATGTTTAAAGGATGACTGTAAGCGTTTGTTTAATGGTAGTGAAAATTCTTGGGTATAAGTGTAAACGTTCCTATGTGATATCTCTATGCTGTCTGGCTACTTGTATACATTAATACGACTTTAGTGAGGCTTGATCTTGTGACCAATTCCTTTGATGGAAAATGTAATAAAGTTTAAATGTTTATGGAATGCACTTGTTTGGTAGTGGGACTCTATTCATGAGGAATGCATCTATGGTTGAATTTGATATATTGTTTGTCTATTTGATTGAAATCGTGGAGTTATTGATAATGTGGAATGATACATTAGTTTTAAAAGAATAGAGATATTAATTTACTATTTAATGTTTAAATCCACGGTTGAATGTATAGTATGTTTTAAGAGAATCGATGTCTGAAATGATATGGTTTTCATTATGTTTGATGATTCATAAGCATAGAAGGGATAATAAAAGAATTAAAAGAAACAGAAATAAACCCTGCCTTATAAGTTGATAAGACGATTCGAATAGAGGTCACATTTACTTTCAAAAGAAAACATAATGACCCTAACCTAGAAGATAATTAGGGTGTTGTCTAGCATAGGCTAGCTTGGCTAGACCTGCTAGACACTCCACTGGTTTTTGGGCCAAAACCACTAAGTTGATAATATTTGTGATGAGGATTTAAACAATGTTGAAGTATCAATGCTAGTCAGAAATATAACCTATGTCTACTATAACTGAAAGATGGGAGTAATTAAAACCACATACCTGGCTGCTTAGGCACCTAATTCTTCCCTGTAGGAGTTTGGCTACTTTTGCACTTGATCCCTTCCTGTAGGAGCCTGCACACTCAAACAGTAGTTAATGTAGATCTATGGTATTTAGCTGACCTGTTAGGATGATATTCTTAGCTGAATAACCTTGGGACTACCACGTTCCTCCCAACTGTTAAATTTTCAGAATTTACTTGAATCTGATCTAGGATCTTAACTGAGAGAACAACATGTACAACAAATCTACAACATATCAATCATGGACACAATAATGCAAGCACACAAGAGACACAGAGTTTACTTGGGGAAAACCATAATGGTGAAAAACCCCAATAACTTCCTCAGAGATAGATAGAGCAATGATACAACCAAAATACAAGAGATAGTCTTCTCCTAGCAGCAGAGCCTCCTCCTCCACAAGTGCGCCACTCTCCACAGTGTGAGTGAGAGAATAGAATGTGTAAAATGAGAGAGACACGCTCTCTATTTATACACTAACTTGACTTGACCTTTACTCAACTAGGTCGACCTCAACTTAACCACTTAACATAATGCTGACTGGGCCGACCCCCACTAGGGTGGTCTAATAACCCTTTGACCCACATGGCCGACCCCCAATAGGGTGGTCTAATAACCCTTTGACCCACATGACTTATACAGGGCCGACCCCAACAAGGTGGTCTAATAACCCATCAAGTATAAGTTACGACACTTACAATATAAATGGCAACACTTCCATATAGAGGAATAATAACATCTCTAAGGGAATACAACCACTTCCGTATAGAGGAATAATAACATCTCTATAGGAATACAATATACAAATATGTGAAATACATTCCAAAGTTACATATACATCAACACTCCCTCTTAACTAGGAAGGTATTTCTCAACATAGGTCTTCTAGCACAAGTCATCTTCTCTGGATCATTTTCACTGCTGTTGTTATCTCAATCAATCTCTGAATCTACTCGTCATAGGAGGTTCTACAAATCCGGTCCTTTTTAATACTTGATGTAGTCCCACCACCTGTAGGTCTTCGCCATCATTGACCATACTGTGGAATCTTCAGGACTTATTACGTACGTCACAAAACCTGGCTGCAACATCCCAGGCTATTACGAGCACACAGCTCTACCTATCGGATCTCCCAGGAGCACATTACATGTGACCCATCACAAAACCTGGATGAAGCAACCTAGGCTGGTACGAGCACACAGCTCTACCTGTCGGATCTCCCGGGAGCACATTACATGTGATCTCACCACAAAACCTGGCTGAAGCATCCCAGGCTGTTATGAGCACACAGCTCTACCTGTCGGATCTCCCAGGAGCACATTACATGTGGTCCACCACAAAACCTAGTTGAAGCATATGAGGCCTTTTTCATCCTGTCCAGATCTCCCAGGAGAAAATTACATGTGGTCATGGAAAAACCTGGCTGAAGCATCCGAGGCCTTTTTCATCCTATCTAGATCTCCTAGGAGCAAATTACATGCCATAGGACAAAACCTTGAAAGAGCATCTTCCATATATCCCAGGGCACAAATTAAATGCCATAGGAAAAACCTCGAAAGACTATCTGCAGATCTCCCAGGGCACAAATTATATGTCCTCCCAAGCAAAACCTCGAAAGAGCATTTTCCAGATGTTCCAGGGTACGAATTACATGCCATAGGAAAAACCTCGAAAGACCATCTGCAAATCTCCCAGGGCACAAATTATATGCTTATCTGTACAACCTGTTCCACGGCCACAGAGTATCATCTGATACTCATCATACATCATCTTGCTGTACACATGATCACCCTGATCATCATCACTGCAACATCCTGCTGCATGTCATCTGGAGAAGCTCGTCATCCACGATCATCCTGATCATACAATGCATCCATCTGATGCACACCAAGTATCTACCTGATACATATCATCATACATAGTGTATCCACCTGATACATAGATACATGATCCACACAATGTATCCATCAACATACATGATCTACGTGATCATACTTGATACATATCAATATACATGATCTACCTGATCATACAATGTATCCACCTGATACATATACAGATACATGGTCCAAGCATCCAACATGATGCATATACACAATACATACAAATGATCCAATCGATCATATCCAACATCCAACATGATGCATACATACATATAAATGATCCAACTGATCGTATCTAGCATCCAACATGATGTGTACATACATATAAATAATCCAACTGATCATATCCAGCATCCAACATGATGCGTACATACATATACATATAAATGATCCAACTGATCATACAAAGTAGAAACTAGAACATCATCCTGATGCTCATCATCCAGTGCTTACATCCACAACCATGTGAAGGATCCTCCTTCCAACATGCTTGGAATGGCTTCAGCAAATGTGTCCATCACTTCTTCCTCGAAGTGTCCTCGATCTAAAGAATGCCAAGCCTCTCTCTGAAGTACTTGAACTTCACCCTGGCTAGTGGCTTCGTCAGCACATCTGCAATCTGCTCATCCGTTGCAACATACAGGAGCTTCACAGCTCCTCTCTGCACCATATCCCTGATATAGTGATATTTGATCTCTATGTGTTTCGACCTGTCATGAAACACTGGGTTCTCGGACAGCTTCACATAACTCTGGTTATCACAAAAGATACCAGTAGCATCCAACGGGAGATCAAATAACTCATACAGTAGCTTCCGTAGCCATACTGCCTCACAACTAGCTGAACAGGCTGCAACATACTCTACCTCAGCTGTACTCAGTGCTACGCAGGACTGCTTCCTACTGAACCAAGAGATCACACCTGATCCCATACTAAAGCAACACCTAGATGTGCTCTTCCTATCTGCAACACTGCCTACCCAATCTGAATCAACATAACCCTGCAGGTTAAACTTTGATTCGCTTCATACTTGAGCCCATAATCCACTGTACCCTTCAGGTACCTCAGAACGTGCTTTATAGCAACTAGGTGAACACTCCTCGGATCCGTCAGGAACTAGCTCAATGTGTTCACCGCAAAGCAAATAGCTAGTCTCGTGTTTGTCAGGTACATCAAGGACCCAATCATCTGACGATACATAGTGATATCAACCGGCTCAGATGAAGCATCACACAGATGCTTCAGGTTCGATGCCATAGGTGTGGCCATATCCTTGCAGGCCATCATCCCGAACCTCTTCAGGATCTCTACTGCATACTTCCCTTGTCCAAGGAAGATTCCATCACTCTACCACACCTCCATGCCAAAAACAAATAGTGCATCATCCCCAAGTTCCTCAACTCGAACTCGGCAGCAAGCTTCCGTTGTGTGTCGACAATCAATCTATCTTCACCTGTAACAAACAGGTTATCTGCATACAAAAGTAGTATCACTGGATTGCCTTCCTCAACCTTATAGAAAAGGTTGGAATCCGCTTTATTCTTGGTAAAGCCCAAACTGGATAGAAAGCTGTCTATCCTACCATACCAAGTTCTGCACTCATATATGACTACACCGTGCTGTCTTGAAATCCATCTGGTGCATCTTCTATTTCATCACTTTTATATTTCTCTATGCTGTCGTCTGCAGCATGCTTGATCTTGATAGATCCATATGGAAGTCATAACAAACTTCCCTCAGGTCTTGGGACTACATCCCAAACATCATTCTTCATGATTGACTGATCATGGCATTCTTCCCATATCCCGGGAACTTCAATATCTTCAATAGATAATTTTGTTTCTGAATAAATGTTGTAGTTCTTCTTTTGTAGGAGATGGCATATGATCTTTCGTACACAACAAGTTAAATTGCATGATTAGAAAACATATCATAGTTTTCAGAACAAATTCTTACACATAAAGAAATATGTCATACAGTCATGCAATTATCTTAGCCAATGCTTCAATACAACAATTATCCATATCCCGTAACTTTCTAGATGCCTTCCAATCTCTACCAGAACATTGTTAAGAGTGTGCACAACTTCCAACATGTCAGCAAAGAGGTTTCATTCTAGATAAGTAGCAATGGAATGTTGTACAGTGCCATAGGCCACTTACCCATGCATATTAGCAATATACTGTTCATCAATGCAACTATTCTAATATGCATAACACACAACCTAATTCTAGGAACATCATTATATACATTATTGAACAGTATTATTTAAACAATAAAATATGCAAGTAATGACAATTCAAATACTTATCTTTGTGTGTTTGTTGGGTTAACTCCCTCTCAGCCTTTGCTTCTTTTCTACAACTCCATTCTTATGTGGATTGTGAGAAGTGGTCAACTCCCTCTAAATATCTGCATCCCTGCAAAAACTACTGAAGAGTGCTCCTTTGATTTCTTGCAGGAATGACTAGAGTGTGCTCCCTCTTGATCTTTGCTTCCAGGATTACCTGTCCTTGAACTTACATCCATCCTTAATCACTATGTATGCTTATTAGTATCATCATTGTGTTATCCTTGAGGTCTCATACATAATCACACATTTATTAGTATAATCTTAATACTATCAAAACACAATAATCTTAAACATGTATATTCATGGTCATTCACAGATAATAAACATTAGTATTCAAGGTTTCAGGGAAGTCTTCTTTTACTCATACATTTTCTTATTTGATCATATGACTCTTTTGGTTAGTTGAATCATCAATCAAGATAAGAGATATAATATGCATAAAACCTGTGATTATTCAAACCTATACCTTCATGATTCTTCTGGTATTAGTCATATCATCAATTATGGTAAGAAACATAATATGCATACCACCATGATTATTTAAACCTATGAATTCATGAATAATCATTATCAACAACACAACAGTATAAGATCCTAACACAAGGTAGGATTCTAGCTTGATATAGGAAAAACATACCTGGATTAACATGCTAGCTAGTTATGTCTAACATACCCGCATAATGTCTTTTGGTTCTCTTCAGTGACTTGTGCTAGTAACCTGCATGTCTCATAAGTTAACCATTGTAGAAACAAGTTATACATACCTCGAAAGTAGATCTTCTATGTGATCCATGACAATGGATGAATCCTTGTCTTCATGTCACCATGATCATACGTTCTTGAAGTAGAACATGATTTGTCTTTCTTGGTGTACCTTTTATGTTAGCAGACAACATAAACCTCATACAACACCATAATGCATTAGTACAATCATAAGTGTCAACACCCTAACCAATGAATATCTTCTATCATGCATTCATAATTTTGTTAAGGTGATACGACAAATCTAAAATCAAGATTGTACTAACCGTAATAACATGAAGACAAACATACCATAAACTTAATCATGAACAAATATCGAAACATACCTCGATGAGTCATACCTGTCAAGATTGCTTGTAATATTCTTATGTAAGGCCTTAACCTCATCTCCCTCTGAAACAAGAACTTCTTCACTTATGCAGGTGACCAATCCATCTTCTTCTAGGATTAACCCAATCCACTTGATTTGCAAGAACTAGACCTGGAACTAGATATGGGTTTGTCAGAGAAACCCCAAAAATTCAAACTTTGAATTTCAAACTTCCGGAAGGATAGAAATATGCGCCTTGATGAGCTGATCAAGCTGGTATATTCAGAATTTGAAAACTGCAAAGTTTCACTCCTCAATTTTTCCTTTGAAACTTCCGGATTCACTGAACGTGACCCTGAACTGGGGTTTGATGAAGCCCACTCTTTTTCCCAATCAAAATGTTTGATCCAAATCTCTAAGCTTCTATTTTTCTGAGGAGTTTCCAGCCGTGGTCACAGATTTCAAAAATTCCCATTTTTACAGAAGCCCTAATTTTCCACTTTTCTGATCAAAGTGCCGAACTAGGGTCTGATCACGCCCGGCCTTCTGCCCAACCAAAAATTCTGATCTTGGTCTCTAAATTTCGATTTTGATGAGTAGCATCCAGCCATGGTCTCCTATTACAAAAATTCCAACTTTCTCCGAAGCCCTAAATTCCGGAAGCCATGAATGAAGGTACTCAAAAATAATTCTGTTTTGACAGAAATATGTACCTGATTGTTTCTGGTGTAACTCTGAACTTTTCAATCCATAGGGTCTGAAAAAACTTCCTAAGATAGCCCGACCTGTTATATTTCCATCCCGACAGGTCTGACCTCAATTGGATTCTCTGAGAGAGCGTTATGCCAAGTGTCACAACGTGACCTGTTTATGGGATAATACAGGAGAGCGAACTTGTACGGAATTCCACGTGTCACTGTTTCAACTTCGGCCTCTGAAAACGTTTCCTGAGACAGTACAATCTGTGTGCTACCTATCACTTTTTACTAAATTTCATTTGGAGCTTCGTAGCCCAAGTTATGACCTTTTTCCCAAGGTCACCTAATTTTGACTCAGATCTGGAAGAGGCAGAAACCCTATATTGTACAGATCATAAATGACAAAGTACAATGAATTAGAGGTTTTCCTTTGGACACAAGGTACATGGAGATTTAATATTCGACCTGTAAAGGTTTTAGATCCGAAATTTTTTCCAAAACGGATTTAAACCACTTATACTATGAAACGAGAACTCGACACAGTTCTCGTTTTTCTCTCTCCTAATTTTAGTAGGTATTTTTAGCTCCGTTTCAAAAAGGGGTGATGCCAGTATCACACATTTTCATTTCGAGGCATTTTTTGGGACCTTTGAATTATCTTTATCGTAAAAAAAAATTAGTTTCCATTTTCAGGTACATTTTTAGAAATTTAGCAAAATAGCGTACATTTTTAAGCAATTTATAATGAAAAACATATACATTTTGCAATTTTTTCTATAAAATAAGACATTTTTATGGACAAAATAAGACACTTTTATTGACAACATTGTAAAAAATTCCAGACAATATAGACATTTAAAACCATTTTCAATCAATTTTCAGATATGTTTTGTGTAAAAATGATACTATTTCATATTATTTTCTGAAAAGTGTTGATTCACATAAATTCAAGAAAAACTATACAAATTATTTGTAAAAAACATATTTCAAACATTATATATAGAAATTTTATTTCTAAAATTAAGTCTGAAAGTCAAAACATTACTAATATATCTTATCAAAATATTATCAAACTTAGCATTTTTTTCAAAACATGAAACTAATCAACAATATCATGGAGGCCAAATTCATGTCCTCTTCTGCTGCATGTTTCCCCCCTCTAACATTATAATAAAAAAAAATTAAAAAATAAATTAAACTAACCCCTAACAACATTATAATAAAAAATTCCTAACAACATTATAATAAAAAATTTAAAGAAAAATTAAAAACAAATCAAACTAACCCCGTCGATGCCCGGCATCGAGGGGGCCGTGAGGGCCGCCCTTTGGCGCCCAAGCGAGTGACCTCCCTTGCTTGGGCGCCAAAGGGTGGCCCTCACGGCCCCTTCGATGCCGGGCATCGACGGGGGCCCTGAGGGCCGCCCTTTGGTGCCCAAGTGAGCGACCTTTAAACAAAATTTAAAAATACATTAAAAAAAAATACTAAGTATCTATATACTAACCAAATTTACATTATAAATTTTTTTTAAAATACTATACAAAAACTTAAAAAACAATTAAAACAAAAATTTAAAAACAATAAAAAAATCAAACTATACAAAATTTTAAAATAAATTAAAAAACAAAATAATTAAAAAAAAAATTAAACTATAAAAAATTAAACAAACTTTAAACAAAATTTATAAAAACTTAAACAAAATTTAAAAAAAAATTAAACAAAATTTAAAAAAACATAAACTATACAAAAATTCAACAAAATTTAAAAAAAATAAAACAAAATTTAAAAAATAAAACAAAATAAAAAAAAACTATACAAAAATTAAACAAAATTTAAAAAAAAAAAACAAAATTAAAAAAATTAAAAAAAACTATACAAAAATTAAACAGAATTTAAAAAAAAATAAACAAAATTTAAAAAAACTCAAAACAATGCAACGGTCCGCCGCTCGGGCGCCAACGGGCGGCCCTCGAGGCCGGCCGTCGATGCCCGGCATCGAGGGCCGGCCTCGAGGGCCGCCCGTTGGCGCCCGAGCGGCGGACGTATAAAAAATTAAACAAACTTTAAACAAAATTTATAAAAACTTAAACAAACTTTAAAAAAAAATTAAACAAAATTTAAAAAAACATAAACTATACAAAAATTCAACAAAATTTAAAAAAAATAAAACAAAATTTAAAAAATAAAACAAAATAAAAAAAAACTATACAAAAATTAAACAAAATTTAAAAAAAAAAAACAAAATTAAAAAAATTAAAAAAAACTATACAAAAATTAAACAGAATTTAAAAAAAAATAAACAAAATTTAAAAAAACTCAAAACAATGCAACGGTCCGCCGCTCGGGCGCCAACGGGCGGCCCTCGAGGCCGGCCCTCGATGCCGGGCATCGACGGCCGGGCATCGAGGGCCGGCCTCGAGGGCCGCCCGTTGGCGCCCGAGCGGGCGGACGTCCGCCGCTCGGGCACCAACGGGCGGCCCTCGAGGCCGGCCGTCGATGCCGGGCATCGAGGGCCGGCCTCGAGGGCCGCCCGTTGGCGCCCGAGCGGGCGGACGTCCGCCGCTCGGGCGCCAATGGGCGGCCCTCGATGCCGGGCATCGACGGCCGGCCTCGAGGGCCGCCCGTTGGCGCCCGAGCGGTGGACGTCCGCCTGCTCGGGCGCCAACGGGCGGCCCTCGAGGCCGGCCGTCGATGCCCGGCATCGAGGGCCGGCCTCGAGGGCCGCCCGTTGGCGCCCGAGCGGGCTTTAATTTTGGTTTTTTTTTTTAAAATTTTGTTTTTTTTTTTTAAATTTTGGTTTTTTTTTTTAAATTTTGTTTAATTTTTTATAGTTTTTTTTAATTTTTGTATAGTTTATGTTTTTTATAAATTTTATTTAAAGTTTATTTAATTTTTTATAAATTTTATTTTGTTTAATTTTTTATAAATTTTGTTTAAAGTTTGTTTAATTTTGTATAGTTTATTTATTTTTAATTATTTTGTTTTTTAATTATTTTGTTTTTTAATTTATTTTAAAATTTTGCATAGTTTGATTTTTTATTGTTTTTAAATTTTTGTTTTAATTGCTTTTAAGTTTTTGTATAGTTTTTTTTTAAATTTTTTATAATATTAGTTTGGTTAGTATATAGATACATAGTATTTTTTCTTAATGTATTTTTAAATTTTTAATTATAATGTTATTTTAGTTTAGTATAGATATATAGTATTTTTTTTTAATGTATTTTTAAAATTTTAATTATAATGTTATTTTAGTTTAGTTTGTTTTTATTTTTTTTTAATTTTTAATTATAACATTAGTTTAAATGTTAGTTTAATTTTTTTTTAATTTTTTTTTTAAAACTCAAAGCTAATATTCGTGGAATAGGGAGCATTCGTGCAAGATGGGAGTGTATTAAACCAAGTCGTAGATCCCGAAGGAATATGACATCTGAAATGATGGGTATAGATGTAGACTCAGATTGTGCGCCCATTGATAATAGAGAAGAGTATGGGTCATCTACATCTTCATCAAGTCCTTCATCTGCAGAAAATGTAGATTCTGATGGGGTGTCAGAATCCATGGATGAATTTGAAGAAACAGTGTAGATGCTTTTTATTAGTATGATTTTTGTAATTGAAACTCTAGAGGAGTTTTTGATGATGGGGTGTCAGAATCCATGGATGAATTTGAAGAAGCAGTTTAGATGCTTTTTACTAGTATGATTTTTGTAATTGAAACTCTAGAGAAGTTTTTGAATATTTATATGAACCATTTGTTCTTGTATGGTCTAATATATTATCTCATTATGAATCGCATCATAATTCCTTTGTTTTTATATGGTTATAATGGTGAAATTATTAGAGAAATTTGTTTTTTTGTTTAATATGCAATTTTCCTGAAAGTTGTAATTTATCTCTTCAAGAAAAAAAAAAATTCCAATTTAAGGTTGATTTTAAAGTTTTGTTAAACAACAATATGGGATGTTTAGGCCATGGCTCTATTTTTTACCCTAAAAAAAAATACGTGTATACTGGCATCAACACTTTTCTATTTGGGGGGTGTTTTTGGTGTTTTTTTTGCAAAAATCATCGTTTTTATGAGTAGAGTTCTCGTTCATAGTATATAGTTCTCGTTTCATAGTATAAGTGGTTTTTATAGCGAAAGTTCTACGATGACTGGTTTTTGCTATATCAAGCCCTAGCATCGTAGAAGCAACAAGTGTCATACATGTCATATCATGCCTTCTTTCAGGCTAGCTCTGATACCATGTTAAATTTTCAGAATTTACTTCAATCTGATCTAGGATCTTAACTGAGAGAACAACATGTATAGCAAATCTACAGCATATTAATCATATACACAATAATGCAAGCACACAAGAGACACAGAGTTTACTTGGGGAAAACCATAGAGGTGAAAAACCCCAATAACTTACTCAGAGATAGATAGAGCAATGATACAACCAGAATACAAGAGATAGTCTTCTCCTAGCAGCAGAGCCTCCTCCTCCACAAGTGCGCCACTCTCCATAGTGTGAGTGAGAGAATAGAATGTGTAAAATGAGAGAGACACACTCTCTATTTATACACTAACTTGACTTGACCTTTACTCAACTAGGTCGGCCTCAACTTAACCACTTAACATAATGCTGACTGGGCCGACCCCCACTAGGGTGGTCTAATAACCCTTTGACCCACATGGCCAACCCCCAATAGGGTGTTCTAATAACCCTTTAACCCACATGACTTATACAGAGCCGACCCCAACAAGGTGGTCTAATAACCCATCAAGTATAAGTTACGACACTTACAATATAAATGGAGAAACTTCCGTATAGAGGAATAATAACA
The DNA here is from genome assembly GCA_027924585.1 of Larix kaempferi. Taxonomy (NCBI): domain Eukaryota; kingdom Viridiplantae; phylum Streptophyta; class Pinopsida; order Pinales; family Pinaceae; genus Larix; species Larix kaempferi. Next base: position 1,352,812 of record BSBM01000710.1, on the reverse strand, counting down.
TCTCTAAGGGAATACAACCACTTCCGTATAGAGGAATAATAACATCTCTATAGGAATACAATATACAAATATGTGAAATACATTCCGAAGTTACATATACATCAACACCAACCATGATCCTACAACCATTCCTTGTTCTGTATGGATCCCCCCGAGCTGGATTCCAACATGCAATGAGAGATAGAGGCTCTAGGTCCACTACTGGTTCAGATCTGAGAATTATTAAGTGAGGTTACTTTAGTTTCTTGGATCAGAATACTTTTCTTGGATTACCATAAGAGAATTATGATGACCAAGAATGATAGATGATCTCCCAAACTTGGGATCTGCCATCTTTAAGTAGGGAAGTCTTTTAATTAGGACTGTTGAAATAATTAGTTTCTTTAAATTAAATAATGAATAATTAAAAGATATTATTTAATTAAATATCTAGTCCTCTTGAACTAGGAATTTTCCAACTGTTTAACCATAAGTGATTTTGATTTATGCTCTTAATAATAATTATAATAACAATAATTATAATAATAACACTTATACTAACAATAATTGTATTTCACTTAACTATTAATACACCATTTATAATATAAAACAATGCATAAATCATATATACTAATTATATTCCATAATTAAATAATGGCACTATTATTATTAAACCTCTTAATAATAATATTATCATTGAGGCCTTTATACATGTTAATCATAAAAGACCACTGGTAATTATCTTTTATTTAGTTCTGTGTCATCACATGACACTTCTTTTAAATTTTAAGGACAAGGTCCAATTCTTTGGATGGTCTCGGTCAACTTGGTTAGTTACCTCTAGTCTCTCTCTTGCATGTCGGATTCCCTCATTTAACATGGTAGTTCCCGCAGTATTTGATGATAGATAAAAGATGAATCATTTAATCAAATAAGATAAGTGTGATGAAAGTAAAAGTGCTATTCAGAGTCCTTCCGACTCAACACTTTGAGATCCAGTAACCCCGAGTGCTCTTCAGAGCCTTTTAACTCAACACTCTCACATGGGAATTATGCTAGTGCAATTCCAAAGTCTCTGCTCAACACTAGTGCTAGAATGTGGTTGTGAGGCACATATAGAATATTTAAGTTGCCTCGGATCTGGTATTCATTTATCAAGCTTGGAGTGCTTCGGGGCTTAGGTCCAACACTCAATGTACCTCAGGGCTTACTCCTAGTACATAAACATTCTTCTAGGTACATCGGGGCTTATGCCTAGTATGTAGGTTACATGTGTGTTTCTGAGTCCACGCTCAACACACTCATAAGTCAAATCATGTAAAATCATAGATCTGCATAGTAAGTAGCAAAATATCATCTCAGTATATTAGGTTTTGTACCCTTATCAAAGCTGAAGAACATCATTAAAAACATTGGGGCCTTCTCACCCAGTATCTACTCAAATAAAGAAGTCAGTCAGGGACCATGCCTGATATGTCGATATATATATAAAAAATAAATCATAGGTGCTAGGGCTCATGTCCAATACTCAAAATAAAAAAAAAGGTGCTGGGGCCGTGGCCCAATATAACAACAAAATAGTTAGTCCAAAATTCAGGATATTACACACAGTTGAAATTCTATGCCCTTGGTAGGTATCCAACAGGTGTCCTTGAAGGCCTTTTGGATGCTAGACGGAACGAGCCATAGAATGACGATCGTGGCTCAGATCGACAAACTGTTGACTTCGTTGGATTCAGGGCACCAGGATAGTGCTAGGGGTGCCCCTCTCCTCCGGTCCCATGGCCCAGGTGTCATCTTGTAGGTCCATTTTGGAAACTAGGGTTTTGCTCAGTAAGGGAGTGTGCAATTTTTGCACACGGGGGTCAACTTTGCAAAATCATCCTCCAGGCACTTATGTTGATGATGATGATGATGGTGATGATGATGGAGACATTGATGGTGATGGTGATGGTGATGGTGAGGGTGAGGGTGATAGTGATGGTGAGGGTGATGACGATGGAGATCGTGATGGGATGGTGATGGTGATGGGATGGTGATGATGATGATGATGGTGATGATGATCAAGTCGTTGATGGTGATGGTGATGGTGATGTTGATGAGGAACCTAGAGATTGCAATGATGATGAATATTTTGATGATGATGATGATGGTGATGATGGTGAAGATGTTGATAATGATGGTGATGGTGATGGTGATGGTGATAGGAAGATAATGATGATGAAGAAGATGATGATGATGGATATGTTGATGATGAACCTAGAGATGACAATGATGATGAAGGGTTTTTCTCAGAAAATTTATCAAGCTTTTGAGTTTCATGATAGTGGCACCATTGTGGAGAGGGTGAAGAGACCTAGTGTTACTTGTAGGGATATTAGGACATATTGGAGGAAGTATCTAAAGGGTACATAGGGTTTAAGGGTAGGATTTGGGTGAGGGTTAGGGTTAGAGTTATAGAAGGAAATTGAATTAGGTCATTTCTCTAATGTACATTTTATATTAATGGTATGGCTTGGTCTAAGGTGGTGCTCTCAAATAGCTAATTCATTATGAAATATTTAACAAGACATGAATTAAATTTAATATAAGTGTATTGTTAAATATAGTGAGCATTGAGCATGGGAAACCAAATCTATGAATATGTGTATTGTTAAATATAATTTTTTCGAGTGAAGCCAATAACCAACATAATCAACATAATATAAGAGTTTTTTTGTGTTGGGGATAATCAACTTGTGTGTAGAGCTCTAAACATCAATGGTTGATGGGTATCTCCCTCCACATAACAATCCTGATTAGCTATCTAATTATCCAATTACAAAACGCATGTGTATTCAATCAAACAAATTAGCATTAGATCACCCAAGGAAAGTTTCATCTAACTCTACCCAATCCCATAATCTTAGGGTTTATTGATCATATCTAAAAAATGGCATATTCATAAACTTGACATACAAGAGAACTTTTGGCATATTTATAAACAACATAAATGTAAATTTGGCATATCAAGAACACAAAATTGACATATTCATAAACAACATACACATGAAAATTGAGCATATATCAATATTCAATTACAAATAGTATAAATAGGATAGTATTAAAAGTATGTAACATATCTCATCATGCTAGATCCCACCTATTATCATACAACCAAGCCCTCCGGATCATCTGTTATACTGATGGTCTCCATTAGTCTCTCGTGCTCTGTATCTGGTAAGAATTAGCATACCTTCGATGAATTTCATCTAGGCATTGTTCGTACCTGGAGGTTTGTACCAATGATTAAGTTGGTAAAGTGATACACACTTGCACCTGGTTTGTAATCCCTGCAAACGTATCCACCCTTCTTTCTTGCATTGTTGTATTGTGTCAAGTATTCACCTTTAACAACCATAGACCCGATTGGGAAGTGGTTGTTTTCATCGTCAGTCATGGACATAATGAGGGTTTGCTTTCCATCTATACAGCGTGCCAACCAATAATCACCACCCCATTCACTATCTTTTGAGGCAACCACTGCGTATATGTTCCCTGCATAATATGATCAAGTAGGTATATGATCAAAATATTTTTTGTGCAATACAAGGAAATTAATGTGCATTTGAAGACTACGTAAATAAACAAAAAAATGTTAAGGAAATGCATCATACCAGGTTGTACAAGGTCTAAGACATGATCAAAATCTATAGAAATAGATGATTGGTCTTCTTCCAACGGAATTAACTCAACAATTTCATGTTGATCAAGTGGAAGTGATATGCGATCCCATCCATCAACCCAATCCAATGATTCACACCCATCCCAGTCACCATCACAACAAGGCGGGCAAAAACAAGCGAGTTTTCTAGTCCAAATTTCAAATACGGGGTTATAAGAGCTTCGAACCGAATGAAAGCCACGAGTCCGAGGCACAGTCTTGTATTCCCATGCATGTGAACGATCGATGTCTACCACCTCCCAAAAAAATCTCTCCACATGTCTCTTTCTTGTGGATTCTACTCGCATAGTTGATTCCTCTCCCACTACTGACATGCACCACGTGACTATAGATTGAGCATTTAGAATAGTAGATTCTGTATATACTTTCAATTCCTCTCTTATTAGGGATGTTTTGACACATGCTCCGGCTCCATCATGCTCTCCTTTACCATGCCTAGTCTCAAAATAGTTCCACATATGTGGCACTTTGTAGTTTTTATGCAATGAACACAACCATTGAAATATGCGTGCATTTTTTAACTGACTAGCACATCCATCAGACCAAATCCAGTGTTGATCCATCTATATGTTCCTTCCCTTCAAGTGATCATGGAACATGATGAAGCAATGATGTACATAGTGGAATTCATGGCACCTATCATCACTTATGTAGAAGTGATATTCCTTAAAAATTTCTCTTTGCATTTCATTGCTATTTGGGCCATGCCTATATGTGATATGGACCATCAAGGAAACCTACTTAGAGTGATAATACTGACTTTGGATCTCATTTTGAGGTTGCAGAGTGTATTTCTCAGAAAAATCAACAACTGAAAGTAGAGTACCACGGGGAATTGTATCTCTGCATATTCTAAACTTCTCATCCTGCCATCGTGCCATGTGGACATGCTGAACATATTGATGTGTCTTTTCAATAAATTCCTTGACGAAGTCACTAACTTGTACCTGGTGACAAAAAATGATCTCAATATAATTTTTTTTTATAAGTAAGGATTGAAATGTAACTGTTCAAACATAATTTTATAGATATAAATGCATACCTGAGATGTCACCAATTGTATTTTTTTACTTTCTTTCCCTAGGACTATTTTATAGCTGATATATTTGAAACTTTTCATGTCTGTAACCATTTTCCCAAATTCATTGTCTCCACTCTCATGCATACATTGGCTCAATAATGCCATTCCAACACATTTGGAGCATGTTCCATCCAAACAAGATTTTGCATAGTAAGTTTGCCCCTCAGGCCTATTGCACATGATGCTATGAATGAATTCTCTTGATGAAGTCAGTGGTATTGTCATGGAGCAATCTTGCACATGGTTAGTATGCAACACACGACGAATGTACAAAAATGTTTCATAGTAATATTCATATTATACGTGGTATCTACAACAACAAGTGTTACAAAGAGTATTTATTCTAACATACAATGGCTTACATTTCTCAAAAGATCTTTGCCCCAAGTTCAATTGTCTATGTTCATTCCTAAATTTCTCGTTTAGTTCTATCTGTGTTATATCAAGAAGATGCTTGGTATGTGGTTCACGATCCTTTGAACCCCTTCTCAGTTTTAGTACATCCTTCCGGTTTGAAGAAGGCCTTGTGTGATCATAACACAAACTCTGCACTAGTCCCTTTATTGCATCAACTAGCTTCATGTCACGACGTGGCAACCGACCAATAAAGGCCCAAAACTCTGTCTGATCGGTTGTGTCAAGATGTTCTCTTCTAATAGAATACCTACGGAGGGTTTTTACATTCAAATTAACTAGTTTGGATGTAGGATTGAGAAAACGAAGGACCCTGGTGTTCTTATTTACAATTGCTTGTGACAACACACGACAAGCTGCATTGTGGTCCTTTGAACATGTGTTCTTACCAATTTTACCAAATGCATCTACTAAGCTTTTAACTATATGAGAACTTGGTTCAGAATTCTTTATCATCTTTATCCCTAGATTTTTCCTAACAATATTCATGCCCCTAGATTTTAACAATGATAAAAATAATCTACATTTATCTCCATCACATTTAGAAACAAAATATTTATCAAGAATCTGTTGAGTTTGATAAGCAATACTACGTTTAGATAGCGTACCTTCAGTGGAATTGAGGAGACTTTCATCAACTTGTATATGCTTTGGAGTTCTTCGACGTGTGCTTGCTAATGGAGGTAAGGGGGTTGGAATTATACCATGTAGTGCATCACCAAGACGCTCCAATGTTTCAGTAGTAGCTTGTTGTCCTTCATTCTCTTCTTGGTAGTTGGATGGTCGAAGTCCAGCATCCTCATCGATGGTTCGTATTACATTTTCTTCTTCAACAGTAGGATCCATGTCCAACGCCTATCTGACTTCATCACTTGTATAACCACATCCGGATAAAAAATCGTGTGTTTCTTCATGACCTTCATCTTGAGATGGTAACTTATCACTTTGAATTGAAGTGGGAATTGAAACATCCCCTAATGAGCACCTACGTATTGTTTCTTGATTACTTCCATGGGGTGCTTGTTCAACAACTATTATGGAAATTGAAGGTCCCTCTAGTGTATGTTTCCTTTTTTATTGTCATGGATTAATAGGATGAACTGTGGTATCCTCTACAATTGGATTTGGATTAGTTTCCAAAGAAATCCTCCGATTCATCATGTCTATTCTTTTCTTTTCTTTCTCTTCTTCAATGACTTCTTGAGGTCTCTTCTTCCTTGCTGATTTTATTCCTTGGTTACGCGCATTCCCCATCACCACAATGATCAATTCAATATAGTTTGTTTTTGTTGCTCCTAAATTACAAGCTTTCAAGCCTTTAGTGCTTTCTATAACTATAAATCCTTCAAGGTGCTTAAATCTTCCTTCTCAATTGTTCATATTTCCCATCAAAACAATGATGAATGAGAAAATTTACCTTTGGTGCTCTTCAATAATAAGCAAATGAAAGTTAAAATGCAAATTGTTCCTCAAGTTGATTCTCTTGTACAATTGTGTATATCGACCATCACCATGAAATGGTCTTGAAGCTTGATATATTATCTTGTGTGCTCCTCAAATATAGGCAAAATGAATCTTTCAAAGACCTTATCTTTGGTGTTATTCAATTGGAGATTCTTCAAGGTTGTTGGTTATCTTCTTCAAATATGGCCATATAACCCAACACCACAGTGAGCAACCATGAAAGATGTCCTCAATGCTGCACTTGCACAACAAAAATAATGATGGAGATGGTGTAAATTGTGAATATTTTCAATGGCGGGCTCGTGCTTTGTTCGAAAAATTGCGGGATTTCCTGTTTTTGCTTGGACAAAGTAAAGTGCTCTCGGACAGGGACAGTCCACTGTTTATACAATTCCATAACGTGCATGTGATATGCAGAATCAAAACGCGCACGTGATATTGTCACGTCCCCTCCCATCATTCCAGCTAGATGGAGAGGATCGTGAGGTTAAACTGGGCATCTAGCCCCCATATCCATTCATTAAACTTTTTGATACAAAGACAAGTATATGTTCATGCAATGGAAACACAATGGAAGTTAAGTAAATGCTGTTGATATCTATCATACATTCAAGATTCTGTGACGGCCAATTAAAGACCTTTGCAGATTTATAACAGATCATATGGAATTGCATAAACTCGTAAAAACACAGCGGAAGTAAATTCATTTAACCCATCCACATACATTCATAATATTCATCAAATGGTAATTGCAATTTAACACAAGAGAATACTTATCTTATGCGAAAGTAGTCCCATGCAACTGGCTATGCAACTGCAACGTTCCACCCAAACGTAGGCCAGTGTGCTCCTCAATCTCTCAGCACCACTGCCACCCCCGAGCTGGGCATGATCTCTACAAGGAACCAGGGAACAACAGACTCACACATAGCCAAGCTTACACCAAGATGAACCAAGCCAATCTGCAATTGGGTTTATCAGGCTACTAGGAGATGGAAAAAAAGAGTTGCTAAGCTAGTGAGCTCCAGCACAGAGCCAGGGATAACCTTGCAAGATCTATCTAGCTTGGCACCCACAATACCTACACACCCAGCACAAGGAAGTATTCTTTTCACTGCTGTACAGTCCCTCAAGCCATACCTTCCCTATCTAGTGCTCTCAGGGTATGCATATAAGAGTAACCAAAGCCCTCTTGATCTTCTTGAGAGTTTGTCTCCCCCACTAGGTTTATCAATCCACTTCTATCCACTACCACTCCAACACTTCAGCTCATAGGCTCAAACCAAAAACGAGGATGCACATAACAGCAGAACCACACTTGCTGGGCATGAGGAAAACGTTTTCCACAGTGGGATGCATGAGACGGGGTTTCAACTCACTCATAAAAACGTGGGAACACCCAAAAACGAAATGGGAAGATGGGGAACAACCCTGGGAAGCCAATCCGTTTTTAGAAAAACGTCCTTGGACATTCGGGGGCAAAAACGACCTCCATACAGTCCCCAAAACGTGGCTCTTCTCTCCCAAGCTATTGTATATGCAAAAACGAACTCCCAGGCATGGAAAAATGCAGGATTTGGATGAAAAACATGTAGGGAAAGACCCAGCTAGCTCCAACTGCGTGAATGAGTCAAGACTGCCTATTCAGAAATGGCTTTGGGCACCATTTCGTGGGTGTTTTCTTGCCCAACAAGCAAAAACACGAATTTCCAGGTTGATGGCTTGCCCATGCACGAAATTGGCTGCCATACTTCTTCATTTCCAAGGCATTAACTGCCTTAACCAATTTCTTGGAAGAATTAAATGATTGGGTGCATGAGACAAAATGGGTAGTTGGTGGTTTATGGGTTTCCCCATTGACACATGGATTAACACCATTGGCTCAAGGGTTTAAATAATTTCCCTCCCTATTCCTTGTAGAATCATGCCCCATCTCTTTGTTGCATTGCATAGCTAGTTGTGGGTATTTTTCATTAAAATTCATATTTACATGATGTCTCATTTACATTGTGCCCATCTAGCACAAGAGTCATAAGCATCTAGTTTAATTGCCGATACATAAACGCTAAATCAATGGTGGGGCCTTGGCCTTGAGCTCCTCACCATGATTAAATTTCAGTATTTACATCATTTACAAAGGGGGTCAAAATGGGGACGTGACAGATATGGTTAACCACAATAAATAGGTTAGGTGCACGGCTAGGGCAACGAATAATATCAAAACAAATCAAATGTTTTGTATGGTTACATACAAAGCAAATGTTTTTAGTGTGGGACAAATGTTTTGTATGGTTTAATACCCCCCTAACTCTTTCCCAATAATCCCTAGATACCCCCCATCTCTTTCTAAATATATGCCACTCATTCTCTCTAAATCCCTCCCTATATGTTTCTTTCTCTCCCTTACTCCATCCATGTCCCTACCACCCCACTCTCCATCTCTCCACCTTCTCTTTATCTTCGCCATTATCCCTCCCTAGAGCACTCTCTCCCTTCTTCTCCCTTAATCACTAACCCTCTATTCCTTTATCCCTCCCTCCTGCCCTCTCTCTCTTACCTTGTTCCTAGAGCCCCTCCCCCATAAAGGCCTTTAGACCCTCTTCGAAACATTAATCCCTAAGGGAATAAGTGCACAAGATGATGAGGAGGAGGAGGGTGATGACAATGAAGATGATCATGATGCATATGAAGATGATAGAGATGATGATGTTGATGAAGATGAAGATGATGGTGATGATGATGAAGACGCTGATGATGATGGTGATGGTGATGGTGATGAAGATGATGATGATGATGATGATGATGATGAAGATGGTGATGATGGAGATGTTGATGAAGAAGTGGGAGATGACAATGATGATGAAGATGTTAGGAACCCATGTCTTTACTTTGTTAGTATGTTGTTGTTGGACGCATATGCTTTATAAGTCGTCCCGTAGTATTTGTTGATCAATAGTTTGTGTTATTGTTGTTGGTGCATATGCTTTGTAAGTCGCCTGTAGTATTGTTGATCCATAGTTTGTAGTGGCCCGTGGTTTTGACCCATGGTATTGGTGCCTAGACTTAGTATATAAGTGTGTGTTGAGACCTATGAAGGCACCGTGAAGTTATTTGTATTGAGCTTTCTCATAGGAGGTTGCCCCCTCGAAGTGGCCTGTGATCAATATAAAAGTGATTCTGAGTTCTGTCATTTCTGCTATTTCGCATATTCGTATTAATTAATTGTTGCAGGTGCATCACATCTGGTATCAGAGCACTTTCTTAGGTTCGCTGGGTGAAATTTTTGTCAATTTTTTTTTTTTCGCATCTATTGCAAGTTCGGATTTGGGAATAATCCCTATCCGCTTAACTGTGGGAAGTACTTGGGCATAAGCCCTAAAACTCATTGTGAGGAGTACCACAGGAACCCTGAAGTAGCTGGCCCATTGAGAGGACTTGCCAGTGAAAAGGGAAACGACCCCTACCTGATTGACTAGTTCCCACCCGTGAGGTAAACCAAGAGATGTCGTTTGTGGCAAAGCGGTTATCAGTTTTACCTGAGCCATGGAGTGAGGGGTATTGCTCCAATACGCAAGCCGTTAGACAGCATTGGTGGTCGAGTGAAACCCGTGAACTGTTAGGAAGCCACACATACCTGGGGCCCATATCTACTTTCAGCTGAACTATTGTCGATCACTACTGCGCCGTTTCAGATCCATTTTGCAAGCCGTTTCAGATCCAGCCATTTTCAGTCCATTCGGCGCTGTTCTAGATCCTTTCTGAGTCATAGCCGCTCCAGTCTGGAAAAAAAAAAGAAAAAAAAGAGTATAAAATTCAATTTTTTGTCCATATCTCCCTTGTTTTCACTTTGTTTCCCTTGAAATTTTTGGGGAACCCCTGTCATCCCATTTTGCATATTTCATTCCTGAGGACCCTATTCCCAATTCCCCTTCCCAAAGCCCGAAAGCCCACATTTGTCTATTTTTAGGGTTTTCCATAACTTCCTCAGATTTCACCCAATCACCTTCAAATTTTACCACAGAGTTACTTTCTGAATTCTGCTTCTTTGTCCCCCTCTGCCAAATTTTCCCATTCTTTCACCCCGCTCCTGAAATCCTCATTTTTGCTTCCTTGTCTAGTCGACAGTGTCCAACACCTAGTCAAACCCCAATTACCCTTCATATTTTTTCCCAAGTCCAGATTTTCCCTTACTGAAGCAGTTTCTGTTTTTGTTTTCCTACCCAGTCAGAAAAAAAAAACTCCTGGTTATGGTTGTCACCCGTGCAGGAGAAAAAACCATGGAAGAAGCACTTGCAGCCATACAAGCCAAACTCCAGGATCTGGATGAAAAATTTCTCGGCCTCCATCTTGAACATTCAGCTATGAACAACAAACGGCAGTCCGAGTCTTCATCAGACAATGGGTTCTCTTCTTCCAGCAATTTTCGTGGTCCGAAGCTTGATTTTCCTTGCTTCAATGGTATTGATCCAACTGGATGGATCTATCGTGTAGAATAGTATTTCAGTCTGCATAATACTTTTGATGTCAACAAAGTTCCGCTGGCATCCTTTGACTTGGAACATGAAGCTCTTCAATGGTACCATTGGTACATCAAGGCTCATCCAGAGCCCAAATGGTCAGACTTTTGCCAGCTCCTTTTGCAACGATTTGTTCCTAGTGCTTTTGATGACTTCACCGGAGCCCTCACTAAACTTCACCAAACTGGCACTGTGAGAGAGTATCAAACTAAATTTGAGAACCTAGCCAACCACACTCAAGGATTGTCTGATGACTTTTACCAGAGTTGTTTTATCAGTGGTCTAAAGGATGCCATCCGCCTTGACGTCAAAATGTTCTGTCCCACCACAATGATGGAAGCCCTAGGGTTGGCTAAGTTGGCAAAAGACAAGATTGCAGCCCAACAACGCTCCAAGCCCACTTTTGTGCTCTTTCGAAATATGGGTTCTCAATGACCACCTATACTGCAGGCTCCTCGACCGACTCCTATCAAGCGTTTGTCTGAAACAGAGATGCAAGCATGTAGAGAAAAGGGGCTTTGCTATAATTGTGATGAGAAATTCACTCTGGGACATAGATGTGTTCAGCAAAAGCTCTATCTCTTGGATGTGGAGTCTTCGCCTGCCTCTGAAATTGGTGACGAAGATCCAGAAACACTGGATGCTCCGGTCGACATTCAAGAACCGCCTATTGATCCTCCGTCTCAGGATGACTAGCCAGAGATATCTCTCCATGCTTTAGCTGGAATCACCACCCCCCAAACAATGCGAGTCAGGGGTTACTTCAAGAAGCTTCCTCTTACAATACTCATTGATTCTGGTAGCACTCATAATTTCATTGACCCTCGGATCACCAAACAAGCTGATTGTTTTATCCATCCTTGCTCCAACTTTGAAGTCATGGTTGCCAATGGGGGCACCTTACCTTGCAAAGGGAAGTGTCGAAATGTGCGTATCTCTATGGGAGATTATACCTTGCGCTATGACATGTTTTCCTTTCCCTTAGGTGGATGTGATGTGGTTTTGGGCACTCAATGGCTACGCACACTTGGCCCTATCTTATGGGATTTTGCTGAACTTTGGATGCAGTTTTCCCTCAATGGACAAAAACACACATTGACAGGATTACAACTAGGTTCTCTCAGCATCATCAGTTCACATCGCATGGAAAAAATCCTCAAGAAGAATTCACATGGTGTCATCGCTCAGATCCATTCCATTCAGATGCAACCATCAGTGGTCTCCACTACTCCTTTGGATCTACAACAAATTTTGGATTGATATACAAGTGTCTTTGCTAAACCAGTGGGATTGCCACCTTCCAGGCCAGAATACCATCGTATTCAGCTCCTTCCTGGCAGCGTTCCTCCCAACATCAGGCCCTATCGCTACCCATTCCACCAAAAAATAGAGATTGAAATGCTTGTTCGGGACTTATTGAAGCAAGGTATTATTCGCCCAAGTACTAGTTCCTTTTCTTCTCCAGTTATTCTTGTCCGCAAAAAAGATGGGTCATGGCGCCTCTGCATTGAATTTCGAGCACTTAATCACCTCACCATCAAGGATAAGTTTCCAATTCCTGTTGTTGATGAGCTTCTTGATTAGCTTTATGGGGCTCACTTTTTCTCCAAGTTGGATCTTCATTCTGGGTATCATCAAATTCGGGTTCATGCGGATGATATCCCTAAAACAACTTTCCGCACACATGATGGCCATTATGAGTTTTTGGTCATGCCCTTTGGCCTCACTAATGCTCCTTCCACATTCTAGGCCTTAATGAATAAAATATTTCGACCCTAATTGCGGAAATTCATTCTGGTATTCTTTGATGATATCCTCATCTACAGTAAAACATGGGATGAACATCTCTAGCATTTGGATCTTGTCATGCAACTTTTCTTTGACCATCATCTCCATGCCAAGCAGTCTAAATGTGTTTTTGGACAGAAGGAAGTTGAGTATCTCGGGCACATTATCTCAGCACAAGGGGTTCGCGTGGATCCTGCCAAAATCGATGCCATGAACAATTGGCCGCATCCTCAGACACTTAAGAGCCTTTCTGGTTTTTTGGGGTTGACTGGCTACTACCGCAAGTTTTTCAAGGATTATGGGAAGATTGCAGCTCCATTAACTACTCTATTGAAAAAGGATGCTTTTACATGGACACCTGCTGCTCAGTGTGCATTTGACAAACTAAAACAAGCTATGTGTACTACACCGGTGCTAGCTATGCACAATTTTTCCAAGCCCTTCACTATTGAGAGTGATGCTTGCGGAAATGGACTTGGTGCTGTTCTCCTTCAAGATGAACACCCCATTGACTTCACCAACAAAGCCCTTTCAGGTAAGAATTTAGCTGCCTCTACCTAAGAGAAGGAAATGATGGCTATTTTGCATGCAGTACAGAAGTGGCGCCCATACCTATTAGGAAATCATTTCTGCATCAAGACTAATCATCAGAGTCTGAAATATTTCTTGGACTAGCGTGTCTCCTCCCCGGCACAACAGAAATGGGTTAGCAAACTCATGGGTTATGACTATGAGATAACTTACAGGAAGGGTAAAGACAATATTGTGGCAAATGATCTTTCTCGCACATTTGATGCCCAAGGTTCTCTTTCAGCTATTTCTATGCCTGTTCCAAATTGGTTGCAATCTGTTCAATAGGGTTATGTCAATGACTCTTCCTTATCTCAAATCATCCAACGCTTGACCAACAACCCTTCTGCGGTACCACATTACTCTTGGGATGGTGCTTCTCTGCGATACAAGGGTCGTCTGGTGCTTCCCCAGAGCACAGATCTTCAACAGCTGTCTTCTATGAACTCCATGCTTCTCCATCAGCAGGGCACTCTGAGTTCCTCAAAACGTATGAACAAGCACGACGTAACTTCTTTTGGCAGGGCATGAAAAGGACAATTCAACAGATGGTGGCCAAATGTGATACCTTCCAGCGCAATAAGGGTGAAACAACACTCCTTCCAGGATTGCTTGAACCCTTGCCCATACCTACATGGATTTGGACAGATATTTCTATGGATTTCATTGAAGGGATCCCTAAATCTGGCGGGAAGACAGTGATTCTCGTTGTGGTTGATTGCCTCTCCAAATATAGTCATTTTTGTGCTCTCAGCCATCCCTATACAGCCTCCTCTGTCGCTTAAATTTTCCTGGACCAGATCTTTCGTCTTCATGGCATCCCTTCTTCCATTGTCTCGGATCGTGATGCGACTTTCACCAGTCATTTTTGGATAGAACTATTTCTCCACACTGGCACCAAACTGAATATGAGTTCAGGGTATCACCTACAAACAGATGGTCAGACTGAAATTATCAATAAATGCTTGGAAACTTATCTTCGTTGCTTCATCTCGGAACAACAACATCAGTGGGCAAAGTGGCTTCCTCTCACTGAATGGTGGTACAATACCTCTTACCACACCGCCTCTAAAATGACCCCATATGAAGTATTCTATGGTCAGGCACCTCCAGTTCTTCTTCCATACACCCCCACCAGTTCACCAGGTCAGGAAGTTGACACGGTCCTTCGAAACCGCAATCAGATTCTTCGCATTTTGCGGGACAATCTTCACATGGAAAGAAATCGCATGAAGCAACAAGCTGATCAGCACCGTTCTGAGCGCACTTTTCAAGTCGGCGATATGGTTTTTCTTCATCTCCAGCCATACAAACAATCCTCCTTGAAACTAAAAGGGCGTCATAAGCTCACTCCAAAGTTCTATGGGCCATATTGGATTCTTCAAATGGATCTATTGCTTATAAATTGGAACTTCCTCCTTCTTCCCGCATTCATCCAGTCTTTCATGTCTCTTTTCTGAAGAAAGTTCTTGGCACCAACATCAGTGGACAAACGATTTTACCCGAACTGGATAGTGAAGGATCCATCCTTTTGGAGCCAAAGGCCATCCTCAATCGGCGCACGCGTCAGCTTCGCTCTCACTCTATCACAGAGGTCTTAATTCAGTGGCACGGCATGCAACCAGAGGATGCTACATGGGAACCACTCCTTCATATTCAACAACAATTTCCACATCTAAAGCTTTGAGGACAAAGCTTTTTTTACGGTGGAGGGGATGTTAGGAACCCATGTCTTTACTTTGTTAGTATGTTGTTGTTGGACGCATATGCTTTGTAAGTCGTCCCGTAGTATTTGTTGATCAATAGTTTGTGTTATTGTTGTTGGCGCATATGCTTTGTAAGTCGCCCGTATTATTGTTGATCCATAGTTTGTAGTGGCCCATGGTTTTGACCCATGGTATTGGTGCCTAGACTTAGTATATAAGTGTGTGTTGAGACCTATGAAGGCACTGTGAAGTTATTTGTATTGAGCTTTCTCATAGGAGGTTGCCCCCTCGAAGTGGCCTGTGATCAATATAAAAGTGATTCTGAGTTCTGTCATTTCTGCTATTTCGCATATTCGTATTAATTAATTATTGCAGGTGCATCACAGAAGATGCTGGTGATGATGATGAAGATGTTGATGAAGATGTTGATGATGATGGTGATGGTGATGATGATGATGATGGAGATGTTGATGAGGAAGGGGGAGATGACAATGATGATGAAGATGTTGTTGTTGATGATGATGGTGATGATGGTGATGATGATGAATATGTTGATGGTGAAGGTGATGGTGATGGTGATGAAGATGGCGATGATGATTATTATGAAGAAGAAGATGATGATGATGGATATGACCATGGTGATGTTGACGGTGATGAAGAGGATGATGATGATGATGGAGATGTTGATGATGATGGTGATGGTGATGAAGATGATGATGATGATGATGATGAAGACGATGATGATAGAGATGTTGATGAGGAAGGGGGAGATGACAATGATGATTAAGATGTTGTTGTTGATGATGGTGATGATGATGAATATGTTGATGATGATGGTGATGGTGATGGTGATGAAGATGATGATGAAGATGATGATGATGATGGAGATGACCATGGTGATGGTGATGATGATGATGATGATGGATATGTTGATGAGGAAGGGGGAGATGACAATGATGATGAAGATGTTGTTGATGATGATGATGGTGATGACGACGATGATGATGATTTTGATGAGGATGGTGAGGGTGATGAAGATGATGATGATGACGGTGATGATGCTGGAGATGTTGATGATGATGGTGATGGTGATGATGATGATGATGGAGATGTTAATGAGGAAGGGGGAGATGACAATGATGATGAAGATGTTGATGATGATGGTAATGATGATGATGATGTTGATGAGGATGGTGAGGGTTATTGTTACATCTAAAATCTACCCATCATCATGATTTAGTGTATACATCCCTGGAGTCATCTGGACCAAGTACTCATTTGGGAGGATTTGTACTTAGTTTGTACAACCTTTTGAGAGGTCATCGCAGGTTGCACACTAGCAGCATGCGACGTCGCAGGTTTCTCTATAGCAGGATGCGACAATGGGCAAAAATAGCCATTTGGAGATCTTTCTCGAAGCTTTCCCATTTGGGGGCTTATCCCTGATCTCTTGGAGAGTTGGTACTTGACCCCTAACTCATTGGGAAGATACCCTATCTCTCTCCTACCATCTCTCAACCTATCCTATCCATAACCTCATCCACTTAGTCCTATATAAGTGAGGCTCACTCCCATACCAAAGGGAGGAAGACTATGGTATCTACATGCTAGTGAAATCTCTTAGGAAACCTTCACTCACCTCTTGGAGAATTCATGCTTCCTTGGAAGGGCTTGGAAATTGTCTTGTGTGGAGAAGGGCTGCTACGTTAAGTCATTGGTTGTAGTTATATATCTCTATCATGTACTCCTCTATTTGCAGTAATACAAATGCTTTCCACCAATATCGTTCTTATGTGTAATGATGTTGTGTTGTTTTCCTGCTTAACTGTTTACATAGATCTCTTATTGTATAGATGCTCTTTACTCGTTTCTCTTTTCTGTGTCTTGATAGGTCTTGTAGCCTAGATTTGACGACTGTGGGACGTGGAGAAACATTCGATAGAAAGGATAGCGAATCAAAGAGGTAAGACATCTAGCACTTGATCGTTAAGTAAATCTAGGAAATGTGTTTGTAGTCTGTTCTATTTGTTCTAGACTTGCATTGAGCTAGGGAGATCCGGCTCGCCTCCGGTCGAGTGGATTATCTGGTAACAAATCTGGCGACCATACTAGGGAGTATTCTTGTTTAGTGATCGTTAATCTGAGTCATTTTCAGCTGATTGCTTGACATAAGCCTTGTCTTTATTTTTTTACTAGTTTTCCTTCTTAGGATTGATTCCATTGTCAGATCTTCGCGTTGAAGATCCTGATATTCTTCCTTTGAGTTTGTACAAATTAGTTTCAAACCTGTTGGTGGTCCATTATTGGGAGATCTGATTCATTTTTGAATCTAGAACTCGCCTGTCGCACCTGGGAAGTGAAAACAGAGCGACACTGTGTTTTTCTGGGTCTTTGTTCTTTGATTGTTACTTGCTCGTCACGACCTGTTCATTAGTAGACTGCGACATCATCGTAGATCTCGTGCAGGTAACTTGCGATGTCGCACTATCTACAAAGCCAGAGTGCGCCGATCTATCAAGAATTAGCATACATGCATCCATCCTCTTGTTTGTCAGTCTGAGCCTTGTTTTGATGTATGAACTCCCTCTTTGCTACAACATTCAACCAGAGATCCCATTTTGATTTTTGTGTTGAGAGTTTGGTTTGTTTGGATTGACTTTGGGTTCCACTTTGGACGAGTTTGAAATCGATAGTGGTGGATACTTTTTCCTCCCCCACCTTCATCTATTCACTCTTGCATTCCCTTCCTTCCATCCCTGATCTGATCATTTCATTGGATCACCTTCGAGACCTCATCCATTTTTATTTTGAGCTTTGCTTGCTTTGTTTGCTTGCTGCTTCTTGATTTTGAGTTAAGTGTGTTTTTCCGCTTGGATTGAGTGCTTGTCTTTTCTTGATTTTTCTGAGTGTATGAATGCTGCGAGTAGTGTTTTCTTTTTAGTCATTTAGATCTGAAAGAAAAGTTGTTATCAATTTTATTGCTTTGATTCATCCATTGAAAGATTAAAAGTGCTTCTCTTCCATTATTTCTCAAAACGTTATTGGAGAAAAATCATTGCTTATTGGAATGTTTTGGAAAACATGAATGGAAATATGATTGATTGTGTTTTTCTTGAATTATCAATTATTCATCTTCTTGAAAAGCTCTAGTACATTTCGTTTTTTTCAAAAGTTGTTTCCATGCTAGGGAAAGATAGGTGCATTTTTTATTTTTGTTGCCTTTAGATCATTGAAAAGAGAAAGTGAAAAGCTTGCATTTTCCATTTCAGAATCCTCTCATTTCATTACTTAGTGTTGTTTTGATTTGAAAAAGAAAAGAAAAGAAAAATACTTTGATTTGGATAGTAGTGTTTTGTACGTTTGTGTGTTTCATTGAAAAAGAAAAGAGTACTTTCATTGTCAAATTTGTTTGCATTGGGAATTGTGTTGCATTGAGTTTGTTTGGCAATACCATTGGAAAAAGATTTCTCCTTACCATAGGTAGAATTCATCGAAAGAAAAGAATATTTAGTGCATGTAGCTAGGACTTGCATTCTGTTTTCGATTATGTACTCACCTCATGCATTCACCTAACCATCCAAGATAAAATTAACGGTAGAACTAGGTAAAACTTTTAGTAACTTGTGTGTAAGTTAGAGACGTGTTTTGGCGTCGTTAAGCGTGCCAACTGTCATTACTTTCCAGCACTGTAGTCCAGGGGTATTGTAGTCTTCCATGTACATCAGTATATCGAGCTCCTTCACGTACCCACCAAGTACCATAATCTGTACTTGGCGTATATCTAAGGGTGTATCACGTACTCGATATGTATATCAGAAGGTCTCATGCCAACGACTGTGCATTAGACAGCACCACTATGGATTTGAGCTCCCACATACCTTGTGTATATCGGGAGACACCATTAGGATTCATGAGACCAACTGAGTTAACCATTTGGCTGTCTTGGCAAAGCAATACACCGAGAACAACACTCGGGGAGATTAGCACGCACATCCTGTCCAGGTAGTCGGGTATGCATGCAAGGGTACGGTCCCAATCCTCCTTATCGCGTCATATTGTTGGACCCTGCAGTATATTGCGGTTTGCGATGCCTTGATAATCCCGTGAGGTTCCAGAATTTTGAATCCACTCTGTCACATAAGTTTGCTTGTTGCCTTAGTTTGAGTAGGTTTTCTTGGACTGTTTTTCTTTTAGAATACCTTTAGGAGAAACGTTGTTTCGTCCTTTTTTGGCTGATTTTCCTGATACTCTGGTGGATTTTCCCTGGAGAAGGTCCCATAGGATCTTGAACTTGCCACCCGAATTTCTCCTTAATCCGAAGGTTATTTCAAGGGAAAGAATGGATCAGCATAACGCGATCGTAGTTATTGAAGTAGGGAACCCCACTTTGAATATTGGCGGACATTTGTTTCCACCAGATTCACCTGCCTCTCATCCCATGCAGGATGAAGAAGCACATACCCCACTTCACATGACCTTCCTCCTGTCATCCCGGGAGAACTTGGATCGTTGGAGTGGATAAACCGACCCCAGGACGACCCTACAGCAGCTGTTGGTCCTTCAGCAGCTTATTGGACATCTTCTATAGACCACCCAGTGGCTCATTTTTCCATCTCATCCTCATCCAATGAGACTACTCCAGAACACACTTTAGCTTACTTTCGTGGCCAATTGGCTCACTTTCGCTCCATGGCTGAAGAGTTTCGGCAGTCAAGTCTCCAATGGAGGGTTCAAGACCCATCGTTACCCCCTTATCAACCCATTCCAGTTCATCCTATATCTTTCGGATCACCCTAACCACCCCACCACATGACCACTAATGAGACTAGTCAACCCTCGCAAGAGTCCAATCCTGCACCTCAAGTGAACCAATCGATGGAAGGAAAACAGTCCAACACACCTGTCACTACCATGGTTACTTTATCAGTTCCTCCCCCACCTCAAAATTCGAGGGGAGGGTATTCCATTCCTATGAATTATCTTATTGGTAATGTTATTACCACGGTAGCTAGTCAACAACCCACACTGGTTCAACCTTTGAATAGTGGTCATCCTATTGTGGATAGGGGGCAACCCCCATTTCCTAACTAGAACGTTGGTGGAGTCCCCAATGGGCCATCCGTTGGACCTACCCAACCCGCTAGACCATCCACCACAGGATTATCTCTTGTTGGAGGGCCGTCAAATGTAACCCAACCCTCACGGAGTCAAGCATATCAAAGTTTTGTTAACCCTGTGCTAGGCCAACCTAATCCCGGAAACACGCCATACGGGATACCTTATCCTGGGAATCCATACACTCTGTGGGGGAAACAACCTATGTTGCAACATGGACCCCAACCAACTATCCCTCAAGTACCACCACCCCCGATCGGTCCTTCCCCACCTCATGTTGGAGGCAGCGGGCCCCCACCTAATGTTGGTGGAGGCCCACCTCATTTTACCTACAACCCCCCTCACCCCTCAGGTGGTGACGGGAATGGTCCACCACCTCCTCCAGGCGGAGGCGGTGGTGGACCACCCTATCATGGTGGAGGAGGACATTTCCCTTTGGGTGGCGGCGGTGGTCCACCACCCCCTCCAGGCGGAGGCGGTGGAGGACCTAATTACCCTGGTGGTGGTGGTGGTGGTGGGAATCCTCATCCTTTCGACAGCGGAGGTGGTGGGGGCCCCCATCCATCTGGCGGCGGAAGTGGTCCACCACCCCCTCCAGGGGGAGGCGGTGGTGGGCCACCTTATTACGGTTATGAACCCCCACCTCCTCCCGGTGGTGGCGACGGAACTCCGCCCCCTCCCAGAGGAGGAGGTGGACCCACACCCTATTGGAATGGACCACCTTATGGTGGCGGACCTCCTTACGATCCGAGTGGCACACCCCCCTATGGTCAGTTTGATCCTGGTACACCTTACGGTCAGTTTAGTCCTTACACGCCATATCCGTATTATCAATACACGCAGCCTAATCCATAGCTGCCCTTTTTGGCCACTTTGGACTTACCTGACCTATCCAGTTTAACCAATGATCCTATTTACCATGGATCTAACTGGCCACCAATTCTGGTGAAACTCCCATCCGATATCCCCAAGTTTGATGGCAAGCCGGGTGAAGACCCCAAGAACCACGTGATGACATACCATTTATGGTGTTCATCTAATTCCTTAATGGATGATTCAATTCGTCTTAGATTGTTCCAAAGGACTCTCACCGGTTCGGCTGCCAAATGGTACATTGAGTTACCACCACACTCTTTTCCTAATTTTGGCTCTCTTGCTATGACCTTTTTGATGCATTTCCAGCTGCCTATACGGTATGATACTGGTACCGAGCTTTTAACCTCGCTCCGTCAGAATACCGCCACTCACATTTCGGATCATATCCACGAGTGGAAAAGGAGATGATGTCTCATTAAAGCTCCCATTCTAGATCATCTCCTAGCAGACTGGTTTACTAAATTGCTTCTTCACATCATAGCAAAAGATGCTGCCATGCGAGGTGCTGTCACCGAAGAACAAGCCATCGCGAGTGCTCATCTGTTAGACCTGGTCTATACCCAGTCTGGCACTCTGTTCAATATTTTTCTTGACGCACCCCGGAATGTTAACGATCCCACAAAACCACATACGGGACCCCAAGCTAATGGAATCATTGGTTCCCTTAACACCCAACCTGTTGTCAACACTGTTGGATCATCCAACCCAACTCCGGCTGGCCACAACACTACCAAGTCCACCACGCCTGCTGTAATTGAAGAGGTGAATTCTGTTCAATCAGCTTCATCTCAGAAGTTTAATGGAAAAAAGAAGAACAAGGGAAAACCCAAGAAGTCTTCTTCCTAGCAGGAAACAAAGAGCACTCCTGAAGATACTAAGCAGAAAAGGAAACTAAAGTATCCTTGCTTACTATGTGGAGAAGAGCATTTCTCCAAAGAGTGTCCCCATAGAGACAAAGTACAAAAGTTTCTTAGGGGTAAACCGACTCCCGCAATCCTCAATGATCCGTTTCCTGCTCAAAACCATCAGATGATTACTCAAACCCCCCCAACCCAGGGTGAACCATCCAATACCGCGCATGTTCTCATGTTGCGTAACAAGGCAATCAATTTAACTACTCACTCGCGATCTTACGAACAGGTCCCTTCGAAGGAACCCACCGGAAGTAATACTGAAAAATCTTCTGACTCTCTAACTGACATCACTGTACCATCGACTTCTCTCACCATAGAGAGACCCTCTTTAGATTCGATATTGAATCCTCCCAAGAGTATGATTCGAAAAGTTGTTTTCAATCCTAATGCTCGCGCGACACAAAATTACAATATTGTAGAGGACTTGGCCCAAGCTCCTTGTGCCATGTCCACCCTGGAAGTTTTGCAGAATTGTCCCAATCAACACAAAACTCTCCTTGCATCTATTGGTGTAGTTGACCCGTATTCCTCAAACACCATCACGTTCTGACTTGACAACCTCAAGCCGAGGCTCTCACACTAGCTTGCATTCCAAGTTACTGCGAACCTTGCTAGGAATATTGTCCATCGCACCCTTTTGGATGAAGGAGCCTCCACTTCTATCATATCCATCGCTTGTTGGAGAGCCATTGGCTCCCCCGAATTGAATCATTCTCCTACAATGTTGAAAGCATTTGAAAGACGTGGCTTTCAACCTCATGGACTCTTACAAGCTCTTGCAGTTGAGTTGGGCGGAAAGACCGTAACCATTAATGTGGAAGTGGTCTCAGCCCCGTTAGATTATAATCTCGTGCTTGGTCGCAATTGGTTTTATACCATGCAGGCGGTAGACTCTTCAGTCTTCCGCACAGTACAATTCCCCCACCAAGGATGAATTGTTACTATCGACCAGTTATACTTTTGCACACCGGATGCCACTACTCATCCTGGTGACCATGTTCCTTCCATTGGACAGTCGTCAAAATAGTATGAGAGTGTAGGGGTAGGCCTCTTGAAAATTCATCTCTCATGGGCATTTTTCTAGCCGCGGACCCCCCTAATCATGTTGCCACGGTGAACATGATCTCCACTAAGATTTTTTCTCACTCAAACGATGCTTGGCTTGTACCGGATGAAGCCACAACACACCTGCTTGGAGATGTTATGCCTCTTTCACCAGCTGAATGCATTTATGAGGCTATCCAATCAGCTTTAGAGGACCTCTTAACCATGGCCTCCCCATCTTGTTCTCTACGATGGAAATCCTCTCTACCTGATCTCTTACTTCGGACTTTTCATTCAGATGAGTCCATCATGTAAGTAATGAATGTTGGTGACAGTCCATGGGATGATCTCCATCATAGGTCATCTTTCCTTCCTCCTTTGGAATACATAGAGAACAACATCCATACCCTCTTTTCACCAGATTTTTACCCATCCCCTCGTCCCCCCATCCTTACATGTCTTACAGACATGAAGGGAAACTTGGCCAACATTGAGCCAACCACCCTGGTAGACATCTCGGTGAAACCTGGTATAGTGGAACACATTTGCATAGGCCAGAAGTGTTCCCCTGAAGAAATCACTGTTAGCACAGCCTTGTTCAAGCAATTTTGAGACGTTTTTGCTTAGTCCTATGAGGAGATTCCTGGGATAGACCCTGCAATTGTTTCTCACGAAATAAAAACTTATCTTGACATCAAACCTATACATCAAAAGTTGCGACCGGTACACCCTAGGAAGACTGCGGAAATAAAGGCAGAAATTGAAAAGCTCTTAAAGGCTGGCTTTATTTATCCTGTCCCATTGATGGATTGGGTCTCAAACGTCATTCCTGTGAATAAAAAGCAGGGCACCATTCATGTCTGTGTTGATTATCGGTACCTTAATCGGGCTTGTCCAAAATACAACTACCCGACCCCCTTCATCGACCAGATCATAGACAATTATGCCGGAAGCGTCATCTTCTCATTCATGGATGGATTTTCTAGTTACAACCAAATTGAGATCAACCCGACTGACCAACATAAGATGGCTTTCATCTTCCCTTGGGGTACATTCGCTTATTGCAAGCTCCCATTTAGCCTTAAAAATTTTGGTGCCATGTTTCAGCGGGCTATGTCATACGCCTTCCATGATATTATGGACTTTGTGGAACCCTACTTGGACGATCTCCCTGCTCATTCAAAGCAGCGTGAGTTCCACATTGATCATCTGACGGCCATTTTCCTCAGATGCAGACGGTACAATATCCGTCTGAATCCGCACAAGTGTATCTTATTCGTTGAGTCTAGATGCCTCATAGGATTTATCGTTTCGAAGGATGGGATCCGCATTGATCCCTTAAAGGTGGAGGCCATCATCAACCTACCACTCCTGACTGATGTTACAGAACTTCAAAGTCTCCAAGGGAAGGCGACTTACTTACAACGTTTTGTTTGTAATTTTGCGGAGAAAACCCAAGGCTATATGAGACTGCTTAAGAAGGACATCCCATTCATTTGGGATGATCAAGCTCAAAAATCCTTCAACAGTATCAAACATGCCAGCACACATGCTCCTGTGCTCCAACCGCCTAATTATTATCGAGATTACATCTTATATCTCGTCGCTTCTACTACCACTATCGCCATGGTTTTGGTACAGGAGGATCAAAATGCTCAGGAACATGTGATATACTATGCAAGTAAGGGTCTAGTTGACGTCGAAACTAGATATTCACATGTCGAAAAACTTGCTTTCGCAGTAGTCATTGCCGTCCAGAAGTTTCGTCACTACATTTTGCTCCGCACCACCACTATCATTGCCAACTCGAACCCCATGTACCATGTACTGACATGTCAAGTGCTTGGGGGAAAGTATTCACTCTGGATTGTGATACTACAAGAATTCGATCTTCTTTTCGAGAAAGCTAAGTCTAAAAAGTCTTTGGTGTTTGCTGAGCTCATTTGTGACTTTCCCCATCCTAATGCAGAAGTTGAGCACAATGACTCATTTCCGGATGAATCATTGTTTCTCATCAGTACGACTGACCCCTAGTATGGAGCTATCCTGTTATATCTTCAAACCCAACGCTTCGATCCTCAACTTTCTCGCGACGATCGTCGTAAGATCTGTCACCATGAAAAGTACTATTTAATCATTAATGATACTTTGTATCGTCGTGGCGTCGATTCAATTCTTCGACGTTGTCTCACTCATGATGAGGCTGAACGCGTTCTGAATGACTGTCACGCTGGGGCATGTGGCGGTCATCTCTCTGGGATGGCTACAGCCCAGAAGATTTTGCGTGCAGGATATTACTGGCGTACTATCTTCAAAGATTGTATTGAGGTCGTTAAAAAATGTCCTCCTTGCCAACACTTCCACACAAAGAAGCACACTCATCCCGCCCCACTACATCCGGTTATTGTCGTTGGCCAATTTGCAAAATGGGGCATCGATTTTATGCACTGTAAGCCTACCTCGGTCGGGCGGGATAGTTACATCATCGTAGCTGTGGATTACTTCACAAAGTGGGTCGAGGCTATGCCTACATACCAAAACGATGTCAAAACCGCCGCACTCTTCATGTTTAATCATGTGATAGCACGGTTTGGAGTTCCGCAGGCCATAGTTACCGATCATGGTTCTCACTTTCAGAACCATATGGTTGATGAATTGAACGACAAGTTGGGTGTAATGTCCCCATCTTGACCCTATTGCATTAATATTGTAAATGATGTAAATATTGTTATTTAGTCATGGTGAGGAGCTCAAGGCCAAGGCCCCACCATTGATTTATCGTTCCATGTATCGGCAATTAGAATAGATGCATATGGTTCTTGTGCTAGCCATGCACAATGTAAATTCGAACATCATGTAAATATGCAATTTTAATGAAAAACCCACAACCAACTATGCAATGCAACAAAGAGATGGGGCATGATCTTACAAGGAATAGGGAGGAAAAATAACCAAACCCTTGAGCCATGGAGTCAATCCATGTGTCAATGAGAAAACCCATGAGATACCAACTACCCATTTTGGCTGATGCCCCAATCATTAAATTCTTCCAAGAGTTGGTTGAGGCAGTTAATGCCTTGGGAATGATGAGGTATGACAGCCAATTTTGGGTATGGGCAAGCCATCAATCTGGGAATTCGATTTTTTTGCTTGCAAGGAAAGAAATCACCCACGTTTTTCCTTCCCAAGCCATTCTGAACCACGGTATTTTCTCTCTCACACAGCCTGTGGCGAACTGGGGTTTTTCCTTCATGTTTTCACCATTTCTCTGCATTCTTCCATGCCTGGGAACTCGTTTTTGGTTAGCAAAGTGGTTGGGAGAAGAGAACCACGATTTTTTGGGGTTATAGAGGCCGTTTCTGCCCATGAAATGCCCATGGACGTTTTTCTGAAAACGATTATGCTCTTGGGGTTGTTTTCCCATTTTCCCATTTTTGTTTTGGGCTTTCTTACGTTTTTTCTGAACTGGTTGAAATCCCATCGTTGGGCATCCTACTGCAAAAAAGCCCAGCACTTGCATTTTTGGTTGTTATGTCCCTCCCTGCTTAGTTTGAACCTGTGAGCAGGAGATTCAGGAGTGGAAGAGGACAGATTTGGCTTGATGAACCCAATGAAGTATCCATAACTCAATGGTTGAGCCACTAGCCTAGTAATTCACCTTTGTCCATCTCTTAGCAGCCTGAGAAACCCCACTGTTGATTGGTTTGGCTAATTCTGGTGTATCTTTGGCTATGTGAGAGCCTGCTTTCCCTTTTCCTTGTGGAGATCATGCCCAGCTTGGGGGTGGCAGTGTTGCTGAGAGATTGAGGAGCACACTGGCCTACGGTTGGGTGGAACGTTGCAGAAGCGTAGCTGGTTGCTCAGGGACTACTTTGTTATAAGATAAGTACTCTCTTGTGTTAACTTTGCAATTATTTATTTGATGAATATCATGAATATCTTGAATGTATGTTGGATGTGTAATGGAATTAAATTCTGCTATGTTTTCAAGATTGTATGCATTTGCATATCTCCATCTACAATTTATATGAATGCTTATTTGATTGAGTATGGGACTAGATGTCTAGTATTATTGTTAGTATCCTCTCCATAGCCTTGTAGGATAGGAGGGACATTACATTTTGGTATCAGAGCTACTGGTTGTAGCATTGGGCCTTCATGGGCTACCTATCATAACTTGCAGAGGTAAGTATGCTGCCTTCCCAGCATAGACTGTTAAGAAAAATTTCAAATTTTCAAAATTTATCAAAAATTTTTCTATGTATCTATGATTTTTCTGCCAAAAAAACTGAGTCGATGGAAAAACTCTGTGAGTTCGTCCGCAACAGCGGGAGGACTCGGCAAGTTGTTCCGTAACGCGACAGGAAATCAATAAGTTCGCCGAAACTGCAGAAGAACTTAGAGAGTTGTTCCGCAATGGTGGAAGAAGTCGGCAAGTTGGCCTGAAGTTGCGGAAGTGCCTGGGGAAGGTAAGAAAAATTTCAAAAAAATTTCTAAGTGTTTTCGACGGCCGGACTCGGCGAGTTGGCCCGAAACTGCGGAAGAACTTAGCGATTTGTTCCGCAACGGCGGAAGAACTCAGCAAGTTGGCCCGAAGTTGCAGAAGTGCTCGGGGAAGGGAAGAAAAATTTCAAAAAGTTTTCTAAGTGTTTTCGACGGCCGGACTCGGCGAGTTGGCCCGAAACTACAGAATAACTTAGTGAGTTGTTCCTCAACGGCAGAAGAACTCGTCAAGTTGGCCCGAAGTTGCGGAAGTGCTCGGGGAAGGAAAGAAAAATTTCAAAAAATTTTCTAATTGTTTTCAATGGCTGGACTCGGCGAGTTGGCCCGAAACTGCGGAGGGACTCGGCAAGTTGTTCCGCAACGCGACAAAACAAATCAATAAGTTTGGCGGAAAGATGGAATTTTTTTTTGGAAGAACTTGGCAAGTTGCTCTGAAACAGCGAGAGAACTCGGCGAGTTGCTCCGAAATAGCAGGAGAACTCAACAAGATGGTCCGAAATAGCGGAAGGTTTTTCTAAGTATTTTTCGGCGTCCAAGAGAAATTTCGGAAGAACTTGGCGAGTTACTTCGAAATAGCGGGAGAACTTGGCGAGTTGCTCCGAAACAGCGGGAGAACTCAGCAAGATGGTCCGAAACGGCGGAAGGTTTTTCTAAGTATTTTTCGGCGTCCAAGAGAAAAATTTGGAAGAACTCGGAAAGTCGCCCCACAATGGCGGAAGGACTCAGCAAGTTGGTCCGCAACGGATCAAAAGGAAAAACTGAGTCTTCGACCGGAAGAACTCGGCGAGTTGGCCCAAAACAGGTCAGAAGAACTCGCCGAGTTGCTCCGAAACAAGGAATTTCAGCCATTTTTCAGAGAGATTTTTCAGGCGCTGAAAGTTGAAAAATGCCATGGAACTTGTGCGCCAGATTGCGCGAAACTGAAGGTTTTACAAAAAAAATAAAAATAAAAAATGAGGGCGCTGCAAGGGGGCTAGCCCCCTTGACCCCCGTCGTCCCCCGTAGACAGTCATTGAAAGTGTGAAATGCACTCTTGGGATGAGGAGCACGGATTGCATAAAGGGTGGTGGAATTCTCAGCAAGAGAAATTGGTTGTGATATCCATTATGGAAGATGAAAGGGGAAATTCCTCACCTTAAAACTAATTCTGTTTATAGCATAAGAATTGCATATTGGAAAACAACAAGAATGAATGATTGCATATATGTATATGTTGAATTGCTAATTCATGATAATATCATAGCTAATGATTGCTTGTATGCTTGGTAGGGAAGCCAAGGAAAGGATTAGCTATGATGTGGATGAGGAAGTCCATGACAGAATGAGGAATTGGGAAGAATTCCTTAACTCCTCTCTCGCTATCGTATTTATTTACTGGAAAATTATGGCATAAAGATGCTGGAAATGCAAGAGAGTAATAGATTAAAAATAAATATTGCACTGTGCATGTGAAAATGTTTGTGCATGTATATGATATTACATCTTGGTAAAATAGTGAGGTTTTACATATGCAATGATCCACTTAAGATAGTCATTGTGGTTGCTAATAAGTAGTTATGTTCGCATTGGTCGTAGGATCAAATAAAACCAAAGCATGGCTGAAGATGTGGATGATGATTATTGCATACGACCAACAACTGTATGAGGAAGGGATGGTGCAACAAATCTATGATCATGAGGTTGGCAAAAGGACTGTGTAGCCTTGGTAAGAGGCCAACTGATCAGGTAACATCAAGTGATATAAATGATAGCCATGCAGGTAATGGTTATTAGTGCATAAATTGCATGAATGTTGAAAGAGGATTTGGTAAGATCCCTTCAACTATGTTTGAATTATGTTGAATGCATAGTACTCATAACTTAATGCAAGGTAGCATTGAGGAAATGTGCATTAAGATATTATGCACAATCTTGTGGTTATGCATTGAGTGAATGCACATTAAAAGATTATGTGAGTGATGTAAATGTGCATGCATAGGTATAGGTGCACATGATGAGATGCATTGTGAGAATGCATGATTGTGATGTATGTTTCATTGCAATTAGATAATAGATGGAATGGTGAACTATTATCAATCTTAAGAGCAAGAGAATAATTGCATAAAATGATGAAATCGAACCATGTAACTCTAGTATGGTAATAATTCACAGGAAGTAGATTGTTTTGGTGATATTAAAATGCTTCAGTGACTGTGGCAGCAATGAAATATTATATGCATAGAAACTTACAAAGCATTTGGCTGATTGAAGTTTCAGATTTCAGGTAGATTGTTTTGGGCATGGAAAATATGGATAAGTCCATGATGAAGATTGGAATCTACCATGAACAAGAGCCAAACGATATAAGAACAAGCTCATGGCTAAGCGAATCAATTTCTGAAGACACATTGCAGGAAGACCAGGAGTGATGGTCTGCCAAAGCCAAACCAGATGGGAAAGACCCCATGCTTTGGAAATGGGTTTTGGGTGAAACACCATTGGTAATGTCTCAGCCAAACCGCATGTCGATAAACCATGAAAGTGAGATGGTAAAGCTATGCCCAGAAGGCATGTGAGACACATTTGCAAAATGAATGAGTATTCTGTGACCCTAGACAAGAACATGCATGTCTAAATTGTTAGGGTTAATATGCAGAGCATGCTCTATCTTATTTATATCATTGCAAACTACTTGAGTATGATTAGGGCCTACATGGCGCACATCAGAAAAGGGGTGCACACCTTTTCTGGTGCTGGGTCATGATAGGGTTTTCAATATTGACTACACCCTAAGGGAATGAACACATTCCTGGTGTTTCAATACTTGGTAGTGAATGATATGGAATGTGGTTAAGAATTGAACAACAATATTGATGAGCTTGCTTATCCTTCTTGTATTGTCAGCCTACACAGATGCAGATTGATACTGCACATTAAAGGGAAAAGTGAAGAAGGGTACGCAAAGGGACTGTATGGGAATTGTCAACCTTTCTATGCTCATGTGAAATATTACTAGAAGGGATGGACAGGCCCGAAGAGCTGTGTAATAAGAGAAGGTATCATCCTTGTGTGAGTAGGGGTCATGTTAACCTACAGTCAAGAAAATCACCTATAAAGTTCCTAAAAGGAACCACCGATTTGCACAAGAGAAGGAGTGGCATCCTTGTATAAATGAAGAGTTGATGTGTGTGAAGGGTTACGGTGCAAGAAGGTGTGGTGACATTGGTAAATGCATAAAATCTCTACTGGGACAACAGTGGGAGGGTAGGCGCTGAGGACTGACTGAAAACCCTGAGATGCCTATGGCTCCATAGTAGAGCCTTGACCTATAATGGTCAGATGGTACAAGAAGGTGTGGTGGCATTGGTAAAGGCATAAAATCTCTACTGGGACAACAGTGGGAGGGCAGGCATCGAGGACTGACTGAAAACCATGAGATGCCTATGGCTCCATAGTAGAGCCTTGACCTATAATGGTCGGTGGCGCAGTTTCCTTCCATTGGTCGATGACCCAGACGAATGTGTTGGCTTGGCACTGGAGAGGGCCAACTAGGTATGGTACTGGTTGGGAACCACCAAATGCTTGGTAAATCTAGTCGATGGGGAGGCGCACTGGTTAAGCATTAACTATATCCAAGTCCATAGGCGATCCCAAGGCTTGCAAAGCGAAGCAGGATCCTGTGGACCAGAGGGGAAACACACAATACAGATAAGTATTCGTTTTCATTTATGTCTTGTTTGGAATAATGAAGATTTCAGGTATAAGTCTTCTAATAGCTAAGTTGATACACTATTGTTTCTTTGTTGGAAACCTTGGTCATTGTAGGAAGGCAAGACCCTGAAAGACTATAAATTGCTGGTAAATCCAGAGAGTAAATGAGTGGGCGATATAAATTGCTAGTAAATCCAGAGAGTAAATGAGTGGGCGATATAAATTATTAAGAAATCTAGGGAGTAGCTGGTTGAACGCTATAAAGTTCTTGATAAGTCTAGAGAGTGACTAGTTGGGCATTAACTACTTGATATGGTAAAGCAGCATGTACGCTGGCCCAACACCACTTAAATAATTGATAAAACCAGTCGGAGCACTAGCCTAGCATATTTCTAAAGGAAATGATTGATAAACGCAGTCGGCATACTGGCCTGGAATTGCCTATTCGAATGATTGTGGAGTAGCCTATGTGCTGGCCCAACATTCTTTATTGTGTTCACGGGAAATCCAAGGCTCGTAAAGAAAAGAAGGATCCCGTGGAATAAAGTGAAGACATCCAATATAGATAAGTATTCAGTTACCTTGCAGCTTCTTGCTTATGAATATACGTGTGTATATGATTTGGTTATGATTTCCTAAACTCTTGTTTAGAGATAAACCCTATGAAAATGAACTAAACATGTGAATTGATTCAATGTTTGAGTGTAGGTATTGCTGGAAGCAAGGATTATGAAGGAATCCTAGAAATGCATGTGGACATGTGACCGTCCTAAAGAGCTCAGTGTGAGCAGTAATGAAAGATGGTGCTAGTGGATACGAGTGGATCCTAGCAGCCAAAGGTTCTGTAGGCGATAATGGGAAGGGTGCCCTAGCTGAAAATCCATATACAGACCTTAGACACTAAGTGTCATAGCCAAGAAAGGAAAGTCAAAGCATTCACATTGAAGTGAAAGAGACTAAGGAGCATGAAACCACATCGATGGTGTAGCTCCATAATAGAACAAGACTAAGAGGGAGAAACCCCTACTCTTCTCTTTCCTTTTGATTGATGCATTTATAAAACAAAAGATTGTTGAGTGCATATCATGGCTGAAAATAGATTGTGTTTAATTGCTTGAGATGAATTGTGAATGCTGAAATAGTAAATTTCCTATGAAAGGATGAACATGAATGAGTTCATGTGTATGTTGGGAAAGCATGAAAAGTGTGGAAGTCCCATGAATAAAGCATGGACATTTCATGTCAATTGGGAAAATAATTGACTAATCTTAATGTTTATGTTATGCTTGTCCTAACAAAGAATTCCCATGATGAATTTCACAGGTAAGAAAGTGAAACAATTGGTTGTAGCCGACATAAGAAAGTGTTTCTAGTAAGCAAAGTGTGTTCAGTTGTGCTCATTGACCATGGCAGCAAACCGAGGGCTATTAGAGTTGGCTGAAAGTATTCTTCAAACAATTGCTAGGACCCAAGAAAATCTTGGGGAGATACTCAAGCTACAGAGGAAACAGAATGAGATAAACCATGAGGCTTTGTGGGACTCTATTCGTCTGCAAAAAAGAGGTAAAAAGCATTTTGGGAGCAATCAACAAGGGAAAGGAAAGTGGATCAATGAAGAAGCATTCATCCAATCGTCCGATTAAGAAATGTTCCAGGAGGGAAGAATCAAAGGAAATGGATTGGGAAAAGGTAAAGCCGCCAATGAAATGTTGGGGATGTGGAGGAAATCATTGCCTCAGTGACTGCCCAACAAGAGAATATCAAGAGGGTAGAAACCGTAAATTCCCCAGGTTTGTGGACCAGTTGGAAGGAAAAGAAAAGGAAGGAATTGTTTTGGAACGATGTCCTCATGCAGAGCTAGAAGGTCCCAACCAGCAAGAGCAGTTTGTAAAGACCAAAGGACTTAGTCCTGAAAAACCCAAGTAAAGGGTGAAATGTAGGACAAACCTACCACATTTTGTGAATTTTGGACATATGTAAAGTGGGTATTTATTTCCAAAGTGTTGGAACACCGAGGACGGTGTTATTCCAAGGGGAGGGGAATGTAATGTCCTCATCTTGACCCTATTGCATTAATATTGTAAATGATGTAAATATTGGTATTAGTCATGGTGAGGAGCTCAAGGCCAAGGCCCTACCATTGATTTATTGTTCTATGTATCGGAAATTAGAATAGATGCATATGGTTCTTGTGCTAGCCATGCACAATGTAAATTCGGACATCATGTAAATATGCAATTTTAATGAAAAACCCACAACCATCTATGCAATGCAACAAAGAGATGGGGCATGATCTTACAAGGAATAGGGAGGAAAAATAACCAAACCCTTGAGCCATGGAGTCAATCCATGTGTCAATGAGAAAACCCATGAGATCCCAACTACACATTTTGGCTTATGCCCCAATCATTAAATTCTTCCAAGAGTTGGTTGAGGTAGTTAATGCCTTGGGAATGATGAGGTATGGTAGAAAATTTTGGGTATGGGCAAGCCATCAATCTGCGACTTCGATTTTTTTTTCTTGCAAGGCAAGAAATCACCCACGTTTTGCCTTCCCAAGCCATTCTGAACCACGGTCTTTTCTCTCTCAAGCAGCCTGGGACGAACTGGGGTTTTTCCTTCATGTTTTCACCATTTCTCTGCATTCTTCCATGCCTGGGAACTCGTTTTTGGTTAGCACAGTGGTTGGGAGAAGAGAACCATGATTTTTTGGGGCTATAGAGGTCATTTATGCCCATGAAATGCCCATGGACATTTTTCTGAAAACGATTATGCTCCTGGGGTTGTTTTCCCATTTTCCAATTTTTGTTTTGGGCTTTCCCATGTTTTTCTAAACTGGTTGAAATCCCATCGTTGGGCATCCTACTGCAAAAACGCCCAGCACTTGCATTTCTGGCTGTTATGTCCCTCCCTGTTTAGTTTGAACCTATGAGCAGGAGATTCATGAGTGGAAGAGGACAGATTTGGTTTGATGAACCCAATGAAGTATCCATAGCTCAATGGTTGAGCCACTAGACTAGTAATTCACCTATGTCCATCTCTTAGCAGCTTGAGAAACCCCACTGCTGATTGGTTTGGCTGATTATGGTGTATCTTTGGCTATGTGAGAGCCTGCTTTCCCTTTTCCTTGTGGAGATCATGCCCATATCGGGGGTGGCAGTGGTGCTAAGAGATTGAGGTGCACACTGGCCTACGGTTGGGTGGAACGTTGCAGAAGCGTAGCTGGTTTCTCAGGGACTACTTTGTTATAAGATAAGTACTCTCTTGTGTTAACTTTGCAATTATTTATTTGATGAATATCATGAATATCTTAATGTTTGATGGATGTGTAATGGAATTAAATTTTGCTGTGTGTTCAATATTTTATGCATTTGCATATCTCCATCTACAATTTATATGAATGCTTATTTGATTGAGTATGGGACTAGATGTCTAGTTTTATTGTTAGTGTCCTCTCCATAGCCTTGTAGGATAGGAGGGACATTACATTGGAATTTTTCCATGAAAACTCAACACCCTACTACCCGCAATCCAATGGCCAGGCCGAGGCAATTAACAAGGTCTTGAAAACTATGATCCAGAGGATGGTAGGGATACAAAAGTCCAACTGGCATAATATGCTCTTTTCAGCATTATGGGCCTACAGAACTACCCTTAAAACCGCCACAGGCATCACTCCCTTCCAATTGGTATATGGATTGGAGGCTGTTCTACCAATAGAGTGCAAAATCCCATCTTTACAGCTCGCGGTCAAACTTTTTCCTAACACTACTGCTGAGGAAGAACGTCTCTTGCACCTAGCAAAGCTTGACGAGTCTCGCCGTGATGCCACTCTTGCTAATGAAGTGCATAAGAAACACATCAAGGCCCAATACGATAAGTCATTTGAACCTCGTATCTTTAACGAGGGTGATCTGGTCCTCACGTATGACCAGAAACACGATAAACTAGGAGCAGGAAAGTTTGAGTCCATGTGGCATGGACCCTACGTTATAAAACATGTGTTGGAAAAAGGTGCCTACGAGCTTGAAGATTATGATGGGATATCTTTAGTTGAACCCCGCAATGGGATTTACCTGAAGAGATACTACGCTTGATCTCTCATGCATAGACTTGCTTGTATATACTGTACATGGCGTGTTTTTGTGTGGTGTGAAGCATTTCTTTTCGAGTGTCTTTTGATCTTGTTTTTGCTTCTCATACCATGTTCTGTCTGCGTGTGCAGATGGAAACGTGCTATGGATTCGTGGACGGCGCCAGCTAGCATACCCTTCACCTTGCTTCGGCAGCCTCGGTACTATATTCCCCAATAGGTGAGCTCATTAGCTCAGGAGGAAGTTGCCTAGGGTTTGCGACCAACAATGCCGCAAAATATTAGGAAGTAATTGGAACCCTAACTGATGCCATTTCCTTGGGTATGAACCACATTGTCATCCACATTGTTAAAACAAAAACTAACCCCCAAGGCTGAAAGAGGGCTAATATTGGGCTACCACTAACCATTCTTTGGTTTACACTTTTGATCAAACATAAACAGAGAGGGCTCTCTCTACGATCTCGTGAAAGGACTGGAATAATCAAGATTGTCAATAATGAAAAAAGGAACACTAGCATTCATGGCTAAGATATTCAATTAAAACAATTATACAGAAGATCAGATTTATGTTTAGGAACGAAAAGGATTCACGAAATGTTTTGTTGAAAACACATGAATTTCATTTGGGCAATGGAGTCACATTTAACAAAATCTGAAAGCAATATTCACAAAGATTTTGCAAACGCATTCACAAGGGCGAGGTAGCAAGAAGCTAGTAGTCAAAGAGCTTTAATTTGTGGGATAGAAGAGAAAAGAAACAATCCATCAATATAAGACATCTATCAAGGATGAATCCTACATCAACTTTAGCAGAATATATTTGGTGAAATACTTGGAATAAGCTAAGCAGAGCATAATCTCTATGAATTCTACTTAACTATTACCCTGATCCAAGCATGAAGGAAATAACACAGAATGGAATAACAAAGAGAGAAACACATTTACACATGGGAAAAGAAAGATACAGACTACCAGACCGATTACACAAGAATCCTTGTCAAAACGCAGGCTTCAGCTCTGCAATTTCTATTAAACAACTCAAAGATAAAGTCTTACAAACTGATCATCAAAAACACAAATAGATTTTTCATAAGATTTCCAACCCTTGTGCCTTCGATTACACATGTATATATAGATACCTTCGAGCTCTAGGATTGGCTCCTTCAAAATAGAAAATAGTTACAACCATATGCCATCTCGTAAAAAATTGGTTTTCCACAACTGTTTTCAAACAAAAAACAGGTAGAGCCGTCCTAACTACTTTTTACATTTGGTGGTATTATTACTGACTAGAATTGACATCATAGTAAAGTAAACCTAGTAAGTATAAGAGTTCTAGCTGGCTATTCATTTATCCGCCTCAAAAAATATTACAAATTACTTTTCAAAAATAGGAATGCCTTAGAAGCCTTTTACTCATAACATCAATCCTTTGAAAATAAAAGAACAACTAACCACTACTAAAGGGTTTGAACTGAATGTTTCATTCCCTCGTACTTATCCACATAACCCCACTGGTCAGTCGTGATGCTCTCATGCGACGCCATCTCTTTAACCAATACTTTTAGCTCCACATTTTTGTCATTTGACAATATGAAAGCTCCCTCGCTCAAACTTCTTAATCGGTTCAGGATCTCGAAATCAGGTGCAAGCTTTTCCAATAGTATTTTTCCCATGAGGATTTGGTTCAACATCTGGAATTTTTCATGGTCCATATTTATGTCACATAGCATCTTTTTGTAATCATTATGTAGGATGAGTTCATTTCTTTCGTTCCAAAGAGAAGGAAACCCTTTCTGGAAGATTTTCTCGAACCTTTTCTTTATCTCTGCAATCTGCTCGTTCATCGATGCACATCAGTCTTCTAGCTCTTCTACGAGGGAAAACTTACCTAGCATCCTCCGTGCCCAAGCAATAGCAGCCACTCTATTTTTTATATTCAGAGCACTCAATTGTTCTTTGGACTGAGGTTTCAAGAAGTCTATGGCATCTCGAGCTATTTCCTTAGGTCTGAGTTGCAAGTTACTTCTGGTTAATGCACAACTCTTCAAAGATTTCTTTATCGCTCTCTCTCGAGTGTTCAAGGAGATTAAGTATGGTCTGAGATTTGTAGCGATCTCTGTAATCTCATCCCAGATTAGATCTCTGCCCGTCTGCATAGGGATATACCTGGTTACTTGGGAGACAAATCGATGATTTGT
The DNA here is from genome assembly GCA_027924585.1 of Larix kaempferi. Lineage (NCBI taxonomy): Eukaryota > Viridiplantae > Streptophyta > Pinopsida > Pinales > Pinaceae > Larix > Larix kaempferi. The sequence continues at coordinate 1,315,130 of BSBM01000710.1, read as the reverse complement.
TGCTATCAACCTTTTATTCTCTTTCTGCAATTTTTTCACTTCTTCTTCCATATGCATGTTCTATTCTTCTAGCTTCGAAGTCCTTTCCTTCAGTTCTTTGATCTCTACTTCCTTGAGACTGACCTGGGACATAGCCCATGAGAGGCTATCAATATCATTTTTCTCCTTCTCCTGATTTTCCTGGGTAGGCCACGTGCTCAAAATGGGCAAGTTATCTTTCAAGTCTTCAATTTGTTGCTCCAAACTTACCTTCTCCTTTTCCCAATATGCCCTTTTCTCAATCAAATTTAGCAATTCATCCTGGTTTTCACTGAGTTCTTTGACTAAGGCTTCTTTCTCCTATTCCAACTTAGTCACTTCAGGAGTTTGGATCAACTGGGTATTTGAGACTTTTGCTTTCTTCTGTAATGTTTGGATCAGGTTTTCCTTATCTGTCAACAATTTCTTAGTAGCTTTACCGCTACCATCACTAGCAACCAGATCTAATTGTATCTTCCTGATTTGCTGCTGGCGCGCTTTGTTCTCCTGTCTTTCTTGTCTCAACTGAGTGTCCATTTTACTGATTATTTCTTCAAACTTATCCACTTTCAGCTTTTCCTATATGTAATCTTCATAAATAACGTCCCCTAGTTGCTTATGCATCTGGACCTTATCGGGGGCCGATATTTTCGTTAAATCATACGTCACCTCGGTTAGTTTACTCCAGGTAGCCACCGCCACATTTAGAGTACGTTCCTTCACATTTCAGTTGGAGATTAGGGAGACGCCTGATTTCGACAAATTTCAAGCCTTTGGTAACAGGTCGTATATCTGTTGAGTTGAGGCCTGCTTGTCCTGTGCATATTTCTCAAACATCTCCTCCCTTGAAGAGAACTTACTTGTATCCCCGCTTTCCTGGACTTCTCAAAAATTGTACTCCACTACCTGTACACCGGGAATTGGATTTTCCCCTTCTCTATTATCTTCGGCTTCCATTGAAATAGTCGCGACAGCTTGTGTTTGGGCCAATTCTTGGTCTTGAACTCTTCATCTTTTTCCTCTTTCTTCATCATATTCTTCCAAGATTTCGTGCAAATTCCTCTTTTCTCGCACTTCAGCAGTCTTAGGTACTTCTTCCATTTCTATAGCTACCTTTAGCAAAGTGAGATCATTGTCTTGCAAGCCGGGGGCCATTTCTGCTTCTAGTTTTTACTGCAACAAATTCTTTTTGGCTGATAACCCTTCTATTTCTTTATGCTCGAACCCACTCTGGTTATTCAACTTCCTTCTGTCAGAGATTATATGATAAGGGTCGTAGCTTTCTGCCACATCATTTTCAAACTCAAATCCTTCCATCAACTTCTGCACTTCCGCAATACCCTCTTTGTTGTTTACAATGAATGGGCCAACGACCCAAGGAAATATCAAATCTGTTCCTTTCCTGAATTTTGCAAAAAGCTCGTCTTCCAAGATTAACTTTTGTATGATAAATTCCAAAGAGAAAATTCTAGATGTCAAAAAGGCCTGTAGCATGTAAGGTTCATGTGTAAACCCATACAGCCGGATGACTGTGGAGTCTCTGGATAAAAACCAGTCTCCTACTGCTACTTCCCTTTTCAACTGCAACATGGTTTTCATTTCAGGCAATACTCTTGGCATCCCTTCTTCAAAAAATAATTTGTACACCACAGATAACATAGAATTTATGTAATTGAACATGGTGTCTTCCAAGTGACTGGCATAAACTTCCGGCAAGAAACATAACTCATTGTGGTTACTTTCCCTAACCAACTTCATCAGATGGTCCTGAAATCAGAAACATCTAGTGTTCGGGAAAGCCGCCAATTGGGCGTTAATGCTTTTTGCTATAAAACATTCAAACTTGAGACCAGGGACTGATTCATAACTGACCAGGGGTGGGCCGAGGCTTATTCTATACAGCAATCTTAATTGCACTTCCGTCACCCCCTGTCACTATCAAGGCCAAAAAACTGTGCAAGTAATGATAGAATCAACTGGATATTGGTATTAAACAAGCTAACATCTACTGGGTAAGGGGTTTCTTCAATTTCCAGGTCCGGTTTTAGGCAAGTGGTAAAAAAGGCTTGCCGACTCTTGAGAGGACTCTTACGATAGAGGGTTACCAATGCTATTTCGGATAACTCTTCAGACTCGGGTGGGAGAAAACCAGGGACTTCAAAAAACTGACCCACCACCGAAGGTTCTATAGAACAGACAATTTTACTCTGCCGGCTATTCATGATAACTCTCTGAGATCCATCATAGTTGGATACACACCAAGAGACAAAATCAGGAAACAACATGATCTGGTATGGACAAAACAAAATGAAAGACGACTGAAAAACCCTATGTACATCTATACCTTCATCCCGTAGGACTTTCAGCCTTCTTTTTATCTCAGTCACGGGCAATTGGGTAACTGTGTCAAAAATACTACCATCCTTGTCTTCCAGGGCATTCTTAACTCTACTTGTGCTCATGGTGGAACCTTCTTCCATGGTTCTACTGAATTATCTACTTTACTGACAAGTCTCAGTCGGAAGGGCCTACCTGTTGCCAACAAATCTTCTGGAATGCTCTTGTCGAAAGCCCGGTCGCCCTCGCCATCTCCCACCCACTGAGAATCTTCCAGACCTTGATAATTTTCCAAATAAAAAAAATCCTACTACATCTGCTGAAGGTTTTATATATAAATATTCTTTACTTAATCCTCAGCCTTATCTACCACTTTTTCGACGATCCCGGCCACTGATTTTTCACGGGTGATTTTTGGGCGTTCGATCTAGACCTTTATTTAATCTTCTGATATGACATTTTATGCTTTCCCTCTGTCGGATCCCAGGTAGGACCTACTTTGTCTCATTCCACTGTTACCACGTGTCCACGGAGCACCATCGATGTTTCCTAGGGTGGTTTTAGATACCATTTCCGTTCCCCGCGATCACCTGTGGTGTTGACACCTATCCAACAGTATCACCCATCGCTGCCACCTTTTTGGTTATCCATCACGCATCTTTTCGATGAGATGGATCTTTGACTGTGGATCTGGATTTGCTTTTCATCTATGGTAGAGATGAGCGACATATTTAATGTTCCACTTTTCCTCGACGATGGGTCCCACTGTCCATTCCTTCGTGCATCTTCCTTCATCTCCACACTGTCAATCTAGGCCACCTTGTTGATGTATATGTAACTTCGGAATGTATTTCATCAGTATATTATATATATATTTATTGTACCCTTATAAGAGATGTGTTATTCCTCTATAAGGAAGTGTCGTCATGTGGATTGACAAGTGTCGCAAGTGTGTGTACTTGCTGATGGGTTATTAGACCACCTTATGGGGTCGGACCTAATTAATATATAATATAATGTGGATGTACTCAAGTAGACAAGTCGGCCCCAGTAAGTCACTGGGCAAAAAGGTGAGTATAAATAGAGATAGGAGATCTCTATTTTACTCACTCAAAAAAAAAAAGCATCCATCTCTCTCTCTGAAAAGTGGCGCACTAGTGAGGAGGAGTAGGATCATCTGCTAGGAGACTATCTCTGTATTATTTGGTTGTATTTTGGTTGAGCCATTGCTCTCTCTATCTCTGAGGAAGTTGTGGGGTTTTTCACCTTAGGGTTTTCCCCACGGAAACTCTGTGTCTCTTGTCTCTATGCTTTTGATTCTTGTGATGCTTGTGATGCTTGTCATATTATGATTGTCATGCATTGATATACTGTAGATGTTATTCTCTCAGCAAAGATCCTATAGTATTGTGATTTAATACTGAAAATTTAACATGGTATCAGAGCCTAACTGAGAAGAAGACATTTTGCAGTGACGGAAGCTTGTATTCCTTGTTTATTGGGTTTCTCTCCACAGATTTTTGAAATTCAATATAGTAGATTGGATCTACTCATCAAGGCGCATCTTTCTGTCCAATCAGAGTTCAGTTCCAAGCATTTTCAGTTTTGGCCCTAAAAATTAGGGTTTCCACAAAAATAGGAATTTCTGGAAACTGAAGGTACAGCTGGAAGCTCCTTGCAAAAATCGAAGGTTTGAGCTTTGGATCGAGATTTTTGGTTGGGTATATCTCCGGGAAACTCAAACCCTAATTCAGGGCTCTCCCAATGAACCCGGGAGGACAAAAAGGCAATTCTGAAGGGCAAGACTTTGCTGATCTCAAAATCTGAATGTACTAGGCTGATCAGCTCTCCAAGGCGCATCTTTCTATCCTTTCGGAATTTTGAAATTCACATTTTGAATTTTTAGGGTTTCTCTGACAAACCCTAATCCGGGACGAGATCCAGTTTTCAGCACTTCAAGTGGTAAGTTCTAAATCTTTTCTATTTCCATTTGAAGTACTCTTAAAGATGTCTCTTCACACCAAGCTTGAGGATAAGCTTGAAGGGGCTGATAACTTCCAAGCCTGGAAGTATAGGATTGGGCTAATCCTGGAAGAAAATGAGTTGGACTCATATGTGAAAGAAGACATCCCTATCCCAGAGGATGAAGAGGCCAAGGTATTGCACAAGAAGAACTTGGTCAAGGCAAAGAGAATCATTGCTGATTCTATCAAAGATCATCTCATTCCTCATGTGTCTTCTCTCAAGACACCCAAAGAGATGTTTGAATCCTTGACCAAGCTATTTGAAGGAAAGAACATAAATCGGAAGATGACTCTGCGGAACCAATTGAAAGCAGTAAAGTTTCAGAATGGAGAAACCATTCAATCTTATTTCTCAAGGGTCTCTCAGATCAAGGAACAATTAGAAGCAGTAGATGAAATGGTGGAAAATGGTGAAGTGGTGGTGACTACTCTAAATGGCCTACCCAGGTCATGGGATTCCTTTATTCAAGGAATTTGTGCAAGGAAGAAGTTGATCTCTTTCAGTAGACTTCGGGAAGAATGTTCTCAAGAAGAAGCTAGACTTATAGCTCGTGAGGAAAAGATGGGAGGTGAAGATCAAGCTCTTGCAGCTCACACCAAAAGAAGTAAATCCAAGAAGGAATCATCTCATAATAGAAGATTCTCTCACCATCATCATTATCATAAAGATAAGAAAGATCTCAGATGCTTCACTTGCAATGAGAAGGGACATTTTGCTTCAGATTGTCCCAAGAAGAAGAAAGACAACAACAACAACTTCAGTAAGAAGAAGAAGGGCAGCAAAAGAAGATTTCATGCTCATGCTGCCGAAGATGATGAACCCCCAAAGAAGAAGGCTAGGGCAGAAAGTAGTAGTGATGATGAAGAAGAGTATGTCCTGATCTCTGCACTCACTGGTACCATCTCCCAGGGATGTAATAATTGGTTGATTGATAGTGGGGATTCCAAACACATGACTGGGTTTAAAGAATCCTTTGTGAACCTATCTGAACATGAGTCACCCCATAAGGTGAAACTTGGGGATGATTATCAATACCCAATCAAAGGAAGTGGTGAAGCCTCCTACAATCTAGATTCTGGAAAATCATTGAAGATGAAAGAAGTACTTTATGTACCTGGGCTCAAGAAGAACTTACTCTCCATCTCTGCTTTAGATGCAAAAGGTATGAGGGTTTCATTTGTTGATGGCCAAGTCCTAATGTGGCCAAAGGGAAAGACCATAGATGATGCAGTAGTGATTGGAAAGCAAGAGGGAGGTTTGTACAATTTGAAGGGACAACCTGAACATGCCATGGTGACATAAATACAAAGATTCATCCATAGTCATGGATCACATAGAGGTATGTATAATTTGTTTTTGCAAAAGTTAACTAATGAGTTATGCAGGTCATTGAAGAGAACAAGAACACATTGCTAGACATAACTAGCAAATATGGTGACCAGGTATGTGTTTCTTATATCATAGGATCTATCATATAAGTATGCATGGCATGATTGATGATGATTGTTCATAAAGTCATAAGTTTGAATAATCATGGGCATATGCATATTATGTGTCTTACCTTAATTAATAATATGACTAACCAGAAGAGTCATAGGTTTGAGTAATTACAGGTTTATACATGTTATGTTTCTTATGATATGACTAACCATAAGAGTCCTATATAAACCTTGAATGCTAATGCTTATTATTTCTGTTTGAAATGATCATGACTATACATACTTGAGATTATTGTGTTTTAATGAATGTATGATTTTGTATGAGATTACAAGGATAACACAATCATGATACTAATAAGCATGCATAGGGACCAAGGATGAATATGAGTTCAAGAACAGGTAATCTAGGAAGCAAAGATCAAGAGGGAGCACACTCCAGTGGTTTCTGCAAGGGTGCAGATATTCAGAGGGAGTTGTCCATATCTCTACATTCCACAACAAGAAGGTTTAGAAGGACTCCAGCAGCTCCTGCAAGGAAGAAAAGACTTAGAGGGAGTCCACCCAACAAACAAACAAAGATAAGTATTTTAATTATCTTGCATATTTGTTTGCTTAAATAAAATTGTTCAATGATGTATATGCTCATGTTCCTAGACTTAGGATATGTATTGTGCATATTAGAATGATTGAATTAATGAACAGTATACTACTAATATGCATGTGTTGGGTAAGTGGCCTATGGCACTGTACAACATTCCATTGCTACTTATCTAGAATGAAACCTCTTTCCTGACATGTTGGGAGTTGTGCACACTCTTAACAATGTTCTGGTAGAGATTGGAAGGCATCTAGAAAGTTACGGGATATGGATAAATGTTGTATTGAAGCATTGGCTAAGATAATTGCATGACTGCATGACTGTATGACATATTTCTTCATGTGTAAGAATTTTTTCTGAAAATTATGAGATGTTTCTAATCATGCAATTTAATCTGTTTTGTAGGAAAGACCATATATCTTCACCTACAAAAGGACTACAACATTTGTTCCAGCAACAAAGATATCTATTGAAGATATTGAAATTCCCAGGATCTGGGATGAAGAAATGGAATGCCATGATCCGTCGATCATGAAGAATGATGTTTGGGATGCGATCCCAAGAGCTAAAGGGAAGTCTGTTGTGACTTCCAAATAGAACTTTCAGATCAAGCATGTTGCAGATGGCAGCATAGAGAAATATAAAAGTGATGAAATAGAAGATACACCAGATGGATTCAAGACAGCTTTCTTGAATGGTGTAGTTGAAGAAGAAGCAGCCACTTCATTCTGAGACACATGATAGGAAATCATATATGTGCAGAACTTGGTATGGTGAAGATAGATTGATTGCCGACATGCAGCGGAAGCTTACTACCGAGTTCGAGATGAAGAACTTGGGGATGATGCACTATTTGTTTTTGGCGTGGAGATGTGGCAGAATGCAAGTGGGATCTTCCTTGGTCAAGGGAAGTACACAGTAGATATCCTGAAGAGATTTGGGATGATGGATTGCAAGGCCATGGCCACACCTATGGCATCGAATCTGAAGCTTCTATGTGATGCTTCATCTGAGCCGGTTGATGTCTCTTTGTATCATCAGATGATTGGGTCCTTGATGTACTTGACGAACACGAGACCAGACATTTGCTTTGCTGTGAACACATTGAGCCAGTTCTTGACGGATCCGAGGAGTGTTCACCTGGTTGCTGTAAAGCATGTTCTGAGGTACCTGAAGGGTACAGTGTATTATGGGCTCAGGTATGAGGAGAATCAAAAGTTTAACCTGCAGGGTTATGTTGATTCAGATTGGGATGGCAGTGATGCAGATAGGAAGAGCACATCTGGGTGCTGCTTCAGTATGGGATCAGGTGTGATCTCATGGTTTAGCAGGAAGCAGTCCTGCGTGGCACTGAGTATAGCTGAGGCAGAGTATGTTGCAGCCTGTTCAGCTAGTTGTGAGGCAGTATGGCTATGGAAGCTACTGTCTGAGTTATTTGATATCCCATTGGAAGCTACTGGTATCTTCTGTGATAACCAGAGCTGTGTGAAGCTATTCAAGAACCCAGTGTTTCATAACAGGTCGAAACACATAGAGATCAAATATCACTATATCAGGGATATGGTGCAGAGAGGAGCTGTGAAGCTCCTGTATGTTGCGACGGATGAGCAGATTGCAGATGTGCTGACGAAGCCACTAGCCAGAGTGAAGTTCGAGTACTTCAGAGAGGCTTGGTGTGCTTCAGATCGAGGACACTTCGAGGAAGAAGTGATGGACACATTTGCTGAAGCCATTCCAAGCATGTTGGAAGGGGGATCCTTCACATGGCTGTGGATGTAAGCGCTGGATGATGAGCATCAGGATGATGTTATGGTTTCTGCTTGGATATGATCAGTTGGATCATTATATGTATGTATGTATGCATCATGTTGGATGCTGTATATGATCAGTTGGATCATTTATATGTATGTACGCATCATGTTGGATGCTGGATATGATCAGTTGGATCATGTGTATGTATTTTGTATATGCATCATGTTAGATGCTTGGACCATGTATCTGTATATGTATCAGGTGGATACATTGTATGATCAGGTGGATCATGTATGATGATATGTATCATGTATCAGATGGATACATTGTATGATCAGGAGGATCATGTATGATGATATGTATCAGGTAGATACTTGGTATGCATCAGGTAGATACATTGTATGATCAGGAGGATCATGTATGATGATATGTATCATGTATTTGTATCAGATGGATACATTGATGATCAGGAGGATCATGTATGATGATATGTATCAGGTAGATACTTGGTATGCATCAGGTAGATGCATTGATGATCAGGTGGATCATGCAGCAGGATGTTGCAGTGATGATCAGGATGATCATAGATGACGAGCTTCAGGATGTTGCTCCAGATGACATGCAGCAGGATGTTGCAGAGATGATCATAGATGACGAGCTTCAGGATGTTGCTCCAGATGACATGCAGCAGGACGTTGCAGTGATGATGATCAGGATGATCATGGATACATCAGGATGATGTATGGTGAGTATCAGGTTGATACTCTGTGGCCATGGATCAGGTTGTGCAGATAAGCATGTAATTTGTGCCCTGGGAGATTTGCAGATGGTCTTTCGAGGTTTTGCCTATGGCATGTAATTTGTGCCCTAGGACATCTGGCAAATGCTCTTTCGAGGTTTTGCTTGGGAGGACATATAATTTGTGCCCTGGGAGATCTGCAGATAGTCTTTCGAGGTTTTGCCTATGGCATGTAATTTGTGCCCTGGGATATCTGGCAGATGCTCTTTCGAGGTTTTGTCCTATGGCATGTAATTTGTGCCCTGGGAGATTTCAGGTCGGAGTTGTGTACCCGTAACATCCTGAGATGCTCTTGCGAGGTTTTGCCATGACCACATGTAATTTGTACCCTGGGAGATTTCAGGTCGGAGTTGTGTACCCGTAACATCCTGAGATGCTCTTGCTAGGTTTTGTGGTGGACCACATGTAATTTGTGCCCTGGGAGATTTCAGGTCGGAGTTGTGTACTCGTAACATCCTAAGATGCTCTTTCGAGGTTTTGTGGTGGGGTCACATGTAATAGCGCCCTGGGAGATCCTACAGGTTGGAGTTGTGTACCCGTAATATCCTGGGATGCTCTTTCGAGGTTTTGTGACGCACGTAATAAGTCCTGAGGATTCCACAGTATGGCTAGTGATGACGAAGACCTGCAGGTGGTGGGCCTACATCCAGTATGAAAAAGGACTGGCTCTGTAGAACTTCCTATGACGAGTAGAGACAGAGATTGGACGAGATAGCAGCAGCAGTGACGATGACGATGACGATGCATCGATGACGATGATCCAGAGAAGAAGACTTGTCTAGCAAAACTGTGTCGAGAAATACCTTCCTAGTTAAGAGGGAGTGTTGATGTATATGTAACTTCGGAATGTATTTCATCAGTATATTATATATATATTTATTGTACCCTTATAAGAGATGTGTTATTCCTCTATAAGGAAGTGTCGTCATGTGGATTGACAAGTGTCGCAAGTGTGTGTACTTGCTGATGGGTTATTAGACCACCTTATGGGGTCGGCCCTAATTAATATATAATATAATGTGGATGTACTCAAGTAGACAAGTCGGCCCCAGTAAGTCACTGGGCAAAAAGGTGAGTATAAATAGAGATAGGAGATCTCTATTTTACTCACTCAAAAAAAAAGCATCCATCTCTCTCTCTGAAAAGTGGCGCACTAGTGAGGAGGAGGAGGATCATCTGCTAGGAGACTATCTCTGTATTATTTGGTTGTATTTTGGTTGAGCCATTGCTCTCTCTATCTCTGAGGAATTTGTGGGGTTTTTCACCTTAGGGTTTTCCCCACGGAAACTCTGTGTCTCTTGTCTCTATGCTTTTGATTCTTGTGATGCTTGTGATGCTTGTCATATTATGATTGTCATGCATTGATATACTGTAGATGTTATTCTCTCAGCAAAGATCCTATAGTATTGTGATTTAATACTGAAAATTTAACACACCTACTCTCCACACCGTAGGTTGCTTTATGAATCTACCACCCTGGTATCTCGCGGCTTTGTGGTGGTTTTGCTTACCACTTTTCTCCCCACGACGAGCCCTCACGTTGCCATCTGTCCAGTGGTATCACCCATCACTACCACCCTTTTGGTTATCCATCACGTAGCTTTTCGATGAGATGGATCTTGGATCATGGATATGGCTTCTCTTTGCATCCACGGTGGTCCTCTTGCCGAGACTTAACCCTCATAATACTTTAGGCTATCGGACTTAGGATTTTGGGGTTATTTATTCGTTTAGAAGGCTCCTCCACATATTTCTTTGTGAATTTTCTTATGGGGTACTCCTTCTTAGCCCTTTATATCTTAATTTTTCATATTTTGGCCCTCAACCATGGAGGAAGACTGGGGCTTTCAAGCCTTTATCAGGTATGTTTTTCTAACCCTATTCCTTTCACACTTTGATATTTATGAGGTGAAAAAATCAGGTGTTAACACACATGGATTCTCAATTAGTGGTTTCCCATCTTAACCGGTTCTACGCCATCTGTGATCCCATCTTACTCCATCTCTTCAGACGAGTGCGTCTCCTGGAAAGGTCATTTGAATCTGTTCAATACCTACACATTCCACGAGAGTTAAACATAGTTGCTGACTCCATGGCCAATTTCATTTTGGATTGGTACATTGCACACACATAATGTCCATAATATGTAAAAACATTCACAACATGTAAAAATAATGTACAGAAGCAAACATATAAACAAGATCACATCACTAATCATTTGAAAAACACATAATGTATAAACCGCCGATAGTGTATATATATATATATAAATCACTCAAAAGTAGTGCTGGTACAAAATCTGAAGCATGATGGCTTTCAGTGACTCTCTACAAAAATCTGAAGCATCATAGCTTTCAGTAAGTACAAAAATCTGAGACCTATAAGCTCTCAGTACAAGTCTAAAAGTGTAATTAGGCTGGATGCCTAACCCATACACTCCTAGCTCTAACAGCTCTCTGACGCTGGGTGAGAAAGCAGTCTACAGTACGAGCCACCTTGCAGAGTAAGGAGTTGAAGCGCACAGACGCTCCAACCCCAAATATCTGCATGGGCCTCGGTAGATCGTCGATGGATGGCTCTGGCACCTCCACAGTCATCCTGGATAGGTTCCGGTACACCTCCTCCATCTCCTCGACGGCAGGATGAGCACCTGCAGGAACCACTACCTCACTGCCTTTGTCTCTCCTCGCCAGAAGGGAGAGACCTACTAGTCGCATGGGACCCACATCTGCACACACATATAATGTACTTGTCAGCATTACATAAAAAAAAAAATATAATTCACAAAACTAAAAAGTACAAGGGTTTTGTTCTTACCGATATCACCCCATGCTGCACCCTCTGGCAGCACTAAGTCGGGATCCTCTCGAAAGTCCATGCCACCATATGGAAAGTCCTCGACCATAAGTAACTGGCCTTCCAGCCAGCTAAAAAACTTGAGACCAAAATTGATGATGGTACCCCCACCATGATGGGTCATCACCTCTGCCCACCTGAGCATGTGAGGATCTCTCAGATCCCTTTCATCTAGTACCACCTATGGGCGCAAGAGAGGAACTCGCTCTAAGAGGAATGACACTATGATTGATCCGTACCCAAACTACTTGAGCTCCCCATGCCGACAATTGGTCAGCTGAGCTCGGATGTTGGCGAGGAGACCCTCGCACTAGTTGAACACCATGGGAGACATACAGTCCTCCGCATACAACATATGAGTCCGAGTAGCCATATGTGGAGCTTGGCTACCCGCCACCCTGGTAATAGTAAGCAGTATGGTCTGCAGTGGACGACTCATCACATCTCTGATGAGTATCTTCCCGCTGGAAGGACAAGAAGAAGCTATGTAGTACTATGCCACCATGTACTCCACTGTACGATCACTGGCTTGTGTCCCAATGAGTTGTATAGCATCCCCTCTTCGGGACAAACCGGTCAGAAAGTAGATATCCTCAATGTCAATTATGAGGATATGCTCACCTATAACAAAGTATTGTTGGGCCGCATCCCCACTCTGGAGCATGTGTGTCAAGAACGGGATCTAGGATCTCATCCCTTGTATCTCGAAGAATTTGAGCAACCCATAGTTTTGCAAAGCAGCCACACATTGTGGATCGTTTGCGGCTTGCTCATCTTCCACTTCATGTTCTCTCTCTCGCCACTCTAATACCATTTTTGCTTTCTGGGAACCTGCCAAAAGGGGCATTTAAAACATGTTAGGTCCTTTCCCAACTTGCACAAACTCATTTTTTGAGATATTTTTGATGTTTGAGTTGTGGATTTCCGCCGTCGCACCCCATCTTTAGGTATAGGGAAAAATCATCGCAGGTCCCATTTTTGAGACTTGCGACGACCCAGTCTTGTCACAAGTCCTGAAAGGGCCACTTGCGATGAGCCGAGGGCACATTGGCCCCTCCCCAAATCATCAAAAAACTCAAAAAATGGATAAAAAAGAAAAAAGTAAACCACTACAAAGTTGCAAGACAAGATTTAGGCCTACCTTGTCTGGATGGCTGGTGAAATGGCAGATTGTAGCTCCCGAAATCGGTAGTGGAAGTTTTGGCTCCAAATTGGTACTTCTCCACCCAAATTGGCAATTTGAACAATGTTTCTATTTTTGGCCCATATTTCTATTTATAGAATAGAATGGAATATTCCTTTTCAAATATTTTGATGCTTGTGGGCCATTTACTATAGTTTCAACCATTTGTCATTATATTTGGGGATATTTGACACTTTCTCTAGTGTACAGGAGTCGTAAAGTGATCTTTTGTAGCGTTTCTTGCATTACCAACGCTAATCATAGGTATGAACACCCCTTTGAACGTTTTGTCATTATTGTTTTTAGTTAGTCGTAATTATTGCATGAGGATGAGTTTACTCTTCGTTTGTTCTCGTACTCATCCAACCATGAGAACAAGTATCGAGTTATGATTTATCACTTTTCCGGGCTTGTTAAACTTCCATGGAAAAGGACACCCCCCGGAGTCCATAGTTAAGCTCTTTTCAGACTCCCTAAAATTGAAAGATCGCCAAGCGAACTTGTCACGTTCACGCTTGTTAAAGTATTTGAATGGTCGTCTTCTTGGTGATATTTTACCCCTTTTTCAGACCAGGGGGCACTAACTACAAAAAAGGAATACTCCAGCCAATCATGGTTGGAAGAGTCCTCTCCTGCGTTGTTTTACCCTTTTTCGGCCGATGAGGCTAACTTTACGAAAAAGGACCATTGGAGTCTTCTTTAGTTCTTTTCAGACTCTCTAAATATGAAATGACGATCGAGTTTTCCTTCTATAGACTCGTTAAATTTTCACATTGAAGGGCCCGTTATGGGACGAACCCCTCCTATCCTAGGTTCGGAAAATATTTGGGATTGGACTCATCTATGAGATGAGCTATACTGAGCATTTGGTTACCCTCATCAAGATCATTAAAAAACACATGAGGCACTCATCATTCATGATGAGGAAAAAGGAAAGTGTTTGTGTTACATACCATAGTGGCAGTATATAGTCGTTCTTGGACATGGCACTCGTCTGCATTTGCATACCGATACTTGCATCATCTGTTTGTCTATGAGTCCTTGCTTACTTTCTGAGTCCTGTTACTCCTCTGAGTCATTCGGAGAAAGCTTCCACTATCAGTTGCATTAGAAGTTTGCGTCATTCTCATGTCAATACTGCCAAGTCATGCCATTCCCATGTTCAAGAACACATTCACTCATCATTTTTAGTCAGTACACACATCGTCATGCCGTTGTTACTTTGAATCAGTCTCACATGTTATTGTACCATCTGATCCACTCTACACATTTTTGTCGTGTTTTGTGTCGATTGATGGGGGATTCATCATGGCCCTCCTTCGACAGATTCATCCTTTTCAACTTCAACTCATCATCCAAGGATTGAATCTAGAAACCAACCAAGTACCTTGGCTCTGCATGCCTCAATGGCAAGTTACCTCACTTTCATCACGAGTTTATATCATCGACTCTTGATTGAAAGGTTTCATCTTGCGTTCGACGTCAACTAATTTATTCACGTTTGAGGATATGTACTGTGATACCTTGTGAATCATTGACATTAATGGTGATCTCTCTTGCACTTGTTAACGGTTTACATCAATGACTAGTAATCATGTGGTTTCTACCATGTTCGACATCAAGACATTTGTAATCACAAGGATAGATTCGTATCATTGCGGGTTCAGCTTGAAGACCTTGGGGAGTCATGTTTTACCCAGGTTGCAATGGAGTTTGTATTGAGTCATATTACACGGATCCACTTTTGCATTGGTCGTGGCTGTGTTATCATCTCATCATGGATCTATGCTTGTGTCTAGTAGCCATGATTGTGTTCAGTCAGTCATTACTCCCATGGATCTGCAATGTATTGGTCGGCAGCCATGTTGTATTACATATGAGATTGTCAGTTCAGAGTCAGTTGTACTGCAGTAGCGTCCTTCATCCGACAAGTCTTTTTCCATTATTTCTATCAAAGCAATTCACCTGTACATCCTTAACAGTTTCATGCTTTGGGGAGCATTCTGTTACACCTAAAATCTACCCATCATCATGATTTAGTGTATACATCCCTGGAGTCATTTGGACCAAGTACTCATTTGGGAGGATTTGTACTTAGTTTGTACAACCTTTTGAGAGGTCGTCGTAGGTTGCACACTAGCAGCATGCGACGTCGCAGGTTGCTCTATAGCAGGATGTGACGAGGTCTGTTAATGGGCAAAAATAACCATTTGGAGATCTTTCTCGAAGCTTTCCCATTTGGGGGCTTATCCCTGATCTCTTGGAGAGCTGGTACTCGACCCATAACTCATTGGGAAGATCCCCTATCTCTCTCCTACCATCTCTCAACCTATCCTATCCATAACCTCATCCACTTAGTCCTATATAAATGAGGCTCACTCCCATGCCAAAGGGAGGAAGACTATGGTATCTACATGCTGGTGAAATATCTTAGGAAACCTTCACTCACCTCTTGGAGAATTCATGCTTCCTTGGAAGGGCTTGGCAATTGGCTTGTGTGGAGAAGGGCTGCTACGTTAATTCCTTGGTTGTCGTTCTATATCTCTATCATGTACTCTTCTATTTGTAGTAATACAAATAATTTCTACCAATATCGTTCTTATGTGTAATGATGTTGTGTTGTTTACCTGCTTAACTGTTTACATAGATCTCTTATTGTATAGATGCTCTTTACTCATTTCTCTTTTCTGTGTCTTGACAGGTCTTGCAGCCTGGATCTAATGACCGTGGGATGTGGAGCAACATTCAGGAGAAAGGATAGTGAATCAAAGAGGTAAGACATCTAGCACTTGATCCTTAAGTAGATCTAGGAAACGTGTTTGTAGTCTGTTCTATTTTTTCTAGACTCGCATTGAGCTAGGGAGATCCGGCTCGCCTCCGGTCGAGTGGATTGTCCGGTAATAGTGATGAAGATGATGATGATGATGTTGATGAAGAAGAAGATGATGATGACGGATATGTTGATGAGGAACCTAGAGATGACAATGATGATGAAGATGCTGATGATGATGGTCATGGTGATGAAGATTATGATGATGATGATGAAGATTATGATGATGATGATGATGAAGATGATGATGATGGAGATGTTGATGAGGAAGGGGGAGATGACAATGATGATGAAGATATTGTTGGAGATAGTGATGATGATGGTGATGGTGATGAAGATGATGATGATGATGATGAAGATTATGATGAAGAAGATGATGATGATGATGGAGATGTTGATGAGGAACATAGAGATGACAATGATGATGAAGATGTTAAATTTGATGATGATGGTGATGATGATGAAGATGTTGATGATGATAGTGATGGTGATGAAGATGATGATGATGATGATGATGAAGAAGATGATGAAGATGGAGATGTTGATGAGGAACCTACAGATGACAATGATGATGAAGATGTTGATGATGATGATGATGGTGATGATGATGAAGATGTTGATGATGATGGTGATGGTGATGAATATGAGGAGAAGGAAGGTATCCACCTTATCTTTATATTCGCAATTATAAAGGTCCCTATAGCACTCTCTCCCTTCGTTTGCCCTTAATCACTACCCCTATGTGCCTTTATCCATCCCCCTTTCCCTCTCTCTCTCACCTTGTAACCCTCCCTCTGTATCTTTATTCCTGGATCTGTCCCTCACTCCCTTTACCTCTCTCCCTCTATGTCACTTTCTCTCCCTTACACCATCTTCATCCCTGCTACCCCACTAATTCCTCCTTCCCTATCTCTCTCTCACACACACAACCTCCCACTTTCTTTGTCACTCACACCTCCCTCTAGTCTAGATCTCTCCCCAACCATCAATCTCCCTCTCTCTCTCTCTCTCTCACAAACACACACACATTATGTCCCCTTTCATTCTCAAACCCATTCAACCTCCATCGATATCTGTCTCCACCTTTCTCCATCCATCTCTCACCCTACCTTCTCTCTCTCTCACCTTCTATCCCTTCCTCATGTTATCTTTCCCTCACCCTATACCAATCTCCCCATCACTCCTTCTCTCTCTCTCACTTTATGTCCCTCCCCCCTCCTCTAATATTCTCTCTCTCTCTCTCTCCATCGCCAGTGTTGGGCCTGGCCCAACAGGGCCATTTTTGGTGACATTTTTGATGCTGAAGGGAACTGAGCTATGCGCAGTTCAGAATACTGGATTTTGCCTAAGTATCGGGAGTGTTGTGAAGATGTGCGCAGTACCAAGTTTTGAAGGATGCCGCGAAGATCAACGTGGCGCAGTATTAGTGCTGCGAAGGTAGCAGGCCACGTGGAGCCAGTAAAGTTGTGTACTAGACGGAGGATGGTTGGATATAGCAAATAGAACATCGATGGTCTATTTTTGGTAAGACTGCTAAAAAGATGTCGAGTTGCGGGCATGAGCAGATCGGGAAGGCGGCCAACTGTACGAGTCCATTAAGTAGAGGACGGGTCAGGAAAGTGATAGTTTGGTGTGCAGCAGAGTATGTGAACATTAAGAGGAAAACAACAGAAGGAAAGCGACTGGGAGCTGAGCCAGTTGTACGTGGCCATTAAGGGACGGACGGCCTGCAGAGAAAGCGACTGGGAGCTGAGCCAGTCACACAAGTCCATCAGTGGAAGGTCGGCTAAAAGGGGATGACCCGTTGGTGTGCACACAACAGGGAGGATGAAAGCAATGGATCTAAGGCATGGAGGACTGCCATGACAGCAGGATCGCTATCAGAATCCTACATGACGGTTAAGAGGGACCATAGTGGTTTGGAAACCCTAAGGGTTTCAGTCTTCAATGTTATAAAGACACGACCTTCATGCGTGATCTAATTAAGAAGACCATTTTTGTATATAAATTGTTGGTCACCATTGTTGGTCGTTGTTGGTGATTTTTATGGTGATAATATTGTATTGTTATATCTTTTGAATCAAGAATAGACTGTAAAGGCTCTGCAACTGAGTGTGCAGAGACCTATCTGAGCAAGAAGAGAGCTGCAGCTAAGAACTGTGAACCCTTCCTTAAAAGAAATATCAAACGCAGTTCTTGTGGACGTAGCTTTCCATCCGAGGAAGTTAACCATGTTAAATAGTGGGTTGTGTGATTGAATGCTTATATGTGTGTTTATATTTATCTATTTCTATAGTTGAATGTCTGAATATTTGCTTACAGACTATTATAAGAAGGCTTTTATATGCATTTTCCATCAAGAGAGTATGGAATGATATGTTAAGTCTGCATGAATATATGTATGGTTAATATTAGCTTTGCTTCTAAGGACAATGAATCGATCATCTGCCTGAGTATAGAGTGAGTTGGTTACGTATTTGAATGGATGCAGTCGATGAATGTATAACAGTTATTTCTCACCTGAGGGTTATGCTTAAAATGGTAACATCCTAGGTGTGTGAATGAGCATTAAGTAGTAAGTCAGTTAAGTGTGTGGCTGAGTGGATGAGTGATACTCAACCCATTGCCTTAAGTATTATGTGAATGGTCCAAGTGTAGGAAGTCAAGCAGCAACATTCGCAGAATAGTCTTAAGCCCCGCAATAAGGAAGAAGGTAGTGGTGCGGACTATGGTGTTGACTATCACTGCGCAGTCTGACCTGCGCAGCACTCGGTTGGTGTGCCGCCGTGAACATCGTCACAGTCATCAAATCATCACTCACTATGGAAATATGAGCCCACAATGCCCCATTAGAAACACCTTAGGTGAGACCTCATCCTGCTTGCAGGCTGTTGCCGAAAGGGCCGGTGCAAAGGGGTTTTGTTGGTATAAGGTAACTGCGCAGAACCTGGGTCTTCATAAAACTTCTGGTCAGCATTTGAAAAGATAACAAATGGTTCTGTTGCTGTGATAGAATCCGTGATGAGTTCCAGTCATGATGAGTGATGAAGAGTCTGAGTTGTCGGAAAGTGCATTGAACTCGCATCCTGAGAAGACAGAAATCTAGGCTTACTGGGATAAGACCATAAGAGACTTTAAAAGACAAGAGAACATACATCCGCGTCTAAGTGACACACAATGTTCAGATAGGTATCTGTTGGACGACATTCATGAGATTTTCTGGGCTACATTTTCGGACGAGCTGCACGCATGGATCTCACGGCTCGCGGAAAAGAAAACTTGTTTTCAAAGAGGAGTTCCTACAGAGTGGAATCCTGAGCTCATAGTGCAGCTCAAAGCAATAGATAGCGCATTGACGCATGCATTTGACTTTTGGGTCGATCATATGCTAGAAGGCTTTGTCATAGATTTTGTTGTGGATATGCTCAAATCCTACAGCCAAGCAGAGGCACACTTTTTCGGAGGTTTCCAAGGCAAGTTCCTAAACAATATCAGTCTATATATTAAGATGTTGTTAGCTGAGAAAGGTGTTTTAAGAATGCAGTAATCATTTCAAGTTGTCATGGTAAATATCATTTATAGCGATTTCGACGAAGATACTCACAACTTAAGAAGTGGGAAAAGATACAAGTTCAATAAAAATCCTGGAGGCTCTGGACTCCACATAGATACTGAGATTCCCTCTAATATTGAAAACGAAGCCGCACCCCCATTTACTCCTTAGAATCCTCCACTTGCAAATCCCACCCCGCCGAATACGCAGCCTAGTACATCTACCCCTATATGCCCATTTGTGTTTACTGTGCAGAGTCCTTTACAATAGCCTAGCACCCCTCAGGGCACACCTCAAGGTGCCCCCTCAAGTGCTACACCTCCCCATAGAGTCATGGCCCATACGGATATGAAGTTGCCTATATTCAAAGGGACGGGTCTAGAAGATCTTGACCATCACTGGTTCCTTTGTGAAGCTGTCTGGAGTGTCACACAAATCTAGGATGATGATGAGAAGAAATCCCAGCTTGTTACTACATTCAAAGATAGAGCATTGCTCTGGTTCATGAAGTATTCTACCACGTAGCCTAGGACCCTGGTAGAAATTAAAGCTGCGCTGATAGCGGAGTTCAAGAAACCAAAGTCTGAGTCTCAGTGTATAACTAAGCTGAAGGAAATCAAGCAGAGACCGACAGAATCAGTCTAGGAATTCGACCAGAAGTTCAAGACACTCTTGGACCAAGTGAGCTTTGTCATAGCCCCCAAACATCATAAAGAATGGTTCATCGCTGCGCTGTTGCTACACATTAGGCTACCATTAATGTAGCAGAAGGTTACATCCTAGGCAGAGGCCTTGGAAATCACGATGAAGTTGGAGGCTTCGCCGATTGGTGAGTCTAGTTCTGGGATGATGCAGATTCAGAACTAGCTTACCACCTTGACACTGGAGCTACAAAGCATGAAGAATGGAAAAGAGCAGCGATATGAACCTTGTCACAAGATCTGGTGCACGAGTTGCAAAGGAGAAGGTCATGATCGAGAGCATTGTCCCCTATACCGTGACTATCTCGGCAGTGGTGTGCCTAACCCCATCAATCAGAACCAGGCACCCTGGTGTGAGATCTGTAGAACTACTGGTCATAGACCTGAAGATTGTTACCTAATACAGAAATATGTGAAGACACCTAAGAATCTATATTGCAACTTCTGCAAATCAGTTGGACATGATGAATCCAACTGCCGCGCCTATGAACTAATGAATGAAAGAAAGTGCAACATGGATTCAATGAGAGGCACTGGCTTGTACAGAGTGCAAGAAGATAACCAGCAAAAGCAAGAAAACACGCATTATGATCAGACTAGTTACAGAGGCCGTGGTGGTGGATATCGCGGTAGAGGAAGAAATACCAGCCCGACACAAGGAAGAGGCCACAACGGAGTCATCTGCTATAACTGTGGCCAGCCAGGTCATGTATCCAGAGATTGTGTAAACCCATGCACCACCTGTAATTATTGTAAATCATTTGACCATGTTATAGAAGATTGCTCGGTGCTAGAAGTAGAGATGTAGAAAAGAAGAAGAACAAATGCGCCAGCCCCGAACATCCAATGGATTGCAGCAGAGAACAAACCTGTGGACCCTAGCATTAAAGTAGTCACACGCAGTGGCGTCGAGACTGGCCGTGATAGGGGAGCAGAGGCTTCCACTTTAGGAGAGGCTCATGCGAAGCAGGGCGCTCTTGAAACAATATGGGTAAGAAAAATCCTAGGAAAGATGCCTGCTCTAGATCTGAAGAAGAACAAAGAATCTTTTGTTGACGCACGGGATACCTTCAGAGAACCAGCACCTAAATCACCAAGGATCCCACTGCGTAGCGAAGTACCATGTGTTGAAGACACACCTGCTGCATATGACAATACCAGACACACCGTGGATGTTAGCACCTCTGTTGCGCAGTTCCTGAGAAGCTACATGAAGTTGTTGAAAAATCAAAATGCGATAGCAAAGCTGGAGAAGCTCATAAATCTATACGAACCACAGGCAGAAGCATAAACTTCTAATGACGCACTACATCATATAAAGAAATAGAAGAAGTCGAGCCAAGAAATGAGGCTTACTACGCAGATAGGAGACTTTGAGATGGATGAAGTTATCCTTGATCTGGGATCAGAAGTAAATGTCTTAACCAAGTAGACATGGCAACAGATGGGTCGACCAAAGCTATCGTGGTCATCTATCCAGTTAAGAATGGCCAACCAAGAGAAAGTTATACCATTTGGCCGATTAGCCAATGTTGTGGTTGATATTGATGGAGTACAAAGCCATGCGGACTTTGAAGTCATTGATATTGTTGACGATAGCCAGCCCTTTGCTGCGTTGTTAGGAATCGAATGGGCTATTGACAATTTGGCCATTATAAATTTGAAAACAAAGAAGATGATATTCGAAGGCAAGCATCTGCGGGTTATCGCATCATTGGATCCTGTAGATGGAGATAGATATAGCAAGTTGATTCAGGAGGAATCGAAGGCCCAGGGTTTGGACCGACTGTACCAGATGACTGCGAACCAGGAAGATTACATTAATCCTACTGTGGATGGTACACTCAGCTAGAGATGCGATAGCTCCTGCATTTCTGACTTGGACGCTGGACTGGAAAACTGGCAGAATTGCATGCACGAAGTATCAGCTAGAAGGTGCACGCAGGTCACGAAATCACTGTGCTGGATTGGAAAAGAGGTAAGTCCGATCCCTACATTTGATGGTTCTGCTAATGTTTATACTTTTATTCAAGACTATATTGTAGCAGTTCCAGAAGAGCACAGGTTACCAGCATCAGATATGGCACTCCGTGGCATACCCTCCAGATGGTGGGCTTCGTACAAACAGATAGTGATCACTTGGGATCAATGCAGAACAAAGATGCAGATTCGGTTTGCAGAAAGGGTTACCTTACCCTTTGAGAAGTTCAACAGGCAGACAGATCCTAGCCAGCATGTGGAAGCCTGTTCACAAGCATGGGAAGAAAGTCCACCTGATGAGTGGGTGCACTTGTTTGTGCATACTTTGGAAGAGGATATTCCAAAGAAATGGTATCTAGACCTGGAGTTATGCAAGGAGACCTCATATTGGGAAACGTTAACTGCGAACTTCCAGAGAGATTTTAGCTTCGAGGATGAGGACCCTTTGATACATGAGGCAGTGCAGATAATCAAGGAACGTATATTTATAACAGATCATCCTCGTGAAGATATGTCATGGGGAGAATTCTTCGACACAGATGACAGTCCTGCGAACATACACTCAGAATGGAAAGAACATGAAGAACATCTGATAGACTGTTATAATTTAGCTGAGGATGATGAGCATGGAAGAGAAGAAGATGAAGACGATCCGTGCAACATCAATATACCAGAGTTAGAAGGTCCGCGCGATATAGAAAGACCGCCATTGGAAATCCCGGACATGAGTGGATCGGTCAAGACACAGAAGGTAAACATTGGCATGAGTGAAGAGCTGAAGTTCGCATCTATCGGAGACTACTGGGATGATCAGACTGTCGTGGAGATTGCAGACACTTTGCACGAATATCAGGAGCTATTTCCGACCAAGTTTACAGAAATGAAAGGAATATTGGGTGACTTAGGAGTCATGAAAATCCCTTTGAAGGCAGGCGCTAAGCCTGTGAAATAGTGACCGTATAGATTGAATCCATAGTACAAAGAGAGAGTCCGCGCAGAGTTGGACAAAATGTTAGAGGTAGGGATCATTGAACCTGTCGAGGAATCTGAATGGATTAGTCCTATGGTCGTCCAGGATAAGAAAGCAAAGGGTGAGATCAGGATATGTGTCGACCTCAGAAAACTTAATGATGCATCTATGCATGATCCATTCCCTACTCCGTTTACAGATGAGGTACTTGACAATGTGGGAGGGAATGAGGCCTATTCCTTTACTGATGGGTTCTCTGGTTATCATCAGATCATAATTGATCCCACGAACATGCATAAGACGACATTCGCTACAGAATGGGGGTTGTTCTAGTATAGAGTCATGCCGTTTGGTCTGAAGAACGCACCTGCCATCTTCTCCAGAGTTGTCGTCGTGGCATTCAAAGATTTCATGCATAAGTTTCTTGAAGCATATTTTGATGACTGGACTGTCTTTGGTTTGATGAAGAACCACTGTGCAAATATGAGAATGATGCTTGAAAAATGTAGACAGCATTAGATTTCGCTGAATCTGAAGAAGTGCATCTTCTGTGTTCCATATGGAATCTTACTGGGACATATTGTCTGTAAGTAGGGCTTGATGGTGGACCTTGTGAAGATTTCCATTATTGTGAATTTACCTACACCAACTTCAGTCAAAATGCTGCGCTCTACCTTGGGTCATATAGGCTATTACATGAAGTTCATTAAGGATTATGCGCAGATAACCGCAACAATGGAGAAGTTGTTGAAGAAGGATGTGCCTTTCGTTTGGAACGAAGAGTGCGAACAGGGTTTTGACACCCTTAAAGAAAAGATGGTTACCACGCCAATCCTAGTCTTTCCAGATTGGGAAAAGTCGTTTCATGTTCATGTGGACGCATCATGCATTGCCTTGGGCATTGTGTTAGATCAGCCAGGAGAAGGGGGTATTGACCACCCCATTGCATTTTCTAGTAGAAAGCTATCGACAACAAAAAAGAACTATACCACTACTGAGCGGGAAGGACTTGCGATGGTATATGCCCTTCAGAAGTTTAGACATTATCTACTTGGTGTGCACTTCCTCATGTTCACTAATCATTCTGCATTGAAATATCTGGTCAATAAGCCAGTGCTAGGGGGGCGCATATGCAGATGGTTGTTGCTTTTCCAAGAGTACGACTTCGAGATCGTTGTTAAACCCGGCAGGCTGAATTTGGGACCTAACCAACTATCTAGAATAGAGTCGGGAGAGGAGCCAACGAACATTGAAGATAGTCTTCCCAATGCGCAGCTATTTTCTATATAGGTTGCAGATGATTACTATAAGGAGATCATCGATTTTCTCACAACAGGGCTGGCACTGCAAGAATTTTCTGTTCAGCAGAAGAAGCAACTAGTAGTACGTGCCGCGGATTTCACTATCATTGCAGGACAGTTATACAAACTCAAACCAGATGAAGTCCTGCGCAGATGTGTACTCGACCATGAAAAACCATATATACTCGCAGATGCGCATTCAGGGATCGCAGGAGGTCATTACGCAGGAAAGGCTACTGCGCACAGGGTTGTGGTGGCCTACCATCCACAAAGATTCTAACGAATACTGCAGGAATTGGATATCTGTCAGAGGACAGGGAAGCCAGCGCAGAGAGAAGAAATGTCGTTAAACCCGCAGTTGACCTTACAGGCCTTTGAGAAGTGGGCAATTGATTTTGTGGGACCTATAAACCCACCGGGAAAGAGAATTGGTGCGAGGTATATTATTACTGCCACAGATTACCTCACCAGATGGGCAGAAGCCAAACCAGTAAAGGATTGTAGCGCAGTTCATTTTTGAGGAAATTTTGTCATGATTTGGCTGTCCAAAAATTTTGATGAGTGATCAGGGTACTCACTTTCTGAATAAGACCATAAAGGCCCTGACAGAGGATTTCCACATTCGACATCACCACAGTACGCCATATCATCCGCAGGAAAATGTAACTATTGAAGCTTTCAACAAGATATTGGAAAACACGCTTATGAAGGTGTGCAATGTAAACAGGGATGATTGGGACCTGCGCATCTCGTCTGTGCTCTGGGAATACAGGACAACTTGTAAGAAACTGACGGGACAGACACCTTTTCGGTTGGCTTATGGGAAGGAGGCCATAATGCCAATGGAGTACATTGTCCCTAGTCTGAGGATTGATGCGTTCACCGTAATGGCAGATCATGAAGCATTAGATGAAAGATGCTACATTTAGTCGGCTTGGAGGAGGATCGTTTCATTGTAGGATTTCAACAACAAGTCCAGAAGGATCGTGAAAAGGCATGGCATGATCACCATATCAAAAATAAATGCTTTCAGGTAGGTGGCTTAGTCCTCCTGTATGATAGCAAGTTCTTGAAATTTCCTGGCAAGTTTAAAATACATTGGCTTGGTCCATATCTTGTTATGCATGTCACTAACAGTGGTGCAGTTCAGTTAGCCACTTTAGTTGGTGATACCCTACCCACTATGATAAATGGAAGCAGACTTAAGTTGTACCGCGATAGTCCTGCTTCACAACATCCGGAAAGATAAACATGGGGAGAAATTTCTAAGTGTCAAGTACAGTTGAAATTGGGCACTGGAAATGTATAGAGTCTATACATGTATCATAAAGGAAGAATGTATGAGCTGTGCGGCACTGCTGAAGCTGCGCAGGAGCCAAAAATAGAACAGTGGAAAAACGACCGCGGCAGTTCAAAGATCACTAAAGCGAAGCCACTATGCAGGACTCAGAATGGCCTACTGCGCAGTTCGACACAGTGCTCAGAAAAATAGTTGTTGCATGCCTTTTGAGAAAATAGTCGTTAAAATGACCGTTGCAGCAACGACTTCAGCATTTAAAGGGAAGATAGCCATTCCGGATAGACTAACGAATGAAAAGACTAAAATATCCGAGGGATTTGGCCGCAGAGGTCGCATTTAATGCCTATCTAGCCATTGAAGGGTGTGGAAGGGGGTCTGCTGCGCCTATAAATAACACCGTTTGGAGACTCGCGGGCATTACCGAGCACTTAGAATTTTTTTTTCTTGTGATTAACCTCTCCGAGCTAGTAGCCATCTGTATTCTCTCTGCCATAGCCGCTATCTCATTAAGTGAATGTTTGAACCCCTCTACACAGAGCAAGAGCTTACTATCGAAGAAACATTGAGAATCTTTTAGCACAGAGGGATTTAGCAGTTAATGAAAACTCCAGTTAAGAAGGTTGTCATAGAACAAGGTCAAGGATCCCGCAAATCACCAAGGATTAATCCGACAATGCAGGATAAGGGAAAGGACACACTGACTGGACCTCGATCAAAGTTGTCCAAGCTGAGTTCGGCGAGCACAAGACAGCCCATATTCACCAAGGAAATCTCACTCAAGATGACACCAGATTATATCTCACCGAGGGCACTAGATGCTCCTGTGTATAAGCTTGTAAAGAATGCCAAGTATGATATCCCTTCATCGCCAGTGTCTAAGCATGTAAAAATTATGACAAACCTATTGGGGAAGATCCCAGACTGCAAATGGGAGGACTATGACCTCTTGGGAGTGAAGAAGGATGAGCCACATGATCCCAAGTACCCAGATTTTCAACCAGATCAATATATGTGCTAGAAAAAGGATGCAAAAAGAGAGTTGAATTTGGTGGCCGAAAGCTGGTTAACACCGGTGGTGCAGTCATGACTATTAAACCTGTTGTAACTACCCCATTTTGAAAGGTCGACCGAACTAAACACCGTGGTTTGCACCTTGATGGCGCAAATCCACCAAGGTTATTTATGGATGGAAAGGCCCATAGACATCAGTATAGACTTAATCCATGTTATTATAGGATTGATGTCACGTCCCCATTTTGACCCCCTTTGCATTAGATCGTAAATGATGTAAATATTGTAACTTAATCATGGTGAGGAGCTCAAGGCCAAGGCCCCGCCATTGATTTGTCTCTTTATGTATCGGCAATTAGAATAGATGCATATGGTTCTTGTGCTAGCTGTGCACAATGTAAAAATCAGACATCATGTAAATATGCCATTTCAATAAAAACCCACAACCAGCTACGCAATGCAACAAAGAGATGGGGCATGATCTTTACAAGGAATAGGGAGGGAAAAATAGCCAAACCCTTGAGCCATGGTGTTAAGCCATTTCATTGAGGAAACCCATGAACTCTCAACTACCCATTTTGTCTCATGTACCCAATCATTTAGTTTTTCCAAGAAATTGGTTAATGCAGTTAATGCCTTGGGAATGAAAGAGTATGGGAAAGCCATTTTCGTGCATGGGCAAGCCATCAACTTGGAAAATCGTGTTTTTGCTTGTGAGGCAAGAAACCACCCACGAAATGGTGCCCAAAGCCATGGGGAATAAAAGGTCTTCACTCACTCACGCAGTTGGAGTTAGCTGGGCCTTTTCGTGCACGTTTTCCATCCAAATCCTGCATTTTATCCATGCCTGGGAGTTCGTTTTTGCATATGCAGTAGCCTGGGAGAGGAGAGCCACGATTTGGGGACTGTATGGAGGTCGTTTTTGCCCCCGAATGTCCAAGGACGTTTTTCTAAAAACGGATTGGCTTCCCAGGGTTGTTTTCCCATCTTCCCATTTCGTTTTTGTGTGTTCCCACGTTTTTCTGAGTGAGTTGAAACCCCATCTCATGCATCCCACTGTGGAAATCGTTTTCCTCATGCCCAGTAATTGTGGTTTTGTTGTTCAGTGCATCCCGTTTTACATTGGAACCTGTGAGCAGGAGCTTCAAGAGTGGAAGATGACAGATTTGGCTTGATGAGCCCAATGGTGTACCCATAGCTCCATGGTTGAGCCACTAGCCTAGTAACTCACCTCTGCCCACCTCTTAGCAGCCTGAGAAACCCAACTGCTAGTTGGCTTGGCTGATTCTGGCATATCTTTGGCTATGTGAGAGCCTGTTTCCCCTTTTCCTTGTGGAGATCGTGCCCAGCTCGGGGGTGGCAGTGGTGCTGAGAGATTAAGGAGCACACTGGCCTACGGTTGGGTGGAACGTTGCAGAAGCGTAGCTGGTTGCTTGGGATTACTCCTGTATAAGATAAGTATTCTCTTGTGTGTGTGTAAATTTGCAATTGTTCCTTTGATAAATATTGGAATGTGTGTGGATGTGTTAAATGATTTTAATTCCGCTGTGTTTTCAAGTGTTTATGAAATCGCATGTGTTCATCTCCTTCTTAAATTGAATGATAAATTTCTAAGTGTGGGGCTAGATGCCCGGTTTAACCTCACGATCCTCTCCATCTAGCTGGTTGGATGGGAGGGGACGTGACAATTGATTAAGTGTGGCGAGGATCCGAAACAATTCTTCCAAGGGAAGGACAAAGAAAAAGACATCGTGGAAAAGATGAAAAAGAGCCATGCGTTGGTGAAGGGAAAACGGGGTTTTCCTACCGAAGAGATTGACGATCGAGCAACAAGTTTCATTACACAGATGCTCACAGCAAAGGTATTGAAAATAGAAAAACCCACCGAGGTGCCTGCAGGCGCAGTGCTACTTGGCGCCGCAGCAGCAGAGGGCACAGAGTTTAACTAGTGCCAATACCTACTGAATGAGTTCATGGAGGAACTCAACGATATTCAACGGAATGGGGGCAGCTTCAATTTTACATGGCTAATTGTCCTCACAGCATTCATCTGATGGAAGGAGCTGAAGGACTTTGTCGGCGTCAGTGTTGATAGATCTGAACCCAGAGGAATTAGGTTCATGAACCTATGGGAAAACATAAATCCGCAATGCTGGCACGCTACCCAAGAATTCTTCTATCAATATTACACGCAGTTGCACGATGTGATCACCAACACACCAAGAATAACGAAGCAGGTAACAAGAAAGTACATAGGCATTGTCAATTTTACTGTTGACATGTGTTGTGTGTTTATTTCTCCAAAGGAAAAGATGAAGAAGCTGCAGTGGTTCCATGGGTGCTACCACATGACAGAACTAGATATAGAGTTCATTATGAAAGATTGGCCCACCGACTACTGCGTCAAAGTTCTGGATGTCCCGACAAGCTCAGAAGATGATGAGCTGATTCCTCCACCATGTCCGATTACTGAAGAGAAAGAGCCAGAGAAGGGCAAGAGAAAAGAGCCCACTAGCCCATCGCAGCCGAAAGCAAGAAAGAAGAAAAAGGAAAAAAAAGGTCACCCTAACCCAACCCTCAATGATGATGACTTCGATATGATAGCTAATAACGTTAATGAGACCCTCCAAGAATTTATGTCAGATAAGGAGAAAAAAGATAAGGCCATCCAGGATGACCTTGAGAGGAACTGGGTCGCAATGCAAGAGATCATGAAGAAAATGGAGGATGTCCACAGGAGCCTTCCCTTGCCGCATGACACAGGGGCCGCAGGAACCTCGCAGCATGCACCATCCCCGCTCATTGTCACGCTACTGCCCAAAATGAGACTTGTCCGTCTTTACCCAATCACAGTCACATTGCCTACGTCAGAGGACATGGTCGACGTAGTTGAGCTCGACTTAGCAAAGATTCTGCTACTTGGTCTGTATTATCTGCACATGCAGGTTGGTGAGGAGATGCGTGACAGAGCTACGCAGTCGATAAGAGCAGAAGCTCAGTTGCAAGCCGCAAATAGGCAGCTCGAGGAGTCGAGCACACGCACCTTGCTGATGATGGGAGATGAACAGCAATGCCGACAAAAGCTGGAGGCTACAATCAATTCTGTTGCGATAGAGATTGAAGGTGCAGATCCAATATAATCTTGAGGATACATTCCATAGAATAGCGGATAGGGTGTGGACCCTAAAGTCAGAAATGGAGGACAAGGTAGTCCTATATGAGGCAAATATCAATCTGCTCAAGAAAAAACTGAAACCGCAGGATCAATTAACTGAGAAGTAGTAGAGGGAATCCCAAGTAAGGACTGCAGCAGAGAGGATCCCAAAAGAGGTTACGAACTGCAAGCAATTACTTGATCAGTCCTTCAAATCGTTCACAGACCTTGAGGAAAACCCACGGATGCAGCAGACAAAGATCGCGGTGAAGGAGAAACGGACCGCATTGGAAGCCATGCAAGTAGAGGTGAAGACTTTTCCACCGCGAGACAGACTGTAGAAGTTCAGAGAAATATCTTCCCTGAAGAAGGAAGTACAGAGTTTACGAGAAAAGGAGACTATGCTGGACAATCAGTCGCAGCCACTCCTCGAAGATGCCTTTGAGGTGTCGCAGTGCATAGAAAATAAATTGAAAGAGCTGTGAACCAACCAAGAAATGGTGGAAGCACAAATTGGCGAGGAGACAACACCTCAATAGCTTGAGACCATCAAACAATTGGAGAAGGAGGTCAAAGAAATAATGAAGGAGCTGACGGATGCGTATAATGAGTTCGCAGCCAAGCTGAACACTCAGATTGGTGAACAGACTCAGGTACTAGATGTTGAAAGTGGCTCGGGGATGAGCCACAGGTAAGTGCTAGGGGCATGTTGGGCTTGGCCCAACAGGGCCATTTTTGGTGACATTTTTGATGCTGAAGGGACCTGAGCTGTGCGCAGTTCAGAATACTAGATTTTGCCTAAGTATCGGGAGTGCTGTGAAGATATGTGCAGTACCAAGTTTTGAAGGATGCCGCGAATATCAACGCGGTGCAGTATCAGTGCTGTGAAGGTAGTAGGCCACGTGGAGCCAGTAAAGTTGTGTACTGGACGGAGGATGGTCGGATACAGCGGATACACTAGCAGTGGTCTATTTTTGGTAAGACTGCTGAAAATATGTCGAGTTGCGGGCATAAGCAAATCAGGAAGGCGGCCAAATGTACGAGTCCGTTAAGCAGAGGATGGGTCGGGAAAGTGATAGTTTGGCGTGCAGTAGAGTACGTGACCATTAAGAGGAAAATGGTGGAAGGAAAGCGACTGGGAGCTGAGCATGTTGTACGTGGCCATTAAGGGATGGACGGCCTGTAGAGAAAGCGACTTGGAGCTGAGCCAGTCACATGAGTCAGTAAGTGGAAGGGCGGCTCGAAGTGGATGACCTATTTGTTTGCGCACAATAGGGAGGCTGAAAGCGATGGATCTAAGGCATGGAGGACTGCCATGACAGCAGGATCACTATCAGAAGTTGGCATGACAGTTCAGAGGGACCGTAGTGGTTTGGAAACCCTGAGGGTTTCGGTCTTCAATGTTGTAAGGACATGACCTTCGGGCATGATCTACTTAAGAAGACCATTTTTGTATGGGAAGGGTTGGTCAACATTGTTGGTTGTTGTTGGTGATTGTTATGGTGATAATATTGTATTGTTATATCTTTTGAAACAAGAATAGACTGTAAAGGCTCTGCAGCTGAGTGCATAGAGACCTATTTGAGCAAGAAGAGAGCCGCAGCTGAGTGCATGGCTAAGAACTGTGAACCCTTCCTTAAAAGAAATATCAAACACAGTTCTTGTGGACGTAGCTTTCCATCTGGGGAAGTGAACCACGTTAAATAGTGGGTTGTGTGACTGAATGCTTATATATGTGTTTATATTTATCTGTTTCTGTAGTTGAATGTCTGAATATTTGCTTACAGACTGTTATGAGAAGGCTTTTATATGCATTTGCCATCAAGAGAGTATGGAATGATATGTTAAGTCTACATGAATAGATGTATGGTTAATATTAGCTTTGCTTCTAAGGACAGTGAATCGATCATCTGCCTGAGTATAGAGAGAGTTGGTTACGTATTTGAATGGATGCAGTCAATGAATGTATAACAGTTATTTCGCACCTGAGGGTTATGCTTAAAATAGTAACATTCTAGGTGTGTGAATGAGCATTAAGTAGTAAGTTAGTTAAGTGTGCGGCTGAGTGATACTCAACCCATTGCCTTAAGTATTCTGCGAATGGTCCAAGTGTAGGAAGTCAAGCAGCAGTGTTCGCAGAATAGTCTTAAGCCGCACAGTAACAAAGAAGGTAGTGGTGCAGACCGTGGTGTTGACTATCACCATACAGTTTGACCTGCGCAGCACTCGGCTGGTGTGCCGCCGCGAACATCGTCACAGTCATCAAATCATCACTCACTGTGGACATCTGAGTTCGCAGTGCCCCATTAGAAACACCTTGGGTGAGACCTCAGCCTACTCGCAAGCTATTGCCGAAATGGCCGGTACGAAGGGGTTTTGTTGGTATAAGGTAACCGTGCAGAACCTGGGTCTTCATAAAACCTCTGGTCAACATTTGAAAAGCCAACAACCATTACTCCCTGCATGTCTGCATGTCTCCCACCAACTCTTTTTGTCCCTCCCTTCCTATCTCTTTATCTCGTTCTATCCCCCTATATATTTCGTTCCCTCTAAATCCATTCCTCCTCATTTTCCCTCTCCCTCCCTCGCTCTATGTCTCTCCCCCCCTTATATTCTTTCTTTCTCTCTCACATGCCGCTTGCCTCCATCCATCCCCCCTTGTCACTCAAGTCTCACTTTCAACTTCTAACCCTATACCTCTTTGAAACCTCTTCTACTCCTAATAGTGCTCTCAAGATCCACTGCCCTTCACCCTTGTATCCCATCATATTCTCATTTCCTTCATCTCTCCCCACTCAAGCTTCCAACATCCTTCTAAGCCCGTGACCCTTTCCCACCCCTATTAAAAATATTAACAATAGATTCCTTTGACTCCTCCCCACCCGTTCTCAAATATTAAGAAAAAATTCCCTTGAGTCTTCTCCACCCCTTTTCAAGTATTAAACATAGATTTTATAGTTTACATAACATGCATGTGTTATGTAGTTATATAACGCACACGCGTTATGTCGTTATATGACGTGCATGCGTTATGTAGTTATATAACGCGATCGCGTTATTAAATTCTGAAAGTGCAGCAATATTTTTTGAATTTAAATAGAATGCGTACGTGTTTGTTAGAGCCTAAACCAACCCTACTCACTTGCTCGCATGTCAACCATAATCCTATGTGTATACTTTGGAGTTTTCTTCAGTAATACCAAACCTGTGCTGTGGTAATGATAAACCAAAGCTAATTGGGTGTATTTCTTCTAGTTTTTGGAGAAGCCTGTGCTTAGCCACCCGTTTCAGTATGCTACACAGTCCTTTTTTACGAAATCTTAAACACAAATAGCATTTTTTCTGCAGATTCCAAATATGTAACTTTTATTTAAAAATATTAATTTTTCCTATTTACTTTCAATTTCTTTTGTGTCCTACCTCCTTAACTCGTGAAATAAATTGTTAGTGTTTCTTCCATAACTTTTTCAATTCTTGATCATTTAAAAAAAAATTGTATGGTGCACAAGTAGATACTAACCTCCACGTTCTATCAAAAACCCATTTCATGATTTTTGCATTAAGATCTTCAAAGGCTGCACCCACAAAAGACGTACTATTTTCGAGGTTTGATCACTTAGACAATTATAAAAAATTATAAAATTGCTAATTTAATTTTTGAAAAATAATGGCACACTAGTGCTATATGTTCTCTACATGCATGCCGATTTTTGTAGCTTGATTCCATCATTTGCCTTATAACATATACCTTATCATTTGCGTGAAAAATAAAAAGTGTCTCTTAGGAAAAATGAAACTTGATATAGCTATGGAAACTTTCAATACATAAAAGTTATATATTTGGAAACGTGATTAAATTTCCTACATTTCATCTTTTTTACTCAATGCAAGATATTTTGTGTAAGTATCTCAAACAATCCAAGTAACTTGAGGGATGCCTGATTTTTCAGTTTTTTATTGCATCTAACGCGCCAAAAGTGACCCTCATTAGCTTGAACTGATCCATGTGTTTGTGAAGCACATCTAGAAATACAAATGGCCTCTGTAATATCCCAAAAATAGAAAAAATTAAAAATTTTCCCTGCCTGCAATAGTCATTAGTTTATAATAACAAGCTGCATACTTTAGATTTAATTTTGTCAAAACATTCCCACTTGTACGAAACAGTGTAAGCCAATCTCCTTTGTGTTACATGGTCTCTGTTATGTATAAGTTTTTGAGTTGTGGAAGAGGTGTGGAAAATAATATGAGGTCATGTTTTCATTGCAATTATAACTACTGGTCGTAAATAACACTCATTATTGTTTTAAGAATTATATGGTCTAAATTTGGATGTCTAATGTCACCTTGAGGTGATGGATTCCTATGACATCGGTATGTTATTCATATGGTGGTACTATGATGCTCCAGGAAAGGTAATTAAATACTTTGGCAGGGTTGCCGAGAGGTATGGGTGAATGTTGTGGTGGCCGAACTTACTTAGTAAAATGCTAATGCTATTTCGCACTTTTGTGTTTGCAGGTCTATTCAATCTGAGAGTGCTATCTCTAAATAGTGGGTTCCCATTTTACTATTGGTCCCATCCCACCAGGGTAATGATAAGTTAAATAAAAGTGAGGATCCCATTACCAAGGGAGTTCATACATAAAGGTCTCCCCAATGTAAGGTGCACAACTAGAAGCTTAATGTAAATTGAACGAAAAGTGGGGTGGGTCATAGTCTCACTATAGACTTTGTACAAAATCGAGCCTGTTGAAATTTAAAAGCAAGTGTGGTTAAATCTGCGACTTCACTATAGACTTTGCAATTAGAATCGATCCTCCACTATAGAGAGACTGGTATATTCTTAAATGCGTTTTTAAAGAGTATGGGTGACACCTGTTCTACGAGGGTTTGGATAATGAGTTAGGGTTTTTTGTTAGTGATCTATGTAGTCGCTTTTTTCTTCCATATCTAGCTCTGTATTTCATTGTATGGTGGCTGCGTTGTATACTGACCCGAGCCCTGCTTGGGGTCAGCACCCTTGGTAAGTGTTGGAGTGGACTATGGCGTAAGGAATTCCTACACCTTATAGGTAAGGAACGAATGGTTTCTATTTCTATTTGACACTTTGATCTTTCTATATTGATCTTTGAACTAACTGTTAAAAACCGTTGAAAATGGTAGGTGATAAAGCTTTGGTCAGGGAGCTACGATGGTTTATGGTGCCGTGGCTAGGGTAATGGTAAGTCTAGCGTACCCACTCGAGCCCTACCTCTCGCACCTCTGGTGTTTGTATGTATGCGTTTAACCTGGTCTAGAAGGGAGGCTTTCATAAGCCTTGGGCTTACTAATTCACCTTTGGAAGCTATTATTTGTCTACTAGCTATCCCAGAAAGAATGGGGTTCTCACTGTAATTTTAATAGTTGAAAAGTAAAAGAACTTATTTAGTAACTGGGTCTTACTGGCCACTTGATTCTGCGAAATCTTGTAAAATGTAATGCTATTTTGTCTGGGTATGACTCCTGTACAGTTGCAATGGTTCCAATGGTACATTTCAAATTTCTTTGTATGAATATAAGGCTTTAAGCCGAAACTTATTGATGCTACTATTATGGGGTTCTTGGGTATTTTGGAAATCTGTTTGTACAGGAATTGTTCAATGATAACAGATCTTAGCACCTTCAGTTTGGTAAATATAGCTGTGGTTTGTGTGTTAATTTAATTTGCACTTGCTACTGTGTTGAAAAATTGCTAGGGTGTTGCTGTGTAAACAATGTATTGCCTGCGAAGAAATATAGGATATCAATGAGGATTTTCCACGCCTCTATCTCTGTACTTGGGTTAGCAAACCTCGCTTATCTTATTAGTGGCGTGGATATAATGGTTGCTTACATGAGGAGGGTTTCCAAGTTGTAATCAGCGTTTTATTTCTTCGTTGTTGGTGACCACGACCCCTGTAGGGAATTCCTACCAGTTTTGGGGAATGAGAGAGTCGTGGGGTTTGACCTTTGACCTCTGCTTTTGTTAGGCATCTATGTTTGGGAATTTCTGGCATTTCTAAACGCTGTCAATTTATAATGTATAATTGTTAGGATTAAATCATGTCTGAGTAGGGTATCGATCTATGAAATTGTAAAACTCTATGCCTCTTTGATGAACTAGATGATGGTGGTAGCGATGGCAGAGTATGATGTGTGTTTTGTGTTGGAAAAGAGGAATGTATAAAAGAAAATGATGATTACTATCCTTCCTATTGTCATCGTTTTAAAACAAATGTAGTATGTGTAAATTCGTGTATCTTTTCTAAGAAACGAAGTAGATAGAAAATAAATCATACAAGGAATGATGCTGCGTTTCTCTTACTTCAAATTTGGTATTGTTAGGTATTCGAAAGGTCTGGACTAAAGATTTCTGTTTAAAACAAAACTGGATCTTAGTATCTAAAATGTCTTGATGACGTTTAAAACTAAGGTTTAATATGAGAGAAAATTAACACAAAAGATTTTGGTTGAATTAAATCAACGATTCTTATATTCTAGTAAGCAATATAATGACTAGCAAAGACTAGCTGGCTAGTCCTGCTAGGAATGCCATTTGACTCTAGGAAATCTTGTTTTAAAACAAAAATTGAGAACATTACTAATTCAAAATTTCATTCATAAACAAAGATGTATAAATTATAAGATGGTTTTATACATATTTCATACCTGTTGATCCCTGTAGCTTGTTCCAGCTGTTAATGTCCTACTGATCCTTGTAGCTTGTCCTTGCTGATAATGACCTGCACACTCAACCAATAATTAATGAAAACCTCCTAAGATCTTAGCTAACATGAGAATTTATCTTGGATTGGATGACTTTGGGACTATCACGTTCCTCCCAACCATGATTCTACAACTGTTCCTGGTTCAGTATGAATCAACCCGAGCTGGTTCTGAAATGCAAACTGAGAAGTAGAGGCCCTAGGTGTGTAGCTGGTTCAGATCTCAGAAATAAATGGGAAGAGTTCACTTCCTTCAGCAGAGAGTTCTTCTTAGCATTATAAGACTCAAAGAAAAAGATCCCCCAAACTTTGGGGTCTGTCCTCCTTAAGTAGGACAAATCTTGAATTATGACTGTTGGAATTTACTGGTTTCTTTAAAAAATAATTTAATTTATAAAAACAATATTTGTTTATTTAACTGCTAGTTATTTTGGAAATTAGGAGGTCTCACTTTGTTTTTTCAAAGTGTTTTTTTGATCTTTAATCTTTTTATAATAATAATAATAATAATAATAACAATAACAATTACAATCCTATCCAAATATTAATAAATAATAAATTGTAATTGGCATCCCACTTAAGCATACGTGTATATAATAAAACTAATCAATATTATATATATATTGAAACTCCTAATTACTAATACTTAGTTTTGGGATCCTTTAAGCATTTTGTTTCACATAATGCTTCTTTTAATTCTTTTTAATGAAAGGGGTCCACTTCTGTGGTCGGCTTCGGTAGCTGGTAGAGCACCTCTAGTCTCTCCTTTTGCATGTCAGATTTCCTCATTTTAACATGGTAGTTCCCGCAGTAGATGATGATAATAAGATTTGTTTAATCAAGTCGAAAATAGTTGTGATAAGACACGTAAGTTCTATTCAGAGTCCTCTCGACTCAACACTTGAAATCTAGTAACCCTGAGAGCTCTTTAGAGCCTTTTAACTCAACACTCTCACATGGGTGTTACGTTAGTGCAATTCCAGAGCCTCTGCTCAACACTAGAGCTAGAATGTGGTTCTGAGGCACATCTAGGATATGTAAGTGGCCTTGGATCCGGTAATCATTTCTTTCAAGTTTGGAGTGTTCCAGGGTTCATGCCCAACACTCAACATACATCGCGGCTTAGGTCCAGTACGAAATAGAATCCTCTAAATACATTAGGGCTTAAGCCTAGTATATAGGTCATTCGTGTGTTTCTGAGTCCATGCTCAACACACTAAATAATCAACCAGGTAAGTCATGCTCTGCACAGTATAATGTAACAAAAGGAATAATCTCAGTATATCATAATTTGTAACCAATTCTCATAATACAACATAGTTTATTCATTCAGGCTTTCCTGCCCTGCATATATCAATAATGAAAAACAATCAGGGTCCATGCCCAATATATCAACTCATGAAGGAATAAATCAAAACAAACTAATGCTATGTCAAACATAATAAATCACATATACTGGGGCCATGATGTGATATAACATCATAACATAGTTAGTCAAAAGTTGGTATATTACATCCCTCCCCGCTTAGAACAACAGCGTCCCGGTGTTTCTAGGGACTAGGAATGAGATCATGAAACAGGGCGCAGTATGCCTCTCTCATGGTAGCCTCATTCTTCTAGGTGGCCTCATCTAGTCCAAAGTTCCTCCATTGCACTTTCAACTGAGTAATGGTCCTCCTCCTAAGCTGGACCTCTCTCTTGTCCAGAATGTGGAGTGGTTCTGGCGTGAACTCCCCTTCGGGCTCCACCTGTAATAAGGACCAATCAATAACATGTTTAGTATCATATACATATTTCCTTAATAAAGAAGCATGAAAAACATTATGAACTTTTATGTGTGTTGGTAGGGCTAACTCATATGCTAATGGGCCCTTCTTGCCCAGTATTTCAAACGGTCCACAAAACCTTGGGGCTAGTTTATCGCAACGTCCCAAGCTCAATGAGCTTCGTTTCGCCTTTATTCTTAGGAAAACATGTTCACCGATCTGGTAGTCCTTGTCCTTCCTTTTCTTGTCTGCGTAACTCTTTTGGCGGTCTTGGGCATCTTTTAAATTTAGTTGTACCTTGGAGATTAATTGTTCCAAGTCTTTTAGTAAGTCTGGACCTAGCATAAGCCTGTCCACCGGGCTATCCCAGGTGATGGGGGTTCGACACTTTCGACTGTAGAGTACCTCGAAAGGACTCATTTTGGCCGAGGTTTGATAACCGTTGTTGTATGCAAACTCCGCGAGGTGTAAGTAGTCTTCCCACTTAGTGGGATTGTTCATGACATACATTCTCAGCATATCCTCCAAGATTTGGTTTACTCGTTCCGTCTGTCTGTCGGTTTGGGGGTGGTATGAGGTACTAAACTGTAGTTGTGTTTCTAACCCGGAGAAAAGTGGTCTCCAAAAGTTACTAGTGAACTTTGTGTCTCGATCTGAGATAATTGCCTTGGGAATCCCGTGTAACCGGAAAATATCCTTTAGAAATATTTCCGCAATGTGAACTGCCTTGTAGGTAGATTTTACTAGTATAAAATGTGCGACTTTTGACATCTTGTCTACTACTACGAAGATGGAGTCATTTTGTTTCTTGCTCTTGGGTAGACCCGTAATGAAATCCATACTTATTACCTCCCACTTCCATTCTGGAACAGGTAATGGTTGAAGTAGTCCGTAGGGGTGTTGGTGTTCCGCTTTGACCAACTGACATTCCTGACACTTCACGATGAACAATGTGATGTCGACTTTCAGTTTAGGCCAAAAGTAGTGTTTCTTTACAGCTGAAATCATCTTTTGATATCCAGGGTGTCTTGAATAGGGGCTCTGATGGAATTCGGTGAGTATGTTAGGTCTAATGTCCCCCCCTCGGGAACTTAAAGCCTCTCCTTTGACCATAAAAATCCTGATTCATCTATCTTATATTCTTTCTGTTGTTGAAAAAGCCTATCTTCCTGGATCTTTTTAAGGATCTCGACATAGAACCGGTCATTTTAGCATGCTGTTCAAATTCTGTCATGTAAGTCGGAGTCAGTTCGACTTTCAGTTACCTCGTATAACATATGAGCTCGTTGACTTAAGGCATCGACAATCTTGTTTTCTTTCCCCTAGATGTGTTTCAGTTCAAAGTGATATTCACTAAGGAAGGCTAACCACCTAGCCTGTCTAGCGTTCAGGTCTGGTTGATCAAACAGATATTTTAGACTCATGTTGTCCATCTTTAGTAGAAATTTCTTACCCATGAGGTAATGTCTCCACATCTTTAGAGCGTGGATAATGGTGGCCAATTCAAGGTCATGAGTTGGATAGTTTTTCTCATGTTCCTTTAACTTCCTTGACTCGTAGCAGATGGCAAAGTCATCTTGCATAAGGACTCCACCGATTCCTTCCTTGCTTGCATTGGTGCAAACTACGAAGTCCCCATTCGGGTCGGCAATTCGTAAAATTGGTGTGCTAATCAGAAGTTGTTTTAATTTCTGAAAACTTTCCTCGCACTTATCGGTCCAGATAAACTTACTGGTTTTCTTCTGTAAGGCGGTCATGGGGCAAGTGATCCAAGAGAAGTTCTCAATGAACTTTCGATAATAACCGGCTAAACCTAGGAATGATTGTATGCCGAAAACACACGTAGGTGTGGGAATTTCTTCGATAGCCTTGATATTTTCGGGATCAACCTCTATCCCCTTCTTGGAAATGATATGCCCTAAGTATTGTATCTGAGGTCTATAGAAATCACACTTGCTAAATTTTACGTATAGTTGATGTTCTCGCAATATCCGTAGGACTATTCGGAGGTGTTCCTCATGTTCTTCTTCATTCTTGGAATAGATCAGGATATCGTCTATGAATACTATAACAAACTTGTCGAGGTACTTACTTAAAACGTTGTTCATCATGCACATGAAGTTGGCGGGTGCATTCGTCAGACCGAAAGGCATTACTACAAACTCGTAGTGGCCATATTGGGTGCGAAATGCGGTCTTACTGATGTCCTCATCACGGATTCTCACCTGGTGATATCCAAATCGCAGGTCGATCTTTGAGAAGATCTTTGCTCCTCCGACTTGGTCAAACAAGTCGTCAATTCTAGGGAGTGGGTAACGATTCTTGATGGTTAACTTATTGAGTTGGCGGTAATCGATGCACATACACATCATGTCATCCTTCTTCTTAACAAAGAGGATTGGTGCTCCCCAGGGAGACACACTCGGTCGAATGTACCCCTTGTCTATTAGTTCTTGTAATTGAATCTTGAGCTCTACCAGCTCTGGTGTACTCATACGGTATGGATTCCTAGAAACAAGTACGGATCCGGGGGTTAGTTCTGTGGAAAAGTCTAAGTCCTCTTTGGGTGGTAACCCAAGTATCTCCTTGGGAAATACGTCCCTAAATTCTACTAGTATTGGGAAATCCTTGATCTTTTGTTCTATATCGACTTCTACTGCTTGAAGGTGGATTGCAAATAGTTTACAACCCTTTCTTAATCATTTCTTTGCTTGTAATGTAGATATCTGTCGTACTGATACTTCCTTAGGTATACCTTGGATGGTTCTTTGGTTCCCTTGACCATCTGTGCACAGGATTGACTTATTCAAGAAATCCAACAAGGCATGATGTTCTTCCAACCAATCCATGCCTGTTATTATGTCATAAGACCCTAGTGGTAAGATGTTCAAATCTACCCTAGTTGAAAAGCCATTCAAATCTATCTCACAACTCTTGACTAGTTTGGAAACCTTTCGTTTGGTACCAGTGGCTAGCTGTACTAGCCATGCTGCTTTGTGACTCTCTGGGTTTAATTTCCAAGTTTCTACTATCCTAGGAGAGATGTAACTTCGGAAAGCACCGGGGTCTATTAGAACTAAAATGACATTGTTAGATATCTTACCATCAATTTCTACCATGGTGGCTTGATGATCTTCCTGCTGGCCATCAAGGGCGGCATAAATCCTAGGTGTCTTTGCCATATCTCCCACAGTAGGCTCCGTTTGGATGTTGTGTAAAGTCCCCTCTATTTTGTTGGGGCATTCTCTGTAGTAATGTGGTCCCTAGCATTTCCAACAAGAAACAGTTGGTGGGACTGCCTTTGCCCCTTCGTTGAAGGCTGGCCTGTTGGCTGGTGGTGGGGGTGCATTTGGTCAAGCTTGGGCTCAGCTGAAACCTCTGCTGGGTGGGAAACTGTTGTTATGTTTCCGAAAAGGAGGGGGTCTAAAACCTGGCCTGCGGTTGTCTGAGAAGGTCCTGAATCTGTCCCTATTTCTATTGATGTTGTTGTTCCTTAGCTTCCCGTGCTCATAGCACAGCCTGGCTTTATGTAGGGTTATGTCAAGGGTCTTGGGCATGTCGAATTCTATCTTCTCTCTAAATTTTGGTGGTATCCCACCCAAGAACTGCTAGATTTTCACCTTCTCGTCCTTAATGTAAGGCACATAGTGCAACAAGTCTAAGAACCGATTTATGAAAGATTCCATAGTCAGGGAACCCATTTTCAGCTCATGAAATTCTTTTATCTTTTTCTCGAAGAATCTTTCAGACATGTATTTGTCCTGAAAGATTCTGCTGAAAGTGTCCCAGCTTATGTCTCGTAGCTCTTGTCCCTTAATGTGCTTTAGGTCCCGCCACCATCTGGCAGCTTTTCCATTTAGGTTGTATATGGCTAGTCGGGCTTGCATTTCACTGGAATAATTATGAACCTTAAAGTATTTATTCATCCCTAACAACCATTCTTCAGCTTTTCCCCCGAGTTAACTTCTCCGTCATATGTTGGGGCTCTTATCTTTCTAAACTCTCCTTGTAAGCTGTCATCACTCTTCCTCCTTCTCTTGCATGGAGGTGGGGAGCCATTGTCATTGGAAGAGCTCTTACAGTCCTCTTCCAATGGTTCTGATTTATGATCTTCTTGTTCTCCTATTTTATAGTTGGCTGCTTTCCCCATGTTAAGAGTGTTGACAGAAAGAGTAGGCTATCCATGGGGTTTTTCCCCTATTAGGATTTGG
This sequence comes from Larix kaempferi, assembly GCA_027924585.1. Classification (NCBI taxonomy): domain Eukaryota; kingdom Viridiplantae; phylum Streptophyta; class Pinopsida; order Pinales; family Pinaceae; genus Larix; species Larix kaempferi. The sequence continues at coordinate 1,272,600 of BSBM01000710.1, read as the reverse complement.
AGTAAGGCCTCATTTATAGCCCGCTGTTACCTTCTTTCTTGCATATTTCATCCCTAAAACTCTAGAATTCTGCCTGTAGTTGCTGCATGGATTTATCTAAATCTGAGTTGAGCTACACCACAATTTCTTGCTCTCGTGGTGGGGAATTTAGGTTGCCTCGTATACTGCTGCCTTGTTCTACACTCATTTTTCTACTATTGCTTGTACTTGAAATTTATATAAGTATTTGTTGTTGGAAAAACAATGTGTTAGTTAATTATTTTCATAAAAACATAATACAATAATTTAAACACTTTCCTGTTTCTGCAACTGTGTTTGGTAGTGAGCCCAATAGGTCGCTTAGTGTTTGTAACTCGCTCTGATACCACTTGTAATATCCCAAAAATAGAAAAAATTTAAATTTTCGCTGCCTGCAATAGTCATTAGTTTATAATAACAAACTGCATACTTTAGATTTAATTTTGTCAAAACATTCCCCCTTGTACGAAACAATGTAAGCCAATCTCCTTTGTGTTACATGGTCTCTGTTATGTATAAGTTTTTGAGTTGCGGAAGCGGTGTGGAAAATAATATGAGGTCATGTTTTCATTGCAATTATAACTACTGGTCGTAAATAACACTCATTATTGTTTTAAGAATTATATGGTCTAAATTTGGATGTCTAATGTCACCTTCAGGTGATGGATTCCTATGATGTCAGTATGTTATTCATATGGTGGTACTATCATGCTCCAAGAAAGGTAATTACATACTTCGACAGGGTTGCTGAGAGGTATGGGTGAATGTTGTGGTGGTCGGACTTACTTAGCAAAATGCTAATGCTATTTCGCACTTCTATGTTTGCAGGTCTATTCAATCTGAGAGTGCTATCTCTAAATAGTGGGTTCCCATTTTACTATCGGTCCTATCCCACTAGGGTAATGATAAGTTAAATAAAAGTGAGGATCCCATTACCAAGGGAGTTCATACATAAAGGTCTCCCCAATGTAAGGTGCACAACTAGAAGCTTAATGTAAATTGAATGAAAAGTGGGGTGGGTCATAGTCTCACTATAGACTTTGTACAAAATCGAGCTTGTTGAAATTTAAAAGCAAGTGTGGTTAAATCCACGACTTCACTATAGACTTTGCAATTAGAATCGAGCCTCCACTATAGAGAGACTGGTATATTCTTAAATGCACTTTTAAAGAGAATGGGTGAGAGCCTGTCCTACGAGGGTTTGGATAATGAGTTTGGGTTTTCTGTCAGTGATCCCTGTAGTCGACTTGTTCTCCATCTCTAGCTCTGCAATTCATTGTATGGTGGCTGCGTTGTATACTGACCCAAGCCCTTCTCGTGGTCAGCACCCTTGGTAGGTTTTGGAGTGGACTATGGCGTAAGGAATTCCTACTCCTTACATGTAAGGAACAAATGGTTTCTATTTGTATTTGATACTTTCATCTTTCTGTATTGATCTTTGAACTAACTATTAAAACCTGTTGAAAATGGCAGGTGATAAAGCTTTGGTTAGGGAGATACGATGATTCATGGTGCCGTGGCTAGGGTAATGGTAAGTTTGGCTTACCCACTCGAGCCCTACCTCTCACATCTCTGGTGTTTGTATGTATGCATTTAACCTGGTCTAGAAGGGAGGATTTCGTAAGCCTTGGGCTTACTAATTCACCTTTGGAAGTTGCTATTTGTCTACTAGCTAGCCCAGAAAGAATGGGGTTCTCACTGTAATTTTAATAGTTGAAAAGTAAAAGAACTTATTTAGTAACTGGGTCTTACTGGCCACTCGATTCTGCGAAATCTTGTAAAATGTAATGCTATTTTTCCTGGGTATGACTCTTGTACAGTTGCAATGGTTCCAATGGTACATTTCAAATTTCTTTGTATGAATATAAGGCTTTAAGCCCAAAATTATTGATGCTACTATTATGGGGTTCTTGGGTATTTTGGAAATCTGTTTGTACAGGAATCGTTTAATGATAACAGATCTTAGCGCCTTCAGTTTGGGTAATATAGCTGTGGTTTGCATGTTAATTTAATTTACACTTCCTACTGTGTTGAAAAATTGCTAGGGTGTTGTTGTGTAAACAATGCATTGCCTGTGAAGAAATATAGGATATCAATGAGGATTTTCTACGCCTTTGTCTCTGTACTGGGGTTAGCAGACCTTGATTATTTTACTAGTGGCATGGATATAATGGTTGCCTGCATGAGGAGGGTTTCCAAGTTGTACTCAACATTTTGTTTCTTTGTTGTTGGTGACCACGACCCCTGTAGGGAATTCCTACCAGTTTTGGGGTGTGAGAGAGTCATGGGGTTTGACCTTTGACCTATGCTTTCGTTAGGCATCTATGTTTGTGACTTTCTGGCATTTCTAAATGCTGTCAATTTATAATGTATAATTGTTAGGATTAAATTGTGTCTGAGTAGGGTATCAATCTATGAAATTTTAAAACTCTATGCCTCTTTGATGAACTAGATGATGGTGGTAGCGATGGCAGAGTATGATGTGTGTTTTGTATTGGAAAAGAGGAATGTATAAAAGAAAACGATGATTCCTGTCCTTCCTATTTTCATCATTCTAAAACAAATGTAGTATGTGTAAATTCGTGTATATTTTCCAAGAAATGAAGTAGATAGAAAAGAAATCATACAAGGAATGATGTTGTGTTTCTCTTACTTTAGATTTGGTATTATTAGGTATTCAAAAGGTTCTGGACTAAAGATTTATGTTTAAAAAAAAAATGGATCTCAGTATCTAAAATGTCTTGATGAAGTTTAAAACTAAGGTTTAATATGAGAGAAAATAAACACAAAAGATTTTGGTTGAATTAAATCAACGATTCTTATATTCTAGTCATCAATATAATGACTAGCAAAGACTAGCTAGCTAGTCCTGCTAGGAATGCCATTTGACTCTAGGAAATCTTGTTTTAAAACAGAAATTGAGAACATTACTAATTCAAAATTCCATTCATAAAAAAATATGTATAAATTATAAGAGGGTTTTATACAGATTTCATACCTGTTGATCCCTGTATCTTATTCAAGCTGTAATTGTCCTGCTAATCCCTGTAGCTTGTCCCTGCTGATAATGACCTGCACACTCAGCCAATAACTAATGAAAACCTCCTGAGCTCTTAGCTGACCTGAGAATTTATCTTGGATTGGATGACTTTGGGACTACCACGTTCCTCCCAACCATGATTCTACAACCGTTCCTGGTTCAGTATGAATCCCCCAGAGCTGGTTCTGACATGCAAACTAAGAAGTAGAGGCCCTAGGTGCGTAGCTGGTTCAGATCTCAGAAATTCACGGGAAGAGTTCACTTCCATCAGCACAGTGTTCTTGTTAGCATAATAAGACTCAAAGAAAAAGATCCCCCAAAATTTGGGGTCTGTCCTCCTTAAGTAGGACAAATCTTGAATTATGACTGTTGGAATTTACTGGTTTCTTTAAAAAATAATGTAATTTATAAAAACAATATTTGTTTATTTAACTGCTAGTTATTTTTGAAACTAGGAGGTCTCACTTTGTTTTACCAAAGTGTTTTTTTTATCTTTAATCTTTTTATAATAATAATAATAATAATAATAATAATAATAATAATAATAATAATAATAACAATTACAATCCTATCCAAATATTAATAAATAATAAATTGTAATTGGCAGCCCACTTAAGCATAAGTATATATAATAAAACTAATGAGTATTATATATATATTGAAACTCCTAATTACTAATACTTAGTTTTGGGATCCTTTAAGCATTTTGTTTCACATAATGCTTCTTTTAATTCTTTTTAATGAAAGGGGGTCCACTTCTGTGGACGGCTTCAGTAGCTGGTAGGGCACCTCTAGTCTCTCCTTTTGCATGTCAGATTCCCTCGTTTTAACATGGTAGTTCCTGCAGTAGATAATGATAATACGATTTGTTTAATCAAGTCGAAAATAGTTGTGATAGGACACGTAAGTGCTATTCAAAGTCCTCTCGACTCAACACTTGAAATCTAGTAACCCCGAGTGCTCTTCAGAGCCTTTTAACTCAACAGTCTCACTTGGGTGTTACGTTAGTGCAATTCCAGAGCCTTTGCTCAACACTAGAGCTAGAATGTGGTTCTGAGGCACAACTAGGATATGTAAGTGGCCTCGGATCCGGTAATCATTTCTTTCAATCTTGGACTGCTCCAGGGTTCATGCCTAACACTCAAAGTACATTGGGGCTTAGGACGAGTATGAAATAGAATCCTCTAAATACATCAGGGCTTAAGCCCAGTATATAGGTCATTCGTGTGTTTCTGAGTCCACGCTAAACAGACTAAATAATCAACCATGTAAATGATGCTCTGCACAATATAATGTAACAAAAGGAATAATCTCAATATATCATAATTTGTAACCAATTCTCATAATACAACACAGTTTATTCATTTGGGCTTTCCTGCCCCACATATATCAATAATGAAAAGCAATGAGGGTCCTTGCCCAATATATGAACTCACGAAGGAATAAATCAAAACAAACTAATGTTATGTCAAACATAATAAATCACATATAGTGGGGCAGTGACTCGATATAACATCATAACATAGTTAGTCAAAAGTTGGGATATTACAGCCTCGGATCCGGTATTTATTATCAAGCTTGGAGTGCTCCAGGGCTCATGCCCAACATTGTATGTACATCGGGGCTTACGCCCAGTACATAATAAAATCCTCTATGTACATCAGGGCTTATGCCTAGTAGGTAGGTCATCCATGTGTTCTAGAGTCCATGCTCAACACATCATACAAGTCAATCATGTATATCATAACTCTACACAGTATGTAACAAAAGATCATGCGAGTATATTAGGGTTTGTACCCAATCTCATAACAAAACATAAATCAATACAATGGGGGTATGTAACAATAACTTGTATTAGTGGGTCCATGCCCAAATATGTATATATATAAATGAAATGAATCATGTGCATTGGGGCTTACGCCCAGTATAACAAAACAAAGTAATTTTCATGTTCCGAGTATTTTTGACATTTTAGTTGAGTTTTTGGAATAATATGTTTTTCATTAAATCTATATTTTAAAAACTAACATTTAGCAAATAATAATAAAATTTTCATAAAATATTTTTTATAATAAAATAAAATAAAAAATATTTGAGAGAAAATATGTTTCATTATACCTTTAAAATGTTAAAAAAAAATACCATTCATTTAATTATGAAATTCATCATTAAATCATAAAATAAGATTGAACAAATTTCAATAATATAAACAAATAATGAAATTTGGAAGAAAAATATATAGCATCTCCCCCCAAAAACATATACTTAATATTTAAAAAGAATAACACTATACATTGAGCATCTTTGAAAAAGAGTATGCCAAAGAATTGAATTCGATGTAGATATGAGAAAAGGATAAGTCCAAAAAGAAATTATGTAATATTTTGATATTGGGCTTCCATCCATCCAAACCCAACACTTCTCAAAGAGCCTTCCTAAAAACCCAATCAATGATAACTTTTGAATCCATAAACACATTTAAGCTTACAATATTCATAAAATGAACAAAAAGCACTAAGCCCTAGAGTCCAAACAATTCTGTTTTAAAATTTGTTCCAAAGCAAAATGTCTCTATTGCACAAAAGTACCATTGCAACTCCACACTACCTTAAATGTCCTTGTCATACCTTAAATGTCCTTGTCATGTTACATAAAAAAAACCAACTAGAACTTACCAATTTATCAAAAGGAACTGCAAATTTTTCACAATAATTTCATGCTTTCCAATAATTTGTTTTAATTAATTAATTAATTTTTAAACTCCTAGTACTTTCTTAACAATCGGTTTCCATCTTTTGGTTTATTTTCAAAGACCAAAAGATTCACCTTGGATCCAAATACGCCACATAATATAGCAGGGAAATTCTTTATGGTCAGATAAAGATGAGTCTGCAATCCAGTGTGAAAGACTAGAATCAAATGTTAAAAACAAAACATACCTTCTATTTAACTTTGAAAAACATTATTAAATCTCCCAATTCATCAAAACAGACCAGAACGCCTATCTCACAAGTGAGGACCAGAAGAAGCCGGCCTAATTTTTTGATCCTTTGAATCAAACTTCAAGCATAAACTCAACGTGTGCAGGCCAGCACACAAGATACAGCTTTCAAAAATTGATATCCATTACAAGGTACCCAAATTAGGGTTTTGATATGAATAACCAGCACACAAGATACAGCTTTGATAAATTGATATCCATGATAAGGTACCCAAATTAGGGTTTTGATATGAATAACCATTTGTGTATTCATGCTGCGAGACGCCCCTCAAATTTCGGACGTCATGTGTAATTACGGGCCCTTCTTCCGGACCATAGCCGATGTCCTGTGTAACTACGGGCCCTTCTCCCAGAGCATAGCCTCCGACGCCTTGATGGTACATTTGTTGATTTCGGAGTTCCTGCGTATTTACGGGCTTTTCTCCCAGAGCATAGCCTCCCACGCCTTGATACCACGTCATTTGTTGTTGAAGATATGATGAGTTCAGTGAGATGGCATCGCTGTTATTGTTGATATTGTGTGCAGGCTACAGCATTTCTCCAGTATATCGGTAGTCCTGTGGAATTATGGGGCCTTCTCCCAAAGCATATAGAGCACCCAAATTAGGGTTTTGATATGAATAACTATTTGTGTATTCATGGTGAGAGCCGCCGCCCATATTTCGGAGGCCCTGTGTAAATATGGGCTTTTCTACCAGACCATAACCTCCAACGTCTTTAAAGAACAGTTGTTGTTGAAGATATGGCGAGTTCATTGTGATGGGATCGCTGTTACTGTTTATATTGTCTGCAGGAACCTGCATTTCTTCAATATGTAGTTGGTGGTCCTGTGGAATTATGGACCCTTCTCCCAGACCATTGTCCCCACTGGCATTATAGAAGAGCTGTTGAACGTCATTTTCCGAGTTCAATGGGTGTCCAGTGCTGTAGCCATTGATTTCACTGTAATTTTCATGATCTCTAGTACCGGTACGAGTGAGGGCGGAAGTTGAATTAGGTGCTGTGGTAGACTCAGTAGCTTGCTCTGCGCCTATTCTAGATAACCAATATTTTCCGAATAGCCATTCAATGGTCTGGCCCTCCGATTTGAGGGCGAGGGTTTGAGTTAAATAGATAAGCCGAGATACGCAGTACTTCTCAGGCACTCGAACTCTTCGATCGCGCCCGTCCTCCGATCGGCGGTGCCTGTCTGATGTGATCCTCCCCCTCTCATGCCTCTTCCGCGGTGGTGTCGTCATGGTGATCCTGTCTTGGGGTGCACTGATGAGCAGCTCATCAACGTGGGGATCCCACTGAGACTGTTGGATTAGCCAATCCACAGTCATGCTATCCCGTTTGAAACCCAGTGTCTTCGTCAGCTCAAAAAAATGCTTTGCAAATTTGGCAGGTAACCTAATGCTACTCCGACTTGCTTTCTTTTCCTTTTTGGCAGAAGATGAAGAAGAAGGAACTTGATAGTTCGTTTCGTCCATATTGAATACATAATACCTCTGTTACTTCTAGTCCAGACTCACAAACCTGCTATATGTTTCGAGCGTAAACAAATTGCATTCTCTTTACGTTTTTTGAATATTTGTATACAGGTTTTGTTGCCATGGTTAGTTATGGCCGGTTAGTTACCGTTTGAATAATTTGCAATTTTTACTTGGTTTCGATTCCTATTTTTATGGATTTAAACATTTTGACCCCGTCTTACCATCCTATTATCAAATATATTTGAAAAAATAATAAATTTCACCGAAGATAGGAGTGGTCTAACAGCATTGGATGGTGGTTGAGGCCTTACATGTGTCCCTATCCATTCCGGGGATGTCTATGGAGTGGTCCTCGATTTCGGGGTGGAAAATGTCTATGAAGTGGTCCTCGATTTCGGAGTGGAAAGATAGGAGTGAGTGTGGTTTAATGGTATTGGATGGTGGTTGAGGCTCTACACGTGTCCCTATTCATTATCGGGATGTCTATGGAGTGGTCTTTGATTTCGCGGTGGAATATTATGGTTTCTTATATAAAAAAAAATGGCATTATTCTTTATTATTAAATATATTTAAAAAATAAATAAATTTCTCAGTAGATAGGATGAAGTGGATAAAGGCGCTTTAACGGCATTGGGTGGTGGTTGGGGCCCCACACGTGTGGATCCATTATGAGAATGTTTATGGAGTGACCTTTGATTCCATAGTGGAATATCATGGTATGCTATAATTTGGAAAAAAGCATTATTCATTTATTATCAAATATATTTAAAAAAACAAATAAATTCCCTAGTAGATAGGAAGATGAAGTGGATATAATGGTTAACTTGTTGAGTAATTTGGGTGAAAGGCGAGCTAAAGTGGTCATTTATTAGGTGAGTGTGTTCTAGTACTCGATGGTATTTAAAAAATAAATAAATTTCACAGTAGATAAGATGGAGTAGAGAAAGGCATTGGGTGGTGGTTGGGGCCCCACACGTGTAGATCTATTATGAGAATGTCTATGGAGTTACCATTGATTCTAGAGTGGAATATCATGGTATGCTATAATTTGAAAAAAAAGGGCATTATTCATTTATTATCAAATATATTTAAAAAATTAAGTAAATAAATTTGGTGGTAGATAGGATGAAGTGGATATAATGGTTAACATGTTGAGTAATTTGGGTGAAAGGCCACCTAAAGTGGTCATTTATTAGGTGAGTGTGGTCTAACAAAATTGGATGGTGTTTGAGGTCCACGATCCATTCCGAGGATGTTTATGGAGTGGTCCTTGCTTCCCGGGTGGAATATCATGGTCTCCTATAACAAATTAAAAAAAAAAATGACATCATTCCTTTATTATTAAATATATTTAAAAAATAAATAAATTTCACAGTAGATAGGATGAAGTAGATAAAGCCGCGTGAATGTCGTTTAAGGACATTGGGTGGTGGTTGGGGCCCCACACATGTAGATCTGCATTATGAGAATGTCTATGGAGTGACCCTTGATTCCATAGTGGAATATCATGGTATGCTATAATTTGAAAAAAACGGGCATTATTCATTTATTCTCAAATATATTTAAAAAAGTAAATAAATTTACTGGTAGATAGGATGAAGTGGATATAATGGTTAACTTGTTGAGTATTTTGGGTGAAAGGTGAGCTAAATTGGTCATTTATTAAGGAAATGCAACTTTTAAAATTAAAAATATATAATAATGGTGTAGTCTAAATATATAATAATGCAAAATTTTCATTTTTTTAGCATATTTTCAATATTGTTTAATTCGAAATGGGTTTGGAAATCTTAAAAAAATCTTAGAATCACATATATTAAGGATGCAATTTGCATAATTTGGTGTCATGGGACATTTGAGAGTGTTGAAATTCCAAAACTTAAATTATATAAAGTACTCATATAATAATACTTTTAAATAAAATTGTTTTAAAGTATATAATAATACTTTTAAAAACAATTTTTTAAATAAATTTGTTTTAATAAATCATAGATAAAATATTTAAAAAATAAATTTTAATATAATAAAATTAATATACTAATAAAAATAATACAAGGTAATTTAATAAATAATAAAAAAAGATTAATATTTGGAATAAGATCAATAACTACTTTTGATTGATCAGATTGATCAAGAATTTGTTATTTGGATTTACCTTTATACAAACAATCTCGATATATAATATAGACACTACTCAGACACTATTTAGACTCAATACATTGTACAAATTAATACTTCAATTGAAATTAGTTCATTGTCCCCATTTAATTTATATAAAATGTAAATTTTTTTTAACATATTAAAATATTTACTATGATGATGATGATGATGATGATGACGGTAGTTAACGTCAATTGAGACCAATCTGGTATTTGTTGTAAAATTTTATTTTGATGCCCATAGTTTTGACATGTTAGAAGGTTAGCAAGGTTAGTATTGTAGTAAAGTTTATGAAACTACAATCTAATGTAGGTGTAGTGTAATATCCCGAATTTTGACTAACTATTTATGATGTCATATATTGGGATTAAATCCCCAACAAATATGATTTATTTTGATTATTGCGCATAAGCCCTAGTGCACATGATTCATTTCTTTTATAGATTTACATTTTGGGCATGGACCGTGACTCATGCATTATTGTTATATACTAGGCAAGAAATCCCCAATGGATTGATTTATGTTTTGTTATGTGAATTCGGTACAAACCCTAATATACTGAGATGACCTTTTTTTTACATACTCTGCAGAATCATGATTCACATGATTGATTTATATAGTGTGTTGAGCATGGACTCAGGAACAAACGAATGACCTACGTATTGAGCATAGACCCCGATGTACCTAGAGGATTTTTATTACGTACTAGGCGTAAGCCCTGATGTACGTAGAGTGTTGGGCATAAGCCTTGGAGCACTCCAAAGTGAATACCGGATTCGAGGCCATTTGTACATTCGAGATGTGTTTCACAACCATATTCTAGTACTAGTGTTGAGTGGGATGCTTTGGAATTGAACTAGCGTAATGCCCATGTGAGAGTGTTGGGCTAAAGCTTTGAAGAGCACTCGGGGTTACTTGATCTTAAAAGTGTTGAGTCGGGAAGACTCTGAATAGCACTTCTATTCATCACATTTATTTAAATTGGTTAAATGAATCATTTTCTATCTTTCATCAAGTACCGCAGGAACTACCATGTTAAACGAGGGAATCCAACATGCAAGAGAGAGACCTAGAGGTACCTAACCGAGCCAATTATCCAAGCTTACCAAGACCCTATCCAAAGAATTGGGCTTTGTACTTAATATTTAAAAGAAGTATTATGGTATATACATAATTAAATCAAGAAGTTACATTAACTAAACTATTGAATAATTAGATTTAATTATTCTTATGAAAATAACATGTATAAAGGTTATGCATAAGATAGCTCTCAAGTTGTTGTTAGGATATTTCTATACTCCATCCTAGTTTTACTAGCTTTTCACTCATTTTCATTTTGAGTCTTTTAGGGTTTGCATGCAATTTTAGGGTTTGCATGCATTTTCAGTCATTAGTCCCAGCACCTAGCCCTCAGTTAGCTAGCCCCTGGAGCTTCTTCCTGATCAGTTTCAGCCCTCCAAGTGCCTAGTGCGCCCTCCTTTCACCTACTGCATGAGAGAGGCGCACTTCTTCACCTACCAGTCGAGTTATGTTCAGCTAACAAGAGTTCTCTCCGTGATTTTAGGCTTGACTCACTCTTTACTGACCTTATCACTCCGATGGACCTCCAGTGTGACTACATAGACTGTTCTGACTCCAGTTAGCTCCATGAGAACTCTCCACTAAGCCTCCTTCACTACATTAGTGCTTCCATGTGCCAGTTACACCTACCACATTTAGTTAGACTCAGTTTGACTTCTGGTTGACTATTACTTGTGCATTGATGACTTCACTGATGATGAGTTGGACTCCTAGTTATGACTTGGTGACACTCCACTGATTATGGATCTGTCCATGCAGGCTAATTCGAATCACACCTAGTGTATTCGAATCCTGAGCATTGTATATTTACCTTTTTACTATTCAGATCAATGTAACATCTGTAATTATTCTGCCTCTATCTGAGCTCCTTTGGATCTATGTTCTTCTGCTCTATTCTTCTTCTGTAATTCCTAAATTCTTTCATTATGAGGTTTACATCATCTCTTTGGATCTACTGTGAGCATTTTCCAATGGTATCAGAGCCATTTGAGAGTGTATTCTACCTCCATTTTTGAGAGTTTTTTGTAGATATTTCGAAGTTCCAATAGTTGCAGCAACAGTATGAGTAGTTTCTTTTTGCACTTGTTCCAATAGTCAAGATGAGCAATTCGAATGCTCCTTCTTCTCCTATAATTCTCACTCCCTTCAATTACTTTGAATGGAAGGGTAAGATGAAAATACACTTGAAGTCAAGAGGGTTTTCTAGAAGAGTTGAGGAAAAAGATGCCATACCACATACAGTTGTAGAGAGAACCAAGCATCTAAATAAAATGGTTGAAGCCTTTGGATGCATATGCCTTCATGTGTTTGAAGATCTATTGTTTCATGTTGAAGGATTGAAGTCTCCAAATGAGTTATGGACAAAATTGGAGAGTCTTTTTGGGAAACAAGATGGGCTAAGAGGCCACATTCTCGAAAATGAATTGGTTGCCCTACAACCTAAAAATTTCAAAAGCATTCAAGAATTCTTCTCTAAACTTCATAAATTGGTTTTACAATGCAAGCATTATGGCATCACTAAAAGTAATGAGCAATTGGTGCTCTTCGTATTGAGCAAACTTGGATCTCAATTTTTCTGTCTATGTATCTACTTTCCATTCTGTTTGAATGACAATCCTTGGATGGAATTTTCCCACCTTAAAATACTTTTTTGAAGCTCTCATTCAAAAAGAGGATGAATTGATTCAAATGGGTGCCATCAAGGCCTCCAAAGATCTAGCTCTTCTAGCTGGAGAAGCAAGTGGAGCGAATGCAAAGGGGAGGCAAAAAGACAAGGACAAGAAGTCATCTAAATCCAAAAGTGACAAACACAAGAGACCTAATTGTTCCTACTACGAGGAAACCATCCTGAGAAATATTGCATGCACAAGAAAATGACCTACTAACCAAGCTTCTTGAACAAAACAAAATTGCTATTCCAAAAGAAGCAAAGATGTATGATTCTGGAAGTGGATTTGATGATTGCCATGCATTGATGGCTAGTTTTTCAAAGTCAGAAGCCCTCCTCATAGATTCTGGAGCCTCCAACCACATGGTTGCCTCTGAAGAATCCTTTTCCTCTTTATATCTCAAATATGGGCCTACTATTCACATGGGAGACAACTCTGATATTTCTGCCAAAGGATTGGGTACAGTACATATGGAGCATGGTAAGTTCAAAAATATTTTATCTGTTCCTTTTTTAACACCAAATTTGTTATCAGTATATTAGATGACTCATACAGAATCACCAAAGCAAGTAACTTTTGGTCCAAACATAGTAGAGATTATAGAGATCTGCACCGGAAATATTATACCGTATGGGGTTGCTAATCATCCCTCTAAGGCATATTAGTTCTCACACTTCATTCCCTTCTCTTTGATTATTCCTTCAGATTCTGATCAAGATTAGAGTGAATCCTCTTCTGATGAACAAGAAGATCAAGATTTTGATGTTGAGATCATAGTTCAAGAAGATTCAGATCCAGAACCAACACATATTCTGAGTCCATATTCAAGGTGAATATGGGCTCACACAGTCCTTGCTACTACTAAGAACACAGTTGAGGATTCATCTGTTCACAAAACTACCAGACTTCAGCATCATGCCAACCTTGCATTATGCCATCTAGCTCTCCATGAGAGATGCAGCATGATGATGGGGTTCTCTCTTCCATCACTTAGGAAGACTCCTCATGTTCAATTCACTCCAGTTGAAGAAAGAATTCCTGAGAGACTTGCTTCGTCCAATACATCCTCTACATAGTGGAAGGAACATCAGAAGACTAGATCCACATCTAGCACCTGTTTTGGCATCCTACAGGGGATCAACTTGTCAAGTTTTTTGCAGAAGTTTTCACTGATGAAAGCTTCCTTATTTTTTGCTTAGTATGATGGTTCTTTGAGTTATTCACTATTCTTTTGAGGGGGGTTATTTTTCCCATGAGGTTTTCCCCATTTCTTCGGTTTGTGGACAGTTTTTTATTTTTCTATATTATTTGATTGTATGGGTGACCTTTGGTCCTAGTTACCAGGGCCCAGGATGGATTAAGGGGGGGTGTTAGGATATTCCTGTACTCCATCCTAGTCCTACAAGCTTTTCAGTCATTTTCATTTTCAGTCTTTTAGGGTTTGCATGCATTTCCAGTCATCAGTCCCAGCACCTAGCCCTTAGTTAGATAGCCTCCGAAGCTTCTTCCTGATCAGTTTCAGCCCTCATAGTGCCTAGTGTGGCCTCCTTTCACCTACTGCATGAGAGAGGCACACTTCTTCACCTACAAGTCCAGTTATGTTCAGTTAACAAGAGTTCTCTCCCTGATTTTAGGCTTGACTCACTCTTTACTGACCTTATCACTCCGACGGACCTCCAGTGTGACTAGATAGACTCTTCTGACTCCAGTTAGCTCCATCAACGAATTCCAGTGAGCCACCTTCACTACATTAGTGCTTCCATGTGCTAGTTACTCCTACCACATTCAGTTAGACTCAGTTTGACTTCTGGTTGACTATTACTTGTGCATTGATGACTTCACTGACGATGAGTTGGACTCCTAGTTATGACTTGGTGACACTCCACTGATTATGGATTTGTCCATGCAGGCTAATTCGAATCACACCTAGTGTATTCGAATCCTGAGCATTGTATATTTACCCTTTTACTATTCAGATTAATGTAACATGTGTAATTATTCTGCCTCTAGCTAAGCTCCTTTGGATCTATGTTCTTCTGCTCTATTCTTCTTCTGTCATTCCTAAATTCTTTCATTGTGAGGTTTACATCATCTCTTTGGATCTATTGTGAGCATTTTCACGGTTGTTATTATTATTAATATTATTAATAATAATATTGTTATTATTGTCTTAAAATAAAAGATTACTTATATAAATAAAATGTATAAAGGCTATGCATAGGATAAGTCTCATATTTGTTATTACTATTAACATTATTAATAGTATTAGTATTTTATTATTATGAGTTAACTTAAGTTACATCTAATTATAACAAAATAAAGATCCTAGATAAACTAGGAGTAAACAATTAGTAAAATATCTTTTAAAGATATTATAATTCAAATTAAATTTAAAACTAAATATTATTATTCAAACAACTATATTCCAAACAAAACTCACCTATATAAAGAAGGGTTGATCCCAAGAGAGGGAGATTCTCTCATTATCATTCTCCTATGAACAAAAGAGAAATACTCTGCAGAACTAAAGCATCCTACTATAATTCTAGATCTGATTCAGCATCTTATCCTAGGGCCTCTACCTCTCTTATTGCATGTTGGAACTAGCTTGAGGGGATCCATTTAGAACCAGGAATGGTCTAAGGGTCATGGTTTGGAGGAACATGGTAGTCCCAAAGTTATCCATTTAAAGATCAACCTACACGTCAGCTAGGTCGATATCTTTTTCCATTTACTAGTGTTTGAGTGTACAGGTTTTGCAAGGAAAGATCAAGCTTCAAGAACTAGGTATGCACTACAAATTGTCCATATAGTTTAAATTAGATTTAGAAGTTTAAAAGTAGAATTTATATTACACCATTAATATTTCTGTACATCAAGATGTTATTTCTTTTCTTTATAGAGAAAGGGCCAATTGGCATGGGCTCTGAGGGTTACTTTCTAGTATCAGAGTTTTAATTATTATTTCTGTTAAAATTTAAAAGTATGCCCTGAATATTTCAAGGGTCTAGCAGGGCTAGCCTAGCTAGCCTGTGCTAGAAACCTATTTCAATAAAAGTATTAGAATGCAAACTTTTATTTTAATAATGATTGATGAAATTGCATTGTCCTTCTAAACCCTATTACTATCCTTTCGATTTATTTCATTTATATTATTAAGCTAGGGTTTAAACCTTTTATTCTTTAAAACGAAACTCAGGAAATTGCAAGAGGTAAACATTTTAAACACAGGCTATCCATCAACATAGCATTTTAAGGTCGTTGGTATATTTTTAAAAAACCTACAACTTAAAAACAAAAAAAACATCCACTGTGCATATAACTTCCCAAAACAATCAACTATTACGATTTCCCCTATCTACACTTTTCAGCTCTTCGAATCTTATCAACGGCCAAGGAAATTGAATGGAAAACTAAACCATTAGAATCACAAGATAGGAACCACATAGACCTTCTTGAAGCCAAACGAAAACAAAACTCAGTTCATTCCAGTATTCTTTTAAAAGGGATGAATAAAAAAACAGGTCAAGGTATCAAAACCCTATGCCAACATTCAATCATATAATAACACTGACATTGGTAGATGCACATTAACGACCTCATCATTATAATTTTCCAAGACAATTAAATAATACAAAACTCCTATCTAGAACATTCGATCCCTATCAACAACAAAGAAATCGAGTGAGCTAAAGGTTTCACAAGATAAAGAACCACGAAAGTATTCATAAACCAATGCAGTCAAATCTTAACCCATTTCTTTATTCTTTAAAAGGAAGGAAAAAATAACAGAGATCACGACATTGAAACCCTCTACCCACGTTCTACAAACATTTAAGACTACTATTATACATCAACATGTAGCATAAAACGAACCACTAGCTATGATTTTAGAAGTCATCAATATTTCTTTTCTCCTCTCAGGAATAGGCATTTAAATTCGAACTAAACCCAACATATCAATATAAAGACAAAGGAATCAATGCAGTCCACATTTGGTCATTTAAATTCTCAGCACTTAACATTTAAATTCAACCTACGAAGTTACAGAGGGAAAACTCTCCATTAGAGGCAGAGGCCACCTAAGGACCAACCATTTGCCAGGAACGCAGAGCCATTCATGCTTTAGCAAATACTAGAATCATTCCAAGTCCTTCTCTCTTCCAGAGGCATGATTTAATTATCCATTTAAACCCTACTCCTATTTCCATAAATAAAGACTTATAGGAGTACAACATAAAGAAATCAAACAAAGGACATTGCTAGAAAATAGCTGCACATAGCATACTCATTCAGAAACACAAGTAATTCTTCCACATACCTTCATTTTATTCAAACCTCAAAACATACATGTTGTGGGTACACCCCATTAAAGCTTTAAAGAGTTTTATAGAACTAAACGTTCATCTATAAGAGAAAATATGAAACCCTCATGGGCCATCTAATCCAAATAAACATTTTCTGATAAGTTCAAACTCTCAATAGTCCATGTTGACTTGTTCACAACGTTTCCATCTCGGAAAATGTCCAGGCCAAAATCGACCCACTTAAACTTTGAAATCTCTTACAGAGATCCCAAAGGGCATATCAAGTTATTTAAAAGCACGAAACCACAAATCTTGCAACCATAGCTGCGACAGGACGGAAATGAATTTTTGGGAAGGACTGGGATTACCAGACTCATGCCGAAATCCCAAGTTTCCTGCCACCTGATAGCATCTAAACGCAGTGGGTACCATAACTTATAACCTTCCATAGAAACCATGAAAAATCATGAGTTAAATCATAGACACAACAAATACTTGCAAGATGATTAAATTCTTAGGCTATGGGAAGAAGTTACCTATTGTTCTTTTGTAGCACCCTCCATTACTACGACTGCTCTGACCATGAGCGTAGCTCAGGTCAAAGCACTGTCAAAACCTCGATGCAGCAAGGAACTACTCTCAGCCGAAACCACGAAAATGATAAGACGTAGATGTGAAGACCAATGCAGAAAAACTCTGTCGAGCTGACCACCAAACTACGCGACTGTCATGTGCAACATTTAAAACTTCAACAACTTCCTTTAATGTCTCAATATTTTACCCAGATGATATATTTAAGTTTTGATGGCATCAAACTCCATGCATCTATGTCAAGGTTATTCACAAATGTTAGCCATTCGACCCTTTTTCAAAACCATAAACTAGGACCTTTGTTAGGTAGTGGAAACTAGGAAGTTTAGGGATAAGTCTATTTTTTTTATGTACACCTGCAAAAAAATACATGATGATCCGATAAATGCTTTAGAAAGATGTTTCTAAGTAAGCCTGAGTAAGCCCAAGTATTCATTCATAACCTCTCAACAGTCAGCTAGTAGCAAGACTATCAACATCAAGAGCCTAGAAGTATACACCCTCTTTTCACAAAGTCCATCATGCCTGGATTAGTGATATGTGTTAGGAACCCATGTCTTTACTTTGTTAGTATGTTGTGGTTGGACGCATATGCTTTGTAAGTCGTCCCGTAGTGTTTGTTGATCAATAGTTTGTGTTTTTGTTGTTGGCGCATATGATTTGTAAGTCGCCCATAGTATTGTTGATCCATAGTTTGTAACGGCCCATGGTTTTGACCCATAGTATTGGCGCCTAGAATTAGTATATAAGTGTGTGTCGAGACCTATGAAGGCACCGTGAAGTTAATTGTATTGAGCTTGCTCAAAGGAGGTTACCCCTCGAAGTGGCCTGTGATCAATATAAAAGTGATTCTGAGTTCTGTCATTTCTGCTATTTCGCATATTCTTGTTAATTAATTGTTGCAGGTGCACCACATCTGGTATCAGAGCCTCCACCCAGGTTCAAGTCACAAAGCGAGTGGCAACGTCGGCATTGCAGTGTTCTCCCGGGGCTCGTACAGCGCAAAGGGGACACCACCGTACGGGCGCACATCCAGCCCAGAGTCTAGACTGCGGAGCATGGTGGGATGTTAAGATCCTAGTGGGCGGCCTTCACTAACATCTCGAGGTTTTGGTGTAACGGTTCGTATCAATATGGACCAACTTAAAACATTTAAATGAAACAAACATACATCTAGAACATTAAAGATGATGTACTTAAAGAGAAAGCATTAAGTTTTCCAAGACTGAACCATGCACATCACCCTACCATACTTCATTGCTTCCGCATAAAACATAACTGGTGAAACCAACTCTCTTAGAACATGGTTCTCATTGCATCAAACAATTACCGACCCAACTACCCAGTACTAAAGTTAATTTGCATTACATTATCTATTTAGGAAAAGTGTTTGGTAAGATGATTTTTTTTTAATTTTTATTGTTTTTAGGGACATTACATGTACATAGGGAATTCTAATAGAAAGTGACTTTCATCCTCAATGCTCGTAGTCTCACAAAGATGGAAGGTCCTTTCCACCCACGGTGTTTTAAGAAATATCCACCATTTCGTTTCACTATGAATCTCATGAGAGTTCGTTCTTATCTTGGCTATATTAATTTTCATCTTCGAACTAGTTAACACAAAGATATATTTTTTATCTTCCAAGATAGGGTTAATGACCTCCTTATAGTATCTTAGTTTTCTTTTAACCTCTAATTCTTTCTCGCCCCACGTTTTCATTTTAAAATTATGTGATAATATTTTTTATGTTATTGATGTCTTGCAAAGTGACATTTTCGTTTATCCCACAATGGTTTTTAACCAAGCCATGGTGTCTTTATACCATCCTCTCTTGAGCCGAAGTTGGTCTTGATTGGATTTTAAAGAAATTTTAGGAATTCTCTGGTCTCCTATGTTATTTATCCTATACTTGTACATCAAGTACCTGGTAATAACGATTCTCTTGATGGGGGGAAGACCCACTTTTAGAAGGAGAATAGGGTAGGGTGTATTGCTTTTGATTTTGAGGTTATACGTTATGAAACGCTTATGTATTTGTTCAATATTCCTCCAGGATTCTCTAGAGATGCTACAACCCCAAACTTCACAACCGTACAACATAACACGAGTGATGAGAGTTTCAAAAGGAAGTTTATTTTTATCTCACATCATAAGGTTTGTTGATTTACAATTGTTTTGAATGACAAAAAAAGATTTACACACTCCATTAATCATTTTCTTAATGGTATAGTTCAATTTGAGCTTGTGGCAAATATCAATTTCGAGATGTTTGTAGGAAGACACTTCCTTCAAGTTTGTATTCTCATATAAAACATTAGTGTAAGTGACCTTTGTGGACTTGATAATTGTTACATTTTTTTTGTTGGTGTTAACAATCACACCCATATTAGAGCAAAAATATTTGAGAATTCTTAATTGCTTATCAAGATAAAAGGGGTCATGAGCATAGATAAGGAAGATGGCAACTATTCCAACTAAGGTCCTGCCAATGCAACCTACTTATTCTAAAAAACCTTCCATCTTATAATGGTATATGCTGAAAATGGTAGGGGAGAGGGGGAAACCTTGGTTAAATCAAAGATTACAATTAATGTCTTTCTACCACACCTCAATGTTCTTAAATTTTGCAATGATAGTCTTGTAAAGCCTTATCACAGCGGCTCTCAAATTGAGAGGAACCTTTATGCAACACCTCTAAAATCATATAGTCTAAACTTTAATAATAACACATTTTTTTTGTCTAAGTAATTAATGTGACTATTATCATTTCCTTTATTAACATGATTTATGTAGGATAAGTTTAAACTCTAATACTTTATTTTGAAATAATGACATTTAAAGTTAGTAAATACTTAAACAATACTTAATTAGATCTTTATGATTTAAACATGCTTAAATAGTCTATTCATTCTTCCACATAGTATGTTATAACTCTTTGCAATTTTTAGTCTAATCATATTTTTCATAAAATATATTATGGTTCCTTACAAATTTTTTTATAGATTATCCATGGAAACTACTAACCTTCATGTTTGTATTTGTCACATTGTCTCAACAAGGGGAAGACCTTAAGTTCATATATTAACAAATTTTATTTGTTATGCCTCGGTACATTTTAACGTGTTAACCCTTAACCTAAGTGTTTAGATTTCTTAACCTTCACTGAAATGTACATGAAAGAGTGTAGTATTCCTATATATTATCTAAGGGTCATTGAACTTAACCTCCTTATTTGTCAACTAGATTATTCATTAAACAAAGTTCTTGGTGACAATTGATATGATTAGGTGAGTCAAGCTCCACTTGTCGATCCACCTCATGCCACTTTGAGTTAGTATGTTCCCTTTTCATGAGAAAATAGTACCAGATAAGTAATGGAATTAATTTCGCAGTACTTTCAATTTATACAGTGAATGTAATCCTGTCTAGTAGCTTCCATAGGGTTATCCTACCCTTTGTCGACTTTGGGTTAGATGTGTCGAGAGGAAATTCATGTCTTTACTCAGATAGAGTTTCTATAAGGTAATGGGAGAGGTTACCCCAACCTCGTTAACATTTTACTCAAATCATTTAGGCCGAGAGAACAATGAAATAAATTCGAGTTGTCTCTCGTTTAATAGGTTCTTCTATGAGAAGAGTTTGCTTTGAAACCGTATCTCATGGAAATACTTTGAATGCCAACTCTATTTCAAATCATCTTGTTCTCATTCTATGGTTAATTTTTGTGCAAGCACTAGACAAAGAGTTCACTAAAGGAATCATAATTCAAGTAAATGTTACACGAGAGGCTACTTGTCATTTTCAAGTTGTAACATCCCAAAATTTTCACTAAAATTAAATTTTTTTGAAATAACATTAATTACCAAGAATGCTAATTGCAGAATAATTGTTTGTTAACTACTTAAGTATTGGCAGCTTAACACAATTGACAAATTGTAATTCCTAAACATAATAAGACAGCAGATTATAAATATAATTCTATATACAATATTTAATTTCTCATGCGATACAGTTATGGTGATAATACTGACAGCTATGTTTGAATGTTGATGAAGGGGTTCCTACAGGGTGCCCTGGGGTTTACTTAGCTTTAATAGCTAAAGCATTGAACCTGTTTCTTTTCGCAGATCCACAGGTAGGTATTCTGACAATTCAAGTACTTCAAGTAATTCGATATATGCTTCAGCTAGCCATCAATGCATTAAGATAAATATGAATACTTATGTGCATGAAGGTATCGATGGTATGAATCTCCGGTTTTTAGTTCAACAAGTACTATTTTGACGAAACGCAGAAATCGTAGCTAAAGATATCTACACTAGACTTTTATTGAAATCATCAATAGGAAAATACATATTCTACAGATTCATAAATGATTGCTAGAATTACAAATCGTATAAATATTATGAGGGTCCTTATAAATCCAAAACTAGTGCAATAGCTAGAGTCATCAAATATCTAAGATAGCCTTTATATCTCGATATATATAAGTATCTGATGACAATCACTGTCGTAACAAGGTTTCGATATCATGTGACCATGGTGACATGATGCTACAAATTAAAATGGTGAAGCTTTTAGGATTAGAACAATTCTTTGTTTTAATGTTTATACTATTTATTATAATAGTGTAATAATATAGTTAATGGTAGCATTATCATAATGCTATGATGTGTATTGTATTGATTTTCTAAACCTTAATGCAAGATACCACATGCTTTCTATAATGCGACCTATGTCAAAATGATAATATATGCATTGTGAAAACCAACTATGTAAATTGTGAACTAAACATTGCAATGTTACGAAATATTGAAATGCAGAAACCCTAGATATCATACTATGTTTTAATGGAAAATAAACATTGGTAATATAACATATAAACACTATGCAAAAGATCGCACCAATGCATTGATTATTGATGTTGACTATCTTTAATTTTACTGCAGACATAAGCTGGCAGGATTAATGTGTCCGAACTAAGCATTTATGCTTCCCTCTAACTCTTCAGTGGAATGTCTCGCTTGCTAATCGTGTAATAGGTTCCACATGATGGTCTCATAGGAAATGCTAGTAGCATTCCGAGCTGTGTGCTACTCACTTGGTGATATGGCCTCCCACTGGACTCGACGTTGGTAGAGTCATTAATGAAATGTTTGAACATACTGATACTTTGAAAGTTGTAGTGCTTGGATGGATCAATCACACCAATTGATCTGGATCTGTCTTGGTTTTGGGTACTAAACCCTAACTGCATTGACTATCCGCCGTTGGTATTACTCTTTTGTATTCATTTGGGACTACTGGGCTTGGAGAGAGGTCGACCATCTGCGCAGTTATAGGGTTTGATAACTGAACGTCCGAGGACTCCTTCCTTAGATTCGATGGTGAGATATTCGGTTGAACCTGGTAAATTTTCAGATCTTAAATGGGGTTTGAGTGTTGTTTGGCACAATGGTAAACGTTGAGCATTCAGAGAGAAGGTTCTCAGGGTATCTGTTATGTTTAGAGTTTGAGTATGGAGTGAAAGAAAATAGTGAAATCGTGGCGTTTAAACATTCCTGTTGTAGTTGTTGGATGTCCTAACCTTGTTGCTATTGGCATTCCCAACCTCATGTTCTTGATGCAAAGTAATGTATTCGAATCGAAAAAAAGAGTCACTAGTAAATGTTTTCAAGTTGAATCCTGTGTGTTTTCTTGTTTAAAAAAATAATAATAATAAGTTTTAACCTCATGTTGATTTCCTGGAAGGTATTTCCTTCATCTTGGAGGTTATAGTGTTGAAAGATCAATGAGAGTTGATATCTCTCTCCACTCGGTAAGCCCCGTTGGAATAACCCTTTGTAGGTTCTCCTGGCATAGCTTGTTGATGATGCAGCTGATTCAATACTTGTTGCTAGGTCTTGGCATTGTTTTAGCAATAAACTTAATATCTTGAATGTAATATTTTAAATGAGAGAGGGTGAACCCTCGTCATGTTTTTTAGAAACTACCCGGCTGAGTGTTGTTTTGACATTTTGATTTAAATGATTCACACCAGGGAACGAAACCCTCTCTATAACGAATATTTGCAATTGTTATGGTTTTGGAAACAACCGTGGTGTAGATTTGTATTTGAAATTTAATGTGAAGCTTTGATTAAAATTTCTGGCATTTAAATGAATAGAGATGCCAAAAGCCATGAGGTTGTTTTGATGAACAGGTTTGCGGTTTTAAATCTCTGTGTTCTATACTATTTATTAAATAATAACTAAGTGGATTAGCCATGGTTTATGGTAGCTATTCATATTTTGAAGTTGATACGAAAGACTGTGATGAATTTTTTTCTCATTCGAGCCTCCTTATAATAATTATGGTTTTGATTTTAAATTCAGTATTGAGTTTACTTGATTTCTTGCGGAGAGTTATTTGCTGAAAGGGATATTATCCATGGGTCGATTGACCATATAGATAAATGTGATTTTGAAATCTCAGTCTTAAATCCAAAAACCTAGGGTGACTTTGTAGTGTAATAGAAAAATAAATATAATACTAAAGAAAGACAAACGAATGAATAGAATGTATGTGCTAGGGTTTTCGGCCATGTGTCGAATGTTTGGAAAACTATTTTTAAATGATATTAATAGGGTGTTTATACACTGATGTGAGTGATATGAGTAGATACGTTCATGTTCCTTCATTGCAATTGATATATACTGCAAATGTGTGCACTTAATACTTGTATTAATTTTGAAATAAACTGTTATTGAGAAATAGAATATAATTATTGCAAGAGTTGAAAAGAGGACATAGAAACGTAAAAACCCTAGTCTATTCTATGATTGTAAAAAATAGAAATGCAATCAAATACTAAATGATATTATTTAATTTGCAGCTGTTATTTCAAGAAATTTTTATGACATAAAAATATAGTAAAAATCAAACCTTAAACTGATGAAAGGGATAATGAGGAAGGAGAACACAAAATTTTTATTATTTACCTCAGAATATTAATGATAAGAAAAACTAATGAAATATAATCTTCTCATTCAATTGGCAATCTACCTATCAAATTATCTTCATTAATTTATTCTATGTACTAGAGTACGATGCAGATCCATTAGCATGGGGAAAAATGCAGAGAATATTTATTCAATTTATCATTACTATTCACAATCTTA
Source organism: Larix kaempferi (assembly GCA_027924585.1). NCBI lineage: Eukaryota > Viridiplantae > Streptophyta > Pinopsida > Pinales > Pinaceae > Larix > Larix kaempferi. The sequence continues at coordinate 1,248,095 of BSBM01000710.1, read as the reverse complement.
ATTAGATTTAGAAACTGAAAAATAGATGCATCTGAACAAGAACACATTCTGCAAATAGGAATTAAATACTTGCAAATAAAAAAATTTAACTACTTAGTGACAGATAAACAAATAGAACCTGTAGATGAAGATAGGGGCGACAAACACCCAACGAGGCCTGTTCCTCCCAACCTTCTCCAGAAGAAGCAACCAAACTATTGGTTTCCTATGGACCCCCAAGCTTGATTACTGAACCACGAAGTAGATGGAATCTGTGTAGAAGCAAGGCACTAAGTAAAAATTATGCACTCATAATATGCCTTCTGCACTCAGCAATGTAATTTTTGCACTCAGCAGTAATGGGAAGACTCACAACATGATCAAAAACTTAGCATATCCCCTCATCAAATCTCTTTGGTGCTAGCACAGCAAAACCCCAAGGTAAATTTCCTTGTCAGGAAAAGTGATTAACCTCACTTCATAATTTGATGGCTATTATATAGACTGCCTAGGTCTTTAGTGTCAGTTTTTGAATAAATGAGCCTCAAGCTCCAGTCCCACCTTCCAGGGCACTATGACCACATTTCAAGGGAGTTGTCCCATAACAACAACTAGTTAGTTGCATCATGATGCTACCACTTGTCCATTGCCTTCTACCCCAGATTCCATTCCACCTAGTGGGTCAGTAACCAATCTTTCAACAGTCCCCTTAGGTGTTTGTCTCCTATTTTATTTATTAAATAATAAAATACTGTGCAAATTACAGTCATCCTTGGACACTTGTCCAACATAAAAACTTTACAATAAAATTTAACATAATGTTTCCAACATTAAATGTTCTTCGGCAAAAAGGGCATGTTACAAACACCCCCACTTAAGCTCAACATTGTCCTCAATGTTGCTTATTCTTCATCAGATTCCTCATGGAATAGAACTGGATATGCTGCCCGCACATTACTTTCCAATTCACAAGTAGCTTCATCAGGGCTAAGGTGCTTCCATTGCAACTTTAACTGCCCTATGGAGAGATTCCAAAGCATAATTTCCCTCCGGTCGAGAATACAGTCCTGTTCCACCTGAAAATCTCCTTCAGGTTCCACCTATATGTCGTTCCAATTCAGCACATGATTAGCGTTGTGCACATACTTTTTTAAAACATAAATGCAAAAAACATTGTGGATTTTTAATATATATGCCAATGCCAATTGATATGCAACAACTCCAATCCTTGATAGGATTTCGAATGGTCCACAATACCTTGGTGCTAGTTTAGCACAGCTCCAAAGCTTCAAAGAACTTTTCTTGGGTTATACCTTTATAAAAACATGGTCTCCCACCTAAAATTCTTTTTCAGTTCGTTTCAAATTTGCATAACTTTTCGGTCGATCTTAGGAAGCTTTTAAGTTACCTTGAACCTGTTTCACGGTTAGCTCCATTTATTTCAATAAGTCTGGTCCTAGCATTAATCTGTCTACAGGGTTATCCCAAGAAGTAGGAGTACAACATTTTCTTCCATACAAAATCTCAAATGGACTTAACTTAGAATATGCTTGATAATGATTATTGTAGGCAAATTCTTCTAAATGTAAGTAATCTTCCCACTTAGATGGTTGATCTTTAACATACATTCTTAGCATGTTTTCTAAAATCTAGTTTACCCTTTCTGTTTGACCATCAGTTTGTGGGTGGAAAGAAGTGCTGAAATTTAGTTTAGTATTTAAACCTTTAAACAATGTTGTCCAAAAATTTCCAGTGAACTTAGAGTCCCGGTCAGAAATAATTACCTCTAGAATTCCATGCAAGTGAAAGATTTGCTTCATGAATACATCTCCAATGTTAGAAGCTTTAAAAGTGGTTTTAACATGAATAAAATGAGCATCCTTACTTAACTTGTCCACAAACACCATTATGGAGTCATTTTGTTTCTGGTTTTTGGGCAAACCTGTAATAAAATCAATACTTATAATCTCCCATTTCCATTCCAGAATTGGCAATGGATGCAATAATCTAGCTGAGTGTTGGTGTTCAGCCTTTATGATCTGACATTCGAAACACCTAGCTATATACTCATCCACATCGTTCTTCATATTGGGCCAAAAAAATATTTTCTTAACATAGTTATCATTTTCTGATAACCAGGATGTCCCAAATAAGGACGCTTATGAACTTCATCCAAAATCAGCAACTTAACTTTCGACATATTAGGAACATAAATTCTGTTTTTATAAATCAAGAATCCTTTTTCATTAATGTTGTAATCTGTTATTAAATTTTCAAATAAATTTTCAGCCACTTTAGCATGTAATTTTTTGTAATTTTCATCTTGCTTAATTCCTTCTTCGATCTGACTTTCCGAATCTGTCTTAAACATGATGATTTTTGCCACAAAGTTTAATTTGGCATTTCTGCTCAAGGCACCAAGAACTTTCTTTTCTTTCCCCTTAATGTGTTGAATCTCGAAATCATACTCGCTAAGGAAAGCTAGCCATCTAGCTTTCCTCGCGTTAAGATTTGTTTGATCCAATAAGTACTTTAAACCTTTATTATCTATCATTAGTATGAATTTTCTTCCAATCAAGTGATGGTGCCACATTTTTAGTGCATGTATCACGACTGCCAACTCAAGATCATAAGTTGTATAATTCTTTTCATGAATTTTTAACTTCCTTGACTCAAAAGCAATGAGATGAACTTCTTGACTTAAGACCCCTCCAAGTCCATCGTTGCATGCATCAGTGCATATGACAAAATTCTTATTGGGATCAACAATTTTTAAAATTGGTGTCGTAGTTAATAATTCTTTTAACTTATTAAAGCTTTCTTGACACTTTTGATCCTATACGAATTTCTTCCCTTTCTTCTGCAAATAAGTGATGGGGTTAGCAATTCTAGAGAACCTTTCAATAAACTTTCTGTAATAACCTGTTATCCCCATGAATCACCGTACATCAGTTACGTCTTTAGGGACAGGCCACTCGTTAATTGATTTTATCTTATTAGGGTCGATAGAAATTCCGTCTTTATAAATTATGTGACCTAAGTACTGTATTTTATCTTTATAAAAATCACATTTACTGAACTTAGCGTAAAGCTGATGTTCTCTTAAAACTTGTAGAATTATTTTTAATGTTCGTCATGCTCTTATTTAGTTTTTGAGTAAATCAGAATATCATCAATGAATACCACTACAAACTTATCCAAATATTTATGTAGAACGTTTTTCATTAAACACATGAACACAATCAGTGCACTGGTTAGCCCAAAAGGCATAACTACAAACTCGTAATGTCCATATCGTGTTCTGAATGCAGTTTTGAATATGTCTTCGTCTTTTATTCTAATCTGATGATACCCAGACCTTAAATAAATTTTCGTGAATATCTCTGCTCCGCGTACTTGATCAAATAGATCATCTATGCGGGGTAAGGGATATCAGTTCTTAATTGTCATTTTATTAAGTTGACGGTAATCGATGCACAATCGCATGGTACCGTCCTTCTTTTTAACAAAAATTACTGGTTCTCCCCAAGGAGACACACTTGGCCTTATGTAGTTTTTATCTATGAATTCTTTCAGCTCATATTTTAAGTCATTTAACTCCAAAATATTAATCCTACAGGGAGCCTTTGAGTTTGGTACTGCCCCTGGTACTAACTCAATGGTGAAATCAAGTTCCCTTTTCAGAGGTAATCCTGGAATTTCTTCCGGGAATACGTCAGAAAAGTCCCTAAGGATGGGAATATCCTGTAGTTTTAACTTGTATTCTTTAGATGAACACTCGTCATTAATAACATTAACAGCAAACATTTTACAGCCCTTTCTAGCAGCTCTTTTTACTTGTAAAGCAAAAATATGTCTTACTGAAATCTTACTATGAATTTGTTTACTGTTTCAATGTTACCTTCATTATTCAAGCAGGTAAAATATTTCTCATAACAATTAAGTATTACTCTATGTTGTTCAAGCCAGTCCATGCCAATCAACAAGTCATATGAACCTAATGGTAAAACATTCAGATTAATTTGCGTTTTCAACTGACTTATAAACACTCACAATCTTTGACAAAATCTGTAACCTTTCTTTTAGTGCCAGTTGCAAGCTAAACTAATCATGCATTATCAAATTTCTCTACTTTTAACTTGCAACTGTTCACTAAAGTAGGTGAAATATAACTCAAATTTGCACCTGGATCTCTGAGAATGGAAATATTTTTTTTTTGTATCATACCTTCAATTTCGACCATAGATGTTTGATGGTCAGCTTGACGATTTTCCAGCGTTGCATTTATTTTGGGCATTTCTCTTGCGATATCTCCAACTGTAGGTTCTTCTTGCATAGTGTGAATATTGTTGACTGTCCTTTTGTTGCATGGGAAATCATCTTTCTTGTGTGGTCCACCGCAGTCAAAACACTTCAAAGGTCCTTTTTGTTCAGCATACCTATTGTTGTTATTATTATTATTAGACACATTCTTGGTAGCATTAAAATTCTGTGGTGCATTACCCCTGTAATTATTATTACTTCGAAAATTTTTGTTATTAAAATGTTTCTTAAAACTTCTAGAATTTTGATTAAAAATCTTCTTTTTGTGATCAAGATGATTAGACTTATTACTCTTCCAGCCAGTTGTTCCTTCTCTTTTTTTGTTTTGATCAAAACAAAAATTAGCTTTTCTCATGGCCTCTTCCAAGGTAGAAGGGTTATCATACTTGATCCGGTCTTTTATATTGAAAGGTAAACAACTAAGAAACCTTTGCACTTTAGGATTCTCTTCAACCATATAAGGTACATACCTTAGGAAGCTAAGGAACTTGTTGCACAACTCTTTCATGTTCATTGTACCCAACTTTAAATCATAAAACTCTTTTGACTTATCTTATAATATTGTTCCGACAACTTTTTTTTCTTAAACAGTTGTTTAAAGATATTCCAGGTCACTTCTCTTTCTTTTATACTCTTAATTCTTTTAAGATCCTACTACCAAATATCTGCCTTCCCGGTCATATTGTAAATAGCCATCTTGGCTTTTAATTGAGAAGAGTAGTCATAAATATTAAAGTACTTCTTCATTCCAAACAACCATGTTTCAGCTGTCTCACCCTTCTCACTTTCGCCATTAAAGGTTGGTGCCTTAATCTTTTTAAATTCTTCTGTAATATGTTTATGATGTTTATGTTTTCTATTTTTTGAGTGGTAATCACTATTACTGTTGTCATGATCAGAGTCATTATTACTTTGATCAGATTTAGATGATGAGTAACTATTCCTTTTATCATTTCTTGCTTTCTTATGTTTATGTTTGTGGGACATTGTTTCAGAATCAGAATTCATTTCTGATTTTCTGCCTCTTTCATCATTATGACAGTTCTCCCTTAAATTCTATTTTAACTCCTCCTATACCTTCAGGATCCGTTCATTATCTTCTTTAATAGCTCTTAACTCAGATTTTAAATCCTGTACAGTACATAAAAGTTCAGAAGACTGGTTATTTAATTCCACATAAATTCCTTCAGGATTGTTATTATTAATACGTTCATTACGAGGTGATTTTTCTTCTGCTGATTCTTCTGGTATTTCCATACCTGCAATTTAAAGGTCAATTTGTTCCGTACAAAAATGAAATTAAAATAAAAGTTAGTAACATAAACTTTCTGATTTATTTTCTGTTTGCACGCGTGCGCCTATTTCAGGCCTAGAGTTTGAACTCGCGCTCTGATACCACTTGTAACATCCCAAAATTTTCACTAAAATTAATTTTTTTTGAAATAACATTAATTACTAAGAATTCTAATTGCGGAATAATTGTTTGTTAACTACTTAACTATTGGCAACTTAACACAATTGAAAAATTGTAATTCCTAAACATAATAAGACAACAAATTATAAATATAATTCTATATACAATATTTAATTTCACATGCAATACAGTTCTAGTGATAATACTGACAGCTATGTTTGAATGTTGATGAAGGGGTTCCTACAGGGTGCCCTGGGGTTTACTTAGCTTTGATAGCTAAAGCATTGAACATGTTTCTTTTTGTAGATCCGTAGGTAAGGTATTGTGACAATTCAAATACTTCAAGTAATTCGATATATGCTTCAGCTAGCCATCAATGCATTAAGATAAATATGAATACTTCTATGCATGAAGGTATCGATGGTATGAATCTCCAGTTTTTAGTTCAACAAGTACTATTTTGACCAAACGCAGAAATCGTAGCTAAAGATATCTACACTAGACTTTTATTGAAATCATCGATAGGAAAATACATATTCTACAGATTCATAAATGATTGGTAGAATTACAAATTGTATAAATATTATGAGGGTCCTATTAAATTCAAAAATAGTCCAATAGCTAGAGTCGTCAAATATCTAAGATAGCCTTTATATCTCGATATATATAAGTATGTGATGAAAATCACTATCATAACAAGGTTTCAATATCATGTGACCATCATGAAATGATGCTACAAAGTAAAATAGTGAATCTTTTAAGATTAGAACAATTCTGTGTTTTAATGTTTATACTATTTATTATAATAGTGTAATAACATAGTTAATGGTAGCATTATCATAATGTTGTGATGTGTATTGTATTAATAACATAGTTAATGGTAGCATTAGCATTATCATTTTTTTAGCATATTTTCAATATTGTTTAATTCGAAATGGGTTTGGAAATCTTAAAAAAATCTTAGAATCACATATATTAAGGATGCAATTTGCATAATTTGGTGTCATGGGACATTTGAGAGTGTTGCAATTCCAAAACTTAAATTATATAAAGTACTCATATAATAATACTTTTAAAAACCACTTTTAAATAAAATTGTTTTAAAGTATATGATAATACTTTTAAAAACAATTTTTTAAATAAATTTGTTTTAATAAATCATAGATAAAATATTTAAAAAATAAATTTTAATATAATAAAATTAATATACTAATAAAAATAATACAAGGTAATTTAATAAATAATAAAAAAAGATTAATATTTGGAATAAGATCAATAACTACTTTTGATTGATCAGATTGATCAAGAATTTGTTATTTGGATTTACCTTTATACAAACAATCTCGATATATAATATAGACACTACTCAGACACTATTTAGACTCAATACATTGTACAAATTAATACTTCAATTGAAATTAGTTCATTGTCCCCATTTAATTTATATAAAATGTAAATTTCTCTTAACATATTAAAATATTTACTATGATGATGATGATGATGATGATGACGGTAGTTAACGTCAATTGAGACCAATCTGGTATTTGTTGTAAAATTTTATTTTGATGCCCATAGTTTTGACATGTTAGAAGGTTAGCAAGGTTAGTATTGTAGTAAAGTTTATGAAACTACAATCTAATGTAGGTGTAGTGTAATATCCCGAATTTTGACTAACTTATTATGATGTCATATATTGGGATTAAAGCCCCAACAAATATGATTTATTTTGATTATTGGGCAAAAGCCCTAGTGCACATGATTCATTTCTTTTATAGATTTACATATTGGGCATGGACCGTGACTGATGCGTTATTGTTATATACTAGGCAAGAAATCCCTAATGGATTGATTTATGTTTTGTTATGTGAATTCGGTACAAACCCTAATATACTCAGATGACCTTGTTTTTACATACTCTGCAGAATCATGATTCACATGATTGATTTATATAGTGTGTTGAGCGTGGGCTCAGGAACAAACGAATGACCTACATACTGAGCATAGGCCCTGATGTACCTAGAGGATTTTTATTACGTACTAGGCGTAATCCCCGATGTACGTAGAGTGTTGGGCATAAGCCTTGGAGCACTCCAAAGTGAATACCGGATTCGAGGCCATTTGTACATTCGAGATGTGTTTCACAACCATATTCTAGTACTAGTGTTGAGTGGGATGCTTTGGAATTGAACTAGCGTAACGCCCATGTGAGAGTGTTGGGATAAAGCTTTGAAGAGCACTCGGGGTTACTTGATCTTAAAAGTGTTGAGTCGGGAAGACTCTGAATAGCACTTCTATTCATCACATTTATTTAAATTGGTTAAATGAATCATTTTCTATCTTTCATCAAGTACTGCAGCAACTACCATGTTAAACGAGGGAATCCAACATGCAAGAGAGAGACCTAGAGGTACCTAACTGAGCCAACTATCCAAGATTACTAAGACCCTGTCCAAAGAATTGGGATTTGTACTTAATATTTAAAAGAAGTATTATGGTACATACATAATTAAATCAAGAAGTTACATTAACTAAACTATTGAATAATTAGATTTAATTATTCTTATGAAAATAACATGTATAAAGGTTATGCATAAGATAGTTCTCAAGTTGTTGTTAGGATATTTCTATACTCCATCCTGGTCCTACTAGCTTTTCAGTCATTTTCATTTTGAGTCTTTTAGGGTTTGCATGCATTTCCAGTCATCAGTCCCAGCACCTAGCCCTCAGTTAGCTAGCCCCCAGAGCTTCTTCCTGATCAGTTTCATCCCTCCAAGTGCCTAGTGTGCCCTCCTTTCACCTACTGCATGAGAGAGGTGCACTTCTTCACCTACCAGTCGAGTTATGTTCAGCTAACAAGAGTTCTCTCCGTGATTTTAGGCTTGACTCACTCTTTACTAACCTTATCACTCTGATGGACCTCCAGTGTGACTAGATAGACTATTCTGACTCCAGTTAGCTCCATGAGAACTCTCCACTAAGCCTCCTTCACTACATTAGTGCTTCCATGTGCCAGTTACACCTACCACATTCAGTTAGACTCAGTTTGACTTCTGGTTGACTATTACTTGTGCATTGATGACTTCACTGATGATGAGTTGGACTCCTAGTTATGACATGGTGACACTCCACTGATTATGGATCTGTCCATGCAGGCTAATTCGAATCACACCTAGTGTATTCGAATCCTGAGCATTGTATATTTACCTTTTTACTATTCAGATCAATGTAACATCTGTAATTATTCTTCCTCTATCTGAGCTCCTTTGGATCTATGTTCTTATGCTCTATTCTTCTTCTGTAATTCCTAAATTCTTTCATTGTGAGGTTTACATCATCTCTTTGGATCTACTGTGAGCATTTTCACATGGTATCAGAGCCATTTGAGAGTGTATTCTACCTCCATTTTTGAGAGTTTTTTGCAGATATTTTGAAGTTCCAACAGTTGCAGCAGCAGTATGAGTAGTTTCTTTTTGCACTCGTTCCAATAGTCAAGATGAGTAATTCGAATGCTCCTTCTTCTCCTATAATTCTCACTCCCTTCAATTACTTTGAATGGAAGAGTAAGATGAAAATACACTTGAAGTCAAGAGGGTTTTCTAGAATAGTTGAGGAAAAACATGCCATACCACATACAGTTGTAGAGAGAACCAAGCATCTAAATAAAATGGTTGAAGCCTTTGGATGCATATGCCTTCATGTGTTTGAAGATCTATTGTTTCATGTTGAAGGATTGAAGTCTCCAAATGAGTTATGGACAATATTGGAGAGTCTTTTTGGGAAACAAGATGGGCTAAGAGGCCACATTCTCGAAAATGAATTGGTTGCCCTACAACTAAAAATTTCAAAAGCATTCAAGAATTCTTCTCTAAACTTCATAAATTTGTTTTACAATGCAAGCATTGTGGCATCACTAAAAGTAATGAGCAATTGGTACTCTTCGTATTGAGCAAACTTGGATCTCAATTTTTCTGTCTATGTATCTACTTTACATTCTGTTCGAATGACAATCCTTGGATGGAAGTTTCCCACCTTAAAAGACTTTTCTGAAGCTCTCATTCAAAAAAAAGACGAATTGATTCAAATGGGTGCCATCAAGGCCTCCAAAGATCTAGCTATTCTAGCTGGAGAAGCAAGTGGAGTGAATGCAAAGGGGAGGCAAAAAGACAAGGACATGAAGTCATCTAAATCTAAAAGTGACAAACACAAGAGACCTAATTGCTCCTACTACAAGGAAACCATCCTAAGAAATATTGTATGCACAAGAAAATAGACCTACTGACCAAGCTTCTTGAACAAAACAAAATTGCTATTCCAAAAGAAGCAAAGATGTATGATTCTGGAAGTGGATTTGATGATTGCCATGCATTGATGGCTAGTTTTTCAAAGTCAAAAGCCCTGCTCATAGATTCTGGAGCCTCCAACCACATGGTTTCCTCTGAAGAATCCTTTTCCTCTTTAGATCTCAAAGATGGGCCTACTATTCACATGGGAGACAACTCTCAGATTTCTGCCAAAGGATTGGGTATAGTACATATAAAGCATGGTAAGTTCAAAAATATTTATCTGTTCCTTTTTTAACACCAAATTTTTTATCAGTATATCAGATGACTCATACAGAATCACCAAAGCAAGTAACTTTTGGTCCAAACACAGTAGATATTATAGAGATCTGCACCGGAAATATTATACCGTATGGGGTTGCTAATCATGCCTCTAAGGAATATGAGTTCTCACACTTCATGCCCTTCTCTCTAACTATTCCTTCATATTTTGATCAAGATCAGAGTGAATCCTCTTCTGATGAACATGAAGATCAAGATTTTGATGTTGAGATCATAGTTCAAGAATATTCAGATCCAGAACCAACACATATTTTGAGTCCATATTCAAGGTGAATATGGGCTCACACAATCCTCGCTACTACTAAGAACACAGTTGAGGATTCATCTGTTCATAGAACTACCAGACTTCAGCATCATGCCAACCTTGCATTATGCCATCTAGCTCTCCATGAGAGATGCAGCATGATGATGGGGTTCTCTCTTCCATCACTTGGGAAGACTCCTCATGTTCCATTCGCTCCAGTTGCAGAAAGAATTCCTCAGAGACTTGCTTCATCCAATACATCCTCTACACAGTGGAAGGCACATCAGAAGACTAGATCCACATCTAGCACCTGTTTTGGCATCCTACAGGGGATCAACTTGTCAAGTTTTTTGCAGAATTTTTCACTGATGAAAGCTTCCTTCGTTTTTGCTTAGTATGATGGTTCTTTGAGTTATTTACTATTCTTTTGAGGGGGGGTATTTTTCCCATGAGGTTTTCCCCATTTCTTCGGTTTGTGGACAGTTCTTTATTTTTCTATATTATTTGATTGTATGGGTGACCTTTGGTCCTAGTTACCAGGGCCCAGGATGGATTAAGGGGGGGGGTGTTAGGATATTCCTATACTCCATCCGAGTCCTACAAGATTTTTAGTCATTTTCATTTTCAGTCTTTTAGGGTTTGCATGCATTTTGCATGCATTCCCAGTCATCAGTCCCAGCACCTAGCCCTTAGTTAGATAGCCTCCAGAGCTTCTTCCTAATCAGTTTCAGCCCTCCTAGTGCCTAGTGTGGCCTCCTTTCACCTACTGCATGAGAGAGGTGCACTTCTTCACCTACAAGTCCAGTTATGTTCAGTTAACAAGAGTTCTCTCCCTGATTTTAGGCTTGACTCACTCTTTACTGACCTTATCACTCCGACGGACCTCCAGTGTGACTAGATAGACTCTTCTGACTCCAGTTAGCTCCATCAACGAATTCCAGTGAGCCACCTTCACTACATTAGTGCTTCCATGTGCTAGTTACTCCTACCACATTCAGTTAGACTCAGTTTGACTTCTGGTTGACTATTACTTGTGCATTGATGACTTCACTGATGATGAGTTGGACTCCTAGTTATGAATTGGTGACACTCCACTGATTATGGATCTGTCCATGCAGGCTAATTCAAATCACACCTAGTGTATTCGAATCCTGAGCATTGTATATTTACCCTTTTACTATTCAGATTAATGTAACATGTGTAATTATTTTGCCTCTAGCTTAGCTCCTTTGGATCTATGTTCTTCTGCTCTATTCTTCTTCTGTCATTCCTAAATTCTTTCATTGTGAGGTTTACATCATCTCTTTGGATCTACTGTGAGCATTTTCACGGTTGTTATTATTATTAATATTATTAATAATAATATTGTTATTATTGTCTTAAAAGAAAAGATTACTTATATAAATCAAATGTATAAAGGCTATGCATAGGACAAGTCTCATATTTGTTATTACTATTAACATTATTAATAGTATTAGTATTTTATTATTATGAGTTAACTTAAGTTACATCTAATTATAACAAAATAAAGATCCTAGATAAACTAGGAATAAACAATTAGTAAAATATTTTTTAAAGATATTATAATTCAAATTAAATTTAAAACTAAATATTATTATTCAAACAACTATATTCCAAACAAAACTCACCTATATAAAGAAGGGAGCATCTCTCATTATCATTCTCCTATGAACAAAAGAGAAATACTCTGCAGAACTGAAGCATCCTACTATAATTCTAGATCTGATTCAGCAGCTTATCCTAGGGCCTCTACCTCTCTTATTGCATGTTGGAACTAGCTTGAGGGGATCCAATGAGAACCAGGAATGGTCTAAGGGTCATGGTTTGGAGGAACATGGTAGTCCCAAATTTATCCAGTTAAAGATCACCCTACAGGTCAGCTAGGTCGATATATTTTTCCATTTACTAGTGTTTGAGTGTGCGGGTTTTGCAAGGAAAGATCAAGCTTCAAGAACTAGCTATGCACTACAAATTTTCCATATAGTTTAAATTAGATTTGGAAGTTTAAAAGTAGAATTTATATTACACCATTAATATTTATGTACATCAAGATGTTATTTCTTTTCTTTATAGAGAAAGGGCCAATTGGCATGGGCTGTCAGGGTTACTTTCTAGTATCAGAGTTTTAATTATTATTTCTGTTAAAATTTAAAAGTATGCCCTGAATATTTCAAGGGTCTAGCAAGGCTAGCCTAGCTAGCCTGTGCTAGACACCTATTTCAATAAAAGTATTAGAATCCAAAATTTTATTTTAATAATGATTGATGAAATTGCATTGTCCTTCTAAACCCTATTACTATCCTTTTGATTTATTTCATTTATATTATTAAGCTAGGGTTTAAACCTTTTATTCTTTAAAATGAAACTTAGGAAATTGCAAGAGGTAAACATTTTAAACACAGGCTATCCATCAACATAGCATTTTAAGGTCACTGGTTTATTTTTAAAAAACCTACAACTTAAAAACAAAAAAAACATCCACTGTGCATATAACTTCCCAAAACAATCAACTATTACGATTTCCCCTATCTACACTTTTCAGCTCTTCGGATCTTATCAACGGCCAAGGAAATTAAATGGACAACTAAACCATTAGAATCACAAGATAGGAACCACGCAGACCTTCCTGAAGCCAAACGAAAACAAAACTCAGTTCATTCCAGTATTCTTTTAAAAGGGATGAATAAAAACATAGGTCAAGGTATCAAAACCCTCTGCCAACATTCAATCATATAATAACGCTGACATTGGTAGATGCACAGTAACGACCTCATCATTATAATTTTCCAAGACAATTAAATAATACGAAACTCCTATCTAGAACATTCGATCCCTATCAACAACAAAGAAATCGATTGAGCTAAAGGTTTCACAAGATAAAGAACCACGAAAGTATTCATAAACCAACACAGTCAAATATTAACCCATTTCTTTATTCTTTAAAAGGAAGGAAAAAATAACACAGATCAGGACATTGAAACCCTCTACCCACGTTCTACAAACATTTAAGACTACTATTATACATCAACATGCAGCATAAAATGAACCACTAGCTATGATTTTAGAAGTCATCAGTATTTCTTTTCTCCTCTCAGGAATAGGCATTTAAATTCGAACTAAACCCAGCATATCAATATAAAGACAAAGGAATCAATGCAGTCCACATTTGGTCATTTAAATTCTCAGCACTTAACATTTAAATTCAACCTACGAAGTTACAGAGGGAAAACTCTCCATTAGAGGCAGAGGCCACCTAAGGACCAACCATTTGCCAGGAACCCATATCCATTCACGCTTTAGCAAATACTAGAATCATTCCAGGTCCTTCTCTCTTCCAGAAGCACGATTTCATTATCCATTTAAACCCTACTCCTATTTCCATAAATAAAGACTTACAGGAGTACAACAGAAAGAAATCAAACAAAGGACATTGCTAGAAAATAGTTGCACATAGCATACTCATTCAGAAATGCAAGTAATTCTTCCACACACCTTCATTTTATTCAAACCTCAAAACATACATGTTGTGGGTACACCCCATTAAAGCTTTAAAGAGTTTTGTAGAACCAAACGTTCGTCTATAAGAGAAAATATGAAACCCTCATGGGCCATCTAATCCAAATAAACATTTTCTGATAAGTTCAAATTCTCAGTTTCCATCTCTGAAAATGTCTTGGCCAAAATCGACCCACTTAAACTTTGAAATCTCTTACAGAGATCCCAAAGGGCACATCAAGTTACATTTAAAAGCTCGAAACCGCAAAGCTTGCAACCATAGCTGCGACAGGACGGAAATGAATTTTTGGGAAGGACTGGGATTACCAGACTCATGCCAAAATCCCAAGTTTCCTGCCACTTGATAGCATCTAAACGCAGTGGGTACCATAACTTATAACCTTCCATAGAAACCATGAAAAATCATGAGTTAAATCATAGACACAACAAATACTTACAAGATGATTAAGTTTTTAGGCTATGGGAAGAAGTTACCTATTGTTCTTTTGTAGCACCCTCCATTACTACGACTTCTCTGACCATGAGCGTAGCTTAGGTCAGAGCACTGTCAAAACCTCGATGCAGCAAGGAACTACTCTTAGCCGAAACCACGAAAATGATAAGACGTAGATGTGAAGACCAATGCATAAAAACTCTGTCGAGCTGACCACCAAACTACATGACTGTCATGTGCAACATTTAAAACTTCAACAACTTCCTTTAATGTCTCAATATTTTACCCAAATGATATATTTAAGTTTTGATGGCATCAAACTCCATGCATCTATGTCAAGGTTATTCGCAAATGTTAGCCCTTCGACCCTTTTTCAAAACCATAAACTAGGACCCTTGTTAGGTAGTGGAAACTAGGAAGTTTAGGGATAAGTTTCTTTTTTTTATGTACACCTGCAAAAAAATACATGATGATCCGATAAATGCTTTAGAAAGAAGTTGCTAAGTAAGCCTGAGTAAGCCCAAGTATTCATTCCTAACCTCTCAACAGTCAGCTAGTAGCAAGACTATCAACATCAAGAGCCTAGAAGTATACACCCTCTTTTCACAAAGTCCATAATGCCTGGATTAGTGATATGGACCAACTTAAAAAATTTAAATGAAACAAACATACATCTAGAACATTAAAGATGAAGTACTTAAAGAGAAAGAATTAATTTTTCCAAGACTGAACCATGCACATCACCCTACCATACTTCATTGCTTCCGCATAAAACATAACTGGTGAAACCAACTCTCTTAGAACATGGTTCTCATTGCATCAAACAATTACCGACCCAACTACCCAGTACTGAAGTTAATTTGCATTACATTATCTATTTAGGAAAAGTGTTAGGTAAGATGAATTTTTTTAAATTTTTACTGTTTTTAGGGACATTACATGTACATAGGGAATTCTAATAGAAAGTGACTTTCATCCTCAACGCTCGTAGTCTCACAAAGATGGAAGGTCCTTTCCACCCACGGTGTTTTAAGAAATGTCCACCATTTCGTTTCACTATGAATCTCATGAGAGTTCATTCTTATCTTGGCTATATTAATTTTCATCTTCGAACTAGTTAACACAAAGATATAGTTTTTATCTTCCAAGATAGGGTTAATGACCTCCTTATAGTATCTTAGTTTTCTTTTAATCTCTAATTCTTTCTCGCCCCACGTTTTCATTTTAAAATTATGTGATAATATTTTTTTATGTTATTGATGTCTTGCAAAGTGACATTTTCGTTTATCCCACAATGGTTTTTAACCAAGCCATGGTGTCTTTATACCATCCTCTCTTGAGCCGAAGTTGGTCTCGACTGGATTTTAAAGAAATTTTAGAAATTCTCTGGTCTCCTATGTTATTTATCCTATACTTGTACATCAAGTACCTGGTAATAACGATTCTCTTGATGGGGGGAAGACCTACTTTTAGAAGGATAATAGGGTAGGGTGTATTGCTTTTAATTTTGAGGTTATACGTTATGAAACGCTTATGTATTTGTTCAATATTCCTCGAGGATTCTCTAGAGATGCTACAACCCCAAACTTCACAACTGTACAACATAACACGAGTGATGAGAGTTTCAAAAGGAAGTTTATTTTTATCTCACATCATAAGGTTTGTTGATTTACAATTGTTTTGAATGAGAAAATAAGATTTACACACTTCATTAATCCTTTTCTTAATGGTATAGTTCAATTTGAGCTTGTGGCAAATATCAATTTCGAGATGTTTGTAGGAAGACACTTCCTCCAAGTTTCTATTCTCATATAAAACATTAGTGTAAGTGACCTTTGTGGACTTGATAATTGTTACATTTTTTTTGTTGGTGTTAACAATCATACCCATATTAGAGCAAAAATATTTGAGAATTCTTAATTGCTTATCAAGATAAAAGGGGTCGTGAGCATAAATAAGGAAGATGGAAACTATTCCAACTAAGGTCGTGCCAATGCAACCTACTTATTCTAAAAAACCTTCCATCTTATAATGGTATATGCTGAAAATGGTAGGGGAGAGGGGGAAACCTTGGATAAATCAAAGATTACAATTAATGTCTTTCTACCACACCTCAATGTTCTTAAATTTTGCAATGATAGTCTTGTAAAGCCTTATCCCAGCGGCTCTCAAATTGAGAGGAACCTTTATGCAACACCTCTAAAATCATATAGTCTAAACTTTAATAATAACACATTTTTTTTTGTCTAAGTAATTAATGTGACTATTATCATTTCCTTTATTAACATGATTTATGTAGGATAAGTTTAAACTCTAATACTTTATTTTGAAATAATGGCATTTAAAGTTAGTAAATACTTAAACAATACTTAATTAGATCTTTATGATTTAAACATGCTTAAATAGTCTATTCATTCTTCCACATAGTATGTTATAACTCTTTGCAATTTTTAGTCTAATCATATTTTTCATAAAATATATTATGGTTCCTTACAAATTTTTTTATAGATTATCCATGGAAACTACTAACCTTCATGTTTGTATTTGTCACATTCTCTCAACAAGGGGAAGACCTTAAGTTCATATATTAACAAATTTTATTTGTTATGCCTGTGTACATTTTAACGTGTTAACCCTTAACCTAAGTGTTTAGATTTCTTAACCTTCACTGAAATGTACATGAAAGAGTGTAGTATTCCTATATATTATCTAAGGGTCATTGAACTTAACCTCCTTATTTGTCAACTAGATTATTCATTAAACAAAGTTCTTGGTGACAATTGATATGATTAGGTGAGTCAGGCTCCACTTGTCGATCCACCTCATGCCACTTTGAGTTAGTATGTGCCCTTTTCATGAGAAAATAGTACGAGATAAGTAATGGAATTAATTTCGTAGTATTTTCAATTTATACAATGAATGTAATCCTGTCTAGTAGCTTCCATAGGGTTATCCTACCCTTTGTCGACTTTGGGTTAGATGTGTCGGGAGGAAATTCATGTCTTTACTCAGATAGAGTTTCTATAAGGTAATGGGAGAGGTTACCCCAACCTCGTTAACATTTTACTCAAATCATTTAGTCCAAGAGAACAATGAAATAAATTCTAGTTGTCTCTCGTTTAATAGGTTCTTCTATGAGAAGAGTTTTCTTTGAAACCGTATCTCATGGAAATACTTTGGATGCCAACTCTATTTCAAATCATCTTGTTCTCATTCTATGGTTAATTTTTGTACAAGCACTGAACAAAGAGTTCACTAAAGGAATCATAATTCAAGTAAATGTCACACGAGAGGCTACTTGTCATTTTCAAGTTGTAACATCCCAAAATTTTCACTAAAATTAATTTTTTTTGAAATAACATTAATTACCAAGAATGCTAATTGCGGAATAATTGTTTGTTAACTACTTAACTATTGGCAATTTAACACAATTGACAAATTGTAATTCCTAAACATAATAAGATAGTAGATTATAAATATAATTCTATATACAATATTTAATTTCTCATGCGATACAATTCTGGTAATAATACTGACAGCTATGTTTGAATGTTGATGAAGGGGTTCCTACAGGGTGCCCTGGGGTTTAGTTAGTTTTAATAGCTAAAGCATTGAACCTGTTTCTTTTCGCAGATCCACAGGTAGGTATTCTGACAATTCAAGTACTTCAAGTAATTCGATATATGCTTCAGCTAGCCATCAATGCATTAAGATAAATATGAATACTTATGTGCATGAAGGTATCGATGGTATGAATCTCCATTTTTTAGTTCAACAAGTACTATTTTGACGAAACGCAGAAATCGTAGCTAAAGATATCTACACTAGACTTTTATTGAAATCATCAATAGGAAAATACATATTCTACAGATTCATAAATGATTGCTAGAATTACAAATCGTATAAATATTATGAGGGTCCTATTAAATTCAAAACTAGTGCAATAGCTAGAGTCATCAAATATCTAAGATAGCCTTTATATCTCGATATGTATAAGTATGTGATGACAATCATTATCATAACAAGGTTTCGATATCATGTGACCATCGTGACATGATGCTACAAATTAAAATAGTGAAGCTTTTAGGATTAGAACAATTCTTTGTTTTAATGTTTATACTATTTATTATAATAGTGTAATAATATAGTTAATGGTAGCATTATCATAATGCTATGATGTGTATTGTATTGATTTTCGAAACCTTAATGCAAAATACCACATGCTTTCTATAATGCGACCTATGTCAAAATGATAATATATGCATTGTAAAAACCAACTATGTAAATTGTGAAATAAACATTGCAATGTTACGAAGTATTGAAATGCAGAAACCCTAGATATCATACTATGTTTTAATGGAAAATAAACATTGGTAATATAAAATATAAACACTATGCAAAAGATCGCGCCAATGCATTGATTATTGATGTTGACTGTCTTTAATTTTACTGCAGACATAAGCTGGCAGGATTAACGTGTCCGAACTGAGCTTTTATGCTTCCCTCTAACTCTTCGGTGGAATGTCTCGCTTGCTAATAGTGTAATAGGTTCCACGTGATGGTCTCATATGAAATGCTATTAGCATGTCGTGCTGTGTGCTACTCACTTGGTGATATGGCCTCCAACTGGACTTGGCGTTGGTAGAGTCATTAATGAAATGTTTGAACATAGTGATACTTCGAAAGTTGTAGTGCTCGGATGGCTCGATCACACCAATTGATCTGGATCTGTCTCGGTTTTGGGTACTAAACCCTAACTGCATTGACTATCCGCTGTTGGTATTACTCTTTTGTATTCATTTGGGACTACTGGGCTTGGAGAGAGGCCGACCATCTACGTAGTTATAGGGTTTGATAACTCAATGTCTGAGGACCCCTTCCTCAGATTCGATGGTGAGATATTCGGTTGAACCTGGTAAATTTTCAGATCTTAAATGGGGTTTGAGTGTTGTTTGGCACAGTGGTAAACGTTGAGCATTCAGAGAGAAGGTTCTTAGGGTATCTGTTATGTTTAGAGTTCGAGTCTGGAGTGAAAGAAAATAGTGAAATCATGGCATTTAAACCTTCCTGTTGTAGCTGCTGGATTTCCTAACCTCATCGCTATCGACGTTCCCAACCTCATGTTCTTGATGCAAAGTAATGTATTCGAATCGAAAAAAAGAGTCACTGGTAAATGTTTTCAAGTTGAATCCTGTGTGTTTTCTTATTTAAAAAAAAATAATAATAAGTTTTAACCTCACGTTGTTTTCCTGGAAGGTATTGCCTTCATCTTGGAGGTTATAGTGTTGAAATATCAATGGGAGTTGATATCTCTCTCCACTCGGTAAGCCTCATTGGAATAACCCTTCGTAGGTTCTCCTGGCATAGCTTGTTGATGACGCAGCTGATTCAATACTTGTTGCCAGGTCTTGGCATCATTTTAGCAATAAACTTAATATCTTGAATGTAATATTTTAAATGAGAGAGGGTGAACCCTCGTCATGTTTTTTAGAAACGGCCCGACCGAGTGTTGTTTTGACATTTTGATTTAAATGATTCACACTAGGGAACGAAACCCTCTCTATAACGAATATTTGCAATTGTTATGGTTTTGGAAACAACCGTGGTGTAGATTTGTATTTGAAATTTAATGTGGAGCTTTGATTAAAATTTCTGGCATTTAAATGAATAGAGATGCCGAAAGCCATTAGGTTGTTTTGATGAACAGGTTTGCGGTTTTAAATCTCTGTGTTCTATACTATTTATTAAATGATAACTAAGTGGCTTAGCCACGGTTTAGGGTAGCTGTTCATATTTTGAAGTTGATACGAAAGACTGTGATGAATTTTTTTCTCATTCGAGCCTCCTTATAATAATTATGGGTTTGATTTTAAATTCAGTATTGAGTTTACTTGATTTCTCGTGGAGAGTTCTTTGCTAAAAGGGGTATTATCCCTGGGTCGATTGACCATATAGATAAATGTGATTTTAAAATCTGAGTCGTAAATCCAAAAACCTAGGGTGACTTTGTAGTGTAAAAGAAAAATAAATATAATACTAAAGAAAGACAAACGAATGAATAGAATGTATGTGCTAGGGTTTCTGGCCATGTGTCGAATGTTTCGCAAACTATTTTTAAATGATATTAATAGGGTGTTTATACACTGATGTGAGTGATATGAGTAGATACGTTCATGTTCCTTCATTGAAATCGATATATACTGCAAATGTGTGCACTTAATACTTCTATTAATTTTGAAATAAACTGTTATTGAGAAATATAATAGAATTATTGCAAGAGTTGAAAAGAGGACATAGAAACGTAAAAACCCTAGTCTATTCTATGATTGTCAAAAATAGAAATGCAATCAAATACTGAATGATATTATTTAATTTGTAGCTGTTATTTCAAGAAATGTTTATGAAATAAAAATATAGTAAAAATCAAACCTTAAACTCATGAAAGGGATAATGAGGAAGGAGAACACAAAATTTTTATTATTTACCTCAGAATATTAATGATAAGAAAAACTAATGAAATATAATAGATTTTGATCTTCTCATTCAATTGGAAATCTACCTATCAAATTATCTTCATTAATTTCTTCTATGTACTAGAGTACGATGCAGATCCATTAGCATGGGGAAAAATGCAGAGAATATTTATTCAATTTATCATTACTATTCACAATCTTAATTAGATTTAGAAACTGAAAAATAGATGCATCTGAACAAGAACACATTCTGCAAATAGGAATTAAATACTTGCAAATAAACGAATTCAACTACTTAGTGACAGATAAACAAATAGAACCTGTAGATGAAGATAAGGCCGACAAACACCCAAGGAGGCTTGTTCCTTCCAACCTTCTCCAGAAGAAGCAACCAAACTGTTGGTTTCCTATGGACCCCCAAGCCTGCTTACTGAACCACTAAGTAGATGGAATCTATGTAGAAGCAAGGCACTAAGTAAAACTTATGCACTCATAATATGCCTTCTGCACTCAGCAATGTAATTTTTGCACTCAGCGGTAATGGGAAGACTCACAACATGATCAAAAACTTAGCATATCCCCTCATCAAATCTCTTTGGTGCTAGCACAGCAAAACCCCAAGGTAAATTTCCTTGTCAGGAAAAGTGATTAACCTCACTTCATAATTTGATGGCTATTATCTAGACTGCCTAGGTCTTTAGTGGTCAATTTTTGAATAAATGAGCCTCAAGCTCCAGTCCCACCTTCGAGGGCACTATGACCACATTTCAAGGGAGTTGTCCCATACCAACAGCTAGTTAGTTGCATCATGATGCTACCACTTGTCCATTGCCTTCTACCCCAGATTCCATTCCACCTAGTGGGTCAGTAACCACTCTTTCAACAGTCCCCTGAGGTGTTTGTCTCCTATTTTATTTATTAAATAATAAAATACTGTGCAAATTACAGTCATCCTTGGACACTTGTCCAACATAAAAAATTTACAATAAAATTTAACATAATGTTTCCAACATTAAATGTTCTTTAGCAAAAAGGGCATGTTACAAACACCCCCACTTAAGCTCAACATTGTCCTCGATGTTGCTTATTCTTCATTAGATTCCTCATGGAATAGAACTGGATATGCTGCCCGCATATTACTTTCCAATTCACAAGTAGCTTCATCAGGGCTAAGGTGCTTCCATTCCACCTTTAACTTCCCTATGGTGAGATTCCAAAGCATAATTTCCCTCTAGTAGAGAATACAGTCCTGTTCCACCTGAAAAATCTCCTTCAGGTTCCACCTATATGTCATTCCAATTCAGCACATGAGTAGCATTGTGCACATACTTCTTTAAAACATAAATGCGAAAAACATTGTGGATTTTTAAATTATATGGCAATGCCAATTGATATGCAACAACTCCAATCCTTGTCAGGATTTCGAATGGTCCACAATACCTTGGTGCTAGTTTAGCACAGCTCCCAAGCTTCAAAGAACTTTTCTTGGGTTATACCTTTATAAAAACATGGTCTCCCACCTGAAATTCTTTTTCAGTTCGTCTCAAATTTGCATAACTTTTCTGTCGATCTTAGGAAGATTTTAAGTTACCTTGAACCTATTTCACGGTTAGCTCTATTTCTTTCAATAAGTCTGGTCCTAGCATTAATCTGTCTACATGGTTATCCCAAGAAGTAGGAGTACAACATTTTCTTCCATACAAAATCTCAAATGGACTTAACTTAGCAGATGCTTGATAATGATTATTGTCGGCAAATTCTGCTAAATGTAAGTAATATTCCCACTTAGATGGCTGATCTTTAACATACATTCTTAGCATGTTTTCTAAAATCTAGTTTACCCTTTTTGTTTGACCATCACTTTGTGGGTGGAAAGAAGTGCTGAAATTTAGTTTAGTATTTAAACCTGTAAACAATGTTGTCCAAAAATTTCCAGTGAACTTAGAGTCCCGGTCAGAAATAATTACCTCTGGAATTCCGTGCAAGTGAAAGATTTGCTTCATGAATACATCTACAATGTTAGAATCTTTAAAAGTGGTTTTAACACAAATAAAATGAGCAGCCTTACTGAACTTGTCCACAAACACCATTATGGAGTCATTTTGTTTCTGGTTTTTTGGAAAACCTGTAATAAAATCAATACTTATAATCTCCCATTTCCATTCCAGAATTGGCAATGGCTGCAATAATCTAGCTGAGTGTTGGTGTTCAGCCTTTATGATCTGACATTCGAAACACCTAGCTATATACTCAGACACATCGTTCTTCATACTGGGACAAAAAAATATTTTCTTCACATAGTTATCATTTTCTGATAACGAGGATGTCCCGAATAAGGACTCTTATGAACTTCATCCAAAATAAACAGCTTAACTTTCGACATATTAGGAACATAAATTCTGTTTTTATAAATCAAGAATCCTTTTTCATTAATGTTGTAATCTGTTATTCAATTTTCAAATAAATTTTCAGCCACTTTAGCATGTAATTTTTTGTAATTTTCATCTTGCTTAATTCCTTCTTCGATTTGATTTTCCAGATCTGTCTTAAACATGCTGATTGTTGCCACAAAGTTTAATTTGGCATTTCTGCTCAAGGGATTAAGAACTTTCTTTTCTTTCCCCTTAATGTGTTGAATCTCGAAATCATACTCGCTAAGGAAAGCTAGCCATCTAGCTTTCCTCGCGTTAAGATTTGTTTGATCCAATAAATACTTTAAACCTTTATTATCTATCATTAGTATGAATTTTCTTCCAATCAAGTGATGGTGCCACATTTTTAGTGCATGTATCACGACTGCCAACTCAAGATCATAAGTTGTATAATTCTTTTCATGAATTTTTAACTTCCTTGACTCAAAAGCAATGGGATGACCTTCTTGACTTAAGACCCCTCCAAGTCTATCATTGCATGCATCAATGCATATGACAAAATCCTTATTGGGATCAACAATTTTTAAAATTGGTGTCGTAGTTAATAATTCTTTTAACTTATTAAAGCTTTCTTGACACTTTTGATCCTATACGAATTTATTCCCTTTCTTCTGCAAATAAGTGATGGGGTTAGCAATTCTAGAGAACCTTTCAATAAACTTTCTATAATAACCTGTTATCCCCATGAATGACCATACATCAGTTATGTCTTTAGGGACAGGCCACTCGTTAATTGATTTTATCTTATTAGGGTCGATATAAATTTCGTCTTTAGAAATTATGTGACCTAAGTACTGTATTTTATCTTTATAAAAATCACATTTACTGAACTTAGCGTAAAGCTGATGTTCTCTTAAAACTTGCAGAATTATTTTTAAATGTTCGTCATGCTCTTCTTTAGTTTTTGAGTAAATCATAATATCATCAATGAATACCATACAAACTTATCCAAATATTTATGTAGAACTTTGTTCATTAAACACATGAACACTGTCAGTGGATTGGTTATCCCAAAAGGCATAACTACAAACTCGTAATGTCCATATCGTGTTCTGAATGCAGTTTTGAATATGTCTTCGTCTTTTATTCTAACCTGATGATACCCAGACCTTAAATCAATTTTCATGAATATATCTGCTCCGCGTACTTGATCAAATAGATCATCTATGTGGGGTAAGGGATATCGGTTCTTAATTGTCATTTTATTAAGTTGATGGTAATCGATGCACAATCGCATGGTACCGTCCTTCTTTTTAACAAAAATTATTGGTTCTCCCCAAGGAGACACACTTGACCTTATGTAGTTTTTATCTATGAATTCTTTCAGCTGATATTTTAACTCATTTAACTCCAGAATATTAATCCTATAGGGAGCCTTTAAGTTTGGTACCGCCCTTGGTACTAACTCAATGGTGAAATCAAGTTCCCTTTTCAGAGGAAATCCTAGAATTTCTTTCGGGAATACATCAGAAAAGTCCCTAAGGATGGGAATATCCTCTAGTTTTAACTTGTCTTCTTTAGATGAACACTCGTCATTAATAACATTAACAGCAAACATTTTACAGCCCTTTCTGGCAGCTCTTTTTACTTGTAAAGTAGAAATATGTCTTACTGAAATCTTACTCTGAATTCCTTTTACTGTTTCAATGTTACCTTCATTATTCAAGCAGGTAAAATATTTCTCATAACAATTAAGTATTACTCTATGTTGTTCAAGCCAGTCCATGCCAATCAACAAGTCATATGAACCTAATGGTAAAAAATTTAGATTAATTTGCATTTTCAGCTCACTTATAAACACTCACAATCTTTGACAAAATCTGTAACCTTTATTTTAGTGCCAGTTGCAAGCTGAACTAATCATGCATTATCAAATTTCTCTACTTTTAACTTGCAACCGTTCACTAAAGTATGTGAAATATAACTCAGATTTGCACCTGGATCTCTCAGAATGGAAATATATTTGTTTTGTATCATACCTTCAATTTCGACCATAGATGTTTGATGGTCAGCTTGACGATTTTCCAACGTTGCATTTATTCTGGGCATTTCTCTTGCGATATCTCCAACTATAGGTTCTTTTTGCATAGTGTGAATATTGTTGACTATCCTTTTGTTGCGTGGGCAATCATCTTTCTTGTGTGGTCCACCGCAGTCAAAACACTTCAAGGTCCTTTTTGTTCAGCATACCTATTGTTGTTATTATTATTATTAGATACATTCTTGGTAGCATTAAAATTCTGTGGTGCATTACCCCTGTAATTATTATTACTTCAAAAATTTATGTTATTAAAATTTTTCTTAAAACTTCTAGAATTTTGATTAAAAATATTCATTTTGTGATCAAGATGATTAGACTTATTACTCTTCCAGCCAGTTGTTCCTTCTCTTTTTTTTGTTTTGATCAAAACAAAAATTAGCTTTTCTCATGGCCTCTTCCAAGGTGGAAGGGTTATCATACTTGATGCGGTCTTTTATATTGAAAGGTAAACAACTAAGAAACCTTTGCACTTTAGGATTCTCTTCAACCATATAAGGTACATACCTCAAGAAGCTAAGGAACTTGTTGCACAACTCTTTCATGTTCATTGTACCCAACTTTAAATCATAAAACTCTTTTGACTTATCTTATAATATTGTTCCGACAATTTTTTTTTCTTAAACAGTTGTTTAAACATATTCTAGGTCACTTCTCTTTCTTTTATACTCTTAATTCTTTTAAGATCCTACCACCAAATATCTGCCTTCCCGGTCAGATTGTAAATAGTCATCTTGGCTTTTAATTGAGAAGAGTAGTCGTAAATATTAAAGTACTTCTTCATTCCAAACAACTATGTTTCAGCTGTCTCACCCTTCTCACTTTTGCCATTAAAGGTTGGTGGCTTAATCTTTTTAAATTCTCGTGTAATATGTTTATGATGTTTATGTTTTCTATTTTTAGAGCGGTAATCACTATTACTGCTGTCATGATCAGAGTCATTATTACTTTGATCAGATTTAGATGATGAGTAACTATTCCTTTTATCATTTCTTGCTTTCTTATGTTTATGTTTGTGGGACATTGTTTCAGAATCAGACTTCATTTCTGATTTTCTGCCTCTTTCATCATTATGACAGTTCTCCCTCAAATTCTATTTTAACTCCTCCTATACCTTCAGGATCCGTTCATTATCTTCTTTAACAGCTCTTAACTCAGATTTTAAATCCTATATAGTACATAAAAGTTCAGAAGACTGGTTATTTAATTCCACATAAATTCCTTCAGGATTGTTATTATTAATACGTTCATTATGAGGTGTTTTGTCCTCTGCTGATTCTTCTAGTATTTCCATACCTGCAATTTAAAGGTCAATTTGTTCTGTACAAAAATGAAATTAAAATAAAAGTTAGTAACATAAACTTTCTGATTTATTTTCTGTTTGCGCGCGTGAGCCTATTTCAGGCCTAGAGTTTGAACTCGTGCTCTGATACCACATGTAACATCCAAAAATTTTCACTAAAATTAAATTTTTTTGAAATAAAATTAATTACTAAGAATGCTAATTGCGGAATAATTGTTTGTTAAGTACTTAACTATTGGCAACTTAACACAATTGAAAAATTGTAATTCCTAAACACAATAAGACAACAAATTATAAATATAATTCTATATACAATATTTAATTTCACATCCGATACAGTTCTAGTGATAATATTGACAGCTATGTTTGAATGTTGATGAAGGGGTTCCTACAGGGTGCCCTGGGGTTTACTTAGCTTTGATAGCTAAAGCAGTGAACATGTTTCTTTTTGTAGATCCGTAGGTAAGGTATTATGACAATTCAAATACTTCAAGTAATTCGATATATGCTTCAGCTATCCGTCAATGCATTAAGATAAATATGAATACTTCTATGCATGAAGGTATCGATGGTATGAATCTCCAATTTTTAGTTCAACAAGTACTATTTTGACCAAATGCAGAAATCGTAGCTAAAGATATCTAAACTAGACTTTTATTGAAATCATTGATAGGAAAATACATATTCTACAGATTCATAAATGATTGGTAGAATTACAAATTGTATAAATATTATGAGGGTCCTATTAAATTCAAAAATAGTGCAATAGCTAGAGTCGTCAAATATCTAAGATAGCCTTTATATCTCGATATATATAAGTATGTGATGAAAATCACTATCATACCAAGGTTTCAATATCATGTGACCATCGTGAAATGATGCTACAAAGTAAAATAGTGAATCTTTTAGGATTAGAACAATTCTTTGTTTTAATGTTTATATTATTTCTTATAATAGTGTAATAACATAGTTAATGCTGCGACGTGTATTGTATTGATTTTCAAAACCTTAATGCCAAATACCACATGCTTTGTATAATGCGACCTATGTCAAAATGATAATATGTGCATTGTAAAAACCAACTATGTAAATTGTGAACTAAACATTGCAATGATACGAAATATTGAAATGTAGAAACCCTAGATATCATACTATGTTTTAATGGAAAATAAACATTGGTAATATAACATATAAACACTATGCAAAAGATCATGCCAATGCATTGATTATGGATGTTGATAGTATTTAATTTTACTGTAGACATAAGCTGGCAGGATTAACGTGTCCGAACTGAGCATTTATGCTTCCCTCTAACTCTTCAGTGGAATGTCTCACTGGCTAATCTTGTAATAGGTTCCACGTGATGGTCTCATATGAAATGCTAGTAGCATGCCGAGTTGTGTGATACTCACTTGGTGATATGGCCTCCAACTGGACTCGGCGTTGGTAGAGTCATTAATGAAATGTCTGAACGTATTGATACTTCCAAAGTTGTAGTGCTCGGTTGGCTCTATAACACCTGTTGATCTGGGCCTATCTTGGTTTTGGGTATTAAACCCTAACTGCACTTACTATCCACGATTGGTATTACTCTTTTGTATTCATTTGGGACTATTGGGCTTGGAGAGAGGTCGACCGTCTGCATAGTTATAG
Organism: Larix kaempferi; assembly: GCA_027924585.1. Classification (NCBI taxonomy): domain Eukaryota; kingdom Viridiplantae; phylum Streptophyta; class Pinopsida; order Pinales; family Pinaceae; genus Larix; species Larix kaempferi. The sequence continues at coordinate 1,219,644 of BSBM01000710.1, read as the reverse complement.
GGTTTGATAACTGAACGTCCGAGGACTCCTTCCTCGGATTCGATGGTGAGATCTTGGGTTGAACCTGATAAATTTTCATATCTTAAATGGGGTTTGAGTGTTGTTTAGCATAGTGGTAAATGTTGAGCATTCAAAGAGAAGGTTCTTAGGGTATCTGTTATGTTTAGAGTTCGAGTCTGGAGTGAAAGAAAATAGTGAAATCATCGCATTTAAACCTTCCTGTTGCAGTTGCTGGATGTCCTGACCTTTTTGCTATCGGTGTTCCCAACCTCATGTTCTTGATGCAAGGTAATGTACTCGAATAAAAAAAAAGAGTCATTGGTAAATGTTTTCAAGTTGAATCTTGTGCGTTTTCTTGTTTAAAAAAAAATAATAATAAGTTTTAACCTCGCGTTGATTTCCTGGTAGGTATTTCCTTCGTCTTGGAGGTTATAGTGTTGAAAGCTCAATGGGAGTTGATAGCTCACTCCACTCGGTAAGCCCCGGTGGCATAACCCTTCGTAGGTTATCCTGGCATAGCTTGTTGATGACGCAGCTCTTTCAATACTTGTCTCTAGGTCCTCGCATCATTTTAGCAATAAACTTAATATCTTGAATGTAATATTTTAAATGACAGAGAGTGAACCATTGTCATGTTTTTTAGAAACAGCCCAGCCGAGTGTTGTTTTGACATTTTGATTTAAATTATTCACACTAGGGAATGAAACCCTCTGTATAACGAATATTTGCAATTGTTATGGTTTTGGAAACAACCGTGGTGTAGATTTGTATTTGAAATGTAATGTGAAGCTTTGATTAAAATTTATGGCATGTAAATGAATAGAGATGCCGAAAGCCATTAGGTTGTTTTGATGAATAGGTCTGTGGTTTTAAATATCTGTGTTCTATACTATTTATTAAATAATAACTAAGTGGCTTGGCCATGCTTGAGGGTAGCTTTTCATATTTTGAAGTTGATACGAAAGACTATGATGAATGTTTTTCTAATTCGAACCCCCTTATAATAATTATAGTTTTGATTTTAAATTCAGTATTGAGTTTACTTGATTTCTCGTGGAGAGTTTTTCGTTGAAAGGGGTATTATCCCTGGGTCGATTGACCATATAGATAAATGTGATTTTGAAATATCAGTCCTAAATGCAAAAACCTAGAGTGACTCTGTAGTGTAAAAGAAAAATAAATATAATACTAAAGAAAGACAAACAAATGACTAGAATGTATGTGCTAGGGTCTTCGGCCATGTGTCGAATGTTTGGGAAACTGTTTTTAAATGATATTAATAGGGTGTTTATATAGTGATATGAGTGATATGAGTAGATACGTTCATGTTCCTTCATTGAAATTGATATATACTGCAAATGTGTGCACTTAATACTTCTATTAATTTTGAAATAAACTGTTATTGAGAAATAGAATAGAATTATTGCAAGAGTTGAAAAGAGGACATAGAAACATAAATAACCCTAGTCTATTCTATGACTGTCAAAAATAGAAATGCAATAAAATACTGAATGATATTATTTAATTTGCAGCTGCTATTTCAAGAAATGTTTATGAAATAAAAATATAGTAAAACTCAAACCTTAAACTGATGAAAGGGATAATCAGGAAGGAAAACACAAAATTTTTATTATTTACTACAGAATATTAATGATATGAAAAACTAATGAAATATAATAGGGTTTGATCTTCTCATTCAATTGGAAATATACCTATCAAATTATCTTCATTAATTTCTTCTTTGTACTAGAGTACGGTGCAGATCCTTTAGCATGGGGGAAAATGCAGAGAATATTTATTCAATTTATCATTACTATTCACATTCTTAATTAGATTTAGAAACTTAAAAATAGATGCATCTAAACAAGAACACATTCTGCAAATAGGAATTAAATACTTCCAAATAAAAAAATTTAACTACTTAATGACAGATAAACAAATAGAACCTATAGATGAAGATCGGGCCGACAAACACCCAAGGAGGCCTGTTTCTCCCAATCTTCTCTAGAAGAAGCAGCCAAACTGCTGGCTTCCTATGGACCCCCGAGCCTGCTTACTGAACCACTAAGTAGATGGAATCTGTGTAGAAGCAAGGCACTAAGTAAAACTTCTGCACTTTGTAGTATAACTTCTGCACTCATAATATGCCTTTTGCACTCAGTAGTAATGGGTAGACTCACAACATGATAAAAAACTTAGCATATCCCCTCATCAAATCTCTTGGGTGCAAGAACAGCAAAACCCCAAGGTAAATTTCCTCGTCAGGAAAAGTGATGAACCTCACTTCATAATTTGATGGCTATTATATAGACTGCCTAGGTCTTTAGTGGTCAGTTTTTTAATAAATGGACCTCAAGCTCCGGTCCCACCTTCCAGGGCACTATGACCACATTTCAAGGGATTTGTCCCATACCAACAGCTAGTTAGTTACATCATCATGCTGCCACTTGTCCATTTCCTTCTACCCCAGATTCCATTCCACCTAGTGGATCAGTAACCACTCTTTCAACAGTCCCCCTTAGGTGTTTGTCTCCTATTTTATTTATTAAATAATAAAATATTGTGCAAATTACAGTCATCCTTGGACACTTGTCCAACATAAAAACTTTACAATAAAAGTTAACATAATGTTTCCAACATCAAATGTTATTAAGCAAAAAGGGCATGTTACGCAAGTGTATTATTATATTTACTTGATAATTTCAGTAATGTTTATATCTTGATGCTTATTTTACATGTAGTGACTATATTTCGTTCTAGAATAAATTATGTACATAGTAGTTGGAGTAAGGTTTTATAGGTAAAAATATATTCTTAACATAAACAATATAAAATTGTTATTGTTCTTATTTCCAACAATAACACTATATTTTTATTTTTTCTACATACACTACAATAAAACAAGCAATTAGTGCCTTAAATAGCGCTGGAATTTATTGTTTTTGAGTTCACGAATTGGGCACTTTTGTCGGCATAATACTTGACGTCACAGTGTATGTTCACTTTGGTGCCAAAAATAGCGTCGGGATTAGCATTGGAAATAGTGCCCAAAGTAGTGTCAGAAAATATGGTGCCTACATTAGCACCTAGGATAGCACCTAATTTAATGACTAAAGTTGCTTCCTATTTGGATTCCATTTCTGCTATGTTTTTTGCTTCTAGTTTTGCTCCCATTCATGGATCCTATTTTGCTTCTAGTTTTGCATCGAAAATAGATTCTTTTTTGGATTCCTAATTGACGTTGAGTTTTTCTTCCATTATGACGTCCTTTGTTGCTTCTAGTTTTGCTTCTTGTGTTGCTTCTAAGTTTTCTTCCAATTTTTATTCCAGTTTTGCTTTCGGTTTTGCTTCTGGGTTTGCTTTCAATTTTTCTTCCACTTTTGCTTTCGGGTGTGCTTCCATTGTTGCTTCTAGTTTCAATTCCCATTTTGCTTCTAGTTTTTCTTCTGGGTTTGCTTCCAATGATGCTTCCATATTTGCTTCCGATATAACGTTGCTTGTTGCATTAGGGTGTATTAAGTCCTCCCAATTCCCTCCCCATATTATTTGAAAGCATTTGGATGCTTTTGGATCAGCTTGAGTTCACCTATCCAAAGTTCAAAATTTGGTCCAAATTGAGTGATTTTTCATATCAGGGATATTATAGTGGTATCTGAGCATGGTCCTTGCACCTGTGCATTGGATCATCCATTAAATAAGAAAATTGCAGCCATGTCCTATTCTGATGCTGAATATGATGAGCAATATGAAGAGTACTATAGACAATGTGAAGAGGAAATTATGTGAATGGTATGAGGAAGATGTGCCATCATGTAACACTTATTGCCATTTCATAAGGGACAAGGGTTATTATTATGACCCTGTGTATGATGAATATGAATTTGAAGGAAACAATATGGTGGAGGGAAACTTGAAAAACCCTGCCCCAACAATATCAAGCCTATAATATTATATCCCCAAAGGTGGATTCTTTGTGTGGATATAGGCCTGAGAATGAATATGTGGAGTTAGTTAAAAAAGGTCTATTCCCTTCTTGCAAAATAACTTGGAGATAAAATCATATTTGTTATAGTGAAAAGGAGGATAGAAATGAGGAGACCCATGAGCCACCTGGTTCTATAGGTGGTGAAGCAGAAGAAGCATTACATGAAGAGGATCAAAATTCAATCCCAACTGACTCATAAAAAGATGAAGAAACTGTTAACACCCAAAAAGTGCTCACCATCTCATCTCCCTCATTACATGACTCATTTGTCCATATTTCCTACCATATTTGCCTCCAAAACCTTAAAAAAGCATTAATAAGTCACCAAAAGGACAAAAAAACCCCTTTTTTTCCCCCAAAATAATTTAAATTTCCTCCAAAAATAGCAAAAACCCTCTAAAAGGGCCCTAAATTCCCCAAAAATCAAATAAAAGAGAATAAAAAAATATAAAAAAGAGGAAAAAGAGGGAAAAAAGAAGCAAAAACCCTATACAATTGACCTAAACCATATGGTGCCCAAAACCATGGGTCAACACTCCGCCACTAAAAATATATAAATAGGTGATGGAGGCTTCCCATTTCACATCTACAATCTTCCCTATCCTCACTCTACCAAAATCACTCTTGAAACCCTAGCTTACCATTTGAGCTAGTATTTCCCATTTGAGTGCCCCTTTGGCCCATTATTCAAACACCTTGGAGAAGGAGAAGGAACCAATTGGAGCATGAAAGCAACCCTCCTGGACTACTGCAAGAGCTCCACCAACCTCAACACTTGAGGTAAAATTAATACAAAAAGGAAAATCTTTATCATAATGTCATGTCTTTTTATTTTTGTTAATGCTCATGCTAGGTTAAATTTCATACTATTTTACTGCTTTAATTTACTGTTTATTGAACTGCTACTAAGGAGGCCCTTCTCCTTAGTAGGTGCTCATTTGCACAAGCTGGGGTGAAAACCCTAGCTACAGTTTTGGCGGCTCCACTGTTGTTTCTTTGAATTTTTGGTTAAAAAATTACAGGTTTTTTATTTTTTGCAAATATTTTTCTGTTTTCCCTGTTCGGTTGTGGCTTCGGCCAAATGGGTTTTCCGACACAGATTGCAGCTTTCGGCCATCTTTCCGCGATTCAGATCGCAACTATTTTCTCTTTTCCCGCGGCCCCAAGCGCAGCCTTTTGCCTCTTTCCTGCACTCCAGACCGCAGTTTTTAACCCCAAACCTGCGATCCGACCACGGCTTTCTGCCCCTTTGCCACGCTCCAAAGCGCGCATTGTGGCCGTAAACCTGCGATCCAACCAAAGCTCTTCCCCCTTTAGCCGCACCCCAGACTACACCTATTGACCTCATAACCACGATCCGCTTGCAGGTTTCAGGCCTTTAGCCACGCCCCAAAGTGTGCCTTTCATCCACTGACCCACGATCCGACCACAGCGTTCCGCCCTTTAGCCAAGCCCCAGCCCACGCCTTTCGACCACAGACCCGTGATCTTCCCACAGGTTTTCCTCATATACCTACACCCCGATCGCAGTTTTCATCCATACAACCGCACTCCAGACCACACATTTCAGTCACAGACCCGTGCTCTGTTTTCTGCATTTTTTGCCCTTTTTTGAACCCAGAACTTTGCTGCAGTATTTTCTGCACCTGCACAGCCACCTGTTCTGTCTGCAGCCATACTTACCTACAACCTTTTTCTTCAGTTTTCTTTCTTTTCCATTTACAAATTTTTTAAGTTTAAACATTTCAATTGAAAAAAGAAAACTTTGCATTACAAGTTTAATTTCTGCATTATTATTATTGGTTGAAAGTTTCCCACCCCATGGCACTTTTGATTGGGTTCATTACCTCACACGCACACACTCTGTCACCTAATTCAAGTGAGCCTTAAAATACTACTTAACACAACCAACATTCTAACCCCACTTGGGGAACACATAAGAATATTGTAGTTAGATAGGACAGGGGGGATAGGCATCCAAATAACACCGCTCAATCGATTACACTTGAGACATAGATGTTGTCCATTAGGGAACAAAAATCCCCTAGTATTTTTGGGCACGGTCACAACCAGTTTATCAAAGGGACTCTCCCTTAGGAGGGTTGAAGTATCCAGACTGGTTCTGGAGGCCTAAGTGGAATACTGCAATCCATTCAGAAACTGAAGGCTACCTACTCGTCGATCTACGTGTGGTGATTCCTTTTAGGCGCACATGGTGATAGGACTAGAGCTGTAGATTCACCTTTTATGGATGTGTCATGAATGAGGTATCTTAGTTTTCTTTCTTCTAGGATTGTCTTACTCGGTGTTCCTCCTGGTAGGGGGATATCTTTAGCCACTTGGCTCTACTATCCATATTGTCTAACTTGGATTTCATCACCTTGCACAGGATATGTCTCGTTGAGTCAGAATACTATTTAGCTAGGTGTTTGCATGCTCCCTTACCTCCCTTTGGTCTAGCAATTCCACTATTTTTATTTTTTAGGAAACCTACTGCTTGTTGGTATTCTGACCATTGTTGTTGACGCTCCGCTTATTGTAACACAGCTGTTACAGTGAGTGTTTTGAGCTGGTTGTTGGCTTGAGTGTCATATTTTTTGCGCTCTCCTTCTACACACTCAGCTGCATTAGGGTTTTTGAGCTGTTTATCACTCAATACAACCCCCAGATACTTGACACCATCTATCACCATTGAGTCCCCGAGACACTCTTGGCACCTCCGGGGTGAGCCCCCGCAACATAGTTCACTTGACATCACCTGTCATAGACATAGGGATTCATCACTCGACTTCGCTCGTCGACGACATAGAGATCCGTCCCCCAACCCCGACGCCCCTTATTTTACATCTGATTCTGAGACAGAGTCCAAGAACCCCACTTATACTGCACCAACCAGCCCCATGGCTGGCATGACTTCCAACCCCTTCTTTGTAGGGACCATTGGTGGAGCGTCCACCACCACCCCATCTACCACACTTGCTTTAGGTATGCCCTAGATGGGGCCCACCCCCACCATTCCGGTCACTGTGCCAATTCCAGTGGCTAGCATACCCAACCCAACTCCACTAGTGACTCACACTACCCTTGGAGGTGCAGGACCATCCCATACCACCTTCGTTCCTCCACCCAGGGGCAACATCCCCAACCTGAACCTAGCCCCTTCACTTGGAGGCGTTGGCCCCAACGTGACCACGACCACCATTATGTCACATCCTTCTACTAGTTTTCCATTCATGGCTAGTCTCAACCTTCCTGACCTAGCCAGACTGACCAACGATCCCATTAGACATGACCCTGCGTGGCCTCACATGCCCACCAAGCTCCCATCAGACATCCCTGAGTTTGAGGGCAAGCCAGGTGAAGACCCCCAGAACCATATTATGTCCTTCCATCTATGGTGTTCCTCCAACTCCATAGTGGATGACTCTGTCTACCTCCATCTATTACAACGTACTCTCACTAGCTCTGCAGCCAAGTGGTACATCGAGCATCCCCATGGGACCCATGCCACCTTTACTTCCCTTGCCTCAACCTTCTTGTAGTTCTTTCAGTTACATGTCCGCTATGACGTGGGAGTTGAGATCCTACTGTCTTACAGACAGAATACGGCCACCCACATCACTGACCACATTCATGAGTGGTGTCGACACCGAAGCTTGTGCAAAATCAAGTTAGATGACTGTATCTTCTTAGATTGGTTTCTAAAATCTCTCCTTCCCGTCGTTGCCAAGGATGTGGCATTAGAGCGACCCCAGTCCGAGGAAGAGGCCATCCTAAAAGCCTAGCAGTTTGACCTTATCTATGCCCAGTCTGGTTATCTATATACCATTATACCAAACGCCCCCCGTGGTGATTCCTCCCAAAATGATGCGTCGGGGTATCCCATGCCACTGATGGCATCATTGGCCATATTACCTCACATAACCAGCCCTTTTCCATAGCACGCACTAACCATGGCCTCGACCTTTCACGGGCTACATCCCACTCTAGAGCAACCAATTCATATGCTCCCATGGCCCATAACCACCATTCCCATGGACCATCATGTCCACCTCAGTGCTTCGGCCATGCATCCCCCACTTACGCCCCCCTCGTCGCACCTCAGCCATATTACCACCCGCAGGTCGGGTAAGCTCCTGTATCCTCTCAAGCTCCCCCCTGCTTATTATCCGCCACAGGTAGCACCTACGGAAAACCCACAAACCATCACACAGACATATCAGTGACCCCCAGAAAGTTCAGCACCTGCACCGCTTCCACCCACTTATTATCCACCACAGGCTGCTCCCACACCTGCACAACCTGAAAACCCACCTGCCGCCCAAGGGCAAGTGTATGCGCAACAAAATATGCAGTAGAACCAAAATAACCAATGCCAGCAAGGCCAACAAAACCGCGGCAAAGGACGTAACCGCGGGAACAACCCCCCTCAAGGTGACTAGCCCCTTAATCCCCCAAACAATAATAACGTGGCACCTACCAACCAAAACCCCAACTGGCCACCCAAACAAGCAAAAAACCCTAATTTGCGAACGAACCATCCCTGTTCTATTTGCGGGGCCTATGGCCATTACACACACGCTTGCCCACATTTGGAGAGGGCCCGACAACTCTGGAACGATGATGCCCACCGCCAAGGGCACACGACACCTCAAGCGCCACCTAACCCCCCACCATCTCAAACTCAACCCTTGGTTTTATAGAACCCTTTACCAACCCAAGGCATGGTGAACACTCAACCGTTAGCTCCCCCTCAATGAAACGTGCCTCCACAACAGCAAATCGCTTATGCAGATCTTGATCAACCCATGCTAGACTCAGGTACCCATCACTTGTTAATGATGCCATCCACTGATGTCAACCTTCAAACCCGTCATAACTAATATGGCTCCACCCTTGAAGCCCTTCCTTCCAACAAAAACACCAATGCTCTTCCCATCGATCAATCATTACAAATACCTCCGGCCTCATTAGATGGCGCCCCGAAAGCCCCTCGCTTCCCACTTCGCTGCATCAACAATAACCCCAATGCTTGCACAACGTCTAATTACAACATTGTAGATGACTTAGCTCAGTCCCCCGCAACCATGTCTGCGTTAGAGGTCTTAAAAAACTGTCCTACACACCGCAAGACTTTGCTATCATCCATTGGTGCTATTGACCCAACTGATTCATGAATGATGGCCTTCGATCTTGACCAATCTGAACCACGCATGCTTTCCACATTAGCATTCCAAGTTTCTGTATCCGTTCGGAATCTTGTCATCCATCGGTGCATCATCGATGAGGGTGCCTCTACATGCATTATGTCGACATTCGTTTGGCAGAAGTTGGGATCCCCTACTCTCCAGCAGTCCACCACTGCGTTGCGAGCCTACGACGGTCGTTCAGCTCAACCCCAAGTTCTCTTAGCTAATGTCCCTATCCATTTGGCTGGTAAAACAGTGCTTATTGACATAGAGGTCATCAAAGCCCAACTTGATTATAACCTCTTACTTGGCCGCAATTACATGTACACCATGAGGGTGGTTGCCTCATCTGTTTTTCATACCATGATGTTCCCCCATGAAGGACACGTGGTCAAGATTGACCAACTGACCTATTACGATCCCAACGCCCCCACTGCACCCGAAAACGTTCTCCCCATGGTTGAACAACCTGTTTGTGGTACATCTACCTCATTGGTTTCCTCAGTGGGACCCAGAGTTTACTCAGATACGCTGATGATGTCAACATTCCAGTCCATTCCACCCTCATCACCAGCGACCGAAATATCTGACTTATGTACCATCTCCCACAATTCACAAACACCCAACCATCAACCGCCCCTACTACCCCAACCACCATTGGTACCTAGTCATGTTGGTGTTACACCCATCCATACAATCCCCTTCCTATTCCTCCCTTTGGGAGTAGTAAGCGCCCCGGTTATGGCTACTCTCAGATTCCCCAGGTTAACTTTAGGATTACCTGTGTGGTATCTAACACCTCTCGTTTCCCCTCCGACACCAAATGTTGTCCTACAACCGGTGCAACCCATCACCAGTACTAGTCAACCGCCTCTCGGTGTCACTACTCCTTCCTCATTTACCAATTTATTCCCTCTTATCAAGCACACTGGGGGCAGAGGCCCACAACCATACACCACCCTACGTTTCGCATTCCTCCCAAATTCTCTTTGTGTGATGAGTTGGGCCATGCTACCCATCAATGTCCACAATTACCCGCATTACAAGAGAACATGCAAATGCTTGACGACGACCCCAACATCCCGGTTGTCCAACTCGACCCTACCTCTAAGCCTCGCGATAAATCACTGCATACCAATCACCCTTGTACAATATGCGGTATTTACGGCCATTACTTGGACCTCTCTATGAGATGAATAACTTACGACCACCCTTGTATCCACAATATGCGGTATTTACGGCCACCCTTGTACAGAGAATCTCTCTACGAGATGAATAACTTGGACCTCGAGATGGCTCCCCCCACCATTGAAGAGATCCACCCCCCAGAATCCCCACCCACCAACGAGGTCAATACCATTTATATGATCTCTTCTACTAGCGCTCCCTCGTCAACCGATTTGATGACACAAAGTTTCCACAATGATAAAGAGATTCTCGAGGCTCTTACCACACCTACTTACCCCTAGACGGATATGCACCATCGTTCCTATTTCCTCCAAGAAGAGTCCTCCCCCACCACAGCCACCCAATTTTTGGTTGAGTCCAAATATTTCCTCCCCACCAAAATTGACTGGTTTAAAGAGCCCATTCCTACTCCTGATGCTTTCGAGGAAGGTAACATGGCCAATATTTCACCCACAATCCACATTGATATCTCTGCCCCAGTTAGTGCTCATGAACTCATTACGTTAGGAGCCTCCTGCACTGAGTACGAGATCGGAGAGTACAAATTTTTTTTCCAAGAGTTTCGCGATGTCTTTGCTTGGTCCTATACCGAAATTCCTGGTCTTGACCCCACTATCATAGAACACCACATTGACACGTGGCCCGATGTGCCCCTCGTTCACCAAAAACAACGCCCCATTCATCCATCAAATCTCCCCGCCGTTAAGGAAGATATTGAGAAACTTCGTACAACAGGATTCATTTATCCTATTGCATACACCACTTGGGTTTCTAACCCCATCCCCGTTAACAAAAAACAAAGCACCATCCGAGTATGTATTGACTTCCGCGATTTAAACCGAGCATGTCCCAAAGACAACTTCCCCACGCAATTCATTAACCAACTCATCGATGCATGTGTGGGGCATGAATTCCTATCCTTCAAGGAAAGTTTCTTAGGATACAACCAGATTCAAATCCGTAAAGAAGATCAATACAACATTTCCTTTACCACCCCATGGGGCACCTTTGCCTATTGTGGCATGCCTTTCGGCCTTAAAAATGCTCGTGCCACTTTCCAGCGGGCCATGACCTATTGTTTTCATGATTTGGTCCATATCCTATTAGTCTATCATGACGATCTCATTGCACGTTCCAAGAAATGGTCCGACCACCTCAATGACCTCCGACAATTTTTTCTGTGTTGTTGCAAGTATCAGATCCGCTTGAACTCACTCAAGTTTATCTTTTGCATTTCGGCAGGCTGGTTGTTAGGTTTCATTGTTTCCCACAAAGGAATCACTATAGACCCCCTCAAAGTTCAAGCCATATTAGACCTTCCTGCACCACGCACGCTCTGGCAGTTACAAAGCTTACAGGGGAACTCTAATTTCCTTCGCCGCTTCGTTCCTGATTATGCCACCACAGTTCATGGTTGCTTATGTCTGCTTCATACCCACATCCCATTTGTTTGGGATGACCAGGCGCAAGCTGCATTCGAAGCCCTTAAAAACACTCTCATGCAAGCCCCTTTGATCTCCCCTCCGGATTTCTCTCAGGACTTCATCCTTTACGTCTCGGCATCCGACCACGCCATGTTAGGGGTCCTGGTTCAAGAATATGCTGCCCACCAGAAGCATGTCATTTATTATGTCAGCCAAACCTTGTCTGGACCACCCCTACGTTACCCATATGAGGAAAGACGGGCCCTTGTTGTTGTCTTTTCTGTCCAAAAATTGCGCCATTACATTTTACTCAGTCATACTACAGTTGTCGCCAACTCCAACCCCATGGTCTACCTTTTGAACCGATGACTTCTGCAAGGTCGTGTCGCTAAATGGGTAATTATACTCCAAGAATATGACCTAACTTTCACAACCCCTAAGAGCACTAAAGCCCTCACGCTTGCCCAGCCCATAACCGACCTCCCATCCCTTTTTCGGTCCCACCAATCTCCGATGAATTACCAGACAATCATTTGTTCATCATCTCATCAAATGACCCATGGTATGGTGATATTCTATTGTACCTTCACACACAGAAGTTTCGACTGGACATAAACCATGATGGATGCCTCCGTATCCATCACCAGGCCTCTCAGTATCTCCTCTTGGGCGATGTCCTTTACTGACAAGGGGTTGATACTATTCTCTGTCGTTGTCTTACATACAAGGAAGCCGAACAAGTCCTCAATGACTTTCATAATGGCACCTGCGGTGGACATTTCTCTGGAATGGCCACCGCCCAGAATGCAATCCGCGTCAGATATTTCTGGCCCACATTGTTCACTGATTGCATCACTGCGGTCAAGCATTGCTATAATTCCCAACTCTTTGACCCAAAGGCATGGACACCACCCGCCCCACTCCACCCAGTCGTCACCGTTAGCCCATTTTGCAAATGGGCCATCAACTTCATGGAATGCAAACCCTCATCCGCAAACAGCCGTAAGTACATCATTGTCGCCATCGACTACTTCACCAAATAGGATGAAGCCATGCCCACCTTCAACTATAAAGCCGACACTGCTTCCCGTTTCTTTTTAACCATGTTATTACATGATTCAGGGTCCCAAAACAGCTTGTCTCAGACCATGGTTCACATTTTGAATATGCCATTTGGCGCGAGTTGTCAACTCTCCTTAAGTTCAAACATCAGTATGCCTCTGCTTACTACCCCCAAGGGAATGGCTAGGTTGAGGCCATTAAATTTTTTTTGAAAACAATCCTCCAATGCACTATTGACCGACATAAGTCCAATTGGCATCACATGCTTTTCCCCACATTATGGGCTTACCGAACATCAACTAAGACCGCCACCGGTTTCACCCCTTTTCACTTAGTTCACGGTGTCGAATCTGTCCTCCGCATCGAGTGTTAGATCCCTTCCCTACACATCGCTATTGAACTTCTCCCCAACACCTCCCCACTTGAACAATGCCTACTATTATTAGAACAAGCTGATGAGGACCATCGTGCAACCCTCCAAACCATTGAAGCTGCCAAGAACCACTCCAAGGCTGGTTACGACAAACATGTCCCCAAGCTCATGACAAGACCAGAAAAGGGAAGTTCGAATCCATGTGTCAAGGCCCTTACATAGTGCATACCTGCCTTAGGCATGGGGCATATATTTTAACCGACTCAGAAGGCCACCCTTTGTGTAACCCCCGTAATGGGTTGTATCTCAAACGCTTTTATCCTTAATAATCCCGCGGACCCGTTGGTCCATATTGTACAGTTTGCTTTCATTTTGTTTTTCACTTTTTTATCGCAACCTTACACTCATCATTTTTACATGATCACAGATGGAACATCTTCCACCTCATTACATTGGCTTCGCCAATGGAGCAAGCCACTGGTCTCCAAACCTGGCCTCTACATGGTGGGTCTTATATTCCCCTTCACATGAGTTGATTCACCTTGACGGAATGTGCATAGGCACTGCTACCAATAACCAGGATGAGTATGATGCTATGACCGGTCTCCTGAATGATGCCCTTCAGATGGGTATATGTCACCTTCATGTGTTCCTTGACTCCCAGCTCAACAACTGCTACTAGGTGCATGATCCTTGCCTTTTTAGAAAATTCCTATGCACAAAACAGCTAAGCCGACAGTTTGAATCCATAACGTTCGCTCATGTTCCAAGAGCTCAGAAAAGTGTTACAAATCAAATGGCTAACAACATCCTCGACTGGCATATCAATCACACCATGTAAATCATCCATCATGCATAATCATCACATTAAAAACATACAAATACCAAAAATACTGCATCTACAACAATGGGCATCCACGTGCCTATCATACCACACCATTTGCATCCATGTGCAATAACATAACAAAAAATATACAGGGGCATCCACGTGCCTATCATAACACATCATTTGCATCCACGTGCAATAAAATAACACAAGACAATACAAGCGCATCCACGTGCGTACACCAAAATAATCACCGCAAAAAATGCATCCATGTCCATATATATATATAAATATATTATCATCATATACATGTCATGAGTGTCCTAGCACTCAGCTATACAAAAAATATACATCAACGAGCCCCAACAACATCCCTGTCATAAAGCACATGTCGTCTATAAAAAAATATTGAATTCCCATATGCATCGGGGGGGAGTCCCTAGCACTCCCTAATGAGAGTCATATCCCCCATCTGAATCCTCCTCACCAGCCTCCTCTGCTGTAGACTCCTCCTCTCCTCGCTCCTCCTCCGACGCCTCTGGATCCTCCTTTGGATCCTCCTCATCCCCCTGTCACTCCTGACCCCTCCTCTCCTTAGCCATAACTTCCACCTGAATCAATATAGACCGCCAATCCCGCGGAGCCTCGTGATAGGCCTCGACTACATCCCGATCCAGCTCCCTCCACCCCTCATTGGCGACCACAACCAGTAGCCGGTCGAAGGTAACTCATAGGGCCTCCAGAGTCCCCTCCGCATCTTGCTGTTGCACCTCCCCCCGATCGGGAAAGGCTGGCATGGCTACATGCCCTTGCTGCTCCCTATGACTTGGTGGTGGCAGCGGTCCCACATCTGCATCAAACCCAATCACAACTAGTCAGAATCATCATATATATATATATATCTCTAACATTAAAACATCCAATATAAAACCATCAAAAAGCTAGATACGTACCATATGGGCCCCAAGCCTGCCTTGGGGGTCTTGGTGCCTCCAGATCTCGTCGGTAGTCCATACCCACGTATGGATAGTCATCAAAGGTCAATGGCAGCTACAACCACTGCAAGTAGAGATCCTGCGTGAAGTACCGCCCCACCTCTCCCCCACCCCGTCGGCACATCATCTCACCCCACCGCACCATCTGCGGATCCCTCAAATCCCCAGCCCGGACTGGCACTCTTGGTCCTAGTGTCAGCACCCGCTCCATAAAGAAAGAATATAGGAATGACCCGTAGCAGAACCCCTTACCAGATTACTTTACCAAGGTCAGCTGCCGCTGAACACAGGTGAGGAACATCTGGCCCCAAGCAAAGTAAGTCCCCTATAAAACCCTCTCGACCAGTTGCATCTGTCCCCCAAACACCTGGTTGGTCCCCTGTGACCCCAACACTCGGACCACGCATGCTGCGATCGCCCGAACTGATGGCTCCTCCAAGTCACAAATCAATAGTGCATTCTTATGCACTATTGTAGTAGGAAGGCAGTACCGGTCCATCATCTCCCCCATGTCCACATATGCGGACAACCGTGGCTGAGTATCCGCCACCCTACCCAAACATGGTATTCCAGTCAGAATGTACACGTCTGCCAGGGTGAGCTCTAGTCTCTCCCCCTACACCATGAAGCACAGACTATCGGGATCCCAAACACTCACTAACTTGTTTAGCAGTAGTACTGCTGAATGCATCATCGACACCTATGCGAACTTCAACAGTCCGCAAATCCCCAAAGTCCCCCGGACATGTCGGTCACCCCGTATATAGTCCATCAGGTCATCTGGTATATCACGCTCTCTCCAAAGTACCCTCGGCATCCTGTCAATCAAACAATGAAAACTCATCAACATATCATCTAATAAACCATCATCCCTTCCCCTATCTGACTCCACAGTCCCGATCCAGATCATGACTATAAGGCCCCATGTCACGATCCCAAATCGTGACTATCGGGACTATAGCCGCGGTTGTAGATCGTGCCTATGGAGCCCACAGCTACGATCATAGATCGCGTATGTCCCAACCATAGTTGCAATCCCAGATCGTGGCTATCTCGGCCATGGCTGCGGGTGCGGATCGCAACTACCCAGGCCATAGCCGCAATCCTAGATCACAGCTATGGAGGCCATAGCCGAGATCGCAGATCGCTGCCATTGCCTCGCAACATGTGATCCACACCCACATGGACCGTACAACCCCCCCTGAGGACCCATTACCCACCCAAATCCAGAAAAATTTAAAGGTATGAGTTCGGTGAAATACCTGCAACTTGCATAAATGAAATCGACCAGTCCAATCGCCCATAAATCTCAAATACGCTCTGGCACACCACACTCTCTGTCAAAGTCAACTGCACAAATGACACTTGGCATGATGGGTCCACTTACTATTTATAAACAGTTGAATTTTCTTGATTTGGCCATGGTCGATTCATATGGATTCCATTTTCCAAACCATTTCCACCACTAGAATCAACACGACGAGACCTTTAGAATGGTCGATTCGGTTTCTATTTTTCTTTGAGCCCATTTTTTGGAATATTTTCCATGCATGTCACCATCTCGATTTGTGTGCCACATCGGCCGTTGTCAGTTTTTAGCATTTCTTCTACCATCGGATTTAGTTTTCCGAGCCCGTGATGATGCTTGAGATGAATTCTCGCTCTCACCCTGAGATTTTTCAGGCATTTTTTATCAGCCCCTAGTCATCTCGGTTTGTGTGCGACCTCGGTCGTTATCCGATTTTGACACTTTTTATATCACTGGATTCAGTTTTTCGATCTCATGATGATGCTTGAGATCATTTCTCGCTCTCACCAGAAACAATTTTAATATTGTGTCCTCACACCTTGCCACCTCGATTTGCGCACCACATCGGCTGCCATCAAATTGTTACACATTTTTAGATGAGCCATTCATGCCATTCATACTACAATTATTTCATTATTTTTCCACCATTCATCATCCCGCAAGGAGGCCCACAAGTGTTCCCCCCCACCCTCGTTCTTGGTTCTCATCGGTGTCCCTTCATTGAACACTCTCTCCTTGCTTGGACATTCCTTTTGTTCGATATAATTTTATCCCTTTTTCGGGCCGGATAAGTCCTTTATGAAAAAGCCACTTAGGGAGTTTCCGTTAAGCTCTTTTCTGATTCCTAAAAGAATGCAAAGATCGCCGAGCAATATTGCTTCCTTTCATGCTCGTTAAAGTACCTGAAAGGGCATCTATCTGGTATAAGTTTAACCCTTTTCCGAACCTGGTAGACTAATTACGAAAAAGGAATACTCTAGTCACACTGGCTAGAAGATTTCTTCATTGCATCCTTTTATGATTTTTTCGGGCCTTGGAGACTAACACACGAAAAAGAACCCCTCTGGAGTCTTCTTATTGCTTTCAGACTCTCTAAAATTGAAAGCAACCACGAGCATACACTGTCATGGGCTCGTACAAATCCACACGATGGTACCATTCCATTATTTCAGATTCTTCTTATTGCTTTCAGACTCCTTAAAATTGAAATCAATCACAAGCATGAACTGTGTTGGGCTCGTCTAAATCCATAGGACAGTACCATTTTGAAGACACTTCTTCTAGTTCCTTAAACCATGAAGAAGTACCCACCGATGCCTCTCGGCACTATGATCAATCATCTCGGTAGCACCCCTAATAAGGTCGCCTTTATTCAGAGTATTCTGTGATATACCACCCTCAGAGTCTCATGCCATCTTACACCAACTTGAGTATCACTCATCCCAGTCATCATCCTTGATCCATTCAAGCTATGATCCCCTTCCCACTAGTCAGTTTCATATTTTTCCCGATCATCCCCACCATCATACTCTAAACAAAGGAAGTTTGAGTCCACCCACTCTATTTGCCCAGTTATTCCACCCATCCTCAGTATGTCAGTCCTACTATCAGTACTCTCACACTTCGGTTCTCCACCTCGTGCTCCTATCAAGGAAACATCATTGCCTTTCTAGTTGCAAGTCTCCCTCTGTCGACGACAGCCCATCTATTCCAGAGGATAGACCCAGAGGTCCCTGCGCCTTGGACTCATCACCATCTGTGGTGAGTTCCCATGGACCATTTTGAGAGGAGTCATTAGTGCCTCTCCGAATGGTTGTTTCTCACATGCTCGACTTTAACACCTTGATCGCTTTGTTGAGAATCGCCCAGGGTATATATCCCTTCAGTTATTGGTCGAAGACCCCGGATTTCCCCCGACTCTATCACATTGGTGAGTCACCTTAGAACACCCAGTTATATGTTCCCATGGATATGTGGGTTGCGTTGGCGATTGTATTCAGAAGCCATCCACTTATATGCTTCCTTGAGTACCCAGTTCAGTTCCAGTTCAATGTACCATTGAGGATGTCTGACTCCCCTTCCCTATGATCCTACATTTCATCGGTTCCTCTAGTACCATACTCAACACCACTATGGATATTCCAGTGTATCAGTTCTTCAGTTCAAACATGGTCAGCCTGGCAGTAGGTCCCAGATTTGTGTCCCCTTTGGACCCTTATGATGTACACAATAGTTCTCCATGTATCTTTCAGGTCCCCATTCTTGGGACTCATTGTTATTTTATATATCTTGATACGAGCATGGGTATGTCTACCTCGTCCATATATTGATATTATCTCTCAATCATTATTGAGGTCATGTATTTTAAGTTTTTGCAGTTTGTTCAGGACCGTTGTTCCGAGCTCTAGTTCGTTTCTTCTCCTCTCCACATCCTAGGAAAACCATAAAGGACCTATGATGTCTATCGGCCATAAGATGAGCTCCTGCCTCACACATCAGGGGGCAATCTGTTAACACCCAAAAAGTGATCACCATCTCATCTCCCTCATTACATGACTCATTTGTCCATATTTCCTACCATATTTGCCTCCAAAACCTTAAAAAACCATTAAAAAGCCACCAAAAGGCCAAAAAAATCCCTTTTCCCCCCAAAATAATTTAAATTTCCTCCAAAAATAGCAAAAACCCTCTAAACGGGCCCTAAATTCCCCAAAAATCAAATAAAAGGGAATAAAAATATATAAAAAGGAGAAAAAATAGGGAAAAAAGAAGCAAAAACCCTGTACAATTGACCTAAACCATATGGTGCCCAAAACCATGGGTCAACACTCGACCACTAAAAGCCTATAAATAGGTGATGGAGGCTCCCCATTTCACATGCACAATCTTCCCTATCCTCACTCTACCAAAATCAGTCTTGAAACCCTAGCTTACCATTTGAGCTAGTCTTTCTCATTTGAGTGCCCCTTTGGCCCATTATTCAAACACCTTGGAGAAGGAGAAGGAACCAATTGGAGCATGGAAGCAGCTCTCCTGGACTACTGCAAGAGCTCCACCAACCTCAACACTTGAGTTAAATTTAATACAAAAAGGAAAATCTTTATCATATTGTCATGTCTTTTAATTTCTGTTAATGCTCATGCTAGGTTAAATTTCATACTGTTTTACTGCTTTAATTTACTGCTTATTGAACTGCTACTAAGGAGGCCCTTCTCCTTAGTAGGTGCTCATTTGTACACACTAGGGTGAAAACCCTAGCTACAGAAACTTCACATGAGCATGAAGAAGATTCCATTGAAACTACTAAAGATAAATCTGAGACACATTCTACTTTGGAGATGGAACAAAGAGCATCTACTGATGGATGCTTGAACCATGAAGGAGTGCCTACTGATGGGTTCTCACACCTCTATGTTATTGACATGGAAATCAATTTTGAAGGTGTTGCTGCAATCCAAAGTTCCATTAACCATGGAGATGAATACCTTGTAGCCTTTGAAGAAGAACCAAGATCAACTTCCCCATCATCACTTGAGATTCATGAAGTTGGTCCAAGCAAGAAGAAAGAAGAAGAATAGGTTCATTTGCAAGAACCTAATTTTCTTGCAGGGTCCTTGAAGATGGATGCAAAGAAGATTCAAGAGGCCTTGAAGAATCTCCATGACACACATGCATTGGTTTCAAAATTTAATGGTGTGTGGAGGAGAAATCTTCCCCTTAAGACATGGAGAAAATCCATAGGGAAATGTTGGACACCAAAGGTAATTTTTTGAATTTTATTTTTGATAGAGATTATTTAATTGAGATTGTGGGTTTGTATCATGTAATAAACTTGAAGGGTGTAGAAGAGAATGACAATCTCTCAAATGAGTTGGATTCTACCCAAAATGCACTCCAAAAATCTATGGTGCAAATTGAGAAACTTCAAGAGAGGTTGCAAAGGTCCTTTACACCCTCCTACATATCCGATAGTCATTCAATGGATGAAATAAATTATGTTACAAAGGAGGAACCTCATGTGATGGTGGAACATGAGGCACATGTTGATATGCAGGTGATTGAAGAGGCTACATTCAAACAAGAAGGAAGAAGGAATCCAAGCACTTGTTCTTATTCAGATGGATTATGAGCTGCCTCATGGTGAGAGTTGTAGAGCCTTGGAGGAGGCACATGATCTCATTACAGTTGGACCAGCCAATGATGGAGAAGATGCATTTGATAGTTTGATGTCTAAGAGTTGCAAAGAGGTAAGGT
Source organism: Larix kaempferi (assembly GCA_027924585.1). Classification (NCBI taxonomy): domain Eukaryota; kingdom Viridiplantae; phylum Streptophyta; class Pinopsida; order Pinales; family Pinaceae; genus Larix; species Larix kaempferi. The sequence continues at coordinate 1,199,040 of BSBM01000710.1, read as the reverse complement.
TGGTTCACAGTTCTTCACCCCCTACTTCTTTTTCAGCCACATCAATTGGGGATTAAAATTGGGTGAAAGGTTTCTTTCTGATGGTTCCACATGAGGAGTATGTCGAAACTCCTATCTCTCCTTTTGATGATGACATGACTAGAGAACCTTCTTCTTTATATTTTCAGCATCATGCTTTGTTATCTTATGATTATACACATCTACATGGATGCACCTATGATGTTCACTTGATTCACTTGAAGACTCAAGATTTTTCTTGCTCCTTGCTTAGTTGATTTGATGTTAGAGGAACTTCATCTAATATTTGGGTGAAGATATTTATGATTGGAGCACATTCTTATTGTAAGAAACATCCTTTTTTATTTCTTTGAAATACACATATTCATGAGTGTATTGATGAGACTTCTTTGAGCCACTTGAAGTCTCCTTGTTTTATTTGCTCCTTACTTGGTTTAGATTTTGGTGGAGGTTCTTCATTCACTTCTTGGATGAAATAACACATGGATGATTATTTCGATTCATATTAAATTCTTTTGGATTAGCATTATAGGACATGGGACCCTCACCTATGTCATTGGGACATATTTTTTATAATACTTGATGCTTGTGTGTATGGGGCACATGATGCTCTACTTAATTGGATGTATAAGCACTTTCATGATTCTTTGATGAGGCACCTCCTTGATGTACATTTGTATGATCTTGTTATGTACTTTTATGATATATCTTTTGTACCTATGATGTTTGGAAGCATGCATAGAAGGAAATGGGATCTGGGCATTCTCTTTCCTAATGGTATAGGTTGGAGAACACTCCTAATTGTTGGAGTGCAATACAAGCAATGGAACCCCATGATCATTTTTTTGTCTCATTGGTTTCAATTTTGGGGGCAACAAGCAGTATGAGATATTGAGTCACCACTTGAGAAGGTGATTGTAATCAAAGTAGTGTAGCAGGAAGCATGGTGGTTCCTCTATGAAATTTTCCTTGAATATTGAAGACTCAAAGTTTGGAAACTTAGTGGAAACTGCAAAGAATTATACAGTGAACAAAAGGGTTGAAAGTTCAGAAAGGGTTTCCAAAATATGAAAGAGGTAAAGATTAATTGTGCAAATTTTGTTTTGATGGATTTAATTAATCTTTTGGTGTTTAGTGGTGATTCCACAAAATATATCAATATGAAAAAGAAAATCCACATCTCTTTAATTTTGGAAACACACAATTGCAGTACATGAGTGCCACTACTCAAATTTTTGGAAGAAATTTTTTGGAAGGAAAGCATGTTACTCAACATCGATGTTTGAAATTGCTTGAGTACAAGCTATATTGGTAGGGGAGGATTTGTCATGTCCCCAAATTCTGCATTGGATCGGAATGGCCTAAGCCACTAGGCCATGTTCATGATAGTTTGTCAAATTGGTGCTAAGGGTCAAACAATTTCCAATCATGATGTCCAAGTTAGTAATAATGTAAAATTAGAGCCAAATGGAAAAGGTGGGTCACATGAAGATCAAATTACCAATTCAAAGTTTGTATTATACCCATCCAAATAAACTATCATGGAGGAAAAAATCCACTAACTTACTAGATCCCTAGGTTGGGGGTGGAAGCATCAAAATTTGGAATAAGGGAGATACAAGACCCAAAATGACCATAGAATTAAAAATTTACATTAAATGGGTCAAATAAATAATAATAAAAAATAAAATAAGGTGGAATTGGATCATGAGGGAACATAAGAGGTTGTGGGAACCACATGTGGCAAGATTCCCCACTACACTTGGTGTCATTCTTTCACCAATTCAAGTCCAAGGTGGAGGGTAACGTACTTGGGGGAGTTGAAGAGGAATTATTAATGGCATGAATATAGGAAGTTATAATTGGAGTGGAAGAGTAACTCCCATGGAAGAGGAAGAGGCATCATAGAGAAGTTGTGACACTTGTAGCTAGATTCCTGGGCATCTATGACAACAATGATGGAGAATCTATGACAAATATGACAAATTCAGGTCCATGATTTCATGCCTATGAAACATATGAAATATCATTGCTAAAAATAACCACCAATAGGGCGCATACGGGGAGTTATGGTCAACCAGGCTTCCCCATTCAAATTGGGGGAAGAGGAATGCAAGAAAGAAGTGGACAAGTGTCTTCTATGAGAATCTCTCCCTAACTAGAGTCGAGTGAATACTCTTGGAGGGAATTACAAATATGGATTACATAGGAGGTTAATAAAAGAGGAGTATCAAAAAGGAGATCAGCTTTTCGTCATTTCTCATTTGCACTTTTGGAGAGCTTAGCTTCTCCTTCTACGATGGATGTTCATCCTCCCTGCCTTAGCACCAATTTCATGGGTGCAAGATTCATATCCAAGTTGGTTGAAGGAGATTCCATTCATACCTATCAAAAAATATTCATGGATATTTTTTATGTAGGTTCGATCCCCCTTTGATTTCAAGTTCATGTCCTATCTTCTTTCTCTACCATCTTTCTCTCAAACCTCTCTCAATGTCCATGTATAAGTGTGATGGCGCAGTCATATATGAAAAAATATTGTGATGACTGATATTTCAAATCCATTGGCATGTTATTTTATTTATATAATTTTAATGGGCTGCATATGATATCCACAACTTGAATTACCGTACTTTCCATGTAATATTTCCAAGAAAAACCAAGATTCGAGCAAGTTTCCCCACTAGTTTTACATGGTGTTTTTGTGGTGACTTTGTATATTTTTTATATGAGATATTTTATGATTTTTAACTTATATTTAAATCTATATATCAATTATAATTAATGAATTTTTTTTTTGATCATCCACTTGTAGTTTTACTCAAATATTGTGCATTAAACCTTGTGTCCTTGTGGACCATTTTCTCACTATTTCGTAGTCATACAACCTGTTGTTTTTTGGGAGTTGTAGAAGACCCTAAAAATTGATCTATTTATGCAAGTGGGTTTCCCTTGAGGTCCTCTATTAGATCTAGTTCTAATATCATAAAATAGGGAAGGTTGTACAGTGTTTGGAAGGCCAAAAAGTCACTCGTCTAGTGGGGTTTTCAACTATCTAATTCAACTAGTTTTATTCCCCTTCCTTCCTCCTTGAGAATTGTGAACCCTGAAAGTTTACAACGAGTGTCTAAAGGTATAAAGGGTGAATTAGTGTTTCTTAAGTCCTCCCAAGTCCCTCCCCATAATATTCGAAAGCATTTGCATGCTTTTCGAGCAGCTTGATTTCACCTATCCAAAGTTTGAAATTTGGCCCAAATTGAGTATTTTTTCATATTAGGGATATTACACTTGAGGTCTGGTTACCATCATGTAAGAATAAAAGAGGAATATATTCATAATATAGCCTTTAGAACAAGGTATGTGCACTATGATTTTTTGGTGGTACCATTTGGTCTCACGAATGCACCAACTACATTCATGTGTCTCATGAATAGTACTTTTAGCAAGTATTTGGACAAGATTGTTCTTGTTTTTCTAGATGACATTCTTATATATTCTAAGAATGAAGAAGAACATGAAGAAAATTTGAGAATGGAAGTTAAATTGATAAGGGAGCATAAGATGTATGCAAAGCTGATAAAATGTGTCTTTTATAAAGATAAAATTCATTATTTGGGTCACATTATTTCAGAGGAAGGAATATTGGTGGACCCTGAAAAGATTGAAGCCATTATGAATTGGCCAACTCCAAAGAATGTGACATATGTGCGATCCTTTATGGGACTTTCTGGTTACTACAGGAGGTTCATTCAATGATTCTCCAAGGTTGCTAATACAATTACTTCCTCACAGAAGAAGGGAATGAAATTTGAATGGATACCAAAATGTGAAGAAAGTTTCCAGTGGTTGAAGAATCTTCTCACGAATGCACCATTTTTTAAAATTGAAGACCCATAAATAGAATTTGTGATGTGTACTGATGCATGCAATCAAGGACTTGGAGGATTTCTTATGCATGAAAACCATGTGGTATGCTATGAGTCAAGAGAGTTGAAGGAGCATGAGAAAAACTATGCTACTCATAATTTAGAACTTCCAGCCATAGTACATGCCTTAAATATGTGTAGGCACTACTTAATTTGCAAGAGATTTGAACTAAGGACATACCATTGTGGTATGAAATACTTGTTTGAGCAGCCAACATTAAATGCTAGGAAATCTATATGGATGGAACTTTTGTGTGAATTTGATTTTGAGATCAAACACATAAAGAGGGAAGAAAATAAGGTGTTTGATGCACTTAGTAGAAAAGTAAATGAAATGCATGTAGCATCCCTTAGTACCTACCAATCATATTTGAGGCAACATATTGTTAATTGTATTGTTGAAGACAAAATCTGTGTGTAGATAAAGGACAAATTGCAACAACATAACTTTGAAAAGACGTATGAAGGGTATCATTTGGATGATGATGAACTTCTTACTTATAAGACTATAATTTATAGTCCAAATGTGGCACACTTGAAGAGGATTGTTATGGATGAAATCCATAAAGCTCCATATTTGAGTCACCAAGGATATCAAAAAACAATTTCTATAGCCATAAAACAACATTTCTAGCCGAGGATGAAGAAAGAAATCATTGAATACATTTATAAGTGTATGAAATGTTAGCAGGTGAAGGTTTAACACCAACACTCAAAAATTTTACTGCATCCGTTACTAATTCCATAATGGAAATGGGAGATAATTTCCATGGATTATACTACGGTTTTTCCGATGAAAATAAATCAACATGATTCCATCATGGTGGTGGTAGACAAGTTAATAAAGGCGAAACAATTTTATACCGGTCAAGTCTACATACAAAACCGATGCCATTTTTGTAACATACCCATTATCCAATTTGTCTTTGTAAGGAAGGAGGTGTAAAAATTTTCCTCGACATCAAAAATCAAGGTATTAGTCATATTATATACCAGGTCACATGTACTCCAGTCGCAATTAGTATTGCATATAACACTTGTTCAATCATTACCTTTACCTCATTCAATAACACTTTACACATTAAGCATGATTAGCTATATTCATATAAATACCATTTTTAATCCAGTCTTAACAAACTAGTACATAGCAATACAAAGGGGTAAACCCCGAATAATTCTCATGATCATTATGCGATCAAACCTTCACAAGTAACCCATCATTTTGTATGTAAACTTATGCAATAGATATTTAACATTCTTCATTGAATTTTCACTTACCATTTTAAATCACATTTCTCAAGTAAATTTAAACACATCAAGTACACATGAACAAGAGACTCATATACATGGTTAACCTAACTCTTTGGGCTACGTCCACCAAGGGAATGTCGCATCTTTATTATCAAAATAGAAGAGTACAATCTGCAACACTGTGTGTGCAATATTTTCTACTTTCTGAAGCCTCTCACGGAGAGAACATACCAACCATCGACAATCGAACTCATAATCAGTACAAGGAATTCTCTCCCTTGATGATAATTTATAAAGTGAGACACCCTTCGGTCCCCAAGGGATTTATGACCTAATTATAACATGATACAAGAGATGTGAAACAGGGATTCCCTACTCGAGATGACACACATTGTATACAACCATGTGATATACTCTAGGTTTATCCTACATCTAAAGCAACAAACAAGTATGGAACATCATACCAACATCTCCCACATATATTACCTTAATTATAAATGTAGGTTTATAATTAGGAAAAAGGCTCATACATCAATCTTATAAGTAATCCTGAGATTGCTTGCATATTTTAATAAGCAAACACTTACAAGTCTTGAACCTGCACAAGCATAAGCTTATGCTTTGAAATAGGGAACAAGGATCAAGCTTAACTAGCCATCCTTTCCCTAATGCCCTTTGCAATCAACCAAAGACATTCAGCATTATAATATGTAATATAAGAACTACAAATGCACAGGGATATTTCTTTTGCACACTAACCATAAATTAGCATACACGTATATATAAATGAAAGTAGAATTGTAAAGGGGCCTTCCCCCAATCTCTGCGCCATCAAAAAATCATCATTCAACATGAAATGAGATAATCTGTCCCACAACATGCTCAGAGGGATCCTTCTCAGGCTACAAACGAAGCAGGCATATGTAAAATACGAATTCAAAAGTTTTGCAGGAATCCCATTCGACATGCAAACAATTAGTATGGGAACCGAGCAGCATGCATAGGTTTTCCCAACCCTGCACAGGAGCAAGTGATAGATCCAATACACAACAAAAAATTAAAGAGATAAGGCTCAATGCAGCCATTATCAAAGACAAACAACATGAAGTAAACGAATATAAAATAACAGAGTAATCCGGTATATATCTCCCATCTAGCAAAGTCATCCATTAAACATTTACCAAGCAAATACAATTTATTATGGAAATGTAGGTATGCAAGGAAAATATATGTGTTGTCAACACACCTTCAATGTTAATAATACATGACACATTTAAGGGAAGGTGTCGGAGGATCCGTCCTGTGTATTAGCACCAATTTCCCCTATCATATCAAAAAATGATATAAAACATAGATCGAGAAGGGATATCTTCCCCAACGTGATGTGCACAGGCAATAAGCTATATAAATAACGTATGGAACCAAATGCTTGAGGGGACCCTCATGCACAAGCAAGGAGTTAAACCCCATAGAATATATACGATCTATGTATGGAGGAAAAATACATGGGGATTCAACTTCCCCACGCCTCTTCGCATCCAACAAAAATCACTACGTAAAACCTATGAACATATATAAGAACATAGCACTTAGAATTTATACAGGGATACCCTCCCTTGCGTGCATCCAATATGCAAACAAATAAATAAACATTAACCACGTGGACTTATTCCCATCGAATACGGGTTGGAAACCAAGGACGGGAGTGTAAAATAAGAATACTTACATTCAAGGATTCATCCCCAAAGTACCTCTGCGCAGATCACCAAGAACAATAAACATTAATATAATGTACAGGAAATGAGACAATCAACATTAATATAATGTACAGGAAATAAAAGGAGATGTGTCTTCCCTATCCAATGAAGAAATCCACAAGACTCTCCACACTAATGAATGTAAAAGAAATAAAAAGAATGGATCTTCCCCATCCAACCCATCAATCCAAAAGACTCTCCCCATTAATGAAATGTAAAATAAATAAATAAAATGGTTCTTTCCGAGACAAGGCATCAATCCAAGAGACTCTCCAAAGAAGAAATAATTACAAACTCGTAAATAATATTCTGTTGATGTATATGTAACTTTGGAATGTATTTCACCTATGTATATTGTAATCCTATAGAGATGGTATTATTCCTCTATACAAGAGTGTCGTTATTTGTATTGACAAGTGTCGCAAGTGTAGTAACTTGCTGTGATGGGTTATTAGACCACCAAGTGTGGGGTCGGTCCTATTTAGATAACCACGGGTTGTTAGACTTAGTTAGAAAAATTAGCCCTGCTAGGTTATTAGGCAGGTCAGGTCATGTAAAAATAGAGATCGGGAGATCTCTATTTGATCATCTCATTACTCACTCTTACATCACTCAGAAAGTGGCGCAGTAGTTGAGGAGGAGGAGTAGTTGCTAGTAGAAGACTATCTCTTGTACTTTGGTTGTATCATTGCTCTTTCTATCTGTGAGGAAGTTGTGGGGTTTTTCACCTTTATGGTTTTCCCGAGTGAAATTATGTGTGTCTATTGTCTTATGTGATTGCTTGATATGCTTGATACATGCTTGATATAATTGATAAGCTGTACATGTTATTCTCTCAGTAAATATCTTATAGTATGTTGAATTAATGCTCAAAATCTAACATGGTATGAGAGCTAACCTCAAAAGAAGACAATGTACAATTGCGAAAGCTAGGGTGTTTATTGGGTTTCTCTCCACAGATTTTGGAAAATCAGTAAGGTAGATTGACTCTACTCATCAAGGAGAATCTTTTTGTCCAATCAAAATTCAATTGTGAGCACTTTTAGTCTTGGCCCTAAAAATTAGCATTTCCACAAAAGTAGGAATTTCTGAAATCTGAAGACATAGTTGGAAGCTCCTTGAAAAAATCGAAGTTTAGAGCTTTGGAGCAAGATTTTTGGTAGGGTGAAGCTCTGGGAAACTCAAACCCTAATTTAGGGTCCTCCATAGTGAATCCACGAAGACGAAAAGGAATTTATGAAGGTTGCAGATTTCAAATTATGAATATACTAGGCTGATCAGCTCATCAAGACGCATATTTCTATCCTTTCAGAAAGTTAAAATTCACATTTTGAATTTTTAGGGTTTCTGTGACAAACCCTAATCGTGGACAAGATCCAATTTTCAACAAATCAAGTGGTAAGACCTAAATCTTTTCTATTTCCATTTGAAGTACTCTTTAAGATGTCTCACCACACCAAGCTTGAGGATAAGCTTGAAGGGGTTGATAACTTCTGAGCATGGAAGTATAGGATTGGGTTAATCCTCGAAGAAAATAAGTTGGACACTTATATAAGTGAAGTGGTCCTTGTCCCAAAGGGAGAAGAGGATAAGGCTCTTCACAAAAAGAACTTGGTCAAGGTAAAGATGATCATTGCTGATTCTATCAAATATCATCTCATACCCCATGTGTCATCCCTAAAGACACCAAAGGAGATGTTTGATTCCGTGACCAAGTTATTTGAAGGGAAGAACATAAATTAGAAGATGACCTTGATGAATCAATTGAAGAATGTCAAGATCTAGAATGCAGAGAATATGCAGTCTTATTTCTCAAGGGTCTCCCAGATAAAAGAACAACTTGAAGTTGTGGGAGAAGACATAGAAAATGGAGAAGTGGTAATGACCACTCTTAATGGCCTTCCTAGGTCATGGGATTCCTTCATTCAATAAATTTGTGCTAGGAAGAAACTTATCACATTCGGTAGGCTGTGGGAAGAATGCTCACAGGAGGAAGCTCTAATTATAGCTCGAAAAGAGAAGATGGGGAATGAAAACCAAGATCTCACAGCACAATCCAACAGTCATGGTGACAAAAAGACTCACCATCATGGAAAGAAAGAAAGACATCACCATCAGAATCAAAGGGGTAGTCCCAGACATCGAAGAAAATGTCCTATGTCCATTTCTATACATGTGATGAAAAGGGACACTACTCCAGAGACTGTCCCAAGAATAAGAAAGATGGTTCTAACAAAAGGAAGAACATCAAAAGAAGACATCACGCTCATGCTGTAGAGGATGATGAACCTCCCAGGAAGAGTGCTAGAGAAGATAGTGAAGATTCTGCAAGTGATGAAGAATATGTTTTGATTTCTATTCTCACTAGAACCATTACTCATGGAAGTAATGATTGGGTTATAGATAGTGGGGCTTCTAAGCACATGACAGGATTCAAGGAATCCTTTATGAACCTATCTAAACGTGAATCACCCCACAAGGTGAAACTTGGGGATGACTACCAGTATCCAATAAAAGGGAGTGGTGAAGCCTCCTATAAACTAGACTCTGGAAAGTCTATGAAGATGAAAGATGTACTATATGTTCCAGGTCTCAAGAAGAATCTACTCTCCATATTTGCATTGGATGCAAAAGACATGAGGGTTGCATTTGTAGATGGCCATGTCCTAATGTGGCCAAAGGGTAAGACTATAGATGATGCAGTAGTGATTGGAGAGCAAGAGGGAGGATTATACACATTGAAGGGCCAACCAGAACAAGCCATGGTCCATGATTCAGTAGAGCCAAGTGAACTTTGGCATATAAGGCTTGCACATGTGCACTATAGGGCACTACCTATTGCAAGCAAAGCAGTTGAAGGTCTTCCTGAAATCCAGTCAAAGTATGAAGATGTTTGCAAAGGATTTGCAAAAGGAAAAAACACAAAGAAGGCAATCACAAGCAAGTAAGGAAAAAGGAATTATCCACTTCGATGTATGCAGTCCGATGTCATCTAGTTCTCTGAGTGGGTATGTATACTATGGTTCTTTCATTGATGATGTTTCTAGGAAGACTTGGGATTTATTTCTTGAAGAACAAAGATGAAGTATTCAACAAATTCAAGGAATTCAAGGCCTTGATCGAAAACCACATTGAAAAGAAGTGCAAGACCTTTAGATCCGACAATGGTGGAGAATTCACTTCAGCATACTTCAAGTGCTATGCAGTGATTCAGGGGTTAAGAGGGAGTTCACCACTCCTTATAGTTCACAATAGAAAGGAGTAGAAGAAGTTACTCCATAATAGGACTCGAGCATGGAAGCAAAGATTCAGAGGGAGTCCACCCAACAAACAAACAAAGATAAGTATTTGAATTTTCATTTCTTGTATGTTATGTTTGTTTAAATAATGTTATTCAATGATGTATATGCTTATGTTTCTAGACTTAGGTTGTGTATTATGCATATTAGAATAATTGCATTGATGAACAGTATACCACTAATATGCATGGGTAAGTGGCCTATGGCATTGTACAACATTCCATTGCTACTTATCTAGAATGAAACCTCTTTGCTGACATGTTGGGAGTTGTGCACACTCTTAACAATGTTCTAGTAGAGATTGCAAGGCATCTAGAAAGTTACGGGATATGGATAAATGTTGTATTGAAGCATTGGCTAAATTAATTGTATGACTGTATGACATATTTCTTTATGTATAAGAATTTGTTCTGAAAACTACGAGATGTTTCTAATCATGCAATTTAACTTGTCTTGTAGGAAAGATCGTATACCATCAGCTACAAAAAAAGGACTGCAACATTTGTTCCAGCAACAAAGCTATCTATTAAAAATATTGAAGTTCGCAGGATTCAGGATGAAGTAATGGAAGAATGCCATGATCGAGGGATACTAGTCGATTATGAAGAATGATGTTTGGGATGTGATCCCAAGACCACATGGGAATTCTGTGGTGACTTCCAAGTAGATCTATAAGATCAAGCATGTTGCAGATGGTAGCATAGAAAAATATAAAGCAAGGTTTGTAGCTCGTGGCTTCTCCCAGAAAGAAGGAATTGATTATGAAGAGACTTTTTCTCCTATGGCTAGATACACTTCCATTAGATCAGTACTTGCTCTGGCTGGAATGATGAAATGGAAGGTGCACCAGATGGATATCAAGATTGCTTTCTTGAATGATGTAGTTGAAGAGGAAGTGTATGTGGAGCAGCCACTCGGGTTCGAGACACATGACTGAGAGTCACATGTGTGCAAACTGAAGAAATCCCTGTATGGTTTGAAAGAGGCACCCAGGACCTAGTATGGCAGGATAGACGGCTTCCCATCCAGTTTGGGCTTTACCAAGAGTAACGCGGATTCTAACCTTTAATACAAGGTTGAGGAAGGCAATCCAGTGATACTACTACTATATGTGGATGACCTGTTTGTAATAGGTGAGGATAGATTGATTGCTGACACGAAGAGGAAGCTTGCTGCCAAGTTTGAGATGAAGGACTTGGGTATGATGCACTACTTTCTTGGTATGGAGGTGTGGCAGAGTGCAGATGGAATCTTCCTTGGACAAGGGAAGTATGCAGTAGATATCCTCAAGAGGTTCGGGATGATAGACTGCAAGGCCATGGCCACACCTATTGTATTGAACATGAAGCTTCGGTGTGATGCTTCATCTGAGCCAGTTGATGCTACGATGTATCGTCAGATAATTGGGTCCTTGATGTACCTGATGAATACAAGATCAGATATCTGCTTTGCGGTGAACACCTTGAGCGAGTATTTGACAGATCCGAAACATGTTCACCTGATAGCTACAAAGCATATTCTGAGGTACCTGAAGGGTACAGTTGACTATGGGCTCAAGTATGAGGCAAATCAAAAGTTTAACCTCGAGGGTTATGTTGATTCGGATTGGGAAGGAAGTGCCATTGATCGGAAGAGCACTTTGGGGTGTTGCTTCAGTATGGGATCCAATATGATCTCTTGGATTAGCAGGAAGGAGTCCTATGTGGCACTGAGTACAGCCGAAGTAGAGTATGTCGCAGCTTGTTTGGCCAGTTGTGAGGTAGTATGGCTTAGGAAGCTACTGTTTGATTTGTTTGATCTCCAGATGAGTGCTACTCGTATATATTACGACAACGAGAGTTGTGTGAATTTGTCGGAGAAACCGAGTGTTCCATGACAAGTCGAAGCACATTGAGATCAAGTATCACTATATCAGGGATATGGTGCAGAGAGGAGTAGTGAAGCTCTTGTATGTTGCGACGAATGAGTAGATAGCTGATGTGTTAACCAAGCCACTAGCCAGAGTGAAGTTTGAATACTTCAGAGGGAGACTTGGTGTACTTCAGATCGAGATACCTTCGAAGGGGAAGTGATGAGTCTCGAGACATATATGCACACAAGGCCATTCTCACATGGTTAGAGGAAAGTCCTTCCATGGTGAGATGTAAGTGCTGGGCCATTTTCACATGGTTAGAGGAAAGTCCTTCCATGGAGAAATGTAAGGGCTGGGCAGAGCCATTCTCACATAGTTAGAGGAAATTCCTTCTATGGTGAGATGTAAGAGCTGGCCCATTCTTGCATGGTTAGAGGAAAGTCCTTCCATGGTGAGATGTAAGTGCTAGGCGTGGCTTTTTCGACATGGTCAGTGGAAATTCCTTCCATGGTTGTGATGTAATTGCCGAGCTTTTCTGACATGGTTAGAGAAAAGTCCTTCAATGGTCATGATGTAACTGTTGTAGCCGTTCTAACATGGTTAGAGGAAAGTCCTCCCATGGTCGTTGATGTAAGTGTTGTGTCATTCTGACATGGTGGTAGGTTTGTCCTCCCATGGTCGTTGATGTAAGTGTTGTGCCATTACGACATGGTGGTAGGTTGGTCCTCCCATGGTCGTTGATGTAAGTGTTGTGAGCCTTTCACAGATGGTAGTAGGTTTGTCCTCCCATGCTGGTGAGTGTAACTGTTGTGTGTGTCATCTGGGTTGTGCTCTGTGGATGATGATGATGATATGAAGAAGATGATGTGACATTATGGTACACAGGTTTTGTAGAGGCATATGATCAATCCTGAGATTCTCTTATAGGTTTTGCAGAGGCAGCGTAATCAGTCCTGGGAGATCTTCCAGGTTTTGCAGAGGCAGTGTAATCAATCTTGAGGTGTACCTACTTGATGGCTTGCTCGCACAGATGTTGATGATGTTCATCCAGCATGAAAAATGGCTGGCTCTATAGAGGATGAAGACCTGCAAGTGGTGGGCCTTCATCCAATATAAAAAAGGACTGGCTCTGTAGAACTTCCTATGACGAGTAGATTGGAGATTGATTGAGATAGCAGCAGTAATGACGATGACGATGATTCAATGATGATGATTCGATGACGATGATCTAGTGATGATGATCCAGAGAAGAAGACTTGTGCTAGCCGATCTGTGTCGAGAAATACCTTCCTAGTTAAGAGGGAATGTTGATCTATATATAACTTCGGAATGTATTTCACCTATGTATATTGTACTCCTATAGAGATGGTATTATTCCTCTATACATAAGTGTCTTCGTTTGTATTGACAAGTGTCACAAGTGTCGTAACTTGCTGTGATGGGTTATTAGACAACTAAGTGTGGGGTCGGCCCTATTTAGTATAACCACGAGTTATTAGACTGAGTTAGACAAGTCATCCCTGCTAGGTTATTAGGCAGGTTAGGTCATGTAAAAATAGAGATCGAGAGATCTCTATTTCATCATCTCATTACTCACTCTTACATCACTTGGAAAGTGGAGCACTGGTTGAGGAGGAGGAGTAGCTGCTAGTAGAAGACTATCTCTTGTACTTTCGTTGTATCATTGCTCTTTCTATCTCTGAGGAAGCTGTGGGGTTTTTCAACTTTATGGTTTTCCCTAGTGAAACTCTGTGTGTTTATTGTTTTATGTGATTTCTTGATATGCTTGATACATGCTTGATATGCTTGATACATGCTTGATATGATTGATATGTTGTACATGTTATTCTCTCAGTAAATATCCTAGAGTATGTTGAATTAATGCTGAAAATCTAACATATTCTCCACCAAGAATTATAATGCACACATGTTTAAATAAAAAGATATATAAATAATAAACAATTTCTTAGAAAACCTAATCTTTTAATCAACTCTCCAAGCATTAACTTTGGTAAATAACCATAAGTAATACAATAATTAAAAGATAGCTCCGTATTCAATATGCATTTCAATAATGCATTATCATTATAATGCCTTACAAAAATATTTCAATATACATATATATAGCTTACAAAAATAATTACAAAGCATAACTTTATGTTTAAATACCTTTCTCCTTTGCATAAGGCCCTTAGAAAATTGTTGACCACTTAATGTCAAAGCATATAGGTACTTCTATACAATTATAGAGCACTAACAATTTAAATAGATTTACATTGTATTGTAGATAGGTTTATAAAATATTAGTATAAATAATATTTCACAAATAACATTTATGAAATAATCCTAATGTTTTATAACTCTATATACTTATATTGTTTCTCCTTGCATTGTCATTACAATGCATTATAGGTATATAATTACTAATAATATTTCTCAAATTGATAAATAGTTTAGCTTAGGCTAATTAATTAGATAATTGTTCTAAAGAAGAGAACCCATGACGTCCCCTACTGGGGACTAGGATGTCAAGGACATCCTTAGGATTTTCTTTGTTTTACTTAACAGATTTTAGAAAGGATTAGCTTAGTGTTAAGCTTTAGGTCTTAGGATACTTTTAATTCCTCACGGCGGTTAAGGGTAACTTCACCAAGCCCTCTCTAAGACTAACCGAAACCCATACAACTCAAGTAACCTTCGGTGAATGTTATCGTTCACTCAAGTGCTTACGACAACAAGATAACATATGTCATCAAGTCATGGCTTCCAAGCCATTCACCTCTTCCTCCTCAGAGGATTCGTGCCGTCAATGTTAGGTTGCAACAAGAGCTCAGTCTCCTACGTCGACCATTCACAATTTAAATTGCTTAGCTTACAACGTTTACAGGTGGGGCCTTGGACTTGAGCTCCTCACCAAAAAACAAGTACAATAACATTTACACCTAAAAAGAATAGCAAAGGGATAAAAGAGGGATATTACATCCTCCTCCCCTTAAAAATAATGCCATCCTCGATGTTCACGTGGTCCAGCCAATGGTTTCCCACTCTTGGGTTCCTTTGTACACTATTCTTTTGTCATCTTTTGCTTGCCTTTAAACTTTTCATGATCTCGTCAAGTTGAATGTCGTTCATAACCTGCACTTTTCACACACAACACAAGTTGTTTTTCCATTATCTTATCATAAATATATGCATACATGTAATTTTTCCAAAAATCATTAAGGACCTAAGTAATCATTTTCCATTGCAACATCATGTTGTGGCCTTTTCGTGGAAACCATTTTCAGGGTTTGGTTTTCTTACTAAGATCTTCTTGGTAATTTCTTTCCCTTGCACATTTGTTAGTCATACATATAAATCCTGATCTAAGATAATATTTTCCAAGTTCTAGTCATGGCACTTGTTTTATGTACCTTTAGTCTTCATCTACTTGATTTTCTTTGAAAACAATATTGTTAATGCTCATAACATACATAACACATGCATAGTTCAACATAATTATGCATAATTTAAGTATACAAGTTCATAACAAAAGTATGTGTGCATACCTTGTGCATGCATAGTAGGAAACACTTCCTGGTGCGCCATCTCAACACATCGCACAATAGTTTATGTGCTTTAGGAAAAACTGTTCCCCCCATCAAGCCCTCTCGCTTGAGTCCAATAACTCTTTTCTCATTCCCCTCAAGCCTTCTCGCTTGAGACCACCACGAACTGTTTTCTCGATCCCCTCAAGCCTTCTTGCTTGAGACCAGGAACTTTCTTTTTTTCCCCTAAAGCCTCTCGCTTGAGTCCAAGAAATCATTCTCCCCTCAAGCCTTCTCGCTTGAGTCCAAGAAATTTCTTTTTCCCCTCAAGCCTCTCGCTTGAGTCTAGGAAATTTCTTTTTCCCCTCAAGCCTCTCGCTTGAGTCCAGGAAATCGTTTTCCCCTCAATCCTTCTCGCTTGAGTCCATGAAATTTCTTTTTCCCCTCAAGCCTCTCGCTTGAGTCCAAGAAATTGTTTTCCCCTCAGGCCTTCTCACTTATGTCTAGAAAAACTTATGATTACAGCGGACAACCCCAACACTCCCTCAGCGCTTGTGAGTTTCCTAGAGTGGCCAGGAGACTTTTAAGTCTGTGAATCCCGAAATCAACCTTTACACACCCTCATAGGGTATTGTAGTGCTCTTGCAATTAATTGGTAGTACTCCTACCTAAACACATCTCATGTTTCACTACCTCACGAGGCATTGCATGAAAATGGTAGTGCTCCTACCAGAACACTTCTTGTGTCCAATTCCTCTTTCAATAACTTAGTTGTAATCCTACCAAAACACTTCTTGTGTTCAATTCCTCCTTCAATAAATTGGTAGTACTCCTACCAAAACACTTCTCATGTTCAATCCATATCCGGCTATGGTTGTTTCTGATTCAAGTCTGTGCTCCAAACTTAACCTTCTCTTCTTTGTTCATTTTCTTTGTTTAGATTTTTATTTAAGTTAGCTTTATTTTATGTTAGCTTTATTTTAATTTGCAGGGAGCCTCCCTCCCCCTCCTGCTTATCTTATTAGGATTAGGGTTTTTATTGTGTGTAGAGTTATCTTGAATTTCTCTTGATGCTCTCAATATTTTCACTTCTCTGGTCCAAACTGTCTCGTGTGCATGCAACAATGTCCCATATCATTGTATTAGTGAACACTTGGTTCACACTATTTCTCTAATGCCACTATCATAGCCAACGGTTCTTTTTGCAATCCTCCCACCTTTGATTAGCTTGGTTCTAGGATGCCAAGCCTTTACTTCATACAATCAATTCCTCGCACACATCAACCAAATAGGTATATTTAGCTAAATCCTCATGGATTTAAAGTGTCAAACATAATCATAATATTTTGTATAACATAACACTTTACATGATCATAGTTCCTTGCAATGTTATTGCAGATTTACATATTTTTCTTATTTCAAGAGCTGCAAAAATCTCAAAGATTTGTGAGTCACCACAATACGTGACAAAATTTAATAAACAAAATATTCACATCTTGGTCTTACTCATGCTCTCAGTCTATCTCTTGATGAGTCCCTGATTTTTATTCATACTCTTATAGTATGCTTACCATATTTTATGCATAATATGCATCATGCGCTTGTCTTCCAACAAGTCCTGCAGATAACGACAATCTTGTGATCATAAGCTACAATGTTAGCACAACATTGATTGTTATCTTTTCATTAACTTTGATTTATAATGAGGTATAGTAGCTTATCCCCCTGATAAGTCTACAACCTCTTTAATAATTCAAATGGTCATTCTATCACCAATCCACTTCTTTCAACTTGCGTCTTTATACATTTACAAGATTATTGTAAAACAAATTCTGCATATAAACATATCTCTATATATATATCAAGGAGATTCTAGAGAACATTTTCCTTCCTTCTTGAATGTATCAAGGGTTAAATTATAATCCAAATTCAATTTCTTGTGCATCCACATAGTACATAATACCAAAACAAAACCAAAGCATCACCATGTGCTTACAGTTTTAATCCACAATTCTATTGGTCGAGGTGATAATATATACAATTCCACATTTTCATCTATTAAATGAGGAGGATGGATTGGAACATTATTCCTTGATCTTTACATAAACAGCCAATGCATTAGTCATCATATATAAGCATACTCTAGAAAACAATTTCCCCACATATGATAAATATGCAAAAGGGATTCATAGTCTACTTATCTTGTCTAACTAACTCATATCCAATCAATTTATTACTATAGGATAGCACCGCTTTAACATGCGTTCCATAATTATTTTCAATAACTCTGTGATTGTATCTCTATCCTTTATCCAAGAGACCATACAATCTTATTAGGAGAATGCTACTCCTGGAGTACTATATCAAAATCCAGAATACTAGTATGATAAAGAATGGAACATGGTAGTGTTACCTCACTTTATATCTTCATACCTCATGCTGATCCCAATCAGTCCCGAGTGCTGAAACTTCAGCTCTGATACCACTTTGTAACATACCCATTATCCACTTTGTCTTTGTAAAGAAGGAGGTGTAAAATTTTTCCTCGACATTAACAATCAAGGTATTAGTCATATTATATGCCAAGTCATACATGTGACTCTAGTCTCAATTAGCATTGCATATAACACTTGTTCAATCATTACCTTTACCTCATTCCATAACACTTTACACATTAAGCATGATTAGCTATATTCATATAAACACCATTATTAATCCAGTCTTAACAAACTAGTACATAACAATACAAAGGGGTAAACCCCGAATAATTTTCATGATCATTATGCCATCAAACCTTCACAAGTAACCCATCATTTTGCATATAAACTTATGCAATAGATATTTAACATTCTTCATTGAATTTTCACTTACCATTTTAGATCACATTTCTCAAGTAAATTTAAACACATCAAGTACACATGAACAAGAGACTCATATAAGTGGTTCACCCAACTCTTTGGGCTACGTCCACCAAGGGAATGTCACATCTTTATTATCAAAATAGAAGAGAACAATCTGTGATACAATGTGTGCAATATTTTCTACTTTCTGAAGCCTCTCACAGAGAGCACTTAACAACCATCAACAATCAAACTCATAATCATTACAAGGAATTCTTTCCCCGGATGATAATTTATAAAGTGAGACACCCAAGTGAGACACCCTTTAGTCCCCAAGGGATTTATGACCTAATTATAACATGATACAAGAGATGTGAAATAGGGGTTCCCTACCCGAGATGGCACACATTGTATAC
The DNA here is from genome assembly GCA_027924585.1 of Larix kaempferi. Lineage (NCBI taxonomy): Eukaryota > Viridiplantae > Streptophyta > Pinopsida > Pinales > Pinaceae > Larix > Larix kaempferi. The sequence goes on along the minus strand of BSBM01000710.1, from coordinate 1,180,154 downwards.
AACCATGATACACTCTAGGTTTATCCTCCATCTAAACCAACAAAAAGGTATGGAACATCATACCAACATCTCCCACATATATTACCTTACTTATACATGTAGGTTTATAATTAGGAAAAAGGCTCATACATCAATCTTATAAGTAATCCTAGGATTGCTTGCATATTTTAATAAGCAAACACTTACAAGTCTCAAACCTACACGAGCATAATTTTATGCTCTGAAATAGGGAACACAGATCAAGCTTAACTAGCCATCCTTTCCCTAATGCCCTCCGCAATCAACCAAAGACATTCAGCATTATAATATGTAATATAAGAACTGCAAATGCACAGGGATATTTCTTTTGCACACTAACCATAAATTAGCATACACATATATAAATGAAAGTAGAATTGTAAAGGGGCCTTCCCGCAATCTCTGCGCCATCAGAAAATCATCATTCAACATGAAATGAGATAATCTGTCCCACAACATCCTCACAGGGAGCCTTCCGAGGCTATAAACGAGGCAGGCATATGTAAGATATGAATTCAAAAGTTTTGCAGGAATCCCATTCGACATGCAAACAATTAGAATGGGAACCGAGTAGCATGCAGAGGTTTTCCCAACCCTGCGCAGTAGCAAGTGATAGATCGAATACACAACAAACAATTAAAGAGATAAGGCTCAATGCAGTCATTATCAAAGACAAACAACATGAAGTAAACTAATATAAAATAACAGAGTAATCCGGGATATATCTCCCATCTAGCGCAGTCATCCATTAAACATTTACCAAGCAAATACAATTTATTAAGGAAATGTAGGTATGCAAGGAAAATATATGTGCTGTCAACACACCTTCAACGTTAATAATACATGGCACATTTAAGGGAAGGTGTAGGAGGATCCTTCCCGCGTATTAGCACCAATTGCCCCTATCATATAAAAAAATGATATAAAACTTAGATCGAGAAGGAATCTCTTCCCCAACGCGATGTGCACAAGCAATAAGCTGTATAAATAACATATGGAACCAAATGCTTGAGGGAACCCTCATGCACAAGCAAGGACTTAAACGCCATAGAATATATACGATCTATGTATGGAGGAAAAATACATGGGGATTCAACTTCCCCACGCCTCTGCGCATCCAACAAAAATCACTACGTAAAACCTATGAATATATATAAGAAAGTATCACTTAGAATTTATACAGGGATACCCTCCCTTGCCTCCCACGTGCATCCAATATGCAAACAAATAAATAAACATTACCCACAGGGACTTATTCCCATCGGATACTGCAAGAACTAACCACTCAGCTGCAGAGCATTAAATGCCGCAGCTCAATGCTTGGGGTTCATTGGATCTCGAGGATCTCAAGATACAACCGATCCTCACCACTAAGCTGTTGCATTTAATTCTCTGCAGCTCAATGGTTAGCTTTCGCCATAGGATACTGGTTAGCAACCAAGGACAACAATGTAACATTAGAATACTTAGGGGAGGGTTGTCTATTCTTGAGCAGGAAGATCAATAGTTGAGATAGGGTGATCAGTAGTGGACATATTAATGGTGTTGGTTGACCTCAGTTTTGAAACAACTATCTACTCTAAGTGGTTCATAAAAGCACTTTATGTACAAGTAATTCTTAATATTTTCATGTTTTTAAAATTATTTATAAAAAAAAATTGAACTACATTTTGAAATAAAATAAATATTTGAAATTGGAAAATCATTTTAAGTCACATCAATGTTCAAGCATTGGTCCCAATCAAAAATACACTAAGGCACATTAAGACTAGACAACTTGGAACTTTGTGGCTGACAAGGCATCATTTTGGATTAGTCACACCCCAAGACCAATATGGTTAGATAGAGAACACGACAAAGTATATGTCATAAAAATTTGGTAGAAAAACAAGCTCGAGAACATGGAGAATTAAGCTGCACCACTACTAGTAAAAAAACGCTAAAAAATAGACAACCCTCCCCTACATTCACAAATTCATCCCCAAAGTAAGTACCTCTGCCCAGATCACCAAGAACAATCAACATTAATATAATGTACACGAAATGAGACAATCAACATTAATATGATGTACCGGAAATAAAAGGAGATGAGTCTTCCCTATCCAACGCAAAAATCCAAGAGACTCTCCACACTAATGAATGTAAAAGAAATAAAACGAATGGGTCTTCCCCATCCAACCCATCGATCCAAGAGACTCTCCCCATTAATGAAATGTAAAAGAAATAAAAAGAATGGGTCTTCCCCATCCAACGCATCAATCCAAGAGACTCTTCCATTAATGAAATGTGTAGGAAATAAAAAGAATGGGTCTCCCCCCATTCAACCCAGCAATCCAAGAGACTCTCCACATTAATGAAATGTAAAAGCAATAAAAAGAATGGTTCTTCCCCATCCAACGCATCAATCCAAGAGACTCTCCCCATTAATGAAATGTATAGGAAATAAAAAGAATGGGTCTCCCCCATTCAACGCAGCAATCCAAGTAATTAAAGGAATTAATGTACCTCCCACTCTCCAAGCTGTGTGCAGAAATTTAAAAAGGAGTTAAAACCTCAATGCAGCCCCAAAAAGAAGAATTAATTTACAGCCTGTAAATAATATTCTCCAAGCACCCATAAAGAAGAAATAATTACCAGCTTGTAAATAGTATTCTCCGCCATAAAGAAGAAATAATTACAAGCTTGTAAATAATATTCTCCACCAAGAATTATAACCCAAACATGTTTAAATAAAAAGATATATAAATAATAAACAATTTCTTAGAAAACCTAATCTTTTAATCAACTCTCCAAGCATTAACTTTGGTCAATAACCATAAGTAATATAATAATTAAAAAATAGCTCCCTCTTCAATATGCATTTCAATAATACATTATCATTATAATGTCTTACAAAAATATTTCAATATACATATATATAGCTTACAAAAATAATTACAAACCATTATTATACTAATAATATTTCTTATATATATATATACATCTATATAGAGCTAAATTTTTCATAGCTTATATTTATAAAATGTACATTTTCTTAATACACAATTACAAATAATATAATTAAATAGCTCAACCATTTTTTGTCCATTCATTTTATTAATAATATTTACAAATCTCTCTTTTATGTAAATACCTTTTTAAAACTTTCCTTTTAAATACCTTTCTCCTTTGCATAAGGCCCTTAGAAAATTGTTGACCACTTAATGCCAAAGCATATAGGTGCTTCTATACAAGTATAGAGCACTAACAATTTAAATAGATTTACACTATATTGTAGATAGGTTTATTGAAGCGATATAAGCTTCTTTAATGCACTAATACTTCTATAAATCCCACTAATGTTTGAAAAGCTACATATTTGATAATTGATGAAGAATAGATGATGTCTTTTACAAGATAGACTTTCGCATATTTATAATTGTTTAAAGGGTGTCTAATGCAACTTTTCATAAAGAGTTACACCATTTCACTAATTAATTATATTATTATATTATTCTTGTTTGTTGTTATTATTATTATTTCTATTTATATATATATATATATATATATATATGTTGATGTTTATTTTATTATTATTTTATTCATAACATTGCCTCTCTCTTAGAAAGGATTTGTTCTCAAAGCCTTATAACGTTGTTGCACCGTTCCTTGTGACGTCGTAGTTGATGAAACATGTCGGTATGAACTTCTAAGTGTAGAACATAACTTCCAATATGTTGACGGATCAATCCATCCAAAATTGATTTGTTGTTGACTATTGGGATTCTCTGTTGATCTGTTGTCAGGAGCTTTGAGCACATTAGTACCATTATCTTTCGACAATTCCCACTTTTTAGGATACTGGTTTACCTGGTTGGGGTGTCAATAGGGAGTTATTGTTGTTTGTTTTTTTACAAGATTGTCTTCTTTCTGAACTGTGACGAGGACTGAATTTGTATTTGCTTCTTTTTTCTCAACGTAGATTTTTGAGTCCAAGGGCTTTGATGTCCTCTTGAATTTGCTCCAACTTATTGTCTAACGAGTCTTTTTCTTTTTTAATATTTTGGGTCATTTCTTCTTGCGCATTCTTATCATCTTTAAGCTTCTGAATTTGATCCATTAGATCTTATTTGTGCTTCTTAAGGTGACCATTTTTGTCAATGTTGTCTAATAGTTTCCTATGAAAATCTTGATTCTCCTCTTCTAGCTTTTGATTATGTTGTGCTTTATCCTTCGTATTTTTTATTTGAAAAATAAATTTTTGATTATGATCTCTTAAACAAGAGATCTCTTCTTCTTTATCTGTGACGATTTTGTCGAATTTTGACTGCATCTTTTGATCTGACTTTTGATTACCGTCTGAAATCATCTTTGATATATCCTTGAAGTCTTCAGATGTTGGAGCTTCTAAATTTGACTTTATTGTAATATCTTGAAATGTGATTCTCTTATGCTTATAGGAAAAAGTAAGAAACTTTTTTTCAACATTTAAAATGAAGGTCCCCAATGTTTCAATCGAAGTTAACCCTAAAACTATGTCACCATGAGAACTCCATAAGGAACTAATAGTGAATTGATATATGACCATATAATATCCAACATTCAATTCTAATCCACTTATTTGAAATTGCTTCATGTTCCAAAGGTCTAGCCTTTCTCTTATATTAGATTCAGAAATCACTAAATGGTTAGCAAATTCAGCACTAATATAATTATTTATTTCACTAGGGGAAATAGAAATGGTGACATCCTTCACTGCAAATGTCCCTTTAACTCTAAATAGTATTGAGACATTCTTCAGTGAGGTGCTAGGAAACCTTCACCTCTTTTCAACATTAAAATCCATCTTCTTGCGTTTTCTTTGAAATTTATTGAATATCTCCTTCTTTTTTATAATAAACAATATTCAATATGATTCTTCTTCTAATATTATTTTTCTCTTAATATATATAAAATGGTGTAGATTGGGTGGTTGGGAGGAATGATTATTACCTTCCCCACCTAGGTTCAAATCTCACTTTTGGTTTGTTGTTAGGGAATAAAACCAAACCCACTTCTTACTTTTGTTGTTATTATATATATATATATATATATGTTGATGTTTATTTTATTATTATTTTATTCATAACATTTATAAACTATTAGTATAAATAATATTTCACAACTAACATTTATGAAATAATCATAATGTTTTATAACTCTATATACTTATATTGTTTCTCCTTGCATTGTCATTACAATACATTACATGTATATAATTACTAATAATATTTTTCAAATTGATAAATAGTTTAGCTTAGGCTAATTAATTAGATAATGGTTCTAAAGAAGAGAACCCATGACATCTCCTACCAGGACTAGGATGTCAAGGACATCCTTAGGATTTTCTTTGTTTTACTTAAGAAGTTTTAGAAAGGATTATCTTAGTGTTAAGTTTTAGGTCTTAGGATACTTTTAATGCCTCATGGCGGTTAAGGGTAACTTCGGCAAGCCCTCTCTAAGACTAACCAAAACCTAAACAACTCAAGTAACCTTAAGTGAATGTTACCATTCACTCAAGTGCTTGCGACAACAAGATAACATATGTCATCAAGTCATGGTTTCCAAGCCATTCACCTCTTCCTCCTGAGAGGATTCGTGTCATCAACGTTAGGTTGCAACAAGAGCTGAGTCTCCTACGTCTAGCATTCATAATTTAAATTACTTAGCTTACAATGTTTATTGGTGGGGACTTGGCCTTGAGCTCCTCACCAGAAAACAAGTACAATAACATTTACACCTACAAAGAATAGCAGGGGGTAAAAGAGGGATATTACAATTGCAAATATTTTCATGAAGGAAATTTTTAGATTACATGGATTTCCTAAGGCAATAATTTCTGGTAGGGATACCAAGTTCACTTGAAATTTTTGGAAAGATATTTTTGCAAATTTAGGTATGTTACAGAACTTTAGGAGAATATACCATCCTCAAAAAATGGGAAAATAGAAAGAGTAAATCAGGTGCTTGAAGACATGCTTCGCATGTATGCAATGGAAAAACCATTGAAGTGGGAGGATGATCTAAACTTGGTAGAGTTTGCATATAATAACGGGAAACAAGCATCATAGGGCATGAGTCCATTTGAGGCTTTGTATGGATGGAACTAAAGGACAGGAATGACTTGGGATAATCCAACGAGAATAATTATGCTTGGGTCAAAATTGCTTAAGGAAATGGAATAAGAGGTTATAAAGATCATCCATAATTTAAAAGCATCCCAAGATAGATAGAAAATCTATCTAGATAAGCAGAGGGTGCATAGGGATTTCAGTGTTGGGGATCATGTTACCTTAGAGTGAGGCCAAGGAAGAGTTCCTTGAAGCTTGGGAGTTCTTACAAGCTATCACCCAGATATTGTGGGCCATTTGAAGTGCTTTAAAGAATCGGTCCAATTGCATATAGACTTGCATTTCCTACTAACACTAGAGATCATAATGTTTTTCATGTTTCTTTGGTTAAGAAATATATGCATGATACTAACCATGTGATTAATTGGGATGTGATCCAGGTGGACCCGAGGGAGAGTTCTAAACCGAGCGATTTTGCATCCTAGACAGTAAGGTAACATTGCTCTAGAATCGAGCCATCGAACAGGTGAAGGTGCAATGGAAGCATTACGGTGCCTATGAGGCTACATGGGAGCCGCAGGATTCCATGAAAGTGGCATATCCATTTTTGTTCAATTTTGAAGAGCACTAAGGACAATGGTAGTTTAAGGGTGAGGGGGATGTAATACCCCGATTTTGACCCCATTGCATTAAACATGTAAATGATGTAATATCGTATAAAATAATGAAAAGGATCTCAAGGCCAAGGCTCCACCATTTATTTATCATTTATGTATCAACAATTAAAAATCGATGCATGTGGATAGCGTGCTAACCTAGCATGATGGAAATCTTAAATATGATGTAAATATATATTTTAATAAAAACACTCAGAACTAGTTATGCAAGGAAACAAGAGTACGGGGCCATGATTTTACAAGGAAGAGGGAGCAAAATATTCAAACCCTTGAAGCCAATAATTTTAATCCAAGTGTCAATGAGAAAACCCATGAATCATCGAATACCCATGTTGACTTTTGCACCCAATCATTTAATTCTTCCAAGAGGTGGTTGAGGTAGTTATTGTTTTGGGAAATGGGGAGTATGGCTGTCTAAATTTCACATATGGGAAAGACATCATTTTGGAAACATGTTTTTTTTCCTTCCCATGCAAGAAAAAACCCACAAAATTGCTCTTATTTCCATCATTCATGAAGGAGTTTTGCTCTCTCACGTCCATCTTTCTTGCTTTGCATTTCCCTCCCAAAATTTACTATGTTTTCCTCCTTTTTCTAGCCAAAAGAAGTGTGTTGGGGGGTCCATCTTTTGGATTGCAGAATGAATGGGACAAAGATAATTTTGAGTTGGGGGGTTCATAGAGGTTGTTTTTCCCATTTGAATGCTTATATAGTTGTTGGAAAAATCATTTTTTTCCTGAGTGGTCGAATTCCCCTCTCAAATTTCATTTTTCTATGCCCAACAATTGTGTTTTCCTGTGTGCTAGATATATATCTATAATTTGGGCTATGTGCATCTGTAATGTCCCTAAAAATAGTAAAAATTTAAAATTTTTCCGATACTAGATTAAACTGATAAAGATATGAAGAATAGTAAATTATCTTCAGTACTGATAAGTACCTACTGCACCGATGTTTGTTTTCTATTCTTTGAAGTGTCTTAATTTCGTAAGTGTCAAGGTTTGCTGATTGTAAATTCTACAGCTTTGCGAAAGCGATTAAATGAAACGTAAGTGAACAAGTGTTTTAAAGTGTAATAATACAAATCCTTTTCTTATTGTTTCAAGAGCTTGCATGCATAATTATAAAAGTCTAATTGCCATTTAGGTGGGATGGATCCCTAATGATAGCGGCTGATGACCCATGATGAGATGCATGGTCTTTCAAGGCTATGTACCCCGGCAGAGGTGCTAAGAGGTAGGGTATAAGAAATGGAAACTTCTAACTTACTTAGTGAGTTTCACTAATGCATTCAATTTGTACTTGTTTGCAGGTATACCGATGAGGCATCTACCCAAAATGCCTGCTCCACCTTTCTAGCAATTTTTTGAGTCTCAAGTGTGAGGGATTTGAAGGTTGACACCTTTTAAAGCCTTGTTGGGGTTTGTAATACTTGTGAAAATACCGCACTTGTTAACCTTGTAATTATTAAATGGCACTATGTAATGTTTTGGGTCATTGTATGGTTGATTGTATTTACAATACATGTGGATTTCGAATGGTTCTACTACTATAGATTTTTTGAGTCACATCGAAATATTTGTAGTGGGTGGTAGCATTCAATGTAGTTCTGCGATGGCACATGGCCAACATTGCCAGTTGTGATGGGGGTTTCTTCTAGGGTTATACACCAATGAAGAAGCATTTTCGTGGTTCATTTATCCTACATGTTGTGTGTGCGTTTAGGGTTTCGTTACAGACTTGAGCTGTGGCTCATGGTCAGCACACCATATGGAGTAGAGGTGGCGACTGAAACATTCGGAGGTAATTCTTCTCATATTCATACTACATCCTTGCTATTTGCATTTATATATATATTGTGATATAGAGTTCAGACTTCATATGGCATGTTTGGTTACACGTGTTGGCTGGCATTTCTCTTCTGCGTGGACAGGACTCGACAGTGGTGATGTTTGAAAAATGGTAAGTCTAGAATATGCCATTTCTTATCTCCTCCTTTCGCCTCTGTGGAGTGTATCATTGGTGTTTACTTTTGAGGAATCCCTATGAGACCTGTTGGGTTTTCTGTAACAAGTTGTTGGGTTCCTTGAGGTCATCGTTGGCTTAACCCAGTGTATGAAGACTCGTTGTAATTAATATTTTGATGGTGAGAGCTCCCTAGGGTCTCTCTGCTTGTAGCAGGGTTTCATGGATTGGCCTCGGTTGTTATTTCTATATTTGTACCTGTGTGAATATGGGATTCTAAAAGGGTATTTTGTTTCTTTCCTATATGTAATCGTGGGTACCATCTTTTGAAGTTTGAAATGTAATAATAAGGGATCTGCATCATATATCTATGAGACTTATATGGTTGTATGAATAAACCCTGGCTACTGTATATTTATTTGAATGGTGCCTCCGTCAGTATAAAAGCTTTAATGAATAGATCGATTGTCTAAATAAATGGATTTCATCTTGAATGTGATACCTACCCTGACTCTGTCTTGCGTATTTCTTTTCTATGGCGCAATTTATAAAAGTGTTTGCGTTGTTGTAGTCCCATCCTGTAGCTAGACGATTCATTTGTTAAATGGTAGCTTTGTAATTTGTTGATACCAGTGATACTCTTATCCTGAGTCTAAATTATTGTGAATGATCCTGTGCAAAATGAACTACTCCAAGGGTTTGATACCCAGGCCTGAGGTTTACTAGTTTGAAAAGTATGGGCACCTATCCTTAGGTTATGAGGTTCAAACCATGAATTGGGGAGGTGCCCATTAGGGTATTCAAGTTTTAGGATGTAATGTTAAGCCTGCTTTTGGTAGTCGTGACCTTCGTGAGTCTGCTATGTTTGAGGTTAAGGATTTAAGGTGGAAACAAATTGTGGTTGTTGGAGTCTGCGGGTGGTATCGATTTGCGTTTGACTTCAGTAGTTTTAAATAATGGAATTCCCGATTCCTTCTATGAATTTATATTTTACTATTTACAAGGGTGAATGGTTTAGCTAACGTAGAATAGATTTAAGGTTTCTGTGTATTTAATACTATTGGTTTTGATATGAAGTGCATTTTGATTTGAGGATGGGATTCGGTCCATGAATTAAGAGATAAGCCCGTAAGGGTTTTGGGATTGGCACCCATCTTTGAAATTCCGATGATGATTGTATTATATTTAAACCTATGTTTGGATATGTGAACCTATGTTTTGGAATGCAACTTTCTATTTAATACTTGATGCGTTTAAAGTTGTACTAAAGATTTCTATTCTAGAGATGTTTGATATTTAAATGTATAGTGCAGCTGAAAGTTTCGATGTCTGGTTTTTATTTCTATTTGGTAATGTTTCTAGCATGTACAGAGTAAGAATGTAAAAGATCTAACAGGTATACGTGAACCTGCACTACGAATAATGGGATATGATTTAAACAGAACAAAAATAACATATACTAAGAGAACACGATTTAATAGAAATATATATATATATATATAAGAAAGAAATTATAAAATCCTAACCTAGAAGGCAATATAAATTGTCTAGCAAAGGCTAGCTTGGCTAGACCTACTAGAATCTCCACTAGGTTCTGGGTGGACCCTTTAATTTGATATTATGGGTAATGATAACAATGTTGCACTATCTAATTTTAATTGTAGAAGCCTAACTTTACTATACTGGAAATTTTAAACATGAAATACTCCATACCTGGCTGCTTGAGTACTTGGTCCCTTCCTATGGAAACCTAGCTACTTGGCACTTGAATCCTTCTTGTAGTGACCTTCACAGTCAACAATGGTTAATGCAGAGCTTGTTGTGTTTAGTTAACATGTGAGGGTGATTGCCTTTAGCTGGATAACTTTGGGGCTACCGTGTTCCTCCCAACCATGATCCTACAATCGTTCTTGGTTATGTATGGATCCCCCCAAGATGGATTCCAAAATGCAAAAGAGAGAGAACCTAGATCCACTGTTGTTCAGATCTGAGAATTATTAGGTGAGGTTGCTTCAGTTTCTTAGAGCAAAAATACTTTTTTTGGATTACCATAAGAGAATGATAATGACCAAGAATGATGGATGATCCCCAAAACTTGGGATCTGCCCTCTTTAAGTAGGGAATTCTTGAATTAGGACCGTTGAAGTAATTAGTTTCTTTAAATTCAATAATTAATAATTAAAAAATATTATTTAATTAAATACCTAGTCCACTTTGACTAAGACTTTTCCAACTGTTTAATTATAAGTGATTTTTTTTTATTTATGCTCTTAATAATAAATATAATAATTTAATAACAATAATTATGTTTCACTTAAATTTTAATACACCACTTTATAATATAAAATAAGGCATAAATCATATATACTAATTATATTCCATAATTAAATAATGGCACCATTATTCTTAAAGCCCTTAATAATAATATTAGCCTTGCGGCCTTTATACATGTTAGTCATAAAAGACTACTCGCAATTATCTTTTATTTAGTTCTGTGTCACCATATGACACTTCTTTTAAATTTTAAGGACAAGGTCCAATTCTTTGGATGGTCTTAGTCAGCTTGGTTAGGTGCCTCTAGTTTCTCTCTTGCATGTTGGATTCCCTCGTTTAACATGGTACTTCCCGCAGTAGGTGATGATAGATAAAAAAGATGAATCATTTAATTAATTAAATAAATGTGATAAAAGTAAAAGTGCCATTCAGAGTCCTTCCAACTCAACACTTTGAGATCCAGTAACCCTAAGTGCTCTTAAGAGCCTTTTAACTCAACAGTCTCACATGGGTGTTACGCTAGTGCAATTCCATAGCTTCTGCTCAACACTAGTGCTAGAACGTGGTTGTGAGGCACATCTAGAGTATTTAAGTTTCATTGGATCCAATATTCGTTTATCAAGCTTGGAGTGCTCCAGGGCTTATGCCCAACACTCAATGTACATTGGGGCTTACTCCCAGTACATACTATTTCCTCTAGGTACATCGGAGCTTTTGCCCAGTACGTAGGTAATCCGTGTGTTCCTGAGTCCACGCTCAACACACCATATAAGTCAATCATGTCATTCACATCACTGCATAGTATGTAATAAAAATATCATCTTAGTATATTAGGGTTTTGTACCCACATCATATGGTAAAAACATGAATAAAAACATTGGGGCTTCCTTGCCTAGTATATAATCAAATAATGAAATTTAGTGAGGGTCCATGCCCAATATGTTAGTCTACAAAAGAATAAATCATATGCACTAGGGCTTATGCAAAATAATCAGAATAAATCATATGTGTTGGGGTCGTGGACCAATATAACATCATAAAATAGTCAGTCCAAAATTTGGGATATTAGAGCATCCCTCGTTTTGGCTTGAACTTATGTGTGAGAAACTAGGAATAGACAAGGATTTGGAATTGGCTTAATAAACCTAGTAAAGGTTGTAACCTCACCAAAGATGATAGGGTTTTTTCTACTTTTCTATGCACACCCTAAAGATCACTAGAAGGAAGGTATTTCCTAAGGGACCATGGATCAGTGAAGGGGATACTTCCTTGTGTCAAGTGTGTGTAGGTATTGTGGGTAACAAGCTAGTTAAATCTTGTATAGGTACTGATAGCTATGTAGTTCAACTCACTAGCTTAGCAATTTCTTCCTTTCTACTGCCTTGACAGCTTGATAATCCCAGTCGAGGAATGTCTTGGCTGAGATGTGGTATATACTTGTCCATGTGTGAGTTTTTTTTTCCCTTTTCCTTGTGGAAATAAGTCCCAACTCAGGGGTGGTAGCTATGTTGAGATATCGATTAGCAAAACTAGCCTATGGTTGGGTGGAATGTTGCACTTGCATAACTAGTTGCTCAGGACAACACCATTTCAAGGCAAGTATTCTCTTATATTTAATTATGCAATGTCTTTAATTGATGTCTTTTATAATTATCTTGGTAATTGCATGATAGATGTGTGTAGCGGAGTTTATTTCCGTTGCGTTTATTTTGATCATGCATCTACACACACGTCTTTACTTGTATGAATTCATAAGATGATGATGGGGATAAATTTGAAATCTTGTATTTAGTTCACATTCCATCCCTGATGTTGGATTCATGGAAGTGGATGTGACAGACCTACCTAAAATTTGAATAAGGAGGTCAGTATTGGATTCTTCAAGTAAGAAAATATCAAACTCATTTATTGTAATCACACATTGGGGTGCATGATTGGCTTTACCATACACCCTAAATTTTGCATCACTCAAGATAGCATGAAGACAAATACACTCAAGTAAGTGTGAAAACACAAGTTTAAGTGAGCATGATAAAATTTCAAATAAAAAAAGGGTAAAGGTGGAACGTGATTGCAAATTGTCAACCATGAAATAAAAAAAAATTCAAGACTCATTTCATGCATTGGATAATTGGATTGTTGATCTTCATAAACAAATTGATATCAATGATAACTTGATTGAAGCACTCCAACTAAACTTACTTGAAAAAGAGTAGGGAATGGTAAGAATGCATATGGTTGATGCATTTTATGATACACTTGATCTAATGTAAAAAAATTTATGCTTCTTGTGACACAGATAGCCTAGTAAAATTGGGGTAATCAAAATGCAAACCATGATACGATTGAGGATTCCCTAGAACTAGTAATGAGAAGGAATCATTTAGTAATCGCAGAATTTTCTGAAGATGAATCACAAGCAACAAATTAGAGTAATAACAACACAATGAGTGCAAATTTGAGTTTGAAGAGAATATTAATGAAGGACATCATCAAGTATAATAATACAACATGATATTACTAAGATGATCATCGAACCTTGGGAAGAATTACAATCCAATAGAAATTGATATTGCTTAGGAAATGAAAAATACAACATCTTTCACAATCTAAATTAGTCCAAGCTAGTTTAGTGAAAGGCAAAAGTTATTCAATTAGTTTATGACAAACACAATAAATTCTTGAATTCCAATATTGTTGTAGAGTTGGCCATATGGATGATCATTGTTTTGATCTCCATCCTTGTATTCATTGTGGGTGGACAAGTCATCATTCAAACAAATGTATAAAGAAGAATAATTATAAAAATAAAACAATTCACTATGAATGGATAAATTCTTGGGGATGGAGCCAACAAGTCAAGAAGTTGCAACATCCTTATCGTCTAGGTCAAACACAAGTAAAGACACATTTGAATGGTCAATTTATAAAAGAAAATAAACTTCAAACAATTATTGAAGATGATAATTTTGGGCACAAATGACCCATTTTGAATTGGTACTCCCTTGTACCTAAGGGGGGGGGTATGAAAATGAAAGAAGTTACTCCCTTGTACCTAAGGGGGGGGTGCGAAAATGAAAGAAGTTACTACCTTGTATGTTAAGGTGGGACTACAAAATTATTGAAGAAACACGATCAAGTGAAACTTTTAGTGGTCAACTAAAACAACCAGTTGCATGGCATCAAAATAAACAAATCCCAAACTTGAATCTCTTCCATATTGTTCTCTCCCTGTACCCGACAGAGGGGAAATATCATTGATGATAGTTAGGCTTCAAGATTCAAAGTCCTATCAATCAACAAATAAATGAGACAATTTGTCAACAACTAATCTAAAAATCAAATTAGGGATGTTTAGCATGGCATCTAAGCTCCCCTTCAAATTATCATTAAATAATCATTTGGAAATTCTACAGTGTAAATTGGTCTCTTAAAAAACTATTCAATTATTAATGGGATGTTCAACACCTAATTGTATTTAAATTGCTCATTGATCCTATTTGTTCACTGATAGTAAAATGGTGATTCTATTTGTTCACAAATATAGTAGAAGGAACCAACTTCTTCTAGAAATATTAGGGAATGATCACACATGGCATCTGTTCACTTGCAAAATTTCATCTCTCATTCAAATTTCACCATCTACATTGGTGGTTTTTCAGGAATATCTTCATCAAAGCTTCTTTAGAAGTTTTAGATTGAAGATGATACATGTGCTTGTTAATTTACTAATATAATTATTCAAACTTGTGATTGAGGAGGGAATGTTAAACTCCTACAAGTCCCTATTCACCACAAATTTCTAGATCACCTCTCATGTAAGTTAGTAATCTTATCAAATTATGAGTAGTCATACTTACCCATTGATGAGTTGTCAGTGAAATCTAGATTTAGAGGTGACTATGATCCACGTACTATATAATACTGTCATTAGTATAAAGATCAATGTTGAAGATGACTAAATCATTTTCCACTAGTTTTGTCTTGTTCTTGTTTGTTCTATAGTTTAACACATTAGTGTAATCCTAGATCCAAAACTCATAATTGAATTAAAAATCTAATGACTAAATAATGAATAAATTGATAATTTTTGTTTATTTGAGGATGAGGTTGTGATGCAGGAGCATCGGGGCCTAGGCATATCAGTTGAAGTTGATTGACAGGAGGGAAGCCGACCATCGAGGTTGCTTATGACCACTGGTGCGGAGAACAGGTTGACTTGTCGAAGTCAACAAGTTGGGAAGAAGTAGTCGGAGTACAACCGACTAGAGCAGCGTAGCGAATGTTGTGATTGGTCAAGAATCGATGGGGATTAGTCGATAGACAACAAGTGAAAGGAGTAAGACATCGGGTAGTTGATGAGTAGTAAAACTATGATGCGACAGGTTTGGCGGAGCCAAGCACGGAGGAAGGGGACGACTTGTGAACCATAGAAGATGAGAAGCAAAACCGATAGGAAGGTTGAGATGTGACCGACTACTGTAGCAGGGTCGGAAAAGCAGAAAGTCAAGGGACTGTACTTGGTAACCGTTCAGGGTTGCTGAGGAAGTTAATACAGTTATTGCGAGTTGGTGAAAGACATGATAGGTGACATCATGGATAGAGGCTGTGCAGCACGGCTAGGAGATGACAGTTGCAGGTTCACAGGATTTGGAAGGATCGGCAGAAAGGAGGATGCATGTCTCGGGAACTGCAGTAGTAGGGTAAAAGATGGAGGAGAGGAAACCAAAGGGCATCATCTTCAGTCTTTGATTAGCAATATCAAAGAACTTAGCCGAGAGAAGTTGTGAAGAGTCACACCAGCCGAAGAGGAGAGTTGAGATCGAGCCATAGCTCAGCGTTCAGAGTTGAACCAGGAGAGGTGAGGTCGACACACAGGGAGAACACACCACAGTTACTTCTAAGTTGTAATGGCTGAGGCCAACTGTAGTTAGTTGTTTGTTTACACTTTGTCCGTATTGTAACCAAATTCAGAGAAGTAATATAAAGCCACTTCTGGCATACTGTTTTACACCTGTTTTGTGTAAGCATGGTGGTTTGTGTCATGTGTATTGTTAAGCAAGAAAGTACCCAGTAAGGTGACTTGCATCAGTTGGTATTAGAGCGAGACATTGAAAGTTCGGTTGGAAAGATGACTATATCAACCTAACCTACATTGGTGCGTCAATTGGTATTGGAGCAGAAGAATCCATCGAGTTCATGATATTAAGCTTGCAAGTGAGTTGGACAGCTCTAGCTGCGGTTGGGTAGAGTTGTGCATGACTTGTTTTAAAGTCCGGTTGCGATTGAAAGCTTGAGAGTTTCAACAGAGGTTGGAAATGGCTCATAGAGGCGTTAATGTTAGAGGACGAAGGGCACGTGGCACAACAGCCGTTACAATGGATCATGAGATGTTCGACGAATGTGTCAGTACGATGTAGACTTTGACAAATAAAGTCACAGCGATCAAAGAAAGCCAAAGGTGTGGTTGTATTCGTGAAGCACTAGACCACAAAAACGAGGAAGTCGAAGAGGTGGTAGCTCAGGACAAAGCCGCAAGGGAACCAGAGGAAAAACTGATCAAACTCTTGACGGATATGAGATGTCAGGTGAAGATAGACATGCATACATACTCGGGAAGCTTGGACCCAGAAGATTTGATCGACTGGTTCAAAGAGATGGAGAAATACTTTGACATAGAGCAAATCGAGGATCCTAACGGGTTAAGGTTGCATGTCTGAGGTTGAAGGGTCATGCCTCATTGTGGTGGGACATTGTACAGGCTAACAAACTCAAGAAAGGCAAGGAGAAAATCAAGTCTTGGGACAAAATGGTTTCCAAGTTGAAGGGAAAGTTCTTGCCAAATGACTATGTGATTTTCTTGTTTAGGAAGTTATAGAACTTTCGACATAAAGAAATGACCGTGAAAGAGTACATGGAGGAGTTCTACCAATTGTTGATTCGATCAGGACAAACTAATGAAGGAGAAGAAGCTGTCGCCAGGTATGTGAACAACTTGAAATATGCTATTCAAGATGAACTTAGCATGTTGAGATTCAGAGCAGTCGGCGAAGCCTACTAGTTAGCTCTGAAGGCAGAAGATAAACTATCAAGAAAATCCACATCAACTAGGGGAAGGATGACTGGTCGAGGTGCGAAAATTGTATCCGCGAAAGGCCAAAGTAGCGGGTACAGGAGGGAAGGTGTCGAATATAGTCGACAGGAAAAAGGGACATCGACAAGGGAGAAAATGCAAGAAAATCGACGCGATGGTCATGAGAACCGTAGTCGAGGTGCGTATAGTCGAAGTGGTCCATCCACAAGAAAGGAGCTAAAAAACCAACCATAATCTGTTACAAGTGTTGAGAAATGGGACACAAGGAATATGAGTGCCCATAAAAACTACATGCTGCATAGGAGTCGAAACCCAGACGTCGAAAGGATGAGCAAGTCGATGAGAGGGAAGAATCGACATCTAACAACAGTGGAGGTGAAAAGAAGAAGAATTGGAATCTGACGGTTCAGAGGACCTTGATCCAGGAAGACCAACATGACCCAATGGAACCAGCACAATGGAAGGCGATATTTCAAATGAAGGTGCGGCTCGGAGAATGGCGTTGCAAAACCATAGTTGATGGTGGAAGCACGGAGAATCTTGTGTCGATAGAAGTCATCAACAAGATCGGGTTGAAGTGTCGAGAACACCCACACTCCTACAAGATATCATGGTTGTAGAAAGGACACGATGTTAGGGTGACTAGACAGTTCCTAATTAACTTCAGATTTGAAGGATTAGAGGACAATGTACTGTGCGATGTAGATCCCATGGATGCATGCCATCTATTTTTAGGAAGGCCATGGCAATATGATCGAAAAATGATCTATGATGGTCGAGTCAACACAGTCACAGTGTGGAATAATTGCGTGAAGAGGACTCTTAAGCCGAGGCAAGAAGAGCAAGCCGACAGTAAGGACGGCAAGAGCAATCTTTGGGAAAATCAAGTGTTGATGAGCACCACGAAGGAATTCCTCATAGAAGAGGAGAGGCAGTTGGGATGTTTTGCGATCACTCCGAAAGGACCATATGTTGAAGGAATGACCAGGGAGGAGAATATTCTGGTTGAGATCGAGGAGTTGCTTGAAGAATTCAGGGACATAATGGCTGATGAGAAAGCAACGGGATTTCCGCCGACAAGGAGCATATCCCATCAAATCGACTTGATTCTAGGGTCAAGTCTGCCAAACAAAGCACCATATAGGATGAGTCCGACAGAGGGACAAGAACTAAACAGATAGGTCCAAGAGTTGTTGGACAAAGGGTTGATTAGAGAATGTCTAAGCCCGTGTGCAGTACCAGTGGTATTGACACTGAAGAAAGGTGGGGAATGGAGAATGTGTACCGACTCTAGAGCTGTCAATAGGATCACGATCGAGTATCAGTTTCCATTGACGAGGATGGATGACTTGATGGATTGCCTGAGTGGAGTGACATACTTCACAAAAATAGACCTGAAGAGGGGATACCACTAGATTAGGGTTAGAGAAGGAGATGAAAGGAAGACAAAATTCAAAAAAAAGTAAGGGTTGTACGAGTGGTCAGTGATGCCATTTGGGTTGACTAATGCACCCAACACATTCATGAGATTGATGAATGAGGTGTTGAAACCATTTATAGGAAAATTTGTCGTAGTCTATTTAGACGACATTCTGATTTTCAGTCAAACCAAGGCAGAGCACTTGGAGCACGTTCGACAAGTATTGTAGAAATTGCAGGAAGAAAAGCTAATGGTGAACCTACAAAAGTGTTTCTTCATGAAGAAGGAATTGGTGTACTTGGGATTTGTAATCTCAGGTAAAGGGTTGGTGATGGACCCAGAGAAGGTGAAGGCAATAGTAGATTGGACGGAACCGACAAGTACGACTGGAGTGAGAAGTTTCCATGGACTTGCTAGTTTCTACCAGAAGTTCATTCAGGGATTCAGTTGAATATGTGCACCATTCAAAGAATGCATGAGAAAGGCTGAGTTCAAGTGGATAGATGCAGCCCAGAAAGCTTTCGACCAGATGAAGGAAAAAGTCATTGAGAGCCCAGTCTTAGCGCTCCCAGACTTTGACAAAGTTTTCCAAGTCGATTGTGATGCAAGTGGAATAGAAATTGGAGTAGTGTTGAGCCAGGAGGGCTGACCAATTGCATTCTTTAGCGAAACGTTGAATGAAGCAGAAGTATTCGGTCTATGACCAGGAGTTTTATGTCATCATTCAAGCACTGAAGAAGTGGAGGCATTATTTGTTTCCCAAGGAATTTGTGTTGTACACTGATCACCAAGCACTGAGGTATTTGAACACTCAGTCGAAATTAGATCAGAGAGACATGAAGTGGGTGGAGCTACTTCAAAGCTATACATTCGTGTTGCGACATAGGTTGGGCAAGTCGAATGAAGTTGCCGACATATTGAGTAGGAGAATTGCGCTATTGAGAACGAAGACAGTTCAGGAAACAAGGATAGAGTCGATAAAGAAGGACTATGAGACCAACGAGGATGTTGCGAAGCATGGAAGGCTTGTCGAGAACCTTGGAGTATCGAGAGGACTCCATATCTGAGTTGCTTCATTTAAGAAGGCTATTTGTTTAGGGGAAGTCAGTTTTGCATTCCCAGAGGATCAATAAGAGAGAACCTAATCCGAGAATTTCATAATGGCGGGTTAGCAGGACACTTTGGCATCGACAAGACCAAATCACTGGTTAACGAGAAGTATTTCTGGCCAGGGATGTCGACAGACGTCGGAAGGTGGGTTCGACAATGTCAATTTTGCCAGTTGGCAAAGGGAACGGGTCAGAACACAGGGTTGTATACACCATTACCGTTACCAGATAACCCTTGGGAGCATCTTAGAATGGATTTTGTGTTAGGATTACCGAAGACTCAGCAAGGAAGTGACTCAATATTTGTTGTAGTTGAAATATTTTCAAAGATGGTGCATTTCATACCATGTAAGAAGATGAGTGATGCCATAGGGATTGTTGTACTATTCTTCAAGGAGATAGTCAGATTGCACGGGTTGCCAGAGTATCACGTCGGATCAGGATACCAAGTTTATGGGGAATTTATGGAGAACCCTATCGAAGAAACTCGACACGAAGTTGCAGTTTAGCTCGACATACCATCCGCAGAGAGATGGACAGACCGAGGTGGTCAACAGAAGTTTGGGAAACCTTCTGAGATGTCTAGCAGCCGACAGACCCAAGGAGTGGGAGAATGTGTTGGCATAGGCAGAGTTTGCATATAACAATTCTGTGAATCAGTCGATGGGATTGAGCCCATTCCATATTGTTCAAGGGATAAGCCCACATGGAGTGGTGGATTTGGTCGAATTGCCGACAGAAACCAGGAGGAGCGTGGATGCAGAATCATTCGCAGAGCATATGCATGAAGTTCATGAAAATGTGTGAAAGCACATAGAGAAGAGTAATGCAGCATATAAGTTGAGGGCCGACAGGAAGAAGAGGATACAATCGTTCCACGAAGGGGACTTAGTCTATGCATATTTACGGAAAGAGAGATTTCTGACAGGAACATACAACAAGTTGAAGCTAGAGAAGATAGGGCCATGCAGAATTTTGAAGAAGATTTCACACAATGCTTATGTGTTGGAATTGCCGGAATACTTGAACATTTCAGCCACGTTCAACATTTCAGATCTGTATAAGTTTGAAGAGGGGTCAAGTAGTGGAAGCGAGGAGGCCATAGGAATCGACTCGACGGACCAAATTCCAGATCGACACAAAGAAGAGATCGCAGAAGTAATCGAAGAGCGTGAGGTTCGGCGAACACGTAGCACATGGAGGAAGGAATACTTAGTGTGATGGAAAGATGATGAGTTGCAGGAGGCGACGTGGATTTCCTAGGAAGATTTCATGAGACTGACGGAGCAGTCAAATTCTTTTCCACTTCGGGAGTCTGATGCAGGAGCATCGAGGCCTAGGCATATCAGTCGAAGTTGATCGACATGAGGGAAGCTGACCAGCGGGGTTGCCGATGACCATTGGTGTGGAGAGCAGGTTGACTTGTCGAAGTCAACAAGTCGGGAAGAAGCAATCAGAGTACGACTGACTCGAGCAGCGCAACAAATTTTGCGATTAGTCGAGAATCGACGAGGATTAGTCGATAGACGACAAGTGAAAGGAGTTAGACATTAGGTAGTCGACGAGTAGTCAAACTACAACACGACAGGTTTGGTGGAGCCAAGCGTGGAGGAAGGGGAGGACTGGTGAACCGCAGAAGGTGAGACACAAAACCGACAAGAAGGTTGAGATGTGACCGAATACTATAGCAGGGTCAAAAAAGAAGAAATTCAAGGAACTGTACCTGGTAGCCGTTCAGGGTTGCTGAGGAAGTTAATACAGTTATTGTGACTTGGTGAAAGATATGACACGTGACATCATGGACAAAGTCTATGTAGCACATCTAGGAGCTGACAGTTGCAGGTTCACGGGATTTGGAAGGATCGACGGATAGGAGGATACGTGTCTCGAGAACCGGAGCAGCAGGGTAAAAGATGGAGGAAAGGAAACGAGAGGGCTTGATCTTTAGTCTTGATGAGCAACATCAGAGAACAAAGCCAAGAAAATTTGTGAAGAGTCACACTGGCCGAAGAGGAGTGTTGAGATCGAGCCATAGCTCATCATTCAGAGTTCAACCAGGAGAGGGTGAGGTCGACACACTGGGAGAACACACCACAGATACTTCTAAGTTGTAACGGCTGAGGCCGACTATAGTTATTTATTTGTTTATAGTTATTCCTCATTGTAACCAAATTCAGAGAAGTAATATAAATCCACTTCTTGCATACTATTTTACACTTGTTATATGTAAGCGTTGTGGTTTGTGTCATGTGTATTGTTAAGCAAGAAAGTACCCAATAAGGTGACTTGCGTCAGGTTGTCAACACTTTTTTGCATACTTGTCTTAAGGAATTATGTATTATTGTTGTAAATAATTTTATGTAAATATAAGATGTTTTTCTAAAAATATATATATATATTTAAATCAAACTATTTAAATGATTAAATTAGGTATGTGACTAGTAAATCATAAGGTAAATTATGATATATTAAAAAGTTTTAAGAACACATCATTTACAATGTCATGAATATGAGGCATAATCCTTCACATAAATGCAAACATGCAAATAAATAAATCTTCAACATACTAAAAAAATCAATTAACCTAACATTCATGAACAAATTGCAACCACTACGATGAAACACACAAACATAGCATAGAAAATGCCATATACAAGAATAATAATTTTCGTACATAAAATCCAAAAAAAATGAATATATACCATAAATATATTCAATTCACTCCCTAATTATAATCAACACTTTTCCATCACTACCCTCGAATCGACCCTATAATATATTGATGAAGGCTAGAGTAATGGTATTTAAGCAACACAATAATTATTCCATAAGTGTTGGTTGTTAATTTTTGTAAAAGTTTTGCAATATACTATAATTGTTGATAATGTAATTTTCATAATTCAAATTATTTTTGACATATTAGTTGATTTTTTGGAATAATATGTTTTTCATTAACTCTAAATTTTAAAAACTAACATCTAGCAAATAATAATAAAATTTTCATAATTTTTTTTTATAATAAAATAAAATAAAAAATACTTGAGATAAAATATGTTTCATTATACTTTTAAAATATTAAAAACAAAATATACCTTTCATTTAATTATGAAATTAATCATTAAATCATAAAATAAGATTGAACAAATTTCAATACTAAAACAAATAAAGAAATTTGGAAGAAAAATATATGGCAGTTTAAAAAAAAAAATATACTTAATATTCAAAAAGAATAACAATATACATCAAACATCTTTGAAAAAGGAGAGTGCCATAGAATTGAATTTTCAATTCTTTGGAGATATGAGAAAAAGAATCTTGTAATATTTTGATCTTGGGCTCCCATCCATCTAAACTCAACACTTCCAAGAGAGCCTTCCTAGAAACCCAATCAATAATAACTTTTGAATCCCTAAATATATTTAGGCTTACAATATTCATAAAATTGGCAAAAAATGATAAACTCTAAAATACAAATAATTCTACTTTAAAATTTGTTCCAAAACCATAACCAAACATAATCTTGAAAAAATGACCCTCTTCCACAAAAAGTACCATTACAGCTCCACACTACCTCAAATGTGCTTGACATGTTCCATAAAAAGGAACTGCAAATTTTTAACAATAATTTCATGCTTTCCAATACTTTTTTTAATTAATTAATCAATTTATAAACTCTTAGTACTTTCTTAACAACCGGTTTCCATCTTTTGGTTTATTCTCAAAAACCAAAAGATTCACCTGGATCCAAATACGCCACATAATAAAGCAGGGAAATTCTTTATGCTCAGATAAAGATGAGTCTGCAATCCAGTGTGAAAGACTAAATTAAATGTTAAAAACAAAATATACCTTCTATTTAACTTTGAAAATCATGATTAAATCTCCCAATTCATCAAAACAGAACAGAACGCCTATCTCACAAGTGAGGACCAGAAGAAGCCGGCCTAATTTTTGAATCCTTTGAATCAAACTTCAAGCATAAACTCAACGTGTGCAGGCCAGCACACAAGATACAGCTTTCATAAATTGATATCGATTACAAGGTACCCAAATTAGAGTTTTGATATGAAGAACCAGCACACAAGATACAGCTTTCATACATTGATATCCATTATAAGGTACCCAAATTAGGGTTTTGATATGAATAACCATTTGTGTATTCATGGTGCGAGACGCCCCTCAAATTTCGGACATCCTGTGTAATTACGGGCCCTTCTTGCAGACCATAGCCGATGTCCTGTGTAACTACGGGCCCTTCTCCCAGAGCATAGCCTCCAACGCCTTGATGGCACAATTGTTGATTTCGGAGGTCCTGCGTATTTACTGGCCCTTCACCCAGAACATAGCCTCCCACGTCTTGATACCACATTTGTTGTTGAAGATATGGTGAGTTCAGTAAGATGGCGTCGCTGTTATTGTTGATATTGCGTGCAGGCCGCAGCTTTTCTCCAGTATATGGGTAGTCCTGTGGAATTATGGGGCCTTCTCCCAGAGCATATAGAGGACCCAAATTAGGGTTTTGATATGAATAACTATTTGTGTATTCATGGTGAGAGCCGCCGCCCATATTTCGGAGGCCCTGAGTAAATATGGGCTTTTCTACCAAACCATAGCCTCCAACGTCTTCAAAGAACAGTTGTTGTTGAAGATATGGCGAGTTCATTGTGATGGGATCGCTGTTACTGTTTATATTGTCCGCAGGAACCTGCATTTCTTCAATATGTAGTTGGTGGTCCTGTGGAATTATGGACCCTTCTCCCAGACCATTGCCCCCACTGGCATTATAGAAGAGCTGTTGAACGTCATTTTCCGAGTTCAATGGGATTCCAGTGCTGTAGCCATTGATTTCACTGTAGTTTTCATGATCTCCAGCACCGGTACGAGTGAGGGCGGAAGTTGAATTAGGTGCTGTGGTAGACTCAGTAGCCTGCTCTGGGCCTATTCTAGATAACCAATATTTTCTGAATAGCCATTCAATGGTCTGGCCCTCCGATTTGAGGGCGAGGGTTTGAGTTAAATAGATAAGCCGAGATACGCAGTTCTCAGGCACTCGAACTCTTCGATCGCGCCCGTCCTCCGATCGGCGGTGCCTGTCTGACGTGATCCTCCCCCTCTCATGCCTCTTCCGCGGTGGTGTCGTCATGGTGATCCTGTCTTGGGGTGCACTGATGAGCAGCTCATCAGCGTGGGGATCCCACTGAGACTGTTGGATTAGCCAATCCACAGTCATGCTATCCCGTTTGAAACCCAGTGTCTTCGTCAGCTCAAAAAAATGCTTTGCAAATTTGGCAGGTAACCTAATGCTACTCCGACTTGCTTTCTTTTCCTTTTTGGCAGAAGATGAAGAAGAAGGAACTCGATAGTTCGTTTCGTCCATATTGAATACAGAATACCTCCTCCCTGCTTCACTTGCTTCTAGTCCAGATCTCACAAACCTGCTATATGTTTCGAGCGTAAACAAATTGCCTTCTCTTTAAGTTTTTTGAATATATATATATATACAAGTCTGGTTGGCATGGTTGGTTATGGCCGGTTAGTTACCGTTTGAATATTTTGCAGGTTTTACTTGGTTTCGATTCCTATTTTTATGGATTTAAATTTTTTCAAGCCATCTTACCATTCTATTATATAATATATTTGAAAAAATAAATAAATTTCACTGAGGATAGGAGTGAGTGTGGTCTAAGGGTATTCTATTATTTTTTTGGAATTTCAACCATCTGTTTTAAAATGGGCCAAAACCTCTACGGGCACATTTCCATGGCATAGTTCCACACTAAATGGAATCTAAAAAACAAATAGCCAGAACAACCTATATAGAGTGGTCCTTGATTCGAGGGTGGAATATCATGGTCTCCTATAACAAATTAAAAAAAAAATGGCACCATTCATCTATTATTAAATATATTTAAGAAACAAATATAGTTTGAAAAAAAAACATTATTCATTCATTATCAAATATATTTAAAAAGTAAATAAATTTAGTGGTAGATAGGATGAAGTGGATATAATGGTTTACTTGTTGATTAATTTGGGTGAAAGGGGAGCTAAAGTGGTCATTTATTAGGTGAGTGTGGTCTAAGGGCATTGGATGGTGCTTGAGGTACATGATCCATTCGGGGATGTCTATGGAGTGGTCCCTGATTTATGATGTGGAATATCATGGTCTTCTATAATAAATTAAAAAAAAAATGTCACCCCACACATCTCGATCCATTATGAGAATGTCTATGGAGTGACCCTTGATTCTGGAGTGGAATATCATGATATGCTATAATTTGAATAAAAAAGGTATTATTCATTTATTATCAAATATATTTAAAATAATAAATAAATTTGAAGTAGATAGGATGAAGTGGATATAATAGTTAACTTGTTGAGTAATTTCGGCGAAAGGTTAGCTAAAGTGGTCATTTATTAGGGGAATGTAACTTTTAAAAATAAAAATATATAATAATAGTGTAGTCTAAATATATAATAATGCAAAGTTTTCATTTTTTTAAGCATATTTTCAATATTATTTTATTTCAAATGGGTTTGGAAATAATAAAAAAATCTTAAAATCACATATATTAGAGATGAAAATTGTATAATTTGGTGCTATGGGATATTTAAGAATGTTAAAATTCCAAAACTTAAAATATATAAAGTGTTCATATAAAAATAATAATAATACTTTTACAAACTAATCATAAATAAAATATTTAAAAGATCAATTTTAATATAATAAAGTTAATATACTAATAAAAATAATACAAGGTAATTTAATAAATAATAAAAATAAATTAGCCTTTGGATTTACCCTTAAACAAACCATCTCGATAAATAAACCACACATTTATCCACATTTTTGTGGGTAAAAATTAGTACATAGAAATTGAACTCAAATAATCTAGACACTATTTAGAGTTTTAGACTCAATACATTGTATAAATTATTACTTCAATTAAAATTAGTTTATTGAACTTATTTAATTTATATAAAATGTAGTTAATTTTTCTTAACATATTAAGATATTTATCATGATGATGATGAGGACCAACCTGGTATTTGTTGTAAAAATTTATTTCGATTCCCATAGTTTTGACATGTTCGAAGGTTAGCGAGGTTAGTATTGTACTAAAGATTATGAAACTCCAATCTAATATAATGTAGGTGTACACATGGCATTCTAACAGAAAGTGACTTTCATCCTCAATGCTTGTAGTCTCACAAAGATGGAAGGTCCTTTCCACCCACGGTGTTTTAAGAAATGTCCACCATCTTGTTTCACAATGAAGCTCAGGAGAGTTCATTCTTATCTTGGCTATATTAATTTTCATCTTCGAACTAGTTAACACATAGATATATTTTTTATCTTCCACGATAAGGTTAATAACCTCCTTATAGTATCCTAGTATAATATTTTTAATGTTATTGATGTCTTCCAAAGTGACATTTTCATTAATCCCACAATGGTTTTTAACCAAGCCATGACGTCTTTATACTATCCTCTCTTGAGCCGAAGTTGGTCTTGACTGGATTTTAAAGGAATTTTAGGAATCCTCTGGTCTCCCATGTTATTTATCCTATACTTGTACATTAGGTAGCTAGTCATAATGATGCTCTTGATGGGGGGAAGACCCACTTTTAGAAGGATAATAGGGTAGGGTATATTTCTTTTAATTTTGAGGTTATATGTTATGAAACACTTCTGTAATTGTTCAATATTCCTCCACGATTCTCTAAAGATGCTACAACCCCAAACTTCACACCGTACAAGATAACATGAGAGATGACAATTTCAAAAAGAAGTTTAGTTTTACCCCACATCATAAGGTTTGTTGTTTTACAATTGTTTTGAAAGATAAAATAAGATTTCCACACTCCATTTTGAATCCATTTCTCAATGCTATAGTTCAATTTGAGCTTGTGACGAATATCAATTTCGAGATGTTTGTAGGAAGATACTTCCTCCAAGTTTCTATTCTCATATAAAAAATTAGTGTAAGCGACTTTTGTGGACTTCGTTACTTTTTTTGTTGGAGTTAACAATAATACTCATATTAGAGAAAACATCTTTGAGAATTCTTACTTGCTTATCAAGATCAAAGGGGTCGTTAGCATAAAGAAGGAGGATGGAGACTATTCCAACTAAGGTCATGCCAATGCAACCTACTTATTCTAAACAACCTTCCACCTTATAATTGTATATGTTGAGAAGGGTAGGGAAAAGGGGGAAACCTTGGTTAAATCAAAGATTACAATTAATAGATCTTTCAACCACCCTTCAATGCTCTTAAATTTGGCAATGGTAGTCTTGTAAAGCCTTATGACGTCGGCTCTCAACTCAAGAGGAACCTTTATGCAACACCTTTAAAATCATTTAGTCTAAAATTTAATAGTAACACATTTTTTTTCTAGACTATTGTCATTTCCTTTATTAACATGATTTATGTAGGATAAGTTTAAACTCTAATACTTTATTTTGAAATACTCACATTTAAAGTTGTTAAATAGTTAAACAATATTTAATTAGATCTTTATGATTTAAACATGCTTAAATAGTCTATTCATTCTTCCACATAGTATGTATGCTATAACTCTTTGCAATTGTTAGTCTAATCATATTTTTCATAAAATATATTATGGTTCCTTACCACATTTGTTTATAGATTATCCATAGAACTACTAACCTTCATGTTTGTATTTGTCACATTGTCTCAAAAAGGGGCAGACCTTAAGGTCATGTATCAACAAATTTTATTTGTTATGCCTCGGTACATTTTAAGGTGTTAAACCTTAAACTAAGTGTTTAGACTTTTTAAATTTCAGTGTAATGTACATGAATGAGTGTAGTCTTCCTATATATTATCTAAGAGTCATTGAAATTAACCTCCTTATTTTTCAACCATATTATTCATTAAACAAAGTTTTGGTGATAATTAATATGATTAGGTGAGTCAAGCTCCACCTGTCGATCCACCTCATGCCACTTTGAGTTAGTATGTGCCCTTTTCATGAGAAAATAGTACTTGGTCAGTAATGGAGTTACTTTAAAGTATTTCCAATTGTAATCCTATCTAGTAGGTTCCATAGGGTTGTTCTACCCTTTGTCAATTTTGGGTTAGATGTGTGTCGGGAGGAAAGTCATCGCTTTAATCTGATAGAGTTTATATAAGGTAATGGGAGAGGTTACCTCAGACTTCGTTAACATTTTACTCAAATCATTTAGTTTGAAAGAATAATGAAATAACTTCTCATTGTCTCTAGTTTAGGAGGTTCTTTTGTGAGAAGTGTTGGCTTCGAAAACTTATCTCATGGAAATAATTTTAATGCCAAATCTATTTCAAATCATCTTCTTCTCATTCTATGTGTTAACACCCAAATTAACCCCCAAGGTTGTGGTGAAGGTAATTCGGGGTAACCACTAACCAATCTTTAGACTTAAGCTACTGACCCAACTTACTATGAGAGGGCTCTCTCTACAAACATATGAAAGACTGGAATAATCAAAGGTGTCAACAATGAAAACATACACCAGTATTCATTGTTCAAGATATTCAATTACGACATACAGAAGATTAGATTTCTATTGGAGACAAAATGGTTCAAATGTCATTTGGCTGAAACATATGAATCTCTATTTTGGGCAATAAAGTCATGTTAGACAAAACTATGAAAATTTATTCACAAGGGCTTCACAGATGCGTTAACATAGGGGCGATATAGTAAATAGATCATAGTCAAAGTGAATTTAATTGGTGAAACAGAAGAGAAAGAAACAACCCATTGATGTAAGGCATACAATAATGAATCCTACATCAACTTTAGCAGAGAAATAATGGTGAAATACTTGGAAAAAGATAAGTAGAGCATACTTCTATGAATTCTACTTAACTATCACACTACACCAAGTATGAAAAAAAGTTACATACTGGAATTAACACTGAGAGATACACAATTAACATAGAAAGAGAAAAATAGACTACAAGACTAGTTACACAAGAATCCCTGAAAACATCAACTCGGCTCTGCAATTTTTATTCAAAATATAGCTCATAAACGTCTTACAGAACAATACACAAAATTTCCATAAAGGTTTTCAACAAGATTTTTCAACCCTTCTGTCTTTAAATACAATGAATTTATAGAGGCCCCTGGAGCTCTAGGCTCAGCTCTCTTCTGAACAGAAAAAAATTGCAATTAATTGACACCTACTTGACAGCTGACCAAGGCGTTTCATCGTTACAACTTCAAAACAGACACAGGCGGTATAGGCCTAACCACTTTTTACAATCACTGGCCTGTTTTACTATATGACCAACTACTTTAACAAAAAACAAAACATAAAATTGACAGCTCCAGCTTGCTGCCTCCATCGCTCAATGTTTCCTTAGCTGATGTTTTTGAGCTCTTAACCTGCCATTGCCACATCAATCTTCCAAAAAATGGTCTTGCAGGCCATCTAAGTCTCTTCAAAAATTGGAGACCAGAAGTACACTTGTGTAGCCAAAACTGAATTGCTGGATAGTGAGATGTAGGAAACGTAAGAATACCATCACCTTATTCCTGAGCTCTCACCTGATCATACCAATCAAGGAAATCATTCACGTCGAGGGAAGCATTTGTTCGGGTTTCCTTTGATGGGGAAATAGGGGGCACCTCTTTAGTAGGGAGGATTAAGTCCTAGATTATGTCTTCATCTTGGGAGATTTTCTGCTCGTCTTCTTCATGGGCTTCTTCACCTCCTTTCTGCTGCTGAAAACTCCAACACCCCTGTTGTGTCTCCGCCTCTTCTGGTTCGTTGACAGAACCATCCTCCACCTAGTCAGAAACTATAGGAGGTAGAGGAGTATGAACCTCCTCCATCTCAGATAATACATGTTCTGGTGCAACTATTATCTCGACTCTTTGATCTCTCTCCATGTTTCCGATACTATTTGCAAAATATCCAAACAGATGAACTCACCACCCTTTCAGAATTCAACGTAAGTTGCAGGTCCATAGAATTAGGCTTATAACGACCGATAATGATGGCGTCTCCATGCGAATTATGTTGTCATGATCTCTGACTTAGACCTTCCAAATGATTGATCATGATGACAGAGGATAGGACTAATGTAATGCACACTTGATCGTGCATTTCGGATCACACAGAAAGGACCCTTGATGGCGTTGAGGTGGCTTAGCCCATGTGGCCATCATTGATCTCTTGTGGAGATGTCCTTCTCGTGTGGAACCTAGTGATTGGATTAGGACCATGGATTTTAGCTTCCGTGGCTTTCCATTTTGTCGCACACAGCTCCAAATCTGGCCGTTGGATGATGTGTCCCTACTGACCGCGGCGATATTGGGCATGCTTAACATGCCGGTGATAAAAATCACTGCCGCTGTTATGGACCATTGATCCATCTCCGTTAGATCTGCGTCGTTGCAAAGAGCACAACGTTTAATCCACCCACGATGATTTTGAATGCGACCCTTCTCTGCGCATATTAGATTAGTTCCATAGCATCCTCACCGTAGATCTTTGCTCCTTCAGATCTTTATCATTGATCGCTTTAGGAATATGCCCATTGGTTAACACTGCACCTGTGCCCATACTATTTTCAATTGGACTTTGTGCTAAGATTTTTTGGCTGTAGATCTTCGGGTTATTTAATCTGAACCGCATATGCATGTCTCCGCATGCTATCGGCTCATTAGCCTTTTTTAGAAATGTTTCTTGATCACGCAAATTCCTTTTTTCTTTTCCCAAGATCTCCCTCAAACACCTACACAATTTATGGAGTGCTAACAAATGGCTCTTGTTGGGGATGTTATCCTCCCTGCGAGGTAGCAAAGAACCCTGTAGACCAAGTGTCGAATCCATTGGGAGCCCTGACAACTGCAACCTTCAACCTGTAACCAGTCTTCCATTCAAAAACTGTAACCGAAAACTTGAAACTAAAAAAAACTGAAATTAACAAAAATGATTGACCTCCAAGATTGTTTATATACAGATGCTCTTACCCTAATTACTGAGCATACAGGCTGAATTAGGTGATCTCACACTTCCAATGAAGCCAATCAAGCAAATGGCGTGTTGTCTGAAATTCACATTCAATACCTCCAAACCGGAAAAATAGTTCGGCAAATGATAACTCCAACTGAAAATATTTTTCCCTTGTTGCATGCTTGGGTAATACAAACTCCATCTTCTCTGATGATTCCAACAAACTGGCGAAAAGGTCTTCCAGAAAATGAAATATTCCTATTTCTTTATGACCAATCATGAGAGCATCTTCAACTGGTTCTTTCTGATTGTTCACATTATCTATGTCACGACAAGGTTGCTCAAATTGTAATTCCGTTTGCAATCTGCCACACTGAATTTCAGACAGACTTTGAGCAATATACGCATCCCCTTTGTCCTTTATATTGAGCATATAGATCAGATTTTCATGACAACATTCAAACGAAACATCACTACTATCATGTAGATTTGTTTCTTTATATAACTCAATAGATGAAATACTTTGACTTGCAGGATATATTGGACAATCAAACATATGTACATCAGTCTGATAGAACTAAAGCTCTTCTTGGGTTTCAAAAGAAATATCATTCTGATCTTCAAATGTATTAAAAGAAAAAGCTCCCTCTAGACAAAAAGACTCTGAAATCGAATGACATGGAGAAAAACTTATCTGACTATTCTAATATTCTTTTCAATCACATGACAACTGACAAAGCTGAAGAAATTTCTCATCCAACTCGGGAGAAAAGATATGAAGATCATTACCAATTTCATCCGAAATCTCAGAGTTTATAGCTTGATCAAACGCAACAAAAATATCATTAAATGTTTCAATAAAATTAAGTGCAACAAACACTTCTTGATATAAAAATTATGAATGTGAAAGAGAGGCCTAATTTTCTGTTTGGCACTTCTCTTCCCTATGGCAAACTTCTGCTTATTGGGATTGATTGCACACTTGCCCCTCCTTTTCATTGTCAATTTCAAAAAAACTTATGAAGTTCTCTAAGCTGTCCACTTCATATTCATCATACTTAGGTGGGATGAAAACTTCCTTAAAACCATTACTAGCAGAAATGTTAGCAAGCTGATTACAATTTACATAAAACAAATTAGGATTATCTTCTTTTCGCATATCACTGAGCTGATCCTCTCTGTGTTCATCTTGGGAGTGATTGGAAAGAAAAGCAATTTTTTCTTGTTCATGCATCTCTTCAAATCCATATTTATCAGTTCTTTCCTTGTTATCATCACTTGATAATTTCCGAGACATCCTAAGATTGTGTTCAACCTCCAAAGCATCAAGGAACATATGCTGCAAATTGGAAGACCTTCTCTCCAAAAGCAGAAAAGATAAATCAGGAGGAAAGATAGATGCGGAGTGTAACTTAGAAGCATTCTCCAAGGGTTGAATTTCCTTTAGCATATCATAATAGAAACAGGCGAACCTTCTGTTAAAGCTAGACATGATTTCTCCTTCTTGCCTTCTCATGGAGTAAAACTCTGAAAGAACTAGGTCCCACGACCTTCTCTTACCCCAAGACTCCAAGAAAATTTCAGAAAACCTCTGCCATGTATCTATAGACCCAAGTTGCAAATGGTTAAACCATTGCTTCACATCTTCTTGTAAATATTTGGCGAAGGTCCTCATACACACATCATCATGCTCTACTTCAAAAAGATCCAAAAAATGTTCAAAACCTTGGAGGTGTTTCCATCAAATCTAGGAAGGTATTTATGGCATTTGGGAGGATAGTCATGAAGAACAGGGGACAACCTTATAGGGCTATACCTCAGCTGAGACCTGGAAGGCCAAGGAGTATGTAGGGGGAGGATATCACCAGCCTTATTTTCTTGGGATTACGAAGGCTGGTTATGAACTTTGCAAGGCTCAAAAGAAGGGAATTGATCGGCTCTTGGGACGGAAAAAGGACCTGTGGTTTCACAATCTAGTGAAGGATATATAAAGGAGGCTCTCCCTCGACCTAGAGTTCCTCGGTGAAACAAAGATTTTTTATATATTCACATAAGGGTAAAAGGAGACCAATATAGAAGAACAAGATCTCTTTGAAAATATTGACAGTTTGATACCTTGGTCTCGATTATTCCATGTTTTAAACGTGTTAAGGTCACCTTTCGGTGAAGTCTGCAAATTGTGATTAAAGACTGAGGGAATTAGCCTGCGAATCAATGAAACCCTGGATTTCCCCAGCGGAGTCACCATGAGAATTTTTCAACATCTCAATTCTGATACAAGATCACTGATCTCCCCAATGGGGTCACCTTTGTACTGAAATTTCGCTTGAGTGGAGTCACCAGGTGAATGATACAACCTTCTCGATGTCTGACTACTATTCACCATTAGCATTTTAGATCTGAATCCTATGTCATTTTCCTAGGGATAAAAGAACAGTCACGCTCCCCGGCAATGATGCCAATTTGTTAACACCCAAATTAACCCCCAAGGTTGTGGAGAAGGTAATTTGGGGTAACCACTAACCAATATTTAGACTTAAGCTACTGACCCAGCTTAGTCCAAGAGGGATCTCTCTACAAACATATGTGAAAGACTAGAATAATCAAAGGTGTCAACAATGAAAACATACACCAGTATTCATCATTCAAGATATTCAATTACGACATACAGAAGATCAGATTTCTGCTGGAGACAAAATGGTTTAAACGTCATTTGGCTAAAACATATGAATCTTTATTTTGGGCAATGGAGTCACGTTAGACAAAACTCTGAAAATTCATTCACAAGGGATTCACAAATGCCTTAACACAGGGGTGATATAGTAAATAGCTCATAGTCAAAGTGAATTTAATTGGTGAAACAGAAGAGAAAGAAACAACCCATTAATGTAAGGCATACAATAATGAATCCTACATCAAATTTAGCAGAGAAGTAATGGTGAAATACTTGGAAAAAGATAAGCAGAGCATACTTCTATGAATTCTACTTAACTATCACACTACACCAAGTATGAAAGAAAGTTACAGACTGGAATTAAGAATGAGAGATACACAATTAACATAGAAAGAGAAAAACAGACTACAAGACCAGTTACACAAGAATCCTTGAAAACATCAGCTTGGCTCTGCAATTTTTATTCAAAATATAGCTCATAAATGTCTTACAGAACAATACACAAAATTCCCATAAAGGGTTTCAACAATATTTTTCAACCCTTCCATCTTTAATTACAATGAATTTATAGAGGCCCTTGGAGCTCTAGGCTCGGCTCTCTTCTGAATAGAAACCAGTTGCAATTACTTGACACCTACTTGACAGCTGACCAAGGCGTTTCACTGTTACAACTTCAAAATAGACACAGGCGGTATAGGCCTAACCGCTTTTTACATTCACTAGCCTATTTTGATATATGACTAACTAATTTAACAAAAAACAAAATAGAAAATTGACAGCTCCAGCTTGCTGCCTCCATCGCTTGATGTTTCCTTAGCTGATGTTTTTGAGATCTTAACTTGCCACTGCCACACCGTTCTTCCAAAAAATGGGCTTGTAGGCCATCTAAGTCTCTTCAAAAATTGGAGACCAGGAGTACACTTGTGTAGCCAAAACTGAATTGCTAGATAGTGACATGCAGGAACCATAAGAATACCATCACCTTATTCCTGAGCTCTCACCTAATCATACCAATCAAGGAAATCATCCACGTCGAGGGAAGCATTTGTTCGGGTTTCCTTTGGTGGGGAAACAGGGGGCACCTCTTCAGTAGGGAGGATTAAGTCCTAGATTATGTCTTCATCCTGGGGGATTTTCTGGTTATCTTCTTCATGGGATTCTTCCCCTCCTTTCTGCTGCTGAAAAATCCAACACCCCTGTTGTGTCTCGGTCTCTTCCGTTTCATTGACAGAACTGTCCTCCACTTGGTCGGAAACTATAGGAGGTAGAGGAGTATGATCCTCCTCAATCTTAGACAATACATGTTCTGGTGCAACTATTATCTCGACTCCTTGATCTCTGTCCATTTTTCTGATACTATATGCAAAATAACCAAATAGATGAACTCACCACCCTTTCAGAATTCAACATAAGTTGCGGGTCCAAAGAATTAGGCTTATAACGACCGATAAAGACGACATCTCCATGCAAATTATGTCGTCATGATTCTCTAACTTAGACCTTCCAAATGATTTATCATGATGACTAAGGATAGGACTGATGCAATGCACGTTTGACGATGCATTTCGGATCACACAGAAATGATCCCTGACGGTACTGACGTGGCTTAGCTCATGTGGCCGTCATTGATCTTTGGTGGAGATGTCCTTCTCATGTAGAACCTAGTGATTGGATTAGGATCGTAGATTTCAGCTTCTGTGGCTTTCCATTTTGCTGCACACAGCTCCAAATCTGACTGTTGGATGATGCGTCTCTACCGACCGCGACGATTTTGGGCGTGCTTAACTTGCCAGCGGTAAAAATCACCGCCATTTTTTTGGACCGTTGATCCATCTCTATTAGATTTGCGGCATCGCAAAGAGCGCAACGTTTAATCCACCTGTGGTTATTTTGAATGCGACCCTTCTCTGTGCATGTTAGATTAGCGCCATAGCATCCTCACAGTAGATCTTTGCTCCTTCAGATCTTTATCGTTGATCACTTTAGGAATACGCCCGTTAGTTAACACCGCACCTGTGCCCATACTATTTCCAATTGGACTTGGTGCTAAGGTTTTATGGCCATAGATATTTGGGTTATTTAATCTGAACCCCATACGCATGTCTCCTCGTGCTATTGGCTCATTATCCTTTTTTAGAAATGTTTCCTGATCACGCAAATTCCTTTTTTCTTTTCCCAAGATCTCCCTTAAACTCCTGCACAATTTATGGAGTGTTAACACTATGGTTAAATTTTGTGCAAGCACTGAACAAAGAGTTCACTAAAGGAATCCTAATTCAGATAAATGTTACACCATAGGCTACTTGTCATTTTCAAGTATATTATTATATTTACTTGATCATTTCAGTAATGTTTATATCTTGATGCTTATGTTACATGTAGTGATGAGGTTTCGTTCTAGAATAAATTATGTACGTAGTAGTTGGAGTAACGTTTTACAGTTAAAAATATATAGTTAACATAAACAATATAAAATTGTTATTGTTCTTATTTCCACCAATAACACTATATTTTTATTTTGTCTCCATACAGTACAATACAAAATGCAATTAGTGCCTAAAATAGCACTGGAATTTAGTGTTTTTGAATTCATGAATTGGGCACTTTTTCTGGCACAATACTCCACATCACAGTGCATGTTCACTTCAGCGTCCAAAATAGCATTGGGATTAGCACTCGAAATAACACCCAAAGTAACACCGAAAGTAGCATTGAAAAATGTGGTGCCTACTTTAGCCCGTGGGATAGCACCTAATTTATCATCTTCAATAATTGATTGAAGTTTATTTTCTTTTTTAAATTGATCATTCAAATGTGTCTTTACTTGTGTTTGAACTAGACGATAAGGATGTTGCAACTTCTTGACTTGTTGGCTCCATCCCCAAGAAATTATCCATTCATAGTGAATTGTTTTATTTTTATACTTCTTCTTCTTTATAGATTTTTTTGAATGATGACTTGTCCAACCAGAATGAACACAAGGATGGATATCAAAACATTGATCATCCATATGGCCAATTCTACAACAATGTTGCCATTCAAGAATTTCTTGTGTCTGTCATAAACTATTTGAATAAATTTTGCCTTTCACTAAACCAACTTGGATTAATTTAGATTATGAAAGATGTTGTCTTTTTCATTTTCTAAGCAATATCAATTTCTATCGGATTGTAATTCTTCCCAAAGTTTGATGATCATCTTGGAAATATCATGTTGTATTATTATACTTATCCCTTCATTGATATTCTCTTCAAACTCAAATTTGCACTTATTGTTGTTGATATTACTCTAATTTGTTTCTTGTGATTCATCTTCATAAACTTCTGAAATTACTAAATGATTCCTTCTCATTACTAGTTCTAGGGAATCCTCAATCGTATCATGGTTTGCATTTTCATTACCCCAATTTTACTAGGCTATTTGTGTCACAAGAAGCATAAATGTTTTTTCATTAGATCAAGTGTATCATAAAATGCATCAGCCATATGCATTCTTACCATTCCCTACTCTTTTTCAAGTTTAGTTGGAGTGCTTCAATCAAGTTATCATTCAGATCAATTTGTTTATGAAGATCAACAATCCAATTATCCAATGCATGAAATGAGTCTTGAAGTTTTTTTTATTTCATGGTTGACAATTTGCAATCACTTTCCACCTTTACCCATTTTTTATTTGCAATTTTATCATGCTCGCTTAAATTTGTTTTTTCACACTTACTTGATTTTTTTTGTTTTCATGCTATCTTGAGTGATGTAAAATTTAGGGTGTATGGTACAACTAATCAATTACCCCAAAGTGTTAGTGGTCAGCTAAAACCACTAGATGCATGGCATCAAAATAAACAAAGCTTAAACTTGAATCTCTTCCATATTCTTCTCGCCTTGTACTTGACATCGGGGGAATATCATTGATGATAATTAGGCTTCAAGATTCGAAGTCTTATCATTCAACAAATCAATGAGACAATTTGTCAACAACTAATCTACAAATCAAATTAGGGATGTTGTAACATACCTTTTTTTGCTCGAAAATATTTTATGTTAGAAACATTATGTTAACTTTTATTGTAAAGTTTTATATTGGACAAGTGTCCAAGGATGACTTTAATTGCACAATATTTTATTATTTAATAAATTAAATAGGAGACAAACACCTAAGGGGATTGTTGAAAAAGTGGTGACTGACCCACTAGGTGGAATGGAATATGGGGTAGAAGGAAATGAACAAGTGGCAGCATCATGATGCAACTAACTAGCTATTGGTATGGGACAACTCCATTGAAATGTGGTCATAGTGCCCTGGAAGGTGGGACTGGAGCTTGAGGCTCATTTATTCAAAACTGACCACTAAAGACCTATGCAATCTATATAGGAGCCATCAAATTATGAACTGAGGTTCATCACTTTTCCTGATGAGAAAATTTACCTTGGGGTTTTGATGTGCTTGCACCCAAGAGATTTGATGAGGGGATATGCTAAGTTTTTTATCATGGTGTAAGTCTGCCTATTATACTACTGAGTGCATAAGTTATATTGCTGAGTGCAAAATGCATATTTTGAGCGCAAAAGTTACACTGCTGAGTGCAGAAGTTGTTTTACTGAGTGCCTTTCTTCTACACAGATTCCATCTACTTAGTGGTTCAGTAAGTAGGCTCAGGGGTCCAAAGGAAGCAAGTAGTTTTGACTACTTCTTCTGGAAAAGGTTGGGAGGAACAGGCTTCCTTGGGTGTTTGTCGGCCCTATCTCATTTACAGGTTCTACTTGTCTTTTCCAATTCTAAGTAGTTTAAATTTCCATATGTAATTATTTATTTACTAATGTTAAGAGTATTATCAAACAAATTTAATTATTTTATTTTTCTGATCTAATTAGAATTCTACATAGAAATGATTATGTAAGATGAAATGAATAAAATATTTCTCTGCATTTTTCCCCATGCAAATGGATCTGCATCGTACTCTAGTACAGAGAAGAAATTAAGATAGCTAAATTGATAGGAAAATTGAGAGATGAATGAAAATATCAATACTGTTCTATTTCATTAATTTCTCCTACTATTAACATTCTGTGTTAAATAATATAATTCTACGTTTTCATTATTCATTCTTTCCATGAGTTAAATGTTTAGGTTTACTGTATATTTTATTTCACAAATTTTATTTGAAATAACAACTATAAATAATTTATTTCTTAAGTACACATAATTAATTTCTATTACAAACAATGTATAATTATTTCGCACAAATCCTTATGTACAGCTTTGCATTCTTTTCTTTCACATTATTTATTTATTTAACAACTGCAACTAAATCCCATTCACTTTTAACATTGGATTAAAAAAAAACCTATCTTATGTTTTTTATTATTTTCCATGGTTATCACAACTAGTAAAACAAAGAATCATTATTCCTTTGATCTAAATAGAGTTTTCATCCACCAACTTTAGAAGTATCAACATCCACCTCTCAGTTTTAGAATTTCGCAAATGTTCAAACATTGATAGTCAACATCGAAACACAAAAAGAGATACAACCTCATTACACAGTTACGATTAGAAAACATTGACTCTCGGCCAATACTTAAAAACCAACAGAAGAGAATAACAACGAGAAGCCCATGGCTCCATGCAATTAAACACAAAAACGATTATCATTTACATTCTTAAAGACCGGAATCAAGGGTATCTTGGTAGTATTATGAGTCTACATTGTCACTTTCAATTGAAAAACTATTACACAGTAAACCCTACGCTTAGGTGTTGTAGATTTCGACCCTGCGAAACTAAACATTTAAATTCCATAATAGTTGAACAATCTCAAGAACTCACTTAAGGGTTTAAACATTTTAATACAGATCCAAACCCTTAGCCATCGAGCTCTACATAAATACAATAGTGGCAAAACTTTGAAAAACATCAAATGCATACTAACGAGAGCCCGGCTCTTGACACAAAAACAAATACAATAAAGTGGGTAAACAAATTATCGTATTATCATTTACACAGTAGAATGCAAATATTAAGCTTCGCTTCTTACACATAAAGTAGCTCACAGTATCATCATTTACGAACAGAGGTTGAACGAAACACAAATCCTTCTTTTACCAAGAAATAGTAGTAGGGTGAAACCCTTCCTAAGTATTTTCTTATGGATTTCACAATAGAAAAAAAGCACTATTGAAAACAATGATGAATGGGTTGAGGGTTTTATCCTCCCCAAACTGTCAAAACAAGCTCACAAGTATTTCGACCAAGGTCATTATGAGAGCCCAAGCAAACACAGAGTCTCGACAAAGAACATAGTAAAGACCCAATAGTCATCTAATTGGAGTAATGAGTAACCATCGAAGCTTACCCGTCTTTTAGCAGTTGCCAACTACCAAACACTTAAACTGAGAACCCATCAACGAAGGTACCTGCCATTCGAAATACAGTAGTGGTCAAAACAAGTTTTACAAAGATTATTGAATACAAAATAGTAGTAACTGAACTCTCAAAAAAATAGAATAGAGATATAGGGTTTCGAATCGAGATCCATTACCTTTAAAGAATTGCACCAAATCTGAACGCCAATACTGTGCCTACTGGAACCATTCTCCACCATCGAATACAAAGAAGTATGAAAAACAACTAGGAAATGCTCACAAATGACATTTGTCCACTTCCAAAATTTCATCTCTCATTCAAATTTCACCATCTAGATTAGTGGGTTTTCATGAATATTTTCATCAAAGCTTCTTTAGAAGTTTTAGATTGAAGATGATACAAGTGCTTGTTAATTTACTAATATAATTATTCAAACTTGTAATTGAGGGGAGAATGTTAGACTCTTACAAGTCCCTATGCACCACAAAGTTCTAGATCACCTCCCATGTAAGTTGGTATT
The DNA here is from genome assembly GCA_027924585.1 of Larix kaempferi. Classification (NCBI taxonomy): domain Eukaryota; kingdom Viridiplantae; phylum Streptophyta; class Pinopsida; order Pinales; family Pinaceae; genus Larix; species Larix kaempferi. The sequence goes on along the minus strand of BSBM01000710.1, from coordinate 1,138,974 downwards.
CTTATCATATTATGAGTTGTCATACTTACCCTTTGATGAGTTGTTAGTGAAATCTATATTTAGAGGTGACTGTGATCCATGTACTATATAATACTATCATTAGTATAAAGATCAATGTTGAAGATGACTAAATCATTTTCTACTAGTTGTCTTGTTCTTGTTTGTTCTATAGTTTAACACATTAGTGTAATCCTACATCCAAAACTCATAATTGAATTAAAAATTTAATGACTAAATAATGATTAAAAATTTAAAGAATAAATTGATAATTTTTATTTCTTTGAGGATGAGGTTGTAAACACCTTTGTCCATACTTCTCTTATGACATGTTATGTATTATTGTTGTAAATAATTAAATATGTAAATATAAGATGTTTTTTCTAAAAAAATTAATAATATTTAATAAAACTATTTAAATGATTAAATTAGATATGTGACTAGTAAATCATAAGGTGAATTATAATATATACAAAGGTGGTAAGAACACATCATTTACAATGTCATTAATATGAGACATAATCCTTCACATAAATGTAACTATGCAAATAAATATATCTTCAACATACTAAAAAATCAATTAACCTAACATTCATTGAACAAATTACAACCACTAAGAAAAACACACAAACATAACATACAAAATGCCATATACAAAAATAATAATTTTCTTACCTAAAATCCAAAAAAAAAATATACCATAAATAAATTCAATTCACTCCCTAATTATAATGAACACTTTTCCATCACTACCCTCTAATAGATCCTATAATATATTGATAAAGGCCAGAGTAATGGTATACCGGCAACACAATAAGTATTCCCTAAGTGTTTGTTGTTAAGTTCTGTAAAAAAAATTTGCAATATACTATAATGGTTCAAAGTGTAATTTTCACAATTTAAAGTATTTTTGATATTTTCAAAGTGTAATTTTCACAATTTAAAGTATTTTTGATATTTTAATTGAAAATTTGGATTCAACATATTGTTGATATTTTAATTCAATTTTTGGAATAATATGTTTTTCATTAAATCTAAATTTTGAAAACAAACATCTATCAAATAATAAATAAAATTCTAGGAAATTCTTTATGGTCCTATAAAGATGAGTCTGCAATACAGTGTGAAAGACTAGAATCAAATGTTAAGAACAAAATATACCTTCTATTTAACTTTGAAAATCATTATTAAATCTCCCAATTCATCAAAACAGAACAGAAAGCCAATCTCACAAGTGAGGACCAGAAGAAGCCGGCCTAATTTTTGAATCCTTTGAATCGAACTTCAAGCATAAACTCAACATGTGCAGGCCAGCACACAAGATACAGCTTTCATAAATTGATATCCATTATAAGGTACCGAAATTAGGGTTTTGATATGAATAACCATTTGTGTATTCATGGTGCGAGACGCCCGCCAAATTCCGGACATCCTGTGTAATTACAGGCCCTTCTGCCAGACCATAGCCGAGGTCCTGTGTAACTACGGGCCCTTCTCCCAGAGCATAGCCTCCGACCCCTTGATGGTACATTTGTTGATTTCGGAGCTCCTGCGTATTTACGGGCCCTTCTCCGAGAGCATAGCCTCCCACGCCTTGATACCACGTCATTTGTTGTTGAAGATATGATGAGTTCAGTGAGATGGCATCGCAGTTATTGTTGACATTGTGTGCAGGCTGCAGCAATTCTCCAGTATATCGGTAGTCCTGTGGAATTATGGGGCCTTCTCCCAAAGCATATAGACGACCCAAATTAGGGTTTTGATATGAATAATTATTTGTGTATTCATGGTGAGACCCGCCGCCCATATTTCGGGAGCCCTGTGTAAATATGGGCTTTTCTACCAGACCATAGCCTCCAACGTCTTCAAAGAACAGTTGTTGTTGAAGATATGGCAAGTTCATTGTGATGGGATCGCTGTTACTGTTTATATTGTCTGCAGCACCCTGCATTTCTTCAATATGTAGTTGGTCCTGTGGAATTATGGACCCTTCTCCCAGACCATTGCCCCCACTTGCTTTATAGAAGAGCTGTTGAACGTCATTTTCCGAGTTCAATGGGATTCCAGTGCTGTAGCCGTTGATTTAACTGTAGTTTTCATGCTCTCCAGTACCGGTACGAGTGAGGGCGGAAGTTGAATTAGGTACCGTGGTAGACTCAGTAGCCTGCTCTGGGCTTGTTCTAGATAACCAATATTTTCTGAATAGCCATTCAATGCTCTGGCCCTCCGATTTGAGGACTAGGGTTTGAGTTAAATAGATAAGCCGAGATACGCAGTTCTCAGGCACTCGAACGCGCCCGTCCTCCGATTGGCAGTGCCTGTCTGATGTGATCCTACCCCTCTAATGCCTCTTCCGCGGTGGTCTCGTCTTGGTGATCCTGTGTTGGGGTGCACTGATGAGCAGCTCATCAGCGTGGGGATCCCACTGAGACTGTTGGATTAGCCAATCCACAGTCATGCTATCCCGTTTGAAACCCAGTGTCTTCGTCAGCTCAAAAAAATGCTTTGCAAATTTGGCAGGTAACCTAATGCTACTCCGACTTGCTTTCTTTTCCTTTTTGGCCGAAGATGAAGAAGAAGGAACTTGATAGTTCGTTTCGTCCATATTGAATACAGAATACCTCCTGCCTGCTTCACTTACTTCTAGTCCAGAGCTCACAAACCTGCTATATGTTTCGAGCGTAAACAAATTGCCTTCTCTTCAAGTTTTTTGAATATATATATACAAGTTTTGTTGGCATGGCTAGTTATGGACAGTTAGTTACCGTTTGAATATTTTGCAATGTTTACTTGGTTTGGATTCCTATTTTTATGGATTTAAACTTTTTGACCCCGTCTTACCATCCAATATATTTGAAAAAAAAAAAATTCACCGAAGAGAGGAGTGAGTGCGGTCTAACGACATTGGATGGTGGTTGAGGCCTTACATGTGTCCCTATCCATTCGGGGGATGTCTATGGAGTGGTCTTTGATTTTGGGGTGGAAAGATAGGAGTGAATGTCTATGGAGTGATCTTGGATTTAGGGGGTGGAAAGATAGGAGTGAGAGTGGGCTAATGGTGTTTAAGGTCCTACAGGTGTCTTTATTCATTCCTCGGATGTTTATGGAGTAGTCCTTGATTCAGCCGTGGAACATCATGGTTTTTTATAATAATAAAAAATAAAAAATAAAATGATATTATTTTATTATTATTAAATATATGAAGTGGATATAATGGGGTCCACCATCCACACTTGCTATTCCACATAATCATGGTATGGCCAATGTCACATAGCAAGATTTGAACCCGGGTGGGGAGGATAACAATATTCTTCCCAATCACCCGATCTATACTCAATTGATCACAAGTGTAGATCCATTATGAGAATGTCTATGGAGTGACCCTTGATTCCAAGTGGAATATCATGGCATGCTATAATTTGGAAAAAAGGCATTATTCATTTTTTATCAAATATATTTAAAAAAGTAAATAAATTTCATGGTAGATAGGTTTAAGTGTCTATGTAATGCTTAACTGTTTGACTAATTTGGGTGAAAGGCCAACTAAAGTGGTCATTTATTAGAGGAATGCCACTTTCAAAAATAAAAATATACAATAATGGTGTAGTCTAAATATATAATAATGCAAAAATTTCATTTTTTTTAGCATATTTTCAATATTGTTTAATTCAAAATGGGTTTGGAAATGTAAAAAAAAAAATTGTATCACATAGATTAAGGATAAAAATTGCATAATTTAGTGTCATGGGATATTTGAGGGTGTTGAAATTCCAAAACTTAAAATATATAAAGTACTCATATAATAATACTTTTAAAAACCCCTTTTAAATAAAATTGTTGTAAATTATATAATAATACTTTTAAAACAATTTTTTAAATAAATTTGTTTTAAAAAATTATAAATAAAATATTTAAAAGATAAATTTTAATATAATAGAATTAATATACTAATAAAAATAATACAAGGTAATTCAATAAATAGTAAAAGAACATTATTCTTCGAATAATATCTATAACTACTCTTGATTTGTCAAGAGTTTGTTATTTGGATTTATCTTTATACAAACAATCTTGATAGATAAACCACATTCTTTTGGGTAAAAATTAGTAGATAGAAATTGAATTTACATAATATAGACATTATCTAGACTTAATATATTGTACAAATTAATATTTCAACTAAAATTAGTTCATTATCTTCATTTAATTTATATAAAATGTAAGCTTTTCTTAACATATTAAAATATTTATGATGATGATGACGACAGTAGTTAAGTCAATTGAGACCAACTTGGTATTTGTTGTAAAATTTTATTTTGATGCCCATAGTTTTGACATGTTAGAAGGTTAGCGAGGTTAGTATTGTAGTAACGTTTATGAAACTACAATCCAATGTAGGTGTACACACAGTATTCTGACAGAAAGTGTGTTTCATCCTCAACCCTCGTAGTCTCACAAAGATGGAAGGTCCTTTCCACCCACGGTGCTTTAAGAAATGTCCACCATCCCATTTCACTATGAAGCTCATGACAGTTCGTTATTATCTTGGATATATTAATTTTCATCTTTGAACTAGCTAACACAAAGATATATTTTTTATCTTCTAGGATAGGGTTAATGACCTCCTTATAGTATCTTAGTTTTCTTTTAACCTCTAATTCTTTCTCCCCCACGTTTTCATTTTAAACTTATATGTGATAATATTTTTTATGTTATTGATGTCTTGCAAAGTGACATTTTCGTTAATCACACAATGGTTTTTAACCAAGCCATGGTGTCTTTATACCATCCTCTCTTGAGCCGAAGTTGGTCTTGACTAGATTTTAAAGCAATTTTAGGAATTCTCTGGTCTCCCATGTTATTTATCCTATACTTGTACATCAAGTACCTGGTCATAACGATGCTCTTGATGAGGGGAAGACCCACTTTTAGAAGGATAATAGGGTAGGGTGTATTGCTTTTAATTTTGAGGTTATACGTTATGACACACTTCTGTATTTTTTCAATATTGTTAAATATTCCTCCAGGATTCTCTAGAGATGCTACAACCCCAAACTTCACAACCTTACAACATAACATGAGTGATGAGAGTTTCAAAAGGAAGTTTATTTTTGTTTCACATCATAAGGTTTGTTGATTTACAATTGTTTTGAATGAAAAATAACATTTCCACACTCCATTAATCCTTTTCTCAATGGTATAGTTCAATTTGAGCTGGTGACGAATATCATTTTTGAGATGTTTGTAGGAAGACACTTCCTCCAAGTTTCTATTCTCGTATAAAAAATTAGTGTAAGCGACCTTTGTGGAATTGATAATTGTTACTTTTTTTTGTCGGTGTTAACAATCATACCCATATTAGAGCAGAAATCTTTAGGAATTCTTAATTGATTATCAAGATCAAAGGGGTCGTGAGCATAGAGAAGGAGGAGGGCGAATATTCCAACTAAGGTTGTGCCAATGCAACCTATTTATTCTAAACAACCTTCCATCTTATAATTGTATATGCTGAAATGGCATGGGAGAGGGGGAAACCTTGGTTAAATCAAAGATTACAATTAATATCTTTCGATCACCCCTCAATGTTCTTAAATTTTGCACTGCTAGTCTTGTAAAGCCTTATCGCAGCGACTCTCAACTCTAGAGGAACCTTTATGCAAGGCCTCTAAAGTCATTTAGTCTAAACTTTAATAATAACACATTTTTTTGTCTAAGTAATTAATGTGACTATTATCATTTCCTTTATTAACATGATTTATGTAGGATAAGTTTAAACTCTAATACTTTATTTTGAAATACTGACATTTAAAGTTAATAAATACTTAAACAATACTTAATTAGATCTTTATGATTTAAAAATGCTTAAATAGTCTATTCATTCTTCCACATAGTATGTTATAACTCTTTGCAATTTTTAGTCTAATCATATTTTTCATAAAATATATTATGGTTCCTTACAACATTTTTTATAGATTATCCATGGAAACTACTAACCTTCATGTTTGTATTTGCCAGAGTGTTTCAACAAGGGGAAGACCTTAAGGTCATATATTAACAAATTTTATTTGTTATGCCTTGGTAAATTTTAAGGTATTAACCCTTAACTTAAGTGTTTAGACTTCTTAACCTTCACTGAAATGTACATGAAAGAGTGTAGTATTCCTATATATTATCTAAGGGTAATTGAACTTAACCTCCTTATTTGTCAACCATATTATTCATTAAACAATTTTTTTGGTGACAATTGATATGATTAGGTGAGTCAAGATCCACCTGTCGATCCACCTCATGCCACTTTGAGTTAGTATGTGCTCTTTTCATGAGAAAATAGTACTGGATTTGTAATGGAATTACTTTCGCAGTATTTTCAATTTATAGAGTGAATGTAATTTAGTCTAGTAGGTTCCATAGGGTTATCCTACCCTTTTTCGACTTTGGGTTAGATGTGTGTCGGGAGGAAAGCCATGGCTTTACTCAAATAGACTTTCTATAAGGTAATGGGAGAGGTTACCTCAGACCTCGTTAACATTTTAGCTAAATCATTTAGTCTTAGAGAACAATGAAATAACTTCTAGTTATCTCTAGTTTAAGAGGTTCTTTTGGGAGAAGATTTGGCTTCAAAACCGTATCTCATGGAAATACTTTGAATGCCAACTCTATTTCAAATCATCTTGTTCTCATTCTATGGTTAATTTTTGTGCAAGCACTGAACAAAGAGTTCACTAAAGGAATCATAATTCAGGTAAATGTTATGCCAGAGGCTACTTGTCATTTTCAAGTGTATTATTATATTTACTTGATAATTTCAGTAATGTTTATATCTTGATGCTTATGCTACATGTAGTGATTGGATTTCGTTCTATAATAAATTATGTACGTAGTAATTGGAGTAAGGTTTTACAGGTAAAAATATATTCTTAACATAAACAATATAAAATTGTTATTGTTCTTATTTCCAACAATAACACTATATTTTTATTTTTTCTACATACACTACAATAAAACAAGCAATTAGTGCCTAAAATAGTGCTTGAATTTTTTGTTTTGATTTCACGAATTGGACACTTTTTTCGGCACAATACTCGATGTCACAATGCATGTTCACTTTGGTGCCGAAAATAGCCTCAGGATTAGCACTGGAAATAACGTCGTAAATAGCACCCAAAGTAGTGTCAGAAAATATGGTGCCTACTTTGGCGCCTAGGATAGCACCTAATTTAATTACTAAAGTTTCTTCCTATTTGGATTCCATTTCTGCTACTTTTTTTGCTTCTAGTTTTTCTCCCAGTCATGCATCCTATTTTGCTTGTGGTTTTGCATCGAAAATAGATTCTTTTTTGGCTTCCTAATTGATGCCGAGTTTTGCGTCCATTATGACGTCCTTTGTTGTTTCTAAGTTTTTCTTCTTGTGTTGCTTTTGAGTTTTCTTCCACTTAAACTTGAGCTCTGGTTACCATAAGGTAATAATATAAGAGGAATATATTCATAATATATCCTTTAGAACAAGGTATGGGCACTATGATTTTGTGGTGGTACCATTTAGTCTCATGAATGCACTAGCTACATTCATGTGTCTCATGAATAGTGTTTTTAGCAAGTATTTGGACAAGTTTTTTCTTGTTTTTCTACATGACATTCTTATCTATTCTAAGAATGATAAGAGGATCAAGAACATTTGAGAATGGATTTTCAATTTCTAAGGGAGCATGATATGTATGCAAAGCTAAGAAAATATGACTTTTATAAAGATAAAATTCATTATTTGGGTCAAATTATTTAAGAAGAAGAAATATTGGTGGACCCTAAAAAGATTGAAGCCTTTAATAATTAGACAAATCCAAGGGACATGACAGATGTGAGATCCTTTATGGGGCTTGCTAGTTACTATATGAGGTTCATTGAAGGTTTCTCCAAGTTTTCTAATCCAATTACTTCCTTGCAGAAGAAGGGAATTAAATTTGAATGGATACCAAAATGTGAAGAAAGTTTCTAGTGATTGAAGAATTTTCTCAGGAGTGCACCAATTTTGAAAATTGTAGACCTAGAAATAGACTTTTTGGTGTGTACTGATGCATGCAATGAGGGACTTGGAGGATTTCTTATGCAAGAAAACCATGTGTTATTCTATGAGTCAAGAGAGTTGAAGGAGCATGAGAAAAACTATGTTACTCATGATTTAGAACTTCCAACCATAGTACATACTTTAAGGGTCAGTGCAAGCTAATGAGGGTCACTTTTGGCGCGTTAGATGCAATAGAAAACTGAAAAATCAGGCATCCCTCAACTTACTTGGATTTTTTGAGATATTTACGCAATATATCTTGCATTGAGTCAAAAAGATGAAATGTAGAAAATTGAATCATGTTTCCGAATATATAACTTTTATGTATTGAAAATTTGCATAGCTATGTCAAATTTCATTTTTCCTAACAGACACTTTTATTTTTCAGGCAAATGATAAGGTATATGTTTTTGTGGGTGCATCATTTGAGGGATTAAATGATGGATTCAAGCTACAAAAATGGGCATGCATGTAGAGAACATATACCACTTGTGCGCCATTATTTTTCGAAAATTTAATTTGTAATTTTATAATTTTTTCATAATTGTCTAAGTGATCAAACCTCAAAAATAGTACCTTTTTTGTGGGTGCAGCCTTTGAAGGTCTTAATGCAAAAATCTTGAAATGGGTTTTTCATAGAACGTGGAGGTTAGTGTCCTCTTGTGCACCATATAATTTTGTTTTGAAATGACCAAGAATTGAAAAAGTTATAGAAGAAACACTAACAATGTGTTTCATGAGTTAAGGAGGTAGGACACAAAAGAAATTGAAAGAAAATAGGGAAAAATAATATATTTAAATAAAAGTTACATATTTGGAATCTCCAGAAAAAATGCTATTTGCGTTTAATATTTCGTAAAAAATGACTATGTGCAGCATACTGTAACAAGTGGCTAAGCACAGGCTTCTCTAGAAACTGGAAGAAATACCCAATTAGCTTTGGTTTATCATTAACATAGCACAAGTTTGGAATTACTGAAGCAAACTCCAAAGCATGCACATAGGATTATTGTTGACATGCGAGCAAGTAAGTCGGCTTGGTTTAGGCTCTACAAAACACGTACGCGTTCTGTTTAAATTCAAAAATATTGCCACGCTTTTAGAATTACATAACGTGCACACATTATATAACTACATAACATGCACGCGCTAAATAACTACATAATGCGTACGCGTTATGTACTGACAAAATGCTCTCGCGTTATGTAAATCATAAAATATATGTTTAATACTTGAGAGAGAGGGGGTGTGGAAGACTCAAGGGAATTTTTGGTGAATATTTGAGAAGGGGTGGGAAAGGGTCAAGGGAATCTATGGTTAATATTTAATAGGGGTGGGAAAGGGTCAAGGGATTAGAAGGATGTTGGAAGCTTGAGTGGGGAGAGATGAAGGGAATGAGAACATGATGGGCTACAGGGGGTGAAGGGAAGTGGAGCTGGAGAGCACTATTAGGAGTAGAAGAGGTTCTGATGAGGTATAGGGTTAGAAGTTGAAAGTGAGACTTGAGTGACAAGGGGGAATGGATGGAGGCAAGGGGGATGTGAGAGAGAAATAAAGAATACAAGGGGGGAGAGACATAGAGCGAGGGAGGGAGAGGGACAACGGGGAGGAATGGATTTATGTGGAGTGAGAGATAGATGGGGATAGAATGAAATAAAGAGATAGGAAGGGAGGGACAGAAAGTGTTAGTGGGACACATGTAGGGAGTGGTGGCGATGGAGAGAGAGAGAGAGAGAGAGAGGAGGGGGAAGGGACATAAAGTGTGTGAGAGAGAGGGAGTGATGGAGAGATTGGGATAGGTTGAGGGAAAGATAACAAGTAGGGAGGGATAGAAGGTGAGAAAGAGAGAGGCGATGAGAGAGGGAGGGAGAGAAGGTAGGGTGAGGGATGGAGGGAGAAAGGTGGAGATAGATATGGATGGAGGGGGAATGGGTTTGAGAATGGAAAGGGACATAATGTGTGTGTGTGTGTGTGTGTTCGAGAGAGAGAATGATGGCTGGGGAGAGAGAGACTAGAGGGAAGTGTGAGCGACAAAGGAAGTGGGAGGTTGTGTGTGTGTGTGTGTGATAGGGAAGGAGAATCAGTGGGGTGGTAGGGACGAAGATGACATGTAAGGGAGAGAAAGCGACATAGAGGGAGGGAGGTAAAGGAAGTGAGGGACATATCCAGGGACAAATCTAGAGAAAGAGATAGGGAGGGAGGGATACAAGGTGAGACAGAGAGGGCAGGGGGGAGGGATAAAGGCACATAGGGAACTAGTGATTAAGGGAGAACGAAGGGAGAGAGTTCTATATGGACTTGGATAGTTGCAAATATAAACATAAGGTGGATACCCTCCTCGTCATCATCTTCAGCATCATCACCATCATCATCACCATCATCATCACCATCTTCTTCATCATCACAATCATCATCATTGTCATCTCTAGCTTCCTCATCAACATCTCCATCATCATCATCATCATCATCATCATCATCATCTTCATCATCATCATCATCATCTTCATCACCATCACCGTCATCATCAACCTCTTCATCATCATCACCATCATCATCATCATCATCATTTTCATCTCTAGGTTCTCCATCAATATCTCCATCATCATCATCTTCATCACTATCATCATCTTCATCACTATCATCATCATCATCAACATCTTCATCATCATCACCATCATCATCATCATCATCATCATCATCTGAACATCGCCATCACCATCATCATCGACATCTTCACCATCATAACCATCATCATCATCATGATCATCTTCCTCATAAAATCAAGATCTCCATCATCATCATCATCATCTTCTGAACATCATCATCATCATCATCTGAACATCACAATCACCATCATCAACATCTTCATTATCATCACCATCACCATCATCATCAAAATCTTATTCATCATCACCATCACCATCTTCATCATCATTGTCATCTCTAGGTTCCCCATCAACATCAACATCTCCATCATCATCATCTTCATCACCATCATCATCATCATCAACATATTCATCATCATCACCATCATTATCATCATCTTCATCATCATCATCATCATCATTTTCATCACCATCATCATCAACATCATCAACATCTTCATCATCATTGTCATATGTAGGTTCCTCATCAACATCTTCATCATCATCATCATCACTATCATCATCATCATCATCATCATCATCATCATCATCTCATCATCATCATCATCATCATCATCATCATCTCCATCGTCATCATCATCTTCTTCATCATTATCATCATCATCATCACCATCACCATCACCATCACCATCACCATCTCCATCAACATCTCCATCATCATCACCATCATCATCATCATCACCATCATCATCATCAAAATTATCATCATCATCCTCATCATCATCATCTCATCATCATCATCTCCATCGTCATCATCATCTTCATCATCATCATCATCATTATCATCTTCATCAGCAACTCTAGGTTCCTCATCAACATCTCCATCATCATCATCTTCTTCATCATCATCATCTTCATCACCATCAACATCTTCATCATCATCACCATCATCATCATCTTCATCATCATCAGACCAACATCTCCATCATCATTGTCATCATCATCACCATCTTCATCAAAATCAACATCTTCATCATCATTGTCATCTCTAGGTTCCTCATCGACATCTCCCTCATCATCATCTTCATCATCATCATCATCATCATCATCGTCACCATCACCATCATCAACATCTTCATCATCATTGTCATATGTAGGTTCCTCATCAACATCTTCATCATCATTATCTTCTTCTCCATCATCATCATCATCATCTTCATCATCATCATCATCATCATCATCACCATCACCATCACCATCACCATCACTATCATCATCAACATATCCATCATCATCATCATCACCATCACCATCACAATCATCATCACCATCATCACCATCAACATCACCATCATCACCATCATCATCATATTATATCCTCCTCTTCATCATCATTGACATCTCCCCTTTCCCCATCAACATCTCCATCATCGTCATCTTCTTCATCACCATAATCATCATACTCATCACCCTCATCATCATATTCAACATCTCCATCATCATCACCATCATCTTCATCACCATCATCATATTTATCATCTTCATCTACATCGTGATCATCTTCATTGTCATCACCTTCCTCCTCCTCATCATCTTGTGCACTTATGCACTTAGGATTAATTTTAAGAAGAGTGTCTAAAGGCCTTTATGGGGGAGGGGCTCTAGAAACAAGGTAAGAGAGAGAGGGCAGGGGGAAGGGATAAAGGCATAGAGGGTTAGTGATTAAGGGATAAGAAGGGAGAGAGTGCTATAGGGAGGGATAATGATGAAGATAAAGAGAAGGTGGAGAGATGGAGAGTGCGGTGATAGGTACATGGCTGGAGTAAGGGAGAGAAAGAAACATGAAAGAAATAGGTAGGGAAGGATGCAGAGAGAATGAGGGACAGATATTTAGAAAGATATAGGGGGTAGCTAGGGATTATTGAGAGAGAGATAAGGGGGTATTAAACCATGCAAAACATTTGTTCCACACTAAAAACATTTGTTTTGTATGTAACCATACAAAACATTTGTTTTCTTTTGATTTTATTCGTTGCCCTAGCCATACACCTAACCTATTTATTGTCCTTAACAATATCACGTAAGCGTTTTATCTTTATATAACGAGTACACATTTTAGCTTTATATAACATGTAGGCATTTTGTAACTCTATAAACAATGGACTGTCCCTGTCCGAGAACAACTTTCAACTATCCAAACCAAAACAGCAAATCCCGTGATTTTTTCGAACAACACAAGCCCGCCATTGGAAATACTCACCATTTACACCATCTCCATCATTATTTTTGTTATGCAGGTGCAGCATTGAGGACATCTTTCATGGTTGCTCAGTGTGGTGTTGGGTTATATAGCCATATTTGAAGAAGATAATCAGCAAGCTTGAAGAATCTCCAATTGAATAACACCAAAGACAAGGTATTTGAAAGATTCATTTTGCCTATATTTGAGGAGCACACAAGATAAGATATCAAGATTCAAGACCATTTCATGGTGATGGTGGGTATACACAATTGTACAAGTGAATCAAAGAGCCCAAACAATTTATGATTTAACTTTCATTTGCTTATTATTGAAGAGCACCAAAGGTAAATTTTCTCATTCATAATTGTTTTGATGGGAAGGATGAACATTTGAGAAGGAATATTGAAGCACCTTGAAGGATCTATAGTTCTAGAAAGCACTAAAGGTTTGAAAGCTTGTAATTGAGGAGCAACAAAAAAAAACCATATTGAATTGATCATTGTGGTGATGGGGAATCCACGTAACTGAGGAAGAAAATCAGCAAGGAGGAAGAGACCTCAAGAAGTCATTGAAGAAGAGAAAGAAAAGAAAAGAATACACATGATGAATTGGAGGATTTCTTTGGAAACTAATCCAAATCCAATTGTAGAGGATACCATGGTTCATCCTATTAATCCACAATAAGAGGGACCTTCAATTTCCACAATAGTTGTTGAACAAGCACCACATGGAAGTAATCAAGAAGCAAAACGTAGGTGCTCATTAGGGGATGTTTCAATTCCCACTTCAAGTCAAAGTGATAAGTTACCATCTCAAGATGAAGCTAATGGAGAAACACAAATTTTTTTATCTAGATGTGGTTAGACAAGTGATGAAGTCAGAGAGGCATTGGACATGTTGCCTAATGTTGAAGAAGAAAATGTTATCTGAACCATGGATGAGGATGTTGGACTTCCACAAGAGGATGTTGGACTTCCACAGACCATCGATGAGGATGTTGGACTTCCACCATCTAACTACCAGGAAGAGAATGAAGGACACCAAGCTACTACTGAAATGCTAGAGCGCCTTGGTGATGCGCTACATGATAGAATTCCAACCCCCTTACCTCCACTCGCAAGCACACATCGAAGAACTCTGAAGCGTATACAAGTTGATGAAAGTCTCCTCAATTCCATTGAAGTTACGCTATCTAAATGTTGTATTGCTTATCAAACTCAAGAGATACTTGATAAATATTTTGTTTCTAAATGTGATGGTGATAAATGTAGATTATTTTTATCATTGTTAAAATCTAGGAGCATGAATGTTGTTAGGAAAAAGTTAGGGATAAAGATGATAAAGATTTATGAACCAAGTTCTCATATAGTTAAAAGCTTAGTAGATGCATTTGGTAAAATTGGTAAGAACACACGTTCAAAGGACCGCAATGCATCTCGTCATGTGTTGTCACAATCAATTGCAAATAAGAACACCAGGGTCCTTCGTATTCTGAGGCCTACATCCCAACTAGTTAATTTGAATGTAAAAACGCTCCGTAGGTATTCTATTAGAAGAGAACATCTTGAAACAACCGATCAGACAGATTTATGGGCCTTTATTGGTCGGTTGCCACGTCGTGACATGAAGCTAGTTGATGTAGTAAAGGGACTAGTGCAGAGTTTTTGGAATGATCACACAAGGCCTTCTTCAAACCAAAAGGATGTACTAAAACTGAGAAGGGGTTCAAAGGATCGTGAACCACATACTAAGCATCTTCTTGATATAAAACAAACAGAACTATATGAGAAATTTAGGAATGAACATAGACAATTGAACTTGGGGCAAAGATCTTTGAGAAATGTAAGCCATGGTATGTTAGAATAAATACTCTTCGTAACACTTGTTGTTGTAGATACCATGTACAATATGAATATTAGTATGAAACATTTTTGTACATTCGTCATGTGTTGCATACTAACCATGTGCAGGATTGTTCCCTGACAATACCACCGACTTCATCAAGAGAATTCATTCATAGAATCATGTGCAATAGGCCTGAGGGGCAAACATACTATGCAAAATCTTGTTTGGATGGAAAATGCCCCAACTGTGGTGGAATGACATTATTGAGCCAATGTATGCATGAGAGTGGAGACAGTGAATTTGGGAAAATGGTTGTAGACATGAAAAGTTTCAAATATATCAGCTATGAAATAGTCCCATGGAAAGAAAGCAAAAAAATACAATTGGTGACATCCCAGGTATGCATTTATATCTATAAAATTATGTTTGAACAGTTACATTTCAATCCTTGCTTATAAAAAAAACTAACATTGAGATCATTTTGTGTCACCAGGTACCAGTTAGTGACTTCGTCAAGGAATTTATTGAAAAGACACATGATTATGTTCATCATATCAACTTGGAACGATGGCAGGATGAACAGTTTAGAATATGTAGAGATACATTTCCCCGTGGTACTATACTTTTAGTTGTTGATTTTGCCGAGAACTACACTCTGTAACCTCAAAATGAGATCCAAAGTCAGGATTATCACTCTGAGCAAGTTTCCTTGATGGTCCATATCACATATAGGCATGGCCCAAATAGCACTGAAGAGCAAAGATAAATTATGAAGGAATATCACTTCTACATAAGTGATGATAGGTGCCACGACTTCCACTATGTACATCACTGCTTCATCATGTTCTATGATCACTTGAAGGGAAGGAACATACAGATGGATCGACACTAGATTTGGTCTGATGGATGTGTTGGTCAGTTAAAAAATGCATGTATATTTCAATGGTTGTGTTCATTGCATAAAAACTACAAAGTGACACATATGTGGAACTATTTTGAGACTGGGCATGGTAAAGGAGAGCATGATGGAGCTGGAGCATGTGTCAAACAGCCCTATGAAGAGAGAAATTGAAAGTATCTACAGAATCTACTATTCAAAATGGTCAATCTATAGTCAGGTTGTGCACGTCAGTAATGGGACAGGAATCAACTATGTGAGTAGAATCAATAAGAAAGAGACACGTGGAGAGATTTTTTTGGGAGGTGGTAGACATAGATCGTTCACATGCATGGGAATGTAAGACTGTGCCTAGGACTCATGGCTTTCATTCGGTTCGAAGCTATGATGACCTAGTATTTGAAATTTGGACCAGAAAACTTGATTGTTTTTTACTTCCTTGTTGTGATGGTGACTGGAATGGGTGTGAATCATTGGATTGGTTTGATGGATGGGATCGCATATCACTTCCACTTGATCAGCGTGCAATTTTTGAGTTAACTCCGTTGGAAGAAGACCAATCATTTATTTATGCAGATTTTGATCATGTCTCAGACCTTGTACAACCCGGTATGATGCATTTCCTTAACATTTTTTTGTTTGTTTACGTAGTCTTCAAATGCACATTAATGGCCTTGTATCGCACAAAAAATATTTTGATCATATACCTACAATCATATAATGCAGGGCACATATACGCAATGGTTGCCTCAAAAGATACTGAATGGGGTGGTGATTACTGGTTGGCATGATGTATAGATGGAAAGCAAACTCTCATTATGTACATGACTGAAGATGAAAACAGCCACTGGTTGTTAAAGGTGAATACTTGATACAGGACAACAATGCAAGAAAGAAGGGTGGATATGTTTACAGGGATTACAAACCAGGTGCAAGTGTGTATCACTTTACCAATTTAATCATTGGTACAAACCTCTAGGTACGAACAATGCCTAGCCGAAATTCATAGAAGGTATGCTACTTCTTACCAGATATAGAGCACGAGAGACTAATGGAGACCATCAGTATAAGAGATGATCTGAAGGGCTTGGATATATGATAATAGGTGGGATCTAGCATGATGAGGTATGTTACATACTTTTAATACTATAATATTTATACTATTTGTAATTGAATATTGCTATATGCTCAATTTTCACATGTATGTTTTTTATGAATATGTCAATTTTGTGTTCTTGATATGCCAAATTTACATTTATGTTGTTTATAAATATGCCAAAAGTTCTCTTGTATGTCAAGTTTATGAATATGCCATTTTTTACATATGATCAATAAACCCTAGGATTATGGTGATTTAACACTAATTTGTTTGATTGAATACACATGGTGATCTTCATCATCATCTTCCTATCACCATCACCATCATCATCATCATCAAAATCTTTATCATCATCAAAATTTTCACCATCATTGTCATCTCTAGGTTCCTCATCACCATCACCATCACCATCACCATCACCATCAACATCTTGATCATCATCATCATCACCATCCCATCACCATCACCATCCCATCACCATATCCACCTTCATCACCCTCAACATCACCATCACCCTCACCATCACCCTAACCATCACCATCAATGTCTTCATCATCATCACCATCATCATCATTATCACCATAAGTGCCCAGAGGATGATTTTGCAAGGTGGACCCCCGTGTGCAAAAATTGCACACTCCCTTACTGAGCAAAACCCTAGTTTCCAAAATCGACCTACAAGGTGACACCTAGGCCATGGGACTAAAGGAGAGGGGCACCCCTAGAACTATCCCATTGCCTTGAATCCAACAGAGTCGATGGTTCGTCGATCCGAGCCACGGTCGTCATTCTATGGCCCGTTCCATCTCACATCCAAAAGGCCTTCACGGACACGTGTTGGATACCTACCCGGGGCATAGAATTCCAACTGTGAAACAAAACCAGGTTCCAGGGACTCATGCAAGTGTGTCTAGGAAGGTTCAAGCTGGGAATGCTAGCCATAAGTGCCCGGAGGATGATTTTGCAAGGTGGACCCCCCTGTGCAAAAATTGCACACTCCCTTACTGAGAAAAACCCTAGTTTCCAAAATGGACCTACAAGGTGACACGTGGGAAATGGGACCGGAGGAGAGGGGAACCCCTGGCACTATCCCGGTGCCCTCAATCCAATGGAGTCAACGGTTCGTCAATCCAAACCACGGTCTTCATTCTATGGCCCGTTCCGTCTCGCATCCAAAAGGCCTTCACGGACACTTGCTCGATACCTACCAGGGGCATAGAATTCCAACCGTGCAACAAAACTGGGTTCTGGGGAGTCATGCAAGTGTGTCTAGGAAGGTTCTGGCTAGGAACACTAGCCATAAGTGCCCAAAGGATGATTTTGCAAGGTGGACCCCCGTGTGCAAAAATTGCACACTCCCTTACTGAGCAAAACCCTAGTTTCCAAAATGGACCTACAAGGTGACACCTGGGGCATGGGATCGAAGGAGAGGGGCACCCCTCGCACTATCCTAATACCCTGAATTCAACGGAGTTGACAGTTCATCAATCCGAGCCATGGTCATCATTCTATGTCTCGTTTTATACCCCTACGTCATGAGAAGGTTGAAGTTGTAAAGCCACAGCTCTCTAGTATTCATCCTGAAGCTCTTTTGTTTATGTCTAAGATAAATAAGCTCTCAGCTCGTGAGCTAGAACATATTGATCTTAACAGAATTTATGGGCTATGGGGTATTGCATTATCTTTTCTGATGGGCGAGCGGCTTACAGAAGGAAATATGGCGGCTGTAGGTATCTATTCTTTTCTTCCGACGAAAATTGTAGCAGGATTTCCATTGGCAATACAGGCAAATTTTTTATTGGTTTCGTCACGAGAAAGTATCATTTTCTTGAACAAGTGGAACCAGGTAATCCTTCATTGTGTTTCATTAGCATTTTTTTATGCAAATACGAACGAGTTCCCCCTCTTCACCTTTTTCTCTTGGAGTTTATGTTAGGCTCTCTCAGTTTGCACCTGCCACTTAGTCTGACATGAATTATGGTCACTGGATAATCTGGTGCAAGTAAGAGTTATACCTAAACTGTTTAGTTTTGTTTCAGAACCGGTGTGTGGTTTTAGAACAGGATCAACCTTTTATGGCCTACCCACCTGAAATGTTTAACCGTCGAAACTAGCCCGATAGAGTCACAAGGGTATTATTTCTCAAATTCATTTAAGCGGGTTGAGTGGAGGAGCATGAGCGCCTTTGAACTAGGAAGAGGTAAAATGAGCTAGGTTGAGAACAATAAATGTTGTATTTTCCCACACAATCTAATGGAAAATGGCCACGGAATTGGGCAGGATAACTCCCTATAAACAATGGCCAACACAGATCTACAAAGCGGGGCTAAAGGAGGGAAACAAATTTTAAAACAAGTAATAATATTCACTTTATATAGTTGTATTCAGTTGTCTGATTGCGTGCCGTTGGCCCCTACAAGTGTGTATGGGCAATGGTGATGTGGGAACACTGCCAACACTGGCTCGGGGGAGGGGTTTTGCCGAGTTGACCCACCACTGTGAGATTGCATGCAATAAAACTAAGCAAAACCCTAGTTTACGAAATGAATGCACAATGAAGGAACTAGGCCATGAGAAGACAAGGGAGAGGGCCCCCCTGAGGTAATCACATGCCAGGAGACCAACGAAGACGATAGTTTGTAGATCCGACCTCAGGTTTCCGAGCTATGATGAGTTGCAAGTCGCATGAAAATGTCGTTCAGGGACACTTGGTGACTTTCTGTACGGGAGCCAAAAAAAAAACAGAGTAGCAAGATTGCGTGCCGTTGGCTCCTGCAAGTGTGTATGGGAAATGCCGACGTGGGAACACTGCCAAAACTGACTCGGTCGGGGTTTTGCAGAGTTGACCCACCAATGCGAGATTACATCCAATGAAACTGACCAAAACCCTAGTTTACCAAATCAATGCACAATGAAGGGACTGGGCCATGAGAAGACGAGGGAGAGGCCCCCCTAGAGGTAATCGCATGGCAGGAGACCAATGGATTCGACGGTTCGTCGATCCGACCTCCAGTTTTTGAGCTATGACGGGTTGCAAGTCGCATGAAAATGTCGTTCAGGGACACTTGGTGACTTTCCGTCAGGGAGCCAAAAAGCAAATGGAGCAGCAAGATTGTGTGCCGTTTGCTCCTGCAGGTGTATATGGGCAATTCCAACGTGGGAAGACTACCAACACTAGCTCGGGGGGGCGGGGTTCGCAGAGTTGACCCGCCAATGTGAGATTGTATGCAATGAAACTCAGCAAAACCCTAGTTTATGAAATGAATGCACAATTAAGGCACTAGGCCATGAGAGGAAAAGGGAGAGTGCCCCCTAGAGGTAATTGCACGCGAGGAGACCAATGGAGTCGACGATTCGTCGAACCGACCTCTGGTTTCTAAGCTATGACGAGTTGCAAGTCGCATGAAAATGTCATTCAAGGACACTTGGTGACTTTCCGTCCAGGAGCCAAAAAGCAAATGGAGCAGCAAGATTGCATGTTGTTGGCTCCTACAAGTGTGTATGGGAAATGCCAACGTTGGAACACTACCAACACTGGCTCAAGGGGGGGGGGTGTTTGCAGAGTTGACCCACCAATGCGAGATTGCATGGAATGAAACTGAGCATAACCCTAGTTTACGAAATGGAAGCACAATGAAGGCAATGGGCCATGAGAAGATGAGGGAGAGGCCCCCCTAGAGGTAATCGCACACCAGGAGACCAATGGAGTCGATGGTTCATCGATCCGACCTCCGATTTCCAAGCTATGACGAGTTGCAAGTCGCATGAAAATGTCGTTCAGGGACGCTTGGTGACTTTCCGTTTGGTAGCCAAAAAGAAAGAGCAGCAAGATTGTGTGTCATTGGCTCCTGCAAGTGTGTATGGGCAATGCCGACATGGGAACACTACCAACACTGGCTCAGTGGGAGGTTTTGTAGAGTCAACCCACCAATGTGAAATTGCATGCATTGAAATTGAGAAAAACCCTAGTTTACGAAATGAAGGCACTCGGCCATGAGAAGACGAGGGAGAGGGCCCCCTAGAGGTAATCGCATGCCGGGAGACCAACAAAGTCGACGATTCATTGATCCGACCTCCAGTTTCTGAGCTATGACAAGTTGCAAGTCGCATGAAGATGTCATTCACGGGCACTTGGTGAGTTTCCGTCACGGAGCGAAAAAGCAAATAGAGCAGCAAGATTATGTGCCCTTGGCTCTTGCAAGTGTGTATGGGCACTAGTTTACGAAAATGAATGAAAAATGAAGGCACTAGGCCATGAGAGGACAAGGGAGAGGGCCTCCTAGAGGTAATCTCACACCAGGAGACCAACAGAGCTGATGGTTCGTTGAACTGACCTTCGGTTTCTAAGCTATGACACATCGCAATTCACATGAAAATTCCATTCAGGGACACTTGGTCACTTTCCGACCAAGAGCCAAAAAGCAAACGGAGCAGCAAGATTGCATGCCATTGGCTCCTACAAGTGTGTATGGTAAATGCCAATGTGGGAACACTACCAACACTGGCTCGGGGGGGTTACAGATTTGACCCACTAATGCGAGATTGCATGTAATGAAATTGAGCAAAACCCTAGTTTAGAAAATGAATACACAATGAAGGCACTCAGCCATGAGAAGATGAGGGAGAGGGCCCCCTATAGGTAATCGCACACCAGGAGACCAACGGAGTTGACGGTTCATTGATCCAACCTACGGTTTCTGAGCTATGACGAGTTTCAAGTCGCATGAAAATGTCGTTCAGGGACACTTGGTGACTTTCTGTCCGGGAGCCAAAAGGAAAACGGAGCAGCAAGATTGCATGCCATTGGATCCTGCAAGTGTGTATGGGAAATACGGATGTGGGAACACTGCCAACACTGGCTCGGTGGGGGGTTTTGCAGAGTTGACCCACCAATGCGAGATTGCATGCAATGAAACTGAGCAAAACCCTAGTTTACGAAATGAATGCACAATGAAGGAACTGGGCCATGAGAAGATGAGGGAGAGGGCCCCCTAGAGGTAATCGCACGTCGGGAGACCAACAGAGTCGACGGTTTGTCGATCCGACCTTCGGTTTCCGAGCTATGATGAGTTGCAAGTCGCATGAAGATGTCGTTCATGGACACTTGGTGACTTTCCATCCGGGAGAAAAAAAGAAAACAGAGCAGCAAGATTACATGCCGTTGGCTCCTGCAAGTGTGTATGGGAAATGCTGACGTGGGAACACTGCCAACACTGGCTCGGTGGGAGGTTTTGCAAAGTTGACCCACCAATGCGAGATTGCATGCAATGAAACTTAGCAAAACCCTAGTTTACGAAATGAATGCACAATGAAGGAACTGGGCCATGAGAAGACGAGGGAGAGGCCCCCCTAGAGGTAATCGCACGCTAGGAGACCAACGGAGTTGACAGTTTGTCGATCCGACCTCCGATTTTCGAGCTATGACGAGGTGCAAGTCGCATGAAAATGTCGTTCAGGAACACTTGGTGACTTTCCGTCCGGGACACTTGGAGACTTTCGGTCCTCCTTGGGTTTATGTTTCTTAAGGCTTGTATAATTTCCTTCTTGACAGCTCAACTCTTATACCATGTTAAATTTTTTATACTTGATCTAGATAAATGCTTTATACGAATCATAACCATTAGTTCAATGCATAAATTTAACCATAAAACATTTACATAAAGAATTTAATATGTAGGATCTAGTTAAGAATAACAATGCACAAGAGGCACAACATTTTATCCCTGGAAACCCTCATGGGGAAGAAAACCTAGCAACCTTTTTTAGAATAATTATATGTTTAAAAAACAAGTACAATGAAACCACATGAACAAACACTAACCCTGAAAGGTTTTACCACATGAAAAAACCTTAATGACACATGACAACAAGAGTACTTATCTACATGAAGATGACCTCCAAGCCATAAGGATATCCAAGCATATCCTTCCAAACCAACAATAGAGGGCACTTTATTTCTCGAATCCCGAGGTAATGTTTGTTCCTTACACCAATGTTTCTTTGAGTACTTGTATGTAGTTACTCATATGTAGTGTTTAATCTAATTGTACAATCAAATATTGGGAGTTGATGAAATGTGTAGCATGTATTGCACTTAGTTTTATTAAATTACACTTGAACATTGACTTAACTTGTAATTTAATCATCCAAACTCACAAATTTTAATTAGACCTATCCAATTAGTGTGCATCAGTGATTTTGTTGAAACCTTGAAAAACATTGTATTGCACTTAGTTTGATTAAATTACACGAGCAAGATATTTGACTTAACTTGTAATGATCATCCAAAATCACAATTTTTAATTAGATACCAATTAGTGCATGCATGTAGTGAGTTCGTTGAAACCTTTAAATATAATAGTTTGTTCTTTTGACATAGCGCATTCATGAGTAATAGATAATCCACACAAATCAACACAATAGATTGACACAAGAACATGTGGAAACTGAAGAACAAATACAAAGTGAAATGTATAATTCATTTATAAGTGAAATGTCAAAGTACATGTCTCCAAAAGTACATGTATCCAAAAGTACATATATATCCAAAAGTATCCAAAAGTACATGTATCCAATGAAGTCAATGTACATGTCTCCAAAAGTACATGCACAATGAAGTCAACGTACATGTCTCCAAAAGTAAATGTATCAAAAAGTACATATATATCCAAAAGTATCCAAAAGCACATGTGTCCAAAACAATCAAAAACTATCCAAGCCACATGTACATGTATCCAAATGTACATATATCCCATAAGACACATCAAAACTCAAGCTTCCTCTTGTTCTTTCCCGACGTTGATCCTCTAGGCACATCTCTAGGATCAGTGTGCGTCTCTGGATCCTGCAAATTAAATATCAATTGTTAAATTAAATTAACTATGTACTAATACATTAGCTCAACAATTAATTCAACAATTATCAACTTGTGCATGGAAAGCGCATGAAACACTTGGTCACTGAAGGACATCTCACCTCAACTGACAAGGGGGATTGTGTTTCTTGTGTAACAGATGGAGCTATTGGTTGAACATCTAGGATGGTCGAACCAGGGGGGCCAGGAACTGCTCTTGCTGGTGGTGGCTGCAATGAAAAATGTTGAAATAGTTAGAAATGCATGAATAAACAATAGACAACAATAATAAACTATGTAAATATAATGTTGAAATAGTTACATCCCTGTGTGTGATCAGTGGCCATTGTAGATGCAGCACTGACTACTGCATCAACCATCGATGCGAGGTTTTGAGTAGACAACTCGAGTTCCTAATGCAGTAAACATGCAATTCAAACATTAACAAAAACGATTTATGCACTGGATTTCAAGTTAAACAACAAATATCATCGAAGGATATACATTACCATGGTATGAATAAGCCCATGGTCGTGGGCATTTGGAGTCTTTCTAGGAGTAGAACGCCTCACATACACATGACCCTTGTTCATGAATGGCCTAGCGGGAGATACAAATCCAGGAAATGGTCCAAATGTCTCGGATGGTGCCTACAGTCAGCAAGTGTTCATGTAGTTAGACATGCATGATTCAACAAAAAAACATGTCTTTAAAAAATGTCATTTTTAATTGTTTACCTACAGCCCAGACGTTTCATCGGATGGTACGACCATGGGTGCTACCTCCACATTACCTTTCCCTAGTGAAGGATCTGCCATCTGCAAGTTTAATAATTGTAAATATTAGACCGTAGATAGCATTAGTGAACTAAAATGTAAAGTATGTGGAAATTAACAAATTAACAAGTATTAAAAAACTGAAATTTTAAAATGTTTACCTCAGTGTGAGATGCGACAATATGTGCTATATAAGATGGGCCTACCAAATGGGTAACATCATGCCCCCCTGTAGAGTCTGGAACATCTGACTCTGGGGTGTCGTTGTTGGCATAAAGCATCAACTGCAAGTTCACAAAATTAATATATTAGCTCAAACTATATATATGTGTACAAAGACGAAAATAAATGAAGAATTTATTACAATTAACCATCTACATACCTCTCTCAAAAACCCACTGAAGGCAACATCTGAGGCAAGACCATAGCAGGGACGACCACATGATGTGCACTAGTGAGGATCAGTACTGGGATGGGGATGTGTCGATGGTCCCGCACTAGTGGATGGTCCTGAACTAGGGGATGGTCCTGCATGGTGACGACCTGGTGTATGTACCACACCAGGGATAGATGTCCCTTCCTCACTCATATGCTGAACCATAGTGCCATGGAAAACAACTGCCCGTGCCAAACTCAAAAATGAATCATGTGTCTGTGGAATAATACGATGTGTAGGTGGGACATCTGGCCTAGGAAACTGCCTGCGAGGTGTAGGGATAGGGCGATCCTGGTCTCGAAGCCTCGCATTAGGTCGGTTTTGGGGAATCCCCCCACCAATCCCCTGAAACTGCAAGATGTCAAAATAGTTTACATGTTTATGTAACACGAACTCTGCATACATCTTTCAAAGGAAATACACAGGAATTTCCCTATTGTTATGTGGTGGCACATCAAAAACCATGTACCATCTATCCATCCAGTTATCAACAAATGGTTGAAATGTGCACCACTCAATGGAGATATCAGGTCTGTTTACATTTGGGATTTCCCCCGTCCGAGGGTCCCTAAACAATGCACATATGAGCTCTTTGGATATTTTCATTTTTTTTATTGCATTGTAGTCTATCCCATCAGCATATTCTTGTCTTTTTCTTTCTCTATATGATGTAATATCATATAGTACATTGCTAGATTTTGAAATGGTGTCAACAATTGTATCCAAGGTTGATGCAAGCGAGCGGCGAATCCTGTCACCACCACTAAAAGATGCACTAATGCCCCTCAAGTGGGCAAGCTCAATCAATATCTCAACATTTTTGTCCATGGCCACAACTGCAATAAAAAAATGAATACAAAAATTATTAGAAACATATACATGGTAGATAATGACATCTCTTCAAAATTGAAAATGTATTAAATCAAACTCAAGTAAGCAATTTAATGGCATTCACTTACATACATTTAAAACTTAAAATTAAACATTTAACAATTAAAAAGTAAGTTTTGTTCAACTTCTTTCTAGAAGATAAGGCACTTCTTAACCCTCATTGGTGACTTTTCCATGCAAACTTGGGTTTAAACTTCTTAGAATTTAGAAGTGTTATTTTGACATGTTTTGGCCTTTACGTCCCTTGCAGAAAACAATATTTCCATCAACTTCATAAGATAACATTAAATTTATTGATTTCAACATATTACACCTTGTGGTTGGAGGGGAGGACAAAGTGGCATGGAATGAAATGGATATACATGTATGAGTTTGCCTTTCCAATATGATTACATATGTACTTGAGATGACTATCAATGATTAAGATGTTGAATAATCAACTAGAGATTGTGACTAGAATGACAATAACAACAATGCCAACTTCTCAAAACAGAGACAATTTCTCTCTACAAAATCGATCTCTACATTGTATGGCAAGTTCATAAAGATAAATAAAAAACATAGTGATTTTCTATATGATGTCTTTGAGTTGAATCGACGGACCCTGACCGTTGAGTAGATTGATCGAGGGTGTGGATAGGATAGGCCCGAGAGGCACTTTGTTAATGTGTTTTGGCATTTAGTCAAGGGTGCTTAACTAAGAAGCAATGTATAGCTACATACACTTCTGATGAAATTTTGATTATGCTCATGGACAAATGATTGTGATGAAATTTTGAGAAACCAAGTTACTAATTTTTTATGCATTTTTTCTATTGACGCTTGTGCATGCATTTCATCTTGTTATGGCCATTTCCAAGGAAAATTATTTAATTAGTATCATGGGAAATGGCCTTTGAGGGTTGGAAATTTGGGTTTCATGTGGATGGATACATTGTAGAAAGGGAGGAGTTCTATTTTTTTCAATTTTTGGTTGGATTAGGAATTTTTGAGTTTTTGAAAAAGGATTCATTTTAATTATTCACTCATCTTGGTTGAGGGAGATGTGAATTTAATTAGAGATTGGGTTATTCCCAATTTTATAAATATTACAAAACTAGGTTGTTTTAAACAATAAAAAAATGGTAATTTAGGTTAAGAAATGACAAAAAAATTGTATGGCTAAATGAATTACCTGATTAGATGACAATCCACTGGTGAATTTTCCTCCCCTCCAACTAAATCGAGCTCCATCGATACTCCAGGGCACACAAACCATCCTCGTCCAACCTCTAATTCATGTTTTTGATGCATGAAGAGCGCTGCGGGTGGTCGGGGGTGGTCGGGACTGTGTTTTTAAATTGATTTTAGATTTGCATAATGCGTACGCCTTTTGTAACTACATAACGCGTACACATTTTGTAGTTCTATAATGCGTACGTGTTGTGGTTACCTATCCTACATGTCTAGTGACATGTCAGGCTTGGGTTTTACCATACAAAGTGCTAAGTATCATAAACACGTTATGTTTTTATGTATCAGAAACGAGTTTTGAAAAAGTAGGATTGCATCTAAAGTGACCCTCATCTTCTTGCACACACCCTTAAATATGTGGAGGAACTACTTAATCGTCATGAAATTTGAACAAATGACATACCGTTGCGGTATGAAATACTTGTTTGAGAAGGAAACATTAAATGCTAGGAAAGCTAGTTAGCTAGAATTTTTGTGTGAATTCGATTTTGAGATCAAACACATAAAGGGGAAATAAAATAAGTTGACCGATGCACTCAGCATAAAAGTACATGAAATGCATGTAGCATCCCTTAGTACCTACCAATTATATTTGAGGAAACATATTTTTAATTGTATTGTTGAAGACGAAATGTACATATGCAGATAAAGGTCAAATTACAATAGAAGAACTTTGAAAATACGTATGAAGAGTATCATTTGGATGATGATGGACTTCTTACTTATAAGAATAGAATCTATATTCTAAATGTGGCATTCTTGAAGAGGATTTTTATGGATGATATCCATAAAGCTCGATATTTCGGTCATCCAGGATATCAAAAAACAATTTCTATAGCCAGAAAACAATATTTCTAGCCAGGGATGAAGAAGGTGTCGATTCCTAGGAAATCCCAGCATCGACAATAGGGATTCTCCCCAGTAAGTGATCACAATTAGATCACTCACCGTTTGGTGTGGGGAATTCATCTGGTTAACGGGTCGGCTACCGTAAGTGTTGTTTGTTTAGTTTATTTACCGGTTGCAGCCCAACCCACCGTTTATGTGATTTTAGTTTTAAAGTATGAATATGCAAGTGCTTTAAATCTAACTAGTGCATTTAACCTAGAACTGATAGGCAGAATCCTCACACGTGATGCGTAGGTTCTTACCTCTCGTCTTATCACTTCTACCTTATCAATTCACTAAATTCTATTCTAAACTAACTATCCTATCCCTGTAGGGAGAATTTTTTTAAGTAAGAGTAATAAGCTGGAAATGGTCAGACAGACCCAACAGATAGCTGTTTAGATAAAGTGTTCACATTTACAGCAGAAAATATATCAAAGATAGCTCTGATATGATTAAAACAATTTATTACTCAGTTAACACACAGACATTTGCATAGAAAATGAAATCATTCATCACCATTTGAAATAGTTCAATAAAATTAGAACAATATCACAATATTATTTACGAATGAAAGAATAAATAGTTCCACATTTGAAATTCCACACATTCCATGCAATATATCTCTGTGCACGCTTTTCCCAACAAATAAGTCCTTCTCATTAGCAGAAAAATAGTTGTCTTACAAAATGTCTAGCCTCTATTATGCTAGAAAAAGTCCTTTAGCCAGTATCCCTATTCTATATTTATATTACAAAGTTTTTCATCTCCACATGACTATTCGTTTCAACTTCCCCAACCTTTGGGTTACCCAAAATTCGTCTTCTTGTGCTTTCAAAAGAAATACAATTAATTACAAATTGAAATTAATTTTGTGGTGGGACCTATAGACTAGAAAGATAATTATCCCATAATTCAGCCTCTTCAAATATAATATTACATTGGAGGAGTTCTAATAATTTCAAAGATACTTCATGATAGGATAATTCTTTCTCTACATTGATTACTCCTTCTATGGCGGCCCTATACCTGTCTTCTAGGAAATACGCGTTTAGGGATACCTTCCCAATATACTGATGGAGGTATTCTTCATTTAGCACGTCCAGTTTTCTGATATACTCTTTGTCTTCCCTTAATCCATTCTATACCTCCATTAAGTGCTGATCTTTTGCAGGAAGCTTGTCCATATCTAGAACCATGACAAGATGACATTTTTCATGGATTTGATAAATTCTGTTGTAGAATCCTACACACTTCTCCATGGATTTAGTTATTTATACACATAACCTTCTGGAATATTTCTTGCAGAATTCAAGGAGTGCCATATCTAAGTTAAGATCTGCGGTCGTCTTATTCGGTAGGTGATCAGGGAAGTCTGCATTTTCTTCCCTCCAGGCCATCTTATTTTTTATCTTATTTGTAGCATTAACCAACCTTTGTCTTGTTACCAGAGATTATGCAGCAATCTCTTTCATCCTTACTATCATTTGCTTCATTTTATAGATTTCTTCAATTATCAATTCTTGTGAGTGGCATATCTTTTCCTGAATTTCACATGCCTGTTTGTGGAAAGGAGTCATATCTTGTTTCTTATTATTTTCCAGCTCGACCTGTTCTGACAGAGACTCATTTTCCTTGATCAGCTCATCCATCTAAACTTTCAAGTCTTCCACCTATTGATTTGTTGTTGACTTTTTTTCTCCAACTCCCTTATGCGGGCGTAAAAATCACTTCTTTCACCCTCCATGATCATTAGCAGTACAGTCAAAACATCCTTTTCTGGTTCCATATTCTGATAATTGGATAGTAATCCATCCTTTTCAGCAATTGCAGCATCATGCTTCTTTTTCAACTCTATTCCCTCACCTCATGCTTTCATTAAGTTATCCTTTAGTTTCATCATTCTCTCTTTGTTGTGCTCAATGTCATTCAACAACTTATCAACATTATCTGCACTTTCTTGTGCATCTTCCACACTGACAGATGTTGTGAATAAGGGGTCTTTATGAGTGTCTTCCATGATGGTGTTCTCTTGAACAGTGAACACATCAGGCTGTGTGCCAATCTTCAATATTTTCTTTGACCTTTTGGTGATTGTTTTCCTCCTTGAGTCAAATATTATGGTGTCTAACTTTGCTACGGTATGTTGTTTGGATGGGGTAAAAGGGGCAAGCCCAATTTCTATGAATGGGAGGTGTCCCCTAGTAAGTGTGACTCCTGACACTCCAGGCGGGTCTATATCCATGTCTTGTGGGCTTGTTCCTCCACCTTGGGATTCTTCCATTTCCACAACTTCCTTGGACTTGTCGTCTTCCTTTTTTCTTGTTTGTTGCTTGACTGCTTCCATTTCCTCTCTCTCTTCTTGATTCTTCTTCCCATATTTTATCTTCCTCTTCTCTTCTTTGTTTATCTGCTTCTTCTTTCTGTAACCTCTCTGCTTCATCTCTTCGCTACCTTTCTATCTCTTGTTGTTGTTCTGTTTCTGCTGCCTGTATCCTTTCGGTTTCTTCTCTTTGCTTCTGCAATTCGACCTCTTTTGCAGTACTGGCATCATGACTGGGACCGACGCTACTTTTTCGAAGAAAATGTTTATTTAGCTCGGTTGATATTACTTTCTCTCCGATACACCTCTTCGTCCTTTAGGAAGTGGTCTGAATATTCAAAATGGATTTTGCATGTCGCACAATTCTGGGTGACATTTTGCCGACTGTCATTTCTCACGAAATTCTTTTCTCCAAAATGGAACGCTTCCAAGTCTTTTATGAAAACTTCTGCGCCTTTCACCTTGGGAAATTTGTAGGTCCCAATAAAAAATGGTAATGGTTGGTAAGAGGCCTTCTTGTGTTCATTCAAAAAGTTGTCTATCCCATTAATAAGAACCTGCCTCACTGCCTCCTTATGCACTACAAAATCAGTCACATACTTAGGCATTAGAGATGGGGCTTTGGTACCCCCACACATCTTGATGTAGGTTCCTTCTGGAGAGAAGTAGTAGTCTCCATACTCATTTATGACTACCATAGCGTTATCAGACAATAAAATTGGTTCTTCATTAAAAATCAACCAATGCAAAGGAATGATTAATTCTTCACATGCGAGTTTGTAGTAGCTCGCATATTTGTGGGCCCAGGTGATCTGATAGGCCACATAGAGAGGAGATCCGTTTTAATTCCACACACACCCCAATTTAGGGAAGGATGTCCGACCAACATGAAATCCATATGGTATGAGGACATAAAAAATTATGCTTTCTTTTGGGTCACTCCCCCTTTGGCTGCAACTATTATCAACGCCAAGCTTTCTGATATAATATCTTCCCAATTGAAAATAGTTCCATGGAAGGCTATATGATACATCAGTGGCACCTAGTTGAGCTTGTATATATTCCCGTTTTATCTACCCAGCACTCTGCTCAACATCAAATCTATGATTATGAATGGTGTCCTCAAGCTCTAGTCGTCATATTCTCCACTTTCTTTCTGCCTCAGTTGTTTCCTTGGGATCATGATTTTCTTGGTGTATTCAAAGTGGTCTATATTCACACATCTGATCTAGTCCTCTGTCATCATGACTTTGGGCGATGGAAATCTGTATGTCACAGCTATGTGACCGGGTTGGAATGAGGGAAATCCTTCCCCCTTTGTATTGGAGATAATCCTGATGCCAACATCTATGTAAGGTAGGATCCATCCGATGACTTCAGAACATGGAAATAGCTCTGGGAGGGTGGATGCTTTATGGAGAATAGATTTATTGATATTTTGATACACCATCAATTCTTCGATGGACACATCAGGTGCATTCTGATCTTTGATGAGATGATATAGTTCACCCCATTTGTATTCTGGGGTGATTCTTGTTGCCGATTTGGTGTCTTCAAAGATAGTCTCCATTAGAGGGTTTGCACCAATTTCTATGCTAGAATCTGACTCAGTTATCCTGAGATTTTGCTTGGCATCTCTTCTTTGCATTTTTGAATCCTAATGAGACATTAAATCATTGTTTCAACAAATTTTAATGTCAAAGTAATAACAATAAGAAGCATATAAAAAATATCCCATATTAAAATGAAGTCATAAAATTTATTACTTCGAGGATGTTGGATGTATATTGGCTATGTTTCAAAATGTACACTTGGTTGCACTAGCCAGTGTAACTGCAATTTCCTGTGAAAACACCCCTAAAAGAGGTTCAGAATTTCACTCTCTAATCCCAAATTCGTTTTGAACAACTATAGCCAATGTTTCACTTTAGCCCATTCTATTTAGAGGAGATAAATAATGATTAAATAAGTGCAGAAGATTGATTTTCTCTTTAAAAGGATCGGATAACCACTTGTTTAAATACTCAGAATGTTCAAATTATACAAATTTGCTCAAAACCCTGGTGTAAATTCCAATACTACTAGGAAGGAGTTTACATCCAAGACTTGGTGCAACGAATTAATGTGCTACACCATTTGCTGAGCCAAGAGTTTCATAAAGGTAGGTCGGGGAACGATTTCTTAGTTCAATGGAGGAACTGGTTAAAGGATCGATGGATGGAAGGTAGGTTAAATGGATAAGGTTAGGACAAAGCATCCAATTTATTCGTCTATACAGTTGGCAGGAAGGTCAAAGCAGCTGACAAGGTCCCATAGGTTTGTCCAAAAATATACATGAGATGAGCGCCAAACTTGAGATTCTACTATTGCTGTCACTCAGACCTACATAAAACCTGAGTTTATAATCCTCGTGACCATTCTATTCCATGAAGAGGGTCACGATAATGAAAGAAAGAAAACATCTCGTCCATGGTGGAGTGCCAAGAGTCTGCGATAACCTAAGAGGAGCCACACCGTGGATGTTTAGACATTGGGAAAACTACAAGCGGAGATCCATATAGAAAAATCTAAGTGGTTAAAGCTATTCCACAAGCAAACAAAAAATACGAGGAGAAGATTTGAAACGCTAGGTCAAAATCCAAGCGACACTTCGTCAAAACCCTAAAAGTGCAGTATCTACTGAATTAACCAATGGTTGGGACACAAGCCACTAAGGCTTTGTGAGGGAAGCTTTACTTGAGATGAAAGAAATAATTCAACCATGGTAGGTCATGGAGGATAGGTGCTTATGGCGACACTTGTGTGGCTCAGTCGAAAGACAATTTAACCCATTTCCAATGATAACAGTGATCTTCCAACAAGATTCTCCTAATAAAAAATGTACACTTAGAAAAACCATGCTTGGGTTACAATTTCTTTTCTACCAATAGTGAAAATATGTTCAAATAATAAAACAAAAGAATGAAGGCCTACCTGGTAGTCGATGAATGGTCCAAAGGGTTTTGCTTGACGACGTTGGGTACTCCTTGTTGTCCTGGTAGCGACTTGGATGAACGACGTTACAAAATGTTATAAAATCAACTTTTACCCTTTATATGAGCCTGGAAACCCTAGTAATTAATGAGGGATGCATGCATGTCATAGGGGCCCAACATTATAGGCTTATGTTGTTTCGGTGCATTTTCCAATTGACCTCTGACCATGTTTTACAGCTTTTTCATTTTTTGTGCCGAAGTGTTTCAGCTTTTTTACACATCTTTGTGCCGGAACGTGTTGGAGATCCTATCTTAATCCTTTCCGATCACTCTTCCAAAGCCTTTTCGACACTTTTGTGCTTTCTGCGTTGAAGCACATCGACACTTTTCCCATTCTTCACTGAAGCATTTCGATGTAACTTGTCC
Organism: Larix kaempferi; assembly: GCA_027924585.1. Classification (NCBI taxonomy): domain Eukaryota; kingdom Viridiplantae; phylum Streptophyta; class Pinopsida; order Pinales; family Pinaceae; genus Larix; species Larix kaempferi. The sequence goes on along the minus strand of BSBM01000710.1, from coordinate 1,105,424 downwards.
ATTCCTGCTGATGTTTCCATTGAGCTATGGAATCGACTCTATTTCAGAGAAATTCTTCATTTTTCTCCAATTCCTTTGTGGGAGGGTCTCTCATTTTGTCGACGATGCATTTCGGTGTAGCCTCCCTTTTCGCAACAAAACACTTCAGGGATTCTCTCAATCCTATGTTGACCTTCCTTTTCGCCACAACATTATCAATGTCCCTTTTGTTTCACACCGATGCGTTTCGACATCCCTTTTTCTTTCACGCTGAAGCATGTCGGCGTGATTCATCATTTTTCTTCGACACGTGAATCTTAAAAAAAATCTGAGGGTTTCCCCATGATTTTACAAGTGTTCCGACTGTTTCGGAAAAAAATGTCAAGTTGCTCTAAAACAGAAAACTCCCCAAGGAAACCAATATTGCTCCGACCATTTCGACGAAACATAGTGAGTTCCTCCGATCGTTTCGGTGAAAAAACTCAAGTTGCACTTAGTCCAAAAACTTGCCCCTTTCACTTGTTTTTTCAAGAAAAAATCTAAGTGACAAAGGTAAACTTTACTAGGATGAGAAAAACTCTAAGTAAATAAAAAATAGAAGGAGGGGCCCTACAATTTTAGAAACTTTTTGGGGATAAGGTTGCAGCAGCAACAGAAGGACATCGTTGAATACATTTCTAAGTGCACGAAATGTCAGTAGGTGAATATTGAACACCAACACCGAGCAAGTTTATTCCATCCATTACTAATTCCATAATGGAAATGAGAGATAATTTCCATGTATTTTATTACGGGTTTGTCGATGACAATAAAGTAGCATGATTCCATCATGGTGGTGTTGGACAAGTTAATAAAGGCAACCCATTTTATACCGATTAAGTCTACATACAAAACCGGTGCCATTACATACAAAACCGATGCCATTGCAAATATTTTCATGAAGGGAATTTTAGATTGCATGGATTTCCTAAGGAAATAATTTTTAACTGGGATACCAAGTTCACTTCAAATTTTTGGAAAGGTCTTTTTGAAAATTTGGGTATGCAACTGAATTTTAGCACAACATACCATCCTCAAACAGATGGGAAAATAAAAAGAGTAAATCAGGTGCTTGAAGACATGCTTCACATGTATGTAATGGAAAAACCATCCAAGGGAGGATTATCTAAACTTGTTAGAGTTTTCATATAATAACAGGAAACAGGTATCATAGGGAATGAGTTTATTTGAGGCTTTGTATGGCCGGAAGTGAAGGAAACCAATGAATTGGGATAAACTAGTGAACATAATTATGCTTTGGCCATAATTTCTTAAGGAAATGGAACAAGAGGTTGTAAATATTAGGCAGAAATTAAAAGCAACCCAAGATAGACAAAAAATCTATCCAGATAAGAAAAGGGTGCATAGGGAGTTCAGTGTTGGGGACCATGTTTACCTTAGAGTGAGGCCAAGGAAGAGTTCCTTGATGTTTGGGAGTTGCTCCAAGCTATCACTCAGATATCCTGGGTCATTTGAAGTGTTTGAAAGAATAGGGCTAGTTGCATATAGACTTGCATTGCATGCTAACACTAGATCTCATAATGTTTTTCCTGTTTATTTGCTTAAGAAATAGGTACATGATCTTAACCATGTGATTAATTGGGATGTGATCCAGGTGGAACCCGAGGGAGAGTTCTGAACCAATCCATTGTGCATCCTAGATAGGAAGGTAACATTACTCTGGAACCTAGCCATCAAATAGGTGGAGGTGAAATGGAAGCACTACGGTCCCAATGAGGCTAAATGGGAGCTAGAGGATTCCATGAAAGTGGAATATCCATTTTTTTTCAATTTTGAAGAGCACTGAGGACAATGCTAATTTAAGGGGGAGGGGAATGTAATACCTCGATTTTGACCCCGTTGCATTAAACATGTAAATGATGTAATATCGTATAGAATCATGGTGAGGATCCCAATGGAAAGGCCCCGCCATTGATTTATCATTTATGTATAAGCAATTAAAAATCGATGCATGTGGATTTAGTGCTAACCTAGCACGATTTAAATCATAAATATGAGGTAAATATATATTTTAATAAAAATACCCACTACTAGCTATGCAAGGCAACAAGAGTACGGGGGCATGATTTTTACAAGGAATATGGAGAGAAATATTCAAACCCTTTAACCCAATAATGTTAATCCAAGTGTTAATGAGAGAACCCATGAACCATCAACTACCCATGCTGACTTTTGCACCCAATCATTTAATTCTTCTAAGATGTGGTTGAGGTAGTTATTGTTTTGGGAAATGGGGGAGTATGGCTATCTAAATTTCATGTATGGGCAAGCCATAATTTTGGATTTTTTTCCTTCCTGAGCAAGAAAAAACCCACAAAATTTCTCCCATTTCCATCATTCATGAAGGAGTTTTTCTCTCTCATGTCCCTCTTGCTTGTTGTGCATTTCCCTCCCCAAATTTACTGTGTTTTCCTTATTTTTCTAGCTAAAAGAAGTGTGTTTTGGGTTGCAGAAAGAATGGGAGGAAGGGAATTTTTAGTTGGGGGTTCATAGAGGCCTTTTTTTCCATTTGAATGCTTATATACCTATTGGAAAAATAGTTTCATTCCCTAGTGGTCAAATTCCCCTCTCAAATTTCGTTTTGCCATGCCCAACAGTTGTGTCTTCCTGTGTGCTTGAGATATATATATAGTTTGGGCTATGTGCATCCGTCATTTTGGCTTGAACTTGTGCTTAAGAAACCAATAATAGACAAGGATTTGGAATTGAATTGATAAACCTAGTGAAGTTTGTAACCTCAACGAAGATGATAGGGCTTTGGCTACTTTTCTATGCACACCATAAAGAGCACTAGAAGGAAGGTATGGTCTGAGGTACTGTGGAGCAGTAAAGGGGATACTTCCTTGTGTTGGGTGTGTAGGTATTGTGGGTGCCAAGCTAGTTAAATCTTGTAGAGGTACTGATAGCTATGTGGTTGAGCACACTAGGTTAGCGATTTCTTCCTTTCTATTGCTTTCACAGGATAATAATCCCAGTTGTGGAATGGCTTTGTTGATATGTGGTATATACTTGGATATGTGTGAATTTTTTTGTTCCCTTTTCCTTGTACAAATCATGTCTAGATCAGGGGTGGAAGCTATGTTGAAATATCGATGAGCACAACTAGCCTATGGTTGGGTGGAATGTTGCACTTGCATATCCAGTTGCTCGGGACAACGTCATTTCAAGATAACTATTATCTTATATTTAATTATGCAATGTCTTTAATTGATTCCTTTTAGAATTATGCTGGTAATTGCATGTTAGATGTGTGTAGCAGAGTTTATTTCCGTTGTGTTTATTTTGATTATGGATATACACACATGTTTTTACTTGTATGAATTCATAAGATGATGATGGAGATAAAATTTTATGCCTAGATTTAGTTCGCGTTCCCTCCATTATGTCTAATTGATGGAAGGGGACATGATAGACCTACCTGAAATTTGAATAAGGAGGTCAGTATTGCATTCTTCAAGTAAACAAATATCAAACTCATTCATTGTAATCACACTTTGGGGTGCATGATTGGTTGTACCATACACCCTAAAGTTTACATCACTCAAGATAGCATGAAAACACATAAAATCAAGTAATTGTGAAAACACAAGTTTAAGAAAGCATGATAAAATTGCAAATAAAAAAGGGGTAAAGGTGGAAATTGATTGCAAATTGTCAACAATGAAATCAAAAAACATTTCAAGACTCATTACATGAACTGGATAATTGGATTGTTGATCTTCATAAACAAATTGGTCTCAATGATAACTTGACTGAAGCACTCCAACTAAAGTTACTTGAAAAAGAGTAGGGAATGGTAAGAATGCATATGGTTGATGCATTTTATGATACACTTGATCTAATGAAAAAAATTGATGCTTCTGGTGACACAAATAGCCTAGTGAAATTGGGGTAATGCAAATGCAAAACATGATATGATTGAGGATTCCCTAGAACTAGTAATGAGAACGTATCATTTAGTGATTTCAGAATTTTTTGAAGATGAATCACAAGCAACGCATTAGAGTAATAACAACAACAAGGAGTGCAAATTTGAGTTTGAAGAGAATATTAATGAAGGACATCGTCAAGTATAATAATACAACATGATATTTACAATATGATCATCAAAACTTGGGAATAATTACAATCCAACCAAAATTGATATTGCTTAGGAAATGAAAAAGACAACATCTTTCAGAATCTAAATTAATCCAAGCTAGTATAGTGAAAGGCGGAGGTTATTCAAGTAGTTTATGACAAACACAAGAAATTCTTGAATGCCAACATTATCATAGAGTTGGCCATATGGATGATCAATTTTTTTATCTCCATCCTTGTATTCATTGTGGTTGGACAAGTCATCATTCAAAAAATAATATAAAGAAGAAGAAGTATAAAAATAAAAAAATTCACTATGAATGGCATCAAAATAAACAAAGCTCAAACTTGAATCCCTTCCTAATTCGTCTTGCCTTGAATCTTGCCTTGAATCTGACACAGGGGAAATGTCATTGATGATAGTTAGGCTTCAAGATTCAAAGTCCTATATGTTAATTTTTACTTGAACAACATATAGCATATAAACAATTAATGAAAGATAAACACGCACAACATAAAACACAATGAACACAGATATTCTCTTGGGGAAACCACAAAGGGAGAAAACCCCGGCAAAGCCTTCCTCAATATAGAAATCACAAAGTACAAAATTTCCCCAAGACAAATCAGCTACTCCTCCACTTGTGTGCACCTCTCTCTCTTCACTAATGCAAACTTTCTTGAGTGAAATCAGTGATTACAAGTAAGATAGGTGTCCTTTATTTATATTCTTCAGTTGGGGTGAAAAATTCCCCAGCAAGGACGACTTCTCTACTTGACTGTTCAATTACATAATATAATAATCTTTTAGGGGATTTTCTAGGTCGACGCATGTCCTAGGGTTTACATTGATTCTTTCAATGATCCTTACATTATTAATTACATGACCATCATCTCCCAGAGGAGGAATACAATAATATAAATAGAATATCTTCTATAGTTACATTATTTTAACACTCCCTCTTAACTAGGAAGGTATTCTGCGGGTAACAACATTTGCACAGCTGACTTTTGAAATTCTATATGTCATAGGAAGGCTTTGGATCATCATTTATCTGGGGCATCATCTGCGGAGTAGAAACATCATCACCTGCTGAAATATGATCATCATCGGCATCATCATCATCAACAATCATCCTCTTTCTGGAACATCATCTACTAGAACAACATCTTCGTAAACTTGAACTTCTTCTGTTGGAACATCCTCATTAGCAACATCATTGGTTGGAACATCTTCTGTTGTCAGCAACCTCGTCAGCTGGAACACCATCTGCTAGAACATCCTCATCAACAACACCATCAGCTAGAACAACATCATCGTCAGCTGGAACACAATCTGCTGGAACACCATCTGCTAGAACATCCTTATCAGTAGCACCATCATCCGGAAGAACATCATCATCAGATGGAACAACATCTGTTGGAACATAGTCATCAGTAGCACCATTAGTTGGAACACTTGCAACAAACATTGGTAACTAAATACTGATACTATCAGTAAGCCAGTACTGATCTACCCTCACCCTTGGAGAGGCATCCATCCCTATGGATAGGCATCAGTTCATGAGAAATAGAACTATCAGTCTACAGTACTGATTTACCCTCACCCTTGGAGAGGCGTCCATCCCTACGGATAGTCATCAGCTCGTGAAAGTTGGAACTATTAGTCAGCCGGTATTGATCTACCCTCACCCTTAGAGACGCATCCATCCTTACGGATAGGGATCAACTCGTGAAAGTTGGAACTATCAGTCAACCAGTAATGATCTTCCCTCATCCTTGGAGAGGCATCAATCCCTATGGACAGGCATCATCTCGTGAAAGATGGAACCATCAGTTAGCCAATACTGATCTACCCTCACCCTTGGAGAGGCATCCATCCATACGAATAGGCATTAGCTCGTGAAAGCTAGAACCATCAGTCAACCAGTACTGATCTACCCTCACCCTTGGAGAGGCATCCATCCCTACTAATAGGAATCTATCCTTTTAGATAGGATCTCTATCAGTCAGCAAGTACTGATCTTTCATCCCTCCTGGACAGGCATCTATCCTTTTAGATAGGCATCATCGATCTCTCTTCCTAGAGAGGTCCCTCTCGACCACACCAAGCTTGTCTCGAAAGTACTCATACTTCACACAAGCCGGAGGCTTAGTTAGCACATCAGCAACTTGTTCCTCTGTAGGAACATACTCGAGCTTCATAGATCCCCTCTGCACCATATAGCGGATATAGTGGAACTTAATCTCGATGTGCTTCGATCTATCATGAAACACAGGATTTTTTGTAAAATTGATGCAACTGTCGTTGTAAAATAGTATCTCTGTAGCATCAATATCAAGATCGAACAATCCTGTCAACATCTTGCGAAGTCACACTACTTCACCACAAGCTGAACAAGATGCTACATATTCAACTTCTATTGTACCGAGTGCAACATAGGGTTGCTTTCTACTGAGCCATGAGATCACACCTGATCCCAAACTAAAGCAACATCCTGAAGTACTCTTTCTGTCTTTAGCACTTCCATCCCAATATGATTCTGTGTACCCATACAGTCTAAACTCACTATCTGAGGAATATCTAAGTCCATCATCCAATGTACCCTTCAGATATCTCATCACATGTTTTGTTGCAATCAGGTGAACATTACTGGGTTCCACCATATACCGACTCAATGTGTTTACAGCAAAACATATATCTGGATGAGTATTGGTCAAATACATCAAAGAACCAATAATATGTCTATACATGGTGACATCCACTTTATTTGAAGAAGTATCACTCAGAAGCTTCAGATTTGTCACCATCAGAGTAGTCATGGCCTTGCAATCCAACATCCCAAATCTCTTTAGGATCTCTACTGTGTATTTTCCTTGACTTAGGAAAATCTTGTCTAGAAACTGCCATACCTCAAGACCTAGAAAATACTGCATCTTGCCAAGGTATTTCTTCTCAAATTCTGTTCCAAGCTTCTTCATACATTCAACAATAGTCTTGTCTTCTCTAGTGGGAAATAAGTCATCCACATACAGTTATAGTATCATGGGTTCATCATTCATAATCTTGTAATAAAGATTAGAGTCCGCTTTAATCTTGGTAAAGCCCATGCTCATCACGAAGCTGTCAATTCTTCCATACCATGCTCTGGGAGCTTGCTTCAACCCATACAGTGCTTTCTTCAACCTGCATACATATGACTTATTATCTTCTACTTCAAATCCTTTTGGTTGCTCGATATATACTTCCTCTTCTATGTTTCCATTCGGGAAAGCAGTCTTCACATCCATCTGATGTAGTTTCCATTTCATCTTGGCTTCCAAGGAAAGAATGGCTCTAATTGAAGTATATCTGGATACCGGGGCAAAAGTATCCTCACAATCAATTCCTTGTTTTTGCGAGAATCCCCGGGCTACAAATCTTGCCTTGTACTTTTCAATGCTCTTGTGTGCTGAATCTTTTATTTTGAAGATCCATTTTGATGAAACAATCGATTTGTCCTTTAGTCTTGGTACGACATCCCAAACATCATTCTTGATAATGGATTGATACTCTTCATTCATGGCATCCAACCATTCCTTCTTCTTTACTGCTTTTTCAAAACAAGCTTGTTCTTCTCCAACAAGATTGCACATCAAGGCTACATAGCTGGAGTATGGCCTTCATCTCTTGCTCTCTCTACTGGATCCTTCTGGAGCACCATACTTTCCTGCATCTTGGATTAATTCACGTGCCCAGGCTGGTCTTCTCTTTCAAGAGATCTCGACATGAGGTATCTCCTCGAGTCTCCGAGGTTCTGCCATGTCATGATCTTCTGGGGTAGGATCTCCTTCAATATTTAGAATTGGTTCTTTGGTTGATTCTACAACTCTGGGAGCCTCCTACTCCTCTCCATCCTCATGATTCTTCTTGGACTTGTTGAAAGCTGTATCTTCATCAAATGTGACATCCCGACTAATCTCGATCTGACAGAATCCTGGGATGTATATTCGGTAAGCCTTAGATTGCTCACTATAACCCACAAATATTCCCTTCTTTCCTAAAGGCTCTAGTTTCGATCTCTTCTCCTTTGGAATGTGGATGAACACCGGACATCCAAATATCTTCAGATGACTGAATTTAGGCTTCTACCCATAGATGCATGGGTAAGTCTTGATCATGGATCATAGCCTTTAGTGATTCTACGATCGTTCTATTCTTCCTTTCGGTTACACCATTATGTTGTGTATTATAAGGGACGGTGAGCTCCCTCTTAATCCCTGCCTTCTTACAGAAATATTTGAAATCCCCTAAGGTATATTCCCCCCCATTGTCTGACCTCAGGATCTTAATCTTCTTTTCAGAGAGATTCTCTACGAGTGCCTTGAACTCTTTAAACTTTTAAAAGACTTCATTCTTATTGTTCAGAAAGTAAATCCATGTTTTGCGAGAATATTCATCAATGAGGGATGCATAATATTCATACCCGCTTAGAGAGGTGCTGGACACTGGTCCACAAATGTCTGAATTAATGATATCCAGAATACCTTTCACTTTGTTGTCACTAATTGGAAATGGGTTCTTTGTACTCTTCCCTTGAGTACACCCTTTGCATACTCCTTCATGATCCACCTAGATCTCTTGTAATCGAGTCACCACCTTACTTACAATTGGTAAGGCCTTATAGTGTACATGAGCTAGTCTCCTATGCCATAGCTCATAGGGGTTCATGGTACTATCCATCATTGCTGCATTTGCATGACCCTTCAGTTTGTAAAGTTCTCCTTCTTCTACTCCAATGACTACTGCATCATCAATAGTCTTGCCTTTAGGCCACATGAGAACTTCACCATCTATAAATGCAACTCAAAAACCTTTCTTATCTAATGCTGAAATAGATAGAAGGTTATTCTTCAACCCAGGTACATAAAGTACATCTTTCATGTTCATGGACTTCCCAAAGTCCAACTTGTAAGAGGCTTCTCCAATACCTTTGATGGGATATTGGTAGTCATCTTCGAGTTTTACCTTGTGTGGAGATTCCTTCTAGATGAGATGAGATAAGGATTCTTTGTATCCTGTCATGTGCTTTGAAGCTCCACTATCCACTAGCCAAGTATCACTTCCATGAGATACTGAGCGATTGAGTGCTGAGATAAGAACATATTCTTCACTGGAGTCTTCATCAACTTTGGTCTTGTTATCATCATCACTATCTTCCACTGCATGAGCATGAAACCTCTTCTTCTGCTTCTTGTGTTGTCCAGGTTTGTTTGGACAATTCCTTACAACGTGTGGAGTCTTGTGTTGTCGAGAGTGAGATTGCAGGAGATGAAGGGCGTGAAAGGTGCTGCGATTCAATGTTGGGTGTGAATGCTGGGATTCAATGTGCAGAATAAATGCTAGGGAGTGGAGTGGTGCAGATAGGTGGATGCAGAGGGCAGAGTTTCAGGAATACGCAGGTGCAAGAAATGACTGACTGCGTGACAGCTAGGCAATGCTGGGCAAATGCGTGCATATGAGTGATAGCTGGGAGCAAAGAAGGGAGCTGCGTGTGCAAGGTGAGTGGAGCTAGGCCTTTAAAGGAGATAATGTGATGGACGTGAAACGTGGATAAGGGAATCTGGTGCAGCGTGGAAGTGGGAGCTGAAAAAAAAAAAAAAGCGTGCGGGTGAAATGGGATTGTTGGAGATGGAGATGGGCTGCGTGAATGTGATGAAGGCAGGATGGGACTGCGTGGAAGGACGCGATTTAGGTTTAGCGCAGAGTAGAAGAGAGGGCATTATGGCGGTAGCTGAAAATGTGTGGAGATTGGGTAGGTGTGCAGAGGGAGTATGGTACGCAGGCCGCATGGGTGAATGAAAGAAAAGGGAAGAGCGTGATTCGCTGTAGGAGAGTGTGGGTGTGTGTACCGTGGAGAAAAGGGAGGAGTTGCAGCGTGGAGCTGAGGGGACGCGGAAGAGTGGTGGAGATGGGGCGTGGAGAAGCAGAAGCTGGGAGCAATAGGGAGCTTGCAGGAGTGGAGAACTATGCACCTGTTTTTTTTTTTCCCAGAATATTAGCAGCCTCAGATAAATAAAACAAGAAGATCGAAGAGAGGCAATGTCTCTATGTAAAACAAAAACCTAAAACCTAACCAAACCAGTAAATAAAACAAATGGAAAACTACCAAAGAAAAATGATAAGGTAGAGGAGCGAACTGGTCTGATACCAATTGATCCGAAATGTGGAGCAAGAACTTAAATATGCTAAGACAAATCTAAAAACTAAGACAGGCTGAATACAAAGATGGAGGGTGAGGCTAGGAGAGCGTCACCTCCTAAACTGAAACACAATAAGCAATTAGAATAACCAACAGCTACTAACACAATAGAATGAAAAGAGAGACAAGCTTGGCACAAACAAGAATGATTGTATTATGAGACAGTGTGCCTTTTATAACAATTACAAAAGGAGCACAATAAATGCTGGTGAAGGGGGAGTGTGGGCCTCCATACAAATCAATTATTCTTTTTTGTATATTGCTCACATAATATTCACCACCTAATCCTAAGCTCTAAAGTCTCTAGTTTAAGTCTCATATTTACTTTTTCACTTTGTATTATTCTTTTTTGTTTATGGACGACATAATATTTATTACTTTTTACTTTGTATTATTTTGTTACTCGACAAACTCGACAAACACTAGACACATGTTACAAGATCTCCCTCGTACTGGGCTGTAGAGCACCTCTAAGCGCAATGACATTATGAGTTGTCATACTTACCCATTGATGAGTTGTTAGTGAGATCTAGATTTAGATGTGACTATGACCCATGTACTATATAATTTACTATCATTGGTATAAAGATCAATGTTAAAGATGGCTAAATCATTTTCCACTAGTTTTTTCTTGCTCTTGTTCTTTCTACATTTTAACCCACTAGTGTAATCCTACATCCAAAACTCATAATTGAATTAAAATCTAACAACTAAATAATGATTATAAATTTAATGAAGAAATTGATAATTTTTGTTTCTTTGAGGATGAGGTTGTGAACACCTTTGTGCATACTTCTCTTATGGCATTATGTATTCTTGTGGTAAATAATTTTATGTAAATATAACATGTTTTTCTAAAAAAAGTAATAATATTTAAATTATACTATTTAAATGATTAAATTAGGTATGTGACTAGTAAATCATAAGGTAAATTATAGTCTATACAAATTTGATAAGAACACATCATTTACAATGTCATGAATATGAGGGATAATCCTTCGCATAAATACAACCATGCAAATAAATACATCGCCAACATACTGAAAAAATGACCTCTCATGTAAGTTGGTATTCTTATCACATTATGAGTTGTCATACATACCCATTGATGAGTTGTTAGTGAGATCTAGATTTAGAGGTGAGTATGATCCATGTACTATATAATTTACTCTCATTGGTATAAAGATCAATGTTAAAGATGGCTAAATCAATTTCCACTAGTTTTGTCTTGCTCTTGTTTGTTATACATTTTAACACACTAGTGTAATCCTACATCCAAAACTCATAATTGAATTAAAATCTAATGGCTAAATAATGATTATAAATTTAATGAAAAAAATGATAATTTTTGTTTCTTTGAGGATGAGGTTGTAAACACCTTTGTGCATACTTCTCTTATGGCATTATGTATTGTTGTTGTAAATAATTTTATGTAAATATAAGATGTTTTTCTAAAAAATTAATAATATTTAAATGATTAAATTAGGTATTCGACGAGTAAATCGTAAGGTAAATTATAGTTTATACAAATTTTATAAGAACACATCATTTACAATGTCATGAATATGAGGGATAATCCTTCGCATAAATACAACCATGCAAATAAATACATGACGTGTCATGTAAGTTGGTATTCTTATCACATTATGAGTTGTCATACATACCTATTGATGAGTTGTTAGTGAGATCTAGATTTAGAGGTTACTATGATCCATGTACTATATAATTTACTGTCATTGGTATAAAGATCAATGTTAAAGATGGCTAAATCATTTTCCACTAGTTTTGTCTTGCTCTTGTTTGTTCTATAGTTTAACACAGTAGTGTAATCCTACATCCAAAACTCATAATTGAATTAAAATCTAATGACTAAATAATGATTATAAATTTAATGAAGAAATTGATCATTTTTGTTTCTTTGAGGATGAGGTTGTAAACACCTTTGTGCGTTATTCTCTTATGGCATTATGTATTGTTGTTGTAAATAATTTTATGTAAATATAAGATGTTTTTCTAAAAAAAAAAATATTTAAATTAAACCATTTAAATGATTAAATTAGGTATGTGACTAGTAAATCATAAGGTAAATTATAATATATACAAAGTTTATAAGAACACATCATTTACAATGTCGTGAATATGAGGGATAATCCTTCGCATAAATACAACCATGACGCAAATAAATACATCAAATGAATTAACTTAACATTCATGGAACATATTGCAACCACTATAATAGAAACACATAAACATAACATACAAAATGCCATATACAAGAATAATAATTTTCTTACATAAAATCCAAAAAAATAATATACCATAGATATTCAATTCACTCCCTAATTATAATGAGCACTTTTCCATCACTACCCGCTAATCGAACCTATAATATATTGATAAAGGCTAAAGTAATGGTATATAAGCAACACAATAAGTATTCCCTAAGTGTTGGTTGTTAATTTTTGTAAAGGTTTTGCAATATATTGTTGATAGTGTAATTTTTATAATTGAAAGTATTTTTGACATTTTAGTTGAGTTTTTAGAATAATATGTTTTTCATTAAATCTAAATTTTAAAAAGAAATTTCTAACAAATAATAATAAAATTTTCATAAAATATTTTTTATAATAAAAAAAAAATTTTGAAAGAAAATATATTTCATTATACTTTTAAAATGTTAAAAAAAATTATACCTTTTATTAAATTCATCATTAAATCATAAAATAAGATTGAACAAATTTCAATAATAAAACAAATAAAGAAATTTGGAAGAAAAATATATAGCATTTAAAATATATATCTTAGGATGAAGAGCTTATGGCGTGGTCTGTTCAGTAAGTCTCTTTGGTCGAAGGTTATCCATCTCAAATATATCAAATCTGATTTAATCAGTTGGTTGAGGAAGCCCAAGAGGTTTTCTGGTTCGCTGTCTCCAATGTGGAGAGGTTTTATGAAATTTTATGAATGGATTGCTAAGGATATATGTTGGCAGGTAGTTAATGGTAGCAGTATGCTAATCGGGGCGGATCCTGTGCTTGGCATGGAGGAACATTTTTGTCTATGTGATGGTTTGGTATCTCGGTTAAATTTGCTGGGGTATAAAACTCTTAATGATATTTATGATTTGGAACTTTTTCATAGTACAGGTATTGGTTGGTTAACTGATTTAGATTGGATGAATCTAGACCATGCACTCGAATGGGATCTTTTTATTCAGGCTCTTCGATCTGCAGGTATTGCTCTTTTGGGGTCCCCTCACAAGATAATTTGGGCTCGTAATGCAAAAGAAGGTTATATTACTGCCAAAACTACATATGATAGGATTATTCAGAATCAGTGTATTTATCCTAGTCATTGGTGGTATTCGAGAATCTGGAATTGGTCTTTACCTTTGAAGGTTAAGTGTTTTCTTTGGCATGCACTCAATGGCAGTCTTAAGACCTGGGAAAATTTACTTAAACGCGGCTAGATTGGACCTAGCTGGTGATGTTTGTGCAATTTATATTCCGAATCTGCTCATCATCTTTTGATGAAGTGCCATTTTCTGCAAAAAATATGGACTATGTGCTGTATAGAGCTCAATCTGCAATTGGTATGGGATGATTTGGATTTTGGCTCTGGATTGCTCAATTGGGTTAGAGACTATAAAAAGCCACTATTCCTCCCTATTTTTATTTCTTGGATCATCTGGTTTACAAGGAAGTGATTTTTCAGAACTTGAAGCCGGATGCTGTGCAGTGTGTAAAGTCGGTTTGCTATTTATTACAGACTTATCCTGAAGAGGAACATGGTAAGAAAGTTGTGAATGAGAGTTCCTTTTCTTTTGTTGTCTCGCAGCCGGTTTTATTTTTTGACGGGGCTGCCCAAGATGGTTTGTGTGCTACTGGTGGGGTCATTTACATCAATGAAGGCCATCACTTTTCTCTACGTCTTAATGGTGGTAGAGGCACCAATATGAAAGCTGAGTTGCTGGCACTTTGGGTTGTCCTAAAGGTGGCAAACTCCTTTGGTTTGGTGAATCCAATAGTCGTTGGAGACTCTCGTGTTACAATTAAATGGGCCAATAATGAATACTCTCTCAATGTTTTGGATCTTGAAAATTGGTGTGTCAGTATTCGTGAGAAGATTGCAAAGCTGGATCAGATTTCTTTCAAACATATCTCAAGTCACACAACTCTCTTGCAGATCAACTTTCAAAAGATGCTTTTGCTCGTCCTGTAGGTGTTCTTTTCTGGGAAGAATGGATGGAGGCCTGTCTGCTAGACAGGGGTAATTTATATCTCTTTTAAGATATTTTGTACTTTTGGGACGAACTTAAATTTTGTATGTAATTCCATTTTGATGGTCGATTATATTTATGTATAGCAGCTACACTGAAGAACTTTTTTGAGATCATGTTCTGGTTGGGATATCTCGAGCTAAGATATTCTCACTATCTTTGTACTATTTGATTCAAAGGAATAGCAATAGTACGATTTTTTTTTTTCTGCTAGAAATATATATATATATATATATATACTTAATATTTAAAAAGAATATTAAGAATGAAAGGGTAGAGTAATGGTATATAATCAACCCAATAAGTATTACCTAAGTGTTGGTTGTTAATTTTTGTAAAGGTTTCGCAATATACTATATAATTGTTGATTGTTGATAGTGTAATTTTTATAATTGAAAGTATTTTTTACATTTTAGTTGAGTTTTTGGAATAAAATGTTTTTCATTAAATCTAAATTTAAAAAACAAACATTTAGCAAATAATAATAAAATAAAATAAAATATTTTTTATAATAAAATAAAATAAAAAAAGATTTGAGAGAAAATATGTTTGATTATACTTTTAAAATGTTAAAAACAAAATATACCTTTCATTTAATTATGAAATTTATCATTAAATCATAAAATAAGATTGAACAAATTTTAATAATAAAAACAATTAACTAAATTTGGAAGAAAAATATATGGCATTTTTTTAGAAAAATAACATATACTTTTTATTAAAAAAAATAACACTATACATTGAGCATCTTTGAAAAAAAGTGTGCCAAAGAATTGAATTCCTTGTACATATGAGAAAAAGATTAGTCCAAAAATGAATCTTGTAATATTTTGATCTTGGGTTTCCATCCATCTAAACCCAACACTTTCTAGAGAGCCTTCCTAGAGACCCAATCAATAATAATTTTTGAATCCCTAAATACATTTAAACTTACATTATTCATAGAATTGACAAAAAAAAATAAACCCTAAAATGCAAGCAATTGTGCTTTAAAATTTGTTCCAAAACCATAAGAAAACATAATCTTGGAAAAATAACCCTTTTCCACAAAAAGTACAATTGAAACTCCACATTACCTTAAATGTCCTTGACATCCTCCGTATAAAAAAACAACTGAAACTTACCAATTACAACTCCACACTACCTCAAATGTAACATGCTCCATTAGAAAAAACCAACTAGAACTTACCAATTTATCAGAGGACTCCAAATTTTTCACAATAATTTCATGCTTTATAAATCAGGGAAATACGTCACTTTATAAAGCAGGAAATTCCTTATGGTCAGATAAAGATGAGTCTGCAATCCAGTCTATTTAACTTTGAAAATCATGGTTAAATCTCCCAATTCATCAAAACAGAACAGAGTTCGACTATCTCACAAGTGAGGACCAGAAGAAGCCGGCCTGATTTTTGAATCCTTTGAATCAAACTTCAAGCATAAACTCAACGTGTACAGGCCAGCACACAAGATACAGCTTTCATAAATTGATATCCATTATAAGCTACCCAAATTAGGGTTTTGATATGAATAACCATTTGTGTATTCATGGTGCGAGACGCCCCTCAAATTTCGGACGTCCTGTGTAATTACGGGCCCTTCTTCCAGACCATAGCCGATGTCCTGTGTAACTACGGGCCCTGCTCCCAGACCATAGCCTCCCACGCCTTCATGGCACAATTGTTGATTTCGGAGGTCCTGCGTATTTACAGGCCCTTCTCCCAGAGCATAGCCTCCCACGCCTTGATGGTACATTTGTTGATTTCGGAGGTTCTGCGTATTTACGGGCCCTTCTCCCAGACAATAGCCTCCCACGTCGCCTTGATACCACATTTGTTGTTGAAGATATGGTGAGTTCAGTGAGATGGCATCGCTGTTATTGTTGATATTGTGTGCAGGCTGCAGCATTTCTCCAGTATATCGGTAGTCCTGTGGAATTACGGGGCGTTCTCCCAAAGCATGTAGAGGACCCAAATTAGGGTTTTGATACGAATAACTATTTGTCTATTGATGGTGAGAGCCGCCGCCCATATTTCGGAGGCCCTGTGTAAATATGGGCTTTTCTACCCGACCATAGCCTCTGACGTCTTCAAAGAACAGTTCTTGTTGAAGATATGGCGAGTTCATTGTGATGGGATCGCTGTTACTGTTTATATTGTCCGCAGGAACCTGCATTTCTTCAACATGTAGTTGGTGGCCCTGTGGAATTATGGACTCTTCTACCAGACCATAGCCTCCAACGTCTTCAAAGAACAGTTGTTGTTGAAGATATGGCGAGTTCATTGTGATGGGATCGCTGTGACTATTTATATTGTATGCAGGAACCTGCATTTCTTCAATATGTAGTTGGTGGCCCTGTGGAATTATGGACTCTTCTACCAGACCATAGCCTCCAACGTCTTCAAAGAACAGTTGTTGTTGAAGATATGGCGAGTTCATTATGATGGGATCGCGGTTACGGTTTATATTGTCTGCAGGAACCTGCATTTCTTCAATATGTAGTTGGTGGCCCTGTGGAATTATGGACTCTTCTACCAGACCATAGCCTCCAATGTCTTCAAAGAACAGTTGTTGTTGAAGATATGGAGAGTTCATTGTGATGGGATCGCTGTTACTGTTTATATTGTCTGCAGGAACCTGCATTTCTTCAATATGTAGTTGGTGGTCCTGTGGAATTATGGACCCTTCTCCCAGACCATTGCCCTCACTGGCTTGATAGAAGAGTTGTTGAATGTCATTTTCCGAGTTCAATGGGATTCCAGTGCTGTAGCCGTTGATTTCACTGTAGTTTTCATGCTCTCCAGTACCGGTACGAGTGAGGGCGGAAGTGTAATTAGGTGCTGTGGTAGACTCAGTAGCCTGCTCTGGGCTTATTCTAGAGAACCAATATTTTCTGAATAGCCATTCAATGGTCTCGCCCTCCGATTTGAGGGCGAGGGTTTGAGTTAAATGGATACGCAGTTCTCGGGCACTCGAACTCTTCGATCGCGCCCGTCCTCCGATCGGCGGTGCCTGTCTGATGTGATCCTCCCCCTCTCCCGCGGCGGTGTCGTCATGGTGATCCTGTCTTGAGGTGCACTGATGAGCAGCTGATCATCAGCGTGGGGATCCCGCTCAGACTTTTGGATAAGCCAATCCACAGTCATGGTATCCCGTTTGAAACCCAGTGTCTTCGTCAGCTCAAAAAAATGCTTTGCAAATTTGGCAGGTAACCTAATGCTACTCCGACTTGCTTTCTTTTTTTTTTTTGCAGAAGATGATGAAGAAGAAACTTGATAGTTCGTTTCGTCCATATTGAATACAGAATACCTCCCCCCTGCTTCCCTTACTTCTAGTCCAGAGCTCACAAACCTGCTATATGATTCCAATTTGCAGCGTAAACATACTGCCTTCTCTTTAAGTTTTTTGAATCTATATATACAAGTTTTGTTGATATGGCTAGTTATGGCGGGTTAGTTACCGTTTGAATATTTTGCAATTTTTACCTGGTTTCGATTCCTATTTTTATGGATTTAAACTTTTTGACCCCATCTTACCATCCTATTATCAAATATATTTAAAAAAAAAATTTTAACCGAAGATGGAATGAAGTGGATATAATGAGCGGGAGTGTGGTCTAAGGGCATTGGGTGGTGGCTGGTAGGCTACATTTGTCCTGATCTATTCTCGGGATGTCTATGGAGTGGCCATTGATTCCGAGTGGTGGAATATCATGGTTTGCTATAATTTTTTATTTTAAAAATGGCATCATTTTTTTATTATCAAATATATTAAATAAATTTCACATTAGATAAGATGAAGTGGATATAAGGCGCGTGAGTGTGGTCTAACGACATTGGGTAGTTGTTGGGGCCCACATGTGTCAATCGTCGAGATCTATTATTAGGATGTAGGGTGACCCTTGATTCCGAGATGGAATATCATGGTCTCCTATAAAAAATTTAATAAAAAGGCATCATTTCCTTATTAACAAATATATTTACAAAAATAAATAAATTTAGCTATAGATAAGATGAAGTGGATATAATCGTTAACGTGTCGAGGAATTTGGGTGACAGGCTAGCCAAAGTGATCATTTATTAGGGGAATGCAACTTTTAACGCTGCTATTGTATAGCAACACCAAATCACCAACTCATAGATTTTTATGCCTAATATATCTATCATGCCATGCTTTGTGTTGTTGCTTTTGTATTTCTTAGTGATGTATTGCTATGTGTTGGGTCTCGTCGAGCCTCGACAATTGAATAAATCGTTCTTTTCTTGCATGTTCAACATCGATATGTAAAACTTAGCAATTCTTGGAGCTTGTCGTTGAAAGTGCAAGGGGATGACTCATTCTTGACCATATACAAGTGTGAAAGGAGTTTCACTTGTCGTTCTTCTATATTATGATTTGTATGCCCATAGTACGACAAGTATTTTGTCATCCCAATCGTCTTTGTCGACGTTGCACATTTTTGTCAATTGTGTGGTGGGTGTTTTGTTGAATGCTTCTATGACGCCATTTGATTGTGGGTGATAAGAAGTAATTATTGTGTGCTCAACTGCAAATTCTTTTGTAAGAGTTTAAATAGTTTTACAGACAAAGTGAGTACCTTGGTCGTTGATCAATGTAAGTGGGCATCTGAACCGTGTGATAATATTCTCGTATATGAATTTTGCAACTACTTCGCTTGAACATGTTTCAACATGTTCTGTCTCTGCCCATTTGGTGACATATTCTACTGCAGTGATGATGTAGCATGCACTTGTTCTTCTGTCGAGTACTAGAAAAGGTCCGATGAAGTCAATTGCCCACATTTTGAATGTTTGACTTGAATTTACGGGAACGAGGGGCATTTATGTGCTCAGTAGAGCTCAACCCATTCGTTGACATCTATCACATTTACTTACAAATTCTCAACAATATTTATGAACTGTCGGCCACCAAAGTCCAGACTGCAAAATCTTTCTCGTTGTTATTTCAACGTGATAGTGTCCTCCTGCCGGTCCATAGTGTGCCTCCAAAAGTATACTCTTTTGCTTGTGTTCGAGTACACATGATTGTAATATGTCATCTAGGCCAAGTTTAGAAATGAATCCATTGATGAGAGTGTAAGGTGCAACTTTCATTGCAAGAATCTTCTTTTTATTTTCTGACATTCCTTCTAGAGCTTGTCCATCCTCGAGGAATTGTGCAATCTCCGTGAGTTCCAAAGGGATAGCTTCAATTCTAAACAAGTGCGCATCTAGTAGACCATCTTCTATTCCTATCGGCTACTCTCCAGTGTCGATTCATGAGAAGTGGTCTGATCCGACATTTGCCTTCCCTGGTCGAACTATGACTTCAAATTCAAATTCCTGGAATAATAGTAACGAGCGATATAATATTCCATGGTGCAATGGGTTATTGACTAAGAACTTCAATGCTTGATGATCTTTGTAGAAGACAAAAGGATTAGCCAATAGATAGTGACGGTATATCTGCAGTGCAAATACCATGCCTAATGTTTCTCTTTCTGTTATGGAATAATTTATTTCTGCTTTGTTTAGCTTTCTTTTGCTGAAGGCATTAGGGTAATCCATTCCACCATCACCAGGTTACATCAAAATTGCGCTGACTGCTATGCCTGATGTGTCGATATGAACATGAAACTTGATCTACTAGTTTAGGAATCAAAGGATAGGTGCATCAACAAGTTTTCTTTTCAATATGTTGAATGATGTATTGCACTCCTCAGTCCACATGTATTCTTGATTTTCTTTCAATAATTCCTCCAAGGGATACGTCATGTTGGAATAATGTATGATAAACTTTCGGTAGTATCCCGTGTGGCCCAACAAGATTCGTACTTGTTTAGAATTGACTGGTGGCTTCAGGTCAAGAATGATCTTGATTTTGGCATGGTTGACTTTGATTCCTTCCTTACATATGACATGGCCCAATAATATTCTGATAGGAGTCGCAAAAGTCCATTTCTTTATGTTCAACGAAAGTTGGATTTGTTGACATCGTTCTAGCATTAACTAGAGCCATTTCCAGTGGTTCTTCAACATGGACTAAATCGTCTAATCATCAAAGTAGATAACCATATTTTTGTAGATGTATTCTTGAAAAGATTTGAAAACAATTCTAGAAAAGATAGCTGGTGCATTCTTCAGTCCAAAAGGCATGACTTTATATGCGAATGATCCAAACTCACACACGATCATGGTCTTCTTCTGATCTTCTTTAGTAATAGGTACTTGGTTGTACCAGAAAATCCATCCGTGAATGAATAACACTCATTCCCTGCAACTTCACTAATGATTTCATCAACGAAAGAAGTAGGAAAAGGGCTAGTCAGTGTTACTTTATTAAGTTCGCGAAAGGTGACACAAATTTTGAGTTGCGTCGGATCATGCTTTTTCGGCTGGACGACCATTGGACTTGCCCATTTTGACTGATCAATAGGATATATGATTCCTGCTGCAAGCATACTATCGATCTCCTTTTTGACAATTTCTTGACATTTATGTGCAAGCTGTTGGAAATATGAAAATATAGGTTGGCATTGATGGCATTGGTATTGTCAATGGATTTGTGAGGATGATAATAAACATTGATGGCAGAGTGAACTCAGTGAAAGTCAAAGGAAAAACTAAGGTAGTGTTGACATGGCATGAATGATGATATGGCAGATATGATGACATGGAATGACATAGATGATGATGTGACATGAATTTGAAGTCATAATTGTTACATCATTATGGAGAAATTTTTCAGTTTGGAGAAATTCTGAAAAATGGCTAATTATTGGAAAATTTGTCCAAGTGGCCTTAGGAGAATGTCTACCATAATTCGTGGTTTAGGAAAAATGGCCGCACCATCATACCATCCTATAGTGTGTTGGTTTGTCTACCTAACCATGGTATTAGTTATCATTAAGCATGTCTCAAGAAAAAGTTATGGATATGCCAAAATAGGGTTTCAAGATAAACTTTGGAGTTTTTAAAAAGGTGACTTGAAAATTGAAAAGTGACTTTAAGAAATATTCATGAAATAAGAAAGCTAGATAAGTTACATGAAATATTCATTATGTTATTACTATGAGTTAAGTGGTTAATGAAGTATTAAAAAAAAACATGGAATTATTAAAGAAAAGAAATTAAAAGAATAAAGTCTTATTAAAAAAAAATGGGAGAAGATTGAAGATTAAAGAAAGAAGGTTAAAAAGAAGGAAAGTTAAAGAAGTAAGGTTAAAAAGACTAAGAATAAAATTACATGAAATTAAATTTAGGCCAATGGTTTTCAAAACCATGGAAATTACCCATGGTATTTAAAAAGGGATATTAAAAAGGAAATGATTAAGTAAAAATACAATCTTTAAAATCTAAATAGTATTGACAAAATAAAATTACGATTGCCTTAAAATTTTGTTACACAAAATGAAGAGGTTCCTGGAAATGGAAGGTAAAAAAATGTTTAGTTAATTAATTAAATACTTAACAAAATTTTGAAATAAATGTGGAATAAACAAGAGATTCGAAAAGGCATGAAAATGAAAGGCCATGAGGTTCATTTGAAAAGATACAATGATCCATAAAAATGACGAATATATGTAGCAGAAGATGGAAGTGGATTAAAGTGTCTCTTTTGTTGAATAATGAATGTCTAAGAAAGGCATCCGAGTAGTATAATTTGAAGCAGAAGCATAAGAATATAGGAGTATAAAGATCTAGAATTAAAGAGTGTTATGTATGGCTGAGATCTGAAGCAACATTGAATACCAGAAAAAGAGGCGAGGCTGAGTGCACATTCAAGGAGAAGAACAGTTGAATATAAGACCTATGTAGCAGTAAGAATGAGACCAAGTGAAGAAAGTAAGAAGACCAAGTTGAAGAAGGTCTCAGAATTTTTATAATAATCAAGCAAGGGTGATAGGGTGGTGCTAGGGCAAGCTACATGCCTGCAAGGGGGTCTTAGCTTCCTTCCAGTAGTGGCTAAAAAAGTAGGGTATAGGTGTATCCTTGTCTGTAGGGGCAAGCATAAAATAGGGTGTGGCTGCATCCTTCAGTAGTGGTTGAAAAAATTGGGGATTGTGATTTCCAGCAAGTGGTTGCTTGCAAATATCTATTGTAAATATAATTTTGTAGTATAAAAAGAGTTGGTGGTTTACCCAATTTGGGTTCCACGATAAAATATGTGTTCTGTGTATCTTGTTGATTCAATGTTTTGATTAAAGTTTAAATAAGTGGTTTAAGTGGTAAAAAGTTAACAATATTGATTCACCCCCCCCCTCATCTCTGGATTGACCAACTACTAGCAATTGGTATCAGATCCAGATCCTTCACTAACAGTTTAACCACTCGAAGGAAGATCATATTAAAAACCACTATGGATCAACAAGAAGATATTTACAAAAAAATGGATCTCCAATATTTGGAAAAGAAGAATACATATTTTGGAGAACAAGAATGGAAAGTTATCTGGAGGCATTGGAACCTGATGTACAGAATGCAGTGATCTCTGATTACATTCCACCAAAGAGAATAAGGACTCTAGCTCAAAAGAAAGCCAAGAAAAATAATATGAATGCAATAGAGGCCATATTGGATGGAATACCTCAATTTATCAAAAGGAAGATTGGACCATCTGTCTCAGCCAAGGAACTCTGGGTCAAATTGGAATAGCTTTATTCAAATGAAGAGATAACACAAGCAAGCCTTGCTATTTGCAAGTATGATAGTGAAGAGATAACTAAAGATGAAGAAAATATATTCATAGGGACAATAACTCATGCTTCAGAAGATGATTCAGATGTGGAAAGAGAGGTGAAATTAGAAGCAGAACTCATAAGTGCATTTGAAGAGTTGAGAAAAAGCAGGAGGAAGAACAAATCTTTGGAAGAAATTTTTTCTAAGTATCAAGAAGAGCATAAGTCAAATGAAGAGGCAGTAAAGATTCTCCGAGAAGAACTGTACATTTCAAGACAACAAGTGATGGCTAGCATGGAAGAGGCTCAGAACCTAAGACAAGAAGTTGCTAACTTCAAGAAAGAAATAAACATGCTAGAAGAACACATGGAAGAGGCCGAGAGATTAAGACAGGAAATTGTTAACTTCATGAAAGAAATAAAGAAGCTAGAAGACCAGCAAATCATTAATCAGAAGCTCAAGAAAGAAATTAAAAAATCCAAAAAACTTGAAGAAGAAGTTACTTTGCTTAGGAAGAAGCTTGATGAAGAATCTCTTAAAACAAAGTTTGTGAACAACTCAAAGACTTTAGATGACATCTTGAGTAGCCAAATACCATCAAGTGATGAAACTGGTTTAGGGTATGAAAATGAAAGGAAGTGAGAGTGTTCCTCCTTCACTAACTGAGAAAGAAATAATAGAAGTTATGCTGCTACACTAAAGAGCCCATTTATGAAGAAGGAAAGTCATAAGTCTGATCCCTCCTCTCATGATAAAAATAGAACTATCATGATACCTAAAATACCAATGAGAAACAAGGTCCAACAGATCTTTCTTGGTCATTGCTACACATGTCATAATTTTGGACATATGGTGAGAGAATGTAAGCTAAGGAACAATGCTTTAGTAGAAGGTCAAGAGCAAAAGAAGGGGTGGAAGAGGATGGAAGCTGCGAAGCAGAAAGGTCAAAGATTCCTCAAATATGAAGGAAGTTTCTATGGCTATTGTCACTACTCTCACAAGTTTCTTCACAAGGCTGTTGATTGCAGAATCAAGAGAAAATATATAAGTAGGGAATCCAAGAAACAAACAAAGTTAGGAAGAAGGGCACCTCATGGGAAGATTTGGAGAAGAAAGGAAGACTCCAAATATGTAGAAGAAACAATGATTTCAAGCATCAAAGAAGTCTCCCAAGATGATAAGGAGCACAATAGTGTTGTAGACAAGAATAACATCCATTATGATGGAAAGAATGATGAAGACATTGAAGAATAAGTTAGTGATGGTGGTGGAGCTGAATTTGAATGTCTGTTCTAAAAACTCCCATGAATTAGAAGAGAGATTTGAAAAGAACATTAAAAGGGATCATAAACTCAGGGGGAGTTAATATCATAAAATTGCATTTGGTACTTGAAAAATGTCTTTTGGTAATAAGAGAAGAATTTTTTGAAGTTTCCATCAAAACAAGAAGTAGTGTAGAAGTAACAAATTGGTATCAGCGACCACATTTGGATTTGATCTCAGTTGTGAATATTGTATTGTTGGAAAGAAGAGAAGCACAATGATAGGGGAGCCCATAAACTCATCATCCAAGTTCTCATTAAAAAACCAAGCTACAAAAAGGTAAAAAGGATGCTTCATAATGGTTAGCACCAAGTCTAAGTTAAACAAAAGGAAGAGAAGACAAAGAGGTAAGAAAAGTATATTGGCAGAAGTAGTTATCAAAAGAAAAATAAAGAATTCTTTTTTTTGGAAATTCTATGTCAAGTTGATTACAAGAAAGGGCATAATAGGTTATCATTTGTCATTGTTGTCAAAGGGGGAGAAGGTTTAGGTGTTGCCATCAATGCCAAAGGGGGAGATTGTTGGAAATATGGAAATATAGGTTGGCATTGATGGCATTGGCATTGTCAATGGATTTGTGAGGATGATAATAAACATTGATGGAAGAGTGAACTAAGTGAAAGTCAAAGGAAAAACAAATATAGTGATGACATGTCATGAATGATGATATGGAATATATGATGACATGGAATGACATAGATGATGATGTGGCATGAATTTGAATTCATTGTTACATCATTATGGAGAAATTTTGAGAAATGGCTAAGTATTAGAAAGTTGGTCCAAGTGGCCTTAAGAGAATGCCTACCATAATTCATGGTTTAGGAAAAATGCCCCCACCATCATACCATCCTATAGTGTGTTGGTTTGTCTACCTAATGATGGTATTAGTTATCCTTAAGCATGTCTGAAGAAAAAGTTATGGATCTACCAAAATAGGGTTTCAAGATAAACTTTGGAGTTTTTAAAAAGGTGACTTGAAAATTGAAAAGTGACTTTAAGAAATATTCATGAAATAAGAAAGCTAGATAAGTTACATGAAATCTTCGTTATGTTATTACTATGAGTTAAGTGGTTAATGAAGTATTCTTAAAAAAAAACTTGGAATTATTAAAGAAAATAAATTAGAAGAATAAAGTCTTATTAAAAAAAAAACGGGAGAAGATTGAAGATTAAAGAAAGAAGGTTAAAAAGAAGGAAGGTTAAAGAAGTAAGGTTAAAAAGACTAAGAATAAAATTACGTGAAAGTAAATTCAATCCCATGGTATTTAAAAATGGATATTAGAAAGGAAATGATTAAGTGAAAAGACAATCTTTAAAATCTAAATAGTATTGCCAAAATAAAATTACGATTTCCTTAAAATTTTGTTACACAAAATGAAGAGGTGCTTGGAAATGGAAGGTAAAATAATGTTTAATTAATTAATTAAATGGTTAACAGAATTCTAAATTTTTTTGGAAATAAACAAGAGATTCAAAAAGGCATGAAAATGAAAGGCCATGAGGTTCATTTGAAAAGATACAATGATCCATAAAAATGAAGAATATATATAACAGAAGATGGAAGTGGATTAAAGTCTCTCTCGTGTTGAATAATGAAGATCTAAGAAAGGCAGCCCAATAGTATAATTCAAAGCAGAAGCATAAGAATATAGGAGTATGAAGATCCAGAATGAAAGAGTGTTTTGAATGGATAAGCTATGAAGTTGCATTGAATAGCAGAAAAAGAGACTAGGCTGAGTGCACATTCAAGGAGAAGAAGAGATGAATAGAAGACCTATGTAGTAGAAAAGTAAAGAGGGCAGTGAATACCTATGTAGCAATAAGAAAGATACCAAGTGAAGAAAGTAAGAATACCAAATTGAATAAGGTCTGAGAAGTTTTATAATAATCAAGAAAGGGTGGTAGGGTGGTGCTAGGGAAGGCTACATGCCTGCAAGGGGGTCTTATCCTCCTTCGAGTAGTGGCTGGAAAATCAGGGTATCGGTGTATCATTGTCTGTAGGGGCAGACAGAAACCAGGTTGTGGGTGCATCCTTCAGTAGTGGCTGAGAAATTTGGGGATTGTGGTCTACAGCAAGTGGTTTCTTGCAAATAACTATTGTAAATATAATTTTGCAGTATAGAAAGAGTTGGTGGTTTACCCAATTGGGGTTCCACGATAAAATATGTGTTCTGTGTATCTGGTTTATTCAATGTTTTGATTAAATTTTAAATAAGTGGTTGAAGTGGTAAAAAGTTAACAATACAGACTCATCCCACCCTCTTAGTCTTGACCAGCTACAAACACAAGCTTGTAAGGTCTTTTCTTTACTGTCTTGGTGTCTGGTTTGATATCAATCTTCATTTCTCCCATATCTTGTACAAGCCCTTTCAAGTCTTTATAATCACGTGCAAATACATCTTGAAATTCCTTAAGGAGTCTAGTGATCTCTACGGTTTTCTCTTCATTCTAGTAATCACCAATTTTTGCCATTTTTCGGTCTGTCGTGGTTTGATATGTCAATTTATTTTATTTTGAATTTCATGTCCATCCACTCTAGAGCTCGGCTATTGGTTATTGGTATTTCCCCTTATTTCATCTATGTGAATGCTGATGGGAAATATTTTTCTGATAATCTTTCTGGGTCTTCTTTCTCTGCGATCTCCACTTTGAAAGCTTTTCTGACTTGCTTCGTCATAGCTGGATAATCTCCTCTCCTCTGGAAACTCTTTCCAACTCTTTTCTCTATTTCTAATCGTAGCTTTGTCAAATGATGGACTTCTTTCTACTGAATGTTATGACAGACAACTGTTTGTTGAACAATTGGCTTCTTTTCTGGTGGTATTGCATTTTCTATTGGTTGCAGAAATTTTTCGATTTGGTTGCTTGCCTCATTTAGATGCTCTTCCGTTGGAGAAAATTGGAAGTATTTGATGAAATTTTCTTTAAGTTCTTTCCAAACGAAGGTCTTGCCTCTTGTTTCTTCCATCTTGCACCATTTAATTGGCAAGTCGTCGAGCGTGTTTGGAAAGATATGTGGCCAAGCTCTTTTATCTTTATATCCTAGTCTTCTCTAGTCTTTTTTGCACTTGTTGATATGAGCTTCAAGATCTTGTCCCTATGTGAAAATTAAGATTTCTACCTTAGATGTCAATTTCTTACCTCAAAACCTTTCAACAAAATATGTTGATGCAGTAGTCCATGCTTGGAGTCTTGATTGATGTGTGTCCCACCATCTCACTGCTTGTCCTATAAATGTTTCAACCAGACACTGCAATCTCCCTTGTTCTTCGACATGATTTGAGACTTCCTCGACATGTACTGATGGCGATTCTTGTTCTTTGTATCATAGAGAAAGAGTGTTTATTAGGTCATTCCTTCCTGGCGCTAGAGTTAGATATTCGTGAATTTTCCTCTCGAATATCTTTGGAACGGTCGAGATCGAAAAGCATTTCTTGACATTCTTTTCAGAGATGGCTTACAGTGTCCAGCATTCTTTCGCTTGAAGTTCATAATTTTCCATTTTCTAATCGTAAAGTTCTACATCGGAGTTATATCCAACCGATGTAGGGTCTCCAAAGTAGAGTTCTCCTCTAAATTTGGTTCAACATAATATTCATTGTTGTTTATTTCATATAGCTTTCGTATATCATTGTCATCCTCCATAGGTTCTAACCAAGGTTCTCCCTGAGATGGGAATATTGGTACTATCACCTTTTGACCATTTCCTTTCAATTGAATTCGACCTTTATGAAGTGATATCGATGTTTTCATTTTTCATCCCCATGGTCAACCAACCAAGGCTGGAAAAGAACTGGATCCATCCTTTGGATTTATGTTCTCAAAGTCTACTTTTGTATTTATGCCTTTTATGGATGTTTCACTTCTCTCCATACTCCAATCAGTTCAATAGTCCTTGATCAACGAGTTTCAAATAAATGCCCGATTCTTGAAGTTGCAGTCAACCTAATTGATCCCAAGTATCAGAAGTCATGATGTTAACTTGTGAACCAAAATTGAGTATGACTTGTTGGACATGGTATCCATGTATCTCGAGGTCGATGAGAGGGTCAGAATCGTTCTTATCTTTCTAGTTTAATCGACGTATATTTTTAGCTTGTCGTGGTCCGACAGCTTTATTTTTAATGTTATGCAACAAGTCAATTAATTTTATGACAACTTCTTCTTTAGTGATTAAATTAACCAATTCATTAAGGGCTTCATGTCAATTTTATTCGTTATCTTCTTGTGCTGCTAATTCAGAGAATATATTAGATGCATTTTTAAACAAAGATTTTTGTTTAGTAGGATTTGGATAATCCTCTTTGTTTATTACTTTGCTTATTTGTGGGTTGTCTTGACCAATGTGAGTACCTTGTCTTGTTACAATTTGCAAATTCTTTGTTCTAATCACATCACACTTTGGAACACACGAAAATACATTATCTCTTTTTATTTATAATTTTCTCAATCATAGTAGGGAAATCCTCCAAGAAGTGATCCCCTACTCCATATATTGTACAGAATTTTAGATATGTTCGATATTTATAAGGACATTCTGCATGGTGATGTCCTTCATTGAGATAGGTATAACATTGTCTAGGTTAGTGAGGTTGGAAATCGTGACCATTATTGCCATGAACTCGACCTGGGTATCATCCACATCAGTTATAATTGTCGTTCCACCGATCGTATCTTGTTTCGTTGTATCTCAGGTATCTATCATTTCTATCATTGTAGTCGTATCGATCGCTCCTTCCATCTTTATCATTTCAGTCGTATTTGTCATTTCTTTCATTTCAGTCGTTTCGTTGCTCGAGAGAGTTAGTTTGGTACACTGCATGATAATTCTGCTTGTTCTTTAAATTCAGACGACATTTTTCTATAGAATGAGTATTGACTTCACATATCTGACAACACTTTGCTTGTTTATTCTTCATATTGTATGGACAGTAATTTTTTGTATGTAAGTCATAATCTTGACAGATATCAAAGAAACATCTTGTTTGAACAAGTCAGACATCTTGCCATCAATCCTCCTGAAGACAAGAGTCTTTTGTATGTCCTGCAGTAGAACATTTTGTACACCATACTTCCGGTCCTCTCAGACTGATATCGCATATGGATTGTTGCATACTATCCAGTCATTCTTCAATATGTATGTCAACAGGTACCAACGGATATTCGTCATCCATCTTGATTTTCAAATCCTTTGTTAGAGCGTCTTTGTATGAGTAGATGTTCTACCAGCAGATGTGCACTTTGAGTTTTTGTATGAGCCCAACAACGAACCATTTGATCAAGAGTTTTTCTTCAATATCATAATAAATCTAGTTAAAGAGGTCTTTAAACCTCTTATCATATTATTTTACGGTCTCTGTCGGTCTTTGGACTGTGGTCTTTATCTGCTCGGCAGCCAGGTATTTTGCATCCAAGGTTTTGAATAAATATAGGAAGTGTTGCATTATTTGTGTCTTCATCGCATTTGGTGTTTGATCAATGCAGCCCATGTATGAAGTGAGTGTTGTTTTTCGTAAAGAGCCAGCAAATTGAGCCATCTATCATTCTTCACTCGTTGTAAGTATATTGGATTCCTATATTGAATCGCATACAAACCAATGTATTATGGGGTCTTCATCACCCTCATAGAACAGAAGTTGTGTTGTCATATGTCACATGTTTGTTGCTACTTCGACCTCAAGATTAACTGGTGGAGTCGGTGGATTATTACCGGGGACATAATTACTTGTTTGTTTAACCTCGATGGGTACTAATGCCAAATTTGTATTCAAAGCGGTTTATTCACCTTCACTACTAATGTCTGGAACTTTGGTCAGTTCGTTGGGTCTCAGAAGTCTGCTTTCTTCGACTGCTCCTATCAAAATCCAAGAAAAATTCTTCTCAATCTATATTTTGCTTCTTTTTAGCGGTTCTGATGAACTCAACGATTCACTCAATGCTAGTAGTGGCAAGGGAGGCGCTTCTGCATGATCTGAGTAGAGAAGATGGAAAATTCTATTGGAAAACTCGGGCTAAAACGTTACCCAGTTTCCTTCTTCTCGTTGATGAATCAATAGTATGTCAACTTCATTTCCTTCATTACTTCGTCGACTCCAAATGCATGACTGGCTAGCATGAAGCCCTAGATCTTCTTAAATAATATCCTGCACTTGGACACTCTGAGTTAAATGAAACGGAGAAGGTGGTGTTAATACCTCGGGTAGTTGTACTTGGAGAGCTCTACCTTGCTCTATCCACAAGTTTTCATCCATCGGTGACAGATCTTCATCGATGCCCCTTTCCTCATGGGCTCAACTCAACTCCGACAGATTTCCTTCTACATTTGTCATGACACTTGGTCCTCGTTTCTTTTGGAGCGCACTAGCCTTCTCCCTCAACTCATCACGCCGCTTTCTCCTCATTTCTCGTTCGATTTTATTGATGTGCGGAGTGATTTTATGACTCATTGATCTATCTTTGTCAAAATTTTCAGATCTTTCACTACTGGTCATATCACTTTTTCATATGTCGACCTAAATTGTGCATCTACTCCATCATAACATGTTTGGATACCCCCCCAATGCCAGCCTGAATTTCTCTAGGCAATAGGGGAAGTGCGTGACTTCATTTGTTCAAGAAGTACTCCCACTCACGTTCTTGTACAAATATCTCCCATTGTCGTTCTTTTTCCTCCCAATTTGAGATTGGAAGTGGCAAGAGCAATAATGGTTGTGTCTCGACAATATGCGCAACAGCTTTTTCGATTAGGAACTTGAACAAAAGTGTCAGAAAAGAACACAAAAACTGGTCGGCAAGGTTAGTGAAAAACCTTCTCCTCACGTCGTCAATATACACTTGCTCATCAATCGCGCATTCTTCATAGAACTTGTTGGCAATCTTCTCGCACCATTCAGACATATTTGTATGACCTCCATTAATGAGATTCATGATCAATTTGCGGTCCTTATCATCTGCTGGTATTGTCATCCAACAACTTCTTCAGCATAAGCAGCACGGATTCCATGAAATTTTCATGAGTCTCAGAAAATAATTTCTCCCTCTCTTGAGAAATTGTCATCATGTTTCTTCTTGCATAATTTTGCAGGTAGTTAGCAATCTTTCTCTCCCACCATTCCTTAATCTCTTATTCTAATACGATTGAACGTGCTCGCTATCACTTTATGTATGCATCACCAGAAATGGAATCAATGTTGTAGTTAAGGGGGTTACATTGTTACCAATGATACATATTATATTATAAGCAACCACACATACAAAGATACATATACAATAGACAAGAGATGGAGAGAAATACAAGCCTTTTATTACTCAGCAAGATATACAGAAAAATAAATACAAGAACAGATCCAAGTTAACTCAATGAGTCAGCTCACCAGCATATATATATGTTTTACATACAATTATATAACCGCTTGTTTGTTCAACCGACCGACCTAACTCGACATGTACTGGTCGACACAACTTTCGACATGTTATACAATAAGTTGGGTGGAGGGCCTAGTCGACATGCTGACATAGGCTCCTCCAACAAGGAATTACAAGAAGAAGTCACATGGGGAATTTAAGAAATCCAAACCTCCTACATTTGGTGGTGAGGTAAAATCTAGTCAAGAGGCTAAAGCTTGGCTTCTTGGGATGAGGAAGTATTTTGAAGTCCAAGACTACTATGGAAATATGAAGGCAAGGGTGGCCATATCTAATCTAAATGGAAGAGCATCTATATGGTGGGATCACCTTATGCAAGTGAAGAATATCAATGAAAGGAATATTATTATATCCATATCCGGATATTCTCAATTAACTCAGAATAAACCCACAATTTTTTAAATAACCCACATTTTGATAGATATAAGATGATATATAATTGTTGATTGAAAATTACAATGGTTTCGCATTTATATAGGCCTACTAATACCTTTTCATCGAGAGGTTATGTGTTTTAATGTAAATTATTTAATTATTATTATTATTATATTAGTATATTACTATTATTGATTATTTAATATTATGTTTCTTACATTGCCTTGCCCTTAAGGGAAGATTTTTCCTCAAAGATTATTAGGTGAAGGACATATCAGTTATTCTTGTTGGTAATATCTTATCTTGGTATTTTGAACTTGTAACTATGATGATGAAAAAATGCAATATAATTTTCGAATTCTTGAGCTCAATTGTCACATTTCTTGTGAAGTGATCCATCTGAAATTTACCTTCATCGAAGTTGTTTTCTGATTTGATGGAATATAATTTCTTGTTTTATGCTCCCAAGCAATTTGGTGATTTTTTCTTTTCTCTCCTTCAAAGTAGTTAGTTTGTCTATAGGAGTAATGTTGTTTATTTTTGTTTTGATTTTGTCGGCTTTTATGATTCAGATATCGATAAGGGCTCTTTGTAACGTTACTTTTCTTATTAATGTTCGTAGTGTCTTCCTACTTCTATTCTTGTGTATATCCTTTTTTAAATTGGAAGACATCTTGAGCTATGACTCAAACTGAGACTATAAATGTAACGTTTAACATGTCCTCTAACATTTTGTTATCATTCTGCATCTTTTTAATCATTTCTTCTTATGATTTCTTATCATCTTTGAACCTCTTAAGTTGTTCTGTTAAATGTAAATTTTCTTCCTCTTTATCTAGTAGTTTTCCTTCGACATCTTCATTTGATTGTTATGCCGTCTTAGTACCTTTTAAATTCCTAATTTTTCAAATTAATGTCTTGTTATGGTTTCTTAACCGATATATTTCTTCAGTGTTATTTGATAACGTGCTTTTGACTGTTGTAATCTCTAACTTGTGTGTCTTTTTAGTGTCGTTCTCTTTTTGTTGGAGTTCTTTAATCTGTTGCTGAAGGCATAAATTCTCTGCTTCTTGGCATCTTACTTTTGTCTAAATTTGTGTGATTTCTTCATCTTTGTCCTTGATGATTTTGTTTAATCGTTTTATTTATTCTTTATTCTCGATCACTTATTTCATGATTTTTTGGTTTTGTAGATTCTAATTGGGATATTTTTCACTCATCGATTCCTTGATTTGAGTAGTTAATCTCTCAATACACTTTTTTAGATAACAATTCTCTTGCTCTATAAATCCTTTAGAAAAGTCCTGCTTCGTAATATTCAATAGTGGATGATCATTTGTTTCTTTATAATGCTCTAACTCATCCAATGCTGCTCATAGGTGCGACTTTACTACCGCATATGTGCTTGCCATTGTTTGTGGTTGTGTCTTCGCTTCAACTTTGTATTCCTTTTTTCGACAATAAAGGGTCTTCGACTTCTCTTCTTCTTAAAAATTCTTTAATACTTTAAATTTTCTAAATTTGGGATCTTTCATTTGATGAATCGGTGTTGTTGATGAAGAAAATCCACTGCTCGGATCCAAATTCTGACTGCACCAGTGATTCCGGCTCACAAAAACGGTGAGGAATGACTATACACACTGCCACCTTCGTCTCACACTAGCCACAATGGTCTTTTCTTTTCTCTTCATACAATGCAGGCTCACATAGAGAAAGTAATGCTCAAAAGGCACTTAGATTTCCATGTCGGTTAACCTTTTGCTTTAGATTAACTTCTTTGTGGATTGTGTGTAGATTAGGTGGTTGGGAAGAATGATTGTTACCCTCCCCACCCAAGTTCAATTCTCACTTGCTCCTTGGTAGCCTTAAGACATCTTATGCACTTCTAGCTTTTATGTTATTTATAAAGATAATTAAAGACTGAGCACAACCTAATTAAGGTATGAGTTATTATTTAATATCCAATAACCTTTCAATAAGTAAATAACCTAATTAAGGTGTGAGTTGGTTTCTTGATAAAACCAAGGGCTGGTTTTATAAACCCACGGGCTCGTTTTATAAAACCAAGGGTTGGTTAAATAAAACCTATTGTTGTATTTTTTTTTCATTTTTGTTTTCTTCTTTCCTTTTTTTATGGGATCTTCTTCCTTCTTCTATTTTTTTTACTTCTTCCTTTTCTTTTACCTTTGTTTTGACTTTCTTTTCTTTTTTTAATTGGTCAAATATCACAATTTTAGGGAATCCATGGGATAATGGTTAAAAAACCCAATATAGACAAAGGCCTGGATCATGAACTTAGCTCTGATACCAGGGTATTTTTTAAGGATTCTAATATTATACTTAAGTATAGTATTCTAGGCGATTATTTTGGGTTGAAAAAAACATATATATAGATAGGTAGGCGAATATCAAATATGAAACATACAATTTACTATTGACATTTGTAAATTTTGGTGAAAATTATGATAAAAAAAACATATTTTATGTATATATAGGCGATATTAGAGACTAAAAATGACCAAATAAAGAATTTATTTTTTGAAAAAAAACCCGAAAAATAGCCAATTGGCGAAATTTCGCCCCTAAAAATTACCCTGTCAGATACCAATGTTATATCTATATCCAAATATTCTCAATTAACTCAGAATAAACCCAAAATTTATGAAATAACCCACATTTTGATAGATATAAGATGATATATAATTGTTGATTGAAAATTACAATGCTTTGGCCTTTATATAGGCCTACTAATACCTTTTCATCAAAAGGTTATGTATTTTAATGTAAATGATTTAATTATTATTATTATTATTATATTACTATTATTGATTATTTAATATTACGTTTGTTACAAAGATTGTGTGGAAGCATGTCAATAAGTTCTTCAAGCATAAGTACCTCTCCGATAGGTACTACGATGATAAAATCAAAGAATTCCATGAACTGAAATTGGGGAAAATGACCATGAAAGAATATGTAAACACATTTTTGGAGATGCTGAGATATGCCAAGTATATCAGAGATGATAAGGTGAAAATTCAATGTTTCCTAAGTGGACTACCTCAGTTATATAAATATAGAATTGAGTTTGATAAACCTCAAACTCTATAGGAGGCCATGAGAAATACCAAGTATTGTTATGATCAAAATAAAGGCAAACCCAATTTCCATAAGGCATGGAAGTGCAAGAAAAATGAGAAGTTTGACCACAGGAGGAAGGGGTTCAAACCTCCTCATCTTAGAAATTAGCAAAGACAACCTCCATAGGGTGTGACTAAGCCAACTTGAATGATGGGAGACAAGCCAAGAAATCCAAAGGAGCCAAGATATCCGCTTCAATGTTGGGGATGTGGAGAGGGCATACGCTTAGGATTTTCCACATCATAATGGGAATGTAAATCATGTTCAGAACACCCAAGGAGATGAAACTGTAAGTGAAGTGGAAAGGACCATCCCTAGAATCTATTCAACACTAGAGTACTTCCAAGCAGACCATCAATCAAATGTGGTTGAAGTTGAAGGTAATATTGCTAAGCAATCTATTTCTATTTTGATTGATCCTGGGTCTACTCACAGTTATATCACTCCTAAAATTGTTGAGATTTGTGCTTTTAAGAAATTAAAGCATAGTAAATCATGGTTAGTTCAACTAGCCAATGGAACCAAGAGAAAAGTTAGTGAAATGGTAGAGAAATATCCATTAGATATGGATGGGATATTCACTTGCACAAATCTGAACATTCTGCCACTTGGTTCCTATGATGTTCTCACTGGAATGGACTGGCTAGAAGCACACATAGTTAAAATTAACTGCTATAACAAGAGTTTTGAATGCAAGGATGAGGAAGGAAACCCAAGGGTCATAAAAGGAATTCCAAAGGTGATTTCTGTTAGGCAGATTTCAACCATGCGACTAAAGAGGTTATATAGGAAGGGTTGTAGATTGTATGCAACCCATGTTTTGGAGACAACAAAAAATGAAAATTTCAAGTTGGAGGACTATCATGTGTTGCAAGAATTCAAGGATGTTTTTCCTGATGAGATTCTAGGACTTCCTCCAAAGAGGGACATTGATTTCATAATTGACCTCGTGCTGGGAGATGCACCAGTATCCAAGACACCCTACAAGATGAGTACACTGGAATTGCTAGAATTGAAAATTCATTTACAAGAGCTATTGGAAAATAAATATATCAAGCCAAGTGTGTCCCCATGGGAAGCACCTGTTCTATTTGTGAAAAAGAAAGATGGAACAAGCAGTTGAACAAAGTCACTGTGAAGAAAAAATACCCATTACCTCGAATCGCTGATATTTTTGATCAAATGAGAGGGGCAAAGGTATTTTCAAAGATTGACTTGATGTCATGTCCCCAAATTCTACATTGGATCACAATGGCCTAAGTCACTTGGCCATGTTCATTATAGTTTGTCAAATTGGTGCTAAGGGTCAAACAATTGCCAAGCATGATGTCCAAGTTAGTAATGATGTAAAATTAGAGCCAAAAGGACAAGGTGGGTCACAAGAAGAGAAAATTCCCAATTCAAAGTTTGTAATGTCCATAGTCAAATAAACTATCATGGAGGAAAAATTCCACTAACTTACTAGTGCCCTAGGTTGGGGGTGGAAGCATCAAAATTTGGAATAAGGGAGCTAAAAAACCCAAAATTACCTTACACTTACAAATTCACATTAAATGGGTCAAATAAATAATACTTAAAAAGAAAAGAAGGTGGCATTGGATCATGAGGGCACATAAGAGGTTTTGGGATCCACATGTGGCAAGATTCCCCACTTCACTTGGCATCATTCTCTTAGCAATTCGAGTCCAAGCTGGAGGGTAATGTACTTGGAAGAGTTGAAGAGGAATTATTCATGACATGAATATAGGAATGTCGAATTGGAGTGGAAGAGTAACTCCCATTGGAGAGGAAGAGGAATCATAGAGAAGTTGTGACACTTGTAGCTAGATTTCTAGGAATCTATGGCAACAATGATAGAGAATCTATGACAAATATGAAAAATTTATACTTCATTGCGGACCTATGACACATATTACATATCATAGCTAAAAATAGCCACCAAGAGGGTGCATAGGGGGATTTATGGTCGGCCAATATTCCCCATTCGATTTGGGTGAAGAGGAATGCAAGAAAGAAGTGGACAAGCGTCTTCTATGAGAATCTCTCCATAACTCAAGTTAAGTGAAGAATATTGGATGGAATTCGAGCTATGGGGAGCATTGAAGGTTAATAAAAGAGGAGTATCATAACGGAGATCAGGTTTTGGCCATTTATCATTTGCACTTTTGGAGAGCTTAGCTTGTCCTTACACGGTGGATGTTAATCCTCCCTGCCTTAGAACCAATTTCATGGGTGCAAGATTCCTATCCAATTTGGTTGAAGGAGAGGAAATTTAGACATATAAAAAGAGCTTCATGGATATTTTTTTATTTAGGTTCAAACCCCCTTTGAGTTTGAGTTCATCTCCTATCTTCTTTCTCTACTATCTTTCTCTCAAAACTCTCTCGATGTCCATGTATAAGTGTGATGGTGCAGTCATAGCTAAAAAAATATTGTGATGAATGATATCTATACTACATTGGAATTTTATTTGATGTATATAATTGTAGTGGAATACATATGAGAGCCACAACTCGAATTACAATACTTTCCATGTAATATTTCCAAGAAAAAACAAGATCCGAGTTGGTTTCCTCACTAGTTTTACATGGTGTTTTTGTGGTGAATTTGTATCTGTTTGATATCAGCTATTTTCTGATTTTTAGCTTATATTTAGATATGTATATGAAGTAACATCAATGAAACAAATTTTTTGATCAAACTCTTGTATTTTTACTCAAATATTGTGCATTAAACCTTATGTCCTCGTTGACCATTTTCTCACTATTTTGTAGTCATACAACTTGTTGTTTTTTGGGGGTTGTAGCAGAACATAAAACCTGATCTAATGCCGCAATTGTGTTTCCTTTGAGGTCCTCTTCTAGTTCCAAGTCTCATATCAGAAAACAGGTAATTCCGTATAGTTTTTGGAAGGCCAAAAAGTCACTAGTCTAGTGGGGTTTTCAACTATCTAATTCAACTAGTTTTATTCCCCTTCCTTCTTCCATTAGAATTGTGAACCCTGAAAGTTTCCAATGAGTGTATAAAGGTATAAAGGATGCATTAGTTTGTCTTAAGTCCTCCTAAGTCCCTCCCCATAATATTCTAAATCATTTGTATGCTTTTGGAGCAGCTTGAGTTCACCTATCCAAAGTTTGAAATTTGGCCCAAATTGAGTGATTTTTCATATTATGGATATTACATTGGTATCAGAGCATAGCCCTTGCACCTGTGCATTGGATTTTACATTAAATAAGAAAACTAAAGCCATGTCCTATTTCGATGATGACTATGATGAGCAATATGAAGAGTACTATAGACAATATGAAGAGGAAATTATGTGAATGGTATGAGGAAGAGTGGCCATCATGCAACACTTCTTTCCATTTCATAAGGGATTAGGGTTATTAATATGACCCTGTGTATGATGAATATGAATTTGAAGGAAATAGCATGGTGGAGGGGAACTTGCAAAACCCTGCCCCAACAATATCAAGCCTATAATATTATATCCCCAAAGGTTTCTTCCGATTTTTTTGTGGATGCTTTGTTTGGATATAGGTACAAGAATGAATATTTGGAGATGGTGAATAAAGGTATATGCCTTTATTGAAAAATACCTTGGAGAGAAAATAATATATGTTTTAGTGAAAAGGAGGATTGAAATGAGGAGACCCATAAGACACCTAGTTCTTTAGGTGGTGAAGCAAAAGAAGCATTACATTAAGAGGATCGAAAGTCAATCCCAAGTGACTTTGAAAAACATGAAGAAACATCACATGAGCATGAAGAAGATTCCATTGAAACTACTGAAGATCATTCCGAGACACATTCTACTTTGGAGATGGAACAAAGAGCATTTATTGATGGATGCTTGAACTGTGAAGGAGTACTTACTAATGGGTGCTCACACCTATATGTTGGTGACATGGAGATCACCTTTGAAGGTGTTGCTGCAATAAAAAGTTCCATTAACTATGGATATAAAGACATTGTAGCAGTTTAAGAAGAACCAAGATGAACTTCCCCATCACCACTTGAGCTTCATGAAGTTGTTCCAAGCAAGAAGGAAGAAGAAGAGGAGGTTCATTTGCAAGAAACTCATTTTCTTGTAGGTTCCTTGAAGATGGATGAAAATAATATTCAAGAGGCCTTGAAGACTCTCCATGACACACATGCATTGGTTTCGAAATTTTGTTGGTGTGTGGAGGAGAAATATTCCCTTGAAGACATGGAGAAAATCGAAAAGGCAATGTTGGACACCAAAGGTAATTTTTTGAATTTTCTTTTTGATAGAGATTATTTAATTGAGCTTGTTGGTTTGTAACATGGAATAACCTTGAAGGATGTAGAAGAGAATGAAAATATCTCAAATGAGTTGGTGTCTACCCAAAATCCACTCCAAAAATCTATGGTGCAAATTGAGCAACTTCATGAGAGGTTGCAAAGGTCCTTTACACCCTCCTACATATCCGATAGTCATTCAATGGCTAAAAGAAATTATGTTACAAAGGAGGAACCTCATGTGATGGTGGAACACGAGGCACATGTTGATATGCAAGTGCTTGAAGAGGCTACGTTCAAACAATAAGGAAGAAGGAATCCAAGCACTTGTTCTTGTTGAGAGGGATTATGAGCTTCCTAATGGTGAGAGTTGCAGAGCCTTGGAGGAGGCACATGATTTAATGACAATTGGACCAACCAATGATGGAGAAGATGCATTCATGAGTTTTATGGGTAATATTTGCAAAGATGTAAGGTTGATTCATAGTTCTTCACCCACTACTTCTTTTTGAGCCACATCAATTGAGGATGAAAATTGGGTGAAATGTTTCTTTCTGATGGGGCCACATGAGGAGTATGTCGAAAATCCTATCTCTCATTTTGATGATGACATGACTAGAGAACCTTCTTTTTTAAATTTGCAGCATCATGCTTTGTTACCTTATGATGATACACATCTATATGGATGCACCTATGATGTTCACTTGAGTCACTTGAAGACTCATGATTTTCCTTGCTCCTTGCTTAGTTCATTTGATGTTAGAGGAACCTCCTCCAATATTTGGGCGAATATATTTATGATTGGAGCACATTACTATTGGAAGCAACATCCTTTGTTATTTCTTGATGATACACATATTCATGGGTGTATTGATCAGACTTCTTTGAGCCACTTGAAGTCTCCATGTTTTCTTTGTTCCTTACTTGGTTTAGATTTTGGTGGAGGTTCTTCATTCAATTCTTGGATGAAAGAAAACATGGTTGATTATTTTGATGCATCTTAAATTATTTTGCAGCAGGACATGGGACCATCACCTATGTCATTGGATCATATTTGATATAATACTTGATGCTTGTGTGTATGGGGCACATGATGGTCTACTTAATTGGATGTGCAAGAACTTTCATGATGCTTTGATGAGGAACCTACTTGATGTACATTTGTATGATCTTTTTATATACTTTGATGATGTATCTTTTTTACTTATGATGTTTTGAAGGATGCATACAAGGAAATGGGATCTGGGCATTCTCTTTCTTGATGGTATGGGTTGGAGATCACTCCTAATTGTTGGAGTGCAATACAAGCAATGGGACCCTAGGACCATTTTTTGTCTTAGTGGTTTCAATTTTGAGGGCAACAAGAAGTATGGGATATTGATTCACCACTTGAGAAGGTGATTGTAATCAAAGAAGTGCAACAACAAGCATGGTGGCTCCTCTCTGAAATTTTCTTGGAATCTTGAAGACTCAAATTTTTGCAACTCGGTGGCAACTTCAAAGAATTATACAATGCGAAAAAGGGTTGAAAGTTCAGAAAGGGTTTCCAAAATATGAAAGAGGTAAAGATTAATTGTGCAAATTTTGTTTTGATGGATTTAATTAATCTTTTGGTGTTTAGTGGTTATTCCACAAGATATATCAATATGAAAAAGAAAATCAACATCTCTTTACTTTTGTAAACACACAATTGCAGTACATGAGTGCCACTACCAAAAGTTTTGGAAGGAGAGTAGGTTACTCAACATCCATGCTTGAAATTGATTGAGTACAAGCAATATTGGGAGAGGAGGATTTTTCATGTACCCAAATTTTGCATTAGATCACAATGGCCGAAGCCACTTGGCCATGTTCATTATAGTTTTTCAAATTGGTGCTAAGGGTCAAACAATTGCCAATCATGATGTCCAAGTTAGTAATAATGTAAAATTAAAGCCAAATGGAAATGGTAGGTCAAATGAAGAGAAAATTCCCAATTCAAAGTTTGTAATATCGCCATCCAAATAAACTATCATGGAGGAAAAACTCCACTAACTTACTAGTTCCCTAGGTTGGGGGTGGAAGCATCAAAATTTGGAATAAGGGAACTACAAGACCTAAAATTACCTTAAAATTAAAAATTTACATTAAATGGGTCGAATAAAAAATAATAAAAAATAAAATAAGGCGGCATTGGATCGTGAGGGCACATAAGAGGTTGTGGGACCCACATGTGGCAAGATTCCCCACTACACTTGGCATCATTCTCTCACCAATTCGAGTCCAAGGTGGAGGGTAATGTACTTGGTCAAGTTGAAGAGGAATTATTCATGGCATGAATATATGAATTTCGAATTGGAGTGTAAGAGTAACTCCCATGGAAGAGGAAGAGGCATCATAGAGAAGTTGTGACACGTGTAGCTACATTCTCGAGCATCTATGACAACAATGATGGATAATCTATGAAAAATACAAAAAATTCAGACCTGATTTCAGACCTATTAAACATATGAAATATCAGGGATAAAAATAGCCACCAAGAGGGCGCATAGGGGGATTTATGGTTAGCCAATATTCGCCATTCAAATTGGGGGAAGAGGAATGCAAGAAAGAAGTGAACAAGTGTCTTCTATGAGAATCTCACCCTAAATCAACTTGAGTGAAGACTCTTGGAGGGAATTCAATATATGGATTCCATTGGAGGTTAATAAAAGAGGAGGATCACAAAGGAGAGAATATTTTGGTCATTTCTCATTTTCACTTTTGGAGAGGTTATCCTTTCCTTCCACGGTGGATGTTCATCCTCCCCGCCTTAGAACCAATTTCGTGGGTGCAAGATTCCTATCCAAGTTGGTTGAAGGATATTCCATTCAAACCTCTCAACAAATATTCATGGATATTTTTTGATGTAGGTTTGATCCCACTTTGAGTTCGATTTCATGTCTTATCTTCTTTCTCTACTATCTTTCTCTCAAAACTCTCTCAATGTCCATGTATATGTGTGATGGCGCAGTCATAGCTGAAAAAATATTGTGATGACTGATATTTTGAATCCATTGGCATGTTATTTTATGTATATAATTTTAATTTACTGGATATGAAATCCACATCTCAAATTACCATACTTTCCATGTAATATTTCCAAGAAAAACCAAGATTCAAGCTAGTTTCCTCACTAGTTTTACATGGTGTTTTTGTGGTGACTTTGTATCTATTTGATATCAGATATTTTTTTAGTTTTAGCTTATATTTAAAGATGTATATGAAGTAAAATGAATGAATCAAATGTTGTGATCATACCCTTGTATTTTTACTCAAATATTGTGCATTAAACCTTATGTCCTTATTGACCATTTTCTCACTATTTCGTAGTCATATAGCCTGTTGTTTTTTGGGAGTTGTAGAAGACCCTAAAACATGATCTAATTATACAATTAGGTTTCTCGTGAGGTCGTATATTAGTTCCAAGTCTCATATCAGAAAACAGGGAAGGCCGTACAGTGTTTGGAAGGCCAAAAATTCACTAGTCTAGTGGGGTTTTCAACTATCTAATTGAACTAGTTTTATTCCCCTTCCTTCCTCCTTGAGAATTGTGAACCATGAAAGTTTACAATGAGTGTCTAAATGTCTAAAGGTTGAATTAGGGAGTATTAATTCCTCCCAA
This sequence comes from Larix kaempferi, assembly GCA_027924585.1. NCBI lineage: Eukaryota > Viridiplantae > Streptophyta > Pinopsida > Pinales > Pinaceae > Larix > Larix kaempferi. The sequence goes on along the minus strand of BSBM01000710.1, from coordinate 1,061,933 downwards.
TTCCCTCCCCATAATATTCAAAATAATTTGGATGCTTTTGGAGCAGCTTGAGTTCACCTATCCAAAGTTCAAAATTTGGTCCAAGTTGAGTAATATTTCATATTAGGGATATTGCAATTGAGGTATGGTTACCATCATGCAATAATAAAAGAGGAATATATTAATAATATAGCCTTTATAAAAAGGTATGGGCAGAATGATTTTGTGGTGGTACCGTTTGGTCTCACGAAAGCACAAGCTACATTCGTGTGTCTCATGAATAATGTTTTTAGCAACTATTTGGACAAGTTTGTTCTTATTTTTCTAGATGACATTCTTATATATTATAAGAATGAAGAATAACATGAAGAACATTTGAGAATGGACTTGAAATTTCTAAGGGAGATTAATGTATGCAAAGCTGAGCAAATGTGACTTTTATAAAGATAAAATTCATTATTTAGGTCACATTATTTCAGAGGAAAGAATATTGGTGGATCCTGAAAAGATTGAAGCCATTATGAATTGACCAACTCCAAGGAACATGAAATATGTGAGATTGTTTATGGGACTTTCTAGTTACTATAGGAGGTTCATTGAAGGATTATCCAAAGTTTATAATCCAATTACTTCCTTGCATAAGAAGGGAATGAAATTTGAATGGATACCAAAATGTGAAGAAAGTTTCCAGTGGTTGAAGAATATTCTCACGAGTGCAGCAATTTTGAAAATTGCAGACCCAAGAATAGACTTTGTGGTGTGTACTGATGCATGCAATCAAGGACTTCGAGGATTTATTATGCAACAAAACCATGTGGTATGCTATGATTCAAGAGAGTTGAAGGAGCATGAGAAAAAATATGCTACTCATGATTTAGAACTTCCAGCCATAGAACATGCCTTAAAGATGTGGAGGCACTACTTAATGGGTAGGAGATTTGAACTAAGGACATACCATTGTGTTATGAAATAATTGTTTGAGCAGCCAACATTAAATGCTGGGAAAGCTAGATGGTTGGAATTTTTGCGTGAATTTGATTTTGAGATCAAACACATAAGGGGGAAAGAAAATAAGGTGGTTAATGCACTCAGCAGAATATTACATTAAATGCATATAGCATCCGTTAGTACCTACCAATCATATTTGAGGAAACAGATTTTTAATTGTATTGTTGAAGACAAAATGTAAGTGCAGATAAAGGACACATTGCAACAACATAACTTTGAAAAGACGTATGAAGGGTATCATTTGGATGATGATGAACTTCTTGTAACTTATAAGAATAGAATTTATATTCCAAATGTGGCATACTTGAGGAGGATTGTTATGGATGAAATCGATAATGCTCCATCTTTCAGTCATCCAGGATATCAGAAAACAATTGCTATTTCCAGAAAACAATATTTATAGTCGGGGATGAAGAAAGACATCAATGAATACATTTACTAGTGCATTAAATGTAAGTAGGTGAAGGCTGAACACCAACACCTAACAATTTTATTGCATCCATTGCTAATTCCAAAATGGAAATGGGAGATAGTTTCCATGGATTATATTATGGGTTTGCCGATGAAAATAAAGTAGCATGATTCCATCATGGTGGTGGTGGACAAGTTAACAAAGGAAACAAAGTTTATATCAGTTAAGTCTACATACAAAACTGATGCCATTGAAAATATTTTCATGAAGGAAATTTTTCAGATTGCATCAATTTCCTTAGGCAATAATTTCTTACGAGGATACCAAGTTCACTTCAAATTTTTGGAAAGATCTTTTTGGAAATTTAGGTATGCAACTGAAATTTAGCACAACATACCATCCTCAAAAAGATGGGAAAATCTAAAGATTAAATCATGTGCTTGAATACATGCTTCGGATGTATGTAATGGACAAACCATCCAAGTGGGAGGATTATCTAAACTTGGTAGAGTTTTCATATAATAACGGGCAACACACATCATAGGGCATGAGGCCATTTGAGGTTTTGTATGGATGGAACTGAAGGACACAAATGACTTGGGATAATCGAGTGAACATAATTATCCTTGGGTTGTAATTGCTTAAGGAAATGGAATAAGAGGTTGTAAAGATGAGGCATAATTTAAAAGCATCCCAAGATAGACATAAAACCTATCTAGTAAGTAGAGGGTGCATAGGTATTTAAGTGTTGGGGATCATGTTTACCTTAGAGTGAGGCCAAGGAAGAGTTCCTTGAATCTTGGGAGTTGTGCCAAGCTATCACTCAGATATTGTGGTCCATTTGAAGTTCTTGAACTAATAGGGCCAATTACATATAGATTTGCATTTCCTGCTAACACTAGAGATCATAATGTTTTTCATGTTTATTTGGTTAAGAAATATGTACATGATACTAACCATGTGATTAATTGGGATGTGATCCAGGTAGAACTCGAGGGAGAGTTCCAAACGGAGCCATTGTGCATCCTAGACAGGAAGGTAACATTGCTCCCGAACCGATCCATTGAATAGGTGAAGGTGCAATGGAATCACTACAGTCCTAATGAGGCTACATGGGAGATGGAGGATGCCATGAAAGTGGCATATCCATTTTTGTTCAATTTTTAAGAGCACCGAGGATAGTGTTGATTTAAGGTGGAGGGGAATGTAATACCTCGATTTTGACCCCAATGCATTAAACATGTAAATGATGTAATATCATATAAACTCATGGTGAGGATCCCAATGCGAGGGCCCCAACATTGATTTATCATTTATATATCAGTGATTAAAAATTGATGCATGTGGATCGCATGCTAGCCTAGCACGATGGAAATCTTAAATATGACGTAGATATATATTTTAATAAAAATACCCACAACTAGCTATGTAAGGAAACAAGAGTATGGGCGCATGATATTTATAAGGAATACAAAGCGAAATATTCAAACCCTTGAAGCCAATAATGTTAACCCAAGTGTCAATGAAAGAACCCATGAACCATCGACTATCCATGTTGACTTTTGCACCCAATCATTTAATTCTTCCAAGAGGTGGCTGAGGTAGTTATTGTTTTGGGAAATGGGGAGTATGGCTATCTAAATTTCATGTATGGGCAAGCCATCATTTTGGAATTTTTTTTTCATTCCTGAGAAATAAAAGACCCACAAAATTGCTCCCATTTCCATCATTCATGAAGGAGTTTTTCTCTCTCACCTCCCTCTTGCTTGTTGTGCATTTCCCTCCCCGAATTTACTGTGTTTTCCTTCCTTTTCTACCTGAAATAAGTGTGTTTTGGGTTGCTAAATGAACGGGAGGAAGGGGATTTTGTGTTGGGGGTTCATAGAGGTTGTTTTTTCCATTTGAATGCTTATATACTTGTTGGAAAAATCGTTTTGTTCTGAGTGGTCGAATTCCCCTCTCATTTTTCTATGCCCAACAATTGTGTCTTCCTGTGTGCTTGAGATATATCTATAGTTTGGGCTATGTGCATCTGTCAATTTGGCTTGAACTTATGTGTAAGAAACAAGGAATAAACAAGGATTTGGAGTTGGCTTGATAAACCTAGTGAAGGTTGTAGCCTCACCGAAGATCATAGGGCTTTGGCTACTTTTCTATGCACACACTAAATAACATTGGAAGGAAGGTATGGCCTGAGGGACTATGGAGTAGTGAAGGGGATACTTCCTTGTGTTGGGTATGTAGGTATTATGAGTGCCAATCTAGTTAAATCTTGTATAGGTATTTATAGCTATGTGGTTGAGCTCACTAGCTTAGCAATTTCTTCCTTTCTATTGCCTTGACAACCTGATAATCCCAGTTGTGCAATGGCTTCGATGAGATGTAGTATATACTTGGCTATGTGTGATTTTTTTGTTCCCTTTTCCTTTTGGAAATCAGTGGCAGCTATGTTGATATATCGATGAGCACAAATAGCCTATGGTTGGGTGGAATGTTGCAGTTGCATAGCTAGTTGCTTGGGAAAACATCATTTAAAGATAAGTGTTCTCTTATATTTAATTATGCAATGTATTTAATCAATTCCTTTTATAATTATGTTGGTAATTGCATGGTAGATGTGTGTAACAAAGTTTATTTCTATTGTGTTTATTTTGAATATGCATCTACACACATGTTTTTACTTGTATGAATTCATAAGATGATGATGGGGATAAATCTGGAAGCCCGTATTTAGTTCATATTCTATCCCTTATGTCGGATTGATGGAAGGGGGCATGACATACCTACCTAGATTTGAATAAGGAGGCCAGTATTACATTCTTTAAGTAAGAGAATATCAAACTCATTCATTGTAATCACACTTTGGGGTGCATGATTGGTTGTACCATACACCCTAAATTTTACATCACTCAAGATAGCATGAAAACAAATAAAATCAAGTAGGTGTGAAAACACAAGTTCAAGTGAGCATGATAAAATTGCAAATAAAAAATGGGTAAAGGTGGAAAGTGATTGCAAATTTTCAACCATGAAATCAAAAACTTTCAAGACTCATTTCATGCATTGGATAATTGGATTGTTGATCTTCATAGACAAATTGATCTCAATGATAACTTGATTGAAGCATTCCAACTAAAGTTACTTGAAAAAGAGTAGGGAATGGTAATAATGCATATGGTTGATGTATTTTATGATACACTTGATCTAATGAAAAAAATTGATGCTTCTTGTGACACAAATAGCCTAGTAAAATTGGGGTAATGGAAATGCAAAACATGATACGATTGAGAATTCCCTAGAGTTAGTAATGAGAAGGAATCATTTAGTAATTTATGAAGTTTCTGAAGATGTCGCAAGCAACAAATTAGAGTAATAACAACACTAATGAGTGCAAATTCGATTTTGAAGAGAATATTTATGAAGGACATCATCAAGTATAATAATACAACATGATATTTCCAAGATGATCATCAAACCTTGGGAAGAATTACAATCCAATCGAAATTGATATTGCTTAGTAAATGAAAAAGACAACATCTTTCATAATCTAAATTAATCCAAGCTGGTTAGTGAAAGGCATAAGTTATTCAAGTAGTTTATGACAAACACAAGAAATTCTTGAATGCCAACATTATTGTAGAGTTGGCCATATGGATGGTCAATGTTTTGATCTCCATCCTTCTCTTCATTTTGGTTGGACAAATCTTCATTCAAACAAATGTATAAAGAAGAAGATGTATAAAAATAAAATAATTCAGTATGAATGGATAAGTTCTTGGGGATGGAGCCAACAAGTCTAGAAGTTGCAACATCCTTATCATCTAGTTCAAACACAAGTAAATACACATTTGAATGGTCAACTTAAAAAAAAAAAAAACTTCAATCAGTTATTGAAGCTGATAATTTTGGGCCTAATTTTGGGCACGACTAACCCATTTTGAATTGGTACTCCCTTGTACCTAACGGGGGGGTACGAAAATGAAAGAATTTACTCCCTTGTATGTTAAGGGGGGAGTACAAAATTATTGAAGAAACAAGATCAAGTGAAAATGTTAGTGGTCAACTAAAGCCACCAGATGCATGGCATTAAAATAAACAAAGCTCAAACTTGAATCCCTTCCATATTCTTCTCACCTTGTACCTGAGAGAGGGGAAATATCATTGATGATAATTAGGCTTCAAGATTCAAAGTCCTATCAATCAACAAATCAATGAGTCAATGAGACAATTTGTCAACAACTAATCTACAAATCAATTAGGGATGTTCAAAATGGCTTATGAGCTCCCCTTCAAATTATCATTAAATCATCATTTGGAAATTCTACAGTGTAAATTGGTCTCTTCAACTAACTATTCAACTATTAATGGGATGTTCAACACCTAATTGTATCCAAATTTAAATATTGCTCATTGATCCTATTTGTTCATTATTTGTTCATTGATAGTAAAATGGTGATCCTATTTGTTCACAAAATTAGAAGAAGACACCAACTTCTTCTAGAAATATTAGGAAATGCTCACACATGGCATATGTTCACTTCCAAAATTTCATCTCTCATTCAAATTTCACCATCTAGATTGGTTGTTTTTTAGGAATATATTCATCAAAGCTTCTTTAAAATTTGTAGATTGAAGATGATATCAGTGCTTGTTAATTTACTAATATAATTATTCAAACTTGTGATTGAGGGGGCGACGTTAGACTCTTACTTGGTCCCTATGCACCAGAAAGTTCTAGATCACATGTCATGTAAGTTGGTATTCTTATCACATTATGAGTTGTCATACTTAGCCATTGATGAGTTGTAAGTGAAATCTAGATTTAGAGGTGACTATGATCCATGTACTATATAATACTGTCATTAGTATAAAGATCAATGTTTAAGATGGATAAATCATTTTCCACTAGTTTTGTCTTGTTCTTGTTTGTTCTATAGTTTAACACATTAGTGTAATCCTACATCCAAAACTCATAATTGAATTAAAAATCTAATGAGTAAATAATGATTAAAAATCTAATGAAGAAATTGATAATTTTTGTTTCTTTGAGGATGAGGATGTAAACACCTTTGTGCGTACTTCTCTTAGGAAATATGTATTATTGTTGCAAATAATTTTATGTAAATATAAGCTGTTTTTTATAAAAAAACTAATAATATTTAAATCAAACTATTTAAATGATTAAATTAGGTATGTGACTAGTAAATCATAAGGTAAATTATAATATATACAAAGGTTGTAAGAGCACATAATTTACAATGTTATGAATATGAGCATAATCCTTCACATAAATGCAACCATTCAAATAAATATATCTTCAACATACTAAAAAAAATCAATTAACGTAACATTCATGGAACAAATTGTAACCACTATGATGAAACACACAAACATAACATTCAAAATGCCATTTACAAGAATAATAATTTTCTTACATAAAATCCAAAAAAAAATGAATATATACAATTCACTCCCTAATTATAATCAACACTTTTCCATCACTACCCTCTAATCGATCCTATAATATATTGATAAAAGGCTAAAGTAATGGTATATAAGCAACACAATAAGTATTCCCTAAGTGTTGGTTGTTAATTTTTGTAAAGGATTTGCAATATACTATAATTGCTGATAGTGTAATTTTCATAATTCAAAGTATTTTTGATATTGTAATTGAATTTTTGGAATAATATGTTTTTCATTAAATCCAAATTTTAAAAACAAATATCTAGCAAATAATAATAAATTTTCATAAAATATTTTTTATAATAAAATAAAATAAAAAAGATTTGAGAGAAAATATGTTTCATTATACTTTTAAAATGTTAAAAACAAAAAATACTAATTATGAAATTCATCATTCAATCATAAAATAAGATTGAACAAATTTCAATAATAAAAACAAATAACTAAATTTGGAAGAAAAATATATCCCATTTAAAAAAAAAAAAAACATATTCTTAATATTCAAAAAGAATAACACTATACATTGAGCATCTTTGAAAAAGGGTGTGCCAAAGAATTGAATTCCCTATAGATATGTAAATATGAGAAAAAGATAAGTCTAAAAAAGAATCTTGTAATATTTTGATTTTGGGTTCCCATCCATCTAAACCCAGCACTTCTAAAAGAGCTTTCCTAGAGACCCAATCAATAATAACTTTTGAATCCCTAAACACATTTAGACTTACAATATTCATAAAATTAGCAAAAAGCAATAAACCCTAGAATGCAAGCAATTCTGCTTTAAAATTTGTTCCAAAACCATAACCAAACATAATCTTGAAAAAATGACTCTTCCACAAAAAGTACCATTGCAAGTCCACACTACCTCAAATGTCCTAGACATGTTCCATACCAAAAAAACCAACTAGAACTCACCAATTTATCAAAAGGAGGTACAATTTTTTCACAATAATTTCATGCTTTCCAATTTTTTTTTAACTAATTAATTAATTTATAAACTCCCAGTACTTTCTTAACAACAGGCTTCCATCTTTTGGTTTATTTTCAAAAACCAAAAGAATCCACTGGATCCAAATACGCAACATAATAAAGCAGGGAAATCCTTTATGGTCAGATAAAGATGAGTCTGCAATCCAGTGTGAAAGACTAGAATCAAATGTTAAAAACAAAATATACCTTCTATTTAACTTTGAAGATCATTAATAAATCTCCCAATTCTTCAAAACAGAACAGAACGCCTATCTCGCAAGTGAGGACCAGAAGAAGCCGGCCTAATTTTTGAATCCTTGGAATCAAACTTCAAGCATAAACCTAATGTGTGCAGGCCACCACACAACATACAGCTTCCATAAATTGATATCCATTACAAGGTACCCAAATTAGGGTTTCGATATGAATAACCAGCACACAAGATACAGCTTTCATAAACTGATATCCATTATAAGGTACCCGATTTAGGGTTTTTAGATGAATAACCATTTGTGTATTCATGGTGCGAGACGCCCCTCAAATTTCGGACGTCCTGTGTAATTACGGGCCCTTCTTCCAGACCATAGCCGATGTCCTGTGTAACTACGTGCCCTTCTCCCAGACCATAGCCTCCCACGCCTTGATGGCACATTTGTTGATTTCGGAGGTCCTACGTATTTACGGGCCCTTCTCCCAGAGCATAGCCTCCCACGCCTAGATGGAACGTTTGTTGATTTCGGAGGTCCTGCGTATTTACGGGCCCTTCTCCCAGAGCATAGCCTCCCACGCCTCGATACCACAGCAATTCTCCAGTATATCGGTAGTCCTGTGGAATTATGGGGCCTTCTCCCAAAGCATATAGAGGACACAAATTAGGGTTTTGATATGAATAACTATTTGTATATTCATGGTGAGAGCCGCCACCCATATTTCGGAGGCCCTGTGTAAATATGGGCTTTTCTACGAGACCATAGTCGCCCACGTCTTCAAAGCACAGTTGTTGTTGAAGATATGGCGCGTTCATTGTGATGGGATCGTTGTTACTGTTTATATTATCTGCAGGAACCTGCATTTCTTCAATATGTAGTTGGTGGTCCTGTGGAATTATGGACCCTTCTGCCAGACCATTGCCCTCACTGGCTTTATAGAAGAGCTGTTGAACGTCATTTTCCGAGTTCAATGGGATTCCAGTGCTGTAGCCGTTGATTTCACTGTGGAGTGAGGGCCGAAGTGGAATTGGGTGCTGTGGTAGACTCAGTAGCCTGCTCTGGAATTATTCTAGATAACCAATATTTTCTGAATAGCCATTCAATGGTCTTGCCCTCCGATTTGAGGGCGAGGTTTCGAGTTAAATGGATAAGCCGAGCTACGCGGTTCTCAGGCACTCGAACTCTTCGATCGCGCCCGTCCTCCGATCGGCGGTGCCTGTATGATGTGATCCTCCCCCTCTCATGCCTCTTCCGCGGTGGTGTCGTCATGGTGATCCTGTCTTGGGGTGCACTGATGAGCAGCTGATCATCACTGTTGTATTAGCCAATCCACAGTCATGGTATCCCGTTTGAAACCCAGTGTCTTCGTCAGCGAAAAAGAATGCTTTGCAAATTTGGCAGGTAACCTAATGCTACTCCGACTTGCTTTCTTTTTCTTTTTGGCAGAAGATGAAGAAGGAACTTGATAGTTCGTTTCGTCCATATTGAATACATAATACCTCCTCCCTGCTTCACTTACTTCTAGTCCAGAGCTCACAAACCTGCTATATGTTTCGAGCGTAGACAAATTGCCTTCTCTTTAAGTTTTTTGTATCTATATATATATATAAGTTTGGTTGGCATGGTTGGTTATGGCGGGTTAGTTACCGTTCGAATATTTTGCAAGTTTTACTTGGTTTCGATTCCTATTTTTATGGATTTAAAACTTTTCAACCCATCTTACCATCCTATTATCAAATATATTTGAACAAAAGCTGCCTGTAGCTTAGTTCCTGTCATATATATATAAAACAATTAAAATATATATATTTTAGAAATATCAAATAAATTAATTAATATATAAAATCCAATTTTTTACATGATTATAAGAAATAAAAAAACTGTTGATTAATCAGGTGGTTATTATTATTACTATTATTATTATTATTTACATATACTTTTCTATTATAATATTTAAATTTTTTTTACATATCAACATGTAAGTGTTAGCTATTTGATAGCATCTCTATAAATTGTATTTTTATGTATAAAATAATTATTTTTAAATATTTTTGTTAATTAATTTTTAATTGGTAATATTTTGTAACATTTTTTATACATTTATTAGTAAATCAAAATGACTCTGATAATCAAAGATTTTTGAATTTACATATTTAAAGGTTTTATATAAAGTGGCTTGAAGTAATCCTGGAAATCATTATATAAGTATCTATGAAATTACGATAAATTAGAATAATAAAAGTTTGTATGATTTCAAAATTTTAGTCAATAATTTTAGAATTAAAATGGATTTATAATTATTTAAAATCCTTCAAAAACATTTTCCCATTAAAATAAAAAAACATCATACAAACCATGCAAGCCATTAATGGAATAGTCAAAAAAACATCATACAAACCATGCAAGCCACTAATAGAATAGTCAAAGAAGCAAGTTCGTGAAGAAGTAATAATATTAGCATTTATCATTAAAGAACAAGTTATTAAACAATCTTCCATTTAACAAAAAAATAAGAAGTTGATCCTTACCCAATGTAATATTAAAATGAATCCAGAGTATGTTACAATTAACTGCATATACCAAGTTCTTTTCCATACTGACAACAATTTAGATTGCAATATACTGGATCCTTTCTCTTCTCAATTGACTGCTATAGAACACTGTCCAAACAATAACTATACTAATTGTGCTGGACAGATAAATAGATACCATTCTGAAAAAAACAACAATACATCACAAAAGGAAAATGCCCCATCACATTCACCAAGTACGGTTTAACAATTACCAGAGGAAATTATCACAAAGATGTCACTATGAGAAACTGATTTTGATTTTATTAAAACTTAAAAATGAATCAAGCAGCATTGTAGTACCGTGCTTGCTAATATCTCAACCTGCTGTCTCTTATCAAAATTTCATCCAACGCCAGAATATGATCGGGAAGAAACCCTCGAAGGTATTCTCTATCAGCTCGTCCATATGTGGAATTATTTTCAAGGAGGACCCTAGGTATAGCCCAACATTTGAACAATAATTGAACAATATTTTCATAACACTATTCTAAAATGTTTTCCCTTATGCCCTTATAAAATTCGTAGAACTTCATATGTTGAGTCAGCCACCCAATGTAAATACGAGAAGTGTAAATACGAGAAGTTTTGGTACCTTCAGCCAAAATTTATGGAACTTTTATCACATGATCTGCTATATGTATAAAGGTAGTAGTATGAATTTTTTGAAAGTGCTTTTCACCAAATTTTAGAGGATTTTGCAAATAAAACCAGTAATATTCACCTGATTTAATTGGTGATCAATATAAATAAGTACGTAAGTTCAGTTTTGTAACAAAATCAATTTTTAAGTTTTCTATGTAGAGATGTACTGTTTATGCAACTCTGAAACAAATGAAGACTAGACTGTATTAATCATCATAAAATTCACATTACATAATTGATGGTTCTTGCTTATAATACACCATCAAACAAGCGTTGGAATACCTCCGGGTAGCTATGCTTCCAGAGCTGTCAGTAAAGTCATGTTCATCTGAGAAATTATCAAACAAGCGTTGGAATACCTCCGGGTAGCTATGCTTCCAGAGCTGTCAGTAAAGTCATGTTCATCTAAGAAATTATTATCATTGCCACGAACCTTCTTTCTACCGTCCACGAAGTCTGAGCATCACAAGTCAATGTGCCCCACGCCTTCGTCCTCCAATGAATGGAGTCTAGCTACATAGAGGAACACGCTCTTCCCAAAACAGTGTAAGAGTAGGAATTGAGGCGTTGAACTCAGAAATACTTCATGGCAGCAAAATCATAACTCATTTATAGTCCTGGAGGTGAAAGAGTTGTTTACAGGTCTCTCCCAATTAATGCATCCTACTTTGGGTGCCCAGAATTGTGTTAACAACTACGGAAAAAAATACAGATCTCCAGGTAACGTCCAGCTGTAAACATACAGTCTTTATGGCAGCGCAAATAATGACCATAACCGGTTCCTTGACTTCCCAGCACTGGCTGCATTCTCCATGATGAGGAAGGTAAGAGATCCTGACACAAGCGGCGTCGAAGCCTATTGAAATCCTAGTGTAGCTACTGCATTAATTTGCAGGAAACTCCGCTTCCACAAGAATATGCAGAGGCTCATTAAGATGCTCATACCCTGGCTTATCCCTCATCATGTCCTCCTGCCATCACACAAAGATGCTTAGAGACTTAACTTTTTAAAAGCAACTCTAACAATGCAATAAAAAAGAGACTAGACAGAAAACAATATCGGGGAATCATATTGAAGCGTCTTTAATTGAACCCCGTCCTATGATTAGAACTCTACCATCAGCAGCAGCTTCAACACTTTTTAGTGAGTTGCCTCTATTACCAAGGAGACGTCCAACAAAATTAAACTACAATGGGAACAAACGATCACATTCAGAAATTCCTTCACAAACAACACATTCTACATAAATTTGTCAAACATGATAGCCTGGATCATCTCAAGAAGGCGGTTTTTCTTACTTTATGATATTTTTCAACTGGAACTTCAACTCTGATGGTATTTTTTAAAACAATTCCACTAGAACCTCTACCTAGTGCTCCATGCCAACCATGAGGGGATGCTTGTAACATTCTCAGCCTTTACATTACTGGAAACTTTGGTTAATACAAAATTTACAAGTTAATTTCTGGGTGCAGGGTGAAAATTCTGCAACCATCATGTGCTTCAATGGAAATGTTAATGTTATGATTCATCACAATTTAACAAGATAGTAAAATAGCAATAATTAGGCAACTGATGAATATACATACAAACTTGTCATCACTTTAGTTTAATTTAAATTGTAATGTTCACCGGTAGCCAAAGTTAACAATATTTTCAATCACAATCGGATATATCGAACCAACATATCCAATTACAAGACTTGAGGATCAGATCTATTGGTATATACCTGGTGCAATGTAACCAACAGATCTAATTATAAGACTTGAGCTGTCTCCTGAGGTTTCGGTTGAATCATTATGCCCAGCTGCAGATATCATCAAACATGAAATACTGAAATCTCCAGCATAGGTTGTAAGCATCTCAAGGTTTTAGATTGCAGTGAAATGTTGGAAGGTTTTAAACCTTTGGAAAATAGAATTACATCAAATGATCGAACACTAAATGATTTCTCAACACATGGGATTAGTGGCCCAATTTATATGGCTGACCTTATTTGCACTGCTTTTGAATTTTGAAATTCAGAGTTAATTGTTCCCGAAGTGAATATGGAAGTCATCAGTGCAGAGGCACTTAAAGAATGTATTCTCAGTTCTTGAATAGAAAGTATGTTTTTTTTCCTTAAAAAAAAAATGAATATGGAAGTCTTGGCAGTTGAAACTTGATATCTATTTTCCTTCTTGGAACTTTCAGGATTTTTGTACGGGGTGGGATTATGGGAACAGTGACATTTTGTATTTTTTCGACTTTTTATGGGATTTATGAGCTAAATCAATAGGATGAATGGAAAAGAATTATGTAACAAGAGTTTAATTCACTGGCATAATATGTGGGATCGAGATAAAATGACTAGCACGCCTAGAGGGATATATCTAGGAAACTAGTAGTGCATAGAAAGCACAAAGCAGCCTATCTGGATCCGCTCGGTATCAACTATCCAAGAGACCGTGAGCCAATCTGGAGGAGCTGCAGATGGCCTAATGGTAAACCAACTTGGCAATATTACACAGACACTGCATATAATTGGATTAGATTGAAAATTGGTGTGATTGATAAGAATAATGAAGATGGAAGACCTGGCATGCAGGAACTGGATAGATTTCACAGAATCAAATCTATTTTAATTAGTCTTTGCTCCTTCAAACTTCAGGGCCTAGGTTGATTGGTTCTATGCCAAAGTTTCCCCAGTAAGCACAGACTTGCTAGTGACAGGTCTACAGATCCGTGGAAACCCTCTAGCCCTGTTTCTTGTTCAATTCCTGTTTAATATTCAGATTCTCGCTCACTGTTGCCGATAACACATGCGATGGCCGATGGGGTCGTGGCTGAGCGGTGGAGAAAGGAGCTTTTCATGCCACCTACCAAGGTTCAATTCCCTCCCGGGTATGACCAAGGTGTGATAGTTTCTTTGCCCTAACTACTATCCATTGACAGAAGCTCTGCAAATGTGGTTCAATTCCCTCCCGGGTAGACTAAGGTGTGATAGTTTCTTTGCCCTAACTAATATCCATTGACAGAAGCTCTGCAAATGTTGTTGATTAATATATTGAAAGTGGGGATTTTTATTCATCCGTCCACTTGTTCAGTACAATTCTCACTCGGGGACGGAAATAGAAATTTCACAATGGATATCTGTAGAATATTTAGCAAACGAAATGAAATCTTGGAAGCTTGAATGTCTATGAAAAATATAAGCAAGGGAAGACTGTATTACCAGCACATGATTTCATGGATTGTATCTTGAGGAGCAAGACCATAATGCTAAGCAAATGGGTCATGTCCCCTGCTAGCCTGAACACATTCATTTTTATTTATTTCAATTCTTTATAGAGAGCACTATCTCCTTCCGTGATTCGAACGAACGAGCTCTGAAATTCAGCTCCGGTGATTTCTCTTTCAAAATCCGCCGATGTAGACCCTAGCCATATGAATCCCGCCAAATTATATAAACAATCCCGTGCTTCGCCGAACGGATATCGGAGCTTTTAGTTACAGATAATTTATAAAAAACACACTTTCCGACACGCTGGTTACGCTTCTAAGAAAAATGCTATTATCAGTAGCGTAGAGTGTTAATGTGGAGTCCAAATCCCGCCACCACTTTCTGAAAGGTACAATTCATACATGCACACGGAGCTTTCTGAAGTTTAGACATATGTACTCACAAAAGATACCTGTAGGATGCTCTCACCCTGGGAAGAGCATCACAGAGGTTGCTTCAGGCTGCTCTCACCTATGGAGGCACAATGGCCCATATCCAACACTGACAAAGACAGTCAATTTAATTTTTTAATTGAAATGACAGTTGAGGAGATGTTTGTGAAATGAAAGCATGCAGCTCCTATTAACACACAGACTAAAAATAGAAATAAATTTCACCCAAGATAGGAGTGAGTGAGTGTGGTCTAACGGCATTGGATGGTTGGTGGTTGAGGTTCAGAGTAAATGGAGTGGAACTACGTCGTTTTTTATAACCAGATCTAGGGAACAAATCTCGAGAACCACGCCTCTATGGAGTGGTCCTTGGTTATAGCTTGATTATAGGGTGGAATATCATGGTCTCCTATAACAAATAAAAAAAAATGCCATCATTCCTTTATTATTAAATATATTTAAGAAATAAATAAATTTCACAGTAGATAGGATCAAGATCAAGTTTAACGGCATTGGGTGGTGGTTGGGGCTGCACACGTGTAGATCCATTATGAGAATGTCTATGGAGTGACCCATTCTCGAGTGGAATATTATGGTATGTTATAATTTTTTTTAAAAAGGGCATTATTCATTTATTATCAAATATATTTAAAAAAATAAATAAATGTGGTAGATAGGATGAAGTGGATATAATGGTTAACTTGTTGAGTAATTTGGGTGAAATGTGAGCTAAAGTGGTCATTTATTAGGTGAGTGTGGTCTAATGGCATTGGATGGTGGTTGGCCCCACACGTGTAGATCTATTATGAAAATGTCTATGGAGTGACCCTTGATTATTCATTTATCATCAAATATATTTTAAAAAGTAAATCAATTTCATGCTAGATAGGATGGAATGGATATAATGGTTAACTTGTTGAGTAATTTGGGTAAAAGGCGAGTTAAAGTGGTCATTTTTTAGGGGAATGCAACTTTTAAAAATAAAAATATATAATAATGGTTTAGTCTAAATATATAATAATGCAATATTTTCATTTTTTAGTATATTTTCAATATTGTTTAATTCGAAATGGGTTTGGAAATTTAGAATAAATCTTAGAATCACATATATTAAGGATGAAAATTGCATAATTTGGTGCCATGGGATATTTGAGAATGTTGAAATTCCAAAACTTAAAATATATAAAGTGCTCATATAATAATACTTTTAAAAACCATTTTTAAATAAAATTGTTTTAAAATATATAATAATACTTTTAAAAACATTTTTTTTAAATAAATTTGCTTTAAAAAATCATAGATAAAATGTTTAAAAGATAAATTTTAATATAATAAAATTAATATACTAATAAAAATAATACAAGGTAATTTAATAAATAATAAAAGAAAATTAGTCTTGGAATACGATCTATAACTATTTTTGATTGATGAAGAGCTTGTTATTTAGATTTACCCTTAAACAAACAATCTCCATAAATAAAGCACACATTTATCCACATTCTTGTGGGTAAAAATTAGTAATCTATACATTATTTATACTCAGTACATTGTACAAATTAATACTTCAACTAAAATTAGTTTACTGTACCCATTTAATTTATATAAAATGTAGTTAACTTTTCTTAACATATTAAAATGTTTACAATGATGATGATGATGATGACGGTTGTTAACATCAATTGAGACCAACCTGGTATTTGTTGTAAAATTTTATTTAGATTCCCATAGTTTTGTAAAATTTTATTTCAATTCCCATAGTTTTGACATGTCTAACAAAAGTGACTTTCATCCTCAAAGCTTGTAGTCTCACAAAGATGGAAGGTCCTTTCCACCCACGGTGTTTTAAGAAATGTCCACCATCCAGTTTCACTATGAAGCTCATGACAGTTCATTCTTATCTTGGCTATATTAATTTTCATCTTCGCACTAGTTAATAGAGATATTTTTTATCTTCTAGGATAGGGTTAATGATCTCCTTATAATATCTTAGTTTTTTGTTAACCTCTAATTCTTTCTCACCCCACGTTTTCATTTTAAAATTGTACATGTGATTATATTTTTAACGTTATTGATGTCTTGCAAAGTAACATTTTCATTAATCCCACAATGGTTTTTAGCCAAGCCATGGGTCTTTATATAATCCTCTCTTGAGCCGAAGTTGTTCTTGACTGAATTTTAAAGCAATTTTAGGAATTCTCTAGTCTCCCATGTTATTTATCCTATACTTGTACATCAGGTGCCTTGTCATAATGATGCTCTTGATGGGGGGAAGACCCACTTTTAGATGGATAATAGGGTACGGTATATTTCTTTTAATTTTGAGGTTATACGTTATGAAATGTTTCTGTATTTGTTCAATATTCCTCCAGGATTCTCTAGAGATGCTACAAATTTAAACTTCACAATCTTACAAGATAACATGAGTGATGAGAGTTTCAAATCTAAGTTTATTTTTATCCCACGTCATAAGGTTTGCTGATTTACAATTGTTTTCAATGACAAAATAAGATTTCCACACTCCAGTAATCCTTTTCTCAATGTTATAGTTCAATTTGAGCTTGTGACGAATATCAATTTCGAGATGTTTGTAGGAAGACACTTCCTCCAAGTTTCTATTCTCATATAAAAAATTAGTGTAAGCGACCTTTGTGGACTTGATAATCGTTACTTTTTTTGTTGGTGTTAACAATCATACCCATATTATAGCATAAATATGTAAGAATACTTAATTGCTTAAGTATCAAGATCAAAGGGGTCATTAGCATATAGAAGGAGGATGGCAACTATTCCAACTAAGGCCATGCCAATGAAACCTACTTATTCTAAACAACCTTCCATCTTATAATTGTATATGTTGGAAAGGGTAGGTGAGAGGGGGAAACTTTGGTTAAATCAAAGATTACAAATAATATCTTTCCACCAACCCTCAATGCTTTTAA
Organism: Larix kaempferi; assembly: GCA_027924585.1. NCBI lineage: Eukaryota > Viridiplantae > Streptophyta > Pinopsida > Pinales > Pinaceae > Larix > Larix kaempferi. The sequence goes on along the minus strand of BSBM01000710.1, from coordinate 1,044,081 downwards.
ATTTTGTAATGACAATCTTGTAAAGCGTGATAATCACAGTGACTCTCAACTCAAGAGGAACCTTTACGCAACACCTCTAAAATCATTTAATCTAAACTTTAATAATAACACTTTTTTTTGTTTAGGTAATTAATGTGACTATTATCACTTCCTTTATTAACATGATTTATGTAGGATAGGTTTAAACTCTAATACTTTATTTTTAAATACACATTTAAAGTTGTTAAATACTTAAACAATACTTAATTAAATATTTATGATTTAAACATGCTTAAATAGTCTATTCATTCTTCATTCTTCCTATAATTCTTTGCAATTTTCGGTCTAATCATATTTTCATAAAATTTATTATGGTTCCTTACAACAGTTTTTATAGACTACCCATGGAAACTACTAACCTTCATGTTTGTATTCGTAATAGTGTCTCAACGAGGGAGAAACCTTAAGGTCATATATTAACAAATTTTATTTGTTATGCTCGGGTACATTTTAAGGTGTTAACCCATAACCTAAGTGGTTAGACTTGTAAACCTTCACTGAAATGTACATGAAAGAGTGTAGTCTTCCTATATTTTATCTAAGGGTCATTGAACTTAACCTCCTTATTTGTCAACAATATTATTCATGAAACAAAGTTTTTGGTGACAATTAATATGATTAGGTGAGTCAAGCTCCACCTATCGATCCACCTCATGCCACTTTGAGTTAGTATGTGCCATTTTCATGAGAAAATAGTACTCAATCAGTAATGGAATTACTTTCGCAGTATTTTCAATTTTTACACTGAATGTAATCCTCTCTAGTAGGTTCCATAGGGTTATCCTACCCTTTGTCGACTTTGGGTTAGATGTGTGTCGGGAGGAAAGTCATGGCTTTACTCTGATAGAGTTGATGTAAGGTAATGGGAGAGGTTACCTTTTACTCAAATCATTTAGTGTGAGAGAACACTCAAATAACTTCTCGTTGTTTCTAGTTTAGGAGGCTTTTTTAATGAGAAGAGTTGGCTTCGAAAACCTATCTCATGGAAATAATATTAATGCCAACTCCATTTCAAATCATCGTGTTCTCATTCTATGACTAATTTTTGTACAAGCACTGAACAAATAGTTCACTAAAGGCATCCTAAATCAGATAAATGTTACACGAGAGGCTACTTGTCATTTTCAAGTATATTATTATCTTTACTTGATAATTTCAGTAATGTTTATATCCCGATGTTTATGTTATATGTAATGACGGGTTTCGTTCTATAATAAATTATGTATGAGTTGGAGTAAAGTTTTACTGGTAAAAATGTATTTTCAACATAAACAAGATCCACAAGGTGGTAATGTCCTCACATTGTCACCTGCAATAGATATTGTATAGTGTAATAAAATATGCTTTAGTGATGAAGATTGCATAAAAACATTCAAAAATTGTATTATCAATTAGAATCTCTTATACACACTAAACAAAAGAATGAAGTGTGACTTATTACAAATTTTGTAGGCCTCTAGTTCAATGCTTACTGAAACAATTGTATGAGAAATGAAATGGGGCTAATGTTAATAGCAAGAAAGATTTAGTGATCAAACTAAAAACTTTTGTAATGATTGACATATTCTACATCAAGAGAAGTTTTTATCTTTCCATCTAGAATATGTAGTATGTAAGATTATGACTTATACTTTTATAAGCATGAAACCATAATGTGGCTAGTAATTAATTTAAAGAAAAGTATATGCATTTAAAATTAATTTATAAAACCTATTTTAATAAATAATTTTTTTTGTGCTTGATCTTATCGAATATTTAAATTTGATATAGTGATATTCCATAAGATCAAACACAATGTTGATACACTCTTAAAACATTCATGTTGAAATATTTTTTAATAAGCTTACTATTAAACTATATTAAAATGTCATTAATTTAATGAAATTTAATAATAAATAGTTAATGAATAATAATTATAAGTAAAAAAAATACAACTATACGTAACACAAATGTTATGACTTAAACACGATATACATGCATGAAATTTAAAATATGTTTAAAGATTTAAAATATAAGCATAAATTATTTAAGTAGAGTAAAAATATAATTTTTATTATTATTTATTTTTAATATGAATGGGTATAAGCATAAATTATTAAAGTAGAGTAAAAGTACAATTTTTCTTATTATTTATTTTTAATATGAATGTGTTTTAACATCTGAACAGGTAGATCGTAGATTGCTGGAGACATCCTGGATCGCTCGAGAGATCGGTGGATTGGTGCACGAATTTCAAATCACAGATCACTGTAGAGATCGATCGCGGGAACAAGCTGATCACACTGGCTCAAGCTGAATGGTGGACTAATGCCAAATACTGGATTCCTTTTGTTTACTCGGATCTCAAAATTTTACATATCAAGATTAAACATAATGACTCTAAATTTTTTTTACAAATCAAGATCTGATTCACCATAGATTTTAAAAATTGTTGAATTAAAAAATCTATTGATCTATGCAACAACAAAAACCTGACTTCTGGAAAAGCATTGGATGGAGGAACCAGCAGGGCCGAGCCCTTGTCTCGATCGACTGGGTTCAGGATGGAACATTGACAATAGATCGCAGAACTGCATAGCGATTGGTTTTTTAATTTTTTCCTTTTTACATTGAAGGAATCACTTTGAATGCCTCGGGCTCGGTAGTGTGGTCACGTTTCGGTCTTGGCTTTGTCTTGGGGTCGCCTGTGGGTTGATCTCAATGGTAATCGAGCCTTCTTGATTGCATTGGCAAGATCGATGCATGTGCAGCAGCGATCTCGAGTTTTATTTTTTGTCGGTGATCTGTGATAACAGGTAGGGTTCGCTGGTGGGCTCAGGGCTGATGGCTACAGTGGAGGTCGGGGACATGGCAGTTTCCTTTGGTGACAAGCTGGAGGCACTTGGGGTGTTGGGGATGCCAGTTGGAGGACATTTGGTGGGCCTACATGGAAACCCATTGATGGGGCCTGGTGGTTGTGTTACGACCGGTATGGGGCAGGAAAGGCAGGATAAGGATTTCTCACCCATGCATTATTCCTCTCCACAATGCTGGTTGCCGGAAAATCTGGCAAGTGATGGTATAACAGTGGACTTTAGGGGTAGCTCGAGTTGGAGGGAGGCTGGAATTTTTTTTGATCGGAACCTGGGTTTCCCGTCGGCTAATTCGCAGGTTGGTTTTGAAGAGGTGGATGGTTTTGATCAGATTGCGGCTGAGGGTGTGGCTCGACAGGTACAGCAGCTGGTTGGGACGATTGGTAGGGGTACTGAAGTGGATGAGAGAGTACCACTGAAGATATCTGAACATCGTGGCTGTGGTAGCCCTACTGGTTTTGTTGGATCTCCGCGTGAGAAGGTGGGGGAGGTATCCGGGGGCGAGACTACACGTAAGGGACCTAGACGGCGTCGCAGGAGGAGTTGGATTAAAACCCGCATTGTGGGTAGTTATGCTGTTGGTGAGGATATCGCCTGGGATCGTATCCTTGAGATGTCTCGGTTGACGCTGGTGGGTAGGGTTTTGGGCAGAATCTTCGCCCGGTCTACTGTGATGGAATGGGTGAAATCACAGTGGAGCGGGGTTTTAGGCTACACACCAGAGGTGGATATGCTGCTTCGGGGGTGGTTTGCGGTGGTGCTACGGGCGGAGGTTGACGTGAATAAAATTCTTCACAGGAACTGGCACTTGAATCATTTGCCGGTTTTATTAAAACCCTGGCATCCACTCTTTGATGCTGGTCGGGAGAGAGTTGATTTGACTCCGGTGTGGGTTAGATTGCCGGGACTTCCTCTGCATTTCTGGGATATCGGTCATTTTCGTAAGATTGGGGATATTTTGGGAAACTTCCTGGAAGCTGATCTCTCCTTTAAGGAGACGCATTATAAGCAGGTTGCAAGGATTTTGGTAAATTTAAATATTCGAGATGGACTACCGGAGCACATAAACCTGGTTTGGGGGCCTGATAGTATACCTCAGGTGCTGGACTATGAAAATGTACCCTTCATATGTCGGCGTTGTCATGTATATGGACACCCGGCGATTGATTGTCATCTATCGGCTGGCAATATGACTGGGGGGAAGGAAAACTCTCCTGATTTGGCTGTTCTGGAAGTTCCAATGGACCTGTTGCACATGGATTCGAAGGTGATGAATGACTCGGGGGAGGATCGGAATGTTGAGGGAATGGAACCTTCTGCTTGTCATATTGCGGTTAGTTCCTTTGATGGGGGGAAGGAAAATCCTTCTGATTTGAATGTAAGGGAAGAACCACTGGACCTTTTACATGTAGCATCGATGATGGATACTGATTCGGAGGGAGATCGGGTTGACATGGTTTTGGAACCTTCTGGGCAGGCATCAGCTGTGGATCGGGACTTATTTGATGGTTGCATCATCTCTTCTGCGGTTGACACTCTTAGTCACTCTTCAGTAGCGGAAGATGGAGTGCCGAGTCTACTTTTTTCGGGTATTCCTTCACTCTCTATTACACCCTCATTACTTTTTTATCTCAATCGGTGCTCTGTGGTTGGACTTGATTGGGCTGGGGGTCTAAAAAATTTAACAATTTCGGGACTTTCTGAGACCTCTCCACTTTCACTTAATCCGCCCCCCTGTGGGAGATCCTCTTGCTCGGTGGGTGATACATTTGCTCAATACCGTACTTTGCCTCCTCTACTTTTGGAGGACTTGAAGACAGCTGATGAACCGGATCCTGGGAAGGTGGAGGAATTTTCTGAGCCCTCTTCACCTGAATCAACTGCTTCAGGATATAACCTACGTTCTTGTACTAAGACTTCTGGAGGGGGTTTGGGAAAAGTGAAGGTGCCGGTACGGAGAGGCAGAGGACGAAGGTCTCTATTATCTAAGGCACAGAACAGAGCCAGAATGGATCTTCGGAATGGGAAACAGGTCTCAATTGAGAGGGCACTTAGAGCAGTGAATGCCCGGACGAATGTTCGGTGATGAAGATCATGTCCTTTAATTGTCGGGGTCTGGCTGGGCCTAAAAAGAAATCAGCCTTCATGAGGGTGCTTACTCTTGAACACCCTGATGTGATTCTGCTACAAGAGACTTTAGGGTTAGGTGATATCATCAAGGAGAAACTGGAAATGTGGCTGGCGGGTTGGACCTTTGTGACTCTGGATGTTAGGGGTCGCTCTGGGGGGTTGGCTGTGGGATGGAAGAATTGTGCGATGAAACTGATTAATGCATGGGGGATGGCTTCTGTGTTGGGAGCTGAATTTCGTTCTATTGACTTGGGTACATGTTTTACTGTGGTTAATGTCTACGGGCCCTATGCAAATAGAGCTCCTTTCTGGGATTCTCTACTGCAGGAACAGCTTCTGGACGGTGATTCGGTTGTGTTGGGGGGTGATTTAAATTTCACTTTGGGACATTCCGAAATTTGGGGCCCTCAAGCACATGTGGATCCATTGGCAGGATACTTTCAACAGAAGTTGGTTCGTATGAACCTGTTGGATATTGATCCTATCAAGATGAAACCCACTTGGAGGAATAACAGGTGTGGAGAGGCTCGGGTGGCAAAGAGACTGGACCATTTTTTGGTGGCTGAACAGCTGGTGGACAGGTTTCTACAGATCAGGCAGTGGGTAGGAAGCGGAGGGGATTCAGATCATTTCCCTATCTTTCTAGAGATCACAAGTGGACCAAACAATCCACCCAGCTCACTTAAGTTTAATAAAAATTGGCTCAGAGATGAGTCCTTTAAAAAACTCTTTCTGGACCTATGGCGGCCGTATGATGTGGTACATGATCGAACTGGGGCATTTCAGTTCGCTGAAAACATCCATCGTTTAAAAGGAGCTGTAAAAACTTGGGCTATTGCAAAGAAGAATAGGGAGGATATTGCTTTGAAACAAACTGAGGATGAACTAATTCGGATCTATGATGGGGATGGAGGGGGTCTTATGACTCTGGAATCCAAGGTTGAAATGGCCAGATTGGAAGGCATTAGAAATAAACTACTGTTGGAAAAGGAGGAAACCTCGAGACTCAAGAGTAGGGCGGTCTGGCTGGAATGTGGGGATGAAAACACTAAATTTTTCCATGCATACGCTAGGGGGAGGAAGGCGGTCAATACTATCTGGAGCTTGAAAGATGAAGCTGGCACTGAACACTTTGATTTTGAAGGCAAAGCTCGTTGCGGGGTGGGACACTTTCAGAACTTATTTAGGGCTCCGGCATAGGCCTCTATTGCAGATGTTATTAGGATCGCCCAATTTTTTCCTCGTTTTGCTGTGGAGGAGGATAATGGGAGATTGATGCGGGCTGTGACTGAGGAGGAGTTGAAGGAGGTCCTTGGAAGTTTTCAGAAAGACAAGAGCCCCGGTCCGGATGGATGGACAGTTGAATTCTTTTTGGAACTGTATGAGATTGTGGGGCTGGATCTTTTACAGGTGGTAGAAGATACTCGAATGAATGGGAAGTTACCTGCTTGTTTCAATTCTACCTTTATTGCCCTCATACCTAAAACTGATAATCCGGTTACTCTATCCGAGTTCAGACCTATTTCTCTGTGCAATTGTGTCTACAAGATTTTTTCGAAGGTCATCGCTCGGCGATTTAAGGTATCACTTTCTGAGCATATTTCAGATGAACAATTTGGTTTTCTTGAAGGTCGGCAGATCCATGAGGCTATTGGGGTGGCACAGGAGGGACTTCACAGCATGAAGACTAGGCATATTAAAGGAGCTATACTTAAAATTGATTTGTCTAAAGCATACGACAAGGTAAGCTGGATTTATATTCGGCTTCTACTAACTCATTTGGGCTATGGTATCAGTTTTATTAGATGGATCATGTCTTGTATAACTACTGTATCATTCTCTGTGCTGTTGAATGGAGCGGCCACTCCTTTTTTTCATGCGGAAAGAGGACTTAGGCAAGGCTGTCCACTTTCCCCACTACTTTTTCTGCTGGTGGCAGAAGGGTTGAGCAGGGCTATTCTTGATGCTAAATTACTGGGTCGTTTCAATGGCATCAGCATTGGGGAGCAGTTATTTGTTACTCACCTATTATTTGTGGACGACATTATCATTTTCTGCTCTGGAGATCGTAGGGATACTCGGGCTTTGAAGGAGATTTTGGAACTGTTCTCTACTGCTACAGGGATTGATATCAATGCAGATAAGTCCACTCTAACTATACATCTGCTCCGGCCGGATGAGGAACAGGCACTTGTTGAGAATTTCCCTTTTAAATTAACTAATCTTGACGAGGGAATGAAATACCTGGGTTTCTCCCTTAAAGCAAATGTATATTTAAAGAAGGACTGGCGATGGCTTATAGGAAAGGTGGAGAAACGGTTAAATGTTTGGAGCCATAAGTGGATGTCGAGAGCGGGCAGACTGGTACTGGTTAAGGCGGTCTTAGAAGCCATTCCAGTTTACTGGTTGTCCTTGACGTGGATACCTATAGGAATCCTTGAACAAATCAGGCGGTTGTGTTTTAGATTTCTGTGGAGTGGCATGAAGGATGGGCAGGTAACCCCTTGGGTCAACTGGAAGCGGATTGCAGTTCCTAAAAGGCTGGGGGGCTAGGGATTAAAAAACATCTTCCTATTTGCTCAAGCGTTGGCAGCTAAGGGAGGTTGGCGACTTATCAAGTCTCACAGTTTATGGACCAGGGTTATTATTGGGAAGTATATAACTGACATGACTTTGGATGAATGGATTCGGAGCCCTCAGAAATCACATGCTGGAGGAACCGTGATATGGAAGGCAGTGGTAAAATCCTTTTCATTGGTGGAGAATAACCTGGCTTGGCATGTGGGAAATGGAGAAAAGGTGCGTGTTGGCAGAGATCCATGGATCGGGAGTGAACATATACATCTGCTGCCTGAAAATGTTGTCAATTATTTGGAATACAGGGGCATTACCACTCTTAATCAACTGGCTGATCTTCGTCCTGATGACCCGTGGAATCAACACTGGAAATCTGCGGTTGAGCTGGGCTTGGGGGATCTTGCGGCGGCATATCTGAATAACTATATACATGGATTGAACCGTGCAGGTATACACCTTTCGAATCGGGAGGATGAACTTATTTGGGATCTTGACCCGGCAGGGTATTATACCCCTAAGATGGGATATTTTGTGCTGAGCGCTGGAGCCGAACTACGGGAGGAGGTCTGGTGGTGGAGACCACTGTGGAAAGTAAAATGCCCTTCAAAAAACCGTCTTTTTATGTGGTGTGCATTAGAAAATCGGGTTCCAACCTGGGATAATTTGCAGAAGCGAAATTTCCAGGGCCCGGGATGGTGTGTCTTGTGTATGAGGGAAGTGGAAACTGTAACACACCTCTTCATCTCGTCTTCATTCACGGTTGCTGTCTGGAGGGAATGCACAAAATTGGTGGGTTATGACTGTAGATGGGAAGGAATATCAGTGGAAGATGCATTGGCGAACTGGTGGAGACGGGCTTATAATAAAAAACATAAGACTCTTCCTTTGTTGATCACATGGGGAATCTGGTTGGCAAGAAATGGGGCCATATATATGGATAAACCTTGTACACCGGTGATTATTAGTGCACAGGCGGTGGGCATTTATCAAGCATGCCCCGAATATGTCAGGGCTGCAAAACAGAGACGTATCATGGAGGTGGAGATTGATAGATCGTATCCTTGGGGTTTTTTTGATGGAGCTGCAAGTAATGAGATTTGTGGAGGGGGAGCTATCTTATATATTTCAGAATCACATTTCTTTACACTCACGATGGGTCTTGGAATGGGATCCAATAACTTTGCTGAAGTCATGAGTTTAAAGTTATTACTTATCTTTGCTGCGGAGAAGGGTATCACAAGACTGGCGGTTTTAAGTAATACCTGTCACTAGCAAGTATTACTTATCTATACTTGTACATCAGGTACCTTGTCATAATGATGCTCTTGATGGGGGGAAGACCCACTTTTAGATGGATAATAGGGTACGGTATATTTCTTTTAATTTTGAGGTTATACGTTATGAAATGTTTCTGTATTTGTTCAATATTCCTCCAGGATTCTCTAGAGATGCTACAAATTTAAACTTCACAATCTTACAAGATAACATGAGTGATGAGAGTTTCAAAGCTAAGTTTATTTTTATCCCACGTCATAAGGTTTGCTGATTTACAATTGTTTTCAATGACAAAATAAGATTTCCACACTCCAGTAATCCTTTTCTCAATGTTATAGTTCAATTTGAGCTTGTGACGAATATCAATTTCGAGATGTTTGTAGGAAGACACTTCCTCCAAGTTTCTATTCTCATATAAAAAATTAGTGTAAGCGACCTTTGTGGACTTGATAATCGTTACTTTTTTTGTTGGTGTTAACAATCATACCCATATTATAGCATAAATATGTAAGAATTCTTAATTGCTTAAGTATCAAGATCAAAGGGGTCATTAGCATATAGAAGGAGGATGGCAACTATTCCAACTAAGGCCATGCCAATGAAACCTACTTATTCTAAACAACCTTCCATCTTATAATTGTATATGTTGGAAAGGGTAGGTGAGAGGGGGAAACTTTGGTTAAATCAAAGATTACAAATAATATCTTTCCACCAACCCTCAATGCTTTTAAATTTTGTAATGACAATCTTGTAAAGCGTGATAATCACAGTGACTCTCAACTCAAGAGGAACCTTTACGCAACACCTCTAAAATCATTTAATCTAAACTTTAATAATAACACTTTTTTTTGTTTAGGTAATTAATGTGACTATTATCACTTCCTTTATTAACATGATTTATGTAGGATAGGTTTAAACTCTAATACTTTATTTTTAAATACACATTTAAAGTTGTTAAATACTTAAACAATACTTAATTAAATATTTATGATTTAAACATGCTTAAATAGTCTATTCATTCTTCATTCTTCCTATAATTCTTTGCAATTTTCGGTCTAATCATATTTTCATAAAATTTATTATGGTTCCTTACAACAGTTTTTATAGACTACCCATGGAAACTACTAACCTTCATGTTTGTATTCGTAATAGTGTCTCAACGAGGGAGAAACCTTAAGGTCATATATTAACAAATTTTATTTGTTATGCTCGGGTACATTTTAAGGTGTTAACCCATAACCTAAGTGGTTAGACTTGTAAACCTTCACTGAAATGTACATGAAAGAGTGTAGTCTTCCTATATTTTATCTAAGGGTCATTGAACTTAACCTCCTTATTTGTCAACAATATTATTCATGAAACAAAGTTTTTGGTGACAATTAATATGATTAGGTGAGTCAAGCTCCACCTATCGATCCACCTCATGCCACTTTGAGTTAGTATGTGCCATTTTCATGAGAAAATAGTACTCAATCAGTAATGGAATTACTTTCGCAGTATTTTCAATTTTTACACTGAATGTAATCCTCTCTAGTAGGTTCCATAGGGTTATCCTACCCTTTGTCGACTTTGGGTTAGATGTGTGTCGGGAGGAAAGTCATGGCTTTACTCTGATAGAGTTGATGTAAGGTAATGGGAGAGGTTACCTTTTACTCAAATCATTTAGTGTGAGAGAACACTCAAATAACTTCTCGTTGTTTCTAGTTTAGGAGGCTTTTTTAATGAGAAGAGTTGGCTTCGAAAACCTATCTCATGGAAATAATATTAATGCCAACTCCATTTCAAATCATCGTGTTCTCATTCTATGACTAATTTTTGTACAAGCACTGAACAAATAGTTCACTAAAGGCATCCTAAATCAGATAAATGTTACACGAGAGGCTACTTGTCATTTTCAAGTATATTATTATCTTTACTTGATAATTTCAGTAATGTTTATATCCCGATGTTTATGTTATATGTAATGACGGGTTTCGTTCTATAATAAATTATGTATGAGTTGGAGTAAAGTTTTACTGGTAAAAATGTATTTTCAACATAAACAAGATCCACAAGGTGGTAATGTCCTCACATTGTCACCTGCAATAGATATTGTATAGTGTAATAAAATATGCTTTAGTGATGAAGATTGCATAAAAACATTCAAAAATTGTATTATCAATTAGAATCTCTTATACACACTAAACAAAAGAATGAAGTGTGACTTATTACAAATTTTGTAGGCCTCTAGTTCAATGCTTACTGAAACAATTGTATGAGAAATGAAATGGGGCTAATGTTAATAGCAAGAAAGATTTAGTGATCAAACTAAAAACTTTTGTAATGATTGACATATTCTACATCAAGAGAAGTTTTTATCTTTCCATCTAGAATATGTAGTATGTAAGATTATGACTTATACTTTTATAAGCATGAAACCATAATGTGGCTAGTAATTAATTTAAAGAAAAGTATATGCATTTAAAATTAATTTATAAAACCTATTTTAATAAATAATTTTTTTTTGTGCTTGATCTTATCGAATATTTAAATTTGATATAGTGATATTCCATAAGATCAAACACAATGTTGATACACTCTTAAAACATTCATGTTCAAATATTTTTTAATAAGATTACTATTAAACTATATTAAAATGTCATTAATTTAATGAAATTTAATAATAAATAGTTAATGAATAATAATTATAAGTAAAAAAAATACAACTATAGGTAACACCAATGTTATGACTTAAACACGATATACATGCATGAAATTTAAAATATGTTTAAAGATTTAAAATATAAGCATAAATTATTTAAGTAGAGTAAAAATATAATTTTTATTATTATTTATTTTTAATATGAATGGGTATAAGCATAAATTATTAAAGTAGAGTAAAAGTACAATTTTTCTTATTATTTATTTTTAATATGAATGTGTTTAGAAAACCTTGAATTAAAAGTTATTAAAATTGATTAACTATTAAATTATAAATAATTAATAAAAAAAAATGATTTAAATTATGAAATTCAAAATATGTTTAAATATTTAAAGTATAAACCTAAAGCATTTAAGTAAAATACAAATATAATTATTAATATTACTTATTTTTAATATAATTATGTTTAAAAAACTTTAAATTATAAGTTATTAAATTTTATTAAATTATTAAATTATAATTAATAAAAAAATTATAAATTTTATGAATAGTTAATCCAAAACCATTTTTCTCAAAGTAAAAATACTTTATGTAACTTAAAAACATTTTTCAAAACTTTTATATAATAAAAATATAAAAATATAAAAGTAACATAACATTTGTACTTTGCACTTAAACAAATATAAATAATAAAAAAACAACACTTTGAAAGTGATCAAAATTGGTCATCTATTCACCGAGTTTATTTATGAAGAGCCGTACTAATTATGGAATTGGAAGATTTGCTCTTTGTAGGCGGCGCTTCTAGCTATGATGTTTGAATTGTATAATAAACTAGTGACACGGACTATAGCGTGAGTAGTGCAATAAAAGGAGAAGGATGTTGTAATTATATAATCGACTCAGATGCAGATAATCACAAGGGGAAATGCTTCTTCACCTTTGCTGATCCAGAATCCCACCTTTGCTGATCCAGAATCCCTGATCAAGGATTCGCAACGGCAGAAGGATAAGTACTGCTATCCATATGTAATATCCCAACTTTTTGACTAACTATGTTATGATCTCGTGTCGGGTTACAGCTCCAGTATATGCGATTTATTATTTTTGACATAGCATTAGTATGTTTGATTTATTTCCTTTTTGAGTTGATGTATTGGGCATGGACCCTGATTTGTTTCCTTGTTGAATATATGTGGGGGCAGGAAAACCGAATGAATAAACTATGTTGTATTTCGAGAAATGATTACAAAATTATGATATACTGAGATTACCTCTTTTGTTACATTATACTGTGCAGAAGATGATTTACATGGTTGATTAGTTAGTGTGTCGAGCATGGACTCAGGAACACGCAAAAGACCTATATACTGGGCCTAAGCCCCGATGTATTTACAGAATTCGATTTCGTAATGGGCCTAAGCCCCAATGTACGTTGAGTGTTGGGCATGAGCCATGGAGCACTCCAAGAAAGAAATGATTACCGGGTCCGAGGACAATTAAACATCCTAGATGTGCCTCACAACCACATTATAGCTCTAGTGTTGAGCAGAGGCTCTCGATTTGCACTAGCGTAACGCCCATGTGAGAGTGTTCAGTTGAAAGGCTCTGAAGAGCACTCGGGGTTACTACATCTCAAGTGTTGAGTCGAAGAGGACTCTGAATAGCACTTGCGAGGCTTATCACAACTATTTTCGACTTGATCAAATAAATCTTATTATCATCATCTAATGCTGGAACTACCATGTTAAAACGAGGGATTTGACATGCAAAGGGAGAGTCTAGAGGTTCCTTACCAGCTTGCCAAAACCGTCCAAAGAAGTGGACCCTACCCTTAAAAAGAATTTAAAAGAAGTATCATGTGAACCAAGTGCTTAAAAAACGCCAAAGCTAAATACTATTATTAAAGAGCTTTCAAGAATAATATGGTTATTATTTATTCTTATATATATATATATATATATATATATATATATATATATATATATATATGCATAAGTGGGCTGCCACCTTTTACCAAATGTTATCTATTATTATTTAAAGGTGGACTTATAACTATGGCATTATTATTTTATTAAAAAGATTACAGATCAATACACTTAGTTAAAAACAAGTGAGAAGTCCTAGTCCCAAATTTATTAGCAGTTAATTAAACAAATAATATTTCTTTTATATATAATTTAAATTGTTTTAAAGAAACCAGTAAATTCCTAGTGTCATCTTTCAAGATGTTCCTACTTAAGGAGGACAAAGCCCAAAGATTGGGGGATTATCATCTTTTCCTTTTGGTATTATTGTGCCAAGAAGAACTCTTTGCCCAGAAGTGAACTCTGTTCATAATTTTTACAGATCTGAACCAGCTATCACCTAAGGCCTCTACTTCTAGGTTTGCATGTCAGAACCAGCTCGGGGGGATTCCTACTGAACTAGGAATGGTTGTAGAATCATGCTTGGGAGGAACATGGTAGTCCCAAGGTCATCTGTTCCAAGTTTCAGGTCAGCTAAGAGTCAATAGTTTTTTCAGTAATGAGTTGGCTGAGTGTGTAGGGTATTATCAGCAGGGTATTGCCAGTAGGGACAGGCTACACGAATTAGCAGGTATGCGAGTTCCTAGATAAATATTCTCATTAAATTATATTTTGTTTATAAATGCATTGTAAGAAAATAGTATAGATCGTTATATCAGTTGTAAATTTCAGATTCACCCCGAATCTATAGGCAAACGTATGTCAAAAACTTTCAAGTATGGGTTCATCAAGCATTGCATAAATTCTTTAAAATCTAGTTACACATACTCTTCCTCAGCTTTAAATAGATTATTTTTCCAGTTAAAGAAATGATATGTTTATCTCCTACTAAAATTGATCTGACTTTGTATTTAGTAGAAAATATTAGTCATCTTATTTAAACCATGTAGAATTCATTATGCATATATTTTTTCCCTTTAAGCCAAATACAGTTTCTACAGGAGTCTAGAAAAAGAGACATTTCTGTAAATCATGAACCACACACACACTTGTATTTGCACTTAGCGATTCAATGTATTTTCACATATATACCTACAGGATCAAATGTCACCCAGCAAGTGAAAATCGTAGAGGAGGACACAATTTTATCAAAACCCTAGTTACTTTATTGATCAACGATTGAACCCCAGCGAGACCACCTACAAAGTTTCAAATTTCTTTTAAATCAAAGACTACAGCAAACAAACCAACCGAGAATTTCTTTAACCACTGGCAGCAAGGTTCCAATTCAAGACCAAATTCTATTGCCCATTCTTTGTCGATCTATTTCAGTTTCCCTATCAAACCACATGTATACCATATTTTAAACAAACCATTAGTCATCCTGAGACCTTCTTTTATTTTCTTTTCAACATACAGACATATGATAGATACCTACAGGAAAACATTTTTTAATACACAATTAGCAAACTCCAGAACGGAGCAAAGAACAAAACCCATAATCGCATTATAGCTATGTTACCAAATAAGAAAACAACGAAGTAAGTTAAAGTCTTCATCATCATACCATTCGACACATCACATTTCACCATGACCAAAAGGAATAAATAAACCCAGTATGGGCACAACTCATAAAATGGTTATACATCGATAGAGTTCGAGAGAAAAACCCCAGCATGCAAACTCTTTTAATTTATACAAATATAGAGTATACGGAAGTTCACCATTACATTTTATTATGGACTATTCCTGAATCTCGCCAACAAACAAAACATAAATCATAGGGCTTAGACCAACAGAGATTGAAACCCTTGAAATCATTTCAACTATGCCAGGTCTTATTTCAACAATACTACACTCATAAAACTTCGTTAAGCCAGGTAGCTACATTGAAACCCCATATTTTTTGGGCCAGCCAATAGGCAACTATTAGACCTCCCCAAATCGAATTAGTAAGCCTATGGCTTATGGGGGTCTCACCCAAAAACAACCAAGACAAATGCATACACACAACGACAGAGCTGCATAAGATAGGGCTCGAAGAAGGGAAGCCAGACTCACCATTTTTGCACCTCCTCGAATCCTGGTAGCTCCCTTACCAGAGAATTTTCTTTCTACCTGTCACAAACAATACACAAAATAGGTTAGAAACCGTATTGTATCTCATACAGTAGAAGTAGGATAAAATCATCAGTCGTGGAGAAGACATCACTCATTCCCTGTGTAGAGCAGGGTCGATGTATGTGATATATGAGCTTAACATTTAACCAACAGGCTGACCACGAGCAGAGCTCAGGTCAGGACTCAACATAGTAACCATATGCACGAAGTGCAGATCCAAAATGATGGATAAGTCGAATGCTGGAGTGATGGGCAAAAGCCCCAAATCATTTCCCCAAAACCCTTGTGTCAAGCTGTCTTCCACACTCAATTAAAGTGCATCAATGATACACCAAACTCATCTTAGTGGAGGTGAAATGTTTTGGAAACAAGTCTATAGTGGAGTCATGGAGTCAACCCTATTACAAATTCAAAGGGTTCGATTATTTCTTACACTAAGGCCATAGGCATAACCTTTGAAATAATACACCTTCGTTTAGCTCACCATAAGCCAATAGTCATGAACCCTATCATGGCTAGTCTTTCATGATATTAATTCCCCACGGTAGTGGGATCACGAGCCATCTCTAACACCATAGCAATTACATGGGACTTAGTACCAACAGTGATCGGAGTGCCAAACATTAGAGGTAAAATTCGCCTATATACTTCACCTGTAAAACACGAAGATAATACAGGATGTTAGCAAGATGCTAAGTGAGTCCCGCAACCATTATTCTTACCCATACCTCCCGACAGTCTTGCCGAGGTCTATAATTACCCTTCCCGGGGTATTATAATTAACCACTAAGGAAATAACATATGTCAACAAGCAGCTCAAGGTGCAATAGATAATCACAATTAAAAACATTGATTCTTAAAAATAGTAAAAAGTATTATGACATTTACATTTTCAACAAATAAGTGCAATCGTATCATTTCCACATCGCTTCCACAACAACTTAAATTTACACATAAGATGTAACCTTGTAAACTAGCAGTTTTTGACTAACAAGTATTTTCATGCAATCATGTATGTTTTAATGATGTTATATTTATGAATGAATCTTTTACTGTAAATTGACGAATATTGCAGACAAGGAAAAATTTTAAATTTTTGATATTTTTGGGACATTACAAGTGGTATCAAAGCAAGCTACAAACACTAAGTGACCTATTGGGCTCACTACCAAACATAGCTACAAATACAAGAAAGTGTTTAAAATGTTGTATTATGTTTTTACAAAAATATATGACTAACAAATTGTTTTTGGAACTCAGCAGCAACAACAACAAATACTTATATAAATTCCAGGTACAGGTAGCAGCAATAAAATGAAAATAGAACAAGGCAGCAGTGTACGAGGCAATCTAGATTCCCCACCACAAGAGCAAGAAATTGTGGTGGAGCTCAACTCAAATTTGGAAAATTCCATGTAGCAGCTACACGTAGATTTCCAGAGTTTCAGGGATGAGAATATGCAAGAAAGAAGGGAACAACAAGCTGTAAATAAAGCCTTACTCCAAATCCTAACAGAGGCAAAACCCCCTGGACATCCTACTCTATTTTTCAACTCTCTTGACACCAAGAAACCAGCAAATGACAAAACATAAGGTCAAGCAGAACATAAATCAGAACCATTGGAAGAGGACTGTAAGAGCTCTTCCAATGAAAACGAATCTCCACCTCCTTGCAAGAAAAGGAGGAAGAATGATGACAGCTTACAAGGGGTGTTCAAAAAAATAAGAGCCCCAACTTATGACGGGGAAGTAAACTCAAGAGAAAAGGCTGAAGAATGGTTGTTAGGGATGAACAAATACTTTAAGGTTCATAATTACTCCAGCGAGATGCAAGCCCGACTAGCCATATACAACTTAAATGGAAAAGTTGCTAGATGGTGGCGGGACTTAAAACACACTAAGGGACAAGAGCTGCGAGACATAGGCTAGGACACTTTCAGCAGAATATTCCAAGACAAATATATGTCTGAAAGATTCTTTGACAAGAAGATAAAAGAATTTCATGAGCTGAAAATGGGTTCCTTGACTATGGAAGCTTTCATAAATCGGTTCTTAGACTTGCTGCACTATGTGCCTTATATTAAGGACGAGAAGGTGAAAATCCAGCAGTTCTTGGGTGGGATGCCACCAAAATGTAGAGACAAGATAGAATTCGACAAGCCCAGAACCCTTGACATAACCCTACATAAGGCCAGGCTATGCTATGAGCTCAGGCAGCCAAGGAACGACAACATCAATAGAAATAGAGACAGATTTAGGACTTTCTCAGACAACCGCAGACTGGGTTTTAGACCCCCACCTTTTCGGAAACATAACAATAGTTTCCCACCCAACAGGGATTTCAACCGACCTCAAGCTCGACCTAATGCACCCCCACCACCAGCCAACAGGCCAGCCTTCAACAAAGGGGCAAAGACAGTCCCAACAACTATTTCTTGTTGGAAATGCCAGGGACCACATTACTATAGAGACTACCCCAACAAAACAGATGGGACTTTACACAACATCTAGGCAGAGCCTACAGTGGGAGACATGGCAAAGACACCTAGGATTTATGCCGCCCTTGATGGCCGGCAGGAAGATCATCAAGCCACCATGGTAGACATTGAGGGTAAGATATCTAACTATATCATTTCAGTTTTAATAGACCCCAGTGCTTGCTGGAGCTACATCTCTCCTAGAATAGTAGAGTTTTGCAAATTAAACCGAGAAAGTCACAAAGCACCATGGCTGGTACAATTAGCCACCGGTACCAAACGGAAGGTCTCCGAACTAGTTAAGAGTTGTGAGATAGATTTGAATGGCTTTTTAAATAAGTTAGATTTAAACATCTTACCGCTAGGATCTTATGACGTAATAATAGGCATGTATTGGTTGGAAGGACATCATGCCTTGTTAGATTGCTTAATTAAGTCAATCCAATGCACAGATAGTCAAGGAAACCAAAGAACCATCGAGGGTATACCTAAGGAAGTATCAGTAAGACAGATATCGGCATTGCAAGCAAAGAAATGCTTAAGAAAGGGTTGTAAACTATTTTCAATCCACCTTCAATCAATAGAATCCGATAGGGAACAAAATATCGAGGATTTCCTGATACTAGTAGAATTCAGAGACATGTTTCTCAAGGAGATACCCGGGTTACCACCCAAGCGGGACTTAGACTTTTCCATAGAACTAACCCCCGGATCAGTACCTGTCTCTAGGAACCCATACCGTATGAGCACACTCGAACTGGTAGAACTCAAGATACAATTACAATAACTTATAGACAAGGGTTACATTCCACCAAGTGTGTCTCCCTAGGGAGCACCAATCCTCTTCGTTAAAAAGAAGGATGGCACGATGCATATGTGCATCGATTACCTCCAACTCAACAAGTAAACCATCAAGAACCGTTATCCACTCCCTAGGATCGATGAATTGTTTGACCCAGTCGGAGGAGCAAAAATCTTCTCAAAGATCGACCTACGATCCCGATATCACCAAGTGAGAATCCGTGATGAGGACATCAGTAAGACCGCATTTTGCACTCGATATGGCCAGTACGAGTTTGTAGTAATGCCTTTTGGTCTGACAAATGCACCCGCAAACTTCATTTGCATGATGAACAATGTTTTCAGCAAATACCTCGACAAGTTTGTTTTAGTCTTCATAGATGATATCCTGATCTATTCCAAGCATGAGGAAGAACATGAGGAACACCTCCGAATAGTCCTACGAATACTACAAGAACATCAGTTGTACGTAAAATTTAGCAAGTGTGATTTCTATAAACCTCAGATACAGTACTTAGGGCACATCATTTCCAAGAAGGGAATAGCAGTTGATCCCAAAAAGATCAAAGCTATCGAAGAATGGCCCACAGCCACATGTGTTTTCGACATATGATCATTCCTAGGTTTAGTCGGTTATTATCGAAATTTCATTGAGAACTTCGCTCGGATCGCTTTCCCCATGACCGCCTTACAGAAGAAAACCAGTAAGTTCATCTAGACAGAAAAGTGTGAAGAAAGTTTTCAGAAGTTAAAACAAATTCTGATCAGTGCACTGATACTAAGAATTGCCTACCCCAATGGGGACTTCGTAGTTTGCACCGACGCAAGCAAGAAAGGACTCAGTGGAGTCCTTATGCGGGATGACTTTGCTATCTGCTAGGATTCAAGGAAGTTAAAGGAACATGAGAAAAACTATCCTATTCATGACCTCGAATTAGCCAACATTATCCACGTGCTACAGATGTGGAGACATTACCTCATGGGTAAGAAATTCCTACTAAAGATGGATAACATGAGTCTAAAGTATCTATTCGACGAACCAGACCTGAACGCTAGACAGGACAAGTGGTTAGCCTTTCTTAGTGAGTATCACTTTGAACTAAAACACATCAAGGGGAAAGAAAACAAGATCGCCGACGCCTTAAGTCGACGAGCTCATATGTTATATGAGGTAACCGAAATTCGGATGGACTCCGACTTACACGACAGAATTAGAATGACATGCCAAAATGATAGGTTCTATATTGGGATCCTTAAAAAGATTTAGGAAGATAGGCTTTTTCAGCAATGGAAAGAATACAAGATAGATGAATCAAGATTGTTATGGTCAAAAGAGAGACTTTACGTCCTTGAGGGAGGATAAATTAGACCAACATACTCACTGAATTCCATCGGAGTCCCTATTCGGGACACCCCAGATATCAAAAGATGATTTCAGCCGTAAAGAAACACTACTTTTGGCCTAAACTGAAAGCTGACATAGCATTGTTCATCGCGAAATGTCAGGAATGCCGGTTGGTCAAAGCAAAACACGAACATCCCTCCGATCTACTTCAACCGTTACCCATTCCGAAATGGAAGTGGGAGGTAATAAGTATGGACTTTATTATGTGTCTACCCAAGAGTAAGAAGCAAAATGACTCCATCTTCATAGTAGTAGACAAGCTATCGAAAGCCGCACATTTTATACCAATTAAATCTACCTACAAGGCAATTCACATTGCGGAAATCTTCCTAAAGGAGATTTTTCGGTTACATGGGATACCCAAAGAAATTATCTTGGATCGAGACACAAATTTCACTAGTAACTTTTTGAGAGCACTGTTCTCCGAATTAGAAATGCAACTACAGTTTAGTACCGCATACCACCCCCAAACGGACGGACAAAAAGAACGAGTAAACCAAATCTTAGAAGACATGCTGAGAATGTATGTCATGAACAACCCCACTAAGTGGGAAGACTACTTACACCTCGCGGAGTTTGCATACAACAACGGGTATCAAACCTCGGCCAAAATGAGTCCCTTTGAGGTACTCTACAGTCAAAAGTGTTGAATCCCCATCACCTGGGATAGCCCGCTGGACAGGCTTATGCTAGGGCCAGACTTACTAAAAGACTTGGAAAAACTAGTCTCCAAAGTGCAACTGAATTTAAAAGAAGCACAAGACCTCCAAAAGAGTTACGCAGACAAGAAAAGAAAGGACAAAGACTACCAAATCGATGAACATGTCTTCCTAAGAATAAAAGCGAAACGAAGCTCATTAAGTTTGGGATGTTGCGATAAACTAACCCGAAGGTTTTGTGGACCTTTTGAATTACTGGGCAAGAAGGGCCCAGTAGCATATGAGTTAGCCGTACCAGCACACATAAAAGTTCATAATGTTTTTCATGCTTCCTTATTAAAGAAATATGTATACGATACTAAACATGTTAGTGATTGGTCCTTATTACAGGTGGATCCCGAAGGGGAGTTCACGCCAGAACCACTCCACATTCTAGACAAGAGAGAGGTCCAACTTAGGAGGAGGACCATTACTCAGCTGAAAGTGCAATGGAGGCACTTTGGACCTAATGAGGCCACTTGGGAGAATGAGGCTACCCTGAGAGAGGCATACCCCGCCTTGTTTTCATGATCTCATTCCTAGTCCCTAGAAACACCGGGACGGTGTTGTTCTAAATGGGGAAGGATGTAATATCCCAACTTTTTGACTAACTATGTTATGATTTCATGTCGGGTTACAGCCCCAGTATATTTGATTTATTATGTTTGATTTATTTCCTTTATGAGTTGATGTATTGAGCATGGACCCTGATTTGTTTCCTTGTTGAATATATGCGGGGCAGGAAAGCCGAATGAATAAACTATGTTGTATTTCGAGAAATGATTACAAAATTATGATATATTGAGATTACCTCTTTTGTTACATTATACTGTGCAGAGCATGATTTACATGGTTGATTAGTTAGTGTGTTGAGCATGGACTCATGAACACACAAAAGACCTATATACTGGGCCTAAGCCCCAATGTATTTAGAGAATTCGATTTCATATTGGGCCTACGCCCTGATGCATTTAGAGAATTCGATTTCGTACTGGGCCTAATCCCCGATGTACGCTGAGTGTTGGGCATGAGCCCTGGAGCACTCCAAGATTGAAAGAAATGATTACCGGATCTGAGAAGAATTAAACATCCTAGATGTGCCTCACAACCACATTCTATCTCTAGTTTTGAGTAGAGGCTCTGGATTTGCACTAGCGTCACACCCATGTGAGAGTGTTGAGTTGAAAGGCTCTGAAGAGCACTCGGGGTTACTACATCTCAAGTGTTGAGTCGAAGAGGACTTTGAATAGCATTTGCGAGGCTTATCGCAACTATTTTCGACTTGATCAAATAAATATTATTATCATCATCTACTACAGCAACTAGCATGTTAAAACGAGGGATCTGACATGCAAAGGGAGAGACTAGAGGTGCCTTACCAGCTAGCTGAAACCGTCCAAAGAAGTGGACCCTACCGTTAAAAAGAATTTAAAAGAAGTATCATGTGAATCAAGTGCTTAAAAAGCCTCAAAGCTAAATACTATTATTAAAGAGCTTTTAAGAATAATATGGTTATTATTTATTCTTATGTATATATATATATTTATGCATAAGTGGGCTGCCACTTTTTACCAAATGTTATCTATTATTATTTAAAGGTGGAATTATAACTATGGCATTATTATTTTATTAAAAAGATTACAGATCAATAGACTTAGTTAAAAACAAGTGAGAAGTCCGTGTCCCAAATTTATTAGCAGTTAATTAAACAAATAATATTTTTTTATATATAATTTAAATTGTTTTAAAGAAACCAGTAAATTCCAACTACCATCTTTCAAGATGTTCCTACTTAAGGAGGACAGACCCCAAAGATTGGGGGATGATCATCTTTTCCTTTTGGTATTATTGTGCCAAGAAGAATTCTCTGCCCAGAAGTGAACTTTGTTCATAATTTTTGCAGATCTGAACCAACTATCACCTAAGGCCTCTACTTCTCGGTTTGCATGTTGGAATCAGCTCGGGGGGATTCCTACTGAACTAGGAACAGTTGTAGAATCATGGTTGGGAGGAACGTGGTAGTTCCAAGGTCATCTATTCCAAGTTTCAGGTCAGCTAAGAGTCAGTAGTTTTTTCAGTAACGAGTTGGCTGAGTGTGCAGGGTATTATTAGCAGGGTATTACCAGCAGGGACAGGCTACACGAATTAGCAGTTATGTGAGTTCCTAGAGAAATCTTCTCATTAAATTATATTTTGTTTATAAATGCATTGTAAGAAAACAATATAGATTGTTATATCAGTTGTAAATTTCAGATTCACCCCGAATCTATAGGCAAACGTATGTCAAAAACTTTCAAGTATGGGTTCATCAAGCATTGCATAAATTCTTTAAAATCTAGTTACACATACTCTTCCTCAGCTTGAAATAGATTATTTTTCTGGTTAAAGAAATGATACGTTTATCTCGTACTGAAACGAATTTGACTTTCTATTTAGTAGAAAATATTAGTCATCTTATTTAAACCATGTAGAATTCATTATTCAGATATTTTTTCCCTTTAAGCCAAATACAATTTCTACAGGAGTCTAGAAAAAGAGATGTTTATGTAAATCATGAACCACACACACACTTGTATTTGCACTTAGCGATTCAATGTCTTTTCACATATATACCTACAGCATCAAACATCACCAAGCAAGTGAAAATCGTAGAGCAGGACACAATTTTATCGAAACCCTAGTTACTTTATTGATCAATGATTGAACCCCAGTGAGACCACCTACAAGCTTTCGAGTTTCTTTTAAATCAAAGACTACAACAAACAAGCCAACCCATAATTTCAAGGTTCCAATTCAAGACCAAATTCTATTTCCCATTCTCTGTCGATCTATTTCAGTTTCGCTATCAAACCACATGTATACCATATTTTAAACAAACCATTAGACAACCTGAGACCTTTTATTTTCTTTTCAACATACAGACATATGATAGCTACCTACAGGAAAATATTCTTTAATACACAATTAGCAAACTCTGGAAGGGAGCAAAGAACAAAACCCATAATCGCATTATAGCTACATTACCAAATAAGAAAACAACGAAGTAATTTAAAGTCTTCATCATCATACCATTCAACACATCACATTTCACCATGACCGAAAGGAACAAATAAACCCAGTATGGGCGCAGCTCATAAAATGGTTATACATCAATACAGTTCGGGAGCAAAACCCCAGCGTGCAAACTCTTTTAATTTATACAAATACAGAGTATACGAACGTTCACCATTACATTTCGTTATGGACTATTGCCAAATCTTGCCCACAAATAAAACATAAATCATAAGGATTAGACCAACAGAGATTGAAACCCTTGAAATCATTTCAACTATGCCAGGTCTTATTTCAACCATACTACACTCACAAAACTTCGTTAAGCCAAGTAGCTACATTGAAACCCCATCTTGTCTGGGCCAACCAATATGCGACTATTAGACCTCCCCAAATCGAAGCAGTAAGCCTGTGGCTTACGGGGGTCTCACCCAAAAACAACCAGGACAAATGCATACACACAACGATAGAGATGCAGAAGATAGGGCTCGAAGAAGGGAAGCCAGACTCACCAGTTTTGCGCCTCCTCGAATCCTGGTAGCTCCCTTACCATAGCATTTTCTTTCTACCTGTCACAAATGATACACAAAATAGGTTAGCAATCGTATTGTATCTCATACAATAGAAGCAGGATAAAATCATCAGTCGTGGAGAAGAAATCACTCATTACCTAGGTAGAGCAGGGTCGATGTACGCCATATACGAGTGTTATACCTCTATATTCCACAGTGTCGTATCTCCACCACAAACAGAGTTGACGACACTTCCCCTGCTATTTGAACCACCCAGAAGATGAATGAATCTTGAAGGTAAATCTACCCTGACAAGTTCTAACCCAGCTGAGACTTTATTTGACTTTTTTTACTTACACTACCACGCCTTCCTCATTTATATGAGCGCAGTACTCCACACTACCGCGTTATGATGTTTCCGCAGAACGCGGTAGTACCGCGTTGTGCTAAGATTACAGGGAGCGGTACTCTTTTATTAGCCCTTTTTCCATGGTTTGTGGGATTTTGGATTTTCGAAGATAATGGAAGATTGGGGTCCCTGATTCGATCCCAACTAACTTTCTGTGTTTAGAAACCCTGATCCACTTATGTCTCCCTAGATCCACCTATCTCTCTTGTTGGTTAACCCTACCATACACTATAAAAGAGAGGCATTCCATGGGGAAGAGGGAGGACTCTTGGAGTACCAAACTTATGATCTTGCAGCATTGTGGAGATAGCTAGAGGAGAAGACACTTGGAGCTGAAGGATTGGCTTGGACATCAAGCAACCTATGTAAGCATTCTTCAAGTTGTAATAAGATAACTTGTCTTGTCTTTCCCATTTCATGTTTTTTAGTATAAGTTCTTAGCATGAAATGTATCTAATCTAGATTTGAGTCTAACCTTTACATTCAAGGTATTTGGAAGTTGGCATGTTTGTTCTTTGATTGATCTTAACAGGTTCTACATCGGAGCTTTGGATCTAGAGCTACAAGCGGGACAAACATCAGTTGGAAGGTGTGTCACATCTCTCATAATTCCTAAATACATTTAATCTTGTTGTAGAAGTTAATTCAGGAATTTCAAGGTAGCATTTGTTTCGACTTGTTTCTTGCTTTAGAGTTAGTTTAAAGTCTGCTTTAAAGTTAAGAGAGTTTTGACTTATCCGTAGGACAAAATTCTACATAACAACGAGCTTAACATTTAACCAACAGACTGACCATGAGCAGAGCCCGGGTCAATATTCAACATAGTAACCATATCCATGAAGTGCAGAACCAAAATGATGGATAAGTCGAAAGCTGGTGTGATGGGAAAAAGCCCCAAATCATTTCCCCAAAACCCTCGTGTCAAGCTGTCTTCCAGACTCAATTAAAGTGCATTAATGATACACCAAACTCATCTTAGTGGAAGCGAAATGTTTTGGCAACAAGTCTATAGTGGAGTCATGGAGTCAACCCTGTTACAAATTCAAAGGGTTCGATTATTTCTTACACTAAGCCCATAGGCATAACCTTTGAAACAATACACCTTTGTTTAGCTCACCACAAGCCAATAGTCATGAACCCTATCATGGGTAGTCTTTCAAGATATTAATTCCCCATGGTAGTGGGATCACCACCCATCTCTAACACCATAGCAATTACATGGGACTTAGTACTAGCAGTGATCGGAGTGCCAAACATTAGAGGTAAAACTCGCCTATATACTTCACCTATAAAACACGAAGATAATACATGACATTAGCAAGATGCTAAGTGAGTCCCGCAACCATTACTCTTACCCATACCTCCCGGAAATCCTGTCGAGGTCTGTAATTACCCTTCCTGGGGTATTATAATAAACCACTAAGGAAATAACATACGTCAAGAAGCAACTCAAGGTGCAATAGATAATCACAATTAAAAACATTGATTCTTAAAAACAGTAAAAAGTATTATGACATTTACATTTTCAACAAATAAGTGCAATCATATAATTTCCATATTGCTTCCGCAACAACTTAAATTTACACATAAGAGGTGACCTTGTAAACCAGCAGTCTTAGACTAACAAGTATTTTCGTGCAATCATGTATGTTTTAATGATGTTAGATTTATGAATGAATCTTTTACTTTAAATTGACGAATATTGTAGACAGATAAAAATTTAAATTTTTTATATTTTTGGGACATTACACCATATTTACCAAAAAGGCCTCATGGGTGGAGGAATATGTTGTTGAAACCATTGCTTCCTTGATAGAAAAAATCTCAAGACACCTTGAGCAGTGTGGACGTGGTCATCTCCACTTGTTGGTGGTTCTTGAAACAATAAAACAATTTTAAAGATACACACCTAGAATATATTTCCTCCTAAAATGGATCTAGCATGGGTATGTAGAATGAATAGAATTTTTTCTGAACCTCATAATTTTGTGAAGTATGATTTATTTCGGTATCAGAGACCATCGTTATAAATTCTAATGAAAAATCCACAATATATTTCTTCCAAAAATGGATCTGGCATGGGTATGTAGAATGAAAAGATTTTTTTTTCTGAACCTCATAATTTTGTGAAGTATGATTCCTTTCGGTATCAGAGACCATCGTTATAAAGTCTAATGAAAAATCCACAAAATTAATACCACTAAGCTATAAACAAGAAGACGAATCCAATTTGAAAAAGAGCAATCAGTTGGCTGAGCATTAAATCCTGCGATAACCATAACAATCTACGACTATTGTTATAGATATAAGCCTCTAAAGCAGAAAGGTGACCAAGGTATTATATCAAAATACTTATTGTAACTGTATGGGAAAAAGATACTTGGCCTACATCGAAGAGGTTGAGATCCTCATTTTCCATTGATTTTCCTGTATGCAGATACTTTCATCCCAATGCATCTAGCACCCAAACTCCATGTATATTTGTAATATCATATAACATATAGGGGCGGGAATCAAGTACATATTGAAGGGGAATATGAACAAGGAGACCATTTTAATCCCTTATGGGCCCAAAGAAATATTAGAAGCAATAAACAACGATTTATTTTGTGTGATAATGGGAAACACTGTAAAGCCACCTTGAATGTAGTACATATATCCATTTAATAAAAACCCACTTCACACTTGCTGCTCAATTTTTCCAAACAAGTATAGAGATATGCCAAATCGTAGCATTGCCGAGCAATCTACAGAATGAAGTATATGTATAGAAAGCATGAGCTTCTCTGAGTGGCAGGGATTTCATACATGCTCTTCCACTTCATCATTATGGTGAATAAATAATGTGCCTACTTTGATCTCTTTTTCTCTTTATGTCCTCTCTGTTTGCATTTCTATGCAAGAAATTGCTGGCAATATATGTAAGATGTAGACAATATGCTTCTTTTATAATGTATTGGACAAGAATTACTATATGCTTCATTTTTTTATTGAACTTTGTTTCCATTTTGGGTTAATTTTTGTATGCCCATTTCATTCCTCTTATTCTGTGAGAATTTTAGGACAAGGCCTAGTCTAATGTCTAAGGGTGTAAGATTTCTGTTAGTATATATGTATGGAAAAATCAGATAAATGGTTACAGATTTGACATGCAGTTGCTGCAAGAAAAGGCCTAGTTCAATCTTACGGGGTCTCAAGGTTCTTGTGAGAATGGATATGAAGAGAAATATGAGATAAATAGTCACACATTTGACATGTGATTGCTGCAAGAATAATGGTAGGATGAGCCTGAGTATGCATCATATTTCAAGCATGATTGTAGAAACATTGGAATGATGCATACACTGATTGGCTCCTCCAATTTTGAATAAATTTATATTAGTACAAGAATGCGTTAGTCACAATACAAGCTTGGGTACAAAAGGAAAACAAGAGGACAAGCCACACAAGACACAAAGTAGTTTTGTGAGAGTGGATAGGAAGAGAAATATGAGATAAAATGGCCACACATTTGACGTGCGATTGCTGCAAGAATAATTGTAGGTTGAGCCTAAGCATGCATGATTGTAGAAACATGGGAATGATTCATACACTGATTGGTTCCTCCAATTTTGAAGCAAATTCCTATGAGCTTAAATTCTGAGATTTTTCACTTCATGAAACTAGAAAACTATCGCCATTGAAAATCCATTCAAATTTCAGTCCAAGTTATCGAGAAAGATATTCACAAAAGTGCCACGAACCATTTTCTAACATCTATTTCGAATTCATTATAATTAAATGGTGGAAAATATCTTGTCTAGAGAAATTTTGTCCCTGGTTTGACCTTGATACTGGTGGCTGGTATAAAGCTCTGCGGTTGAAAATTAACCCCCTTTGCTCTCGGAAAATTACTGTGTAGTCCCTCCATCGCATCCGTCACATCATCCTTTTTATATAGTTCATAGAAAAGGGAGAGACAGAGTCCATTGATCCATCGGATTATCCATAGGCAGTTACAAGGTCTATTCTCATTCCAGGTGCATATTCATATCTAGCTCTGGAGCCTCTAGATCGTGTGCCATATGTGGTTTATGCGGTTCCAGGTGCATTCCTTCCAGTTTGATGAAATAAATCCATAGCCCAAAATATGGTGTCAAATCCAGATAAAGATCGAGCTGCAGTTCCATATTTAAGTGTGGATTCAGAGCTAGATACAAATCCTCTCATTAAAGATACTTCAATTGCAGTGTCCCCATCCTTTTAAACCCTTCCACTTAGCTTTATGATATACTACATTTGAGCAAATTCCCTGGCCAAGGATGATGCTTCTAAGTTTCTTCCCACTAAATGGATCCTTCTCATCACTGTGACAATAAAAAAAGACGTCTATAGCTAGAACGAGAAGCTACTATAATTTATTTTATCTCTGTAAGAAGCGAATAACAAACTGGTTGGTGGAGCTAAGAACATCCATAAATACCCCAATTCTGATCGATCAATAGATGCTCATGATATGTACAAATGGAACATGTAAGGGTTACCACAGATTGATGGATTCCCTCAGGATGTCCCGACATTAACACCTTCCTTTTGAGAGATCAATCCCAATAACATAAAAGAATTTTCGCCCACAACATCAAGGGAAAAGGTATTGCAGTGGCCACATTTGGAAATTTTCGTGACCGAATCCTTAAGCTCAGAATGCAGGTCGCAGCCATTTTTCTGGGAGGAAGAGAAATTCAGAGGTTACGGGTATGAGTATGCATGTACCGACAATTTCTTATCGAATGAGTTCTTTGTAATCTGCAATCTGTTGTGACTCTTGTCACATCAATAATGGCGGTTTAACCTATTTCAACTGCCCCACTGTTATTCAAATATGAAGGTATGACATGCCCACCCACCCAATTCAATGGTTTTCTTTGGTGGTTGGTGTAGCTATAAGCTTTTTCAATATATTTAGTCTTTCCAAAAAATATACATTTAACAGTCAGCCTCGAAGAACTAATGCCTTTGGAGCTTGTGCACAGTGTCTGTCCTCTGCTCAAAACTGACCTACCCATAGTCTGAACAACATTAAAAACCTGCTTACATCAACCCGTCGCCCCCTTCAAGGCACCAAAAAACGAGGATGATATCATTCTAGGCAGCCAATATTGTTTTTAAAAAATCATTTATAAAATATGAATTTTATAAAATATAAGTCCAACCTTTATCCAAACTATAGGCAATGAAATTTTTTATAGGCTAGAACCCAAATTAATAGGCATTCAACGAAATATATATGATCCCCTCTGAGGACATAACAATATAAAATTGTTATTGTTCTTATTTCCAACAATAACACTATATTTTTTATTTTGTCTACATACACTACAATAAAAGATGCAATTAGTGCCTAAAATAGCACAAGAATTTAGTTTTTTGATTTCATGAATTGGGTACTTTTACCAGAAAAATACTCGACATCACAGTGCATGTTCAGTTCAGTGCCGAAATTACCGTCGGTATTAGCACTGGAAATAGCGCCAAAATTAGCGTCAGAAAATGTGGTTCCTACTTTAGCGCATCGGATATCACCTAATTTAATGACTAAAGTTGCTTCCTATTTGGATTCCATTTCTGCTACCTTTTTTTCTTCTAGTTTTTCTCCTAGTCATGCATCTTGTTTTGCTTCTAGTCTTGCATCAAAAATAGCTTCTTTTTTGGCTTCCTAATTGATGCCAAGTTTTGCTTCCATTATGACGTCCTTTGTTGCTTATAGTTTTGCTTCTTGTGTTGCTTCCAAGTTTGCTTCCAATTTTTATTCTAGTTTTGCTTCTAGTTTTGCTTCGAGGTTTGTTTCCAGTTTTTCTTTTGGGTGTGCTTCCAATGTTGCTTATGGTTTCGCTTCTAGTTTTTTTCCTGGGTTTGTTTCCAATGGTGCTTCCAGATTTTCTTCCGACATAACATCGCTTGTTTCATCTAGATTTTCTTTCATTTTTTCATCTTTTGTAGCTTCTAATATGGATTCTATTTTTTCGTCTTTTGTTGCTTCTAAAATTGCTTCTATTATTAATTCTTTGTTTTCTACCTAAATTGGTTATGTTTTTGCTTCCTAAGTAATGCCAAGTTTTGCTTCCAAGATTGCTTCTGGTTTGCTTCTAGTTTGGCTTCCATTGTTGCTTCCAAAAATGCTTCTTTTTTTTCTTCCATTTATTAATTTAATATTTTCTTGTTTCAATTTATTAGTTACATATACCATGTCTCTTAAATAACTTATATGATTATATAGTAAGTCATATTGCATTTAAAATATTTTATAAGATAACATTTATAATGAATTTTTAGGGAAACAAACATCCATACAAACTAACAACATAATTATACTTATTAAATCTCCATTAAAAGAAAATATACAACATCAAGTTTATATAAAATAACAAGATAATTATTATAACATGATCACCATCTATAATTAAAACAAGTGAGTCAAATATCTATAATTTAATTGAATTTGACAACACCCATCTCGAGCATTAAATTAAAATCATCATACGCAATCATATGCATCCAAGAAATCATCAACCACTTCTCACATATATATATATATATTGACTATTCAATACTCATAATATCATCATCATATATGACCACATAGTTTAAAAGTTCTACGATTTCAACCGGGAAAATTTGATTTTTTCGATACGATTTTAAAAAAATATGATGGAATTTTAAAAAAATCTTGGTTACAACTCTAAAACGTTGAAATTTTGGGTGCCCCGGGTTTTTGATGTTGAATCCGTTTCTACCATCAAAATACCTATTAAAACACATTTAAATTAAGATTTTGCAAAGTAAAAAACACATGTCTAGGCCAAATTGTCTAAGTTTTACACAACTTGCATATCTAACTAAAACAATTGAAACTCAAATATGCCAGTAGATCAATAACATGTCAAAATTACGAGTGTCCAATAGTCAACATAAGTCAAAATGATACATGTCCAAATGATATAAGTCAAAATGATAAACAATGTAACTCAATATGATGCAAGTCAGTATGATACAAGTCAAGATGATACATGTCCAAATAAGAGAAGTAAAAAATGATACATGTCAAAATGATACAACTCAATAATATGGTACTACAGGTGAAAATGATACATGTATGATAGTAAAAATGAAAAGAGGCATCATAACGATATATCAACAATAATACATCATGCAATCTATATGATCGATGTCACATTATAATCGTCATGACTATCATGATAATCATCATCATGATTATCATCATTGTGATCATCATTGTCATCTGTCTCATCATCATTGTGATCATCATCTTCATCTCCCTCATCATCATCGTCATCATCATCATCATCTCCCATGTCTGCACTAGACCCAACATAATATGGATCTATATCATCATTAGGATCAACTGGATCTTCTGCAAGACCCATGTTGTGCAAAAGAAACATTCAAAATGAAAATTTATTATTTATTTCATGCAATAATTAATTTTTCTGTTATATTTCTAATATTACAACATATGAAACAAAACCATAATCATATTACATCAATATCAAAGTGCATATCCGTAATAAAAATTCAAATAAGCTATAACTAAGATGTCATTCCAATAATGTAAAACATGCAACAATTCTAATAAACGTTAGTAAAGATCATAAAAGAAATAAATAGTTATACAATTTAACTATCAACTGTAAATTCTATTACATAACCGTAACTGCTAACCCTCTCGATTTTGTGCTATATATGATTATGTTTTCCTCAAAGATATTTTGAGAGTTAAATCGTCTATATATATTCTTCTCTTATATTTCATAAATGAATATTTTTCTAGGACATTTTGGCACTGTAATATGCTTCAAAGGTTCTTTGAGAATTAACTACTCTATATGTCCCCGTATTTTAGATTCAATATTGAAAGTCAAATTTTATTATGATTTTAACTAGATATTTGATCAAGGATATTGAGTTTTAAGATATGTTCTTTCTAGTTGAACATACATGGATGTGTATAATAGTGTTTCTATATACATGAGATAAGTAAATCAATGAGGTAATCATACCATCACTACCTTTTTTGGACACAAAATCCGACGGCCAACAAGTCGGTTTTTCTACCTATCGTGGTCGACTATCCGACAACCGCCATGTTTTTTAACATTGATCCAAATTCAGCTACAATCCGTCGGCTTGGGAGTCGTCGGATATTCGACGCCCCCAGACATTCGAATATCCAACTACATGGAAGTCGAATATCCAACTTGTGTCATTTCACACGATATCAGATATTCTCTTTGTGGACGCCGGATATCCGACGCCTCTAACAAATGGAAATGGCTGCAATTCGACATCAAATTCTGTCGGAGCTATGGCAAATACGTTAGATTTCTTCATTATGGGGTTCGGATATCCGACGCCTCTAACAAATGGAATTGGCTGAATTTGACGTCAAATGCCGTCAGAGCTATGGCAAAGATATCGGATTTCTTCTTTGTGGTGGTCGAATAACTGACGCCTCTTACAAATAGAACTAGTTGAATCCGACGTCAAATACCGTCGGAGCTATGGCAAAGATGTCGGATTTCTTCTTTGTGGTGGTCGGATATCCAATGCCTCTAACAAATGGAACTGGCTGAATTTGACGTCAAATGTCGTCGGAACTATGGAAACGATGTCGGATTTCTTCATTGTGGGGGTCAGTTATCCGACGCCTCTAACAAATGGAACTAGCTTAATCCAACATCAAATGCCGTTGGAGCTATGGAAAAGACATCGGATGTCTTTAGTGAGGTCGTCGGTTATCCGACCACATTATGAATTTAAAAAAAAAGCATTATTATTTGGAAGGTGATCCCCTCGAGGAAGTTTATATGATAGGGGGAGAAGTTAAATAAAATGAAATAAAAACAACTTGATGTTTGTAGGATTTTCTTTTATGAATTTACTAGATATAATTGACAAGTATGAGTTCAAGAAATATGTCACAATGAAGAATGATGAAAGAGATAGTGGAAAAACTCAGGATTGGTAGAAGTTATCGATGCAAGGAAGACATGGTCAAATTGACTATTACACATCTCTAAGTGCTCAGCATGCTATAACATAATTGGAGAAGGTCAAATCAGTTTTCAGTAAGGATAAAGTGGACAAGCTCGGGCTTGATACTCTTGGAAAAAGGATGCTTCAATGAAGCAATGTACTGGATATGGTTGAAGATAATATCCTTTCAGCTTGATTTGACAAGAAGTATGACTCAGAAATGATATGATTGATATAAGGGGGAGTATGGAATGATGATGCACACTTACCTTTTATGAATTTACTAGACAAAACCTTGTTGAAGTTTGAAGTTGCATAAGGGGGAGCATTTTAGCATGAAAAAAAAACAACAAAATGTTGATGAAGATGGAAAGGTAAAAGGATAATTTACAAGACACAATATCAAGATCAGTCAATATCTTGTGTAGTTGAAGCAAATGAAATTTTAATTCAATTGCTCCAACTAATCCCCCTATCATATGAACTTCTCCCGCTGTATCCAAGTCTTACCTTGATTTCAAGAGGCTGCTATGAAGTTGAACTGTCATAATGCATCGTTTCATATATCTCTGGTTTTCTCAAAACTCTAGAACGAACATAAAGAGGATTTCCATGGTAATATATTCCATCCAAACCTATCAAGTGCACTTTTAGGTCAGCAATATTGTCATCTCCGAACTGTGGCAGCTCTATGGCCATTTTCACCCTGTAAATTGAAGAATTCTTGCAAACACAAACCACTATGTTACGCAAACTTCTTTAAGGGATTTGTTACATTTGCTTCTAAGATCTTTCATTGCTTTGTTACAAGAATATTACTGACCTAAAAGTACACTTGATAGGTTTGGATGGAACAAATTACTAAGGAAATCCTCTTTACGTTCATTCTCGAGTGACCCGATATTAGCAATTTCCATTATCACAAGGAGATACATAAAGTTAAAAAAGGAAAATAAAGAAAACATATAAAGGGATACATAAAGTTGACAACATAAAATAAATAAAATCTATAATTTGCATCGAAAGAATAACACGGTAGCAACTGAACCGAGGAGATTCGAACCTACGACCTATGTCTTGTCCCAAGGCTACCACCTTCAAGCTTGACCTTATCAATCAATTCCCATCACCATTTCCACTCATACGAAGTCCCACAACCATTTCTCTCGACACCCAATACTCTTCATTCATTCTGCATGCATTTCATTATGCAATGGTCTTAGATTCTCACTGCATTTTCCCTTACTTAGTTTCTCAATTAAATATGACCCACGCCCGCCATCCAAGGAGTGTTGCCAGAAGTCTTGAGTTTCAGCCTGGCAATGGTGACGATTCATGGTATTATGTTTCCCTTCAGCGACAATATGGAAAACTCATAGTTCACTGCGAAGGTTTGTCTGACAAATGTGACGGTTTGGGTCATGCTGAATCAAGAAACCAAAACCATCACATTTGTCAAACAAACCTTCTTATGAGAGATTTGAGTTTGTCATATTCCAATCGAAGGGAAACAAAATACCATGAATTGTCACTGTCGCCATGATGAAACTCTAGAACACTGGAAACACTCCTCAGACGGCAGGTGTGGGTCATGCTGAATTGAGAAACTAATTGAGGGAAAGTGCAGTGGGAATTTGAGACCGTTGCATAGCGAAATGCATGCATAATGAATCAAGCTTGAAGGTGGTAGACCGTTGTCTCCCACTATGAAATGCATGCAGAATGAATCAAGTTGCTTGAAGGTGGTATCCCATTGTCAAGTGCACTTCAAGATTGAAGGTGGTAGCCTTGGGACTAGACACAGGTCGCAAGTTCTAATCTCCTTGGTTCAGTTCGTACACTGTTATTTTTTCGATGCAAATTATATGTTTCCTTTAATTTCCTGTTTTCTTTAATTCCCTAGTGTAAGAGGAGCCATTATGGGAAAGTTGCAGCCCTAAAAAATGATGAACATTGAAAACAAGCAGCATGTTTCTAATTGTTGTTGGTGTATGCTAGATTACTTGCAAATATCATGCTTCAGAAGCCAGGCTTCAATGGTAAATAGACCATTTTGGAAGGGTTTAATGTGAGGTTAAGGATATTGATTCCAAGGAAATTAAAGAGAAGGTTAAGGATATTGATTCTAGTGCATCATTTACTCAGCCTTTAAAGTTGTGGAAACTCAAAATTGGTTATGATGAGCAACCAAACATCACAACAAGCTCCAAGAAATTGTCAAAATTTAGATGGCACGCGAGTGGGTTGTAGAAAGCCAACATCGTAGCCATTCATTGAGATCCTCTATGTTTCAAGAATAATTTAATATTCTCTACTGAATAGGGCCAACCACATGAAGGTGGAAGCTCTTATTGCCCCTCCCCCCCCTCACATCACTCTCAATTCCCCATACCCAATGCATGTACCTGAAAAAAATAAATATGTGCAAATTCATCCATATTTCATCATGAACTTTCATCTACCATTCATTCAATAAAGGCTAAGATTCATTAAACCATTGTTTCATTAAGTCAACACATTCATACAATAAAAGATAACATTCAATAAACCATTCATTCATTCAGTCAACACATTCATTCAATAAAACCTGACATTCAATAAAGGTAACAATTTACTACACTGAATCATTAAACCATTAAACCATTCATTCATTCATTAGGCCAAAACTCATGGATGATATATTGTTATCAAAAATAATTAGACGACATTTTTCTAGTCACTTCTTTTTAGTTCCTCTTCTCTTTACTGGTAAATAATCTCTAAGAGGAGCATCTACATCTGGACTTTCTCTTCCAGTTGTTGGTTCTTCATCAGGCACTTGTGGTGATGTCTGCATCCTAGAGTGCTGATCTAGACGTGGATTTTGCAGCAAGGGGTTCAGATTTGCTGCAACAATGTGAAAATGTTACATCATTGTATTTTTCTATTGTAATGACAAGTATTTCATTTTAAAAAAAATTACAAAGGTGTTTTTTTACCTGGGGTGGCCACATCATGTAGTTCATGTTCTTGTTTAGGCTCAACCTGTATAGTTTCATCGTCTACATGCTCTACAGTTGAAATATGGTGAACTACAATTAATGTTCACCATTTGCAATGTTATACATAAAATTGTAGCATATGAATAAATTCATTACCAGGATTCGAAGCATGATCTTCGATTTCTTCTTATCCCTCCTCGACATTAGGGGGATCATTGCTTTCCTGCTCAAAACAGATTCAATATTTTTTGTCAAGTATTTATAACGAATAGATTGCACAAGCAGTTAATATTCAATAAAGTATATAGATTCTATTTACCTGTGCACTGTATGGATTGGTACTAGAAGACTGTGTTTAGCCATATAATATTTTTCGGTGTTCAACAACAGCTAAAAAGCCTTGCTTGAATCCAAGCTTCATGTATTCCTCAGTGGCTTGTTCATTGAATCGTTCAGCATGCATATTTGCATAACGTCGTTGATTAACATTTTCCAGTGCAATAAAACGAAAAATAATTTGCAATTTATTATTTGTATGCATTATTGGTTTTTCGAAACTTACAATTCGTGCCGCCAAATTCGAATAACCACCAAGCCCAAGCTTATGCTGACCTATTTTTTCCAGTCTTGCCTTTGTGGCCTTTGATGTGTCTGGCAGCCTATGCAAATGTTGAAAAACGCTAGATGTTCCAAGTTCGATATAGAAATCAATAATAATAAGGTTTAGAATTACATTGCAGAAAGTATTGCATACCTCCCTGTACTTGGTGTTATCTTTCCTTCTCTTCTCTGAGCCCTCTCCCTTCCATCCTCCAATAGAGCTCTCCACTCCATTGGTGGAATCATTGGAGGGCACTCATACCTAGGGTTTTTTTCTAGGTGGGTCCTATATTGGTCTCAGACAACCTTGACATGTTGTCCAGCCTTTTTTAGGACCTCGACTTTATTGAAGGTCTTGTTGCCGAACAGGCCAACCAACTGATTAGTGAGTTCATCTTTTAAACATTTCAGTTTTTTATCCCACCTTTCTCAGATGGTGGGCCCGAAGATCTCCAAGCACGCGTCATTCATTTGTTTATAGAAAACATCATTTCCTGCAAAACGATCATGTCATGATCATAATTAGTTGTAAGAAAATGTTTTATCGGTATATACAATGAAGTTATAAACACTAAGTTGATCAACATATATTAATTACCTGGGACCTTATCGATCTTTATTGCGACGAGATCTACGTCGACCAAAAATGTTGCCTCCATTGTTCCCGTGCTAGTGACACAAGAAGATCCTAGAAATGCAGCTAGGTCGACATCAATATTACCAAGATTCTCGTTGTTGACCATTTCCCATGGACGATCCGGTGTGTGTCGGTCACTAGTAGCCGATGCGCTCACAGTTGGGGTCTGTGGTGTGTTATAACGTGTTGCCGACTGTTCAGTCGACAACAATGGTGAAGGAGTGGAAGCACGTGGATTCGTTTGCTCATGATGCCACATCTCTCCACGAGCATCACTGGGGCCAACATCACCTCCACCACTATTGTGTGTTCTCCGATAATTCTATAAATACAAACCACGTCTTACACGTTCAATACTATCATATAAAAGAGAAAATTATAAAGTTATAAATGAATTATTTTATGAATGAAGATTCCTCAACTTACTTCCAAGGATTCAGATTTCCATTCCAACAATTCAATCCTTGCTAGGTTCTGGCTTGTCTGTAGAAACTTGAGTAGCAGAGAAATTATTTCCGCACTACATTTTTATAACAATTTGTCTATCATCCTAAACGGGTTTCTGGCTTCACCAATGACATCGAAATCTTTAAGGATCTCAACCACTTCATGATCTACTGAACATTCTTCTGATGCTGTTTCATACAACGATTCACTGGGATGGAACAAAAATATATAAAACACTATTGAGTTATATCATGATAGATTCCTAAAATTATATTAACAAAACATATCAAGCATGATAGATTCCTAAAATTACAACTAGGTTTACTTAGTGCCTGGACGATGGTGTCGTCTAATCCATTGTTGTGGATTTTCCCCGATCATCAAGCCCTTGCAAAAAAAATTAGAAAACATTATCACAACAAAACCAGTATACACACGAAAAATACATAACAAAATAAACATTATGCTACGTATTATATTGGTAAAATTCCAATGGATTATACCTACAATGTAGAGGATCGTGATCCAATCCTTGGATCGATGCTCATAGGTGACTTACCCAGATATGCTAATATCTGGGAGCTACCCCTTACATATACCTAAATAAAAAACATAGTGAAAGTCACCTAAACGAATCCAAAACTAATCATGAGAAAACACATCGATTAAAAACTATTATTAAGTATTATATTGTTACTATTACAAAGAATATCTATAGCTGTTGCGTTGAGGGTACTGTGACCCTTACAGAACTGGCCTGCATCAAAAACATAGAGAAAATTACGTAAACGAAATAATTAGATAACATTATAGGAACAAAACCAATATATTAATAATGAAAAAAAAGGAAAAAAAAACTATTTTTTCTTATTATATTTGCACTACTACAAAGAGATATACCTGATCCCTCGAGGAATATGTACTCCTCCGACCATCTGCTGGCAAGATTTTATCCCGATCACTAGCCTGCGAAGCAAATATGGAAAATTTAAATGAAATAAACTAACGAAAAAATCCTTAATATGCTAAATTCATTAATAAAAGGTTGGGTAAATTGCTATATGCACCACTCCCATAGTAACCTTTTTTGTATTTACTCGATTCAAATTCTAATTAATAAGCAGCTCTTCCCCTGCAGATATTGATTTAATGACAACTACAAAAACATGGTTTCCTTCATGCCCCTCAAATTTGCAGTTTGGTTGCTTAATTGTAGACCCTGGTTGTGTACTGTTTATAAACCCTACAATATTCCCTGTGGCCTTTGGCCTTCCGTCCATGTACAACGTTTCTCCTTTATTTTGATTTTTGTCTTTCAACTATAAATAGTTTGTTGACAATCCATAGCTACACATACTTTTTGTAAATTGGACCAGGCACATCCAATCTGTGTAGTTGCAACAGGGTCCAACATACTCCATCAATTATGTACATGTGTTGTAAGGGACCCTTATGCCATCCATGTTGAACAACCCGAAACCATGTATTGACGATGGTGCTAATCGATATATCCTCTCATTGACACAAAAAATTGTGTTCGATTGAGGAAGATCCTTGGGTACCCATTGTTTCACTAAATGTCTATACCTCAAGGGCACCTCGAGGTCGTCTTTTGTCACATCACCATAGGAACATGATCCCCCTCGACCGTGAAAAAATTCATTGCGTTTATCGAATTTTCTTCTGGTCTTTTGACATCTAGTTGATACAACTCTTCTAGACCTACTGGATGGCTCACTTTCCTCTATCCTTCCTAACCTCCCCTAACTCGAGGAAGACAAATCTGACAAATACCTGTTTGGTTCTACCTGCACCATGGGAAAAAAGTTTAGATATGACCGCAAGGCATAGCGCCTCTTAAAAGGTGACGTGTAGCTCCTTTTATAATGTTACTTGATCCTCATTCCCTTTCTCAACATGTAAGCATTCAAGCGATGAGGAAGATGATCACTTTATCTTTCTTATGAGTACAAATTCACGCAATTATGAGCTTTCTTTTATTGCTCCTTTGCATCTTGACTCCCATATCAAACCATCCAACTATCAGCTTTGTTGTCATGGCCCTAAAGTCTCTCTCATCCCATCAGTTTGGGTTCATCAAATCGGTAATTGAAGTACAGTCACATTTAGTAAGATATTTATATTCAGCAATAATAATATAAAATAAAAATCACTAACCATTATGGAAAACGTCAAAAAGTTTTTATGACTTTCAAAAGTAAGATATTTTAGGTGGTTAATAAGTGTTCACAAATATTCAAAAACAATATTTTATATAATGTTGTGGAACTTGTATAGTCTTATTCAAGCATGGTCTTCTTAGATGACTGAAAGTAATTGAATCAAGAAAAAACAGAACCGTAAACATGTAAGCTGTTTTGAAAAATGGTAGCTTTCAGTCATACTCCCAACTAATGCTTCCTTTGGAAAATTACTTGTAATATTGACTTAGGGTTTTTAATTCATAACATAGATTTTCAATCATATTGACACAGATAAAAGTAGGGCTTTCTTTACATTATCATGACATAGTTACAAAGACTTTCTTTTCAATCGTTGTGACAATCTGAATGGACAGGTCCCACTCATAGCCAAATACTTTTGAGATATTTACAAATCATCGGAGTATGGGGGACCATATATTTCTCGAAAGATGTTGGATTCAGTGCACCATGCCTTTGAATAAATAGACCTCCGAACCACCCGTCTATTATGATGCATGTGGACGTATATGCGGGTTTTGACAAGCCATTGTTCTTTGTATTTAATGGAGTACCCAAGGATTTGATCCTTAGTAATATTTGTCTACAAAATATCTTTGACATGTTCGAGAGATTCTCCAACTTCCCATTTTAGATTATAGATAACAACTGGTTCTAATGCTGTCAGGTTGATGCTGAATGACTACCACTAGTATCTCATCCAATCAGTGACGTAGAATGCAGGATCCTCATAGATTTGTGGAATTTGAAGTCCAAACTTTAGCATGGTATAATATGTTATATCTATATTTTCTTTTCTCAAGAATTTCCACCATAATTTTTTATATTTTTCATAAGTGTGTGTGGTACTTGGAAACCAGAGACTAGCATCTTGATGTGGCGATGCTTCCAAAGAACATATCCGGTTAATACAGTAGTATTGTTGGTCTAGTTGTAGCCCGAGGTGACGTGTAGAGACCTCAAATCCCTGTAAGTTAGCATCTAATAGTTCAGTATGTCTCAACTCACACCTAGGTTTCCAGTCTTGCATATAATCCAACCACATCATATTATCATCAATTTTATAGATCTGATGTTTTCCATCGGTCCAAGCAGATATTTCCATGTTTACTTATGGGTTATGGGTCCACTCGATTTTGCTTTGACCTTCTATGCTTGCTTGCACCAGGCTTGCTTGTTTCAGGCTATCTTGCTTCAAGCTGGGTTGTTAAAAATTAACACCATACTTCTGTGTCAAATATTCTCTTGTCAAAAAGTCAGGAATGCTTTTTGCTTTCCCAGAAATGTGCTCATGAATAGTACAGTTATAACATCAAAACAATGCTTGCCATCTTGCAAACTTTCCTTTTGTTGTTTCAAATTTTATTGTGTTGTTTAGCACAAATGGAAGACTGGAGCAATATGTTCTAGTTATGATAAGGTCATGGTTCAACAAATAAAGTCATAGTTCTACTCAGTTTTCTGTCAGGACACTTATTCTCCAAGATAATTTTCCTCACAAGTTGATTCGAGGTCGAGTTCTACCACTCTTAAAATTCTTTACCAACAAATATAATTTGATTACCAACAATTTTGTCTGACAGGACAAGTCTTAACTACTTAATTCAAATTATTTACCACGTATTTGATTACCAACAATTTTATTACCTAAGTCTTATAACCAACACATATTTGATTATCTGGGTGTAGACGTTTCCTGTAATATACTTAGAAGAGTTACTTTCAGAAATGACTGTGCCTCTTAGAGGCCAGTCAACTCTAGGAACCAAGTGACCCTATTATAGGGTTACTACAAACCAGAGAGAGAGAGATGACTGGGCTATGGTGCGGTCAATCAAAGAAGGTCAATGATAGTCAAAAGGATCAGTACAATCACAATAAAGATGAGTTGACAGCCAACAGATTGAGGCCAAAGAGACTCACAGCCCCTAGTAAGGTATAAGGACCAACCAAAGGGTCAAAAAACCAACCAGTAAGGTACAAGTAAAAAAGAAAAGAGTGGGTATAAATTAGACTCATAACCCTTGGGACCAAAAGTAAATCAACCATTGTGGGGAAGGTACAAATAAGGTCAAATATATATTGCAATAGCTCCTTGTAACTACCTGTTATTTGACATTCCAAAGAGATGGAAGGTCAAATAATGTCAAATATATGCAATAGCTCCTTGTAACTACCTCTTATATGCAATAGCTCCTTGTAACTACCTCTTGTAACTCAAATAGGACACCCAAAAGGTATGATAGCAAGCAACCTTCCTAACTAAGGTCTGGAGGGTGGTACGAAGTGGGTATAAAGACTCATGACAACTTGGAAAAAGGGGGTGTACCTCAAATGTGGACAAACTACCATAGTACCCACAAGACCAAAACATAAAAGGTGGTACAAATCAAAATATATACCAAGATGAGTAAAAGACCCAAAAGGTAAAAGGAAAGGTACAAATCAAAAGATATCTCAAGATTAGTAAAAGACCCAAAAGATGAGAGGCAAAGTACCACAAAAAATTGAAAGGACAAGCTACCACATGACCAATAAACAACAGGGTGTAAGGACGAAAAGTAAATCAACCATTGTGGGGAAGGTACAAATAAGGTGAAATATATATTGCGATAGCTCCTTGTAACTACGTGTTATTTGACATGCCAAAGAGATGGAAGGTCAAATAATGTCAAATATATGCAATAGCTCCTTGTAACTACCTCTCATATGCAATAGCTCCTTGTAACTACCTCTTGTAACTCAAATAAGACCACCAAAAGGTATGATAGCAAGCAACCTTCCTAACTAAGGTCTGGAGGGTGGTACGAAGTGGGTATAAAGACTCATAACAACTTGGACAAAGGGGGTGTACCTAAAATCTGGACAAACTACCGTAGTACCCACAATACCAAAAACATAAAAAGTGTTACAAATCAAAAGATATACCAAGATGAGTAAAAGACCCAAAAGGTAAAAGGAAAGGTACGACACAAATATTATCGACAAAATGGAAGGACCATAAGACAATCAACCAAGGTGGGGTACAACCAATCATCTCTCTCTCAAATGTACCATTGTTCCATATAACCTGAAGGACCATCATCATAGTAAACAAAAAAGTACACACTGATGATGTGATCACGTGGTCCTCTAGACGACTCCTAAGGTCAAGCGTTAGTGGCTCCATCAAGGGGTGTTCAGTCCCTTGAGAACACCATCTAACTCATCCATATCGAAGACCTAGGAGAAGAGGACATCACACATCATTAGATAATTGGTAATTAACTGTGCAAGAACTCAAAAACCCTAAAGCAACCGAGCATACAGAAGGGGAGCTAGGAAAAGACAAGGCTCGCAGGCCAAAAAAGCAAGCTCAAAAAACTATACTGGGACTAGTGTCACAGTAAGCGAGCTGAAACAAAAGTGGCTAGAATGCCAACAAGCAACACTAAAAAGAAAAAGACCCTCTAAAAATGTGAAATAGCAAGCAAAACCTCCGAACTAAGAGCTGGAGACCTCAACAAGTTGTATCCTTCACAAGGTGATGAAATCCAAGTCAAACAATACAAAATGAGAGACCAATAATGGAAGGATATCCCTCTACCGAAAGGGATCCGGGGTAAAGAGCCTTAGAGGAAAAGTTACTAAGCTACCTTGTTCATGCCACGTCGGAGAAGGATACTGGCACTTCTGCCTTATCACCCTTGTATCACCAGTATAGTGGCCAGAAAATACAAGGATGACAATGGATCAATATGCCTTAGGAGCTAAGTGGAGTGCAGTATTCCACAAAGTCCGTCCGAAACCAATCCTCGTGGCTTACCCCCGAAACGATGGGAGGCCCTCTCCACAAACTAGTCAATGACCGTGTCAATAAATACTAGAGGATTTTAGTACCC
Source organism: Larix kaempferi (assembly GCA_027924585.1). Taxonomy (NCBI): domain Eukaryota; kingdom Viridiplantae; phylum Streptophyta; class Pinopsida; order Pinales; family Pinaceae; genus Larix; species Larix kaempferi. Next base: position 999,325 of record BSBM01000710.1, on the reverse strand, counting down.
TAGAGGATAGAAACTATGTCTCATATTAAAATGACAAGGGGGAATCATTTGGATGTCTATCCCCGGTGTCCTACCTAACTACCAAATTCTTTTTATCCTCAAGCGATGTTAAAGTGTGCTGAGTTAACGAGTTAAATTTTAATGGTTGTATTATTCAGTCGGGTGATGGAAGTGCAACTCGTGGTGTGATGACTAGCTCAAACCATGCAAATTCATATCAATAAAATAAGCCTTTCCTTTCAATGAATGCTAGATAAGGTAACGAGAGAGTTCTTCCAAACTATAACTAATTTTTCAAATTAAATGAATGCAATAAGTGTTCAAGTTCATTCATGGGACCTCAAGGAGAGCTTCAGATATACTCAAGTCATGCAAATGAATTCATCACATAAAACAGGGTGATAATAAATATAAGGAATTGTATATATCCATGTTCATAATTCTTTAGGCACACTTATAACATTCTTCAATCATTCATCACAAAAACACAGTGATAGTAGAAACAATAAAATGCATATAAATGTTCATGAGTTTAATAAAAAAATAGTAACCACAACTAGGGAATATCATGATGCTAATAGTGTTATATGATCTATCTCACATGGTTCTACTTCATAATGGGATGGGGCCAATTAATCTTACTTTCAAAACTCATATGGTGGCACCATGAAAGAAAAACATTGTGGGCGCTCCAACCTACAAGGTATTTGACTTTACATTAAGGATGGATTAGTAGTCCTTTTGATCCCAACCACTTCTATTCTCAATTACGAGCTAGTACCTTAGGATTGAATCCATACCTTACTCATGGAATTTTAACCCACCAAGTGCTCAAAGAAACCAAAAGATGCCCACATTAGCCTCCTCCAAAGGCTTCCATCAATATTACTTATTCAACAAGCAAGGTCCTCAAAGGGGGTTTGCACCCATCAAGATTGTCGACTTTGGAAAATGAAGCAACCATCCATGTCCACATAATAACCAATAAAAGTCTTCACATGTGGAAACAAATGTTGAAAATTTTCCCAATCTAGAGGGATGTTAAGTATGAAATAGTACCCGACACCTAAGAGATAAGTAAGACCTGGAGCCCTACAACTCCTCTTCCTCCAGGAAACCATAAAATACATCTAATTACATCATTCATTATGCAGGACAGAATTGTGAACTTAAAGAACACTCATTTACTAGTCCTAATTACAATGTGACTCGATGTGAGGAGTGTTGCCAGCGGTCTTGAGTTTCAGCATGGTAACAGTGACGACTGGCGTGGGTCACCATTTCCAAGCTGAAACTCAAGACCGCTGGAAACACAACTGTAGGACAAATTTATTTGATATCAAAAGTAACTATTAGATGGTTTTAGATAATTTTGCACCAATTTCAAATGGAAATCAAAATTTATAGGGTTATTTATTTCCATAGTTTTATAAACGTTCACAATTCCGTAATGCTAATCAAGCTATCAGATTGGATCTTTCTCATTCCTCACATTCTATATTGCTCAAACTTTTCTAAGTCATATGACGTATTAGAGCTAGTTCACAGAGATTTGATGGGCCTATTTACTCATCCATCCATAATTAAAGCCACTGATATATCTTGAATTTAATTGTTGAATAGTCAAGGCATACTTGGATATTTTTTCTCACGAAAATGTTAGAGGTATTTGAGCAGTTTCAGACATTAAAGTCCTTGTAGAGTAGTATGAAAAGTTCAATAAAATTTTGCATACATACACGGAGGGGAATATGTGAGATGAAATGGCTGTCGGAGATATATAGAGAAAACCTAATCTTGCACTACTCTATGGGGCCTTGATAGGCCCCATGAAAAAAACTCCAATTCATATCTAGATTCACTGCTACTTCACTAATAACACACCCAATCTTCAAAACAACAATCAGGGAATACAATTTAAATGAAGCTACCACTGGAGTTGAAAAATTGAATGTGGGGATTCACTTTTCTTCTACAATGCAAGCACTTTGAAGCAACCAAACTCCCCAACAAATCATACTCATACTCAAGTTGGTAATGAAAGTTCGCATCTCACTTGGGAAAAAAATTGAGTTATTTTTATTTACATATGAATAATGAGTGGCATGTGAACTCTTATTCTTATAAGAAACAAATATCTTATGTTGAACACTAAACCCAAAAACATGTAAGAATAGAAGAATCTACTGTTACTCAATTTTCACTGTTTGAAAGTGATTTGATTCATTGGACACCAATAAGATTAGGGCAGGAACTTCTGGTCAATGTGGTGGTTCGGAAAACTAAGTATGCGATACATACTATCAACTTTGTGGAAGACTATGGCATCATCTATTTATATATGGAATTTAAGTGTGAAATTATTCTAAGGTCCCATAACTTCTTAGGGAGAATATACAAAATTGCAACAATGTCAAAAACTTTCACATGAAGTTCCACAATTTCTAGGGGAGATCAGATGCAAAATATATTTCGAACTTGAATGCAATTGCTATCACAAAATTATTTATCCTCTAGCCTATAGCAAAAATGAGGCCAAAATCCAAATTGCAAATCTAAGTTGGGTTCCAAAATCCAAGTTGCTTCAACTAGGTGATGAGTGGATTTGGTATTTCCAGAAATAGTAGTTGTACTTCTGGGTCCAAGTCCATTTTATGGAGAGAGGTGACATGTAAAGATTCTTAACTCAATCGCAATCATGGGTTCGGAAAAGTCCTTTTATATGCGAAGTGGCTTTCACTATAATTATAGCCCCAAATAGTTTATTTGTAACTAATCTATCAACCAAGCTACAATTTTTTGAATGCAATTGTTTATACGTCCATTAGTGATGTTGTGCAAAAGATTTCCTAGAACAAATCTGCAAATATTGTTGTTACCTCTACCCTTAATGCACCTGTTATGCTAAAAGCCAAACTCAGTGTATTGATGCATTTCTGCCATAGTGATAGGATGGACCATACTTCAGGTCCATGCAATAAGCCAAAACCCAAACCAGGGATTCCCTACAATGTCATTGATTGTTGTTATGAAGGCAGAGAGACAACATAATTAATGCATAGTTTGCCCAAACTTGGAAACCAAGCCTCCTACTATTGGAATTTATGCATAGAACAAACCCGTGACTTATAATAAGGATCCTAGAAGTGCTTAGAAAAATACTATACCTGGATATCACACTATTTACTACTGCTTAAGATCTTGCAATGCGCCCACATTGTTGATCTAGCCCACAGGACTAACCGATAATTTATTTTACAACTACTCAACACATAGATACACCCAAGAATCATGCCCAGAATTGTTCAAAGTCTCAAGTTTGATGCTTCAGTCCTAGAACTGTTCAAAGGCTCAAGTTTGATGCTTCAGTCTTAGAACTATTCATGCCCAGAACTGTTCTTGATCATCTATTTTTTTCTTTTCTTTGATAACTTTTAATGTGTAAATGAATACGAATACATGCCAACAATAGAATGATAAGTGTAATAATATAATTAATATGAAGGGTATTAACTGCATGTTGTTGCTTAACATTGCAACAAAACTTGGAAATGATGTTAACATGTGATACAAAATATCCAAATAGGAAACCTGTTTTGAAACAATTGCCCCTAGTTAATATTAACTATTATTAGTGTTACCCTCATTTTGGCATGGGTGACAAAATGCAATAGGTTAAGGTTATGTAGTAGCAGGGATGAATTTTTGTGCAAGGAAGAGGATGTTCTGGGCACCTTACATTCTTCAACCAATAGTCTTTTGGGTTTTGGAAGTAACTTCAGTACCATAACCAATTTTGAGCATCATATTCCAAATCTGGGTTGAGTTTGAAGATAGATTTGTGGATATTGTAACTTCAAAAGGGGTGTTATTTGAGGTGTCACTGCTTCCATATTCATAGATTAAAAATTATGGATAAGAACTAATGTGTAGACCACTGATTAGTAAGTATATATACTAAGGAATAATATCTCATGTGAAACCTAAAATATGCTAATATAGATGATGTTTTGAAGGACAATTTTTTGAAGGATACCGACAGATTGTGATAAGGATTTAGGACTATCGTTTACTAGCATACCAGTCGTTTGATGAATCCTGGGAACTTTTCACAATTTAGAGGTTTTTCAAACCAGTTTGGAGCATAAAAAAGTAGTAGCATTCACCTACGACCACGACCCACATAAAATACCTCAAAATACTCTAAACAATTCTAAGCTCTCAATCAGTCATAAAAAATGCCTAAAAGGATTATGGGCATTTCTAAGGAAGTTATGGGAATGTTGCATCCCTTGAGGAGCACCTTTTCATAAAATACAACTCCA